>CM068540.1:34203864-36603864 GCA_035048495.1 Euptelea pleiosperma | reverse complement strand
GGGTTGGGACCCTACGGGTAGGACTGGTGTCTGGGTCACAAAGAGGAGATCTACTGGATCAAAAACTGAATCCAATAAAACAAATTTGTCCAGCTCCAGCCATCCATCACATAATTTTACCTAGTAAAAGAAGAAAATAGGGAGACTAAGATCCTACATGTTCATGATCAAAGCCAGGTAATGTCAATGGGTTAGGTAACAGGCCCAACCCATAGTGGGCCAAGTTCGGGCTTAATAAAGTGGGCCATGAGCCTGTTATAAATCTTGCAAACAAGTCCTTTATACTTCTAGGGTATCGTGTCACAAAAACTAAAAGCTAACAAGGCAAAGCTGTCATCTAATTGCTCAGGATGGTACATCAACCGTTGCAATAAGTGGGCCTATCTTGTAGCAAATGGAGATAAGATTATCTACCTCTTTGTCTCAAGCAGGGTTTTGCCTGCTACAATGATTACTGAATCACCTTATACTCACATTGCACTTCAATGATCGAAGGGTGCAACCTCATTTTTATTTTTATTTTTTTTAATTCTTTTCTTATAGGTCATTTCAAGGTTTTAAACGGTCCGTTATAATGGCCATCATTGCAGTCACATCTAACCCCAAAAATCAGAATTATTAATTTTTTCAGGGTAACCTCTAAACAGTAAAATACCCTTTTTTTTTCCCCAAAAATAAGGGTGAAATAACGTAACGGAGTTGGGGTATTACTGTTATAACGGTTTTTTTTTTAAACCATGGGTGATTGAACTACACAAAGCTTCTAATTTGTGTAGTTATCTCAATCATCCAATTCGTGAGTTAATGCAACCAAGGTTTAAAAGGGGCCGTTATAATGGTATAACAGACTGGAGACGTTACCGTTTTCTGTAATAACAGATTGTAACACGGGCAAAAAAAAAAAAAAAGGAAAAAAATAGAAGTAACAGAAAAAACAGTGCCAAAATTTATATTTTCTATAAATTTTATGACAGAAAATAACGGGTATTTTTTAAACATTTTTTCAAAAAATAACGCCATTATATATTTTTTTAAAATGGCTACTATAACGGTACATAACATAATTGGGCAGGTTCGAATCCATTATAATGGGTGTTATTTTTGTTAAAATGACCGTTTTTTAAACCATGAATGCCACAATAACATAAGATGCCTCGTGATAAAATGTAAATATGCGTACGGGCATATCCACGTGTATACAAATAAATCGGATGTCAATTTAAAAGAAAGATGAGAATGGTCACTAGGGAGGCAGTTAAAAGCAAGGTTTAAAGGAGGCTGTTTTAACGGTTAAACGGACTGGGGGCGTTACCGTTTAAACCGTTTAAACGGCCGTTAAAACGGTCAGGGGCAAAAATGGAGAAAAATGGGAAAAAACCGAATTAAACGGATTTTAACGGAAAAAAAACAGAAAAAGTGGCGCTGAAATTCAAATTTTGAAATTTGAAAATTAAAAAAAAAAATAGAATTTAACGGATTTTAACGGCCATTTTTTTTTACAAATTTTTTTGAAATTAAACGGCCGTTTAAACGATTTTAACGGCTGTTAAAACAAAAAAACAGCTGTTTTTTTCAAAACCTATAAAACGGGTTTAAACGGAAATGGGCTTGGGGCGTTACCGTTTAAACAGCCGTTTAAACTGTCTAAACGGCCGTTTTTAAAACCATGGTTAAAAGCATAAAAAGGCATAAATAACACAAAATTATCAACCTTGGACACAAATATAACGGCAGTTATTTTCCCATTGTAACGAAAATAACGACTGTTATTTTTTGAAAATAAAAATTGTTAAAAAATTGTCCATTATTTCCGTTATAAATTTTATTGAAAATTTGAATTTTAGTGCCATTATTTTTCATTTTTGCCCTTGTGCGCTACAATCCATTATAACAGCCGTTACAAGGGAAACATTAACACCCCAGTCCGATATACCGTTATAACGGCCCCTTTTTACACCATGGTTTTAAAAACGGCCGTTTAAACGGTAACGCCTCAAGCCTGTATCCGTTAAAACCTTTTTAAACACGTTTTAACGTTTTTGAATTTAACGGCCATTTTTTTGTTGTTGTTATAATGGCCATTAAAACAGTTTAAATGGATGTTGAAACCGTTTAAACAACCGTTAAATTTTGGAAAAAATCGTGAAAAAAATGGCTGTTAAATCCGTTTAATTTCTTTAAAATCCGTTAAATTTCTGTTAAAATCTATTTTTTTAATTTAAAAATTTGAATTTCAGCGCCATTTTTCCGTTCTCTTATGTTAAAACCCGTTTAATTCCGTTAAATTCTATTTTTATTTTTTCCATTTTTGCCCCTGGCCGTTTTAATCCGTTTAAACGGTAACGCCCCTAGTCCGTTTAACCGTTAAAATGGCCTCCTTTAAACCTTGGTTTTAAAAACGGCCGTTTAAGCTGTTTTAACGGCCGTTTAAACGATAACGCCCCAAGCCCGTGTCTAAAACTGTTTAAACACGTTTTAATGGTTTTGAAAAAACGTCCGTTTTTTTTTGTTTTAACAGCCGTTAAAATTGTTTAAACGGCTGTTAAAATCGTTTAAACAGCCGTTTAATTCTAAAAAGTTTTGTGAAAAAATGGCCGTTAATTCCGTTAAAATCTGTTTTTTTTTTTTTTTTTTTTTCAAATTTCAAAATTTGAATTTCAGCACCATTTTTTCCATTTTTTTTCCGTTAAAATCTGTTAAAACCGTTAAAATCTATTTAATTCCATTTTTGCCCCTGGCCGTTTCAATCCGTTTTAAACGGCCATTTAAACGGTAACGTCTCCCGTCCGTTTAACCGTTAAAACGGCCTCCTTTAAACCTTCGTTTGAACTTTGGACTATGTGACATGAGATGTCACACGAACATTTCTTTTTCTTTTATTTTTTTAAATATCACACGAACATTTGTTCCAAAAAAGATGGTGTAACTTTAATAAAGTAAGCTACTCAGTACTCAAGGAGGAAAAAAATAAAAAACTTTAATAAAGTCACAAAAAGTCTGTTGTGAGGAGAGAGAAAGTGAGGGAGAGAGAGAGAGGAGGGTAGTTTGGGGAAAGTGGTGAAAACATAAAACGTCTCGTGAAGGAGGGGGAGGCAGAGAGGGTGCATTGGGCTGTCTATGTCAAAAGAAGCCCTCGAGATTCATGCCGGCTCTCTCTGCTACTCTCTCTATCAAACTACTGTTTGACAAAAACAACACACACCCCCTTTAGTCACACTTTATTAAATGTGGTATTTTTCTAGCACCCCCTTGAATTTTACAAGTAATTAATAATTACCCCTTGACGTGTCATACGCACGCCTCAAAATCATAAACTAACTTGACTCAAGTTAACTAATCTGACCTGAGTTAAAAATGCTTTTTTTGCGTGTATGTGGCATGTTTTTATTCGTCCCACAATGCCAAGCAAAAATTCTCTTCCCTTCGACCTAATTAAATGACTCGGGTTCATATGTAACAAACATATTGTGCATGCTAATGCACATACGAAAAGATCAAAATATTGCAAATACAACGCTAACAACATGTGATTTAAGTTCGTTTATATGTGCCCAATGATCCCGCACCACATATACCGGGAGGATTTGGTTTTGAAAAAACTTTTCAAAAAATAACATGGGTATATGTGGCGAGCAATCATTGACACATGATCGCTGTTTCTAAAATCCCGCGGTTTCAAAAATTTTCTCGGAGAATTACTATATACTTCCAATTTTCAGGGAAGTGTTGCAAATAATTCCTGATTAAATGTGGTATGTTTGGTGTGTTGTCTCAACTCTTGGACTTTCACATCTCTGTTGGTTAGGCCTTTTTTGTCCGCGTTCATCGTATTCTTTGTGAAACGTCGATTTCTCCTCCCTCAATAATGACATTTATAGCGACACGCGACTATGATTGACATTGGACCGATCATTTGATTCAGATCTTCGAGATGGGTGATTGATCCAAACCACCCCATCGATGAATATTGATGGTAACACCAACCCCATTCGTAATTCCATGGATTACTTGCTTATCAAAGAAATAAGTTGGCTCAGCTAATCCTCTTGTACCCCTAGTTAAATTTCTTATATAAAAAGATCTATGTAACCACAATTATATGACCAATTATATATCACATTTGTTATTTGGTCCTTGATAATTCTGAAAACGACGATCAGATGGTTAGAAATTAAAATCGCCTTGTCAGTGGAACTCTAGGGTTGTGGTTCATATAAGAGGTAAGATATGGAAGTACTTAGCGGTCCCCAACATGAAACCGTCAAGTTTGATGCGGATGTTTCTCCCAACGGGACGAAGGCAACATGAAACCGAGAAAACATTGACGTTCACCCGTAATTGAGCCTTCTGAGCCATGAATGATCTGCCCAACCCTTGATGGATCTACGCACCAAGAATCAGCCTGATTGGTAATCTCTAGCCATGGATTGTAACCTTTTTCAGTAGATAATTCTTAGCCATTGGATTCAATCATTTTTTTTGGGTACACATATTGAATAGTTAGAGATCGCCAATCGGGCTGATTTTTGATGTGTAGGTCCATCACGGGGTGGTCCAAACATTCATGGGTCAGTTTGCCCGAATGTCGCTCATTTTCAAATGCCTCAATGCCGAGAGAGCGAACTGCGGCAAAAGAATTTTCCTTGTCGGGGTGCAAGGAAACTGGGAGCACATGGAAAAGCACATCCTTGTTTTTCAGTTGTTTTTTGTTTGTCTGGCAGGGATAACAGTAGATAAATGAAAGGCGCGCGGGCCCACAAAATTTAGCCAGTTGTGAATTTCGTCTTTAGATAGGCAACTCCGTCGGACTAGATGGCAAGACCAATTAAGTGTCAGCTAGGAACAATGCAAGACAAGGCGAGCCATACCCGTAGATAATGAGGTTTTCAACTTCATGGTGCACCACATGTAGAAAACCTTACCCCATATTCCACCTGTGTCCCTGCACCCAAACACCTCCATATTTCCTGTTTGTTAACGTTGACATGGTTATTTGGCAAAAGTTTCTCTCTGTACCTTAAGTGTGTCAACCGTATGGATGTTTAGCCCATCCCTAGGTGGACTTACATATCACAATTCATCTTGATTAATAATTTCTATCCATTGCGTGCGTTAGAGTCTTTCTCATGGTTCATTTTTAACCGAGGATTTTGAGTATTATTTGGAGTACTCAGATCCAAAGGTTAGAAATCAAAATCAGGTTGATTTTTGTTATGCAAGTCTACCTCGTGATGTGCTAAACTTCCATATGGTTAGTGGCACACGTTAGTGGCCTCTAATAGTGTGCCACGTGGCTCAAATCGTGGTTTGTCATCAATGTTGATGATGAACATGTTTGTTATCAAAAATTTCTTGTGGATAAAAGTTCACGCACCACTTGCCCTTTCAATATATTCACATTGAGAAAAAATTAAAAATTAAAAATTATATAAAGAGTACCTTAAAAAAAAAAGAAGAAAAGGGGATCCTTGAGCCAGACCCCTTCTTCAAATAGATAAATAAAAGAGAGCTGAAACTTGCTAAATGGAGAGGTGTCGACAGGTGGGTTCGGGTTTATTTCCTAAAGTGTCAAGAATTAGAACTAAAATTATCAATTCTTATCGGTTCTGATTCCTATTGGTTCCGGGAACCAAAACCAATTGTTGGGTTCTAGTCTGTTCTAGTTCCAAGTACATTGGTTCCAATCTTGATAATATGGCAATTTTAACAATATATTTATGTACCGATTTCAGTTCCTATCAATTCGGTTCCAATACCAACCTACCCAGAATTAGAACTGTTATTATCGGTTCAGTTTCGGTTTTTGTTTAGTCGGTTCCAAAAAATGTGGAACCAGAACCGAGTTTTTTAGTTTTGATTCAGTTCCAGTTACCACATGTAAAAATACTGCCTCCGAGAGGAATTGAAATCTGTTGTAACAAGCTGTAGGCTGTAGTTCAATTCACCAGTTACCATCTGGGCCCACTGACCGCATGGATGTTTAGCCCACCCCTTGATAGATATCGATGCCAAAAATCAGCTTGTTTGATGATTTTTAGCCGTTGGTTTCAGTACTAAGAAAATGATCGAATCCAACGGCTAGAATCATGCCTTAAAAAGTACTAAAATCTAATGGTTAGAAATTATCGATCATGGTGATTTTTGGTATGTATATCCACCAAGGGGTGGGCTAAACATCCATGTGGTCAGTGAGCCCAAAAATAGTACTAGCATGCCTTTGATCATTTGGAGAGAGAGAGAGAGAGAGAGAGAGAGAGAGAGAGAGAGAGAGAGGTGGGTGGTTCTTCGCTTAAACCAATATACGACTGTCTTGTCTGTTCATATTTGCTTTGATGGCCAACTATATAGGTGGTGGGCCCATATGTCTTTGGCTAAAGTTGGGAGATGAGGGCCTGGTCTTATATGTCACGAGTGGGCAAGCGTGTCGTCCTTGTCTACGTGTTCATGCAAGCTTTCTCATTCACACTAACATGTTTCTTGTTACAACTAACCTATCTGTATTTTCATTGATCCGACATCTTAACAAGCAAACAATATGTTGTCCATAAGGACAAGTTGGGAAGGGATTTCAATGAAATTTAAGGGCCTGTTTGGCAACCCATAAAAAATTCTAACATAAAACTCAAATGGTGGTGTGTATAATATTAACATAAGAAAATTTTTATGCATGCTTAGATCACTTTCGAGCAGGCGAATTGGTAGGTCCATAGAGCAAAAACATAATCGCAATCCAAACAGACCTTATAATAGATATTGGACTATGATCCCTACAGTTTATTGAGGCCTTGCTTGGTTCACTGTAGTGGGATGCAAATGCACTCACTTGCCACAAATTTGGAATGCACATGATTGGTTGGGGGCGTGGAAATGAACTGGCGTGCAAGTGGTTGCCAAGCCCTTGCAAACTCCTAAACAAAATAGATGCAAGCAAGTGCAGCCCAAAAACTATGGCAAGACTGCATTTGCATTGGAGTGCAAAATGCACCTCAGTGCAGCAAACCAAGTAGGGCCTGAGGGTTTCATCAATTCAATGGGTTCTATTTAAGATCTCTTATGTTGAAAATCAAAACCAAATTTTTTATCATAATCGGATAATCCCGACAATCGGGAGAATGTGTGATGAGATACACCAATAATAATATGGTACATCTCATAGAACTTATTAACAAAGAGAAATCACTTGAAGAAAATGTCGTCAAAGAGTTGAATGTGGGCCAAATATGTTATTTGCCAATAATCCATAAGAATATAAATGCAAGTAGGCCTATTTTTGCTAGGAGAAGAAGTAGAAATAAAGATGTGGGCCTCCAAGATTGAATGATATGGGCATCTTTGTGCTTCATGGGCTTAGGTTTTATCAATAGAATAATGTAGCCTCTTTTGGATCTCGTGGGCTTGGGCTTTGAAAATTCCTCAAGCATTTTTTTTTGGGCTCAACTAATTTTGGGTTTGAGCCAACAAGAATTGGGCCGGGGAAGAGGTAATGGGCATTTTTCTCACGAGCTTGGGCTTTTTGTTTGGGTTCAGATGCTTGAATTAAGTGGGCTTGGGCTCATAAGATAAGCCCATAAAATAAATCGTTTTTTTTAAGAAGTTTAGTAGTTTCAGGCTTCAGCCAACCAAAAAAATAACGAAGAGAACGAGAGTTGTTCCTGAAACTAGGCGAAGATGGGAGTATTCCGCGTGGTAGCACACAACGATGGTGATAGTGGCAACATAGAAGGCGAGTATGAAGGGCATAGCGGCAATGGGTTACATGAAAAACGGCGACTACAACTGATACAATGAGGGGTCAGGGGGCGATAGCGACAGACTACGGTAACGATAGCTCACGATGGGACGAGATGGCTGTAGGTGCTGACAAGCAATTTTTTTTGTTTTTTTTTTTTGAGAAATAGTAAAGAAGGATGAATGGCTGCAATCATGGACAGTGGTGGTAGAAAAATGAGGTGATGATAGCGATGGCGAATGACGATGGTGCCTGACAATGATGGTGTGATGAGCCACCATGAAGAGTAGTGCGGGCATGGTGGTGATAAAGACTGGAATAGCGAGAGCACTTCCACGATGAAGAAATGGTTGCAACGATGAGAAGTTGGCTATGGTGGACGATGACCAGTGATGATCCTGACAATTTTTATTTTGTGTTTTTTATGAATGAGATTGTTGCAGATTGCATGCTCTTGATGGAGTGCTGTTGCCATGGCAAGAGGATCAACTTCGACGATGCTAGCTTCATCAATGGTTTAAAAAGCGACTGTTATAACGAAAATAATGGTCGTTATAACGGATTCAGACCTCCTCCGTTATGTTATGTACCGTTTTAACACTTAGAAATTGATGGCCGAATGTTAAAAAACATCTGCTATAAATTTTACCGAAAATTTGGAAGCCCCTTATTTTCCTTTTTTTTTTTTTTAGCCCTTGTGCATTACAATCCGTTATAATCAGAAAAAATGGTAATGCCCCCAGTCCGTATACCGTTAACGGCCCCTTTTTAAACCTTTGCTCTAATCAAGTGTTTATATAAAGATAACAAATTTTAAAGATAGAAATTAATCTTAACAAGTCTAATCTAATATCTTAATTTATAGAAATCTTAACCTGCTACTCACACAACTTATTACAATATTTCTTTTTTAATAAAACTTTGGGAATTTTTGACATACGTAACCCCCCATGCTATCTTTAAAATTTGACATTCCCCCCCACAATTTGGAAAAGCTGACATACCC
The DNA here is from genome assembly GCA_035048495.1 of Euptelea pleiosperma. Classification (NCBI taxonomy): domain Eukaryota; kingdom Viridiplantae; phylum Streptophyta; class Magnoliopsida; order Ranunculales; family Eupteleaceae; genus Euptelea; species Euptelea pleiosperma. The sequence goes on along the minus strand of CM068540.1, from coordinate 36,595,129 downwards.
CCTATAACTCGGTCTACTGTCATTTGAAGTGTTGACCCGAGTTAATTACCAAATTTTGTATTAAATGGCAAAAATGCCCTTGTCTTCAACCTTAGAACAAGGGTTTGGGCCAAAACCCAAACCCCAAATCAAACGGCTGTGGTGGACAGCCGGCCAAGAGATTCAAATGGGTTGACCGCCCATCACCGCCGACCAACCCACCGGAGTCTCATGGCCGGGCTGACCACCACTTCGGCAATAATTTAAAACCCAATGTTAAAAAATAAAAACACAAAGCATACAATTTTAGTTTTAAATTTTTCATTAACAAAAATGAAAAATAAGACAAAGCAATTTATATTTTAAGCTTTTGAGATGTGGATTTTAGAAAGATGGGTTCTTCCAATTTTATTCTACAATAAAATCATAAAAAATCCCATTCATTCAAGAGTTTTATTTATTTTTTGGGGTTTTTTCTTCTCAATAATTGTTTAATTCATCAAAAAATCAAAAAAAAAAAAAAATCTCAAGTTTACCAACATGGATTTTTATTTTTATTTTTTATCTCCTCTTTTCATGTTTGATTTGGGGTATGGGTTTTGGCCTAATTAAACCCAAACCCTTGATCTAATGTTGAAGACAATGGCACTTTCGTCATTTAATACAAAATTAGGTAGTCAACTCAGGTCAACACTGGTGAAATGACAGTGGACGGAGTCATTGGGGGTATGTCAGCTTTTTCAAATTGTGGGTGTGTGTGTCAAAAATTCCCTAAAACTTAATTTATGTAGAATTGTTTAAAACGTAGAGATGATATGATTGGGCTGAATTTTGATTAAGAGATCACCTACGTTAGATCTATCAAACGGTGGGGACCAACACCATCCAAGTGTACCACAAGGAAAGCTATTTTGGTCGAGGAAATCTAAGGTACGCCTAAAAGTAATATAGCAATATTGTAGCAGACCTAGTGGTACACATGATGCCTCCGCTGGGGGCATGGGCTGAAAATTGCCACGCGGTGATCTCTTCGGCTGAAAATTGACAGTGTCACACGATCATGCATATGGTGAGGATAAAAACAAATTTCAATAGATAGTATGGTGAGGATCGTTGTCAAGTTAAATTTGCTCTGAGGGATCACTTAGGTAGGACCCTTCAAACACTGAGAGGAAACGATTTTGGTGCCCTTCAGGAGCCGCCGAGTGTACATCAGGGCTGCACCCATATGATTTGAAAGGGCAATATTTTGTGGGCCCTCCCGTGTATAGGCAGCCACACCTGAAAAGGCCAAAGCATGCTTTGGGCCGGGCCAAGTCTGAAGCCTAAGGCCCATCCCAAAGCCTGCTTTGGAATGGGGTCTAATCTTAGCTTCGAGCTGGGCCTAGTTAATTAGGAGGTTTGAGGTTGGGCTTCGGGCCTGATTTCAGGCGGGCCGGGCTCGGCCTTAGGAGAGGGCCGCTGCCCAAACCAATTAGCTCAGGACCGGACCGAAGTTCATGCTCGGGCCGGGCATTGAGCCTTTTACTGGCCAGGCTTTAGGCCTCGGGCAAAATTTACAGCCCCTACTTGATCCGAAGGTATTGGGTACCCATTAACATTTTAAGAAACGCAAAGAAAAACAATTACTAATATATCAGTTTGATCATAATACTATTGCAAGCGTACAGTGAAGTTTGTTTTTCGTATTACAGAGGTAGAAGGATTTTTGCTTGAAAAATCACGGACAATCCGCTATCCGGCATTGACGTAGCGGCAATCTTTTCGTATCTCTCCTTGCTCCCCCGCAAGCGGATTATTCTCAGATAGCAAGATCAGAGCCCTTGAAAACTGATCATGAAAGTAGCCATTGTCCGAAGCCATCTTCTCCACAAAAGGAAATGTTGTCGGATCAGTTACCAGTTGTTGATCGACTAACAAGAGTCCTCTGTGGCTCAACAGGTTCTTGTAGTACATGTTATCAAGCACCATCGGTGTTTCGCGATCATTCCTTGCATATTCCACTGCCGCCGGATCGGGCTGCGGTGACGGGCACCGGTTTTTAAGGTATTCGGCGTACTCGGGGTCTAATGTCGGATCAATGTCGGGATAGAGTCTGTTCACAAGATTCACACAGTGAACTCGACCCACAGAGTGAGCTCCTGGATGCGATAACAGCGCGCCAAGTATCAGATGAAATTTAATTAATTTCTCTAGTATATGTGTACCCCACATGCTCATGACACCATGAAATTGCGTGTGCACGTACCTAATAGAGCTACTGTTCCTTCGACGTCGATTCCCATAGATTGAAAACCCGAAAGTACTAGCGACATGGTGTCATTGTGGTTGGGGATGAAGTCCTCAGTCACAGCGGCATGGCTTTCTTTAGCGTCCCGTCGCCCCGTTTTCATTCCAATATATGGTCCCCCTAACTGTAACATGATAATTTAATCACGCGCCATGCCAGCATTTTGTTTACCATGACAACCTATGGTGCCCAATGGACCCACATACACATGGAAGTATATGTGCACATGTACATAGAGATTGTACTACATACCATGACAGCGCCTTCTCGTGCAGAAAGAGCTACGATATCGGCGCAAGAAACCGTCATGGGGCATTCACTTTCAAGAGCCGACTTGATCGTATTAATGTACTTAAAATTTCTCATCCCGAAGCTCCTCGGTGACGTCTTCTCTGATACTATGCCGTTTGCCGTTTCCAACAAAAGCGAGGCATCACATGACTACAGTGGCATGTGCATGCATGCAACATATCTTATTAGCATATATATGTGTATTAGTAAGTAGTATGTGTGATTAGTGGACGTGCGAGTACCTTGACCATGCAGTCGTGGAAGAGATTTCTAAGCCACGAGACTGCTGTGTTGCCATGCTTGTCGTACAACTTGATCACCTGTTCCTTGACAATCTCTTCGGCTCTCGGGCAACTCTCCGAGTAGAAATTTAACTGAAGATCGCTCTCGCCTTAAACACCGTCGTAGTCGTCGCAAAATATTATATATGCAATTAAATCAATAAAATCAGCATATTTGCATGTACTTAGATATAAAATTTGTACTGTTTTTGTTTTACGTAGAAGCTAGAAATAAACGTTACCGGTATGAAACAGTAAGAGCAACGATAATAACAGAAATATGAAGCTTGGGCTTGAATGAGGCTCGTCCATGGCCATCTCTTTTTTAGTTCGGTGCGATGGATGGATTTTATGTTTCGGTTGTGTATTTATAAAGAAGAGGCAAAGCGGGAGAGTGAAGTGCGAGATGAATGGGACGGTCGCGCAACACTTTAAAGAAACTCCACTAACCCCAATACCCGGCCGCTTTCTTTGACGATTTTAGCAAATTCACCCGCGCGTGCGAATTGACGGAAAGAGACTTTACCGCAATTGGAGAAAATATATGATGTATGCCATGTATACGACGAATGATGCACCCCTGCGTGCTTGGACTTGGAGCAGTCAACCAAATGAGATCTACAGGTGGACCTTAGTCCAAAGCTGTTGAAATAAATATGCTCGAGATAGAATAAATCTTTAATGACAGACTCCGTCATCAAAGTTCCTGACGGACGATGGTATGTGCCCGTGGAACATTTTGATATAACTGACCGTATGGATGTTTGTCTCATGACTCTCATCCTCAGGTGGACTTATAGACCGAAAAAAATCCCGATTAGTGATTAAAAACATTTGGATCGCGATCCCCAAATAATTTCGGAATCCAATGGATAAGAACCCATGAAAAAGACTCCAATCCAACTGCTATAAATTACTAATCAGGCTGGTTTTTAGTCTGTAGATCGATCTAGAGATGGGCCAAATATCTATACGGTCAGTAGTCTATAAGAGCGCTACATATCTCGTTGTGTGGTCGGTCAGGAACTTTGATGAGGACCGTCAGTCATCAAATATTGATTCATCAAGATACATTTGAATGACTAAGACTTGCCTAACCACCCACAACATTAGCCACGTGGAAATTTATTAGAGGACACTGACCGTATAGATGTTTGGCCAATCCCTAGGTGAACCTACAAACCCAAAATCAACCTGATCAGTAATTTCTAAGCGTTATTTGAAGTCATTTTCGTTGGTTGATTTTAACCGTAGGAATTTAAGCATTATTTACCATTATCTCCGTACAAAGATCCAAAGGTTTGAAATCACTAATCAGACTGATTTTTAGTTTGTAGATCCATTTACGGATTGGTCAAACATCTATACGGTCAATGTCCTCTAATAAATTGACATGCAGACTATATTGTGGGTGGTCAGGCAAGTCCTACTCCATTTGAATTGGCAATCGCCTTGAGGACATACGATCCAATGAACTTGACGTAAGGTCCACCACACTAGGCGGGAGAGTCGTAGACCTTAGGATAACACCATTAGGATCCAAATTAGTGACCTAAGAAACACAAGATGTTGTAAGCCTGATGTCAACTCTAACACAGATCCTTATTGAGCCACGCGCGTGGTGCATCAGCTGATCCATAGACCACTCAAGTTTTATCACTCTCAGCATATAGTGCATGTGGCCCACCAATTTATCCATCCAAAGCCTAAAGATTCCAAACCTTTCCATTTGCTTGAGCACCTATTTCATGTAGCATGCCCCAAAGATTGCTAATGTATAACCCATTCTTGGTAGGTTGATCTGATGCAATCAGATGGTTGCAACCATCCGATATATTTATTGTATATATCTAAGTAGGACCCATTGAATGACAAGTATATACACGGTTAGGCCATCTGATTTAGGCAGCTGATATGGGTAACTTCCATCACCATGAAGGCTCGTAATCCATAGTATCCAAACCCTTGAAAACAATTTAATATGATAGCTCGTAAGCCATCGAAAAGAGGCACCAAAGATAATGATAACATAGTGCACGCTACCACCAAGCATATATTGTAACAGATCAAATCAGCCGCCCAACACCGACCAAACCATATTTAGTAGGCAACCCATGATAGCGAGTTCCCCCGAGTGAACTTTGCTTGTGCTTAAAGAATCACAATTGCTTTGGTGCAACACACATGCAGGTAGTTGTAGTGCACTGCACACGCAGCACACCTATGCTGTTGTTGTGGACTTGGACGGCTACAGCAACACTAACAAGAATATCTACTACGAGGTAAAATTTATCTGTGGCGCTGTGGGGAGCATTTAAATATGCCACGTGGAATACTCTTTGGGACCCACTGAACTGTGAATAATTGGATTTCCTCTTGATGGACCTACATGCCAAACATCAGCCCCATTGAAGATCTCTAACCATTGGATCTGAGAGTTGAAAAACTTACTCGAATCGTAAGGTTAAAATTCATCCCATGAAAAATGCTCGAATCTAATTGCTATACATCACCAATCAAGCTGATTTTTAGTGTGTAGGTCCATCAAGAGTGTGTCAATCATTCATAGGTCAGTGAGCCCTAAAAGAGTGTGCCATGTGGCACATTTTTATGCTCCCACAGAGCCACAGGAAAATTTTCGAGTTAGGCTGAAATTTTTGCAACACTAGAGATCAAATATGGAGTCGATAAAGATTAGTGGAAACCATTATTTTTTACATTGAAAGATTAATCATCCTCGTCGGATTTAAAAGTAGTGGTTTAGAGAGCGAGAGGATCTCATTAAGGGTGTGGTGGTACAAGTTTTCTCCCTCTTTTTTTTTTGGGTTCATCAAGGTAAGTGGGGGTGTATTAAAGTTAATGCGCGCATACGTAAGTTTTGGTGGGTTAGGGCGACATTATCCACCATTAACATACTGTTAATCGATTTTTTGTTGGATTTCGATTTTTTGTTGGTGCATGGACTGCGTGGTGCGTTGCACGTCAGTGAATTACGGGCATTTTTGGCAGTAGAAAACGAAAAGTTTAAACCATGGTTTAAAAATGGCCGTTATAACGAAAATCACGTCTGGGATATAAGCGTTTGCCAAAATCGGGTGTGAGTGGCTGAGATCCACCATCCATTCGGGGTGATAAGATCTCGGAAATTCTTTGTGAAGCCGATAAGAGGGGGATAAGTGACTTCTCTGTTTTGTTATATAGATGTATAGTATAGTGGGTGGCCTGTGCTCTTGGCACCCCCCTACAAAGCATTTCCTAAATTTGGATGTGAGAGGTTGAGATCCCTAGTCCATTTGGGGGATAAGATCTCGGCCATCCTTTGTGAAGCCAATACGAGGGGTATAAGTGGGGAGACAATTTAGCTGTTAAATTAATCCAACCGTCTAAATTTTATTTTATGTAAGGGTTGATATGGGCCCTTGGATATATGAAGCCTATAAGAGGGGATACAACCGCTGTGTTTTGTCATATAGACTAGTGAGTGGGTGACCTGTGCCCCCGGCACTCCCTCACAAAGTGGTTGTCAAAATTGGGTGAGTAGCTGAGATCCACTGTCTAGTTGGGGGGTTAAGATCTCGGCCATCCTTTATGAAGTCGGATAAGAGGGGGAGACCAAGGTTTAAAGGAGGCCATTTTAACGGCTAAACGGACTAGGGGTGTTACGTTTAAATGGATTGAAACGGCCAGGGGCAAAAATGAAAAAAAAAAACAGAATTTAACTGATTTTAACAGAAAAAAATGGCACTGAAATTCAAATTTTGAAAATTGAAAATTAAAAATAATGAAATTTAACGGATTTAACGGCCGTTTTTTCACAAAAATTTTCAGAATTTAACGGCCGTTTAAACGATTTTAACGGCCGTTAAAACAAAAAAATGGCCGTTAAATTAAAAGACGTTAAAATGTGTTTAAACGGTTTTAACGGAAACGGGCTTGGGGTGTTACCTTTTAAACGGCCATTTTTAAAACCATGGTGGAGACAACTTCCTTGTTTTGTTATATAGATGGTTTTCTAGTACCTCCGCTTCAATTATGGTCTGATAATTAAAAACTTTTTTAGCGCCATTATAAGGATGATTGAGCGTGATCTGCATGGTGCGTTGCACATCAGTGAATTAGGGGCATTTTTGGAAGAAGAGTTAAACTAGGAAAGTTTCAGTCCAAAGGGCAGTTTTGGAAGATTGATTTGGATTGGGGAAAACTTTATTTGCACCCCACAAATTGTGAAAACACCCTCAGTACGTAAAACTTCGCTGACAGCCCATGATAACTGCCTACAATAAGAGCCACGTGGCACATTTTTAAAGGATGATGACCGTATGGATGTTTGGCCAATCCATAGATGGGCCTATAGATCAAAAATCATCCTGATCAGTGATTTCTAAGTGTTGGATTGGAATCATTTTCATGGGTTGATTTTAACCGTAGGAATTTGAGCATTATTGACCATTATTTGGGAACAAGGATCCCAAGGTTATAAATCACCAATCAGGAGGATTTTTGGTTTGTAGACTCATCTAGGGATTGGCCAAACATCCAATCTTTTTTTTTTTTTTCCATTTTCCCGTTTTCCGTTAAATTCCCTAAAAATAATTTCCGTTAATGCCCCGAACCTGTTGCATTATAACGGAAATAACGGTCGGTATTTAAAAAAATAATTTTCTTTTATCGAGGCTTTTTTGGGAAAAAATAGAAAAATATTAATATTCTGACCTTATTTGCTCATCGTTACTGATTTGACTCATTATAATAGTCGTGATGGTAGCCTAAGGGAACCATGGTTTTAAAAACGGCCATTTAAACGGCAACGCCCCAAGCCCATTTCCGTTAAAAACCTTTAAACCTGTTTTGACGCTTTGAATTAAAGGCCATTTTTTTTGTTTTAACAACTGTTAAATTCTGAAAGTTTGTGAGAGAAAAACGGCCATTAAAATCCGTTAAATTCCTTCTTTTTTAATTTTCAAAATTTAAAATTTGAATTTCAGCGCCATTTTTTCCGTTAAAATCCATTAAATTCTATTTTTTCTATTTTGCCCCTGGCCGTTTCAATCCATTTTAACGGCCGTTTTAACAGTAACACCCCAGTCCGTTAAACGGCCTCCTTTAAACCTCGAAGGGAACATTTTAACAAACGAATTAAATCCTTGATTATAATGGCGGTTATTTCAACAAAAAAAAAAAAATCCGTTATGTAAATAAACTAGTGGGTGCCCCCTGCCATCGGCACTCCTCAACAAAGATTTTGCCAAAATCAAGGGAGTGGCAGAGATCCACTGTCAATTTGGGAGAGGATTAGATCTCGGCCTGGGGCGTTACCGTTTTTTTCCATTATAACTGTTGTTATAACGAATTGTAATACACAGAGGGGGGAAATGAGAAAACAACATAAATAACAAAAAATAAGGGTGTTGAAATTTAAATTTTGAATAAATTGAGGTTAAATGAGGCGGATTGAGTGGCTGAAATCTAACCGTCCATATTAGATCGATGGATTTGATCTCAACCACTCTTTATCTAACCGTCCACATTAGAGGGATGGATAAGATAAGAGAATACAGCTGAGTTGTCTTGATATATGCGTGGGTGGCCAATGCCCACGGTACTTTCCGACAAAATGTTTGTCAAAATCGGGTGGGAGTTAATCTCAGCCATCGATATGAAGCATACTGGATCTCAGCCACTCATTATTGAAGCCATATAAGATGAGACGGGTATAAGAAAACCATTAAATTTTCATTAATTTTTTTTTTTAAATTTTTAATTTTCGAATTTCAAATTTTAAAATTTGAATTTCAGCACCACTTTTTTCCGTTAAAATCATTAAAATCTATTTTTTTTTATTTTTGCCCCTGGCTGTTTCAATCGTTTTAATTATAACACCCCTCCCAAGGCATAAAAAGTGGGGCTCTTGAGCCTGACCCTTGGGCTATATGTAAATCCAACCCATTTCATTCCTTATATGTAGGTAAATAGTAGATGACCCGTACCTACGGCAGTCATCGACAAAGTGTTTGACAAAATTGGGTGTGAGTGACTGAGATCCACCGTCCATTCGGTGTGATAAGATCTTGGCCATCCTTTATGAAGTCGGATAAGAGGGGAGACACCGTCCTGTTTTGTTATATAGATAAATAAAGCAAAAAATTTGACCATTATTTGATTGACTATTGGTGAGCACCTTCCAATAGGTACTCATTGAAATCAATGTTTCCCTTGTTCAAATAAGTATAATTTTATAGTCTTTTAGGAGTTCTCTTAATGGATAATCATCTCGGGCCAGGTCTGGCTGCTTCGAGTAGATTTCGAGCTGGGCGGGCCCGACGACCATATCCACCGGTGCCAATATTACAGGCTGAACTGTCTTCAGGACAATAAATGCCTCTACCACGAGCGTGTGAGCCACCCACATGCGTCCCATTAAGTTTCTAAGTAGTCTGTTAGGTCAGCCTGTAATTTTGGCCCATCGGGCCGGGCTGGGACAAATTCCAGGGCCTAGACCTGGGCCAGACCCATGGCCTGTGTAAGAGGCAGACCTCGGACCGGGCCTCATTCTGGGTCAGGCCCAGCAAAAAGTGGTATCATTTTTGGGCCGAGCTGGACTGGTTCGGGTTGGTTTCGGGCCAACCGGCCAAAGGACATAATGGGCCGGGGGCCAAAATTACAGGCTAACTCTTGGTAGATCATCTATCTCGACTTTGATAACAGACATTTTTATCAAAAGTTTGATACAGACATCCCTTACCCACTGACCCATTTAATGCTGGCCCACCTTTGGACGAAACACACCAAAAATCAGTCGCCCTTACCCACTGACCCATTTAATCGTTTGACCCACCTTTGGAAGAAGAAGAAGAAGAAGAAGAGCCACTTTTTACCCTAGTCTTTCCAGGGTGGCCCCAAGGAGAGTTGAACTCGGAACCTCTACTTTTTGGAGTGGAGTCCTGGCCACCCGCACTCAACCCTTGGGGTTATCGTTTCTCGACAACCCACCCTTTCATCTTTTGGACGTATTTATTCTCTTTTTGTTCCATTATCTCTTCTCCACATATTTATTTATGGGTCGGGCTCAAGGGACCCCATTTCAGACCCCTTTTTTGTCCCCCATCTTGGCGTACCCACGTGGAAGATGAATCAATGGCTGATTTTTGGTGGGGATGATTACCATATAGATCAACCCAACAAAAAATCAGCCCATTCTGAAATTTCCAACCCCATCAAATGTGGTTTTAAAGTTACACGGTAAAAATAGACGGTCCATAATGCTTCAGCTTCTAAACCAGTCTATGAATATCAGAATGATTTGAATTCCTCACCATAGAGATCATCCCCACCAAAAATCAGCCATTGATTGATCTTCCATGTGGGTACGCCAAGATGGGGTCAAAAAAGGGGGTCAGAAATGGGGGTCCCTTGAGCCCGACCCTTTATTTATTTATGTGGGGAACATTAGAACCTTTTCATATCTAATGGAGGAAACACCTGAGAACTTTTAAATATACCACTTCAGCTTACTCTACCAACCAAAAAAAATTACTTTTTTGCAGTCTTCCCTTCCCTCTCAGAGGAAAGGTAGCAGCAGTAAATAACAATAATACCTTTACATCTTCTCTCTCTCTCTCTCTCTCTGATCTTCTCATATGAAGTAGCTTCAATATTCTAGTTGGATCACAGATGCGACGGTTCTAGCCCAGAACCTGAGGTGCTTCTTCATTTCTGCTGCAGCTGAGACTGGTGGCATCCTCAAATTGAGAAGTGGCGAGTCTGGTGTCTTTATCAGCCAAGCTTCAGACAAATATGGCCGAATTACAGTACTTATCTTCTTCTCTTCCAATTCTTCAGCTGCCTCTTCTTGTTCATCGTCGCAGCATTCTCCGATCCTTTGCAGACCAGGGATCATGCTCATCATCCTGGGGTTTAACTGTTCTTTCTTGAATGTGAAACCCAGATCCATAAACCCCTTAACCTCTTCATATTCCAGCTCCCATAAGCTCTTGCAACTCATCGTCTTCCGTAACCTACTCGGTGCACTGTTGTTTCTGAGATGCTTTGCGAGTTTGTGCAATGAAGGTGATGAAGAAAGAGAGCGGGTTTTGCTTGAAACAAGACTCAACCTTGTGGGTCTTTTCCTCTTATAATTGGGCTCCTCTTCATCCTTGTAATTGTATTAAAAAGAAGAAACATAAAGAGTTAAAAGGAGGAACAGTAAGATTATTATTGTTCTTAATAACAGGTTTTTCTTACCTGGGAAGGGATTGGAGATTTGTCTGGTGAGATTTCTTCCTCGAGAAGTAGTGTTGGAGAGAGATTTGATGGTGGGTTTGGAAGAATTTCTGAGATGGGTTCGGGTTTAAGGAAGGAAATGGGTTCTGAGAAGAGAATAATTTGGTGGAACCAGAGGAGATCCATGACTCCTAGGAGATGATCGGTAGTCATGGCTATGGTTCAGACTTCAGAGAGAGAGAGAGAGAGAGAGAGAGAGAATTCAGAAAATTTATGTGTTTAAGATGGTTGGGTCATTGGATGTGGTGCATGGTAGTGAAAGCAGGGGGAATCTATGAAAGAATCCAAGAAAAAAAACGAGGGGTAGAACAGGTGTGGACTGTGGAGAGTGTGGTCAGCATTCATGGGACCCTCTCAGGTCCAAATCTTATCCACGTTAATGGACGGCAGTCACCACGCAATTGTTCATCAAGTTTTGAATAAAATCAAAATAATCATTTGGACCTGTTAAGTAACCAAGAATTGACTGTGATTTAATTTGTATTTGTAATTCTTGAAATTGCAAAATTTGGTGCTGATTAGGTCGTCGACTTTCGACAATTACAAGTTTATAATTCTCTGAAAAATCAAGAATCGACAATGATTTTATGATTGGTCAGACTCGAGGGACCAAATTTTTTGCACTAATAATTGCACTAGTGCTTGGATTTGTGCTTTGGCAAAAAAAAGTGACTCCATGAATGTCAGTTCAAAACTTACAACGACCGTTGTATTCTCGGGATCCACGGCGAGATCATTAGTGAACTTATTAGTTCACTTTTGTTGGTCCCCTGAGCCCGACACCCCAATTTTATTGAAGCCTGCAAAGAGAGGACGAGAAGACTTCCTATGTCTTCAAGTGAGTAAAACTTTGTGTCACAAGATGTTGTGACGGAAGCCGATCACACCACTCAATACGAGCCACGTGGCACATGATCAGAGGGCGCTGACCGTATGGATGTTTGTCCATTCCCTCGGTGGACCTACAAACCAAAAATCAGCCTGCTTAGTGATTTACAACCTTTGAATTTTTGCACCCAAATAACGCTCAATAATGCTCAAATTCCTACCGTTCAACCCATGAAAATAACTTCAATCGATTAGCTTAGAAATCACTAATCAAGCTGATTTTTTGTTTAACGGTCCACCGAGGGACTGGCCAAACATCCATACGGTCATTGTCCTCTAATAGTATGCCACGTGGCACGTATTGAATGCTGTGACCGGCTTCCGTCACAACATCTTGTGACACAAGTTTTACTCTCTTCAAGTTTAATTCCATGAAAAACTGGGAATTAATTCCACAATCCAATTCCCTCAGTTATTGAGTTAAAAGCATTGGCATGGATCAGAAATGGGTTGACCCATATTTGAACCTGACTTTTCATGTGTGGACCCCGATCTAGATTAATTCCACTCGGGTTTTATCACATAATCCAGTCCGCTCCACTAACAGATTAAATCCCCATCTTGTAGAATTTCTACATTGAACATAAGAAAAGGATTCAATTAGAAAAATACGAATCTGACCCACATTTTATTCAGGTTAGGCTTCTAGTATATGAAATTATGAACCCGACCTTGTATTTAAAATGGATCTCAATGTAATTAAGGATCCAAATCCACTCTAAAATGGGTCGAAACTCCAAATGAGAGTACCGCATGATCAACTTGTTTTATTTACTTTAATTAGTTTAATATTAGAGTAATGTGCCTGTTACCGTTGGATTCAAGAGATCTACGGTCTACAATGCAACAGACCGTGGATCTCTCAAATCGAATGGTCAATGGCCCCAACCACACATCTTTTTTTTTGTCTGGATATCCGTGGGGTAGCAGTTTCTTTAATATTATTTCTTGCTAATTTTATACAATTTCTATAAACGTACGTACGCGGATTCCTTAACACATTACTCCAATTTCGCGCAAGTTCTCTTGATTAGGTGGATGCTGACTTGAAAATCCAGACCATCCATCAGATAAACGACCGTCTGGATTGGCGCTGGGGACAGCATGTCATATGCGTAACCAGGATTTAACTGGGAATTAGACGTGTATATAAGGGCCCGTTTAAATTGCCATTTAAAAAAAAATGCTTTATTTAGACTTAAAAAAATATTTATTTTCTTAAAAAGGTCGTTTGGATCATCATTGATGCAAAATCATCTTCTCTTTGTGGGCCCCATCACTATAATTGATGAGAGTGATAGACGGGGAGGGAGGGTTGTTCTTTGATGCAGACTTTCTTTATCAAATTTTTGATGCAGAAGTCCCTCAAATTGCAACATAGTAGACTCCTTCGGGTCCACTTGCTCCCTTTTGGTCCACACTAAGATAGACCTCCACACCCAAAATCAGCTTGATTGGTGATTTCTAGCCGTTGGATTTGAGCACTTTTTCATCATGAGCTTTATGAACCGGCCAATGAATTGGTTCCAAGCCAATGATGAAAAAACACACAAATCCAATGGTTAGGAATCACTATTCGCACTTATTTTTTGGTGTGTGGGTCCACCAAGGTGTGGCCACACGTTCAGTGGGCCACCCTGTAAGAGTCTATTACGTGGATAAAAGACTTTTAGGCTTAAAATATATTTTTATGGAATAAATACTTTCTAAAACATGAATCTATTATATTAAAAAAAAAAAAAAAAATAGTGTGCAAAAAAAAGAAAATTATTTTAGATATCTAAAAATGGCAATCCAAACACCCATAACTCTTGATGGGATGGGTTTACTGAGTGAAATGATGGGTGCCAATATCCCGGCCCTTTATTACTCATATAGTTCATGTGGCCCACCATTTATCCATCCAAAGTCCAAACCATTCCATTTGCTTGGGCACCCCCCAAAGATTGCTAATGTATAACCCGTTCTTGGTAGGCTGATCTGATGCAATCAGATGGTTGCAATCATCCGATATCTTTAATGTATATATCTAATGAAGTAGGACCCATTGAATGACAAGTATATACACGGTTAGGCCATATGATTTAGCCAGCTGATATGGGTTCCATCACCATGAAGGTTCGTAATCCATAGCATCCAAACCCTTGAAACACACCAAAATCAGTCGGATTGTCAATTTCTAGCTATTGGATTTAATATTTTGTTATCATGCGTTTCGTGAACAGGATCATAACTGGGTTCAAATCTCATGAAGAAAAATGCTCAGATCCAATGACTAGAAAATCACCAATCATGCTGATCTTTGGTGGTTTCGTCCACAAATCACCAATCATACGAAGAGAGAACTTGATATCAATAGGAAATCTTATATATTTCTCTCTATAAGAGCATCTCCAACGCTAGAATGCCAAAAGTACCTCTCAATTTTCTGTCAGTTCCATATCTCTAGTCTCATCTGAGAAGTAGCTTCAATATTCTAGTTGGATCACAGATGTGACGGTTCTAGCCCAGAACCTGAGGTGCTTCTTAATTTCTACTGCAGTTGAGACTGGTGGCATCCTCAAATTGAGAAGTGGCGAGTCTGGTGTCTTTAGCAGCCAAGCTTCAGACAAATATGGCCTAAGAACACTTATCTTCTTCTCTTTCAATTCTTCAGCTGCCTCTTCTTGTTCATCGTCGTAGTATTCTCCAATCCTTTGCAGACCAGTGATCACGCTCATCATCCTGGGGTTTAACTGTTCTTTCTTGAATGTGAAACCCAGATCCATAAACCCCTTAACCTCTTCATATTCCAGCTCCCATAAGCTCTTGCAACTCATTGTCTTCCGTAACCTCCCCGGTGCATTGTTGTTTCTGAGATGCTTCGCGAGTTTGTGCAATGAAGAAAGAGAGCGGGTTTTGCTTGGAACAAGACTCAACCTTGTGGGTCTTTTCCTCTTATAATTGGGCTCCTCTTCATCCTTGTAACTGTATTAAAAAGAAGAAGAAACAGTACTAAGATATATTATTATTATTGTTCTTAATAACAGGTTTTTCTTACCTGGGAAGGGATTGGAGATTTGTCTGGTGAGATTTCTTCCTCGAGAAGTAGTGTTGGAGAGAGATTTGATGGTGGGTTTTGGAAGAATTTCTGAGATGGGTTCGGGCTTAAGAAAGGAAATGGGTTCTGAGAAGAGAATAATTTGGTGAAACCAGAGGAGATCCATGACTCATAGGAGATGATCGGTAGTCATGGCTATGGTTCAGACTTTAGACTTCAGACTTCAGACTTCAGACTTCAGAGAGAGCGAATTCTAAAAATTTATGTATTTAAGATGGTTGGGTCATTGGGTGTGGTGGTAGTGAAAGCAGAAGGAATCTGTGAAAGAATCCAAGAAAAAAATGAAGGGTAGGACAGGAGTGGACTGTGGAGAGTGTGGTCAGCATTCATGGGACCCTCTCAGCTCCAAATCTTATCCATTCTAATTGACTACAGTACAGTCTCCACGCAATTGTTCATCAGAATAAAATCCAAAATAATCCTTAATTTGGACCTATTAGGTAACCAAGAATTGACTGTGATTTGTATTTGTATTTGTAATTCGACAATTATGAGCTTAATTCCCTGAAAAATCCAAGAATTGACTGTGAATTGCTAGAAATTACTCCACCCGACACAAAGTGAAACTCCTTTGTAAAAAACAGTGATCTCGGGTGAGACAGAGCCTAGTTTGGATCAGATTGGTGGGCTCCGATCCCGATCCGGATCACCCAATCCAGACCAAGATCGGCCAAGACTTTGAACCATGTTCTACATTGAACATGTGATAAGGATTCAATTAGAAAAAATACGAATCTGACCCACGTTTTATTTAGGTTAGGCTACTTCGATATGGACCTGACCTTTGTATTTAAAATAGATCTCATTGTAAGGATCCAAAATCCACTAAAATGGGTCTAAACTCCTAATGAGTACCATCACCTGGTTTTATTTACTTTAGGGCGTGTTTGATTGCTACCTTTCCCCATGGGAAAATCGCATTTTCTCATTTGATCGACATTTTAAATTGAGAAAATTTTTCCAAGAAAATGAGATTTTCTCATCCAAGCCTGGAGTTCATTTCCATTCAACATAGGTGAGAATTAGTTTCTATGAAAATCGACCTTTATTTTCTCAAATAATTAAAAATTGCATATTTTCTTGGCACATTCGGGTGCAATCAAACACACCCTAAGTTTAATATTAGAGTAATATGTGCCAGTTAGGCTATTGAACATTGGATTCAAGAGATCCACGGTGTCCACGTGGATATCTTGAATCCAATGGTCAATGGCGTGAACCATATTTTTATCTAGTTATCCGTGGGGTAGCATTTTCCTTAATATTTTTTTTTTAAGGTTTACACTTTGCAAGAAGGTAACCTAGACTGTCATTGCAAACTTCATTTCCTGTTTATATCAAGTTCTGTTATTAGGTGGATGCTGACTTGAAAATCCAGACAATCCATCAGATAGACGACCATCTGGATTGGCTACGGGGACAACACGGTGTCTGCATCACACCCATACCCTACCATGGAGATGGACCCTAGGGGTTGGAGTCTCGGACAACTAAGTCGGGGTGTGTGGACACCATCCATGGGGACACTCTCAAGTCTCAATTAGATGTGTATTTAAGGCCCCGTCAAAATTGCCCTTTTAAAAAAAATGCTTTATTTAAAAAAAAAAAAAAAAAAAATTTCAAAAAAGGTCGTTTGGATCATCATTAATGTAAACAATTTCTCTTGTGGGCCCCATCACCACGACTTCTTTGTTTATTCTGTTAATGTTAATTGAGCTAGCAAAATTTAAGCCTTTTTTGAGTTGAAAAATAGCAAAAAGACTTTTTAAAAAATGATTCTATTATATTAAAAAGAAATATTTGTGTGATTTAGGTCTAAAAATGGCGATCCAAACACCCGTAGTTCTTGGAACGTTTTAGGAAATCCCTGAAAAATTAGGGATTCCACAATCCAATCACTCAATTATTTGATTGAGATCCTCAACATGGTTCCGATCAAGGTTTAAAGGAGGCCGTTTTAACACTTAAACGGACTGGGGGCATTACCGTTAAAACGGATTGAAACGGCCAGGGGCAAAAATGAAAAAAAATAGTATTAAACGGATTTTAATGGCACTGAAAATTAAAAAAAAAAAAAAAAAAACAGAATTTAACGGCCGTTTTTTTCACAAAATTTTTCAGAATTAAATGGCCGTTAAAACGATTTTAACGGCCGTTTTATTCAAAACCGTTAAAATGTGTTTAAACGGTTTTAACGGAAACGGGCTTGGGGCGTTACCGTTTAAACGGCCGTTTTTAAAACCATGGTTCAGATATGAGTAGATCAGATCCTATATCTAGCCTCACGACGAGATTTTATATATATTTTAAAGAAGGCTCAGGCCCCAAGGACCCACCCTCTTTTTTTGACCCCTCTCGGGAGTCGGACTCGGAGCCGTTGAATCCAACGGTCGTTGATAGTGCTGAGCTGGCATTTACACTTTACAACAAGGTAACCTAGATTTTGACTGCAGATTTCATATCCCTGTAGATATCAAGGTTTTCTTATTAGGTGGAAGTTGAATTGAAAATCTGGACCGTCTAGATAGATGACCATGTGGATCGTCCATGGACTATTTGTGGTCACTTTAAACGTGGCCCCACACCCTGGAGTAGAGATCAAAATTCTTTATTAATATTAGAAATTATTATATTTCATTCATAATGTGGATTGCGTCGTTATTGGATCAGATCCAGACCTGAAATGGGATTAGAACATGGATCCATTGACAACCCTACTTCCATGGGTTCGAAAAAGACATCCCGCCAAAGACAACTTGGGCGTGATTTTAGATTTCCTAAATTGGAAAGGCAGTTGTGGTTGGCCTGGTTTGAATTCCTGATCAATTCTTTCCCTAATCCTTTCCTTAATTCTTTCCTTTATTTTCTATTTTTGTCCAGAGTTCATCTTCACAAAAGGAAACTCAAACAAAAATGTATGTAACGGTATGTATCAAAATATTTTGAGCTTGAGAGGTGAAGATCCCAAAGATAAAAACTGAAAAAGGAAATTTATTTATTTTAATAGACATTAAAATTTTATAAGAGAAATCATTTCCATGTTTTCCTCCTAAAATCGTAGAAATCAAATCAAGGACTAATTGGAATGGAAACATCAATATACCTATATAAGATTTTATGATAATTAATTTATTATTGAAGTTTCCTTTTCGCTTAAAACTTTCCAACTCCGTATATGCCATCATCTCCTTATAAATGTAGCATCACTTCTTAGTCGATCATACTTACAAGTTTACAAATTTTGTTCTTTTGTTTTGAAATTTAATGGCACCGAGGAAGGTAATCAAGCACAACTTCTTGCTAACCAAGGCCGTAGAGGAAGAGGTAGCGAATGGCGGAGATATCCCTCTCAGTCAGGAGATAGTGATACAAAATGACAATCTCGACCCACCACCAGAACCATGTATAATCATCGACCTCAAAGAAAATTTTCATTTTTATGACACTACCAAAAAAATGCCCTTTCCTAGTGGTTTTAAACCGCCGATAAACCCTTTGCTAGCAGTTCTCAACTGCCGCATGATACGTTGGCGTAGCCCTTGACGGCATTGAGAAAAGACCAACGCCTGCGGTTAAAAACCACTGGAGAAAGACTAACACCGACAGTTAAAATCCGCCGGTATTAGTATTTCTCTGGCCTTTCCTCTTGTCGGGCGTATTATGCGGCGGTTTAGAACCGCGGCAAAAACTGCCATAAATAAAAACAAATACACACTCATTGTATTGTTTTTTTAAAAGTACTGTTGATGAATCATTTTGCCCAACCTGATAGATAAACAAAAATTCAATTCAAATGACAAATAACAAACAAAAGTTCAATTCAAATATTATATACATTACAAAAGCACACTTTACATAGTCATATACACAAAAGAACGATAAAAATGAAGCAAAATGCATATCAAGAGTTGGGAATCTCAATATGTTGTATCTACCCCATCCATTACATCGAAAAAGTAAGTCCATGTATGCCGCAAGTCTTGAATTTCATGGAACTTCCCTAGTTGGACATTTTGGGAGCAACATTTATAGACCTCAGACTGTAAAAATTAAACTTGTAACAGCACATTGTGATCACGAGAATACATATAACTAAGGTCTACAAAGTAAGCTAAGTTTGTGAACTAAACTTATAATTAAGTTTGTGAAGATTAAATCTTCATAATGACACAAAACCATGCATCCACTTCTAGATGTGATGCATCTGTCTAATCTATTAGAAGCCAGATCTTCCATATGAGGACAAAGCATATTAAATCAGACCCAATATTGTAAGATCCATTCCTCAAAGCATATTAAATCAGACCCAATATTGTAAGATCCATCACCTTGAATCGATAGAAACTATAAACTCCATGAATCAACGTGCTACTACATGTAAAATTTAATAACTATACTCATATAAACCACATTTTGACAAGAGGCATATGAAACACAAGGATTATTATGTCTTCTTTTCTTCTTTTCGAGTCCAAAGAGTAGTGTATATGGTGACGAAGAAATTCAATTAAAAAGGTGAGGCACTCACCATCTCTAGGGATCCTCTGATAACTCCGCTTAAGATGTTGCAATAATAAAGACCTCGGCATGTATCAGGAAGCTCAACAAAGTCAACCAAGGGGTTATCCTCCAAAACAATACAACAACTCGTTCCATCAGCATCCCATTCGTCACAGATGCAGCGACTCCTAATAACATTTTGAAACCAACCTGTTTAAGAGTGTCATCGAACTTTTATCCTCAAAACCTATCTGGTACTTGTAGAGAGGAAGTTAGAAGAAATTCATGAATAATAAGTGAAACAAACACTACTTTTAGGATTATGCAATTTTATGAAAGCAAATTATTCTTTTCTTTGTCAAATACAGGCATGCATGACAGAATCTTATTGTTTTAGTAATTTCATCTCCTTTTCTATAATTTTCACCTTTATAGATCTAGTTTGCTGAAGTGCTCATGTATTTATCTATAGAATAAGGCCCAGTGAGCCTCATACCATTTTGGAAATGGTATAGCCATTCAACTGTTACATGTACCTTAGATCCAGAAAGCCTAATTGATAGGCTTCTTTTTGAAGGACCATATCCTAAAAACCATACCAAGAAGTAACCCTAACACCATCAAATTTGACTTTTAGTTTGGACAATAAATATACATCATATACAATGGTCCATAGATGCTGATTATACCGATTACTAAATGGTACAAGACTCTTGCCTGATTCTTCCCCCTTCATATTCTCTGAGACCGAAGCTTATGAAGCCTCCATCAAAGAAAACTCAGATCAAGATCAAGCATAACATATGTTGCATGGAAACTTGAACTGAAGCTACATCACCATCATACATTCTATGGACAAGGCTTACCTATCTTTGCAGCATGTCCATTTTACCACCTCATAAAAAAGAACAATTGTAGCTCTAATAACTGAAAATAACATGGAACGATGCATGGTAGAACGGGCTTATGCACTTCAGATAACCAATTTTCAGTAATTATCTATCCAAATAATTATGTTCTAAACACTGAATGAAACAGTTCTGAGCACAAGCAGATGTACATCTACTTATGAAGAAATAATTTATGACTTACCCTGTGGAAGATACATCAGTAGATTGCTAGTCAAACAAAGGAGAGCTTGAAGATGGTGTCTTGTCTGGAAAAGTCACATTGTGGGGATGATAATCTGCTTGTGCTATTTTGTGATATGATCAAGGACAGACATTAGTGAAACACAGCACTCAATCATACAACTGAAAGTTTTGAAAGTTGAAACAAACTCAACCTCGAGTTTGACTCAAAGTACTTACATCGGATGATGTACTTAAGGAGTGCTTGTTCTCCTTGAATTCCTTACATCTTCCATGCTGAATTTGAAACCTTTGCCTCTGTCCATCAAAATCAGTTCAGGCACCATAAAACATAAGTAATAAAAGACAAATTAACAATTCACATAACTTTTATATTGAAAAAGCTAGTACTTTCAGTAAGAAGATCAAGATAAACAACCACAAAGAAAAAATTAGAAATTCCACTAGGCACCTAGATTGACACTTATGAATGACTAACTCTAACTCTATCCACATGATTTCTGCCATTATGCCCTGTCGGGGACACGAGTTACATGTCTAGAAACTGAAACTTATGTTTCTTCTTATTGTTTTCAATTAATGTAGGAATAAAATCAAATGGATCATGAGATGGGCATTTACTTAGCCTTTTTTGGATTGGTACAATGGGATCGAACCCATGACTTCATTGTTGTAGTGCAGAATGTCAACTAATTGAGTTATGGGTTCGACGCCTTGTTTTATTACAATTGCCACCAATTTAAAACTATCCAATAACAGTCCATAGATTTCCCATATTTATAACATGGTAAAATTTGAAATATAAAGGTTTTTAATATTATTCTAAGGGTCGGGATCAGGGGACACTAATTTTTTACTTCCATTTTTGACACCCATTTTAGCGTACCCACAAAGAAGATGAATCAATGGCTGATTTTTGGTGAGGATGATCTCTATGGTGAGGAGATCATCCTCACAAAAAAATCAAATCATTCTGATCTTCATAGACTGGTTTATAAGCTGAAGAATTATGGACCATCGAATTTTACCGTGTAACTTGAAAACCACATTTGATGGGGCTAGAAATTTCAGAATGGGCTGATTTTTTGTTGGGGTGATCCATATGGTGAGGAGATCATTCTCACAAAAAATTAGCCATTGATTCATCTTCTATGTGGGTACGCCAAAATGGGTGTCCCCCCGATCCTGACCCTTATTCTAAATAGCTAATGAGAAACAAAAGGAAATGGTGAGTTATTAGCTGTTTATTGGTCTCAATGTTTTATTTCAAATAATTTCTTTAATAGTTGTAAAAATCAAAAGATTACAATTTTACAACATTCTGATTTTCACAACATTCAGCAATGGACTGGGTATTCATGCATTGTCTCATCAACTATCCTTTACTATTCTTTTGATGTTGTATACATATAACAGAACTCTAGAGAAAATGCACGGGAAGAAAAAAATCTTTCAAGCTGAATATTGTGGGAAACTATGGCACAAACACAATGCTTGTTGGGCCCTTATAAAACTACAATGATAATATGTTGACTGAACCATTACTTCATGGTCAATCCATGGTGCCAATGGGGTCGAGTTCGGGTTGAAACAAATATATACACCTCATCTGATCACTAATAAGGGCTTAAAATTGGACCCAACAAAACTATCCACATATAAAAAATACCTGGAACTGCTGAAAATCCATGGCTTTTAACACCATCATAAATTTCTTTAATACACCTCATCTGATGTGCTTTTTAGTTCAGCCAGCACATCCTATAAAAATCCATGGCATTGCTTTTATATAAAAGGAGAAAAATCTAACTGAACTAAAAAGCCCAAATTATAGGAAAGGCTAATGAAAATTTTAACCTTAAAAACCTTAGTTTCCAGATCCTTAACAACAATCTCATGCTTATCTTCCTTTAACCAATCAAAAAATTCAGCTAGGAATATAGGTGATCGTGCAGCCAATACCAACTTATGAGCATGAATTTTTTCACCAGCCACATCAAAGACAACATCCGAACCTTCCTGATTCTCCAGTAGCATACCAAAATGGGTCCCAATAGCAGAATCAGGGACCTGTATTGAGTGTGATCTTGAGCAATCTAAAAAAAATGTGGGAAAATCCACTTAACTCCTTTGCACATTGTTTCATTGACATAATTAAGCAACATCCCTTTAATGTTTAAGGGGTAACTCTTGAATTAAGTTCAAAAGCTATTTTTGAAGCCATCACATATAAATTAAAACATAGTTGCAAAGATGTCTAAGAAGATAGGGGACAGACATGTGGGGAGGTTGTATCATGTAAAAGAGTCTATGACAACTAGAAAGGAGAAACATATGCAACAGCTGCTTCATGCAGAAAAGCAGGGATACAACTACAACTGACACCAAACAAACCATCAGTGCAGGCCTGGTACAATCAGTCAAGGCAGCATGATGGTGGGAAGGTTGCAAATAAACAATTCATGGTTTCACAGAGTTCCAAGGGTTTTGGACCAAACAGAACAATACAACTTAGAGAAAAACCAAGAGAAAGTTTATTGATACACCACTGAACCAATACAAACACATAAAAAATAAAGCTCAAGCGCCCCCAAATGGGTGTCCTAACAAAAAGATGCAAGGAATAAACATGAACAGAAAACAAATAGACAAACAATAACCACTAAGAGACCAAAATGCTGTTAGATGGTTGGTTAGAGTTATTAGAGGCATAATAAAAAGCTAACAAGCTTCTTATCGTATTGTAAGCATGTAAAGTATAACCAGAAAAATGCTTAATAGATCCTACTGCTTCACTTGTAAGTTCGCATCCACTACAAGCAAAAGCAGAACATACTACAACATAAATACCTGGAACTGCTGAAAACTATAATGAGAACATGCTTGTGGATATCCTTAAATTAGCAACATGCAATCATTTTTAGTTAATAATAAGATAACCATATACATACCACACTTTCAGGAACTCCTGGAGGAGGCAAGGAAAGGTTCTTAGGCGGAGGACCACGAAGATACGATCTCTTGTCGAAGCGCCATTCCCCAATTTTCCCATATGTTAGCTCACCCTGAAAAGGTACCAACTTCAATACATTACTAAAGAACCAACGATTAACCTATGGAAGTTCACAAAGTGTGAATAAAGGTAAGTTTGGCACTACAGATCAAATGGATGAATGCAGATAAAATCACATAGGAGCAAACCAGTAAAAAGTTGTAGTTGACATATTGTAGTTTTATAACATGTTAGCAAGGGGAAGGGAGAATGCTCTTTACCTTTAAAGAGTAGTCACATCCATAAGTGTAATGAATGATAAACTTCTTCCCAACCTCCAGATCCCATGGGGGCTGTAATAAACCATTTCAAGGACTTTTAAGCACTACTTCTAGAAGTATATCAATAATCTATATGAAATATGAAAAAGAAAAAGGAATATGAAAAAGTACTTAATAATCTTCATCAGGTAGCATGCCAAACCTGTAGCATAAAATCTTTCCGAAGAATATGCTGTACGCTCTGCTGTTGAAACCACAATGCCAACAGTGTAGTTAATTCACAAGCAATCATCCTTTAGTTAGAAAGAGAGAGATGTTAATGCATCATCAGGAAATGGCTTTTCCCTGCGATCGCAAAACCATTATCAAGCGAAAAGATAGGCCAAAAGAGTAGATCATATTTCCCTTCAGCAACACATCAAATCCATACAAAAGGAGTATGATCCCAATTCCAAAGAGAGTTCAGACTATTGGTGAGAAAAAAAGTAGTCAACTCACATGGTAAGTCCATGTCAAACAAAACTTGGGTTACAAATAGACACAAAATCTGAAAGAACTCTGCAATAGACAACAATACTATATGGACTACAAAGTGATGCACAAAATACAAAAGTAAAGAAGTGGAATATAAAAAATGAGTTGATAAGCAATTTAACCTGGAATTCTACTTTCACTTCTAGGAATTCTTCCTCCCTATGCATTTCTCCTCCATTTTTTGCTGCAATACATCCAAGAATCACTCAATAGGCAAGTAGGAGTAACTATTGTAGAAAACTTCACATAACCCTAACCAAAATAGAGAAACACGGAGTAATGAAATACTCTGGTTCTTTTGTTTGATAAACCCCTAACCCTAACAAACTCTTTGTAAATGAAATGTCCAACAAAAACCCTCTTAAGTAAAGCTGCAAGCAAAATAGATAAACCCTAACCCACAACAAAAATAAAATGAAACAAATTAAAAAGATAATCAAATGCATACCTGCTAGGGCAGTGATGGTGAACAGCGGCGTAGGGTGGCTGGGGTAGCACGAACGAGGAGAGGACTGACAAAGATACTGAGAACTAAGACAGAGAGAGAGAGAGAGGGGAAGGGGGAGGGAGAGACCTACAAGATCATTTCCCATTCGATCTCTCTTTTCTGAATCTCTCAAACCTAACGAAACCCTTTTAGGGTTTATTTCGAGCTCTCCAGTGACTCCTCAATCTCCTTTGTTTCTCGAGTCTCTCTTATATTTTAGAGCTGGTGATTGAAATCCTAACGAAGATGAGTGATAGAGTTCAATATTTCTTGCAATAGATGCCAAATCGAAGAGAGCCCACTCTCAACATCAAGGTAGTGGAGAACCCGCCATTAATGGTGAAACAAGAATGAGAGAGAGCGGGGGGGGGGGAAGAGGGCCCACTCTTAACTGGAGGACATTGCTCCATGGGAGGAATCGCAAATTCAAACCTGGATGAGATTGGAATGTATTGGGATCCTGATCATGGGATGTTACAATGTTGCTTGTTGAATCAAGCCTCAACCTCAAGTGGCTAAAAAATATTACCTAATCTCTATCTTTTCCAATTTCTATTCTCCTCTAATAACGTGTTTGTTTACATTTATTTCAAGTTGAAATGATGAGTCTACTTGTTGCAGTTGATATTGGGTTATATTATTAACCTAGTAGTAGTAGTGGTAGTAGTAGTAGTAGTAGTAGTGGTGGTGGTGGTAGGATAATAAATGGGTGGATCCAGTTGAAGTGGAGAAAGGTAGAATGTTTGTTCAGATAATAAAGATGGATGTCTTCCGAGTTCTGAAGTATAATAAAATGGTTTGTTCTTGACGCACCAAATCAATTTATGTTCGTTTATGAATGCATGGAATCGCGTAAATATTGTGTATGATGCCCTTTCTCACCGTTGATTTGATGAAACCCTCATTAGAATGTTTTCAATATATAGTTTGATGAATTTATTTTTTGGCCTAGACATTCAACAGGTATTTAACTACTGAGACACTCTCCGACTCTGAACCCAATCCATTGCCAACCCTAGGAAAGATAGGTATTTAACTGCTGATAGGAAAGACGATAAATTTGAAGTATTTAGTTTTTTTTCCGCCTTGGTGACAGAAGTATATAGGTTTGATGGAGTGAAACCTATGGGTGCGACTGATTATATTGTGAAAAGTTGATATAATTTTATTGGATGATGGAGTTTGACGCGGATCCCTTACTTGCCGATCGTTTTATCTGTTGGATTTTCATTTAAGGGTCTGTTTGGTAACCCGAAATTGAACCGGATTTGAATTTGTAATTTTTTGAATCACAAATGTGTTTGGGAGGACCGAATTCCAAGAATTATATTTCCAATTTCGTAATTTTCCCGGAACTAGAAGTTTAAGGGGGGAGAAGAAACTTCTAATTCCTGGAATTCTATTCCGGGTGGAGAGATTCGTGAGAAATTTTTTTGGGCTCCAACTCTCATACTCATCCTTAGGTGGACCTATAAATCGAAAATCACCAAGATTAATTATTTGCAACCATTGGATTGATGTCTTTCTTTTTGTTGATTTTTAACCGTGTGATATATAGCATTATTTGGGGTATTTACATCCAAATGTTAGAAAATTATAATCAACTTGATTTTTAGTGTAGGTCCACCTAGGGATGGGACAAACATCCATATGGTCAGTGTCTCTACTCATGTGCCACGTGGCTCATACCGTGGTCCATCATCAATGGATTACAATTTTGTAACCGTTTGATTGATGTCTTTTATGGGTTGATTTTTCACCTGTTGGATAAATAGCATTAGTTGGGATACGAGGATCCAAGTTGAGAGATAACTAATCAGCTTGATTTTTGTTTGTAGGTCCCACCGAGGGATGTAACTAACCGTTGGATTGGTATCTTCTATGAGTTGATTTTTAACCGTAGGATTTCTAGCATTTGTTAGGGTGCGAAGATCCAAAGCTTATAAATAACCAATCAACCTTATTTTTAGTATGTAGAGCCTACCTAAAGAAGGGACAAATATCCATACGGTATTAGTGATTTGTTACTATTGGATTTGTGTCTTTATATGAGTTGATTTTTAACTATGGGATATCTAGCATTATTTGGGGTACTCAAATATAAAGGTTAGAAAAAACTAATCAGCCTGATTTTATGTACCACCTAGGGATGGGATAAACATCAATATGGTCTATTGTCTCTAATAATGTGCCACATGGCGCGCTTATAATGACATCCGTATTTGTTGCATTATGTGCCACTTAGGCTTTAGCCATTAAGATTTTGGCACGGATTAATCATAGTAAAAAATTATCAAAATAATTTTATTTATTATTTTTAGAAAAATTTCTTTAAATTAGCACCGATAACAGTAAATTGACGGATGACAAAAAAATAACAGTCATTATAACATAAAGTTCATGAGATGATATTGCAGGATAAGGACCTTAACTGCATTCAGGTGTCGATGGCATGGAGTGAATGACTGTGTCGAGGGAGGCGTCCCACCGAGATTACTCATCATTGATGATGGCTGGCAGAGTGTTAGCTTAGACGGTGAGGAACCTCTTGAGGATGCGAAGAACCTCGTATTGGGTGGAACCTAGATGACTGAAGTCATGGACTGCATTAATGATGATTATACATTGAATATCATCATTGAATATTATAATGATGATTATACATTGTATAGAAAGAGAAAAGCAATTGCTGATTGTTTGCCCAGGTTGATTTTGATAAGTGTTTTTCTTCTTATTAACAGACATGAGGAGAGCATTGGGAGAGAGGTGGATGAGAAAGATCCATTTGAAGTGAAGGCTCAAGCTAATCTGAAGCGTTATAGGGAGGCCGTGACCAACTACAAGAGTGCTCTCAGTGATAGATTAGGGGACTGGAATGAATCTGATATATTTTAATTTTTTGGATAGATAACATGTATGCTTGAAGCATTGTTCACACATGCTTAAGCAATGGTCATTCGGATGGTGGTTATTAGTGTTGAGTAGAATGGGGTTGTGACAATTTTCTGTTGAACTTGTGACTCAAAACTTAAATTTACACTAGTTTGACAGTAAGTACTAGTTCACAAGTTGCATATTTTGATAGCAAGTACTAGTTCACAAGTGGCATATTTTCTCGGGAAAAATTGCTGAAATCAAACAGTAGAAAATGCATATTTTCCAAGGTGCAATCAAACAGTCGAGAGAAAATAAGATTTTCCCAAGAAATTTTCCATACAATCAAACACGGCTTTAGTTTAGAACTATACTCTAGAACCTCTCCACTCTTCATAGACAAAATCAACAAAAACAATAATAAGCAAGTTAAAAAAAAACTTTGGCACTCACTGTTCTCGTCGCTCCCTCCATCAGTGTTGGTTCCTTCAATCATGCAAGAAGATATATCACCAAAAAGTTCAAGTATCATTAAAACCATAAGGAAACTGGAAATGTATTTAATAGTGTCAATTTTGGGTTAATACTTAACAAACTAAATGCATACCTACTGCTAAATGTAGGGGATGTTACAGTTAGAATTAGACTTAAATTACTGAGTAATCTATTAGTAAGAATTCCATTAGTCATTTTATCCCAACCCATACATATTTTATATATAGGGTCAGGATCGGGGGACAACATTTTTTACAACAAAAACTTGTTGCGGCCCAATATATAAATTAGAAGTTTTGGAATGGGTTGATTTTTGGCAAGGGTGGTCTCTATGGTGAGGAGATTACCCTCACAAAAATTCGAATCATTCCGATATTCGTAAAACCGGTTTTACAAGTTGAAGAATTATGGACCGTCAATTTTTATCGTTAACTTGAAAACCACATTTGATGGGGTTAGAAATTTCAGAATGTGCTGATTTTTTGCAGAGGTGATCTATATGGTGAGATCATTCTCACCAAAAATTAGCTATTGATTATCTTCCATGTCGATATGCCAAAATTGTTGTCAAATATGTTATATGAAAATGTTGTCAGGAACAGAGTCGATTCGATAAGATAACGGATCGATAACAAAAAATAAGGTTCGGAACCTTATTTTTATGGATTGGATCGGATCAGATCTCCGGGTCGATCCGATCCATTGCCAGCCCTAACACTAGGTTTTGCAATTAAAATGTATTACTTTTACAATAATACTTGGGTTTATTGGGTGTCTTTTGGTTAGCACTTAGCAGTAAAGTGAGGTGACTCCTTCCTTGTCACTCATGTGCTACCTGCAAAATCTAAATCTAAATAAGAAAACTGGTTTTGCAGTTGGATCAATTTTTTGTTTCTTCAGTTAGTAATACATGTGGTAGGTGGCAAACAAGGTCACGTGGGAGTTGGTTAAGTGTACAAAATATTTGCTTTCAGTAGTACCTTAGGGATTTCAAAATTTGAAAGCAAATATTTTGTACACTTAACCAACTCCCACGTGACCTTGTTTGCCACCTACCACATGTATTACTAACTGAAGAAACAAAAAATTGATCCAACTGCAAAACCAGTTTTCTTATTTAGATTTAGATTTTGCAGGTAGCACATGAGTGACAAGGAAGGAGTCACACCCCACTTTACTGCTAAGTGCTAACCAAAAGACACCCAATATGAACCCAAGTATTATTGTAAAAGTAATACATTTAACTACAAAACCTAGTGTTAGGGCTGGCAATGGATCGGATCGACCTGGAGATCTGATCCGATCCAATCCATAAAAATAGGTTTCGGAACCTTATTTTTTGTTATCGGATTGGTATAATTATCGATCTGTTATCTCATCGAATCGGTACCGGATCGACTCTGTTCCGGACAACATTTTCATATAACATGTTTGACAACAATTTTGGCGTATCGACATGGAAGATGAATCAATAGCTAATTTTTGGTGAGAATGATCTCCTCACCATATATAGATCACCTCTGCAAAAAATCAGCACATTCTGAAATTTCTAACCCTATCAAATGTGGTGGTTTTCAAGTTAACGATAAAAATTGACAGTCCATAATTCTTCAACTTGTAAAACCGATTTTACGAATATCGGAATGATTCGAATTTTTGTGAGGGTAATCTCTTCATCATAGAGACCACCCTTGCCAAAAATCAACCCATTCCAAAACTTCTGATTTATATATTGGGCCGCAACGAGTTTTTGTTGTCAAATTTGTTGTAAAAAATGTTGTCCCCCGATCCTGACCCTATATATAAAATATGTATGGGTTGGGATAAAATGACTAATGGAATTCTTACTAATAGATTACTCAATAATTTAAGTCTATAATTTTAACTGTAACATCCCCTACATTTAGCAGCAGGTATGCATTTAGTTTGTTAAGTATTAATCCAAAATTGACACTATTAAATACATTTTCAGTTTCCTTGTGGTTTTTGTTTCTATATGGTTTTAATGATACTTGAACTTTTTGGTGATATATCTTCTTGCATGATTAAAGGAACCAGCATTGATGGAGGGAGCGGCAAGAATAGTGAGTGCCAAAGTGTTTTTTTTTTTTTTAACTTGCTTATTATGGTTTTTTTTTTTTTTTTTGTCTACGAAGAGTGGAGAGGTTCTAGAGTATAGTTCTAAACTAAGGCCGTGTTTGATTGCACGGAAAATCTTCTCTTCTCTCAACTGTTTGATTGCACCTTGGAAAAATGCATTTTCTAATTTTCCACTGTTTAATTTCAACAATTTTTCTCGAGAAAATATGCCACTTGTGAACTAGTACTTGCTATCAAAATATGCAACTTGTGAACTAGTATTTGCTATCAAATTAGTGTAAATTTAAGTTTCGAGTCACAAGTTCAACAGAAAATTGTCACAACCCCATTCTACTCAACACTAATAACCACCATCCGAATGACCATTGCTTAAGCATGTGTGAACAATGCTTCAAGCATACATGTTATCTATCCAAAAAATTAAAATATATCAGATTCATTCCAATCCCCTAATCTATCAATGAGAGCACTCTTGTAGTTGGTCATGTGCCAAAATTAGAGTTGGCGAAGACCAAACTATGTGCGTTTTGGCTAAGGTTTGGGACATGCAGGAAAGGCTTGGCCTGCACGATAAGTTTGATTCCCCATCTTTCTCTTTCTCTCTTTCTCACGTCTCTTTCTCATTTGTCTAACAAGAAATTTTTTTCCAGTTTGCCCACTCCATTGATGAACTTCAGCCAAGGCCTCACCCACACGCACATACGGTATTCTCTTTTGTCTTTTAATTTTTTTTATTTTTTAAGACACCGTGCCATGAGAGACCCTAGTTAATAAATATTCTTGTCTCGGCCTATAGTGAAACCGAAACGTTTCGGATTCGGCTGAAACTTTAAACCATGGTAAATTCTCGAATTATTCGCGAATTGTACGGATTATTTAAAAACGATTGAAAGTCTTATTCGAAGATTTGGAAAAATTTGCGCATTTTTTAACATGATTGAATAATTCACGGACATTTCTGAATTCAAGTGACATTGTGTGGGTTACTATTTTATTACTAATAAAATGTTCAATTTTTCAGCCACTACCAGCACCGAATGTACATTTTGGACCTTCGAGGCAAAACCCACCAGGCCCACCACCGCCTCCATCAATGTCACCACGATCATCACCGGATCTTAGTTGGGTTGATTCTCTTTTAGAGGATTAGGTACGTTTTGCGAGCTGTTATTATTTATGTCATTTTTTTATTTAACATTCTATATGCTCATCACAACTGGAAGAAGCAAGTTTTATATTGATAAACATGTCTAGAAGAAGCAACATTCTACATGCTCATCATTCCCAAACAGTCAAGATGTCAACCATCTGATTTAGCCACTTAACAAAAAATAAATCTGATTTAACTGATGGAGTAAAATATAGTGAACCGTCTTCGCCTATAGTTTAACGGTTGTTGTGATGGACAGATTGTCTTGAATTTTGATAAGGGCTTCCCATGTATGACAAGTACCCCCATAAACTGTCACCTTGTAAAAAGAAAATTCACAACCCATGTCCAAAAAAAAGTAAGCATAGTTGAGCTATGTTTTGGCAGTTTTAATGGTACGTGTAATACCCTGCACTTGCATTAAGGGGTATTTATGTAATTTGAATTTAAATGGGTAATTTTGCCAACATGACTAATTTTCATTTATTATTCTTGCTATATCATGTGTCAGTTGGAACAATCAGAACATAGTCAAGAACTCAAATTTCATGATATGTAGGGTTACTCCAGAAATTGACGCTTGGGCCCTAGTTAGTGTGTAATCCCTTAAGCTCTCTCATGAGAATATCTTGGAGATTTTATTGTGTGTAGAGAATTCTTCTTTTAGGAAACTCTTGTTGCTTGCCTAGCCTACATTTTCACATTAGAAAATATTTTTAAACCTACAAACCCTTTTAGCAAGCATTCGAACGACCCAAATACTTTTAGAAACTAAAGCTGTATCTCCCCAAACCCTTTAGGAAACCCTTCTTTTATTACCAATCTCACTACATGAGATTTATTGATCACTAGAGAGCCCCAAAAAGGTAGACGTTTTGGCCTTGGAACTCTCTTAAACCTAGCAACTTTCTCAATTCTTCTCTATCTTTCTTTCCTCTCTCTTTCACCATTAAACAATAAAAATTCAGCACTCTTTCTCCATTAAAAACACTAGTATTCTTCGAGCTTTGAAGAAACATCGAAGATCAAAGCAAGAGATCGTTCGGAACACCTCTCTAGATCAGGATCAAAATTAAGATCAAGAATTCAAAAGCAAAAAAGGTACCTTCACTAGAAATATTACCCTTCCATGGATAGATTTTTTTCTCACTTACTTGAACTTTTGCTCAAGGGTATTATGGTCAGAAACCCTGAGAAATGTTGAATTAACTTTTTCCTGCATTTATTATTTTAATTACAATGATTTGGAACCAACCTTACCCTTCACTATATTAGGACCTTATAGGTTGACCCTACCTTTTACGGGACCACAGGGTATTTTACGTACCTAACTAAGCATTTTCTGAATTTAGGGCTTTACCAGAGACTAAGGGTTAATTTGGAAACTTTTTGGGTTAATCGTAATTGACTAGAACTTGTGGACTTTTTAACAATTAATTAACATCTTTTAATTAATTATTTAATTTATTTATTGCCACATAGGCACATCTGAGAATCTTCAATGCTTTAATTTTGGTAAAATATATTCTCTTCTTAGAATTAGTAACTAGTATAGAGATTTAAAAAATAATGAAACCTTTAAAAACCTAGTGCAGAACGAATATAGATGCTCTTCTGAATCAGTTTCGGAATGAATCTGGACGGCTTTCTTAACAAGGGGGGAACAGAATGCAAAACGTGGATAACCCTCCAAAACTAGGAAACTTTTGTAATCCTTTGACCTCTCTAATGAAAATATCTTAAAGATCTCTTATTGTTTCAAAAATAGTAACTACTGTAGAGAATTTTTCTTTTAGGAAACTCTTGGTAGACCAAATTTATTTCTAGAAACTCTTGTTGCTTCTCTAGCCTACCTTTTCACATTAGGAAATACTTTTAAAACTCTTGACCTCTCTAATGAAATACTTTTAGCAAGCATTTGAATGAGCCAAACACTTTTAAAAACTAGAGAAATATCTCCCCAAACCCTTTAGGAAACCCTTCTTTTATTACCAATCTCATTATATGAGATTTATTGATCACTAAAGAGCCCCAAAAAGGTATAGACGTTTTAGCCTTGGAACTCTCTCAAACCTAACAACTTTCTCCATTCTTTCACCTAATTCTCTCCATTCTCCCTCTCTTCTTCCATAACACTCCAGCAACTTTTAGCTTCCCTTGAACCCTAAAGTGAAGAATACTAGAGAGTTGTAGACACCATCAAGGACACCAAAAAGGAAAATGTGGGGAACTTTACACTCAAGAAAACATGATCCAAGCTTCAAGAAAACTAAAGGTAGGTGTTCTTCATCTCCTTTCATAGATCTCTTGTTGGAATGCTTGATATCTGATCTGAAATTTTTTATCTCTTTATATGCATGATTTTTTAATGGAAAAGTGACAATGATTAACATGTTACAGTAAGCTATTGTTGAATCTACTTCATTAAAAGTACTAAGAGAGTTTTGATACGCCATTTATACAAGGAATATTAAAGTTATTGGAAAGGTGTGCCTAGGTTGAGACTCAAGAGGATTTTACCTAATCATGGTTTCAATGGCCATGTGATGCTAGATTCTCATGGATCGCCACCTAGGGGTCCTACACGTTTGGTCATTGATTGTGACCTTTTTGGGGTACTTATTTAACAAAGTTTCGGGTCTGTACCGTTGCCCTAGAGATATACAATTATGAAACATATTATTATTTCCTTAGTGTAATTTATATCATGATCTTTTCTAGCTACGTGCATGTATCATCGGGTAGGAATTTTGAGAGAAAGTTGGGTTTTCGTTGATTGATATAAATAAGGAGGGACAGAGATCCCTGGCGTGCAAGACCCCAAATCACCTACAGAAGAGCCTAAGGGCTACTCTCGGCGAGGGAAGGAGATAGAGACTGAAAAATCAATCTAAGTTGATTTGGGTTACTTCGGCATTTTACATTATATCATTATCTCCATTCTTGTTTTATGATGTTGTCTATATTTATGGATGAAACATGCTAGTTATGGTATATTAGCGGTGGATTTGCATATTCTCATTTTGGATACACTGTGGCATTTCTACTGGACTCTCGAGTTCATGGCATTTGCCGACAACTTACAGATCTAGATGTAGTGGACTCGACAGAGGATGCGGATGCATGGGATGAGACAAATGGAAAGGAGGGCGTAGAGGAGGATCCAGAGACATTTGCGGATTCTATGGAGAGTGTATAGACACTCATTCATCTCAGCCATAGTTACTTTTATCTAGACTTTTAAAAATTTACACTATTTTTATCTTTTTGGTAGCATGTTTGGCTCATTATTCATCTTTGCACTTCAATTGATGTAGACTTTAAGAGCTTTATGGATGATATTTCTCTAATATTTACACCTGTGTAATGAAAAACTTGTTGTAACATGAGTCTTAATGGTACGGCTTGATAGCCAAGTCGTAAATTCGCTTGGAGAAAAAATGTAGTGCTGGACAGAGCTGAATTCCTGATTTGTTGTGCGTTTTTTACTGGGAAGACAGCAGAATTTGTCATTCTGTCCTTCTTAGGAAAGTTGGCCTTTTCTATTAGCTTTCCAGGCATATGTATTTCAAAGCAAGATTCATTTTGTGTTGTTCTCAAGAGCCGATTTAGCAAACAGGTGTCAAATCTGCGAGATTTTTTAACCTATCTTGCACTGCATTTTTGACCTAGTAGATGTGAGATTTGGATATCCTTCTTGAAGAATAAAATTTGACTTTTTAAATTAGCTTTCCAGATATGGGTGCCACGTTTTTGAATTCCTCGGGACTGTCCGATCTGTGCGCAAAGGTCTGATTTGACCTAAAGAACATAACCTACACTTAGCTTAGTCATTGGTCAAGGGTTCAGCCTTCGTAATGGCACACCCCATAGCATGTTATGTAATCACAAAGGATATTGAATTGAATAAATGGTAATTAGGGTTAGTTGTTTCCGCACTCTGATTTAGACCGATCAATGAACCCTATAGAGGAATATGCTCATAACCGAACTTGGATCGAGATCGATGAAGCGAGTTTTGGGTTGGATTTAGAGGGACTTAAATCGAAAGTAGATGGATCTTAATGGGCTTTTAGATCATGTCTAGGGTTCGGGTCAGGTACCCAGATTCGAGGCGTGACAGTAGTTCAATTGAATTTGAAATGGAATCCCATGATTCCTTTATGCTAGCCGTGAGACTTGGAATCGATTGACATTTGAATGTGGGAACCACCTAGAAGGGCACTTGCAAACAAACTTGAGATATTCAAATCTC
Source organism: Euptelea pleiosperma (assembly GCA_035048495.1). Lineage (NCBI taxonomy): Eukaryota > Viridiplantae > Streptophyta > Magnoliopsida > Ranunculales > Eupteleaceae > Euptelea > Euptelea pleiosperma. The sequence continues at coordinate 36,559,261 of CM068540.1, read as the reverse complement.
TCTCCACACTTTAGCGTAGGGACCTTTGATCACTCTAAATTCTTGACACCTCATCACACTACTTGCTATTATAACCATTATGAAACTTTTTAGTAACTGAATATTGTAGAAAGGCACAAAGCCCAAACATCTCCACCTCTTAGCCAGCCGCAACACCTCAGTTTGAGAGAGAATGTCGATCATGGGGGGGCCAATCTCCATGACCCTAGGCATCCCTATCCAATTTTAAAACACTGGTGAAGAAAGGCACAAATCTCTCTCTCAAGGAACTCTATATGGCACCTTCCCTCGCAAATGGTGAAGTCTTGTGATACTCGACACTCTCTCTTCTTCGTCAAGATATAACATCAAGAAAATAGGTAGGTACACCTACCAAAGTTGAATCCGATCGATTATTTTATCCCCGTTGCATGTTCATGGTGAATAGTTCTAGAATCGCATATCCTATATCACGATTCGTTGTGATTAGATCTAGGAAATTATAATTTTCGATCATTCAATAATTATCTTCTTGTAATACTTGAGTGAAATTGTGACCAATTAGGTTAAACCTCTTATTCACGTCAGGTAGAAAGTTTCTAACATTTGTCACTAACCTACTTGTTAATGAACTTAAATAATTAAAGAACATAATGAATCTTGATGTTACAGGACTCACAGAGAACTTAATTTATGCACAATCAACCCTAGTAGGATAAAACAAGAGGGGCGAACATGAATGAACTACAGAATGCACCTTAGACATAATTCAAACATGTGGACACCTTAATGGGTTGGAGGGGTGGTGACGTGTCCACCCCATGGACTTGGCATAAAACGTTTTTTTTATGTGTGAGAGAATCCTTGCTGAAATCGTCAACATCTATCCATCTCTCTCTCCTGAGTCCTGACTCGTCCATAATAACAACAAAAACAATCTATCTCTCTCCCTCACTCTCGACTGATCCATAAATCTAACAATAAGAACTAGCAGAAACAACTAATATGAAACATAAAATTGTCAAGAACCTGCAAGCTCAAGCTCCCAGAAAAACAATACCAAACGCAACAATGGACGAGATTAAAAAAAATTCCTTAAGAGCTCACCTTCTCGAGCTCGTCTTGTATCTCCTGCAACTTCTTGATTGAGAGAACGAGCTCTCCGTCAATGTGATCTGAATCTTCTTCCTCGCCTCGCTCTGCAACCTTCTATTTCTTCCCCTTGTCTGCAACGATCTTCCCGAACTTCGCAAAACCCTAGTTTTTTCTGGTCTAAAACCCTAATTTTCTCGGAGAAAAATGAAGAACGAGTGTAATGAGTACAGTGAGGGTTATCAGTCTTATGACCCCTGAGAGACAAACCAGCGACGGTGTTACAATGGACCTTTTTCGGTATTTCAATTCAAACGATCTCCTCGATTATCTATTGTTGGTGGGACCCCCTTTCTGGGACCAACCGGATGACCGATCACTTGGGGTTTCAAATTTCAATAGAGTAGAACTTTGCTGACCGCCAGAGGTCCTCGAAGTTACTTCCCGCCCGCAATATAAGCCACATGGCATATTCTTAGATATTTATTTCTGACCTTATGGATGTTTGGCCCAATCCTAGATGAACATACAGACCAAAAATTATCCTGATTAGTAATTTCTAAGCGATTTGACTGGAGTTGTTTTCATAGGTTGATTTTTAACCGTTGGATTTGAGCATTATTAACTATTATTTGAGGTACAAAAATCTAAAGGTCGAAATCACTAATCAGACTGATTTTTGGCATGTAGGTCCACCTAACGATTGGCCAAGTACCCATACGGTCAATGTCCTCTAAAAATGTACCATACTACCATGTGGCTCATAATGTGGGCGGTCAGCAACTTTACTCATTTCAGATACTTCACATTTAAGTTTTAAGCTTTAACCACGATCGCTTGGAAGAGAGATTTAAACGAGTAAAACTTTGATGACAGGGCGCCGCAATATAGCCACGTGGCATAAGCTTAGAGAGCTCTGACCGTATGGATGTTTGGCCAATCCCTAGGGATAGGGGACCTACAAACCGAAAATCAAGCTCAATTAGTGATTTCTAGGCGTTGGATTAGAATTATTTTCATGGGTTGATTTTAACAGTGGGAATGTGAGCATTATTGACCATTGTTTGAGGTACAAAGATCTAAAGTCTTAAAATCACTAATCAAGCTGATTTTTAGTTTGTAGGTCTATCTAGGGATTGGAAAAACATCCATACGGTCAGAGTACTCTAAGAGTGGTCCACGTGGCTCATATTTGCCCTGTCAAGGCTATTTTTTTGGGTTGCCAAATGGCCTCTAGGAGTCCAACCTTCGCTCACACCCTGGTGTGAACGAAATCACAACCCACGGTATGAGCCACGTGGCACACTCTTAGAGGGCACTGACCATATGGATGTTTGGCCAATCACTAGGTGGACCTGCAAACCAAAAATCAGCCTGGTAAGTGATTTAAAACCTTTGGATCTTTGCACCTCAAACAACGCTCAATAATGCTCAAATTACTACGGTTAAAATCATCCCATAAAATAACTTCAATCCAACACTCACAAATCATTGATCAGGTTCATTTTTGGTTTGTAGGTCCACCTAATGACTGGCCAAATATCCATACAGTCAGCGTCCACTAAGAGTGTACCACGTGACTCTGACTGTGGGCTGTGATCGGCTTCACTCACAACCTTTCTTTAAATACCTCTTTTGTTTAAAGAAATAAAAATGTAGTGGGTAAAACGTATTCACTTGGTGAGTATCACACAAAGCCAATCACACCTGTGTGTGAGCAAAGCAGATAACAAACCACAATATGAGCTACGCTCCGATGACCGTGTGGATGTTTGGCCAGTCCTTCGTTGGACTTGCAAAATAAAAATCAGCCTGATTATTTATGTCAGACCTTTGGATTTAGTACCCAAATAATGGTCAATAATGCTCTATGTATGCCTTGATTAACGTATATCCTTGTATTGTGTAAAATTTATCATGGACATTGATCGATTGCATAATTGCTAATCTATATACATTATGCTCGTTGGCCGAGCCAAATAAGCGAAATCCCCCGTTGGTTAGGTCAACATGAACAAAATCCATTCCCATTGGTCGGGTCAATAAGGATAAATCATTACTCATTGGCAGGGCCGGCTCTCCCTTAAGGCCATTAAGGCGTTCGCCTAAGGCCCCTTCGTGAGAGAAGGCCCCCCCAGCCCAAGTCCCACTAACCACATGGATTTTTAGCTCACCCCTTATTAGATATAGGAACCAAAAATCAACCTAATTGATTATCTCTACTACAGATTTTATTACTTTTTGGACATGATTCTAGTGGTTGGATTCAAGCATGTTTTTTGGGTAGTAAATCCAATGGCTAGAAATCATAAATCAAGCTGATTTTTAGTGTGTTTATCCCCATCAATAGGTGGGCGGAACATTCATGCAGTCATTGGGCCCAAAAAATGATCTATATAGGGCTACGAGGGGCCTTATATAGAGTTTTCGCCTTAGGCCTCAAATTGTATCAAGACGGCCGTGCTCGTTGGCCGAGTCGATCTTGATTAAGTAATATTACAAATGTCATGTGCGTCTCTTTTTCATGTGTCTGGATATAGTCATCTGGTTGAATGTTACTCGTTTATTATAATTGATCAAGTGATTGAAAATACTCTGCGTGGGTATCTGCAGAAGTGTGGCATTATTTGGTAATTCGCTCACGGTTTTCCAACTGAAATAAATTGTAGGCGGGTTTGATGTGAGTACGCCTTTCAACGCTGAGGTCGAGAGATGGAAGAAGGTGTGCACTTCGAAAAAGACCCTTGAGCATGGACGCATAAATCTATTCGATCGCTTGGTATTTTTCATTAATGTGATGTAATGAGAGTTTACTTAATAAAGTTTGGAATAGTGGAACATGGAAGTGGGTGGTTTGATGATTTATTTTTTTGTATTCTCTACATCCTAGTTGATACTTGAGCTTTGCATCGGATGACTTGTTTCCCTTGTTAGAATTTTTTTCTACGCATTGGATGGATGAGATTTTCGATCCGTGACTTTATATGTCAGTATAATAATTACTGAAATTTTTATGATTTATTTTACTTAAAGATCGTATTTTTATGTGATAATCTTTACTAACTGTAATTAATAAAGTCAAATTGAGTAAAACTTGTGTCACAAGATGTTGTGACGGAAGCTTCACAGCACTCAATACGAGCCACATGGCATATGATCAGAGGGCGCTTACCCTATGATGTTTGGCCAGTCCTTTGGTGGACCTACAAACCAAAAATCAGCCTGATTAGTGATTTACAACCTTTGGATTTTTGCACCCAAATAACGCTCAATAATGCTCAAAATCCTACCGTTAAAATTAGAAATCACGAATCAGGCTTAGTTTTTGTGTACCAGTCCACTGAGTGACTGGCCAAACATCCATTCGGTCATCATCCTCTAATAGTATGCCACATGGCCCGTATTGAGTGCTGTAACCAGGCTTCCGTCACAACATCTTGTGACACAAGTTTTACTCAGTCAAATTCCGACAATACAGGCTTCAGGCCTAGATTTTGGGTCTAAGGACTTCAAATCGTCCAGAGCCTGTGAAATACCTTTAAAACCGGAACGTGATTTTCCTTCTTATAGCGTAGATCAAGTATTTAATTTCTGCTTCTAGAATACTTTCTGAATTTTTCGTTAGGACTGAAATTAAGACTGTTAAACGTGTCAAAAAGAGAGGAAGGAAATATGATCAAATGGAAGCCGTCTCATGAACCTTGGCTTAAACTTAACTTCGATGGCTCCATCATTCCAGATTCCGGTAAAGCTGCCATTGGAGGAGTGATCAGAGACTCATTGGGTCAAGTTGTAGCCGCCTATACTTCGAACGTGGGGAAGACCACGATAACAGTAGCGGAAGGGCTGGCCCTTAGAAAGGGCATTCGTATAGCAAAGCAGCTGAAGATTCCTAAGCTCATCATCCAAGGAGACTCCAACACTGTAATCAACAGCCTAAAATACAATTCACAATCCTTTGAGGATCCGGAACTTGATCCAAAACAGCAGACAGATCATGGGGGCTGCTAACATTGAATGGAAGGCCTCACACGAATTCAGAGAAGGAAATATGGCTGCGGACAAGATGGCATCCTTGGACCATAATATCCATTCGTCGAAGACCTGGTTGGGATCTTATCCAAGGGACATCCACCAGATTCTTCTGGATGTTTTCTCTGGCAATGCCCTTCCCCATCGGGTTCGGGCTGTGTATCCCTTTGTATTGTAATACTTTTCCTTTCAACCAAAAAAAAAAACAACAAAACGTGTCTAACAACTGACAGAAAACAGAATGTATTTTCCGAGTAAAACTTCTGTCACAACAAGGTAGCAAATCACACAATTACAGCCAATGAGTTCTCGGCATGTACACCTCAAAGCAAAAGCACATGGGTACGTTGCAAAGCACTTGTCTATGTGCCAAGAACTCATTGGCTTGTGATTGTGTGATTTACAATTTGTTGTGATAGAAGTTTTACTCGCATTTTTCACTTTTAGGATCCGAATCTGACCTCGGCTATTTCTGATAAAAGTATCTTGATGAGACCCTTCAAATGACGCAGGCCAAAAGTTAAGGTTGTGTTTGGTAGCGCACATTCGACATGCGTCTTGGCTAAAGGTGTGCGTCTTAATTGATGACAAGTGCTTGGGTTGCACCAAGGTGTGCACCTTCGAAGACACAGTGGACCTTGAAGACGTACAAAAGCGAACCTTCAAAGGATCACCTCCTCCCTTGAGTCTCGAAGACGCATGTACTTTTGAAGGTTCACCCTCCACCCCCAATGTACTTACCCCACCTAATGTGTGACCCACTCATGATCTATGGGCCCACTTGACATATATCACATTTATGATCTAACAACGCCCCTCTATTATTTGGGACCCACATATAATTCATCAACTTTCATTCTGTGGGCCCCATGTGATTGATCGACCCCATTAACATGTGGGGCCCACATGATTTATCAACTCTAGCTAGCTATTATGTGTGGCCCACACAAACTTCGATAATTGTTCTTATATTGGGCCAGCGTGATCTATCAACATTTATTCTGATGTGGGTCTCACATGGTTGTGTAGAACCAAACTTTGGTCTTGACCTTTAAAGGTATGCAACTTGAAGACGTGGACCTTCAAGACGCACATCTTCGGTTAAAGACGCGCTACCAAACACAGGCTTAATTCCTTTACGTTTAGGAGATATGAGCCGGTTTTGAAAGCCCTGACCTTATGTAACGCCTTAAAACTCTCAAAAACTTAACTTCTTTGTTCTCTTTAAGCAACTAAACAAATGTCTTACCCTATTGCCCCTATAGGTGTATTTTGAATGGTATTTAGACTTTTTGGTTGACTCAAGTTTGACCTTTAAAAAGTCAAAGTTTTGACTGATATGCCTATTTTGACCTTCTTATTGTATGGGAATCATTTCTCTTGTCAATTAAGGACTTTCTTGACCAAGCACTTCCTTATAAAGTCAATGTTGTTTATTATAACATCTATGATTTCTTTAAATCACTTCTGCACTTGTTACCTTTGAATATTAGTTATGACGATATATTTGACACTTTTAGAGTTAATAACTGAATTACGTTGGATCTTTGGTTTGACATCAACATTGAATGGAATTTGTTATTACATCATTTTATCACGTTGTGGATACGGGTATGGACCGACCCGTGGATCTGCGGCTCGGGTTTCGAATACCTAGATTCGGGGCATGACAACTATGAGTATATATATCGGGAAAATTATATAGAAATGATACGTAAAGAGACGTATTCTTTCTCTTGTCAATGCGGAATGATTATGTTATGTCAACCTCTATCGTTATGCCTTAATCTTGCTGATTTATTGAGGTTGGGACTATTTTAGGCGTAAAAATTATGTACCCTCTATTATGAATACATCTACTACATTTATGTTCTAGTAGAAGTGAATTGAGAATGAATGAACAAGTAGGGCTTGGTGCCATTGTGTGAAAATCCCTAACTCCCCTGTAAAAGAGCTCTCAGTCGAGCTACTCTCAGCGTGGGAAGAAGAAGAAGATTGTAAATGGTTGTGTTTGACATATCATAGATTGCATTTGCATGTTATGGGATTTGAAACTTTACATGTTTTGCCCAACTTCTAAAATGTTGATGATATGATATGAGTATGAAATGATATGCCAGGTTTTCATCTTGGGGGCGTACAGTGGTTTTCCTACTGGGCATTAGCTCACGGAGTAAACCGAACATTCTAGATTTTGTGGATGAGGACCTGAGTACAGGGATGGATGATTGGGAACACCGCGACGACATGGGGACGATGGAGGAGGCATTAAATGATGCCAAGAAGATCGAGGAGGGGGTACATTGGCTCGACTATTTCTGTTTACATTTGATATCCTAGGACAATAATAGATATATGGAGCCCGGGCCGGCTGGATATAGAACCCAATGGGAGTTGAATTTTGCAAAAACATAATCAAATATGAAGATATAGAGCCCGGTTGAAGTTGTTATAAGTACCCGACCTAGACCTAAGAGTCAAATCTAAACAGGGTACTCAAAATCGTCATCAAACCTCCTAGGCACACACAATGCTACAAACTAGTGCGGGACAAAAAGTGTTAGGAATAACAACTCGTTGCTTTGTTTGAGAATATTAATTACGGCCTGTTTGGTACGTAAGAAAAAGAGTTCCGACGGCGAATATTTAGCCAGGCGAATATTATCTTGGCTAAATATTTGCTCATAGCAATATTTAACAATGTTTGGTACGTGTACGAGCTAGCTCACTTCAACTTACTTCATTTTCTTTTAATTTGAGTGGGTCCCACATATCAAAGTAAGTCAAAAATAGGTTGGGTCAGTGCGGGAACCACATATTATGTCAAAGAATAAAAAAAAATTTATTTTTATCTTTTTTATATATTAAAAAATTAATTTTTATTGAAAATAGTGATTTTCCGGCGAGAAAATAAAATTTTCTCACCAAGACATAATTGGCGTGAAAATATTTTCACAGGGGGGGTGATCAAATGTTTTCCAGCCGCGGAGGGCAAATATGTGGGCCCGGCTAAATATTCGCCAAGGGCGGGTGGCTGCCAAACACAGCCGGGCAAATATTTGCACGGCTAAATATTTTATTTGCCCGCCGCTGTGCGTTAACAAATAGGCCCTTAGTGCATGTTTGGAAATCTTAAGTTTTAGGACCTAGTTCAATCCTAACCTGGAAAAACCAATTCAATGTTGCTAACTAGCTACTTTTCAAAATCCAACTCTGGTCAAAGGGAAAAATAATTTTTTTTTAAGATGCCCCAAAAAGTGTACCCCACATTATTACCAAACACACCTTAGAGTTTCAAACAGGTTAAAGTACCTGAAGCACAAAATATAGGGCTCGGTCTAGACTTCGAGCTGAGCTCAGTTTCGGGCTGGTTTCGAGCCCACTAAATCCCTTTTTTAAAAAATGTGATAAGAACGGTTTTTTTTTTTAAATAATAGGTTTTGGGCCGGGATCAGGGTTTGGCTTCAGTCCGGGGGTGAAACCGACCAGATTGAAAATTTCTGGGTCGGGCTCGGTTAGCCCGATACTCCGGGTTTTGGGTATCAGGCCGTATGTACACCCTAAGGTAGGACCGTAGGACAAATATTGACAGGTCAGTGGGCCCGAAAAGTGTGTGAACTTTCACGTCGCATTTTTGGTGTGAACTCTAAAGTAAAACTTTGATGAGAGAAGCTGTCATGGAGACGATGACAGCATCCAATATGAGCCACGTGGCACTCTTAGAGGACTCATACCGTATGGATGTTTTTCTAATCCCTAGGTGGACCTACAACCCAAAAATCAGTTTGATTAGTGACTTCAAACCTTTGAATCTGTGTATCTCAAACTCAAACAATGGTCAATATATTCGACGGAAAAGAAAATAAACTTTAATTTATTTACAAAAAAGAATACAACTTTTTGCAAATCCCAAAAAAGAAAACGAAACGCAAGTGCGTTTCGTCTGCTGTCAGTCCATTCAGTTGACGACTGACTAACGAATGACTGATGGCTGACATGTCTGACAAACGCCCTTTTAAAGGGCGTTTATTCTTGAGAAATTTTAAAAAACGTCCCATAATTCCTCAACTTCTAAACCAATCTACGAATATCGGAATGATCTGAATTTTTGTGAGGATGATCTCCTCACTGTAGAGATCATCCTCACCAAAAATCAGCCATTGATTCATCTTCTGGGTACGCCAAAATGGGCGTAAAAAATGGGGTATCAAAAAACGCCCTTTAAAATAACGTCTGTCAAGTTGTCAGATGTCAGACTGACACTGACAGACGTTTTTCAAAAAGGCATTTATTACTGAAAAACGCCCTTTAAAAAACGCCCTTTTAAAGAGCGTTTTTTTAATAAACATGTGCCACGTCATGAAACGCCATTTTAAAGAGCGTTTCGTTTTCTTTTTTGGGATTTGCGAAAACTTGTATTCTTTTTTGTAAATGAATTAAAGTTGGTTTTCTTTTCTGCAATTTTCCGTATATTCAATTCCCACGGTTAAAATCAACCCATGAAAGAAATTCCAATTCAACGGCTAGAAATCACTAATCAAGATTATTTTTGGTTTGTTAGTCCATCTAGGTATTGTACAAACATCCATACGGTCAGATTCCTCTAAGAGTGTTCCACGTGGTTCATATCGAAGTTGTAGTGCTTCGAACCCTCTCTTGTTTGAGAAAATATCCCGTCCCCTTCCCCAAAAATTTGAAGCCTCCCCCTCCTAAAAATGCCATGTGGATCTCGCTTTAGGGCCCATGACATTATGGATGTTGGGTCGACCTCTTGGTGGACCTATGTCCAAAAATCAGCTTGATCCATGATTTCTAACAGTTATATATTAGCATCTAAAAAATCGATATATAAATCCAACGGCTAAAATGCTAAATCCAACGGCTAAAAATCAGGATTAAACTAATTTTTGATGAAAGTAAACCAAACGTCCAAAAGGTCAGTGGGCCCTAAAGCCTACTCCACCTAGTATTCTGGGAGGGAGACTTCAAACTTGGAGTAAGACTTGCCTGACCACGCGTAGTCAGGTAGCTACCTGACCACCCACAATATTAGCCATGTGGCAATATATTAGAGGACACTGGCCGTATAGATGTTTGGCCAATCCCTAGGTGGACCTACAAACCCAAACTCAACATGATCAGTGATTTATAATCGTCTAGTTGAAGTTATTTTCGTTGGTTGATTTTAACCGTATGAATTTGAGCATTATTTACCATTATTTCAGTACAAATATCCGAAGGTTTGATCACTAATCAGGCTGATTTTTGGTTTGTAGGTCCACTTACGGATTGGTCAAACATCTATACGGTCAGTGTCCTGTAACAAATTGCCGTGTGGCTTTTAGTGTGGGTGGTCAGGTAGCTACCTCAAACTTGAAGTCACCAGGGGGCAGTCGGATTAGAAAATAAGCAAGAAAAACATAAAAAGGAAGGAAAAATGAGTAATGCAGTTCTGTCCAATTTCAGTACATCACTGATCCTCCAGGCTCCATCCAACCTCTCTCTCTCTGCCCCAGGCCCCCAGCAGCTGTAAGCCTGTAACAGCAACACTTGCAGTCTTCTTCGGGCTGTAAATTCACAAGAATCTGGGATCTGGCTTTTTTTACTTAGATATTGTTGTTTTTCTTCTGTGGGCTTGTATAGTATGGGTTCTTCTCTGTTCTCTGTTTTAGGCTTTGTGTTTGTTCTGTTGGTCTCTTCTTGTTCTTCTTCTTCGTCTTCAGACCAGAACAGAGATAAGATCATTGACTTGCCTGGTCAGCCAACCAACGTGGGTTTCTCTCAGTACTCGGGTTACGTGACCGTTAATCAACAGGCCGGACGAGCCTTGTTTTACTGGCTGGTCGAGTCGCCGACGAGTCGTGGAGCTGAGCCGAGGCCACTCGTTTTGTGGCTAAATGGAGGCCCTGGGTGTTCTTCCGTCGCTTATGGAGCCGCGGAAGAGATCGGACCTTTCCGAATTAATCCGGACGGGAAGACCCTCTTCACGAATCCAGACGCCTGGAACAATTGTATGTGAAAATTTAGACCACCCATTTTTATTTGGGAAAAAATCTTCTTTTCCATGTATTTTTTATGGAATTTTGGTGGTTTTTTTTTAGTGGCGAATTTGCTCTTCCTTGAATCACCGGTCGGTGTCGGATTCTCCTATTCGAATAGTACATCGGATTTGTATACAGCCGGCGATCAGAGAACAGGTGATTTTAATTTGTTTTTTCTTAAATATTTGCTACATTTTTCTTGAAATTTTATTATTTATAAGTTGACGTGGAAGTATGAGTTGGGTCTTGTAACATTTGTTGTTCGACAAAAAAATAGTTAATTTTGGCTACTCTAGATGATTTTGGGGTTTGGGTTTTTTGAATTTGTAGCTGAAGATGCATATACTTTCCTTCTCAATTGGTTGGAAAGATTTCCCCAGTACAAGCACAGAGATTTCTATATTGCTGGAGAAAGTTACGCAGGTTTACTAACTTTTCAATCTTTCTTATGTCGTTTTTTTTCCTCCCAAAACCAAACTTGAATACTTGCAACGGGCTTCTTTTCGATCTGTTTCAGGTCACTATGTTCCTCAGTTATCTCAACTTGTATACGAGAGGAACAAGGGTGTTCAGAATCCTGTTCTTAATTTCAAGGGTTTCATGGTAATTCCAGATGTTTATGTGATGTATCTGCTATATTCCTGATCAATATATGTGATTGAAGATTTAAGAGATTGATTGTTTTTCAATTTTTCTTTATAGGTGGGAAATGCAGTGATTGATGATTATCATGATTATGTGGGCACTTTTGAGTACTGGTGGACCCATGGTTTGATTTCTGATGCTACATATCGAACTCTGAGAATCACATGTGACTTTGGATCCTCTGAGCACCCTTCGGATGAATGCGATAAGGCTCTTGACATGGCAGACGCAGAACAAGGAAATATTGATCCTTACAGTATATTCACGCGTCCTTGCAGTGATACTGCATCTGTCAGGCGCAAATTAAGAGGTCACTATGTAAGCACTCACCAATCTCATCAGTTGCTTGTAATTGATTTGGGGTTTTGTTAAAAAATTAATGGTGATTTCTTTGTGAATATTACGAGGTTTAGATCCCCAGCATCTTGCAATCAATTACCAAATATTGCTGTCTCCTCTGCTATTAGTCTAATTTGGTTCTCTTCTCTGTATATTTCTTGCTCTCATATCTGTGTCGGTGTATGTTATTCTTGTTTATGATCCACTTGAACCATGGTAACACTTAGGCAGGAATGGTCCCCAGTAGCCCAGGAGTAGGCACCACTCAACTGACTTGAGCTTCAACCAGGAGGTGCAGACCACATGCTCTGACAGTAAAGTTATACCACTCAATTTGGTAATTATGTCAATGAGGAGGGGGAGAAGGGGAAGGGAATTCACTTTATATGTTTTATGAGTGTGTGGACATAGTTGAAGGGCATGGAGCTCATAGAAAGTGTTGGTCATGTAAAGAAAAGCTTTTTGTTTTTAATCATAAATATTTATTGAAAAAGGAGAGAGAGCAGCTTTAAGGTTCTGCGGCACAATGAAGAATCAAATAAGTTTTTCCCAAGAACCAGTTACCACATCAATTCTTTCATGTCTAGAACAAATATTTGTTCATCGGAGGGGTTTAAACATTCTTATTTTGTTTCCATATTTTAGAAATTGCGCAGTGGCTTTTTAGATGAACTCACACTATTTTGTTGAAGCTCAGCGTTGGATGTCCAGAGCATATGATCCCTGCACTGAAAGGTATTCTACGATGTACTTTAATCGGCCAGATGTGCAGAAGGCACTCCATGCCAATGTTACTGCGATTTCCTATCCTTGGGAAACATGCAGGTATGCATATTGTTTGGAAATTTCAGGCATTTCTTCTATAGTTTGTAAGAACTGAGGTTATCGAGTTCCTCCATGCAGTGATATTGTTGGGGTCTACTGGGCAGATTCTCCAAGATCCATGCTTCCTATTTATCAAGAACTTATGGCAGCTGGTCTCAGAATCTGGGTATTCAGGTAGAATCCCCTCCTTTTCTTACCCTCTTTCCTTCCATTATATTTCTGAAATTAGGAACAAAACAGCAAATTGAATTTTTACCTGACATACCCGATTGGTCAAGATACAGAGCTTTAAGTGCTTAAGTTAGTTTGGAAACATGTGAAGAACTAAAAATTTGAGCCAAATGCAGCAAAACATGGTCAAACACTATGGTTCAGTGGAAGTTAAGATTAAAGAGAAGAGGCATAATTTGATACCTTGTAAGCCAGCTAGTTAAATGTTTTCATGGATTACATCATTCGTTTCCTGAAATCTATGTGTGTGATGTAAGCAATACACTTTTTGGTTGCTTACATCAACACAATTCAAAAACTATTCGTGCAGGATCCATGGCGATTGAATACCACTAGACAATTTAATTTTGTTGTTTGAGAGGTACCAGATGGTTTCCCATAAGGAAAAAGACCAAACTTTGGTTTGTTGGTTTTGATTAATTCTTGAGTATACTGAACAATGCCATATAAAATATAAATATACCAATTCATGGTCTGGGCTTGTTTGAGTGTGTCTTCTTACTACTGACTATTCACTTCTCAGTCATGCAACAATGACACTCCATCTTTTAAGAGGTTGTCATGTCAGTCACACCTTAACACAACTATTTGGAAACACACTTGGTTGAAATTTTCTCTTGTTTCTCTACATGAATCTATGCTATTTGTATAGATTTAATATATTAGTTATTCAAGACTCGTTTACATAAGAATGTGTATGGCCCAACATGCCAACAATCTGCATCAGTATGGGCGTCTTTCATTCAATCTTACCATTATAACCAGATCAATGGTCACTATCTTATCTGGTGGTTCATACAATTTTTATTTACACATCATCTTAATCAGGTCATGATCTTATCTGATCATTCATATAGATTTGAATTACATATCATCCTAATCAGCGTTATTCATCATCTAATACTCTCTTGCTATTTGTTGATAGGTTTATGTTGTCCATTCTTAGAGGCATTTTAGTATCTTGAATATATATTTTGTAACGAGCACTCTGTTTCTTATTTTTCCAAGTTACCATATTTCTACCCACAAACGTACAATACCCTGTAGCTAGAGTAGCAATGAAATTGCATGGTGAACTATCAAGAGCAGAGAATAGATTAGAACTCCGTTTCATATGGTTGGAATCTCCTGAGTATCAACCAAGGAGACTCGTACAAATAGGTTAAACAAGTGTTACCTGAATTGGCAAGAGTAGCGGGGAGGAAGATGGAAGACTCATTGACTGTAGATTTTTCAACATATTAGAACATTCTTCTTGTAGTCGAGCCACCTGCTCATTGAAATTCTGCTGAGGTGGTACCACTATTCCACTGTCACCTTTATCCTCAAATGAACGACTTGATTAGCCCAAGCCAGCATCCTGTGGAGATCACAACAGTAGTCCATTGTATGGTTGTCAACCCACAATAAGTACAGTTCCAGGTTCTATGGCCTCTACCATGGCCTCCCCTTGAATCTCGACTTCCACAGACAAACTGACCCCCTTTGTCAGTCCTACTACCATGGCCACCATCTTCCCTACCTAAAGGAGCAACATGTAGATTTATCTCCTTAGTCAGAACTAGATGAAGAGACACCAATTGACATTCTCTATAACTGCGAATAAACCTCACTCAACGAGGGAATCTCATGACTTAGAATCTGGGCACGAACATGTTTGTACTCAGATTTCAACGCAGAGAGGAATTTGACCACTCTAAATTCTTCACGCTATCTTCTTTGTGTTTATGGGTACACATTTAGTTCTTCCCACTTACCTCATAAGTCATAACATAGAATAATACTCACCCAGAGATTTATCTCATTGTCGAAGTATAGACTTGTAAGTTCTATACTTTTCCACAACCAGGCCATTATCTGTACATTTTCCTGTGCCCACTCACCATATTTTTTTTTTTTTTATAAGTACTCACCATAATTAAATCCTCTATTGGCTTCTTCGTAGTCAAGTACTGTTATTGACTTCGACCATTGCAAATAATTTCTGCCATTTAATTTTACGGAGGTCATCTAATCCCCAAAAAATCAGAAGCATTTGAAATACCAATTCTTAGGGTTTTATCTTCCATGATTACCAAAAAAACCTAGAATAAATCACTTACAAAAAAAATTTTGACAACTTCAAGTAGCTTTCGGTACCCAAACATACGAACACGGGATCAACCATGGATCACAAACTACAAACACAAAACTCAACAGAGTACGACAACTGCAGCTAGAGTAGCCTGCGATTTTCTCTGTGGTCAGTACTGTTCACCAAGTACTATTCATTGGCATTGTTCATCAGGTATTGTTCATTGGGTACTAGTCATCAAATACTGTTCATCGATATTGTTCAACTAAAGGATGAACCCTTAAACAAGTCCTAAGAAATTGCGGACATCAATCCCGCTCTAATAGCATAGGGTTTCGTCATACTAACAACAAATGAGGAAAATAAAGAAAGAGAAGTGAAGAAGAGAAGAGAAGAAAAAGGAGAGATGAGATGATGCAGAAGAAAGAGGAAAGAAAAAGTGCACTTCGTTAAGAGTGCACGATCTCCTCTAAATTGTTTATATTCACTTTGGTTTGACATACAAATTACAAGTATTCCCTCCCAGGAGCCAATAATAAGAAACGACATAATAAATAGGAAATGACAGAAATTCCCCTACAAGCACGTGTATACTAAATAAATACACCAACAAATACAACTCAATATCAAAACTAAAATTAAAGATTTTTCCCAAAGTCTTCTCTCTTTCCTTTTCTAGGATTTCTGAACTATTGACTGTAAGAATTTAGCTGCAGTCCTAGTTAAATCATTCTAACCTCACGTTGCTTTATACTTTTCAAAGTTTCTTGCATCCATACATGGTTTATGCCTTCTACTTTTGACAAACTCCTAGGTGCACTATCTATGAAGATCTATTATTTCTCCATTGCATTTGCATGTGCCTAATTGTCTTTTATCATCTTTGGCCTCATATAGGACTTTGCTGCAATATTCTTTGGACTCCATTTGCTTCACATGCCATTGGCAAATTTCTGCATGAGAGAGTTTAAAATATTGGTCCTAGAGCATAGATTATATATATGTTTTGTGGTATCGCCGGTATGTCCTGTTACCCAGACACTTCAAAATGTATGCCATACCCCTGTTGGACACTTCATTTTTATTTTATTTTTTTCTTAATATGAATGGTGCAATGATGTACCCTAGCCGTGTCTCTGCCGTACCTGGGTAATATGGATGGTATGAGAAAGGGATGATGTTAGTGACTATTGTCCCAATTCATCACCATCTTCATTTGTTGATTTCTTGCATTTCAAGCTGTTTTTCTTCCTAGGTTTTAGTCAAACAGTCTTCTGCACCTATAGATTTTTCTTGAGATCAGTACTGAATTGTTGTTAGTTTCTATCCTTCCTCTATCCTTAGTGTCACTATCTTAGTTTCTGTTATGTAGATAAGGCCAGTCTGTATCCTTTGGTTGGTTAGTACATAAAAATTAATCATCTGCCATCATTCTTGGATTTCTAATGCTAACCCTATTTGATCATGGGGTTATGAATTGAACTGTTTGTCTAGTGGAGACACAGATTCCGTGGTGCCTGTGACTGCAACTCGATACTCTATTGATGCTCTCAAGCTACCAACCCTTATCAACTGGTATCCCTGGTATGACAATGGAAAGGTTAGTCATAAGAAACAACAACCTTGGGTTGTCCATTTTTATGTAATTTTCAATGACCTAAGCAGCTTTCTTTCACCATGCTTGTTATATAGGTTGGTGGATGGAGCCAAGTATACAAAGGATTGACCTTTGTGACTGTAACGGGTGCAGGACATGAAGTTCCACTTCATCGCCCTCGACAAGCTTTTATACTGTTTAGATCTTTCTTAGAGAATAAGCCCATGCCTCGTTGAACCATTTAGTCGGAATTCATTTGATTTCTGAAGAATAAGCAAAATTTTATAAAATAGCTCGTCCGGTGCCAAAAGGAAAGTTATGGATGACAATCCTCTGCAGCACCCTCCCATTCATGTTTAGTCATTGTATTCCCAGATGCCCATGGTTTGTGGTCTTCATGAGTCATTTATTATGATTTACAGATTAGTGATTACGTTGGACCGATGCATGTGAAATTTTCAGTCTTGAAGTACAGTTGTTGAACTTGATTCGAAGTTGTTAATTGATGTTATGTAAACTTTTATATGAATCAATTCCGCAAGAGGTTTCGACCTCATTGAAATGGGTTGAAATATGAAGGAGCTTCTTATGGCGGGATTGTGAGAAGCAAAGATGAAGACCTATTTTCTTGATTTTTTTTATTACTTTGGTTATTTTCTTGAATCAATTATTAGTTAAATGGAATGGGTTGTGCTTGAAATCTATGTGTTAGGATCGTAAAGGTTAAGACTTCAGCTTTCTGTACCCCTATCACCTAGATGTTTTTGGTGTATTGGTTTGGGTCTTAACATTTGGTATCAGAGCCAACCCCACATCACGGGTTCAAGTCATGAGAGGGGCGACCTAGGGAAAGGGCTACCTGGGGGCTCACTCAGAAGGAGAAAATGGAGGTATCGGAAAAAATGCCGGGGGCCACTCACAAAAAGTGAGAAAATAGGGGTACTGGAGTGAAAGCCATCTCAAAGTGGGCCACCGTGGATGTCGACCTTGGAAGCGTGGTGGAATGTTAGGATCCTAAAGGTTAAGACTTAAGCTTTCGGCACCTCTATCACCTACTAGGTTCTTTTGGTGTATGGTTTGGGTGTGTTGCTTGTGATTGTTATTTGATTCTCCATCAAAGATCTCAAGCTCCCAACCCTAGGGTTGTTAATGGGTACTCGAATAACTGATACTGGAAACGGTCCCGATTTCCAGTTCTGAGACTACTAGTTTCATTACAGGACCTGCAAGTCTGCAACCAATACGACCCGAAACCAAAGTATAGAACTGGGTTCGGTTCTGGTACATACAATAGTACCCAAATTAGACTTGAAAATCGAACTGATAGGACCTAGTATCAATGTATACAATAGTGCCAAGGATGTCAAATGCGTTCGGAATTTAAGCAGGAAAGTCAATTTATTTTATTTTTCTTTATTTTTTGACAACTTTTATATAGCAGACCCGATAGGTGTTGGTTGAGTAAAGTTCTGTCACAATCGAATTGCAAATCACACAATCACAGCCAATGAGTTCTCGCACGTACACCTAAAAGCAAAGCACATGGGTACGTTGCAAAAAGCACTTATGTACGTGCCCCGAGAACTCATTGGCTTGTGATTGTGTGATTTACAATTTCGTGTTGGTTACTGTTCTGGGACCACCTGTTCCAATTCAGGAACTGGAAGTGATTGGACCCAAAATCATTTGTGGGTACTCTTGTACCCAAACCAGGACTGGAAGGATTCAACACTAAGAAATTGTGCCAGGTGTACTCTAGAGAAATTTAGAGATCCCTTGGCACCGGTTCTCTTACATTCTGTTTTTGCTTTGTCTTTTGTCTTTTACTAGTGGGTGGGCCCGTGCCCTCGGGCACTCCCCAACAAAGCATTTGCCAAAATCAGGTGAGTGTCTGAGATCCACCATCCATTTGGGGGATAAGATCTCGGCCCTTCTTTGTTGAAGCCTATAAAATGGGGTATAAGTAGGGACACAACCACTGTGTTTTGTTATATAGCTTTTTCAAAAAAATGGTACTGATTCCGTAGTAGAACTTTGTTGACAGACCTGGTCAGCAAATTTACTCCCAACAATATGAGACACGTGGCATATTCTTAGAGATTTCTGACCTTATGTATGTTTGGCCCAACCTTAGATGCACATACATACCAAAAATTATACAAAAAATTAGCCTGATTAGTGATTTCTTAGCGATGGATTGGAGTTGTTTTCATGGGTTGATTTCTAACCATGGAATTTGAGCATTATTGACCATTATCTGGGGGTACGTACAAAGATCCAAAGGTCTGAAATCACTAATCAGACTGATACTCAGACCGAATTGTTAGATCGGTCTGATTGTTGGTGTGTAGGCCAATCATCAATGGGCCAGTGGCAGGAAGATATGCCACGTGGCACATCTTTTATGTGCTCCACAAAAAGAACTAATGCAAATTGCAACAATTATGTGGCCCGCGATCATTGGAAAAAAATTTCTCATCCGAGGACGTGAGATTTTCATCGAAGTTGTCAGATTTATAAAATTATATTTTTTTATTTGGATTTCATAACAGTAGATCAGTTGGGCATTTGGTCTAGTGGTATGATTCTCGCTTAGGGTGCGAGAGGTCCCGAGTTCAATTCTCGTAATGCCCCCCTATTATATTGATGAATCACAGTAATTTAATTTTTGCGGGCTGGGTCAATGTTTTGCTGCTGATGATCTTTAAACCACCAGTTTTACTTGAAATCACCAGAACAAGCTCATACAAGACTAGGCAGCTAAGTCAAGTTTCTTCTGAATTTTTTGCATGAGAACCTTTTGTTTTTTTAAATTTCCACCAGAATTTTTTTTTGCATCCGCCGCCTCGATGTCTAACGCGAGGAAGCCTTCCGAGTATATTGGCAACCGAACTGGAACCGACAATTGGATGAGAATATCCTTAATCTAATGTGCAGTATATATCCGCGCTATTATCAAGATTATCCCGACTATAATACCATGGAACAAACCAATGCATCCCCTTAGTGAAAAATAGCAGGGTATGTTGATGGAGATGATTAGATGAAATACAGGTCAGCCGGAAAAGACGTGTCATGCAGGAAACAAGTAGCCAGAGTACGTGATGGCTTATGTGGGCCCATGCGATATCGATAAAAGCATTATTAATTTGTAAACATGTTTAGGATGATAAAGCATACTTACCTTCCCACTCATAAAAAAAAGTATAAATTTGTAAATATTTTATTGCAAAAATTAGATGAAGAAGAAAGAAAGTAGTGGAGGAGGAGGATCAAACAGCGAAATTAAACAAAGCAAAGCAATCAACTTTGCATAAAAGAAAAAGAAAAGAAGCTAGCGCATCCATATTCCATTCGCATAATGCTTCGAAAAGCAAGCTAAGCAGCCTGCTTAAAAGTATTCACTTTACCTTATCCCAACCAAATCTTTATTTACCATATTCCTTACGTACCTTCACACCCTACATTATGCCGATACCGGGGAATGTTCGAGTACAATTCTTGTGCGTCATTAAAAATTCGGCAAAATTAAATTAAAACAAAAAAAGAAAAATAATGAAAAATTGTCTTATAAAATGATTTTTCATGTTCAAAATTGAGATTTCGGAAAAGTTGGTGATTTATTTGAGAATAATTCGATCATGTTAAACGTTTCACACGGGGGCCGGGTCGAGGAAGTGATTCTCCAATGGCGTGCCCAATTTTTGGTTTCGTCCAGCATCCCGCAGTTTTACCAAGCTTATTTTTTGAATATTTAGTACGGTTAGCAAATTATTTGCGCATAATTGAAACAATTGGAGATTTTACTAGGATCCCAACTGGGTATTTTTTTTACACTAATAAGAAGGGTATTTTGTTCATTTTTTTTAAATGTTAGGATAACCTCATTCCTATCCTACTTATATAAGTTAGGATCCATACCACACGGTGCACCTTCATATCAATCCTTACCGTCTGATTAGCGAGAAGATTTCTTGAACCAAAAATCACCCCAATTTGATGATCTTTACTATTCAAACATTTGTACTTCTTGGGATGACAAAAACTACAAGTGAATTAGCCTAGCTAGAAAATCTATTTTTGAGGATGTTAAGATCATCAGATCAAGATAATTTTTTTTGTTTAAACATATACCCCCACTGATTGAATGGTCTGGATTGAGAAGAATATGCACCATCTGTATGACATAGGCCCTTCTTATTATATAAGTATGATAGTCCCAAGATCATGACATGGTCCCTAATACAGGGAAAGTTGATGAGTAGAATCAAAGTTACTTACTCCCCCACATTATGAGCCACGTTGCACTCTATTAGAGGACTGACCATATGGATGTTTGGCCAATCCTAGGTGGACATAAAGACCAAAAATTAACCTGATTAGTCATTTCTAAGCGTTGGATTAGAGTGTTTTAACTGGTTGATTTTTAAATGTAGAATTTATTGACCATTATTTGGGATTACAAAGATCCAAAGGTTTGAAATCACTAATCAGTCTGATCTTTGGTCTGTAAGTTCACCTAGGATTGGCCAAACAGCCATACGATCATGGTCCTCTAATAGAGTGCCACGTGGCTCATACTGTGGGCGGTCATCAAAGTTCTACTCAAAGTTGATATATGATTATATGAAGCAGCAAAGGTGAGTGACATTTTGAATTTTTGTTTTTTTGTAATCAAACCTAATAAAAAGATAAAGGTAAGAGGAAGAAAGCTTAAGAGGAGAAGGAAAGGAAGAACAGAGCAAAGAGATGTATCGATTCAGTAACACGGTGATCGGGTTTTTGAACCTCTTCACACTTCTAGGGTCCATACCCATTATAGGTGGTGGTCTATGGATGGCAAGAAGCAGCACCACCTGTGAAGCCTTCCTACAAACACCGCTTCTCATTATTGGCTTCGTCGTCCTCATAGTTTCTCTTGCAGGCTTCATCGGAGCTTGTTTCAACGTGGCTTGGGCTCTTTGGGTGTACTTGCTAGTCATGTTGCTCCTCATAGGGACCTTACTGTCCCTAACTATCTTTGGCTTTGTCGTCACCAGCCAAGGTGGAGGTATTGAAGTGCCCGGTCGAGCTTATAAGGAGTACAGGCTCGAGGATTACTCGCCGTGGTTGAGGAACCGGGTTAAGGATCCTCATAATTGGAGGACCATCAGGAAGTGCATACTGGGTTCCAACACTTGTTCCAAGCTTGTCTCTTGGACTCCTCTTGATTATCTTGAGAGGGACATGTCTCCTATACAGGTTCTCTCTTTTTCTTGTCTTCATGATTATTTTGTTAATTTTCTCATGGGGATGATTGGTCTTTTGCAAATTTTCTTAGTTTTGATTTTTTTTTTTTATTTCCATTTTTGAGGAAAAATTAATGGTGGGGTTTGATTATCTATCATTTGATTTTCAGAAGGGAAAAAATATTTTTAAGAAAAATTTGCAAAGAGTTGAGACATTTTTTCAATTATTTTTGTAGTAATTTCAGCCAATTTTTGTGTATATATGTGGGTATTTGGTCACTTAGATGGAAAAAAATCTTGATTTCTTCTCACAGTTTCCATGTTTTTCTCTATTTTTTTTTGGCTAAGCATCCATGTTTTTCTCTTGCTAAAATGTATAACTCACTCTACTATTGCTAAAAATTGCATTCAGAAGGGAAATATATCTATTTTTTAAAAAATTTGCAAAGATTTGAAACAAATTTTCAATTATTTTTGCAGTAATTTCTGCCAATTTTTGTGTATATGAGGGTATATGGTCATTTAAAAGGGAAAAATAATCTTGATTTCTTGTCTCATAGTATGCGCTTTTTCCTCCATGTTTCTAGCATCCATGTTTTTTTTCTTGCTAAAATCCGTTTTCGGTTGTGAATTCCACTAATTTGAAATGACTGAAGTTCCCTTGCTCGTTTGTTGCAATAACTGTACACAAATGGCTTCTTCACCAACCCTTAGTGCATGTTAGAACTTGTTCTGGTTGTGGGTGCAGTCTGGTTGCTGCAAGCCACCAACTTTATGCAATTATGCAGCAGCAACGACGGTGGCTCAAGATCTCGACTGCTTCCGGTGGAACAATGCGGCACCATTCCTCTGCTACGAGTGTGACTCATGCAAGGCAGGTGTACTGGAGGATGTGAGGAGGGACTGGCACAAGCTCTCCGTCCTTAACGTCGTCGTGCTCGTCTTCCTCGTATCCATCTATTCAATTGGATGTTGTGCATTCCGCAACAGCCGGAGATCGGAGACCGACCACCCTTATGGAGAGAATCGGATGAGGAAAGTCCGACCAAGGTGGGACTTCTACTGGTAAGTGGCACTATCATCACCTCCATCCATTGCTTTAGTTAAAACATCTTTTGGGAAGTCTTTGTTTCTCTTTTACTGCTGAGAGATGCCTTTGGTTTGGGCTTTTTCAGGTGGAGATGGTGGTATGACAGAAAAGATCAGCTTTATTAGCTCTACCTCTCTACCTCTCTATCTCTGTTCTTGGTAATCTAAATTGGGACCCTTTTTGTGTTTTTTGTGTGTGGAGTTGGAAGTTTAAAGGCCTATATTTACAGAAGATTTATCATTCATGGCTAGTTTTGATTTTTCTTGTAAAGATGTATTTTTACTTTGTTGCAAAGTTCAAGCAAGGCTTGTTCTTGCTTCTTTATCTGCCTTTTGAAATTAGTGGATGTTTGCTTCAAAAATTTTCTTCAAGAAGGGTATGTACATATGTCCACTTGTTCAGAAAAAGGTGTATCACCCTAGTTGTATAGATTTTTTAAAGGAAATGTCTAATATTCAGATAAGTGTGCGACCCTATTCTTCTCATATTCAAACAGCAAGTGGGTTTTGGCTAGGCCCACCGAAAGCCTTTGTTGTTAAGCAACTATGTGGATAAATCATACATATAGACCTTTGTAATTTATATTCTGCTAGCAAGTAGGCATGCGCATCTTATGCTGCCTTGTGTGTAATGTTATTCTTTATCCCATTCTCTGCATTTTTTTTGCATGTGTTGAAGCAAGCATCTGCACTATGATCTTAGATTGATTCACCAATTTCATCCTCAAATTGTGTAGAATTAATCTATAATTTGTTTAATCTTTTGCTGGTTTTAGGTCAGAAGCAACTGTGGGGATGGATTATGCATATAGACCTTGTTTGCCCCGAACTAGGTCAAAGTAAGAAACAAGTATTGCCTTCCTCTTATTGCGGACTTATTTGATCAGTTAGGGTCTACCAAGTACTTTTTGAAGCTTGATTTAAGGCCGGGATACCATCAAGTGCGTTTTTCGATAAATATAAACTTTATTGAGAAAAGCAAAAAACAGTACAAGGAACAGAGGATGAGATGACGTCCAAAGCATAAAGACAAAACCGAAAAATAAAGATAGAGGAAACAAGCCAACTTCCCACTACCGTCTAAAAACAAAGTCTTCAAAGAACAAACCCCTACATTCTTTATATAACTTCGACAACTGGTTGAACTTGGCTCCTAATCTAGCATTGAGATCTTAAGAATGTAGACGAATTTTGTGTAGTTAATTAAGAGCTGAAGTTCTTATTTTTGTACTTCAATTTTATGGGTCTGTTCCATTTTCTAAAAGTTAATAACAAATAGATTTGTGAATTAGGTTAACGAATCCGTTGTTTTCTCAACTTAGGTAGAATCCATTGTTTTTTAAGCTTTTGAGTCTAAGACTTGAAAGAGAATTTGAGGAAGCCTTCTGGTTTGGATGTGTTAATTCTTCCTTCTCACTTCTTCTCCTGCAAAATTTGATTTAGATATATATGCATATGATAGTAAGCGCGTTGTTTTCACCCCATTGCTTGGTCTTCTTATTTCTATGCAAAAACTTAAGACAACTGAAATTAGATAAAACTTAAACAATTGGATAAGTGTTTGTACATGATCGATTTAATAGGGAAATAATGTGTATACAAGACGCGGTTGACGCTATGTTTAAGTATGTATCTGCTGTGTTCGAGGGGGCATCTATGTGTTTGGATGACACAAGTTTGCGTCTTATTATCTGCCCCAGTTTCCAATAGGACCTCAAAACATTGTTCACTTGGCAACATAACTTTTGTGCCATCTGGTGTGTTATGCAATCTAATTGTACCTGTCCAAACAGGTCTTAAAAGTGTGCAATCTGCTCATGTTGAAGATCATATTCCTGAGTTTGCTCATTAGTTAAATTTTCACCAGAACGGCAGAACACAAAGAAACCATATCCAAATACAAGATACAAGGAGTTAAAATAAGACTAAAACCTATCAGAAATCAAGTTAAGTAACATTGAACATATTCAGATGCTACTTGCTTCTTCATCAGCCTTCCCTCGTCTCTTTTGCCAACATTTTCGACTATCTCCTGACAAAGCTCAGTTTTCGACAGTAGCCTCTGTGTCAAAGGTCTCAGGCACCATTCCTGGAGATACTTTGCCTTGTTCGATTCCACGATTCTCAATTCCCTCAACCAACTCCTTTATTTCAAGACCATCTTTCAATTCAGACTTACTGGTTTGAGCTTTTTCGACAGTTAGTTCCTTCAAATACTTCTGCTGTTGATCAAGATCACCAGCACTATTTTCCCTTTTGTCAGCTTTCTCAAGTGCAGAATCCAACCCAACAACATTGCTTTCATCTTTCAACAATCCATAGCTAAGTGAAACATCTCTCCACTCTGTCTTTCTAGATAATGAGCCATGCCGTGCCATATAACGTTGAAGTTCGACACGGAGACTCCTTACTGGCTAACAAACACACATACAAAAAGAAAGGAAACCAATTTGACTTGATAAGAAAAAACCCATAAACAGAATTCCTGTAAAAAAGAAACTTACAAGAAATGCAAACCTCGGCATTGGTTTCAAAGGCGAGGCGGAAGAACGTGGCCGATACAAAATGCTTCTCCACGGACTCCGCTAGTTTTATCTGTGCAAGCCAATAAGACGATGATTCGAGCGTATGGATCCTACATTTGCCGCAATTCTCCGCACTATAGTATGGTGTACCCAATACTCGGGGCTTGATTGAAGAAGACACTGGCGTGTGCACAATTTTGCCAAGGTTTCCAGCCAATGGTTCTTGAAAACAAACACTTTTCTTGGATCTGGCCTTAGTTTCATCAAATGAATTCTTCTCTACAGTCTTGATTTGATCATTGGTTGATGCCTCTGCAACCACCAATTTAGATTCTGTAAAGGGTTGATCCTGTTTGTCTCTGGGCTTGAATGAATTCTCTCGGGAAGGTTTCGATTGTTGTCGAGAGAACCCGATTGTTGGTTTTATAACAGGCTTCTCTGCTACTGTCTTAATCGGAACATTTGTGCTTCTACTGGTGCCAAAGACACGTTTTTGCCTGAAACAGAGAACCACCCACGTACATAAATATGTGAAAGAGAACAGAAGTTAAAGGAAGTAGGTTTGATTAAGAGGGTTTATTAACAAACCTGTGAATTGGAGCTTCTTTTGAACTGGTTTTGTTTTCTTGGATGGTTCTTCTGTTAATCTTTGATTTCACGGGGCGAAGCTTTCCTGGTTTGCAAATGAGATTAATGGGATTTAGAGAACAGAAGATTATAAACCCATTATATTTGAAAGATTATTAAACAAAAACTTGGAATTGGAAGGTTTGTTATCTGCAAAAGGATGTTTACCTGGAAGCGGAGCGGGTTGAAGATCCATTTCAGCAAGAAAGTGAGAGCCAATAATAGATCTGAAAAAGTTTTGAATTTTTTGAAAATGGTGAGATTGCGCTCTTATCCATCGATTTGGGGGTTGGTTTATAAGGTAGAATCATGAACATGAAGAACAAAGCTGTTGTTGTCGAATTCGAACTTTGAAGTGGGAAGGCGCGGGAACAGGTTCCCCAAGAAAAGCGATTCCACACGCTCCCCTAGGAGCCGTTCTATGATACAGAACTCTATTAAAATTTTGATGCAGAAGTCCGAGTAAACCTTCTATCACAGCGTTCCGACAGATGCTTCTGTCACAATGCAAAACACATGCCACGTGGCATATTCTTAGTGGACTCGTATGGATGTTTGGCCATTCCCTCAGTGGACCTCTAAACCAAAAATCAGCCTGATTAGTGATTTCTAAGCGATTCGATTGAAGTTATTTTCATGGGTTGATTTTAATGGTAAAAATTCGAGCATTATTTGGGTGCAAAGATCCAAAGGTTGTAAATAACTAATGAGGCTGATTTTTGGTTTATAGGTTCACCGAGGGACTGGCCAAACATCCATACGGTCAGCGTCCACTAAGAGTATGCCACGTGGCATGTATTTTGCAACAGAAGTCAGAACGCTGTGATAGAAGTTTTACTCCAGAAGTCCATCAAATTTCCACATATAATAATATTTTACGCCTGCTGACCCTTTGAATGATTGGCCCACTTTTTTTCTTTTTTTTTTTAATGCATGGCCCACTTCTTTTTGAACCTACACAACAAAAATCAGCTTGATTAGTGATTTCTAGCCACTCAATTTGAGCACTTTTTCATTAGGGGCTTCAGAAACATACCAACGGGTTGGTTCCAAGCCCATGATGAAAAACTACTCAAATCTAATGGATAGAAATCACCAATCATACTATTTTTGGTGTATAGATCTACCAAGATGTTGGCCCAACATTCATGAGGTCAGTGGGCCCCAAAGAGTGTGCCACGTGTCAATTTGAGGGACTCTTCTACATTAAAATTTGATACATCCGTCGTGATGTATCAGGGGTGTCAGGGGATCCAATACATGCAGATGAATAGGGTCAGGGGACATGATTTTGATCGTACTAGGCCCGACCCGACCTAGTTCGGGTTGACCCGCCCAAGTTGTAGCCTTAATGCTCACGTGCAATGCAAATTAATGCCGCCCCTTAGTATATATAAGTTACTAGTGCCGGGATAAAGTTACTCATGCTTTTTGACTTATAAAATGACAAGGGTCGTGGGAATCACATATAAATGAGTTAAGGCTGATTTTTTTGTGAGATGATCCCCTCACCAAAATCAACAATTTCTAAAACTTGTAACCAAGGTTTAAAGGAGGCCATTTTAACGGACTGGGGGCATTACAGTTAAAACTGTTAAAATGGATTGAAACGGCCAGGGGCAAAAATGAAAAAATAAAATTTAACAGAAAAAGGGGCTGAAATTCAAAATATGAAATTAAAAAAAAAAAAAAAAACCAAAATTTAACGACCGTTTTTTTTTTTTTTACAAAATTTTTGGAATTTAACGACTGTTAAAATGATTTTAACGGCCATTAAAAAAAAAAAAAGGCTGTTAAATTCAAAGCGTCAAAACATATTTAAACTATTTTAATGGAAACGGGATTGGGGCGTTACCGTTTAAACAGCCATTTTTAAAACCATATGCTTCTAACCCTATCAAATATGGACCTAAATTTAATGGTGAAATAGATCTATATCAAAAAAATTTCAACTTGCAATCCACTTTTCATAAGACAAAAAATGTTGGAATGGGATGATTTTTTGTCAAGTTGATATCCACGTCGAGAAGAATATATATCATCACCAAAAATCAGCCCTTAACCCATCTGCATTTGGGTCTCACGTCAATTAATTATTTTGACGTAAATAATGATGACAACAGATGATGAAAGCTCTTTGTTTGTCTTTGAAAATATTCAGAGAGCCACATGAATCCAAAATAAAAATCCATCTTATTTTTCTACACGAATCCAACCCAACTACGTAGAAAGAAAATAACTTAAATCACCCAAGGAATTCTGCAACATTATCAACTCTCGTTAATTCCGCCTTTGAACAGTTGGTTCGTGATCCTTTTACTTGTTCCTCCATCTTATTAGTTCATTCAAAGTATATTACGTACTGCATCTTCAATCTTGGAAAATTTCCACGTCAAAATTTCCACGCCCCTTAGTATATATAAGTTACTAATAACGGAAAATTTAACGGCCGTTAAGTTCTGAATTTTTTTGTGAAAAAAAGACCGTTAAATCCGTTTAATCTCCGTTAAAATCTATTTTTTTTTAAATTTCAAAATTTAAATTTCAGCGCCATTTTTTCCGTTAAAATCCGTAAAATCTATTTTTTTCCATTTTTGCCCCTGGCCGTTTCAATCCGTTTAACCGTTAAAACGACCTCCTTTAAACCTTGGTTTCATGGTCTCTAGGAGCGGAGAAATAGGATTCACCACTTTTTTTTGTTTTTTTGAAGGCACAAATAGGATTCACGTTAGATGACAACGGGATGACGACGACGATAGCTTTTTGTCTGTCTTCGAAAATATTCAGAGAGGCACATAAATCCTAAAATAAGAAAAGTGTCGGACTCCAACTCTAGGGACCCCCATTTATGACCCCCCATGTTGGCGAACCCATATAGAAGATGAATCAATGGCTGATTTTTTGGTGAGGGTGATCTCCTCACCATATAGATCACCGCTACAAAAAATCAGCCCATTCCAGAATTTCTAACCCCGTCAAATGTGATTTTCAAGTTACACGGTAAAAAATTGACTGTTCATAATTCTTGAACTTCTAAACCAGTCCATGAATATTAGAATGATCTGAATTGTTGTGAGGATGATCTCCTCACCAAAAATCATCCATCGATTCATCTTTTATGTGGGTCCGCCAAAGTGGGGGTCCCTGGAGTCCGACCCAACAAAAAAAAAACCCATGTCTTATTTTTCTACAAAGAAATCTGCAATATTATCAACTCTCATTAATTGTGCCTCGGGAACAGTTGCTTCGTGATCCTTTTACTTTTCCTTGTTCCTCTTACTAGTTCATTCAAAGTGCATTAAGATCGTCTTCAATCTTGAAAATTTTCCACGTTGGTCGGTTATATTGATTCAGACAGACGACGAAATCGTTCACCATAAGCATCCATCAAACGACGACTTGATCACAATAACGGGCATTTCGTCCACTGTAATAAAACTTTATAAAAAGTCGTGGTTGTTGTCTGAAAATTGAAAGTATGAAGTTAGAAGAGTCCAGTCATTCTTAAAAACTAAGTTCATTTGTGTCTCTCTAGTAATGGGAAGGAGAGAGTAGTTGAATACCATTTTGTCTTTCTTAGATGGATGATTTTGATTCGATCTCTCTCTTCTCTTCTCTTCTCCCCTCTACTTAATTTCACCATTTTCATTGCCAGTCTAATTTCACCAAAAAAGTCTGCAATATTATCAACTCTCATTAATTGCGTCTTGGTGATCCTGCTTTTACTTATTCCTCTTACCAGTTTATTCAAAAGATGGTTTTAAAAAGGGTAATTTAGTAATACCCCTTGTGATTAAAAAGTAACTTGTAATCCCCCCTTTACTTTCAAACTAAGGGCGTGTTTGGTAGGCATCGGCGGTGGGAAAATAAAATATTTAGCCGGCAAACGGCCTTTTATTCACGTTTGGAGCGTCTTTTTCGTGGGTGAATATTTGTCTAGGGCCCACACATTCACCCACGATGTCGGCAGAATATTTCACCCCCCCCCCCCCCCCCCCCCCGTTAGAATATTTTCCAGCTAATTTATGTTTCGGTGAGAAAAACAAATTTGCCGATGGAAAATCGGCATGTATGGGTTTCGTTTGGAACCCTAACAACAAGAGCTTCCTCTCTTTCTCCCTCCCCTAGTTGCCAAGTTCGCGAATTATTCGCGAATATTTCGCGAACAATTCGTTCTATAAGGCAAACGAATTATTCGGCCGAACAATTCAAAAATTCGGATTTATTCGCGAATAATTAAGGCCATGCGATTAAAACGTGTTTTATTCGGGTAGACGATTAATTCGGCCCATTAATTCGGCTAGAAAATAGAGTTAAAAAAAAAAAGAAAAAAAACAAAAAAAAACTCTAATTTCATTCTCAAATTCACGTTCCTCATCGTCTCCACCCTAATGCATATTTGCATGTGTTTGGGCATCCAAAGTTATCTCAATTGACATAAATATTCAATATAATATTATAAGGTACATCTGAGATGTTTGTAATAAGGACACAGCTAGTTTCAAGGAATACTTAAATATAAATTTTTTAATAAGAAGCTTTTTTTAATCTTTTTATAAAGAGGAAACTTGAGGTGTTTGGTCAGTAATACTTTCTCTCGAGATCTCATTAGTCTCATGTGTTTGTTATGCTAAATATTTTTAGGTTCATTGATCCCATGAATGGATTCATCCCTTGTGAACCTACAAGCCAAAAATCAGCCTGATAGGTAGTTTGTAGTCGTTGGATTTTAGAAATTTTTTCATTACAAATTTCATGAACAAACCCATAGGTGGAAAACAACATTGGTTCCAATGTCCGAATTTTTAACATCGAATTTTTAGATCATAACCGAATGAATACAGTTGCGAACTTTTACTGTTCTTCGAATTTTTGACCGAATTTTTATTGGCGAATTTTTAGACCATAACCGAATTATACTCGAACTTTTGCCTTCTCGAATTTTTCCCGTATCCGAACTTAACAACTAGGCTGCCTCCCTCTCTTTCTCCTGCCGGTGGGTTCCATACCAATTGTCCAAGCTCGAATCTCGATCTCCAAGCTTGAAGCTCCATCTCCAAGCACAGGTAGGTCTTTCTACATTTTTAAAATTTTTTTTAGATCAAACTTCAAGGACCCCCATAGAAGATGAATCGATGGCTGATTTTTGGTGAGGATGATCTCTTCACCATATAGATCACCCGTACAAAAAATCAGCCCATTCCGAGATTGCTAACCCAGTCAAATGTGGTTTTCAAGTTACCCCGTAAGCATCTATCGTTCATAATTCTTCACCGTCTAAACCAGTCTATGAACATCAGAATGATTTGAATTTTTGTGAGGATGATCTCCTCACCATAGAGATAAGCCATACAAAAAATCAGCCCATTCTGAGATTTCTAACCCCGTCAAATATGGTTTTCAAGTTACCCGGTAAAAATTGACTGTTCATAATTCTTCAACGTCTAAACCAGTCTATGAATACCAGAATGATTTGAATTTTTGTGCGGATGATCTCCTCACCATAGAGATCACCCCTACAAAAAATCAGCCCCTTCTGAGATTTCTAACCCTGTTAAATGTGGTTTTCAAGTTACTTGGTAAAAATTGACTGTTCATAATTCGTCAACGTCTAAACCAGTCTATGAATACCAGAATGGTTTGAATTTTTGTGAGGATGATCTCCTCACCATAGAGATCGCCCCTACAGAAAATCACCTCTCAAATGTGGTTTTCAAGTTACCCGGTAAAATTCGATTGCCAACCAAACACCGTTTTAATGAGGCACTGGAAAATCACCGAATTTTCTATTGGCTGCCAAATGCTGTATCAACATTTAGCCGACGAATACTTAGCCAGACAAATATTCGCCTCGCTGAATATTTGCATTGGAATTCTTTTTCTCGGCTACCAAACACGCCCTAATGGAATACCACTGGATTCTGCCAATCATCGACCAGTATCGCACGTCACGTTCTGTGTTTATAATAGTTAAAAGGGACCAAAATACCCTTTGAATACTTATTTACCACTGTTACACAGTGTCCATCCACGCTTCAACCTCTTGGCCTCTCTCTCTCCATGAAATTTCCAGCGATTTTTGTGAAAGTAACGGAGGATCTCTACATAAATTTATGAATCCCCTGATTCTAAGATGTTCTACTATGAAAACCTATAGAAATTCCAGTTGACGAAGAAGCTAGGGTTTCCCGCAAGAACTTCTCTTCTTTTGACAGAGATATTCCTGCAAAAGTTCTCTTGTTTGGGGATTACAGTTTTTTGTAGGAGATATGCTTAGCTTTAGTTAGTATTTTTTAGTTGAAATTTCTGTTCGTGAGGATTCAGTCACAGGTTTCCCATTACGTATCAAAACAGGGTCTTCTTATGAACTGGGTTCATCTTCAGAAGCAAAGGGATCTTCTCTCGCATGTTCTCTTCCTTTTTGGATATTTGATCCCCTTCTCTACCAAGGCGATTCTCACTCTCAATCCAAAAGGGTTGGGCGAGAAATCCAACAAAATTACCTCATCTGCCATTATTACAGATTTGAAGAACTCAAATCTTGGAAACGAAGGCAAAAGGGTATTTTCATCCTTTCTCAGTATTGTCAACACGGACGTGATTTGCCGTGCCAGTCAATGATGGTAGAATCTGCTTAGAGGGGGTATTCCATTAGTTTGAAACCTGAGGGGGTATTACGAATTACATTTGAATCACAGGGGTATTACTAAATTACCCTTCTAAAAATGGCTAGATGTTTAAACGGTAACGCCCCAAACCCGTTTCGTTAAAACCCATTTTGAAGCTTTGAATTTAATGGCCGTTTTTTCTGTTTTAGGGGTCGTTAAAACTGTTTTAACAACCGTTAAATTCTGGAAAGTGAAAAAAAGGCCATGAAATCCGTTAAATTCTGTTATTTTTTTATTTTCAACATTTTCAATTTCAAATTTCAAAATTTGAATTTCAGCGTATTTTTCCCATTTTTTTCATTATAATCCGTTAAATTCCATTTTTGCCCCTGGCTGTTTTTTTCCTGTTTTAACAGTAAAGCCCCTAGTCCGTTATGCCGTTAAAACGACCTCTTTTAAACCTTGATTCAAAGTACATTAAGATAGTCTCTAAAAATTTCCACGTTGGTGGATTATGTTGATTCAGATGGACTGCGAAACCGTGAGCCAATCACAAGAAAACGGATGTCGGATGCCGTGCACACATTCGTTGAATAAGGATGTGAGTGGTCCGTTAATTTTGAACTTTTTATGGCGATTAAGTTTATGTTGATTAAGATGGACGACGAAATCGTTAGCCAATCACAAGAAAATGGATGTCGGATGCCGTGCACGCATTCGTTGAATAAGGATGTGAGTGGTCCCCTTGATTTTGAACTTTTTATGACGATTAAGTTTTGGGTCAGCTGTTGTTGAACACTTAATGCGTGTCACTTAGGCCGTGTTTGATTGCACGGAAAATTTTTCCGAGAAAAAACATCTGGGATATGCCTTAAATGGCTGATTGATTGCAACTGAAAACACATATTTCAATCATGTGAGAAAATAAAGACCTATTTTCTGGTGGAATTGAATTCTCACCTATCTGGATGGAAAATGAATTCCCGGCTTAGTAGGAAAAATTATCCAGATTTAAATGGCTTTTAAGGAAAAATTATAAAGATTTATAATGGCTATCTAATAATGGACAGTTGTGTTTTCCTAAGGAAAATGCAATTTTCCAACTTGGTAATCAAACATGGCCTTAATGATATTTTCATTTAACCCCATCATCAATGGAAGAGTACCTAGTCTAAAACCAACAAAGCAGACCTCATAGTGATCACATAAGGGCCTCCTCTTGGAGGAGGAAAAACTTTTGGGTCACCTGTCGTTGAGCACTTAATGCGTCCAACACCAATAAGATTTTGAATTGTGGGACGGGAGTTACGTTATCTAGCTCTTTTTGGAAAAACAAAACATACAAAAGAAAGAAGAAAGAAGGAATAGCATGCTCTCCAGAGGTTTTATAAGTATGCGTAGTAACTTTATTGGATCTACACAAAAAATCAGCTTGATCGATAATTTCTAGCCATGGGATTTGAGTGTTTTTTTTCTTTTATTTTTTTTATATCATGAGCTTTTTTAGTAGGCCTATGATGAAAAGTCAATGGCTATAAATCACCAATGCACGCTGATTTTTTTTGTACAAAGTCCACCAAGGGGTGGGCCAAAATATTCGTAGAGTCAGTGGTCCAAAAGAGTGTGCCTCATAGCATTTTCGGATGGTGGTGTTGTATCCAAATTGCTCTCTTGCATTAGACCATGGTTCGAAGTCTCGGTTGATCCCGTTCTAGATCCACACTCGTCAAGAGTCGAGACCCAGAAAAACTTGTGTGGCTTTCTTGGCCGGACTGAAGTCGGATCAAACCCAGGTTGGGAACTAAAGAGCATGGCCCAAGCTTCGCCAATCATCACCATCACTACCCCTACAAAAAAAAATATATATATATATATATATATTAAGGAATATTTTTCAAAAAATCTCCTAACTTTAAAATATTCAAAAAATCTCGTAAATAAAACATATTTTTATTTTTAAAAATTAAGGAATATTTTTTATTTATATTGTATGTCACCAATTTTTGTGTTTAAAAAAGTATTTTTAGAAAAGAGTAAAATATTCCTACACATTGATAAATGAGAAATATGTTTTGAAAATTGTTAATGTTGCTTATATTACTTAGACGGAATCCGTTATTTAAATTTAAGAAAATTATCATATAAATCCAATTCTATTATATTTACATATTAGTAGGTGGCTCGTGCCCACGGCACTCTCCGACAAAGCGTTTGCTAAATTCGGGTGTGAGTTGCTTAGATCCACCATCCATTTGAGGTGATAAGATCTTGGTTATCCTTTGTGAAGCCGATAAGATCTCAGCTATATTTTGACATTATCGTCCTTTTGTCCGCTTTTTGAACCCAAATCGTTTTAAACTCCGTCCCTTAGTTCTGACTAGTGCAATAAGTATTCAGTATTGCATTTAAAGGCCTTCGTGTTATGCAAAACTCTTATACAAATAAAAGTGGAAATATGTATTAGTGATAAGACCAAGTCAAGCTATCAAAATGAAAAGATAAGACCAAGTCGTGGAGAGACAGCGAAGACTTTATATTCTTAAATTGTGTAAAACTTCGGCCACAGCCCACAATACGGGGCATGTGGCACACTTTTAGAGAGCGCTGACCGTATGGATATTTGGCCAGACCCTCGGTGGACCTGCAAACCAAAAATCAGCCTGATTGGTGATTTACAACCTTTGGATCTTTGCACCCAAATAATGCTCAAATTCAAATTAACCTACGGTTAAAATCAACCCATGAAAATCACTGATCAGGTTTACTTTTTGTTAATTTGTAGGTCCACCTAGTGATTGGCCAAACATCCATACGGTCAGCGTCCTCTAATAATATGCCACGTGGCTCTTATTGTGGGTTGTGAGTCTGTGAACGAAGTTTTTTATTCTCCTATTAAATTCATCACTATCCCTCAGTCAAACATTGCCCCAAATCAAGGGCACTGTGATTAATTGGTCTAACTGATGGTACAGGTTTCATCTATAAACAATCACCATCCATTCGTTCATAAATCCGACGGTGGGACATTCTCTCTTAAACTCACATATTGTTATTAATTGTTTAGGTGGACCCGGGGGAGTGATCAACGTGATAAACTATTAACTATATATTGACCAGTTAAGGTCCTATCACGTAACCGAGAGTCAAATAAATACTATTCTGATAAAGTCATGGCCATTCATTGCCTCAGTCACTCTCCATCACAAGTCCAAAATTCAAAGTCTTCCATGGCCGGCCCCCCGGTCGCACCCCCCTTCTCAAAACATCCTGTTACGAGCCTAACCTTGATTATTCCTTCTTTTATCTCTTACGTACGTACCCTATATATATAAACCCACAATATCGAAACCTTCTCAAATTATTTTCGTTGCATTGTGTCAAAATTTTATTGGCTCAACGACCTCTGATTTCTCGTATTTTCCCGGCGGCTTTCCAACGATAGGAGAGCATCCGGTAGGATGGCCGGAGGTGGCTATGGGGAGTCTCGTTCTTTGGAGGAAACACCGACTTGGGCGGTTGCCGTGGTGTGTTTCGCATTGGTTGTCATTTCGATTATCATAGAACACATTATCCATCTCATAGGAAAGGTGAGCTTAATTATTTGAATTCCCTAATTAAATGAATTTGGTATCTCTTGTGTTTGTTCTTCCTCTTAATTAGTATAATTTGTGCAGTGGTTAACGAAGAACCATAAGCGAGCGCTATATGAAGCACTCGAAAAGATCAAATCAGGTACCATGTCTAATATAATGATGAACTTCTTCAAGTTCATGTTGATGGAATATAACTGAATTTTGATTTAACAAAAAGTTAATTATCAACCCATTTTTCTTTCTCTTTCAGAGCTTATGCTACTTGGTTTCATATCCTTGCTCCTAACAGTAGGACAAGGAACCATTTCAGAGATTT
Organism: Euptelea pleiosperma; assembly: GCA_035048495.1. NCBI lineage: Eukaryota > Viridiplantae > Streptophyta > Magnoliopsida > Ranunculales > Eupteleaceae > Euptelea > Euptelea pleiosperma. The sequence continues at coordinate 36,522,420 of CM068540.1, read as the reverse complement.
GCATACCAAAGAGTGTTGCAGATACTTGGCATCCATGTAAGAAGAAGGATAGTACAGGACAAACATCAGAATCCGACGAGTCGTCGCCAGAAGACTTAACCCACGGCCGGAGACTTCTTTCCAATCCAGATTCCTTTTCGAGCTTTCGACGCATTTTAGCCGGAGGGGGAGTCGACAAATGCGCACCCAAGGCACGGCCAATATATTTCTCAATTTCTTTGCTTATTCATTTTGTATTATCTTTGATTTTTAAAAGTCCTCACATAGGAAAATATGACAAATTCTTATTCCTTTTTCCAAATTAAGGGCCTGTTTTGATGCCATTTTTAGACCTGAAAAAGCTTTTTTTTTCTTCAAAATAATAAATTGTTTGGATGACCATTTTTTAATAGCTGAAAGCTGTTTTTCAAGTTTAAAAAAAAGACTTCTTTAAATTTTGCACGCCTCCCCATCTATCACTCCAATTATAGTGATGGGCCCAATAAGAGAAGATAACGACATTTTGCATTAATATTAATGATACAAATGACTTTCTTAAGAAAAAAATTTCTTTTTAAACAAATCATTTTTTTGAAAAATGGCAATCCCAACGGACCCGCCTTTTTTTAATTAAATAATAATAATTTGATCCGCCATTTTCTTCCAAATTTTGTGATTGGAATTGGGAATAGCAGTAATTCTAAAAAAGAGGGGTCATGGTGTGTGTTTGGGTGTACTTGCAGGGTAAAGTACCACTAGTATCAGCTGATGGCATCCACCAGCTCCACATCTTCATCTTTGTGTTGGCTGTTTTTCATGTGCTCTATGGTGTCATCACCATGGCTTTGGGTAGAGCCAAGGTATGAATAAATGCATTTCCAACAATCTCTCTCTCTCTCTCTCTCTCTCATATTTTTTTTTACAAAAACTACATTAATTTCTAAGGAAAATAAGGGCGTGTTTGTTTGAGTTGCAGATGAGAAGGTGGAAGGCGTGGGAAAAAGAAACGAAGACAATTGAATACCAGTACTCGCATGGTAAGCAAACATGGTTTGCATTGACTTGAATCAAAATGCCAGTATTATTTAATAACACGTGTGAGGAAATGGTGTACGTGTGGCAGATCCAGAGAGGTTCAGGTTTGCGAGAGAGACAACGTTTGGGCGAAGGCACATGAGCTTTTGGAGTAGATCACCCATTCTCCTCTGGATCGTAAGTACTCAAATTTGATTCTCTTTTTCTTTTCTTTTTTAGTATGTGGGAATTTTTTTGAAGTGAGTTTTCTTGATGTGGGATCAATCCGGACCACAAATCTATACATGCCAGGGTGGGTATAGATGTGTGTTCGAGAACATTTCATTTTTGCTGAGTAGCGCTGATCAGCACTTCCACTTGACATGTATCCCTGTCATTTTGAAGTATAATTTTTTTTGAAAATAGTTTATTAGAAGAAGGGAAAAGGGGAAAACGTTAACCCATTGCAAAGGTCACCAGGTTTCTTAGGTACACGCATTAATGGTGTTGGGGTGTGATACAGATTGTCATTTCGTAGAGCTATTTGCCTGTTTTATTATCAATTTTATTTAATTATTATAACTGCGCCACACATGGCATTCATGTGGGACCAATTTGGACCATCCAATTGTTGGACATCCCCATTAAATTAGTCAAAATATCACATCAGCCATCGTAGGTCCAAACGTCCATAGTTCTCTATCACGTCCCTTGGATCCTCACGCGCAAACCTCGAGAGTCGATGACGATGGGCAATGACCAGCGGACAATAGGTGGTGACAGTGGGGTTAGGGTTAGAGCTCGGAGAACAAGGGATCCAGGGGACCTAACCACATGGCATGTATCCTCCCACGCAAACCCAAAGAATCAACAACGAGAAGAAAAAAAGGAAGGTCGTCAGTAGGCTGAGGGTGATGGGTGATGGGCGATGGCCGATGGGCAACAAATGACGACGATGGCAGGGATAGGGTTTCGCCGAAGTACAAAGAATAAGACCCATGTTTTTACGCTTCTCTTTTTTGGAATATATCCGTCTCCCACTTGTTCTTCAACAAACAAAACATTAATCTACAAACAACAAGTGAACATACTTGGATTCGTTAAATTCACTCCGATGATTATTTGCGTGTCGAGAGGTTGATCTACCTGAACTCCCCTACAATTTGGTGATGGGAGTGTCTATCTCATGAATAAATTTGTGTAGAGAGGGGGGACCCCCACCTATGTATTAGAGAGTGAAAACGATTTCTTTACCCATTGGGTCTGTTTGGTAACTCAGAATTGAGCTGGATTTGGATTTGTGATTCTTAGAATCACGAATCTCTACGTTTGGGAGGACCGAATTCTAGGAAATATATTTCTCATTCAGTGATTTTGTCGAAATTAGAAGTTTTAGGGGGCATAAGAAACTTTTAATTCTTGGAATTCTATTTCCGGTCAAAGAAATTTAAAAGAATTTTTATCAGGCTCCAACTCTCACACTCATCCCTAGGTGGACCTATAAATTAAAAATCAGCAAGATTAGTTATTTGAAACCGTTGGCTTGGTGTATTTTTTTGTTTGTTGATTCTTAACCGTGTGATATCTAGCATTATTTGGGGTACTTAGATCCAAAGGTTAGAAAATTTTAATCAGCCTGATTTTTAGCATATAGGTCCACCTACGAATGGGACAAACATCCATATGGCCCGTGGTCTACTAATGTGCAACGTAGCTCATATTGTGTTCCATCATCAACGGATGACACATTTGTATCCGTTTGATTGATGTCTTTTATGGGTTGATTTTTAACCGTGGGATATATAATATTAGTTGGAGGTACAAAGAGCTAAGTTGAGAGATAACTAATCAGCCTAATTTTAGTTTGTAAGTCTACCTGGGGATGTATCTAACCGTTGGATTGGTGTCTTTTATGGGTTGATTTTTAACCATTGGATTTCTAGCATTAGTTGGGGGTATGAAGATCCAAAGCTTATAAATAACCAACCAACCTTATTTTTAGTATATAGGTACACCTAGTGTTGATTTTTAACTATGAGATATCTAGCATTATTTGGGGTACTCAAATCGAAAGGCTAGAAATAATTACACAACCTGATTTTTAGTATGTAGGTCCAACTAGGGATGGGATAAACATCACTACGGTCTATTGTCTCTAATAATGTGCCACATGGCGCACTTAAAATGAGGTACATTAGTAGTGTTGATGATGGACATCTATTTGTTGTCTCATGTGCCAATTAGGCTTTAGCCATTGATATTTTGACATAGGTTACATAGTCAAAAAATTATCAAAATAATTTTAATTATTATTTTTAAATTTTTTTCTTTAAATTAGCATTGATAACGTTTAATTGACAGATGACAAAAAAATAGCAATCGTTGTAACACAAAGTTCATGAGATGATATTTCTCTTACGTAGATGGATAGAAATTTCAATTATGTTTGATGTCCAAACAATTAAAATTAGAATTCTTTAGGAATTATAAGTAATTTCCATGGTGCAACCAAACACGAGAATTTTAATTCTTCGAATTCAAATTCTTAGAAATCACAAATCTTGAAATTCTATTTTCAATTCCAAATTCGTGTTTAGTTGCCAAACAGACCCATTAAGAAAAATCAGTTTCCTACATGAATACCAATTTAAAAATATGATAAGGTGCATCACTAACCCATCATACTTAATATTGGGATTCACATAAACTATACCTGTCAGTCCCAATATATCTTCATTATTTGAATAACTCATAATCCAATTAGTTTAATAAAATTAAACATGTGAGAGGCGACATTAATTAATTTAATAAAAAATAGATAATGATAGTAATTTTCTAACAAGAAAATGTCAAGCTAAAATCTTTTAATGACGGTTATAATCCAATCCAAACTATCTTAAGAGATCCAACGATTGTGATCATCCAATCCAATCAAGGTTTTAAATTTCGCCGAATGGTCGAAATCTAGGTTTTCACTTGCTCGAAAACAAAATCCGAAATGAAAAATAAAAATTAATGATTTTATTTTTCGTTAAAATTACATATTTATTCAAAACAGAAAATTGTGAAAAAAAAATACGAAATTAAATCTATTTATAGAAAACAATACTTGTTTTCAAAAATTGCAAAATCGAATACACATAGCCATTTCTATCGGCGTCAATAAGTTGGCGTCATTTCCTTCGGCGCCAAAACAGCTCTTTTCAATAAAACCCGATTTTACCCTCACCGTTTTGACTCTGTTTGAAATGGAGTCAAAACTAATTTGGCTCCATTGCAAACGGCGCCAAAACCATTTTGGCTCCATTTCAAACGGAGTCAAATCTGATTTGGCACCATTGCAAATGGAGCCAAACTCATTTTGACTCCTTTTGAAACGAAACCACATTTATAGAACCAATAGTAAAAATTGACCTTAAAATAAAATTTTGTTGAATTCCACAATCAATATCTGACGCCGATTGAATCGGTGCCAAATCAATTTTGTCGCCGATTGAATCAGCGCTAGATTAGATCTGACACCGATTCAATCGGCTACTAAGATAGTGTTTTGGGTATTATATTTTAAAAAAGTTGACGCCGATTCGACCGGCTAGTTGTATTCGTTTTTACAATTTTTGAAAACAAGTATTATTTTCTACAAATAGATTTAATTTTTTTTATTTTTTTTCACAATTTTCTGTATTTAAAATTTCGTTAAAATTTTGCTAGAGTTTATAAAAAAAAAAAAAAAAAAAATCTAACGGAGCTCTGTGACTTTGTTCACGTTCAGGTGTGTTTCTTCAGACAGTTCGTTAGATCGGTTCCTAAGGTCGATTATTTGACTCTGCGACATGGATTTATCATGGTGAGTTATTATACATGCATTAAGCTTACATGCTTACATGCATTCATCCAACTGATAGCTTTAATTATACAGATTTAAGCAGCCCCCCACTCATTGATTTCAGGCACATTTGGCACCCCAAAGTTCTACCAACTTCGATTTTCAGAAATACATCAAAAGATCACTCGATGAGGATTTCAAAGTTGTTGTGGGGATCAGGTTTGCTGCTGTTTCTTCACACATCTCTCTCTCTCTCTCTCTCTCTCTCTCTCTCTCTCTAAGTTGTTCATGGGTTAAAATTTTGAATTCGTATAAAACATTTCGAAATTTAAGCGAATCGTTTCATTTTGTAATGTTTTGCCGAAACAAACCAAGACATTACGATACAATTAAAAAAATATATATATAAAAAAATATGATTTCATAATTTTGAGAATGTTTGGCAATGTTTTGGAAAGTTTTGAAATGTTTCGTCATTTTTTCAATATCTAAATTTTTTTTTTTCTGTTTTGAAGTTTGTCTCGATTTTTCACTTGGCCGAAACATTCTTCTGAAACGAGATTTTAAACCATGAAATTGGTTTGTTGTTTGATTAATGTTTATTTGATTTTTTATATTTGCAGTCCCACGATCTGGTTCTTCTCAATTCTTTTCCTATTGTCCAATACCCACGGTAAGAAAGCAATACTTCTGAACCTATATTTTAAAACTTGCCGACTCGACTCAACTCGATTGTATTTTGAGTCAACTAGGCATACAAACTCAGATTTGCAACCCTCGCCGAGTTGATTTTTGGTTTGCAGGTCCACCGAGGGACTGATCAAACATCCTTATTATTGTCAGCGTCCGCTACGAGTGTGCAACGTGGCTCATATTGTGGCTTCAGTCACAACCCATTGTGACAGAAGTTTTACTCACAATAGTCAGGGCCGGCTCAACCATAAGGCCAGTAAGGCGGTCGCCTTAGGCCCCATGTGAGAGAAGGCCCCCAGCCCAGGTGAAAGAAGGCTCCAGTCCACTAACCGCATGGATGTTTAGCCAACCTCTTGTTGGACATACAAACCAAAAATTAACCTGATTGGTCATCTCTAGCCTAGATTTTAGTACATTTTTCTGATTTGATTCTAGCCATTGGATTCAAGCATACTTTATGAGTAGTAAATCCAATGGCTAGAAATCATCAATCAAGCTGATTTTTAGTATATTTATCCACCAATATGTGGTTTGAACATCCACATAGTCATTAGGCACAAAAAATGATCTATGTAGGGCCGCGATCCCGATCCCGATCCGGATCCTATACTAATATATTAAATATTAAAAGGCCTCGTATGGAGTTTTCGCCTTAGGCCTCAACTTGCATCGAGACGGCCCTGACAATAGTCCATGGAGTAAGAAACATGATTTTGATGGTTAGGATCTTGTTTACAGCCTATAGCCCATGAAGAGGTGGACCCCTTCATCTAGTGTTATGCAGGCCCTACTGCTGCTGATAAAGAGATGGGGCAAAGCAAACTAGTAGAAGGGGTGTTAATGGGCCAGGCTGCCCAACTCAAATGGGTCTGTGCTTGGACTGCATTTATAGGCCTAGGAGGCTGGGCCACCTATTATTTAAAAGTTGTAGGTAAATGGGTCAGGCTTGGGCTTAGCTTTTATCAAAAATAACTTAGGCACAGCCCAAACCAGCCCATTATAATTTATAACCCCTAAGTTTTATTTCTTTGACTAAAATGGTGTCTTTGTGGACAGGATGGCATTCTTATCTATGGCTACCCTTTTTCCCATTGATCGTAAGCAGAAGTTCTATCTATGAATCTTTCGTTTTTCCTTCTTTTATTGGACCAAAAGATGGATTCAAAGGTTGATTGGGCTTCTACAGATAATTCTATTGGTGGGGACGAAGCTACAGGTGATCATAACGAGGATGGGGCTAAATATTCAAGACCGAGGAGACGTAGTGAGGGGCGTCCCAACCGTTCATCCAGCTGATGATCTCTTCTGGTTCAAGAGCCCTGGCCTCTCACTTCATCTCATCCATTTTGTTCTCTTTCTGGTACTTTTCAATACATCTGATCCGACCCTAGTTAGTAATTCTGCGTACTATACGTGTATTATACCCGAATAATAAGTTTTTTTTTTTTTTTTGAAAAAAATGTTTTAAACAACCGTACACATTGAGCTGTATGAATTATTCTCCGTTTTTTTTTCTCTAAAACCGATTAAAACATGTATTTCTTTTTTTTTTTTCAATAAAACTTTCCAATAATACTACAAATTTGATACATGTGAGAAAAAGTCCATTGACACATTCTTAGTAATCAATGACCTGACTTTCTTTTATCTGGGTGATCTCCCATCTTGGTTAAAAATCAGCCTGATTGGTGATTTTAAGCCATTTGGATCTTTGTACCCACCCCAAAATAATTATCCAATCCCATGGTTGAAAAGCAATCCATGGAAAGGACTAAAATCTGAGGGTTATAAAGCACTAATCATGCTAATGTTTGGTCTGTATGTATAAATACACACGAATTTTTGGTGCTTGACTCTATAGTAAATCGTATTATTCTCGAACTATTTTTTTTCTTCTTTTTCCCGTTTATTTTGACCGTTTTTTTAAACGGATTATATTCGTATTATTCCCATCCCGAATATTTTTAGTACGCCGAATTGCTAACTAGGGATCCGACTATCTATATAACCATGCATTTGTACTTAATTACCTCTTTACCACCTTGCAGAATGCCTTTCAGCTCGCCTTCTTCGTATGGACTTGGGTAAGCCATTGGATCCTATTTTGTTCAACACTAGCCATGATTTGATCTCCTCTTGTAACATTAATTAACTGTTTGTCAATCACATTTTCAGTATGAATTCGGGTTGCGATCTTGCTTCCATGAGCGCTTGGAAGATGTGATAATCAGAATCTCCATGGGGTAAGCCTTCTATAAACTAAAGCTGCGCCACTCAAGGCAGTGACCATGCCTGTCAATCAGGACCATCAGATTGATGGACGGGACAACCGAATAATCTTATTGATGCTCTAAATCAAATGGTTAAGATCATTAGATTGGTGGGTATTTTATGCTACCCATCAACCCGAACCAATCGGCATGCTACATGATTTCTAATACCAGGCACAATCATGTTTGCTGATCAGGGTCCTCGTACAGTTCCTATGTAGCTACGTGACTCTCCCTCTCTACGCCTTGGTTACACAGGTGAGAAAATATTCCAATTTGTGTATTTGTCAAACCCTAAAATCGAAGGATTTATCCTACCCAAGGTTTAAATTGGACTGTTATAACGTTGTAACATGCGGGTATTGTTACTGTTATGTAGGGGTGTCAACGGGTCGGTTCCGGTTCGGTTCCTAAGGTGACCGGAACCGGAACAAACGGTTCGGGCACTTATCGGTTCCGGTTCTCAAAGTGATGGTACCAGAACCGGAACCGATTATGTAGTTTTTGTCGGTTCCGGTTCCGGTTTCGGGTATAACGGGTCCAATCTTGGTAATATGAGAATTTTTACCCTATATTTATATATTGGTTAAAATGGTATTATTTTATTATTCTATGATTTTTTCTAAAATAACATCAATTATTTAAAATAACAGATAACAGATATTATAACAGCCGTTTTTTTCAACCGTTATAATGTTTTAAGTCTGTTTTTTTATTTTTGACTTTTTTTTTTTTTGGCAAATATCACAATGTTCTTGTAGGGTTGCCGTTATAAAAGGTGATACAATGTCCGTTATAACGTTTTTTTTTCATTAAACCACGATCCTTCCATCTTCTTGTTGTTGCTCCAACCTTGAGACATTTAAATTTGAAAAAAAGATGTAACAAGGTAAGCACGATTGTTATTACTCACTGCATGGATGTTTAGCCCACCCCTGAGTGGATATGCACACCAAAAATCACCCTGATTGGTAATCTCTAACCATTAGATTTTAGTACTTTTTAAGGTTTGGTTATATCCGTTGGATTCAACCTTTTTTTAGTACGAAAACCAATGGGTAGAAATCATCAAACAAGTTGATTTTTGGTATAAATGTCTACTAAGGGATGGGCTAAACATCCATGCGGTCAGTGGGCCCAGATGGAAGCAGTGAGTAACAAAAATGGTGCTACGTAGTATACCTTGATAGCTGCATTCCCCTAATCTTGGTGAAACAATTTATATATCTAATTACCCTTTAAACGTGATATAAACAGATGGGTTCGAGCATGAAGCCCACTATTTTTAACGAGAGAGTAGCAACGGCTCTAAGAAAATGGCACCGTACAGCAAGGAAGCACGTAAAACAGAACCGGCATTCCGGAAGTGTGACCCCAATGTCAAGTAGGCCAACAACTCCCACACACGGCATGTCACCCGTTCATCTATTGCGCAACTATCGAACCGAAGCCGACAGCCTACCAACATCTCCAAGGGACTCCAATTTGGATATTGACCATCTGGACATTGACCATGCGAGTAACCATTCATCTCATCACCATTGGCACCGTGGTCTTGGTGAACAAGAGGGTCGTACCCAAGAGCTGAGCTCCGAAGAAATGCCTCCGCCACCTCAGCCTATCCGCACTCAACATCAAATCAACATTGGTTCTATGGATTTTTCTTTTGACAAAAGATCAAAGGTGTAAAATAAGATGTTCTGCCAATCGATTTTCCTCACAGCCTGATCAGATTACATGTAAAAGTCGTTATTTTTTTTATTAATTATGATATTTTTAAATTTACATACGGTGGAATCGGGGGACACCCATTTTGGCGTACCCGCATAGAAGATGAATCAATGGCTGATTTGCGGTGAGGATATATGATCTCTATGGTGAGTATATCATCCTCGCAAAAATTCAAATCATTCTGATATTCATAGACTGGTTTAGAAGCTGTAGAATTATGGACCGTCGTTTTTTTACCGGTAACTTGAAAACCACATTTGATGGGGTTAGAAATTTCAGAATGGGCTGATTTTTTGTTGGGGTGATTTATATGGTGAAGAGATCGTCCACACAAAAAATCAGCCGTTGATTAATCTTCTATGTGGGTACGCCAAAACGGGTGTCCCCCGAGCCTAACCCTTTACATAAATACTAAAACTAACCATTTGGAACCAAGATGAAAGATGAGTAAAACTTTGATGACGAATGTCAAAGGACCGGGCCAGGGTAGTGCCTAGGCCGATCCTTATAAGGGTGAGGCCCTAGCCCTTGGAGAGCCTGATCTGGTGTACCTGGCTCTACCCTCGAGGGACAGTTCGGATCAAGGGCAAGGCCTAGAAGAAGAGCACTAATAAATGTAAATTTATTTTAAGTAAAAGAAGTGGATGTTTGAAGAATGTACTTAACTTGGCGAATGTGTTTCCTCAGTTTAATTTATGTGGATGTTTCAATGAATGCTTATAGATTTTTCGTCAAAGATGGTCACCCTACAAAGGTTTGAAAATGAAAAGTTCTAGTTTTTGGTGGTCTTTAGAGTTTTGTAGCCTCGCCTTTCTGCATGAGGTTGTGGTAGTTTGTTTTTGGTAGGTGCTTGAGTGGCTAGATTGGGCTTTAGCTTTTATCCTTATGTATGATCTAACCTCTTTTGGTCTAGATTTGGTTCCCTGTGGTGTTTTTGCTGGTTTGTTGGGTCATGTGGTCTAGGCCTATGAACTGTTTGTGGATGAATGTAACAAATAAATGACTCGTATGGAGAATTATTTTTATTGCTTAACTATTTATAACAAGGCTACATAAGGTTAAAATGTTAAAATAAAATCGTAGTGACCCATTTTCGTAATTATTGATTATTAGTTAATTTTAATTATTATAATTAATGATAATGCATGATTGTGTGATTGCATTTATTTGGGTAGACTTTTAGAGTCACTTATCGAGCTTTTGGACTTATTTATGATCAGTTTGGAGCCAAGTTGATACACATGGTCCTTGGGCCCATTTCCGACCCATTAGTGACATATTTAAAATTAACCCATGAAAATAACTTCAATTCAATGCTTAGAAATCACTGATCGGGTTTAGTTTTGGTTTGTAGGTCCACCTAGTGATTGGCCAAACATCCATATGGTCAGCATCCAATAAAAGTGTGCCACGTGGCTCGTATTGTGGGCTGTGATCAACTCTGCTCACAGTTTTCTCTTGAGAAGATCATAATGATGGTCAATGATTCGCGGGCAATGACATGAAACAGTATACTCAAAGCTATTCCCAAGAAGTATTTGTTGTCCTCTACAAACTTCAAAATTTGAAGCCTCAGCTTCTCAAAATGCCAAGTGGAAAACCTTTTTGGACCTAGTGTCGGAGCCAAAGGGGGTGATGCCTCAATGCCTCAACTTCGAATTTTTTCACATCCCTAGGTGGTTTACAGTTTGAGTTAGGGCAACACTCTTACGTTGCCCACCCTCAACTTCAATGTTTGGCCCCTCCGTTGGTTGACCACAGTATTTGCTACTCAAAACACTCCTAGAGACCACTGACTACATGGATGTTTGGTCCATCTCTAGGTAGACCTATACCAAAAGCGAGCTTCATTAATTAGTGTTTTCTAACCTTTGGATCTAAGTACCCAAAATTATGTTTGAATCCAACAGTTAAAAATATTCCCATGAAAAAAAGTAATATTAAACAATTAGAATCAGGCTGGTTTGTGGGTCCACCTAGGACTGAGCCAAACATCCATACGGTCAGTGGTTTCTAAGAGTGTGCCACATGGCCCATACTATGGTCCGTCATCAACGTTGATGACAATGTCCGTTGTCACAAATTTCCTCAAAAAATTTGGCTCCGCGCGCACTGGGAGAATAATTAAAAAGTTGCTCATTTCTATAAGAGTAATTCCATCAATTAAAATTGTCATCACTCATCAGCTGTTATTGACATTGTCAATTGACTGTTGCTTCCCACTTTGCCCACAATTTAACAAAATACTAGCTCCGCCGGTGTTTGGATCCACTGATCTAAAAATTACATGGATATGTATGTAGTTTCTTAAAGAAATGGGGGTTATAATTGGAAATAGACGCCCGGGTTTATTATAGTGATTTCCAAGCGTTGGATTGGAGTCGTTTTCAAGGGTTGATTTTTAACCGTTGAATTCGAGCATTATCAGGCTGATTTTAGGTATGTGGGTCCACCTAGGATGGACCAAAAACAAACATCCATACGGTCAGTAGTGGTCTCTTAAAGTCCGTCACGTTGCTCATACATTGGTCCGTCCGTCGACAAAGTTCTGTTCTATCTATCCCTTTAGGAAGCCCGAGTTTGATATCCCTAGTGACTTCAAAATACCAAATTGCCACGTGGAGTATCTTTAGGCCTTATTGACCTTATGGATGTTTGGTCTGCCTCTTGATTGATATATACATTTAAAAATCAGTTCAATTGGTGAGTTTTAACCATTGGATTTAAAATTTTATTACCGTGATTTTTGGCCGTTTGATTTGAACCTTATCCATAAGGTCCGTGGGCCCTAAAGTGAGCTCCACGTGGTACTTTTGAGAGGGAGAGACTTCAAATTTTGAAGTTCTAGGGACAGTAAATCAATAGAGCATTTACTGTATCGCGGTGGAAAGTTAATGTAAGAGACCTCAATCTCAGCTGTTGGATATTATAACAATGATGTAATAAAAATGTGTGGCGTCTCCCTTGCTGGAATTGTGGAGAAAATTTTTGAAGTCTTGGATTTTTGAAGCGGCGAAACAGCAGCCAATCGCATCGCGCCACAATTTGCATTTATGAGTTTGTTTAAAAGCATAAGCGGATTGTGGCGTGGTGTGATTGGCCACTGCTTCGCCGCTTCAAAAAATCCACTACTTCAAAAATGCTCGGAATTGTGTCATATCGCCGACACAAGCGTCAGACAAATCGGGAAAGGAAAATGTTCCGATCTTAATAAATTCTTGATCTTCATCTACACGATGAGAAGTTGAAAATTTTACAGTTGACACGTTTTTTTTATTGTTTCTCTCTCTCTCTCGCTATCGCTACTGTGTTCGTTTCTCAGATCCTTCGCTCTTCGACCAAGAAGCAATCATGCCGAGAGGATCATCTCAGTCTCAGGCTTCGTCCTCCACGACGTCTCGTCCGGGTCCCGTCGGAATGGCCTCACGCGGCTCAGCTGCGGCCACGGCCGGGATGCGTCGCCGGAGGGTCGGGGCAGGAAGCGGAGGTAGCTCCGGAGGCTTTAGCGGAGGCGGGAACGGAAGCAACATGTTGAGGTTCTACACGGACGATGCGCCTGGCCTGAAGATCACACCTACGGTCGTCCTCGTCATGAGCCTCTGCTTCATCGGCTTCGTCACCGCTCTCCACGTCTTCGGTAAGCTCTACCGCTACAGATCTGGTGCCGGAGCTTGATTTCAAGATTCGAATCTCCGATCTTTTCAATAGGATCTCGAATTCCACGGATTTTGCACTGTAAAGCTTCTCAATGTCTCTCGCTTGCTTTCTGATTCTAGATAGTAGTTTCTAGGGTGGTTATTTGTGGTTTGTTTTTCTTAATTTTCCACGACTGAAAGAGACGGAGAGGTTTTGTTTTATTGTTTTCATCTTTGCTTTCTTAATGCGGGATGACATCTTGAATCTTGATGAAGGTTTTCCATTGCATCTGCGATCGATTCTTTCTTTTTTTTTTTCTCTTCTCTGTATTCGCCTTGAATTGATTATTTTGACGCCAAAACTTAGTGTTGATCGTAGGTTTTGGCTTAGTTGTTGTGGATGACTTTGTTTTCAGAGCATTATTTTGTGCTTTGTGTTCTGGCTTGTGTTGCTTACGGTTTTGAGTCTTTAATGATTAATGAGGAGAGGACTGAATTGTGTTTTCCTTCAATAAATATTTGATCTGGTTAGGTATACACTGCGATTATTAGATTTAAACTCTGTGTAAGGCTGTCGAAGTGTTGAATTCCCATGCTGATAACATCTACCAAAGTTGCTTGTTGAAGTGGATCCAATCATATAGTTATACTAAATACAGATCTATTCAAGCAAATGCAGCTAAGTAATCCTCTATAATAAATCAGATCTTCTCAATTGAATATCTGGAATTGAGGTTTGTGTTAGGAACGCATCCACATGATTATATGTGGAACTTTATTATTTTGGGTTATTATCTTTAGCAAGTCTCTAGTTATTAATTATTATTTGAGTCCCAGGTCCATTAGGAAGTTGACCTCTATTTCAAAAGGTTTATTTAGTTTGTTTCCTTGTAAGCAAGAATTATAATTGGCAAATGATTAAAGTCTAGGTTAATTAGTTTCTAAGTTAAATAAGGTTCCTTATTTGGCAAGGATTTTTAGTAGGTTTTTGTAATTTTTTGTTTTTGGGAAATCAATCAATAAAATTATCAAGTTTTAGCAGGTAGACTTTCCTTTGGAGCAAGTCAAAGGAGGGTGACTCCCCTTGACATCTGGTATCAGAGCATCAAGGTCCTGGTATTCACATAGTTAACGCTAAGGAGGTGAATGAGGGGGTCATCTTAATTGAGTCTTGGGTTAATCATTTGACCGCATACGTAAAAGAGTGGAGAGAGGGGATTAGAACAATACAAACAACCCTGGAACATTGGATTGTTGATCGACCACCATTTCAGGAAGCACCACATTTTCTTGTCATTGTGAACCGAAGAGCGGAAAATCCTCAAGGTCCGTAGTGATTCAAGGTCGTCTTCTTCGGATCGATCTTTCGAAGTTCGATGACGACAACCCCAAAAGCTGGGTTTTTAGGGCTGATAGCAACAATTGAACGACTTCCAATGAACAGATAGCCCTTCGGCTCCGGTTCACCTAACCGGAGACGTTGTACAATGGTATTGTTGGATGACTCGCTTTATTGGATTGATGTTATGGCCCCAATTTATCGAGCTCTATGCTTACACTTCGGATCCCAGGAGTTTGCGGATTTCGGTGTTGCATTAGCTAAACTCAAACAAACTAGCAATGTTCACAAGTTTCAAGGCCGGTGTAAAAATCTTGCTAATCGAGTTACCAAATCCTTCTTGATTAGGTGTTTTGTCTCTAGTTTACATGATGACAGATAAGTTGGGGCTCAGTTTTTAACATAGGCCTTCAATCTAGTCATGTGCCAAAAAGAATCCATTTTGGTCCTTTAGGAGAATTCTATTCGGCTATTGACTACTAAATCACAACCGAACCGACCTTTGTTGTCTGCCTTTACGTCAGATTCTCCTTTTGTTGGCCCTCCGAGTTTGCTGTCCATCCGGAGAGACTTACTCTTGCAGAACAGAAAAAGTGGAGAGACAAGTATCTCTGTTTTAACTGCAATGAACTCTTCCACTCTAGTTACAAGTGTAAAGAACAATTATTATTTCTGATTGATGGTGATTAGCCCCTGGAGGAGAATATTTTAGAGTTTATAGCTTGAGGATAAGCCTTTTTCAAGGAGGGAGGGATGTTAGGAACCCATCCACATGACAATACGTGGAACTTTATTATTTTAGGTTATTATCTTTAGCAAGTCTCTAATTAGTAATTATAATTTGAGTTTTAGGTCCATTAGGAAAGTGATCTCTATTTCAAAAGGTCAATTTAGTTTATTATCTTGTAAGCCAAGAATTATAATTGGCAAGTGATTAGGAGTCTAGGTTAGTTTCTAAGTTGAATAATGTTCCTTATTTAATTTGGCAAGGATTCTTAGTAGGTTATAAACAGGGCTGTAATCTTTGTTTTTGGGAATTCAATCAATAAAATTATCAAGGTTTAGGAGGTGGACTTCCCTTGGAGCAAGTCAAAGGAGAGAGACTCTTGAAGCCAGTCAAAATCGATCTAACATTATGTGGCCAGGCTCTTCTCTTGCTTTAGGCTCTTCTTGGATGGCTGGTATTAAGGTTATAGGTCAGGTGGCATGCTTTGTCTCCACTCACCCACCCCGTTGTCATGATTAGATTCTCTGCTAGGTGGTTTCCACTTCACGAATGCTGCTGTCAAAAGGCTATTCAAATTTGTCTCAATAGTAATCTGTACTTCTTGGTTGCAAGGAGAAATTTCATTTCTTCACCCACTTGATTGTTGTGAAGAACTTATGTTTAAGTCTTGTAATTGCTGTTTTTTTTCTAGTATTTTGTGTTATTTTAGGACCTACAAACAGGGAAATTGAGGGAGGTGAAGGGATAGGTTGGTTATATTAAGCAAAGACATCTCCTTCTGTTGATAGTCATAGTTCTGATAGAAGTGGTATTCCAGAGTTTCCATGGTCAGAAGACCGTGCTCTGTAAGCTGGGTTCTACTGTTTGATATTGTTTAAAGTTCTTGGTTGGGGTTCGTTTGTGTCTAAGATTACCTGTTTACATCCTCCTGCAGTCCTGCAGGTTCTAGACTCCTAGCTCAGTTTGGTATGATTGATTGTGCTTCTGGTGGTACTAATCCTGAAAATAATTAGAAGTTAATGGGGTGGAGGATTTGATTGCCTTATAAATGTGATAAAGCAATGTTCTCATCCTTTTGCAGTGGTTCATTGTGGTCTGCCATGCGTGTGGACCAACTACCACTCTGTCCTATTCTAGGCATCACTTTTATGTTTGTTTGTTGATGATCAATTGATCATATTGCATGACGTTGCTGTATCCATCTTGTTACAAACATGATGTTAGGCGCTTAAACAGAAGTCTAAACTTGTATCTCTTACATACGAAGTCTGCAAATACATTCAGCAATTGCTTGCCTTCCCCGTCCTAGAAGAAAAGGGTGTGAATTTGTTTTTATAAATAAACAAAATGCTGTAGATTTTCTGGAATTTCATGTTGGAGTGTAACTTGCTGAAACAAGATTCGACTGTTATAACTGGTCTATGTGCGGCTACTGGTTACATGTCCTCCTTTATACTTATTCTTCTGCAACAGCCCTTGAATCAAAGGAACAAAACAACTAAAGGGTCATAAGACTGCCATAGACAATCAGTACCATTGGTTCAGTAAGGGATGCTATAATAACAAATTTGGATGTTGAAATAGCAGAGAGAAGTTACTTTAGAAAGCTGGGTTTTGATTTCATGTGGGAAGAAAATTAATGTTTTCAAAAGTTTTGTCTGTCATAGTGTCATGTATTTGTGAAAGGGATGATGATTTGAAGGCTTGATTAGTCACGTGGTTGTTGATCAAAAGAAAGATTTGAGATAATGATTTTCAAGTTTTAATAACATAAGGCTTAGAATAATGCTATGCTGGGAGATATACTGCTTCATGTTTATAGCATTGACGAGAAAGATACAAATACAGATGAGCATGATAAATAGGGGTCCGTGTGGAGGGCAGTGTTATGGGGAATGAAGTAAGGTTGGTCCGTTTTGGGTTGAGATCTAGTGGTTAGATGATTGTATTGAGATCTAAAACTGATTTGATCTAATAAGATGGGATTGTATTGTGAGATTGTTTGTTTTGGATTCTTATGAGGAGGTTAATTATCTCTCTCAAAAGAATGTTACTAAGATTAAACAAAGTGGATTGGGCCCTTCTGAGAGAGAAGCTTATTCTAGATAGGATAGATGGTGACTTTGCAAATGTAGAGAAGCTTCTGAGAGAGACGCTTATGGAGTGTATGGCTAGTAGGAAGAAAAAACTTGTATTAAACTGGCGATGGATCTAGCTGAATGTAAGGTTGGAGATGGTGCAGAAGAGGCAACAGTATTGGTTATTTCAAAAGTTTTTTTCAAGTTCGATGGAGTATATGCTTGTTTCTCTAAAGAACTGAGGTTGAGGCTACAGGCTCATTTTCTCAAGTGTGACGTGTTGTCATTTTTGTAAAGGAACTTATAGATTCTCTCTTTGATTTCCAACCACATTTGGAAGCAGAGGTGATTATGCTTTATTCGAGCAGAAGCTTGAGCACTAGGCTTTTACATGTTGATTTGCATGAGTTTCATCTCGTTCTAACAGATTATATTTACAAAATGTTGGATAAATTTTTGTTATTTTTTTTTATCTCTCTGTAAGATAATTGAGTCTTTGATAAATCCAACCAGAGTGGGCCCTTATGTCTTCGATGGTTCACTAATGGCCATTAAGGTGGTTAATGTGGCTCACTGTGGCGTTGGAGATGGTTTTCAAGATCATTTTAGATTAAGCGAAGGGACCACTTTTGATGCCTCACACCATAGCGACATCGTTTTGAAATCTGGAGGAAATGATTTTTGTGGTTTGTGACTACAATACAGAATTACATATAAGTGCTTAAGGTAGGGTGGTGATTAATTATCTCATTTACCCTCGTGGTCCAAGCTATTGACTCTATTAGATAGAAGCAGATTTGCAGGGTGTTGCATGCTGTGGACGACTAATTACACCGTAATTAATTTATGCTTCTGATTGTGTGGGTAAGGCTTTGAATGGGTCTATTTTTATCTCATCCGTGCTCCAGGAGTCCGGGAATTGGATACTGATGGACTGGATGGTCCGAAATTATTTTTTCCCCGCAAATTTTTTGGTGTGAAATTTTGTATCCCCTGATCCTGACCATTTTGTTAAATGTTGACTGGGAGAGGTAAAAAGTTGGAAAAATCATTTCCCTAATATTATATACTTTATTAATAATATCGGATCAAGGTTGATAAACCAATCTAATAGCTTATCAGGATCAAGATCTCACATTTAGACCTGATGTTATTGGATCGGATCATGTTGACCCGATCCATTTACAACCCTAGTTACACCAATCTAGGCGATCCACTTGGTAAAAAATCAACCTGATGAAATGGTCATAAACCATCCACTTGTTCGAAAATCAATCTCTGATTAAATGATCATAAATCATCAATAGTATAACAAAAACTTATTAATGCACTTTTTCGTTGTAATTTCAGTTTTTTTCTTTTCTCGAGAGAAGAAGCCCTTGCAATTTTATACGAACTAAAATGTTTGTACACATGGCCATTGATCTAGACCATCCAAGTGATGGGGCCATGGCACAAAGATCCCTCCAATCCGACTTGCTTGTCAACCATTGCCATAAACTTCACCAACCCATCTTAATACAGTTAAAAGATTAAATGGTTAGGATCACTATGCTCCATGTTCTCGTGGCTCACTTTCACGGGGCCCACCATCCAATTGGTGAATCAAGGAGATCTTCTAGGTCAAAAATTATTGATTGGGGGATTAAGACAGGAGAGTGAATGGGCCCGGCTTAGTTTTGGCTTTTGGTAAATTTTGACCGCCCGAGGCACGGTCTGATACAGTTCAAATCTAGGCCTAAACCTCTTATGGGCATCCAATCTAGATACTTTCTAGTACCGTTAAACAATTCTTTGCTTACCGTCCCGAAAGCTGCGCTGAATCAGATGGTTATGATTGTCTGATTGGGTCAACTTTTGACGGTTATGATCATCTGATTGGGTCAACTTTCAGGATTGGTGAGTCTTAAAGGGTGTCTTCAGCTGCAGACGTAGCTGTGTTTTGGTCCAAGATAAGAGCTTACCTGCTAATAGGCTTAGTACCGGCCCCTCGAGTTGGTAAAGTGCCAACCGTCCGTTCTCCAGACAGCAACCACTAAACTAGTGAGTGACTTCACTTGGGTGAGTAAAGATTCTGGAACTGGCATTGATGGTCGGGAACTCGCTCAATATTGGGTATAGTAAAGTAATTCGATGAGCAGAGGAGCTTTTCTTTCAAAGAGAAAAAAGATTGGCTTCCTTTCCGCATTCCTACCGATCGATCCAAAAGCAGTGTCCAAAACTTTGGATAGATCAAGTTTTCAAGTTACCAGAAACGGACTACTTCACGGGTCATAGGTACACACACCGCCCTAAGGAGTAGAGTGTTGGGTATAGGACGTGGGCTATACTATTTACAAAATTGCACAAGGATGCAATTGATTTGTCAAGTGCCTTGCAGGGAGAACAGTTTTTCACTGTCCAGGACAAGGAGAGGATCGTCCACTGTGATCCCTCCTTTATACCTGCAACCAAACACAACATTTTAATTTTCTCACCCTCCTTAGATAGAAAGTTTTCACAAAGGCCAAGAGCAGTAATGAGTACGGATCCCCCTGAATGATTTTGAAGCCTAAAGAATTGAACTGAGATCGAACATCCCCTTTACAAATTTTTAAAACAAGTCGTCCTTCCAGAGGTGTGAATATATTTACAAGAATTCAACAAAAAACCACTTAAAGATAAATGAGTCATTTATTCAAATTATCCGCCAAAGCAGGAGCCTTACAGATGGGGCAGGCGTTCTTCATCGACAACCATTTCTTGATGCAGCCACCATGGTAACTGTGGCCACATTTTATCAGCATCCCAATTTCCTCGTTGTTCTTGTACTCTTCCTGTCAATCGCCCCCCAAAGGTTTCACAACTGGTTAGGATTCTGACAAAAAATCCAGACTATATCTAGTTGGAAGTTGGGTTTAGTCAATTTTTACCAGGCAGATTACACAAGTTCCTTCCTCATGGATTTGATCTGAATAACAATATATCGCCTCAATCAAACACTTTGAGATCATATTTTCAGACAAGCCTGTGCTGACATTCCCAATCCTTTCCCCCAGAGCAAGTAGTTCCTGCTTAAAGCCAGCATTAAAAATTGTTGAGAGCCAGCAATTACCAAGACGTAAAAAAACACAAGAAATGGATTTAATTCTAGTGACCTCATAACTCATGTTGTCTATGTCTAGCCTCATATCCCTATGCTGATCAAGCAAATTTCTTGAACCATACAAGCCCGAGCGATCTACCACCATAAGACCCTGCAAGCAAATAATACATTCATCTGATCAGTTGGTTAATGACTGATAATCAAGATAAATTGTAGATTTAATAGGCGTCAAGGACTCCAGTTAAGCAGAAGCCAGAATCTTGCTCGAGGGGAATAGGGTTTTCAGCAAAATTGTGTCGTCTGTTAATAGTGGAATAGGTAGTGTCATTAGTTGGGTGTCAGCAAAGTCGCCAGCACTTTTACAGCTAGCTTCCCTCAGCTACATAGCTTTGTACTTGTGAGAATAGATATGTGCTGGAAAGGCGTCACGGTTATGGCGACTTGCTTCTGTCATGTATTGTGAAATATGTTGAAAAAGGTCAGCAACTTGACACCTAGAGGATGGATTTCCAGACGTTTGATTCGTCAACTTCCTGTAAATATGTCTGTATCTTTGTTCTTTTCCAATAACAAGCTTTCTTTATCATAATGATCTAATTTACCTGTTGGCTAGATCCTGAAGACAGTAAAACGACATTCCAGTACACGTGCCACAATGGATCCAACCTAGGAGATCTCCAATCAGAAAGAATGCAATAATCAGATGGTTACAATCATCCCATCATGTCTATTTTAGGCCTGGTAGATCTCTAGGTGGAACCCATGAACAATAGGTCCCTTGCGCTCCATTTGCACTACGTATAATGGGTATCCAGAGGGTACACTAGATTTCCAACATTTCCAATTCAGTACAAGAAGTTAGATTCAAATAGGGAAAATTACATACCTCGGAAACCAGTCTATCATGGGCATCTGCCTCATCAGAAAGTGAGTGCAATCTCTCATACGATGTCCTTGACCTTCCACTCCTGTCACTGCTACGCCATCCTATGGTAGGGAGTGGCCTTGAATGTCTGGAAGAATAAGCTTCCGGCACTGATTGCAAACCATCCTCGGAAGAAGTTGCCACAAATCCCAAGCGTGGGTAGCTTGAAGTGGCCCTGTAAGCAGGCATCGCTCTTTGAGCATAGTTACTGCGACCTCCCCTCACAGCTTGAGAAGCGGGACCATGAAGATTTTGAGGAGGAACAACAGGATTCCTGCTGGACATGAGATCGTTGTGGTGCCCACCAAATTCCACAGAACTATTAGTATTACTGCTTCCTACTAGGAACTGGTTCGACTGATGACTTAAGCCACTGGCATCTGCAATTTTCGCAGAGACTTCTGTTATAAATAATGATAAAACTGATAATAATAAGGAAAAATATCTCAAACTAACCTGAGGCTAGAATTCTCCCCTGAGGAGCAGGAGACAAAGGAATATGGTTCCAATCCCTAGTTGTTGCACTAACACTTTGACCAGCAAGGTCAACTATGCCAGAATGGTCTATGGGTTGGCCCGTTAAATGGAGATGGCGAGGTGGGTTGTTTGATAAATGGGTCCTAGCTAGGTTAGCTTCCAAGTCGAGTGTGGAGCGGCTTCTAACATTCCTTTGAGAACCTTCTGCAATTGAGAGACTGCTCCCTCTATAACTAGGGGTTATACCCATGGGATCCCAAGGCCAATGTTGAGAACCTGAAGTTGGCTTCTCCGGCCGTAAATCAGAAGAAATAGAGAGATCAGAGGAATTTCCAGCAATATAGTGTCTGCTGGAACTTCCTCTGTCACAGCCAACAGAAATCGCTGGGCTTTTTCTTTTGCACGGCCCTCTCCCATTCTCCATTGTAGGATTAACAATGCTGCCTTCAACTCCAGGATTTACATGTCTGTAATAACTAGAAGATGAAGGACGGTCAGCATAATTTTGTGGGACTGGGCAGAAGTTTCCGGCAGCTGATGGGTGCAGAAAGGGATCATAAGATGGGCCTGATGTAGTCAATGGATAATGTGGTAATTCCATGCTGATACTTGATGAAGAATACTCATTTGACCCTACTGCTGAATTCCAGTGAGAGGCAAAATGTACTCCCGCAACAGACATATTTTCCATAGGAGAAACAAAAGAACCACTTTCTGAGGCACTGGCCCTGCCTGCAATACGTACTTGAGAGTGAGTTATGGCTATTACAATTAAATCTACATATGAGTACTAAGATTTATGTAACAAGGACACGGCACTTTCAGGGTTTTTTGCCGTGTTGGCACATCCCAACACATATCCGGACACGTACGACTGTGTCACCCTTTATTTTAATAATTTTTATTTATAACAATATTTCTAAAAGTGGTATGTGTGCTCCATCCTCAATATAATAATTTTTTGAGGTTGTTAAACACAACTCTAGTTGTTTGATAGTTTTCTGTTTATAAACCTACCTATATTTATTATGTTATTGGATAGCTCCGTGGCATATGAAAATGTTTTCTTTTACTTTTCATATATATCTTTCCTTAATTTTATTTAAAAAAGAAACTGTTGGTTTAAATATTAACTAAAATATTATATTATAATACATGTTTACGGTTGTGTCGCGTTTCGGGCTTCTTAAAGGTGCTGTGTCAGACATCCCATATCTGAGTTGGACACCGACACACATGCCCGTGTCATTGTTACATAGACTAAGATGGTAATTACCATTCACGTATGAAATACTAGGACATAGTACACATGCATAAATTTCTTCAGTTGGACACATCAACAGATGGGTCCCACCCCCCTGAATGTGTGCCAAATGTCCTAAATATTCTTTTTCTACAAAAAAAAAATTACCTACATAAAGATTAAGTAATGAATGAATACACATATAGAAGCATTTAAAGTCGACAGTACCCAAGTGCATGTAAGGCTGCTCAACATGTATATGATTCTGGTTCTGATCATGGTCCATGTCGAACATTTGGCACGTGCTGAACAAGTGTCTATGCCCCATAACAATGTCACCTCTAAGTTCAAGATGGTTTATGCTCTGGAGTCAGAAGAAGAAAAGAAAAGGCCCACCTGCATATAAGGGAAAAACAGCTAAAGATGTTCAGTAAGTGAAAATCCTGTAGAATGTGGGATATAAGAAACCTGTAAGCAAATTTTGTTTGATGTACTCTCCGCTATTAACTGTGCTCTTCCAAACACTAGAAAAATGTACTATTTTCACAGTATACAGAATTTCTTTTAAATAACGACCCTAAAAACAATTCCACTCGAATCCGCTACTAATGGTCATATTGTGGAAAATTCTGAAGCAAACCATTCCTTACTGAACCCTAAGATTTACACAGTATAAGTCATGGGTAGCTTAATGATTTTAGATGGGATTCGTGTCTAAACTTTTCATGGCTTTTCTTTTCTTTTTGCATAAGTTAGGGATTCAAACCCACAGCCTCATGGTCACAACACAACAACAGTAAACTAATTGAGCTACAGGCTCAATGCCTAAGGTAAATTGTGCAGCATCAAAGGCTGATCGACAGCTAAAAAATCTGGATTGCTATCTTTCACTGTTTCAGACTTTCAGATAACTCAAGGAACATCTCAACAACATAAACAAACATGAATTATACAATTTATCATCGTCGCTCCACACATTCAAAATTGATGCCTGCACCTGTCTACAACAATGGACTGGATTTTCTTGATAGCAGCAACATGTAGTATTTAAAGTGGTGGGGGAATCACAAAAAATGTGCTACTGAGTAAGAAATGAAAAAGAGTGTCTGACTACCCTATTGAGATTCAGTGAGGAGCTTAGTCCTGTCTGATAGCTTTTCTCTTATGCAGAGGAACCGTAGCTCACGGGCACCCAAGTTACAAATGTGGGATTCAAGGAGTAATAAAAAAAATATAGAACGCTGGATTGAGGCTCTGTTTCATGAATAAGGAACATGTACATTAGCATTGTCACTTCCATGGCCAAGAAGACAAGTTCTTAGAAACCAAACAAGTTGAATTCACAATTATTTCCACGTTCTAGGGAATGTGGAGGGAAGGCAGAAGTTGGATGGGATTCTAGTCGCCAACGAATGCATTGATTCTAGGATAAGAGAGGTAAGGCAAGGTATCCTGTGCAAGGTCGACATGGAAAAAGCGTATGATCATGTTAGTTGAAATTTCTTGGTCTACATGCTTAAGAGATGAGTTTGGGGCGAGACGGAGGGAGTGGATTGTGGCGTGCATCTCCTCAGCTTCCTTTTCGATTTTGGTGAATGGTTCTCCAGCCAATTTCTTCAATAGCTCAAGGAGATTAAGACAAGGTGACTCATTCTCCTTCTTGTTCGTTGTTGTGATTGAAGCTCTTGGGAGGATGAAGGAGTGCTACAGGGATTTTGGGGTGACAGTAATAGTCCTTTAACCTCTCACCGTCAGTTTGTGGATGACATATTGAGGCGTCTCATAGTCATCTGAGATGTATCTTGAGATACTTTGAGGCGGTCTCGGGTCTTCGCATCAACCTTGCCAAAAGCGAGATTTTTGGGGTGGGCGATGTTTCAAATATAAGACGGTTGGTGAAGAGTTTGGGGTGTAACGTCGACCATTTGCCGACTACTTATCTTAGCTTTTCGCTGGGGACTAGAAATAAGGATAAGGCTATTTGGGAGTAGATTAGTCGTGTCGAAGCAGAGATATCTCTCAAAAGGTGGTAGGATGATTTTGATTAAGAACACTCTCTCTAGCCTACCCATCCATTTTCTCTACTTTTTTCTATTCTGGCTAGTGTTGCTAATAGCCTGGAGAAGCTTATGAGAGATTTCTTATGATAATGTAAGGAGGATACGCATTCATTCCATATGGAATGGGAGAGTATTTGCAAGGAGAAAGAGGTAGGTGGCCTAGGTTTTCAACATTTGAGAAATATGAATTTGGCCCTTCTTGGAAAATGGTTGTGGAGGCTCAGGGAGGAAGATAGTGTGTGGACAAAAGTGGTTGTTAGCAAGCATGGGGATAGGCTTTATGGGAAGGATAGTAATCCCATGTACTCTTCCTATGGGACGGGTATGTGGAACGGTATTTTAGAGAAGTTCATTTTGGGCCTCCAATTTAAGGTCGGTAGGGGTGGTAAGGTTCGTTTCTAGGAGGATCTTTGGTGTGGCGAAGAATCTCTTCAAAGCGCTTTCTCTAATCTGTACAATATCTCCGATCTTCAAGGTGCTTTGGTGCGGGATTGCGTGGTTAGTGAAGAGGGTATCGGTTCTTGGAATTTCGACTTAAGGCAAAATATCAATCACTGGAAGTTGAACAGCCTTGCTTCCCTTTTGACCCGAGTTGGCGTGGAACCAACGTTGGTAGTAGAACCCAACAGCAGGATGTGGAGATGGGAGCCGAAGAGTATTTTTACTGTCAAGTCGTTCTTCTCTCATATCATTCAGTTGAGTCAAAGATTCTTTCTTCCATCCAAAATTTGGGGGGTACTTGTTCCATCTAAAGTGATTTTTTTGCATGGACAACAATCCTTGACAAGATACCTATTGTGGATCACTTAAATAGTAGGGGGATGTGTCTGCCCAACATGTATTTCTTGCGCAAATTCAATGTCAAGTCCATAGACCACTTGATGATCCAATGCCCCTTCACTAAAGTGTGGTAGGTCTTCCTATTTTTGTTTGGCTTCGATTTTGTGCTTCCGAAATGGGTGTTGGGAATCTTCCAAGCTTTTTCAATGGAAGTGCTACATGGGAAAGGGCGCATTTTATGGAGTTCTCTTCCGTTTGTGATCATTTGGGCGATTTGGAAGGAGAGGAATTCCCGCATCTTTGTAGGGAAACACGAAGAAGTTGCCGAGGTGATTAGAGAATCAACGCTTTTTTGTTTCTCTGGTCTTCCTCAGTTGCTTCTTTGAGACTTTTGTGTTCAGATGGGAGGATCTGTTAAAGGATTCTTCTCCCCTCTAATTGTATTTACCCCCCACCCGTATTGTTTTGTAATCTATGGGGTCTTCCCTTTTAGATATACATATTATACATTACTTATCAAAAAAAAAAATTTGTAGTTGGTCCTCACATTCAAGATTGGCGATACCTGCAATTGTTTTCGCAAATGGATAGGATTTTTGATAAGCAGCAACATAAAGAATTGAAAGAAGTTGGAAGAATAATAAGAAATGTGCATTATAATAAAAAATAAATAACGGGAAAGAATTTGAGTACCTCTTGAGATTAACTTAAAGGAGCTTAGTTACATTATGAGACTTGCCCTGATCCAGAGGAAGGGCATTCTATTGCCTTAGCTAGAGGCATGAGTTACAAAATCATGAGATACAAAGAGTAAAAATGTTGGATAAATTATGCCTAAATGGACTATCAACGTAGCATTGTCACTTTCAAGACCAAGAAGGACCACACTTTTTTTTTATAAGTAATATGTATATTGAACAGAAAGGGCAACCCTATGAAATACAAGCAGGAAGGACCTTCAGAGGAAGGCCTCAACACAAAACAGACTACAACTCACATGGGAGAAGGACCCCGGAGCATCTCTTCCCATCTAAATACAAAAGTATCAAAATAACACCCTCTAAACTCATAACAATGGGAGAGCCACAAATATAAGAGGGCTTTAATAATAAGCACCACCCTAGGAATGTATTTTTCTACCCTTCAAAGATACAATAATTTCTCTCCTTCCAAATAGCTCACATAATAGCATAGGGGCATATTCGCCATAGGATTCGCCCTCTCCCAGTAAACGTCTCCAAAGCACTCCGTTGGACCAAAATTAATCACATGACCCAATATCACGTAATCAATGCCAAAAAAGGGAGAAGAAAATCTGCCATAAAGCGAATGTGACAGGGCAATGAATCAACAAATGCTTCACTGACTCGGCGTTGGACATACACAAGGAGACCTATTAGGTAACATCATTCCCCTACTATTCAAGTGGTCAACTGTCAAAATCTTGTCCAAAATGACAGTCCATATGAAGAAAAGAACTTTGGACGAGACTGGGGCTCCCCAAACTGAAGCCACGAGAAAGAAGCGCTAACCCATCGGATAAAGACTAGAAAAAAAAGGAGCTAGCAGAGAATACTCCTTTAGGATCTCACCTCCATATCCTCTCATCCAGATCTGCGGTCGACGACGGAGCTTCTCCAACTCTAGACAGAAGAGTTTCAACTATCCACCACCCAATCATTGAGATTTCTTCTGAAACCCAAATTCCAAGCTATCTCCTCTCCCAACCTCATCACACAATCTTGAATCTTGGCCCTTTTGTGCTTTGAATGTGGTAGAGGAAAGGAAAAGTATCTTGCAACGATTCTTCTCCACACCAAAGGTCCTCCCAGAACAGAACCTTGTCGCCTCTCCTTACTCTGAATTGAATCCTCGGCCTGAAGCGCGCTCGGACTAGAACCATAGGAAGATAACACCGGTAAGCCACCCCTCTCATCCTGCATCTCCCCATCTTGAATCCAACAACTTTACGCCAAAGGTTGTCCTTTTCACCTCCAATCCTCAGCCATTTCCCACGAAGCGCCACCTTCATATCTCGGAAATGACGAAACCCAAACCACCTTCCTCCTTTATCTTGCATATACTATCCCACACCACCAAATGGAACTTATGCTCATCATGCTTCCCTTCCCACAACAAGTCTCTCATCAACTTCTCCAGATCCCACGCCACATTAGCTAGAATAGTGAACAGGGACAAGAAGTGAATAGGAAGCTGGAATGAGTACTCTTGATAGGGGTTACCCAATCACCTTTTTAAGTGATACCTCTTTTTCCATCCTGCTAACCTTCCCCATAGTCGTTCCACCATTGGATCCCAAATAGTTTCACCTTGTACTTCACTCTCAAAGGTAGACCCAGGTATTTAGTAGGCAAACTACCCACCTTGCATCCCAAACTCATCACCAAATCCCTCAAATCAGCCACCTCACTCACCCCGAATACCTCTCTTATCCAGATTGATTTGCAACCTTGATATGGCCTCAAAACATTTCAAAATACACCTGATGTACCTCAACTGTCTGTGTAGCTTGAGAGAAGATCGTGTCATCTACAAACTGAATGTGAGATATCATAACGCCATTCCTACTTGCTTGGAAACCTTCTATATAACCTCCTTCCATAACTCTGCTGGTCTACCTCACCAAAGACTCAACCACAACAACGAACAAGAATGGAGACAACAAATCTCCTTGCCTCAATCCCCTCGAGCTTCTGAAGAAACCTGCAGGTGATCCATTCACTAAAATAAAGAATGAAGCCGAGGAAATACACAAGGTTGATGTAGTAGTAGTATCTTTATGCAATTAAATATATATGTATATATACATATTTTATATTTAGTATAGATATCGGGTCAGTATCGGATCGGAACAGGGTCGATCCGGTACCGATCCGATAATGAAAAATAAAGTTCCGGACCCAGTTTTTCCGGATTAGATCAGATCGTATCTCCAGGTCAATCCGATCCATTACCAGGTTTAAACAAATTCACATAATACCTTCAAATCAAGTGCGCATTGAAGTTTCTTAGTTCAACTTGGCAGTTAACGTAAGATTCTAATATTGAAGATATGGGAAAAAAAAATATTAACCCATAGTTTCAAGTTTCCACCACCCAAATTTTCTTCAAGTACTAGTCAAAAGATCACAGATTTTACAAAGTCTTACCATAGATGAACCAGAAATAGGTCCTCAACCATTGATCACTGTACATTGAAACACTCGCAATAGTATAGCTTGATCACCAAAACTGTCCAAGTTTGAAATTCAAACTAGAAAACATTTCGACGAATCACATGTCAGAATTTAAAGGATTGAGTTATAATCACATGTCAAAATTTCAGAATGGAACTTATTCTGACATTCATACGAATCACATAGGAAACTATATGGCTGTATGAACTCAATGATTGCCAATATACACCATCTTTAGCATTAATAAGCATCTTCCATGGAGAAAAAGTTCCATTGGTTGATCTCAATGATCAATGATAACTGGGGATGATAATAAAAAAGTGGAGTTGATTAGCGAACATCCCATGACATGTGATGATAGTTAGAGATGATTAGTGACAACATATGGTGATGATTACCGACTTCGAGAGCTAATCAGCAATGTTTGGAGATGGTCACTGATGACCAGAGGGCCCACAACATTGATCAAAGACATCAGCTGTAAATGGAGCTGTTGGTTAAAAACATAAGGAGATGACAGCAGGCTTGTTGCTTTCATTGGAACACATGTAGCTAAGTATGAAAATTGTTTATATTGTTATTAGTGTAAAAGAAGAGTGAACTAGAAGTGGAGGAATTGGCCCAGGGTAAAGATACTGAAAGAAAGATGGGAATTGGTATAGCTCGAGGAGGTTCAGATGAAGGCAAGGTTTTATTGGCCGCTGTACCAGATTTTGAGGTTTGTGAAAGTGGGAATAGGTTAGCAGAAGGTAACCAAAGTAGACAACATAGCTCACTTCCAATTATTCAGGACCTGCATGTAAAAGTTTTTGCAACTGAGTGAAGATTTGGATTTTTGATTTTAGATACAGGCATCAAAAGCTGGAGAAGAATGCCTGAAAAAATTTCTAATAAATCAAGAATAGGGCAGTGAAACCATGGACCTTAAGGGGGAGGATTTCTTTGCAACAGAAGGATGGATACAGATCCAACTATGCATGGTCTTTATCTAAAGAAGTTTAATTTCTTTTGGTCCATTGCGAAAATGACAAATTCTTGAGAATTCTCAGATTAAAGTTCAAGCTGAAAAAATATGCTTCTGTTCTGAGAATACAGGAATCTACGATTATTTGATTCTTCCAGGGTCACCCTGAGAATACAGCAAACTTATCTTTATCTCCAGAACTTGCATGTGCTTATATATGTTTTTGTGAGCTAAGATGTATTATTCTCCTTTCTATTATATTGTGAATAGGCAAGTTAGGTTAGTACTTAGTAGAGATATATTAATTTGTATTGCAGAATGGAGATACACCTGAAATCCCCTAACCAATGTTTTTCAAATATATCTTTCAATTCATTAACCATCTCTGAATCAGAGAATCCAGATGTAAAGAAGACAAAAAGAAAGGAATGTGAGAGAGAAGAGAGGAAGAAGGTCATCAATATGTAAATATCCAGAAAAAGAACTACACTTTCCTTTTCTCTTTTACACCTAAATAAGAGTAAATCTTGCACACGTCCACCCTATGGAAATCGATATCCTATTGAGAGAATAGAATATGTTAGTCAAGAGAGACAGTTAATTAAACACAAGTGATGTGCAGTTGCACCACTGCGACGATCCTATCACTATGAAATTTTCTCTGTTGATTTGTATTTCAAATTAAATTTTAAGGGAAGAGTGAGTTAAAATAGTACCAAAAAGGTGGCATTTCTATGCTTCCTGTTTCAAGCTTTCAAAAGAGAAGTCGATTTAACAATTCTTGTTTCAACAAGATGAAAACCAACTTTTATCGCAAATCCTGCAATCATCAATCATTATTGAACTTCAAATATATATGTATATATAAAACCAAAACTACACATCCTTCTATGGACTACAACGCCAAAGAAGAGCCTGTTATACACTTGACTAAATTCACACCCTTAATAAATGATACCTTCAACATTTATCTTCAGAAAATTGACCCAAATATGATGAGGCCAAAATGGTTAACAAACCATATCACTATTCCCTTGACAAATAACCCAATAAGGCTGTACTATTCGTTTTTTTTTTTTTTTTTGATAAGGCTGTACTGTTACTCAGCAACTTGGAAGTAACATCACTGAACTATACAACATTGCTGGAAACCATTATGTTTATCCATAAAATAACTGGCTTCAGAATAAAACCTACTTATAGATGCCAAAATATCCTGCTTATAAAGTAAAGATCAGACTTGAGATAAAAACTAAATCGAAACACCAAGATTGAAAACATATAGACTGCGTTTGGTTCGCTGGAAGTTGTTCTCCAGGAAGTGGATTTTTCAGGAAGTGCCACTTCCTGGAAACCCACTTCCTAGAATCCGTTTTCCTGATGTTTGGTTGGATCCCGAAAAACAACAAAAACTGTAATAAACACAACACCTATTATTTTATCAAATAATGCATCGAATCAAAATTTGATTCAAGTTGAAATTGACTACTCCATTGAAACTCAAGTCATGTTTAAAACCCAAGGATTAAAATGTCAGGCAAAGCTGTTGGGCAATCCAACCGATTGATGGACTACGGTAAAAGATCAAAAGCCATCCTAATTCAAGACCCAAATCCATATTATGAATCTTTTGCTTTGATTTAAAATCAAAATCACAATTTCCCTTTTAAAAGAATTCTATCTGATCATTCTTAGAGTTCTAACTTTTAAGATGGGATCTCAACATTATAAGCCATGAGAAATAATTCTATATATCCTCTAATTGTTACATCAATCACTTTCTTTGTGGTGTTTTTTCATACACTAATGGGTTTTTTCATACACTAATGAGCTATTCCCTGCCTGTGAGTAGTGGATGAAACACTATTATTCAGGAAATTTAACCACAAACAGAGAAATAAAAGAATTCAAACTTTCATCCTACTGTAATTCAAGATACCCCATATGGATTAAAATAACTTATATGATCCCTTTGAGTCTAATTTTTACTATTTTCTTGAAACAAACCTGGAAAATAGAGATCTTCAATAGAATAGGATGGAGAAGCACGGACGTTTGGGCAATCTAGCTGATGGATGGAGAAGTTGTTGGCAATTCCAGAAACCATTCGCCATGGCTCCAACGACGACAGATAGTGAGAAAGAAAACGAATAAACAGAGAAATCTCTGCAAGTCTCTGAGCTTGAAAAATCATCAACGGAAGAAGAAAGCCGAGAAATTGTCAAAGGATGCCAACAAAGAAGGGAAGAAGGCAGCAGCAGCAAGATGCGGTAGAGGTGGCAGGCGACGGCAAGAGGAGGCAGGCTTGAAGCAAGCGGTGGGAAGAGGCCAAGACTCCCAAGTCTCGTGTTGTGCAGGCACAAGACCAAGAGGGAGGCACGAGAGTGAGAGGGTATGGAAACGACTTCCGTTTTTGAGAAGCGGAAGTCGTTTTCCTTTAAAATGGCAGTTAAGGAAATAGATTTTCCATGGGGCCCACTTTTCAGCCCTAAACCAAACACACGGAAATGGTAGTTTTCCGGGTTTTTGTTTTCTTTTCTGGAAAAGTGCCGAACCAAACGCAGCCATTTAACAATTCTTGTTTCAACAAGATGAAAACCAACTTTTATTGCAAATCCTGCAATCATTATTGAACTTCAAATATATATATAAAACCAAAACTACACATCCTTCTATGGACAACAACACCAAAGAAGAGCCTGTTATACACTTGACTAAATTCACACCCTTAATAAATGATACCTTCAACATTTATCTTCAGAAAATTGACCCAAATAAGATGAGGCCAAAATATTTAACAAACCATATCACTATTCCCTTGACAAATAACCCAATAAGGCTGTACTATTCTTTTTTTTTTTTTTTTTTGATAAGGCTGTACTGTTACTCAGCAACTTGTAAGAAACATCACTGACCTATACAACATTGCTGGAAACCATTATGTTTATCCATAAAATAACTGGCTTCAGAATAAAACCTACTTATAGATGCCAAAATATCCTGCTTATAGAGTAAAGATCAGACTTAAGATAAAAACTAAATCGAAACACCAAGATTGAAAACATATAAGCACTTTAGCTCTAGATACAAGGTCATGCCCTAAAGAAGATAAAAATCCAAAGATGATTGATTCTTAACAGAAGCAACTTTGTGAAATTGGTTAAGATTGGCGGCATGGTATATGCAAATCCAGTGAGATTCTTGAAACCCTACAAAGGATCAGATATGGAAACCTTGACCAGCACTGTGCGGCTTCAAGAGGGAAAACGAATCTCATTAGATTATCCCATGGAGAGAAGATTTGTCATAATGGAGCAACATCCTTACACAAACTTGGAACATTTTTCTACAGCCCAACTCCTTTGATACTAGCCCCACCCCGCAGCCTTTTCTGGAGACAAGTTTTGATCAGAATCTATAACGATATTTTGATAGCAACAAGGTCTCGTGTTTCATTTCAATAGACACCATTTCCCCCATCTTGTTTGCCATAATCACTCCAGCATTCTAGCGGGTAATTAGTTACCACATAAGGGTGAGAATCTAACTGTCTTAAGCCCCGTGTTTCATTTCAATAGACATCATTTCCCTCCATCTAGTAAGTCATAATCAATTGCAAACCCTCTTGGTACTTAGTAACTACGTATGAGCAAGGATCTGGCTCCCTCCAAAACAGAGTAAGCATCTAACAGTCCAATGATGTGTGATCCATGCTTGCTCTGTATATGTCCAGAGCATAACCCTCATTTAAGCCCCATGCCAACTACAAGCTGGCAATCATGCATGGGAGCAACAGAGTTCAATATCATATGAGTACACACAATATCATTTCAGCTTTCAGTCCGGAATGGCATGATAAAAGGAGAACCAGAGAGCTACTCAACACACTATCCAAAACTCAATATATTTTCAATCAGTGTATTAATTCAATGTCATCCACTTCAGAAATGCCAGATAGTGAAGTTAACATTGAGAGAAGTCCCAATGCCAAGACGTGCAGGCATACAACTATTAGCTTGGCACAAATCTGTGAAAGCCATGGAAATGCTTTCATGCAAATAGAAGTCAAGTTGCCAAAACTGCATATTCAAAGGGCCCTTAAACTAAATAGTGTACCAAATTAGGCCCATCATCTCCATGCCCGTGTGTCAAAAATAGAAAGAGACTAGGGTATGCCCAAATCCTTTATGTCACCAATGTTCCCTAGCATGCCCATTGCACCCAAAATCTCGCAATTCTACTCACATAGACTAGCTCTAAGGATCCTATCATCTTCAGATAGAACTGCAAAGGTAAGAATGAAAATCCCCATCTCAACACAGTTTCTCCTGATCCTTGGATTCCCCTGTTCCTTAGAGTGGCATGGTACTGTTGTAATAGTTCCATGCAAACAAGTTAGAAAAGATAATTCAGTGAAGCAAAATATGTGATCCTTATTCCTTGGTAATCTCTATAGTTTTTCTCTCCCAGTACAAAGGCTGACCTAAATAGCATTATTCCAGCTGTTCACGCATAACGAATCTTGATGGAAACATAGGATATCAGAAATGGAAATCCCTTCTTCTGTTGCCCAGGAAGGCCAAAAAGTGCCTGCAACACCATTTATAATTCAGTCGAAAGCTGTATAACAAAAGCATAACCAAGCTATCCACCAAATTAGACTATCCTAGAGATGGCTATGAAGTAACAAATTCTTGACGAAAACCAAAAGAGTCTGTTAACAGTAAAGATAAATGAACACTAGAATACCAAAAACTTAAATTGTTGCGGAAGCTAGTCTATAACACAATCAAAAGAAACTAACAACCTTGGAATGTTATTGAAGATTTAGTGGCAACTCAATCCACCACACAAGCAGTCAAAAACCACAGGTGGCATCATTTACTTAAATCTCTGAGAAAATCAGTTTGAAGGAATAACAATGCCCTAGGGGGGGTGAGAGAGAGAGAGAGAGGGAGTCATATTATACAAACCTTCTCACCTGTGCATGCAGATACACCCACGTCTACTTCCATATTAATTGATGCTTGAATACATCTCAAACAGGAGACGTATATGAGGAAATATAAACCTTCATCGCCCATAAACCTGTATCATTGAAACCCACTAAACCTAGCAGAAGGTAAGGAAATCCATGACAATATAACAAGCTCCAAGAATGTCTTTACGGAGCCCCTTGACAAATTCCAGCAAGTCGACATATGTGAAACCAGGATTGTAAGAACTGCTCAAATGCTTCACCTATAAACACAACTCTGCCATGAGAAAATATGATAATTATTCGGAGTCTTTCCTTCCATAAATGTGTAATCCAGATCAC
Source organism: Euptelea pleiosperma (assembly GCA_035048495.1). NCBI lineage: Eukaryota > Viridiplantae > Streptophyta > Magnoliopsida > Ranunculales > Eupteleaceae > Euptelea > Euptelea pleiosperma. The sequence goes on along the minus strand of CM068540.1, from coordinate 36,487,077 downwards.
TTAGAAATGCAGCTTGGTTGAACTACTTTAGATTTTCCAGATCATCAATACATGGGAATCTAAGCAATGCTATTTTTGATCCTAACATGAGGTCGTACCCAAAGCCCATAAACTTCTCACCTTCTAAATTTTGGCTCAATTAACGGAGTGAATGTAATCATGGCAGTATGGCAATTTTAGTGCATTCGTACTACCATGAGGATAATTTGTTATTGACATATTTTACATTTATGCATTCAAATAGAGGATGCTTCTGTATACATGACGAACTCCCTTACATAGACTGAATTTACTTTTTGGCATGCTTGATTACAGACCTCAAATTACATTTTATCTCTTTCAACATGGTATCAAAGAGGCATCCATCTTCCAAACAAGATCTACAATTTTACTTAGGTTCGAGGACTTGGAACCAAGATGAAGATCAAAAGAACTCAGATCCGCATCATAGCTGAAAACCGAGCAACATTTTTCTTCCAAGGGGCATTGTAGACAAGTATGTGTTACTGCTCAGATTAGCATTGACATGTGTGACGTCTACAAGATAGCTCGACACCTACACCAATTGAAAAATCTCAACTTACATAGTTTTCAAGTGATTTCTCCAGAATAATTCGATGACACTAGAGGTGTGACTTGGCACTCAAAATCCCATATTAAGGAAAAAATTCGGGGTTTTTGTTTTTGGTGTTCTGGGTGGAGTTTCCAATTTGCAACGTTGGAAGTTTAAAATAGTAGTATCAGTATTTCATGAGTTCACCAACTATTTTCTCACTTGAGTGAGTCCAGCTTTACTTAGAAGCTTGCTTCTAGCCACACGCACACAAACACGCACACGCAAAATGGAAACATTCCTCTTTCTCCTGGACCTACTCTTGTTTAAAGCATAAGATCTGGGACCAAGAACATTTCATACGTTCCAGATTCAGTTTTGGTTGGGGTTACTATTTTATAGTTCACATTCCCAAGGGGGGTTCATGCATCGGCAACACGTAGGAGTTCCTTCAACAAGAAAGGATTGCTGCTGTGAGTGATCACGCACGATAGAGAAGGAGCTAGGGGCATGGTAGTTCCTATAAGCTCAGATGCCTGCTATCGAAGTTCAGAGTTCTCGCCAAGCCGTCCCTTTTGCAGTAACCATTCTGAGTGGGGATTGGAGATCCAGTGAGAGAGATGATGGGACGAGCTTGAGATTAGTGTTGAGGCCCGGAGAGCGACTAGCTTCTTCCTAGCTTCGATTAAGAATAAGAATACAAGGGAGTCTTCTTCTTCGAAGTCGCCCTAGGTTCCGATCCACCATCTATGAGTGAGATTCTAATTTGATACTTCTATCTAATTTACAAGAACTACTAGTTTTTGTTGCTTTCGAGATTGAGTTGGTGTAAAGTGTACAAACGAGACTTTAGTGCTTCCTGGAATCCATAGGGTCAATAAATGTGCCATGGCCCCTTTGCAGGCGTAGTGTAGACTACTTTCAGTCCACTTTCATATTTCTATATTACTAACCTTCGCACTAATACTGTTCCTCTTCACCTAAGCTTTCAAAAAGAAAGGAAATCACTTAAGTAAGAAAGCTAGCAAGGAGAGCACGATTGAATCCTTACTTTATGAGTTGTCTTCCCTTGAAAGAAGAAGAGCTAGCCCACACGGTAGCTCGCCTTGAGCCTTCATATCGCCTACCGAGGTGAGCGTAATGGTATAAGCCTACCTGACTCTGAGACCGACTAGTCGAATAGAGACGAAAGTCGGCCATAGTGATCCGGGAGTCCCGTGTGGTTGGCGAATCATAGTCAACATCACAGGTTCACTTCTCCCTTAAATCCTTAAATAGTCTGCACCTAAAGCGACACTAGACATATCGTAAGTCGCCCTGCAAAAGGGGGACACGCCAACGATTGCCTACAGTAATGCGACTGTTAATGAAGTACGCTTACAATACTGGGTTTGAGTATGGTAAGTTTACGATAGGTTGGATTTCCTGCTGTCGACATCACCAGCCATGTCTGCATCTGTGTACCCCCTGTTTCGGATCCGGATGGAACACTCTTGGCCCTGTCTTAAGGCCCTATTCAGAAAAAGGCTCTTTACTTTATGACTAAAAGAACTAACGTCTTCGGCTATCGTCTGCTCATCTAACCTTAATGTGAGTTCGTGCTCGTGCAAGAAGTTTAGCAAAAATCAGTTCTCTTCCCTGATTGTAGTCCATGTTCACCATGACAAGCTCAAACTGGGCTATATCAATGAGAAGATCATAAAACCTTGGATAAAAATTTCAAAGTCTATGATGGTAAAAGGCTCCTTATGTCTAGGATCTTAAATTCTCAAGAAGAAACGCACTACCCCAGATCTATCAACTGTATCAGCAGATGGCTCACTACAGACTGTGACAAACCCTTCACTAAATTCCATGTGTTCCTGCGGAGAATGTGGGAAGAGATGCCTGAAACATTATCTGCCAATTCCTTTTCACTGCTACCAGGATGCTCAAACGAAGGGAAATAAATAGTAGATCGAAGAACTTCTAAGTTGCTTGTGGGAATGAACCCAAAAAAATTAAAGACATGGATGCAAGTTCTGCGCCAGTTTGTCATGAAGCTTTACCCATATGCAAACTTAACACATGCTCTTCTTCCAAGGGAAAGGGTAACCCAGGGAAAAAGGTGCATGATCCAGCCATAGCAGAATTCATTACGGAAATTCATGTGAACTGCATCTGCGTGCATACCTAACAATGATTTTAAACGCAGAGGCGTGGGGCGAGGCACTTCAATGGCCTAAAGTGTGAGGTGTAAGCCTCAAGCCATGGGGCGTAAGCCTCACAAGCACGCTTTTTAAATGAGTACTAAAAATAATAATATGAATAAATAAAAAAGATGAACTTACGTAAATTTGTTGAAAGAGATGTTTTTGTTGCTTTTAGAGTTTTTTTTTGTTGCTTTTAGAGTTTAGTTAACCCATAATAGCTTATTATCTTAGCACTATGATCTAAGGGGGAAAAGAGGAAATAAATTGAGTTTTTTAAGATACACTTGCCCCCACCAGTGCATGCATGTGAGGCGTACACCTCTAGGCGTAAGCCTTTTTTACAGCCTCAATGGACGAGATGTATGCCTCACAAGATTTTAAGATTTTTTAATTAGTCTTAGGGCGTTTTGGGAAAGCCTCAATGCTTAAGCCTCTGGGCGTTTTGGGAAGCCTCGCCCAGAGGCGAGCCTCATCGTGTAAGCCTCAAAAGCCTTTTAAAACACTAGACCATAAGCAAAACCATAGTGGATAGACATATTTAGTGATAGTCCAATTAGTACTCATCTATAGGAGCACAGTTACATATCAACTACCACAGTGATACAGTTGGGGTTATCGGCATCTTCCTTCAATAACTTTCAAGTTCCCCAAGATCGAATCAACGACCTAGTCCGAAGAGTAAGTTCCCAAGGTATTGTTTCTTGCAACCCCTCCACAGATCTTCCAAGCACTACAATATCAGTTTCATTCACAACCTCTCTCCATCTACCGCTTGAGTAATTTGTACAAAAACTGGACCATATGACCAAAAGTTGCCCATTTTCATTCCAACTATGTATGTATTGTAGAACCTAAGTACCAAGAGAACAATTGGAGCACTGAAAGCATAGGGCTTACATCTTCTTCACTAGATTTGATTTCACTATGGCTGTTCATCCTAGTGCAGGGTCTAAAAAAGAGTGAACCTTTTGCAAGGTCAAATTAGACACCCGTCCTCCATGTTATTCTTTCTTTGGTTCCCGCCTTCTGCAGTGCTTCTAGTAATACACACCTTCAGTGTGAAACACATTGATCAACAAATAATTACCAAACTATATATCCCTCTAAAAGTAAATATAAAAAATAATTCCCATTTTCTATTGTATTTTACTCGTAGGATTGCTCCATAATTTCTGGTTGGATTCCTTTTTCCACCATTAAAGGTGAAATTTTAAAAACAAGAGGAATGATACAAGAGGAGCCCTTCAAGGTGAATTACAAAGGGATATATGATCCAACATAACTAGTTCAGCACTTTTTATGCCAAAGTTATCAAATTTGTCAACTAGGGCTCTCTGGGGGATATATGAAACCAGATAAAAAACCTAGCTGGCAAAGAGATAATCCATCTCTTTCTTGAGAGTTAGAAACACCCCTCCCCTATCTAGAGCAAACTGAAAATCTCCTTTGACCTGAAGGGAATGAGAGTGCTTAAGCCAAGAGGATGATCCCATTCTAAAGAGCTAACATTGCCACATTAATCAACTAGAACTAGCCAATCAGACTGACATAGGCAAGGTCACATCTTCAATACTACTGAACAGAATTTTGACAAAATATGCAACTAGTGATCTTCCAGTGTGATCCACGATATATTGCCACTTCAATCACCATTCGCTATGTTGGGGAGTCCCATCTTTGGTTCCAGAAGCAGCACAAAAAGTTTCTGTAAATTCTTGAATCATTTGATGAACTAAATGCCCTTGTGTTTTATTTGTTCCAAATTGTAGAGGGAAACGGGATGTGTAAAAGGCTTTTCGTCCTTAGGTTGCCCTTTGAAGCATCATCAAGCCATCTAAAGATCTATAAGGGAAAAGACTGGTTTTCTGTCAAAAGAAAAATGCTAGATATGTAAAAAAAAATCCATAGCTTCTCAACTAATATGAGAACGGAATTCTCCTTATTATCTCCATAGAAGACATTGAATATCGTTGGATAGATTTCTCTTTCAACAAAACAATCACCAGTAAGGGTTTCCACTTTATGCAAACAGGACAAAGGCTAAAGTTCTCAAGGAAAGTTTACAATTGCAGAAGGTGGGATGAAAATCAATATTGTTGCCACCAACAGATAGTAGTTAATGAATTTCTCTGAAATACACTCTGGAATTAGATTCCTGAACCAAGGCAACATCCAAAGCAAGGTGGGGACCAACACACCTTCAAGTTCACTTACTGAAGATAGGAAATCAGTAAGGAGGTCCGCTCTATTGATCTTCACCATCCCAATGATACGCCTGTTGACACTATCCATGTCACCAAAACTGGAGCAATCAATAATGAGTTCGCACAATATATCTAGCATAAAAAGAATTTGGTGGTTATTGCAACTAGTTTTGCTCCCTAGTTGAACTTACCAAAGAACAGTTTCCAACTATTCCATAAGACATTGACAAGTTCCAATTTCCAAGGCAGAGGTGATTATCCTTTTTTCCATATTTCACTCTTAGTAAGGTAAATGTTGTCATTTGACACCCAAACCTCTATTATTTTAAGGTGGTTTCAGACCACCTTCTGCTCCACCAAAACTTTCTTTGGAGTGTTCAGTTCCAACTAAGCCGAAACTGAAGTACGGATTCTACACATAAGAAATAACTTATAGCAAGCTAGGAAAAGCATATCTCAAAGCAATCTTGCCATGAAGGGATAATTTCTTACGGTAACATTATTCGTATCTTTATCAATGAATGTTCTTGGTATAAAAGGGTCATGTCCCATCCCAAGAAAAAAAGTGATGGCTTCTATTTCAGATTATTCAATAAAATGATCAAGACATTTATGCTGACATATAAGTCTTGGAAGTGGGATAATGGCACAGAATGAATCTCCAAAATTTTTTGATTGTTTGGAATAACAGCATTGAGCCTCAATCCTCGAACTTCTCCTTCTACCCGCCTTAACAAAACAATGTTGCAAGTAAGATAACAGTCACATACTAGTTACTAAATATCAACTCCCCTCACTGAAATGAAGGTGCCCAATTGATATTGCCTTCACTGCATGTTTCTTTATTGATTATAAGGATACTAACGTACCTGCTAAAAAGTTTCTCCTGCATGTCCGAAAACTTGACTCTGTTACTTTGTCTTTTGGTTTTTCTTTTTTTCTTTTTTGGGCCCATCCTGTGCATGCTCAAATGGATAAATATGATAAAAAATTGGTAAAAATTAATTCAAAAAATATAAATGGTACAAAATAAATAGAAAGTATATGTCTAAGGATGTATTTTCTTTCCATTTTTCCCTTTCCTTTTCATTTTTGTGATGAGTCGGAGAATTTATTAAAAGAATTACTATTTCCATGGCACATTTGCCTCTTCCAAAGCACCAATGTTTTTCACTGTAGTCAAAAGCATATGGGAGTAAAAAAACATTGCTACTCTGGAAGGAGTAAATGTGCTCCAGAAACAGTAATTCCCTCTACAGCCTGTTTAGGAATCAGGAATTGGGCATGGAATTGGATTTGTAATTCCTGGAATTGAAATTTGGCGTGTTTAGATGGTCAAATTCCAGAGAATTACAAGTAAAATTCCTTGAAAAACAGGGGGATTTACAACTTGTACCCCCACAATCCAATTTTCCCATTATTGGTTAAGACCATCAACATAGGACTAATCTGAGTAGATCCATATCAACCTGACTTTGTACAAAACCCAGATCCAGATCTGAATCGGATCCATATCATATGATCCGTTCTTGACCCGTGATCCACAATACATTATACAGACCCAACCCACTAACACGTGAGTCAGATCAATGGCATGAAATGGGTCAGACCTAGGTAGATCCTGGTTCAAATTTGACTTTGAACATTGTGGCCATATCTGGATCCGGATTTTGACTCGAATCCATAACACGATAACCAAATCCGAAATGTAATCCACATGCAAAGATCCAAATCTGACCCAAATGTGGAAATATGGGTGATACACTATCAAATATATACTTAAGGATCCAAGGCCCAAATCCCAAATCCAACTTGATCCACTTACCTAAACCTAGGACCCGAATTGACTCAGATCAGACCACTTTACATCTGTACCCAACCATTATGCATTTGGACCATATCTTAAATATCTAAAACCATAAATCAAGTCTGACCTCCCTCCCCATTTTAGGCCCTAGTTGGTCCCATCTTTTGGTAAGATTCGATCGGATCCAAGTATTATCCGACCAAGATTGGATCACTTACCATAGGATCTAAACCCGCCCCAGATCTTAATCGAATCAAATCTAAGACCACAAAACCCGTTAAAAATGGTATGGATCTGGTTGAATATTGGGTCTGACCCTCACTATTTAATTGTTATTTGCTTTGGTTTAATATCAATGGTTGTTAATTCTGTACAATTTCAAGGTACTCCCAAACACATTTCTAATTTCAGGAATTAAGATTTTAAAGAACCGAAATTTCTAGATTCACATTTTCCAATTCCAATTCCATGCCTGGTTCCCAAATAGACCAAACCTCCAAAACATACAAAAGAAAAAAAGAAAAGATTAGAGAAGTGAGATTCTGTTATATAAGTAGATTTATATAAACCACTTTTGATCAATGAATCAGCCATTTAATTAGTACTTCTAGGAGGTGGGAAAAAATCAAATATTCTCCTACTAGATTCCTGAAAATAGTCACAGCAAAACTGAACCTCAAGGACCACCTTCTCCACTTGAGGCAGCCCAAGCGAAGAAATTGAAATAATAGCCCCCCACCAAGGATATAGATTCTTTGACAATGTACTTTTTACTCACCTAAAGTGTTGTGCTTGAGCCTCGAGGGACAAGATTGAATAGGTGAGCATGATCTTGCCCCGTTGAGTGCTCCCATTCTTAAATTGGCTACTCATCATCTCCTCTTTTCCAAGCTCATGTGAAATCTAGAATGTACGATTCTCTAAATCGTGAACAAGGAAGACCAAAGCCAGTTGAGGTCAGAGCTTATACAGACAAAGAGAACGGTTACAAGCCAAGGAATCAACAATTGTTCACCACGATTCCTCCTCATACTCAAAGTACTCGGCTTCCTTTGCTACACTCATGTGAAATCTAGAATGAACGATTCTCTAAATTGTGAACAGGGAAGACCAAAGCCAGTTGAGGTCAGAGCTTATAATGACAGAGAGAACGGTTACAAGCCAAGGAATCAACACTTGTTCACCACTATTCCTCCTCATACTCAAGTACTCAGCTTCCTCTGCTACAAACTATCACTATGTTATTGCAACAATATCAAACATCAGCAAAACCACCAGCTACTCACACAAATTAAAATGCAACTAAAACCACCACTTGTTGCCCCAGATATGCACTATCCACCATTGCAAACATGAAACTGGTCAATCCCTCACTAGGACGAAGAAATTGAAAAAGCGAAAAAAGAAACCACAAAATCACCATTTTTTTTAATTAACGATGAAATTTAATAAACCGCAAAATCACCGTCTCTTCTTGCTCAACCAAAATCCAAATTGAGGCCCAAAGACATGCTTGGGAAGATATGGAACACTCTAAAGACTGCACAATGAATTGAATGATACAAAAACAAGAAGCCAAAATAATTAACGAATCACAACACTAATGCCTTATCAAATGATCAAAAAAGACTGTTATTAACAAGTTAGTACTAAAATTACAGGCCTTCATAATTTTGTTGGGAAACATTGTCTATCCATGAAGATAACTTGCTTTGGCATGAATCTATAACTTACCTCATAGAAACCTCATCTTCAACCAGAAGATTTTCCTTTTCAGTAGATTTGCTCTGGAGCCCCCGCCACAAAAACATTATGTAATGCTAAGCTTTGCAGAATTCCCAGTACCAAGACATGAAGATAACACAATAAGTGCATGTCAAGCAAAGAAGCCTTAGAATATTGCCTAAGCTCCTTGCCATGACCAATATACTAACATCTTGCACGTCTACTCATGGATGCTAACGCTAAGAATCCACCATCCATTGAATGACGCCCTGATGCTAAGGAAACAAAGAAGAGCCCTAACACAACACAACCTCCATTCCTTGGAGTAACATGAAAAAGTTAAAATGGAAAACTTCACATGAACAAGGTACAATGAGATAATTCACTGAACTGAAACGGCAACATTCAATGATCTCTATTGTTTGCCTTTCCAAGGCTGAGTTAGTAGAGCTCTGATCTTCCATACTGAACCGTGATGAGAAATAAGAATTTCTTCCACAGATACTCTCTTTTTGAGGCCCAGGGCAAATAGTGCCAGCACATCATTTGTGACGCAGGTGAAGACTGTAAATAAGGAAACCACCGACCTATACGTCCTGCAAATTAGGTTTACTCTATTTATGGTCATGACATTAAGAATCCCCATTGAAAAACAAAATGCCTTTTGTAAGTAAAAAAAGATGCATGTTAGAAAATCAAAGATTTGGACTATTTCAGAGACCAAACTATGCCAAAAATGAAAGGAATCAGGTCAGAGAAAATTACTAAAGAAAAATGTGGTGGCACTGGCACACAAACTGACAGGAGCAACCTAATCCACTAAACATGCAGTCAAAACTAGAGAGAGAGAGAGAGAGATTATATTATACCAATACTTCTCACTTGTGGATACAGTAATCATCCCAGTCTAGAAGCCACACATTCAGGGTTGCTTAGATTCATCATACACAACACAAAGGAGGAGCTGTATATGAGAAAGCAACATAAACCATCTTCATTCATGGACCTGCATATTCATCTGAACCAACTAAACCCAATCACCGGGTAGGAAAAAAATGAGAACAGTTAGGTACTTTGATTAAATCCTTGGAGAACCACTCAATAGACAGGCAGCAATGTCAGCATATTGGAAACAAAGAATTTAACAATACCTGAAGTGCTTTACTTGGAGCACACCTGTCTACCATTAGAAAATATGAGAATTTTTTGAAGTGAGATATTTTCTTCCAAAAGAACATAGTTCTAGATATCCAAAATAATGCAACCTGAACCACCTAGAAAAGTAACTAGGTTAAACTAGTTTTGGATTTTTTCCAAATTTCTTCAGCATATGGACATAACGCAATGCTAAACTAACCTAAGGTTCTACCCAAATCCTATTAAATTCTCAATTGAAGAAAGCCTTTTGAATGATTGTCAGGGTAATGAATAGGTACAATGACGACCCTCGCAATAAGATATTATAATTCAAATTATATTTCTCAATATATTCAGTTAGAGTCTTCTTTTATTTCAGAAAGGGATTAGGTTTAGAATAATGATAAATGCTAGGGTACACGGTATAGTCAACTCAAGATAGTCACTTCTAAAAAAGTTAAAGAGTCTGCCTGTGGTGGGCTTATAAGCTGCATTGCCAGTCCCCCGTCTAAAAGGAGGAGAAGGGTTATGTCAGGTTGACAGCCGGTGTAAAACTTTTGCCAAATCATTACACATGAACCTGACACATTGTTTCAAGCTCATGATAGCGCATTTGCACACAAGATATGGCCCTCAATAGAGTGGAATGACAGAACACAATCCATGCACCCAACTCCAAATAGTTGAGGTAAGGCTTTGTTGGTTGACTGCTTGGTTAAAATATCATACATGTAAGATTGTAAATATGATAATTAAGGAAAGGATTAGGGTAGAAAAGAAGAATGGCATGATATCCATATAAATATAGCCGCCTGAAACTGGTTAGTTGACTTCATAAGGAGGTAATTCCCTCTAAAGGGGGGAAGTCGTGGGTTGTAGTTTTCACTACTTTATATAGTTTTTATTCTACAATTTGCACTTTAAGAAGAGGATACCCAAGGAAAACAACTGGTACCTTACTCCTAAAAACCATAATTACGCTATTGCCACAGTGCTAAATCTGGGCAAAACCTTGCTGCAACCATGCACAAATAGTCGCTTTCCATAAGAACAGAAACAACATCAGGGAACTAACAATTCGATAAAGGCGACGCATCCTTGATCACTCCGAACCCCAAACCTACCAAATAAAATTCTCAAAGTAACTTCGAGAAAATTGAAGACATGCATAAATAAACCCCCCATCTGCACAACAAAATATATGGAAAAATCACCATTTCCTGCTCAATTAAAATATAAATCCGATCTAAAAAGAGCGTAAAAATGCCAAATAAACCTCCTAATAATCGATCAGAAAAGATCAAATTCCTCCACGCTGAAGAAAAAAGAGACCTAGCCCACAAGCACAGATTTCTCAGAAAGAGATGCCGTGATCATTCAAGATTCTAGCCTTCCACAGAGATCAAAAGTTAGAGACGATGCATAGAATCAATCCACCAGAAAATTCAAATACAAAAAAGAAAGAATAATCCATCAACCAAGAGGAAAAAAAAAGTGCAATAATCTATCTGATAATTATGAAAGGGAAAAAACAAAATTATCAACGATGATCGGTCGGAATGAGTGAAAGTTTCGCCTGAAACGCATACCTTGGTCCTTAATTATGCTTTAACGACGGCCGATCGGTCGGTCGATCAATCGGACGGTCGGAGGAGATCCAGAGCAAAATCGCTTTGGTTTTCCAGGAGAAGACAACGAAATTAGCGGTCGTTGCGTTTTTGCTGAAGAAGAGGAGGAGAGATTAGTTTGACGCCCACCGTACCGGATAACCGATGGAAGAACTTTATAATAAACTGCACTTCTCCGACTCCTCTCTATGGGGTACCCGCCAAAAGTGGATACTTTTGACACGTTATCAAATAGTTAAGTAAACCTTCGCTCACACATATATGTGAGCAAAGCCGATCACACACCACAATATGAGCCACGTGGCATACTCTTAGATTACGATGACCGTATGGATGTTTGACCAGTCCCTTGCTGGACCTGTAACCAAAAATCAGCTGATTAGTTATGTCAGAACTTTGGATCTAGTACCCCAAATAATGGTCAATAATGCTCTAAATTCTACAGGTTAAAATCAACCCATGTAAAATGACTCCAATCCAACGCTTAGAAATCACTAATCAAGCAAATTTTTGGTTTAGAAGTCCATCGAGGGACTATCCAAGCATCCATACGGTCATCGTCCTATAAGAATGTGTCCCGTGGCTCATATTGTGATGTGTGATCGGCTTTGCTCACACACAGGTGTGAGCGAAGGTTTTCTCTAGTCCATTTTTACTGAGAGATGTTTATAAGGAAAAATCCTCAAAGACGTCTCTGAACCGTCAGATACACCTTGAAAACATGTTTTTAAACAGTCAACACGTTTTTTCTAAGGACGTCTTTGAGGATTTTCCTCAGAGACATCTCTGAGCAAAAGTCGAAACGTTAAACAAATAGTTATTTCGCCACGTGGCGCTCGATAATAGAGATGTCGACATGATGGCATTGTCCTAGTCTGTGTCCGGTGAGGACTTTTAGGTAAAGTTAGAACGTGGAAGTAGGAGAAATATTTTGATCACTAAAGTTGATTTATTTTGTGGGTTGATTTCCAACCGTGGGATTCGAGCATTATTTTGGGGTACACGGATTCAATGCAATTCGGTCATTGATATCTAAGAGTTTGTCACGTGGCATTTTATTTGCGGCCCTGACGCCGGATCAGGACAAAAAAATTCTCTGCAGGTAGCCATCAAATGGGAAGAATCTACGATACAGAATTCCAGCTTTTGATACGGAATGTTTGGGCTACAACTTGATGGACTACACAATAAATATTAGCTTGATTGATGATTTATAACCGTCCGATTTGAGCACTTTTTCATCATGGGCTTCATGAATAAGGCTCATGGGTTGGTTTCAAGCTTATGATGAAAAAAATGCTAAATCCAACGTAGTTCAGCAAGGTGTATTCCAAGCATTCATGTGGTCAGTGGGACCGAAATAGTATTCCACGTGGCAGTTTTGAGATGTTTCTGTATGAAAATTTTGATACAGAATTCTGTTTCATAGTCAACCTCCCATCCAATCCAGTGGCTTGCCATTTCACGGTTGTTCAAACGGAACGGAGACCTGCGTAGGCACGCAAGCCTGCTAGCGCGAGGGGTCACTTTACTCTTGCTTTAGGTCCTTGACCGTGTCATACCAAAAAGTAATCGGGGTAGTTTAGTCATTTTAAGTAAATGATGTTGATTGGCACATAGATTATGGTTATCTAGAGCCGATCACAAATCATAACTCAGTTATGTGCGGAGTAAACCTTCGCTCACACCATGATGTGGCGAAACCGATCACAGCCCACAATATGAGCCACGTGGCATACTCTTAGTGGATGCTGACCGTATGGATGTTTGGCCAATCACTAAGTGGACTTACAAACCAAAAATAAACCTGATCATGAATTCTAAGCGTGGTGACGATATTTTCATGGGTTGATTTGACCGTAGAAATTTGAGCATTATTGAGCTTCATTTGGGTGCAAAGATTCAAAGGTTGTAAATCACTAATCAGCCCGATTTTTGGTTTGCAGGTCCATCAAGGGAGTGGCCAACCATAGTTTTAAAAACCGCCGTTTAAACGGTAACGCCCCAAGCCCATTTCCGTTAAAAACCGTTTAAACATGTTTTATCGGTTTTGAATAAAACGGCTGTTTTTTTGTTTTAATGGCCGTTAAAATCATTTAAATGGCCGTTAAAATCGTTTAAACAGCCATTTAATTCTGAAAAATTTTGTGAAAAAAATGGCCGTTAAATCCGTTTAATTCTGTTTAATTTTCGTTAAAATCTTTTTTTTGTTTTAATTTTCAAATTTCAAAATTTGAATTTCAGTGCCATTTGTTTTCATTTTTTTCCGTTAAAATCCGTTAAATTCAGTTTTTTCTATTTTTTTTGCCCCCGGCCGTTTCAATCCGTTTTAACGGCCGTTTATACGATTTAACCGGTAACGCCCCAGTCCGTTTAACCGTTAAAACGGCCTCCTTTAAACCTTGGGCCAGGCCCGGCTGGACCATCAGGCAAATGAGGCGGCCACCTAAGGCCCCCTACGTCTAAGGCCCCCCAAATCACAAAATAATTTAATGTGTTTTTACTTTTTAGTAGTACATTTTTTTTTTTTTCTGAGAAGGCCCTTACTTGTTGAGAAAACATTCGCTGCCCCGGGGACTTCAAACTTTGAAGTCTCTCCACCCAAAATGTCTGACAAGTACCCCCAATCCCTTAACTCAACCCTGGTTAAGTCCTAGGTTAGTGGTCAAAAAGGGGTTCTTGTCGGACATTTTGGGAGGGGGACATCAGAGTTTGAAGTCCCCCCGGGGCCAGCGAAAATTTTCTCCCCACTTGTCCATTGGTGTCAGGCCCCTTCAATCACTCTTTTTCTCTGTGTACAGCAGCACAATTTAACAAAAAAAAAAAAAGTAAAAAACTTCTTTTTAAGTTCTTAACTTATATAGGGGTATTTTTGTAAAATAAATTCTTTGTTTAAACCATAGTTTTTAAAACGGCGATTTAAACGGCAACGCCCCAAGTCCGTTTCCTTTAAAACCGTTTAAACACATTTTATCGTTTTTGAATAAAACGGCCATTTTTTTTGTTTTAACGGCCATTTAATTCTGAAAATTTTCGTGAAAAAGAATGGCCGTTTAATTCCATTTTTTTTTTTTTTCAAATTTCACAATTTTCAGCGCCATTTTTTCCGTTAAATTATATTTTTTCTATTTTTGCCCCTAGCCGTTTCAATCCATATTAACGGCCGTTTAAACGGTAACGCCCCCAGTCCATTTAACCGTTAAAATGGCCTCCTTTAAACCTTGGTTTAGACTTTAAACAAAGTTCCAATGAAAAGAAACCTAAAATACCAATCTAGGTCTTATTTTTTGGGTCAAGATAGAGGGACAATCATTTTTGACAACTATTTTGACAACCATTTTGGCGGACCCACTGATGAATCAATGGCTGATTTTTGGTGAGGATGATCTCCTCACCATATAGATCACCCCAACAAAAATCAGCCCATTCTGAAATTTCTACCCCATCAAAAGTGGTTTTCAAGTTACAGGGTAAAAATAGACAGTCCATAATTCTTCAACTTCTAAACCAGTCTACGAATATCGGAATGTTTTGAATTTTTGTGAGGATGATCTCCTCACCATAGAGATCATCCTCACCAAAAATCAACCATTGATTCACCTTCTATGTAGGTCCACCAAATGGTTTGTCAAAAATAGTTGTAAAAAATGGTTGTCCCCCAATCCCGACCCTTTATTTTTAGGCTCAGGCTCGGTGGACATCTATTTTCACACATAATTTCACAAACAAAAATCGTCCATGGCCAATATATAAATTTGAAGTTTTGGAATTGGTGATTTTTGGTAAAATCACCCTTGCAAAAATTCAAATCAGTCTGATATTCATAGCATGGTTTACAAGTAGTTAAAGAATTGAGGACCATTTATTTTATATCGCTAACTTGAAACCCACATTTGATAGTGTTAGAAATTTCAGAATAGGCTGATTTTTTGCAGGGGTGTTCTATATGGTGAGGAGATGATCCTCACCAAAAATCAGCCATTGATTTATCTTCCATGTGGGTCCGAAATTGTGTGTGAAAATAGGTGTTCGTTGAGCCTGACCCTTATTTTTAACTCTATTCTTCTCCACATCAATTTGAAGGACTAACTTGTTTATTCTTTGTCTTCAACTAAAAAAACTATCTTTAAGTGTTGAAGACAAAGCAGGTTTTACTGTTTATGCGACTATAAATCTCTTAAAAATTGAGATTTTTGCTTGATCTTCAAGTATTAACTAATATCCATCATTTCTTCTTTGATTTATTTCTATATGGGTGAATTTCTGAAAAAAAAAAAAGATTTTTAGTTTTGAATAAAAAGTAAGGCGATGTTGAGAAGCACCTAAGGTTAGGGTTAGGATTTTAAATTTTCTTTCATATAAATTTAATTTTTTTAACTAATTTTAATTTATATTAAGATTTTAAATAAAAGCCCTATTTAGAGTTTTCGCCTTAGGCCTCAACTTGTCTTAAGATGGCCCTGCCTTGGGCCAAACATCCATACGGTCAGCGCCCTCTAAGAATATGCCACGTGGCTCGAATTGTGGGCTGTGATCGGCTTCGCCAATAGCATGGTGTGAGCGAAGGTTTACTCTTATGTGTGGATGAGAATGAGACCGTCTCAATGTGAGTAAAACTTTTGTCACAGCGTTGTGACATGCTTCTGTCACAACGCATAATACGAGTTTCGTGGCACACTCTTAGTGGATTCAGACTGTATGGATGTTTGGCCGGTCCCTCGATCTTAAACCAAAAATTAGCCTGATTAGCAATGTCGAAGCGATTCAATTGAAGTCATTTTCATGGGTTTATTTTAACGGTAAGCATTTGAGCTTAAATTGAGTGTTCTTTGGGTGCAAAGATCCAAAGGTTGTATATAACAAATTAGACTGATTTTCGGTTCGTACGTCCACCGTGGGACTGGACAAACATCCATACGGTCAGAGTCCACTAAAGAGTGTTCCACGTGGCTCGTATTGTGCGCTGTGACAGAAGCTGCTGTCATGACGCTGTGACAGAAGTTTTACTTGTCTCAATGTGTGAAGAACGTATGCCGACTCCTTAATTACTACGTTTTTCCCATTTTTCCCTAAAACACTGTTCCAATGAGTAAAACTTGTGTCACAAGATGTTGTGACGGAAGCTGGTCACGGCACTCAATACGAGCCACGTGGCACACGATCAGAGGGCACTGACCGTATGGATGTTTGGCCAGTCCCTCGGTGGACCTACAAACCAAAAATCAGCCTGATTAGTGATTTACAACCTTGGGATTTTTGCACCCAAATAACGCTCAATAATGCTCAAATTCCT
Source organism: Euptelea pleiosperma (assembly GCA_035048495.1). Lineage (NCBI taxonomy): Eukaryota > Viridiplantae > Streptophyta > Magnoliopsida > Ranunculales > Eupteleaceae > Euptelea > Euptelea pleiosperma. Next base: position 36,470,538 of record CM068540.1, on the reverse strand, counting down.
ACCGCTAAACTCAACCCATGAAAATAACTTCAATCGAATCGGTTAGAAATCACTAATCAAGCTGATTTTTTGTGTACCGGTCCACCGAGGTACTGGCCAAACATTCATGCAGTCATTGTTCTCTAATAATATGCCACATGGCTCCTATTGAATGCTGTGAGCGGCTTCCCTCACAACATCTTGTGACACAAGCTTTGCTCTGTTCCAATACCCAACGTATATTGAATTTGCGTATGGGCATTTAGTCACTGCAAGAACCCTTTCCTGCCTAAAAAAGTTTTTCTTTTTCTTTTTATTAATGGCACTGGCTCCAGTTACTGCCCTAAAATGACATGCTCCGGTTACAGGACACAATATGAGCCACGTGGCACACTCTTAGAGGACTATGACCATATGGATGTTTGGTCAATCACTAAGTGGACCTACAGTCCAAAACTCAGCATGATTAGTGATTTATAGGCGTTGGGTTGGACTTATTTTCATGGGCTAATCTCAACTGTGGGAATTTGAGTAATATTTGAGGTGCAAAGATCCAATGCCTAGAAATCACTAATCAGGATTTTTTTGGTTTGTAGGTCCACCTAGGGATTGGCCAAGCGTCCATACAGTCAAAGTCCTCTAAGAATGTGCCACGTGGCTCATATTGTGTCTTGTAACCAGAGCCTGTCATTTTAGGGCGGTAACTAGAGCCTGACGCTTTATTTATATGGGCTCGTTGTGCATGTCTATCCACAAAGGGTCGGCTCCGTTGACAATTCTAAAATGACAGGAACACAATATAAGCCATGTGGCACACTGTTACAGGACTCTGACCGTATGGATGTTTGTCCTATCCCATGGTGGACCTACAAACCAAAAATCAGCCTGATTAATGATTGTCGGTGCCACAGATTCAAGGTTCTAAATTTCACCAGAAATTTTGGCCAAAATTTGGTTTTGGACCCCACAGAAATAGTTATCAAAATCAAAATTTAGAACCTTGAATCGATGTGAGTCTGTGGATGTACCTCGATCTTGAGTGAACCACGTAAATCTCTATGTTGTGTCTTCATATATTTGGTTTTTATTGTTCTTTCTTCCAACAAGAATCTCGTTCATTAGGTATAATGTATTTTGGTTAGCTTTAAAGCCAAACAAACCCAATCGTTTTTCCACGTGAGCCCTATCCAGTCAAGTTACTGTAAACCAAGGTTTAAAGGGGCCGTTATAACAGTATAACAGAACGGACTGGGCCCCTGACCATTTTTTCAGTTATAACGAAAAAAAAATGCTCAGGGGCTAAAATGAAAAATAACAGAAAAAAATGGCACTGAATTTCAAATTGTCAGAAACAGAAAATAACGGAAAAAACGAATAAAATGGCTATTTTTTCCAGAAAACAACGGTCGTTATTTTAGCTATAGCAGAAAATAATGACCATTATTTTTTTGGCATTTTAACGGTACATAACGTAACAGGGGAGGTCTGAATCCATTATAACGGCCGTTTTTTAAACCTTGCTGTAAACCACTTAGATTGGTATCTGACCCATTTAGATCTCGGTCTCATCTCAAGGATTCAAACTTTCAAAAATACAAGGTCAGATCTCGGGTGGGACTCACTCCGTTCATGGCTTTGTTAGTAAAGTTCACCTCGAAAAGGAAAAAGGAGATGAGTCCTAACAAATGAGAGTTATTGGAATTTTTTTAATATTTCTTTTAGTAGGCTGGCGGGTCAGTGGTTAGTTGTCAATGGGTGAAGACTAGTTTCGAACCCAAATCGTGATATCAACCGTTGCAAACCTTACCAACTTAGCTAAGTTGGCACCTTTTTACAATTTAAAACACAACTTACCTTTGGCTGGATGGTAGAAGTGCACCCGTTAGTAGGGGTGTAAATTTGGCCCACGGCCCGGCCTGCCCCCAGCTCGGCCGTTAAGTATCTGGTAACTAACAAAGTAGTCACAATTTTAATAACAGCAATGTGGCACACTTTTCCAAGTTGGGACATATGCAATTAGTTGGAATTTGGTGATATTTTTTGGGTATTTTAGTAACACCCCCCTAAAATTTGAAAGTAACTTGTAATGCCCCCTTATACTATCAAAATTTAGGATTACCCCTTGACCTAGTTTAACAATCGTTGACTTCAATTAAAATGGCCTTGAATCACACGGCGTCAGCATTGTGCTTGTAATATTATGATCCTTTCATAGGTGCATTAACATGCGCATGATGCATGTCACGTTTAATGTTAATCAAATGATGGTTAAACTAGGTCAAGGGGGTAATCTTGAAGTTTGAAAGTATAAGGCGGGTATTACATAAAAAAAAAAATCTCTCAAAAATAGAAAAAAAAAAAAAGAAAAAGAAAAAAGAGAATAAAAAGAAGAAGAAGAAGAAGAAGAAGAGGAGGAGAAAATAGCCTCCGCTGCCGCCATCACCTCCGCCTCCACAACAGGTACCCCTCTCTCTCTCTCTTTTGGTAGCCCCAGGCCGAGAGAGAGGGGGAAGGAGAGAGAGAGAGACTGACACTGGCGGGGGTGGTAATTCTTCTTCTCTCTGGCTTTGCAAGTTTTTTTTTTGGGTTTTGGTTGGTGGGTGTCAAGAGTGGCTTGGGTGTGAAGAGTTAGGGAGGATTTTTGAGTGGGTTCAATGAGTAAGTGGGTTCTATGAGTGAAAAGGTGGGTGCCAATATCCTGCCCCCAAAGTAATTAGGAGAAGTGCTCAAAAATGGCTTATACTTATGGTAATTTGGGAGTCTATTGAGCATTAAGCTTTTTAAGTTTTACCAAAATGCATAGTTTTTTAAAAGGTATCGGGAGTTGTTTTCGGCCATGGAATTTGAGAATCCAATGTGGTTAATAGCACTGAATTGGCATCTCATTTTCCACTTTTTTAGTAGCGCTGTCAACCACTGTTGAATTCTTGGAACACGACTCCCTAGAGGGGCAGAAAAGGGGGGCCCTAAATTAAAAAAAGGGACGGAATATTCACACCCACATTTTTGCTCAACAAACCCATGTAACAAAAAAATTTGCAAAATTGTCCCTTGTTTTCACTCACTAAACCCACCCAAAAAATACCCCAAAAAAAAGAGAAGAAGAAGAGGAGGAGGAGGAGGAGGAAGACACCGCCACCACCATCACAGCAAGTACGCCTCTCCTTCTCTCTCTTCCCCCTCTCCCTCTCGATTCTGGGCTGCCTCGGCAGCCCCCGAGGCCAAGCGTGGAATGCCACACATGGCCCAAAACTAAGAGAGAGAGAAGGAGAGGGAGAGAGAGAGGGGGAGAGTGAGAGAGAGAATGTAGAAAGAGAGTGAGAGAGAGAGGAAGAGACGTACCTCCACTTCTTCTTTTTGTGTGGATGGGTGTGAGGAGTCATTTGAGTGTGAAGAGTTATGGGTCAATTTCAGGTGGGTTTAGTGAGTAGGTGGGTTTTCTGAATGAAAACCCGGTGCCCCTAAAAAACTGATTTATTTTGAAGTTTTACGGTTTTACCCACCGAGTTGGCGACTCTTAAAAGGCCAAGCATCGTTTTTGTGTCCGGCGGACGGCCTAAAGTTCTAAACATCAAATTTCTAATTTATTTGTTTCTCCAAGTTTACTAGCAATAAGCTTGGCCAGGGTGTCTTTGTCTCTTTTATTCTTCTCCCCTGTTTCGAAACCGCTTTCCACGCTGCGCGTCTCCTTTGCCCCACCAACGAGACAAGGGAGAGAAGAAGGAAATAAAAGCGGTTCGAAAGAGTTTCAATTCTCTCCCTTTCTGTTTCTTTTTCTGCAAATCTCTCTCTCTCTTACTAAGAGATGAGTGTGATCGACCTTCTGACGCGCGTCGATTCGATCTGCAAGAAATACGACAAGTACGACATCGACAAGCAGAAAGACCTCAACGTTTCCGGCGACGATGCGTTCGTTCGTCTCTACGCTGCCGTCGAGTCCGACATCGATGCAGCTCTCCAGGTACATTTTTATATATCTCTTATTCTCTCTCTCCTAGGGTTTCCCCTTTTTAATTTGATCTAATTCGAATTTTCACAGAAATCGGAGGTTGCTTCGAAGGAGAATAACAGAGCCGCTGCGGTCGCCATGAATGCTGAGATCCGCCGAACCAAGGCTCGATTGCTCGAGGAGGTCCCAAAGTTACAGAGATTAGCGCTTAAAAAGGTTAGTTCTCTCCCTCTCTGAATTCGTAATCAATTACAAATCACATCGTAATGCTCGCAAGTTTCTTCACAAGATCATCCATCAGGTTTTAGTTTTTCATGATTTTGTAAAAAATTATTTAATCATCGGATGTTTATAAGTATCTTTTTGCAAACCTTGGAAATATTGTAACGTTATGTAACCACGATGCTGCTTGAAAGGGGGGAATTGAGATTGTATGTCCCTAATTGTTCGAGAATTATGGTGCTAAACATTGTGATGTAATGAATTATAGATATGATTTTTTTTTTTGACGCATTTGAATCCACATATTATATTATGGCCCATTGCAGTGTGTCAAGGGAGAGTAACACAAAAACCAAATAGGTATAAAAAACGTCGATGGATAAAAGATACTGCTACCCTGAATTTTGCACCAACTCTATGTTTTGGGGTTGTTTTGTGGGTGGTGCAAATTAGAAGGCGTAAAGTGGGCACTGTTCAATTGCATGGAATTCAAAAAAACAGCTGACGCACATTAAAAAATAGAGCTAAACTGCATTTGATGATTGTCCTATCGGCTACTTATAATGCCTTAGCATCCCAGTTGTTCTGCTTGCATGTTAATTTGATTAGTTCCCTGGATTTCCTGAAATTTACAATGGGACCCAAAATTGACCCATCTTCTGTTGTGCAACTGTCTGTGGTTTGTGCAGTTTAAGTTAAGGGTCTCACGAGTAAAATGAATATATGGAATCTTAGCTAACATACGCTTCACTAGAAATGTTAACAACAATGTATTGTTGTCACATATGCTGTATTAGGCTGTTAAAATTATTGTATTTGATTGACCTTGATCGTAAATACTCATCCATATGGTTAGCTTTGCAAAACCATGAAAATTAGTGAGGATCGTGCCTTCTTTTTCTATAATAACTACACAGTAATCTCAGGTTAAAGGCCTTACAAAAGAAGAACTTGCAACCCGTAATGACTTGGTTCAAGCATTGTCGGAGAGGATTCAAGAAATACCAGATGGGACTGCAACTGGAGCTAAACAAAGTGGAGGTTGGGCAGCGTCAGGCTCTCGCCAGGAAATTAAATTTGACACAACATCAGGTTATGAATCCAACTTATTAAGGTCCCATTTACATCGTCCATGTTCTTATTTTGGGATTTTCATAGTTCTTTTGAGTAGCAGCCTTTAATCAGTTAATTGTAGTTAACATATCCGTCTTCACAACCTCTCACAGGTGGAAGATTTGATGGTGAATTCTTTCAGAAAACCGAAGAGTCAAGTCAGTTTAGGCAAGAGTTTGAAATGCGGAAAATGAAACAGGCAAGTACCATGTGATGATTTGTTAGTCTTTTTATGTCTAGTTTGTAATTGGGAGGACATCACACACTCAATTTGACTATTTTTACTTGTCACTATGGGCTGCAAATCTCTACATATGTGTACAATCTAAATTCGACATTCATGCAGGATCAAGGTCTGGAAGTTATATCAGAAGGGTTGGATACGCTTAAAAATATGGCTCATGACATGAATGAGGTTGGTTGTTTTGTATCTTATTCTATAATCACAAGCAAGGGGAAGAACATAGGGATCAATGGTTTAATGTAACATGTGCAGGAAGTGGACAGGCAAGTGCCTTTGATTGATGAAATTGACACCAAGGTGAGAAATTTGTCCAATCCCTTACCTTTCCTTTATTCCTTTTTCAACTACATCAGGGGAGCATACAACGTTGAGAAAGTTTATTATGTATTAACTATCACCCCATTGATGTCGCTACAGGTGGACAGGGCGACCTCTGACCTTAAGAATACTAATGTGAGACTTAAGGACACTGTTACCCAGGTAATTGAGTTGCGGTTAGTTTTTAAATTTAGATGTATGTGTTTTGAGCTGCACTCGGTTGCTCTCGTGCAGATTCTTTCTCCTACAATGATTCTAACAAATTTTATATCTGTTTTTTTTCCAGCTGAGGTCCAGTCGGAACTTCTGTATCGATATTATTCTGTTGTGTATAATTCTAGGAATCGCTGCCTATTTATATAAGTGAGTTCCTTATCTCCCTCAGTACTAGTTTAAATGCATGCTTTGAGAGGCTTTTATTTTATTATTTTGTGGTCAGTTTCTTTGACTTCTTAAATTCTTATTATGTTCTGGGCAAATAACGATATAATGGCCTCTATAACGGGTATAATGGTGAATTATGTCTGTTATGTTTAGGGCTATTGTTTTGCATATAACGTAATGAAGGTGACCGAAAACTGTTACGAGTTAATGATGCGGTATTGGACTTTTAGTGGCAACTTATCAAAAAATAAAAAAAGTAAAAAAATTAGAGTTACAATGGTGTTTTTAAAACCATGTTTGGTAGGATCCATCCCAATTTTGATGCGTGAAGTTCCAGCCAAGGCAAGGTATGTGAAGTTCTAAATAGAGCAAGGCACCCAAAAGCTTAGCTTCTTTAAAGAATTCTTGGAGTAGTTCTTATGGTGATATGATAAAAGAAATAGAAATTAGGAATAAGGAAACCGACTTTTTGTCTCGAGTTACCTCTATAGAGATGGAGTGGACCATGAGTCCATGACTACTGGATTTTGATTTCTACAATCATGAGAGGTTTTCTTTGGGTTTGAAAAATGTGTTACTTGTGGTTAAGTCAAGTTTGGGAATTTAGTAAGTTACAGGAATTAACTCAAGTTTGAAAGATCATGAGTAGGAATTTTAGCAAGTCAAATGGTTAGAAAGTAGGGATTTTTCGTGGGAACCTAAGGCAAAAGTTGATGTTCCGAATTATGGCGTATGACCGCTTTATCTACACTTCTTTATCTACTAGAGGTCGCATATTATGGCGTATGATCCCTTTCGCTATATGCTGGGTCTATGGAAGGAACGTAACTCTCGAGTTTTCGATGGCATTGAGGCTTCGAAGGAGAATATTATTCTTTTTTTTTTTTGATTGGTAAAAGAGATATATTAAACGGGGCTGAAGGGCCCCCAAAAGAAAAATAAGGAGCGCCTACAACGAACCAGGCGAAGCAAAACAAGGCAAAATCGGCCTCCAAAAAACAAGCAAGAAAAAGCTACAATTAAGAGATCAACTTATCCCATCGACACACAAATTCTTAGAATCTGAAGCTACGAAGCTTGGGAATGGTAGATCCCCAGAAGTAAGCTGCCGCTTTAGTCTTCAAGATAATCTTCTCCACATCAACCCAAAGATCTTCGAAAATACGAAGATTTCTCTCTTTCCAGACCTCCCAACAAATAGCGAAAGGGATGAGTCTCCATAGAGTACGACTACTTTCGGAAAACGCTTTCGAGTGCCATTCTGTGAACAGGTTGAAGACTGACCTGGGGAGCACCCATGACAAACCGAAAAGGCACAAAAACCTATCCCAGATAGTCCTCGTCACTCTACAGTGGATAAGCAAATGATCAGTCGTCTCCTCGTCGCTGCAACACAGGATGCATCTATTGGGCATGTGAAATCCACGCTTTTTGAGCTTCTCTACCGAAAGAATTTTATCCAACATGGCACACCACACGAAGAACTTAACTTTGGAAGGGATGGGGTTCTTCCAAATGCTATTGACTGGGGAAAGAGTGGGAGAGACACTTGCTAAGGAATTGTAAAGAGATTTAACTGAGAACTTACCCTTGGGGTCGTTTATCCACCATCTTCTATCTTCCATAGTCTCCGTGAGATTTACCCCTTCTAGCCGATTAAGTAAAGCCAGCATTGAGTCCACCTCCCAATCGTTGATCCTTCTTCTTAGATCTAGATCCCAGGAAAGAGACCCATTATTGGAGGACGAGACGGCTCTAATCGATTTTCCTTTCCTGTTGGATAGGGCATAGATAGAGGGAAATTCTTCACTAAGAGGGGTATCCCCACACCACCTGTCTTCTCAAAATCTAATGTTGTGCCCATTTCCCACTCTGAAAGTGCTTCTGTTCCTAATCTCCTCCGTCAACTTAGAGATACCTTTCCACACCCCGGTACCATACGAAGAGGATGGGATTCTGCTCTCCCACCTGTTCGGATTCACACCCTGTTTGGTCGAGATCACTCTTCTCCATAAGCTCTCTCTTTCAGTGCCAAATCTCCAGACCCATTTACCGAGCAAAGCATTGTTCATGGGTTTAATAAGCCGAACCCCAAGACCACATTCTTTTTTTGCCAAACATATCCTCGACCAACCGACAAGGTGAAATCTATGGTGCTCTTCGCTATCGTCCCATAAGAAATTCCTGATAATACTTTCGATCTTCTTGGCGATGCCCATGGGAATAGAGAAGAGAGACAAGTAATAGATAGGTAAGTTGGAGAGGGTGCTTTTCACAAGAGTGAGCCTGCCGCCTTTGGGTAGGAATGATCTTTTCCAGTGGGCCAACCTCCTCTCAAACCGCTCTACTACCGGATCCCAAATACTCTTGGATCTATAGCTGGCTCCCAAAGGAAGACCAAGATAGATCGTAGGAAGTTGTCCTTTTCTACAAGCCAACGTAGCAGCGATCGAATCCAAACACCTAACATCTCCCACTCCAAAGACTTGGCTCTTCTCGAGATTAGCACGAAGACCTGATACTGCCTCAAAACAACGTAAGATGCCTTTGAGAGCCTGAGCTTGGGAGCGGGAGGCTTGCAAGAAAAAGATAGTATCGTCTGCGAACTGCAGGTGAGAAATGGTGGGACCCTCCCGACCCGCAGAGAAATTTGCCAAAAAATCACCTTCAACCGCTTTGGAAGTCATACGACTCAACGCTTCCGCCACTAAGAGAAACAGATATGGGGATAGAGGATCCCCTTGTCGAAGGCCCCTAGTACTCCTGAAGAAGCCAGCGGGCACTCCATTAACAAGAACCGAGAACCGGGCCGTAGATACGCAAGTACGGATCCAAGATCTCCATTTCTCACCAAACCCCATACGACCCATCACGTACTCGAGGAAAGGCCAGCTAACATGGTCATAAGCCTTCTCCAGATCCACCTTACAAATAATGCCAGGAGTGCCTTCTCGGATTCTCGAATCAATGACCTCGTTAGCAATCAATACCCCATCCAGGATCTGACGGTCACTCACAAACGTCCCTTGAAAGGACGATATAATATTGCCCATCACCCCTTTGAGTCTGGTAGCCAACACCTTGGCGATGATTTTGTATGTGCTGCCAATCAAGCTAATAGGACGGAAGTTAGGAAGAGAAACGACTCCTTCTTTCTTGGGTACTAGGGCTATAAATGTAGTGTTTGCTCTCCAGTCAAGCCACGAATCCTGGTAGAACTCCTCCACCCGCAAAAAATCTTGTCCCACAATAGACCAACAGCTACTGAAGAAGGCTAAAGGGAAGCCATCAGGCCCAGGCGCCTTGTTGCCCCCAAGGGACTTGATGGCGGCTAAGGCTTTCTCCTCGAAAGGTCTCTCTAGCCACCTACCTTGATCCTCTTCTAGAATGCCAAAGTCTAGACTGTTCAGCTTCGGCCTAAATGCCACTTTTTCAGAATAGAGATTGGAGTAAAAGGATACAATAGCATCTCTAATTCCAGCTTCATCTTCAATCGACGACCCATTTACCATAATGCTAGAGATGTTGACTCTTCTTCTGGTGTTGGCTATCCTGTGGAAAAACTTGGTGTTCTTATCCCCTTCTCTGAGCCATCTCAATTTGGATTCGTGCTTCCAGCTAATTTCCTCAAGACGAGCCAGTGCCATAAACTCATTCTTCAATTCCGTCCTCTTGCTGAAAACTTCCATAGGGATGGCCTCGGTTTCTTCTTGCCTGTCTATGCGAGCTATCTCCTCCAACACTGCACCCATCTTCTCGTCAATTCTACCAAAAACCTCCCCATTCCAAACCTTCAAATGCTTTTTAAGGGCATTGAGTTTACTCCAAAAAATGTAACTAGCTCTACCAGTAAAAACATAGGAGCTCCACCAAGCTTCCACCTTGTTAAAGAATGATGACTCTTTCATCCACATAAGCTCGAATCGGAATGGGCTGGGACTCCTGCTAATTCCTCCGCTATCAAGAACAATAGGGCGGTGATCGGACGTTGGATTGGGAATAACGGATTGGATGACCCCAGGAAGTGGGCCTCCCAACTGCTGGAGATAAGAAACCTGTCAAGTCTACACAAAGTAGGATGGGTCTGGTGGTTAGACCACGTAAAGTAAGCACCGGCTAGAGGGAGGTCCACCAACTCATGTCTAGCCACAAAATCGGAGAAATACCTCATATGTGGCGTAATTCTACTGCCTCTGTTATCCTCACTCCTTTTCTCGTGAGCGAATCTAATCACGTTGAAATCCCCCCAATGCACCACGGATAGCTCCACAGACCCTGCACACTGTCCAACTCGTCCCAAAAATTGCTATGGAGAGCATTCTGATTGGGGCTGTACACACCCGAAAAAACCCAAAGGAACCCATCTTCGTTGCATCTGCATAATAAGGAAATGGAATATGCTCATAAAAGGACGTTTTCCACCAATATTACCTCAGGATCCCAGATGGCTACCACCCCTCCCGCGGAGCCATATGCTAGAATAGCGAACCACTTGTAATCGCGCCTACCACAAATATCGAACACCAGAAAGTCCTCCACAACAGATAATTTAGTTTCCTGGATCACCATAAGATTCGACTTCCACCTGCTAATACCACATCTAACAGCTGCCCTCTTCTCCTTGTTGCCCAATCCCCTAACATTTCAAGAGAGAATTTTGAGCTTCATTGAGACCGGTAATTGGCCCTGGATTTCATACCCTTTCTCCTTTCCTGAGTATTCCCATCATAATTGATGTTGCTCACCAGTTTGTTGAGTTCTCTCTTACACCTACTCCTAGGGTTGCTAGGCTTACACCCTGATTTATCCTTCCCCGTATGAAACCCGCTAGTTACAGAGCCTCTGAAGTGGTTAAGTGGGGTGTTCTCAACATCTGATCTAACCCCCCTCTCAGGGCTAACAGTAAAGTTGCCCTCCTCTGTATCTGTAGTTTGGCTAAATAAGCCTCTGGCTAATTCCTCCCTGCCTTCGAAAGTCACCCCAATGGACTTCCTGAATTTGATGACCCGGTCCGTGGACCAACACTCTTCAGTTTCCGATGACGAGTTACTCTGGTGTAACTCCCTGGGTGGGGTACCCAGGTTAACTATCGATGGAGGCGGACCCGTCGAAGCTATTGTTACTCCATCTAAAGATCCATCATCTGCCGATGACTCCGAATCTAGGGATTCCTCATCCGTTATCCCTGCATATTCCGATTGAGAGGCTTGAATAGAAGAAACATCGGAGAAGCCGTACTCCACCAATCTGCCTTCCTTCAAGATGTCCACTACTGCGGACAGCTCTTTAGGTGCCCCAATAGGAGGGAAGACAATGAAGTTCAGATAATTGAGGGGAGTAGCTGGTTTCAGGTGGTTGGCCTCTGAGAGACTGGGGACCATACTACCTGAGGCCTTCCTACCCATCTCTGCTACCTCATGCAACGGAGAGGAGCAAGAGGAATTCAGAAACCACTCCTTGTTAGATGCGACCTCTTTATCTACTCCTGGACTACGAGTAAGAATCCTCGGGCGGAACTCAGGGGAAGGAAGGCTAACGTGTGAGGCGGAGGATAAAGAGCTTGGTTTAGCCTTAGCGTTGACCGAAAGATGCTCATTTGAGTTCGCATTCCCGGCTATGATAACATGCTTCGCAGGTATGTTTGAGCAGTTCCCTGTTTCCCATCCACCCTCTCCGACCCGACACTTGTCTAGTCCCACTAGATTCGTACCACCACGTGGCAGTGACTCCCTAGGCCATGATGCAGTTGAGCGTCGATCGTGCGAGGATCGACATGCTATTTGTTGATGGGACTTCTCCCTGCCGCTAAGAGAGAGCCGAGTCTACAATCTGTCTACCTGTTAGCTTCTTTCCCAGGAGATCTTCCCCATTGCTCCTCTCGACGAACGACACTTGGTGGAAACCCGAACCACCCTTTTCCGTATCCCCTACAACAGCCTGAGACTTCTCCACATGTCCCGAGTACAACCCTTCGTTCAGGCTCCCTACTGAGGGTGAGCTCTCAAAGTACGACACGTGTGCTTTCCCCCTTCGTTTATCAGCTACGGTGTTGTTTTTAAATTTGAAATCCTTCATCGAATTTAAACGGGAGTAGACATCCGTTTTTGGCCAGCTGGATTGCTCGTGCAACACCACCCCGCTGCTCCCATAGGTCTGTTTGCCACGTGTCGAGCCATACCCTTGAGCGCGAGGTTTCGCCTCTCTCCTTGCCACGTATCACTTGTTGCTCCACCTCACCATCTCCCCCGCTACTACGACCCTGAAACAGGGCAATGCTTGGATTGGGGGACTGTCGTTCCTTCCAAGTTTCTTCTACTTCGACAATGACGGGGAAGAGAACACCCCTATCGCTTATATTAACAACCCTTGGAATGCTTCTCAAACCCCCTGCTGCAACTCGAATACAGATGTAGTCCATGTTTTCCGACGCCGCCTTAGAGTTGTCGAGCTCCGTGAGTTCTCCGCAAAGACTCCCTAAAGCTTCGATGATATTCCGGTTCCGAAGACGGAATGGAACTCATCGGAGAGTGATCCATCGTTCGGAAGTAAGCGATTCGGCAAGAAAGGTGTGGACTGACGGCCACCACTGATGAAAGCATGCCAATCCGTTTCCCACCTTGATGGGGCCTTTTTTGCAAATCTTCGCCACCTCCTCCTCAGAGCCGGCGAAGCAGAAAAATCTGCCCGAGCCGAATTCTGTGAGTTTCAGAATACCGAAATTCCTGAGGTTTGCGAGAATGATCTTCTTGATCTCGACCAGGGGAAGGTGGCTCCCAGCAACATCGCAGACAACTGCCCTACACCACCGACCGAAACATCCCGACGCTACTCCATAGTCAGTGGTGATACGAGGAACACCTCCAACCTTAGCATTGACCTCACTGACCTCCCCTGCTTCATGATATGTGTTGTGCCTTTGTGGTCCTTCGATTGATGGTGAGCTGAAGCCAGAAAGGATCGACTAAGGACATACAATAGGTTCGACCATCCTTCCGGGATGAAAGTCAGAGATGACGAGGATTTCCCAAAAAATTCGAGCACCTTCAGGAAACCCCCTCGATGGTTCTTCCGCGTGTCACTACCCAGGTCCTGCTGCATCATGCTTCTTTCTCACAAAATTGCTTACATCTTTGCTGGCGCAGAGCTCTTCCAAAATCTTGCAAAACCAGAATGCATTGGCTCTACTGAAGAGAATATTTTTGAAGAATCCTCTGCCCCTTTTCGTAACCTTCAGCAATCTGCTATTTCCCACCCAGACATCCTCCAAGTCAAAGGATTTGGCCTCAATCAGCAGTGTCTTCCTCGTCTGCTTCATCACTCAACTTCACCAACGGGGTTCGAAATTCTTCGCGAGGTATCTAGTTCAAGAAGACTCCTCAAATTTCATATCTCCAATCATTCATCATCTGTGACCAAACGCGAGGAAGACGAAGCCCTACCAGCATCCCCCAGTTTGTGCCATATCATTGCGAATTGGGTCATGCTCATCTTGATTGTTTCGTTTGGTGTGATAAACCCTAGAAATTTGACTTCGTTCCCCACCAGAGGGCTTTGAGGAGAATATCATCCTCAACATCAAAGGGTTACTATTCTTTTGGTCCAAAACTTTCAAGTTTCAAAGAATGCCGGGGGCTGTTTTTGAGGACTTCGTATTCCGATGGGATATGATTTGTAATAGAGACATTGTTTAGTCTCGGGGCTTTCCTTCTTCTCTTTTCGTTTTCTCTCTTCCTTCTATAGCTTGTTTTTTTTGTTTCTTAGCCTTTGTATGGTCTCCTCGACCTCTCTAGCTCTTTGTAATGTCCTTTTGCTTTAACAACAGCCTATACTTATCAAAAAAAATAAATTTGATGTTCTGAATTTTTCCGTTTCTTATTTTAACCATTAGACCCTAGAATGAATCTTCAGCTTCGACCCAGATGTCAAAAGTCTTCCCAAGACTGAGAGGCTGCCCCAAGCTGGTCTAGTAGTGTTTGAAAATGAACATTGAGTTTCTCACTCGAGCGATGCATAAGTGTTTCAAAGGTGCTGGTCCCTCTTAGGCACGTAGGCAACCCAAGTCTGCAGGATGTTTCTACATTCTTGTTTACCTTAATTGTTCCCAAATTTGCACCGCATTGCTCACTTAATCTTCTTATTATATGATTTGAATCTTTATTTTTTTATTCATCATCATGTTAGCCTTAATACCAGTTTTATTGGTTGGCATCATGAATCCTATTTCGCCACTTGACTCATTTAGAGCTATATATTTTGTCAGGCATATGTCTTCAAATCTTTTCTTACCATTTCAATCACTTTCTTTATTTTATTTCCTATTGGGGCCATACCTAGATTTCCTTGAATGTCCATGTTTCTGATATTGTCTATCTTAATCATTCTGCTCATCCATCCCAACATCTTCATCTCTTCTACATTCATTCTATGAACAAGTTATTTCATGATTGCTTAACATTCAGCTCCATAAAGCATAGTTGCTCTTACTGCTGTCTTATAAAATTTTCCCTTTAGTTTGATAGGAATACGTCAATCACATAATACTTCAGAATCGCGTTCCCACTTAAGCCACCCAGTACTAATTTTATAGGTCACATAAATCTTTATTTTTTAATATATTACTTTACTGTCACATTTCATTATTAAATTCCATATTATGATTGTTGTATTATAGAATTGTAACATGTCATTGTAGAAAATTAGTTATGATCTGCAGATTGTTATCATGTTATGAATATTATTTTTAGTACATATGAATTTTATTTATGCATCACTTTTGCATAAGCATTCCTATATGCTATTTGGCATCACACACACAACTCCATTGTATATTGTACCCCCAGACCTGGGATCGAGTCTTTGGAGGGGTAATTCCTTGGGGGGGTTTAGGGGGGAATAATAAATGTTTACCTATAAAAAAAACCTATAAGTTTTCACCTTTTTTTGTTTTTTGTTTTATTTTCATTCACTGGGTGCTCACCTAGGTGCCTAGGCATTTGCTTAGGCATGGGGGGTTTGCAGCCTGGGGTCTGCTAGGTGTTTGACAACCTTGGGATTCATATGAGATGAGTGTCGTTAGAAAGGGAAGAGAGCTAGGGGCTTCCCGTCTGTCCACTCTAAACCCCAACGAATTTAGATTTGTGTTACCCTTTTGAAAAGCTTAGTGGGTAGTGAGTCCCACCTCCCTGCGTGTGTACATACTGATATATGCTGTTTGTACTTCGTAGGCTATTCTTAGGCTTACCTGAATAGTAGCTTAGATTTTGTCCCTCTTTTTTTCTTTTCACAGAACCCATTTTCTTAATAGAAAAGAGGCTTCCCTGCTATACAATCTGACTTGTCCACTAAAATTGGGAAATTTGAGGAATATATTGTGCATGGACAAATGAAGCAATGGTTAAAAACCCAAAGAATTGAACTAATGATATTTGAAGATAATGTTAAACAGAATTAATGCTTAGAATATCTTCAATGCTTTACAAGATTCAACTGTTAATCATGTGTCTCACAGTTTGGAAATCCTGAGATCTTTTTACCTACTTGTGTTTGTTTATAAATCAGCAGTTGCTCTTATTTTTTTGGGAAGAAATACTAGTCCAAGAAGTGCTTTCATTTCGTGCTGAGGCTTAGTTTCCTTTCTAATTATCCTGTACACTTGAAAATTTTATTCTGAAGAAGCTGTGCTTGGTGTATTGCAGTGTATTGAAGAAGTGAAATGGTCCGAGGGCTACTTCTACTACTTGTTTGATATTTGGCTTTGTGGGCTGGTTTGTTTGATTTTGGGACATGGGTTTTGTTCTTAGATTCAAACTTTGGTGTGTTGCTGGGATGTGTCTGTGTTGATGATGCTTTAGTTCATGGTAGTTCTCACAATCTCACCATATCTATATAACAAGTGAGTGGTTGTCTCCCCACTTATACTCCCTCTTATAGGCTTCAATAAAGAAGGCCCGAGATCTATTCCCCCAATTGGACGGTGGATCTCAGCCGACACCTGATTTTGGTAAATGTCTTGTCGGGGAGTGCCGTGGGCACGGGCCACCCACTAGTATAATATATAAGAAGGCTTTTTAGAGTTACTGTTGGTAACACTACTACAATACCTATTCTATAATAAACTCGACCCCACCCTTAGAGGTCATCAATGACTACTTCGACAACTTATTCCAAAATTGCCCATATATAATTTTATTTCTACATTAGAACAAAGGGCAGTTTAGTCTTCTAATATTTAAATATTATAGCATGGTTCAGCTTACAGCATGTCACTATTTTCAAAAAGTTTTATTTTTAAACTTTAAAAGCACGTTTTCAAGGTGCATCCGATGGTGCAGACAATGGTTCCATGCTTTAGAGTCCTACACCAGGTATGCAGACTAGTTTTTATGGAAAGGCATGCACCATTTTTTTTCTCTTCTTTTTTTTGGACAATGACCTTAATTTCGTCATTTTGTTAATATAAACTTAGTATTTAGACAACTCGTGGAAGTTTCACCGTGATCCACGACCATTCTCCAAGTTAGAGCCTTTGGAATCACGGCTTAACCCTATAATGCAGCTAGTACTATTTAATATGTCGCAATTGTGTGTGCGTGTGCACGCGAGCCTGCATGTTTCTGATTCTGCTTTTGGATAACACTCACTGCGACAGGGATTCGAGCACACCCACAAAAAGATCCCAAATACAGTTTTTTCTCAATTTGATAGGGGAGGTGTTTTCTCTCTTCAACCTGTCCCTGCATTTGGATTGAGCTGGGAATCTTGCACCTGCCCAAACGAGTCTAAAAGTAGCCCCACAGCCAATTAGCAATAACAATAATATATAAGTTAATCTATTCTATCTATATAACAAAATAGGGAAGTTGTCTTATTTCTAATCTTATCCTGCTTCGTAAGATAAGTTGTTGATATCAAATCCATCCATCTAATGTGGACGGTTAGATTTCAGGCACTCAATCCCCCTCATTTGACTTCTTGCGCAACAACTTGAAAATTTTGAATTTTGAATCATTATTATTTTTGTTATTTTCTTATTTTTTTTCATTTTTGCCCCTGTGCGTTAAGGTAACGCCTTCAATCCGTTGTACCGTTTGAGTACCGAAGGCACCCAATTTTTGCAAAAGCTTTTGTCGGAGAGTGCCATTTACTAGTTTATTAATGAATGAAAGTGTTCTTGCCTTCCTAACAAAATCCCCATTATTTCCAAAGTTTTGTCCAAGGAAAAAATTTGATGTAAGCCTTTTTTTTTTTTATACGGGTGTCTAGAGCACACCTCTAGACACCCCTATAAACGCCACATGGAACACTATTAGAGATCCATGACCCTTAGGATGTTTGAAAAATCTCTAGATGGCAATTCAGACCAAAAATCAGTTGGATTAGAATCTTTTTCATGGGTTGAATTTCAACCTTGGATTTGAAAATTATTTGGGTATTGAGATTCAACACCTATAAAACACCAATCAGACTGATTTTTGGTGGCAAGTACATCTAGGGTTGTTTCAAACATCCGTACCATAACAAATCTCTAAGAGTTTTTAGGTCAGCCCAACACCTGAACAAAAAAATGCCAAACATAAAAAAAATTCTCCCTCTAACTTAATTGTATTACATAGTAAGGCTTCCATCAGCAACGCTGACGACGGACCACAGTGTTAGCCACATGGACACTTTTAGAGGCCGCTGACTTTATGGATCTTTGGCCCATCCCTGGGTAGACTAACGCAACAAAAATCGGCATGATTAGTGATTTCTAGCCTTTGGATCATAATGGTCTAAATCTACGGTTAAAAGAAACATGAAAAGACTAATCCAATGGAAAGAAATTACTAATAGGGATGAAGTTTAGTATGGAGGTCTACCTACGGATGGGCCAAACATCCGGTCGGTGGTCTCTAAAAGTGTGCCACATGGCACCAACTATTTGGTATCAAAATTCAATGTTTGTAAAGAAAATGATTAATTAAAAGTCCATGTACATTATTAAATGTAATGATCACATGATCCAAGGTAAAAAATGTACCTCGAGTTACGTGACAATAGTAATGCTTGAATTTCACGGTTAAAAATCAACCCATGAAAATTCATGACTCCAATCGAATGCTTAGAAATCACTAATCAGGCTGATTTTTAGGCGTGTAGGTCCACCTAGTGATGGGCCAAACATCTATACGGTCAGTGATCTCTAAGAGTGTACCATGTGTAAGGTGCACGTCCCCCAAGTTAACATAAGGATTGCTAAAACTTCTATGGATATATAAAACCAGTTGACATCCTCGCTTGACAATAATTTTGTTTTGAAATAATAGCAACAATTGGATTTGGATGGGCTGTGCTGAGACTTATGGTATCTAATTGTGAAGCCAAACAATAAATAATCTAGTTACAAATTAAATTTACAAAACTAATAGGTCACTTAGGGCGTGTTTGATTGCACATAAATTTTTTCCGAGAAAATACATCTCGGAAATGCCTTAAATTACAAATTGATTGCAACTGAGAACACATTTCAATCATGTGAGAAAATTAAGGCGTTTTTTCAGGTGAAAATGAATTCTCACCTATTTGGATGGGAAACGAATTCCGGGCTTAGTAGGGAAAATAATCCAGATTTAAATGGCTTGGTAGGGAAAATTAGACAGATATAAATTGACTAGCAAACAATGAACAGTTGTGTTTTCCGAAGGAAAATGCAATTTTCCGACTTGGCAATCAAACGCGCCCTTAGGTTCATTAGTTATTATCGAATGGGGACGTGGAAGATTATGACTTAGGGGCCGTTTGACAAATCCAAAATAAGTTGATTTTTGGCCTCTGAAAAAAAAAAAAAAATAAAGTAGAAAAGTTCGTTTGGGTAGCATTAACGAAATTAATTTTATAACGTTAAAAACTTGATTTTTCTTCAAGAAATATTTTTTTGATTCTTGATTTCCATGGAAGTTGAAGCAAAAAATTAAGTGGGTCGTGCGTTTAATCTAAAATACTGGAGCCGCGTGGAAGATAATGACTTCTTTTAACTGCCATTCTTTGTACATAAAAATACCCTTAACGCACGCCCCATTCATAGACTGAGATGGACAACCTGATTCCAAGCCCCCGAGTCCAAGTCTAGGGGTCGAGAAAGTGCCATCCGTCCATTCCCGAGACAAGACAGCAACAACAACCTCCTCGAATCTACATATTATTAAGGCAACTGCTCAAGTAGGTCATTATTTAAAATAAAAAATTAAAAAATCCCCCTCCATTTCATCAAACCCCATGGACAAATTTGACTTTTCAAACTTCGTCTTTTTGTCTTTCCAACTGTACCTTGAGTTGCCACAATTTTCAGATTGGCCCCTACAAACTTATCTTCTCCGACTGCCCCTTGCTCAAAGCTTCCTATTAAGGCGCCCCTTCTTCCAAAAAAGCCCCTACAATCATGCAGTGCTTCCACTTACATTTAAGTTGGCATATTGCAGTGTGCAAATCTAATGAATCACTGAGAATATCTCAATGGTAAGAGCAAACTCTTCACACCAGAAGGTGTCAGCTTGCTTAGTTGGTAAAGTTTGTGGGTGATGATACCATAGACCTGGGTTCAAAACCCGCCTTCATCACCAGGTTACTAATCTCCAGGATTACCAGGCAAAAAACAAAAAAAAAAAAACTCTCTACACCGGAATTTTCATAAAATTAGAGCATGAACAGATGTGTACAAACACCAGATGCTTTATGAAGCTTTAAGCTAAAAGATTCATAAATATACAAACATCCAGACGACTAAATTACAGATTTAATTGCAAGAAACTATGTATAATGAGATATAATCTCCGCCGATCTTGCTTTGCTCATACACACTACCACTGCCATGGTGCACCGGAGACTAATGCCGGTTTGCAGGGCCTTATCTACATATTATGCTGTACACAGGCTATGGACTTTAAGCCTCCTTGCTTTTCTCCAAGACTAAATACTGTATATCTCATCCGGCGAAGGCGAATTGATTGAGCTCTTGAATCCCGATAATGGGATTCATTGATTCGGATACTGTCTGCTAAAGCTCAAGTCAGTATTGTTGTTGCTAATGGTTAGTTTCTTGCTTGATGGGATTACAGGCTCATATTCTGTATTCCCCTCAACGGGTGGGTTGAACAGATCATTGACAGAAGAAGCAGTCATGGCTGAATTTCGTTCATCTCCAACGTCGTCGTAGATTGTTCTGTAATTGTTGCTATTGGTACCACCTTGAAAGCTTAAATTCGAGGCGGGTTCGGTGGGAGGAACATCTTGAGAGGCAAATATGTAAGCCATAATAGGGCAATCTTTATGGAGATAATTTGCCACCACCTCTAAATTAGGATTTGCACTTGGTTGCTCCTCAACATTTGGTAAGTAGCCAACTGGTTCAGTCCGACCACCGTCGTCTCGATCTTCCCAAGTGATCCTTGGTGTGTTGCCTTTATGTCGAACTCGACACAGTACCCAATCGTCCAACTGCATAATAAGAAACATTTCTTTCCATATGAGTTACGATCCACCTCTCTTTCGCGCGATAATCGTTAAATTTGAGAGCTTGGATGTTATATCTACCTTTACTTGGATTTGTTTCAGCAAATCTCGTTAAATGATTCTAATACCTAACGATCATATTGTTAGAATTTTATTTTCATTGTATATGTACTTTTAGAACACTTATAAATGCTAAAAAATAAGTTTGTAACTTCATTAAGTATTAAAAATCGGATGAACCTTATCAAGACATATAATGTTTTTTTCATTGTCTCATTCTGTCTCAGTCGATATGTCCTATTCTGCTAGCTTACCGATGATGAAACGGAATGAGATTTTAAACCTTTAGGGGGTCAATACGATATTGTTAGAGCACTTCGACTTGCCTCAACTATTTGATTGAGGAGATGCCTCAACCCCCTATCATGTTGTGACCCTAGTTAGTAAATTCGCGAATTATACGCGTTCAATACCCGAATTTTTTTTATTTTTTTGAAGAAACGTTTAATACTTCCGTATAAAATAAAAAAAATCACGAATTTTAAGACTACGAATAGAACATGTATTATTCGCATTTAATAAATGAATTTTGTATTTTTTTAAAATAAAAACGTATTAAATGGCCACATAAAATGAAAAAAATTTGGTAAAATTCAGGCTTTTTAAAGCTAAACGAATACAACATTTGAACAGTGACCGAATTTTTGACCGAATTTATTTATCCTGAAACCGAATTAAACTCGAACTTTTCCCGTTTCGAATCTTTGCCGCATACCAAATTGCTAACTATGGTTGTGACATGCGGAAGGGAGGGCAAGGGCTACCTAAAGAGTAGGTTACAAACAGAAATGTTATCAAAAAATATAATTTGAACCAAAACTAATTCTCTTGGTTACCCTTAACCTCCCCGACACGAGCTGATAGATGATTGGGGGTTGAGGAGATGCCTCAACCCAAGTACGTGGGTGAGGAAATTGGTTTTTTCGTGTTAGGCTCTATATGGTCATCAACACAAAGTTTTACAGAAAAAATAATAATTTGTAAGTTAAAAAATGTCGAAACAGAAAAAGTTTTATGACATTTACATGCGAAAAAAACATTTCTAGAAAACTTATTCTGGCAACCATACAGAGCCTTAGAGTCACTAATATAAGTCTTCGCTTTCGTCTTATTTCTCTAATTGCAAAAGAAAGAGAACCTAGAACCTATCTTCATGGTCAATGACAAGTGGAACCCACTTACTCTCATAGAACCTCTTAACCTTGAAGGCCGGATCATGGTATCAAGCAATCTATATTCATGCATGATCCAGTCAGTTTTAAGTCCCTTTGGGGGACGACCTTCGTAGAAGACTAGAGCTTTCTTCACTCCAACACTCTGTGATCCGCAAGAAGTGAGAATTGGTTTGTCTGTCCCTGTCGCCTTCCAATAACCTGAAGCTGCTGCTCTATTAGGCCGTGCTCCATTCGGATACTTCCTATCCCTTGGACTGAAGAAGTACCACTCTTCCTCACCAAACAAAGCCTTCTCTGAAAAAATAAAAACATATGTTTAAATGGTAAACTAAAGAATGTAGAAATAATAGAAAAGCAAAGACGATAGCCCGATCCACGCGATACAAACTCGGTAGCTCCCATGGATTGTACTTGTAGAGGTCCACTTCGGCGATAATGGATGCCGGGATCGGACGTGAAGTTGCTTTGTTCCTTAGATAATGAATGATGAGCTCCTCATCTGATGGGTGGAATCTAAAGCCAGGAGGAAGTTGAATATTTGAACTGGGTTGTTGTCTCTCCGCCATGGAAGGAGGAGGGACTAAGGGAATCAAAGAACACCGAAAATATCGATCAAAATGGTTGTAAATTTGAGAGCACTGTGTAGGGGTGTTTTTATGGTGCAATCTAGGCAGACGTGGACTTTAATTGAGGGAATAAACTATGAAGGATACCAGATTAATGCACGTAGAGGTTCTAAAGCAATAGATTGGAAAGCAACCCATTAATTTGGTTTTTACCTGTTGGAATAGACATTATTTCGTCCATGAACCTCTTGGACTCGCTCTATCTTCAGATACTGTAATGATAGGATGGTGCAACTCACCACCATAAGCCGAAAATCGGACCAATCAGATGTCGCCAAATGTCTGTATCATATCTCCTGCTTTTGGATATTCAGATGGCCAAAAAGTCAACTGATCCAGCGGCTACCATCCTGATTTTGTGTTTGGAATATATATATCTCATCCAAATTTGACTTGTGTACGTGCCTAACTATGGAGCAAGGTGTAGAATATGGTGGTGATGAATTGCACCATAATGTCATTCCTTGTCATCTCCTAAAGTGAAAACGACTTGTGATGAATAGATGATTCAACAAATCCCCTTGAGACACGTGGAAGACAAGCAATCTTATTGGATTCTGTTTTTCTTTTGGTTAGAAGTGGTATTTGATCACACTGGCCGGCCACACGGCTCACATGCAGATGAGATGGGAGTATCTTTTTTGGTGGGCCGTCTCTTGGATTGGTTGGATAACTGATTGAGTGGACTTGATTAGATCAAATAAGAAAATTGACTCGGCAGAGTCGACTCAACTAGGTCACATTTGACTCGAGCGACTCCGAAGGCATCTTCTAAGCCTAGCCGAGTCGGCTCATCGAATGGGGTAGTCCTTGAAAAGGGCTGGACTCGGCCGATTCAAGAGTAGAATCTCGAAAATTAGAGATGAGAGGATGGTCCTAATCATCCCATAAAATGGACCTGTCAGTCCAAGAAAAATGTCAATTCATTGGATGGTTAGGATGATCTGAACAGACAAAAGTTTGGAAAAACAGAGATTGTGGGTCCCCCAGATTGAATGGTGGTAGTATTATCAAAATATATTGTCCCTATTGATAAAGGAAGGTAGGCTGAGGATAGGGAGAGCGAGATCGAGATCGAGAGAGAAAAAGAGAAAGAAAAAAGCAGGAAAGGATGCGGTTTTTGGCACTTTGCTTTCACTATGACTTAGGTTTATCCGCGCCAAAGTCCACGAAGAAGAACACGCTGAGATGCGCCGTGACTCGTGAGTTGTAAAAAGAGACAGAATAAAGCCAACATGACAACCGGGATTTTGTTGCCTATATACGTTTCTCCTTGGAATCTTTTGTCTTTCCTTTCAATTCTTTCCACACCCACACATATATAAAACATTTGTACGTATATGCCACCCCCCCCGCCCTCTTATTTTTTTTCTAATTCCGAGGGTATCTGGATCTCTTAGAGCAACCCAATTAGTCCCCGGGGTTGTGTACCCCTTTCACACGCGCCAGGTAAAACCGGGGTAAATCCTCCGTGCTTGGGGGCTGGAGTCGAATTCAGGACCTCCTGCAGTCTGGAGTGGGGTCCTGTCCAGATATTCTCTGGCCCCAAGGGATTTCAAACTTTGAAGTCTCCCCACCCAAAACGTCCCACACATATCCCAATCTCTTAACCCAAGCGGTGTTAAGCCCTTGGTTAGTGGTTAACAAAGGGTACTAAACTTTGAAGCCTCCCACGTGCCCAAAATGTCTGACACATACCCCAATCCCTTAACCCAACCCATGTTAAGCCCTTGATTAGTGGTTAACAAGGGTACTTGTCCGACATTTTGGGAGGTGAAGTCACCTGAGCGAGCGAATTTTTTCCAGGGTCCTGGCCATCTCCGCCCAGCCATCGGGTTATGGGCCTCTTTTTTCGACTGCAAACTTTTGTTTTTGTTTTTTTTTACAGATTACCCATCTCACAATTCACAAATACCCTTTTAAGTTCACTCAGAGTTTATTCCAAGATATTAGAATTCAAGATTTTTATCCAGTAAAGGTAGAAAAGGAGCTGATCAAACACTTTCGAAGAGTACAACCGTTGATACCCAGGTTTGAATTTGTCAGGATATGTTTACTTAATTATTGGTGCAAATACTACCCGTTGGATGGACCTTGTTCACACCGATGGTTCCCTTGTCATCTTGTAACTGATAGTGATGTCGAATCCAAGGAAATCCATGAAAAAGCTCTATGGTACTCTATGCAAGAAAACAAAGTAGGAGAATTACAACTTGTGGGATGAGGTACATGAGGATCTAGAGGTCAGGAATTCAAGTGTAAGACATACCCAAAAACAAGAGAGTAGAACCTCAATGACTGAAGCTCTAAAATTTTGATTACTGTAGACAATGTTTTCAAATTCCATAAGCTCTCTTTTGAGTTTTTAAAGGATCTTAAGATCTCAAGGTGATCATGGGAGAGGCTCTACACCATGCTTCGAAGTCTCAGTTGATCCCGATCTATATCACCAGGCATGGATCCATTTGATCAGGGGTTGTGATCAAATTAAGATTATTTGATAAATCTTAGTGAAATACATTAACCCTAATCAATAGTTTATATAGATCATAAACCTATCTAAAGATCTAATCCTAGTCAATCTAATATAAGATTTCTAATTGATCTTTTCTTAATCTTGACAAACAAGAAAATATTGTATGGGATACACCAATAATGATATGGTATAACCTCACACAACTTATTACTAATCCTACTGAATATATACTCTAATACCCTTCTGCAATCACATGTCATTTGAAAAAAGAACACATGATTTGTCACAATAAATACGAGTCTTGATTTATGAAATGAATATGATGAATCGCCTAAACATTCGTTCGTGTGCTTGATGATGGTCATCGCCAAAAAAATTCAAGAAAATCGAGGAGCATAAGAGAGGGATGCATATCAATAGGCTCTACTAAAATAGAAGATAGTCCTTTAAATTTAAAGAACATTGGCCTCCTTGGGCCAAGATGAAGTAAAAGGTGGGTCTCTTTTGTGTAGAATAAAGAAGGGTGTATCCATCTTTGGGCCTCATGGGCTTTCCGTGGGCCTATTTGGGCCTCATGTTTTTTTTTTGTAACCCAACATCTATCTATACATTCACAAGATGTTCACCTACGCAGAACAGAAGTTTGACGATGAGGTCCCTCATCAACGTTGACGACAAACGACTGTTTGGGCTGCTTGGCACACTCTTAGAGACACCTGACTGTATATCTGTATGGATCGATGTTTGGCCCATCTCTAGGTAGACCTACATACCAAAAATCAGCCTGATTTGTGATTTCTAACCATTGAATTTGAGTACCCCAAATAATGCTCGAAATCCATGGTTAAAAATAAACCATGGAAAAGACTTAATCCAACAGATAGAAAATACTAATTAGGTTGAATTTTGGTATGCAAGTCCATCTGATCAGATGGACCAAACATCCATACAGTCAGCTATATCTAAGAGTATGCCACGTGGCTTAAACTATGGTCCGTCATCAAAATTGACGAGGCCCTGCAATCACTTAATTTTGAAACAACTTGATTCACATAGCTCCTTTATTTTCAGACACAGCTGTGTTGCTGTGGTCCCGAGTGCTCCTTAGGTTCACATGACCTGTAGAGAGTTCTACCACCACGCACAAGCTATCAGAAAATTTGCAGTTTTTTCTTCACCTGATCACGAGAATCTTTGGAATAAAAAACATGGATTAAATTGGATGGTTGAGATCATCCTTCCATGTTCTCCTGTCCTAGAGTTTTTTTTTTTAAGGGACACGCGTTGGTTTAAGGAACATCAATTCTCGCCCATAATACTCAGACCCTTGTGCCTTGATTGATCCTTCATTTAATAACCCAAATGAAAACCATAAAATCCATTTAAGGTTCTGCATGGATTTTGACAGAAAAGTTCTAATAGAAAAGGATCGAGATCGGGATCGGGGGACCAAAAAAAGTGAACCAACAAATTCACGTTTGTTGTCAGCCGTGGATCCCGATAATCTAACGGTGGTTTTGCTTTTGCAAAAGTGAACGTCAGCTAAGCAATATTAACCACCGTTGGATTCTTGGGACCCACGGCCGACAACAAATTCACTAATGTTGGTCTCCTGATCCAGATCCAATAGAAAATTTTTAATTACCCAGATAAATATTTGATTCGTTTATTAGCTAACGTACATCATTCTCTCAACTCGCGTGGGTCCCACATAATCGGATAAGACAAATATGGGTTAGGTGAGTGTGAAACCCACATAATATATCCGTTACTTTCAATCCTATATCCCCTGGCTGGTGAATAGCTCTCTCGCGAAAAGAGACTTCCCATCCATATTATACGAATCAACATCAAAATATCCCTTGCTCACTTATTCACCACCTCCACCTCCAGAAGGCGGGAAAATTGATGGGTGGGTTCAAGAAAATATTTGCGTGGACAAATACACAGCCAAACACAGTAAATTATATTTAGCCACGTAAATGTTTTATTTTCCCACAAAAGGGCCTGCCAAATAAGGATGCAATTCGGGTGTGTTGGGTCAGGTTTGGGATCAACCTGGGCCCAACCCAATCTTCAAAGTTTTGAACCCAAGCCCAACCCAACTCAAGGTTGGGCCTAGAATTTCCACCCCGAGCCCAACCCAATCGGGTTAGTCAATTATTCAAGGTTTTGATCTATATCTCTAGATCAGTGGTATATATATAAATATATTGACCTAACATGAGCCTGAACCCGATTTTGATCAGGTTGTCAAAATCCAGGCCTGAGCCCAACTCGAACCCAAAGTCGGGTTAAACCTGTGAGGCTCGGGTTGAAGCAGCCCAAGTTGAATCTCTACTGCCAAACAGCCTATGAGATCAAAAAAGTATTTCCAAGAGAATTCTCTACTTCAGAACCTTCACTCAAGAGTCAAGACAACTAATGGAATATATATCAAAGGTCACTACCCCACTCTCTCTCTCCTACGCACACTTGCAGTATTATTATACACCGACAGCCCAAAGCCAAATTAAGGATGGGTACGACTTATTTAAAAAACATTAGGACAAAAAAACCCTTATCACACAGTCTCAAACTTCTAAACAAACAGTATTAATGACGACAGCAAAACTTGTTTTTGTGGGCATAAACAAATGTTTGGAAGACTAAAACGTAATTGTGTGGAAAGCGTACCCACTTTTATCGAAACTCGATTACCGAGACATACATGCTATGAGCCTATGAGAGAGCAGGTGACATGATGCAACAAAGAGTACACGAGCCAAGAGGGACATGCAGGTCAGGCCAGAGTGGGACCCTCGTGCGGGGGTTGGCCGAGAGTAGAGGAGTAAATCTTACCTGACCACAGCTTCTCAGGTAGCACCAGACCACCCAGAATCTAAGCCACGTGACAATTTCTTAGAGGACACTGACCGTATAGATGTTTGCCAATCAACCTGATCACCGATTTATACGCGTTAGTTGAAGACTTGAAGTCATTTTTATGGGTTGATTTTAACCGTAGGAATTTGAGCATTATTTACCAATATTTGGGTACAAAGATCCAAAGGTTTGAAATCACTAATCCGGCTTATTTTTGGTTTGTAGATCCACTTAGGAATTAGCCAAACATCCATACCGGGCCATACAGTAAGCGTCCTCTAAGAGTGTACCACGTAGCTCATAGTCAGTGGCCAGGCCAGTTTTACTCAGAGAGAGGGCGTAGTACACCCGAATAATCTCTCAAAGCAGCTTATCAAGGAGTAAAACTTCTATCATAACAAATTGTATATTACACAATCACAAGCCAATGAGTTCTCGGCACGTACACAAGTGCTTTGCAACGTTCCACGTGCTTTTGCTTTGATGTGTACGTGCCGAGAACTCATTGGCTGTGATTATGTGATTTGCAACTTCGTCGTGACAGAAGTTTTACCCCTTATCAAGAAACAGATAAAAAGGACTTCCACAGAAACACCATCGTCCTTTTAAAAAGCAGCCCATGTGGCGTTATTCCCGAGGCGGGAATTGTTTTCCGATGGGCAAACGTGCAACTTGTGCATTAAAATGTTTTTTTTTTTTTTTTTTTTGGGTATGAACATTAAAATGTTATTGATTTTTTTATTAGAAAATCAAACCAACCAAACATTGATCAGATCAACGAATGTTACGTGATATTATAGTTAAACTATCATGCACAATTTACCAAAGGCTCAGGCTCCCGGTACAGGACACAATATGAGACACGTGGCACACTATTAGAGGATTCTGACTGTATGGATGTTTGGCCAATCCCCAAGTGGACCTACAAACCCAAAAATCAGCCTGATTAGTGATTTATAGGCGTTGGATTGGACTTATTTTCATGGGTTGATCTCAACTGTGGGAATTTGATCACTATTTGAGGTACAAAGATCTAATGCCTAGAAATCACTAATCAGGCTAATTTTTCGTTCGTAGGTCCACCGAGGGATTGGCCTAACATCCATATGGTCAGAGTCCTCTAAGAGTGTCTCATATTGTGTCATGTAAGAGGAGTCTATCATTTTAGGGCGGTAACTGGAGCCCGACCCTTTACAAAATTAGGAATCAATCTAGACCATCAAATGGTGGGCCCTTTTTAAAAGACTAGTGGGTGCTCCGTGCCATCGGCACTCCTCGACAAAGAATTTGCCAAAATCAAGTGAGTGGCAGAGATCCACCGTCCATTTGGGGGAGGATTAGATCTCGGCCCTTCTTTGTTGATGCTTATAAGAGGAGGTATAAGTAGGGAGACAACCAATGTGTTTTGTTATATAGAATAGTAAATGGCCCATGCCCACGGCACTTTCCGACAAAAGCGTTTGCAAAAATTGGGTGCCTTCGGCACTCAAACGGTATAACGGACTGGGGCGTTACCATTTTTTCCATTATAACGGCTGTTATAACGGATTGTAACGCATAGAGGGAGAAATGGAAAAATAACATAAATAACAAAAAATAACGGTGTTGAAATTTAAATTTTGAATAAATTGAGGTCAAATGAGGCGGATTGAGTGGCTGAAATCTAACTGTCCACTTTAGATCGATGGATTTGATCTCAACCACTCTTTATCTAACTGTCCACATTAGATGGATGGATAAGATAAGAGAATACAACTGAGTTGTCTTGGTATATGTGTGGGTGGCCCGTGCCCGTGGCACTTTCCAACAAAGTGTTTGTCAAAATTGGGTGGGAGTTAATCTCGGCCATTGATATGAAGCATAGTGAATCTCAGCCACTCATTATTGAAGCCATATAAGATAAGAGGGGTATAAGAAAACTATTAAATTTTCGTTAAATTCTATTTTGTTTTTAAATTTTAAAATTTAAATTTTCAAAATTTGAATTTCAACACCACTTTTTTCCGTTAAAATCATTAAAATCTATTTTTCCATTTTTGCCCCTGGCCGTTTTAATCCGTTTTAACGGTAATACTCCTCTCGAGGCATAAACCCTTGGGCTATATGTAAATCCAACCCATTTCATTCCTTATATGTAAGTAAATAGTAGGTGACCCGTGCCCAAGGTACTCATCGACAAAGCGTTTGTCAAAATTTGGTGTGAGTGGCTGAGATCCACCGTTCATTTGGTGTGATAAGATCTCGGCCATCCTTTATGAAGCCGGATAAGAGGGGGAGACAACCATCCTGTTTTGTTATATAGATGTATAATGGGTGGCTGGTACCCTCGGCACTCCCCTACAAAGCATTTCCCAAAATCGGGTGTGAGTGGTTGAGATCCATAGTCAATTTGGGGGATAAGATCTCAGCCATCCTTTGTGAAGCCGATAAGAGGGGTATAAGTGGGGAGACAATTCCCCTGTTAAATTAATCCAGTCGTCTAAATTTTATTTTATGTAAGGGTTGATATGGGCCCTTGGATATATGAAGCCTATAAGAGGGGGAGACAACCACTGTGTTTTGTTAAATAGATAGTAGGTGGCCTGTGCCTACAACCCTCTCCAACAAATCATTTGCCAAAATCGAATGTCAGTGACTGAGATCCACTGTCTATTTTGGAGATAAGATCTTGGCCCTTCTTTGTTGAAACATATAAGAGGGGGTATAAGAGGGGGGGACAACTTCCCTGTTTTATTATATAGATGGGTAATAAACCCATATCATACAAACCTATGTTTTAAAACTCGTCGAGTCGAGTCGACTCAATCGTATTTCGAGTCAACTCGGCATACAAACTCGGATTTGCATAGTCCGAGTTGACTCGGACAATCGTCCAAGTTGACTCATTATTCAGTTGAGTCAGCCGTTTAAAGGTCGAGTCCAGTCAAAACTCAAATTTTATTTTCTGATTTTCTAAATATTTTTTTTGTATTTGTTTCCTATTTTCAAAGTTTTTCTTAATAAATATTATTTTTTATATATTTAAATAAACAATAATCTATTTAATGACTCGCCGAGTCGACTCCCGAGTCATTGAGGTGACTCGGCCCAATGGACTTCCGAGCCGAGTCCGAGTTCCGAGTTTTAGAACATAGATACAAACGGGACAATCGTTAGATTTTCAACTGTCTACTTTATTAATTTTCCGTCAAAATTTTATACCAAATCTAGTAACTCTGGAATAGATTAGAGACGAGATATGGTCGTCTCTATGAACACGATATCAGGACACGTGAAGCACATGACATGACCGTTCATTGGGTTCCACCTAAGGCCTCAAAATGAGCCACGTGGCATACTTTTAGAGACCACTGATGGTGGATATTGTTCCCCCAACATGCGTGCTAGCTCCATCAATAATACTCATATTTCACATCACATCATTTTCTTTATATATATCAAGTTCGATCCATAAGACATTTTGAGCTATGGCCTACCCTCATTGATCCAACGGTCCCACTATTTCAATCCATGTGGGCCATATCAAATCTGGGGTATAGAATCTATAGAGTGAATGGCGTGACGCAACTGTATAGCCAAAGCTAAAAACATTAAGAAAAGGCTAACTCGGCTGCATATCTATCAATAGGTGTAGTAGGGTGCTTGAAAATCTACACCATTACGCGTTAAAAAGAGTCTTTTTAATCATGTAAAACCCCATTATTTTCCTGGCAAA
The DNA here is from genome assembly GCA_035048495.1 of Euptelea pleiosperma. Taxonomy (NCBI): domain Eukaryota; kingdom Viridiplantae; phylum Streptophyta; class Magnoliopsida; order Ranunculales; family Eupteleaceae; genus Euptelea; species Euptelea pleiosperma. The sequence goes on along the minus strand of CM068540.1, from coordinate 36,438,925 downwards.
TCCAAACAGGACTTTAAAGGGAATAAAGAAATGAGATGGGTCTACGTGCATCGGGGATCGAGATGGGAATCTATGCGGTGGATGTCGTATCTGGTCGGAGATCTTAAACACCTACTCTCCCCCAACTCCACCGCCCCCCTGGGAATTAGGGTTTAGGGAACACTTAGGTGTCTGTGTTTAAGCTTCGGGAATCGAGGAGAGAGAAAGCATCAATCGTTCGAGAGGAAGCTCCGAATGCATGGAGCCAAAAGCAGGTAAATAAATTAATTAAGTTAACCAAACAGCGGTTCCACTCAAAGTCAGCTCGGATGCAGACGTTCCCTTCCCCCAAATAGGCTCACACCAATCAAAATATTCAATTTTCTTCTCTAATATATATATTATATTATATACACCATATGTACGTACCCCTGGCCAACACTGTTTTTCATTTTTTTTGAAAATTAAAAAAAAAAGTGTGTAAGGGGTACGTGTGGGATGCAGAGGGGCTAACATTGTTTCCTAGACACCTAGAAATTCTAACTCCTTAGAATTGAGACTATTAGCCATTGAATTTCTGCTGTTTGGATTCCTTTCTGCATGTCTTTATCAATTTTCCGAGAACATCACCACAAGAACACAGTAGACTGCTATGCTCTTGACGCTTCATTCTCCCTACAATGGTAGAAAACTTGAAATTCTATTAGACCATGTATGTTTTCCCTGAATAAGTTCTCTAGAAATGATTTTTGCACATAAATGTCACAAAACGTTATCGATATCAACACTTTATAACAAAAAAGTCCCTTTTCTGTAAAATGTTTTGTTGATCAGCAGACAATTGTCTTTTGTTAGATATCATCAATGGCTCAGCCATGCGTACAAGATTTAGGGTCAGGATCAGGTGTGAAATTTTGTGTCCCATGATCCAACCCTAAGATTTCTTAGGCAAATGCCAAAAAAGAAAGAAACAGCCTAATAGGTCGAAATGACCTAATAAAACAAAAAAAAATACAACAAAAAAAAGTCCAACCTAACTACCGTCTCTAGAACAAAGAAGATCTAAGCGGAACACAAAATCTAAAAAGAAAAGGTCTTTAAACTCCGAAAAAGGTTTAGAACACAAGTACATCAGACCCTTGAAATTGAGAAATCAACGGTGCCAATTTTCTTATTCCCTTCTTGTTTGGAGGATCGTGAATAGATTCAAAAGCAAGGGATTTAAAAAAGACGACTAATGAAGTCTCAAATGTTGATTGTTTCTTATACCAAGAAAATGACCTGTGAATTCTGTTCGGTCGCCAAAGTACAAATTTGTGGCACCAGTAGTAGAGAGAGAGAGAGAGAGGAGGCTGATTGTGGGAATTAAAATCTCTAGGGCGATCGAGGGTGGAGGTTCTAATTCTAAAGAAAGTCATATGTTTCAATTCTCGTGGATATATAAACACCCGAGAATTGGGCCGAATCAAACTTACTCAATTCTGAAGAATTGTGAATTTCCAACCCCCAACATCCGTATATATTCAAACACACGTGGAAAAGAGTCGATGGATTGATTTGAATATATATACTTTTGAAAGTACGGTTGAATAATATATATTAATTTATTTTATTGGGATTGAACTCCCAGCTTGGCCATACATAAATTAGATGCCCGATTGAATTAGCTACCAGTCAAACAGTTACCTAATTCACTAAAGGAGCGCATATTTGCACACCCCATTTCCTATCCCGATAGACTCTTAGTCGGGGCAGACCCCAAAACGAGAGATCTCTCTCTAAAACTTGACTGGTGATGGTCACTGACCGCTCACAAAATGATCAACGTGGCATATTTTTAGAGGACACTGACTGTATGGATGTCTGGCCAATCCCTAGGTGGACATACAAACAAGAAATCAGACTGATTAGTGATTTCAAACCTTTCGAACTTGTACCCCAAATAATGGTTGATAATATACTCAAATTCCCACGGTGAAATCAACCCATGAAAACGGCTCCATTCAATGCTTGGGATTCACTAATCAAGTTGTTTTTTGGTTTGTAGGTCCACCTAGAGATTGGCCAAACGTCTAAAAATGTGCCACGTGGCTCATTCTGTGGGCAGTCAGTGATGGTCACCGGTCAGCCTAGTGTTAGAAATATCTCTCTTTTTGGGGTGTGCCCCAACTAGGAGTCCACCGGGATAGGAAATGGGGTGTGCAAATATGAGATCCCTTCACTAAGGAAGCCATGAATTGTAAAACAATTTAACGAATTAACTAACAAAATTAGAAGACTTTCTCTCTTTAGCAAATTACAGTCCGGAGTGACGACGGTAATCGATCCATATATGTTCATCTATCAAAGCCACGTCGTCCATCTATCACTGACCGTCAAACAATGGACTTTCAACGAACGAGATTAATATCATGGTTTTGAAAGACACAATAACGGGCGTTATAAGTCTGTTATCCGTTATTTGTACCGTTATATATCCTAGTAGAACAAACATGTCATTTGTGTCACACATGCATCAAATATTCCAAATTCATGATAATTAATGTTGATAGGATCAAAGAAGAAAAAAAGGTAAACTTAGACTTTTTGAATTCTCAAATGGTCGAGCTACCCCTTTTTGAATTCTCAAATGGTCGAGCTACCCCACGGTCGACCGCAGAAAAAGTTATGCAGTGGAGGCTATTAACCATTGGATTCAAGAGATCTACGATATCCAACTTTATTAACAGGCAAATGGACTATTTTACCCTTTGCAAATGTTACTAGTTACTACTTACTCGTCCAGTACGGAGAATCCAACAGTCAAAGGCCTCAACCTACACTTTGCATTTGTTACTCGCGCGTCTATGGATCTCTAGCTCCCAACAGTCAATGGTCTCACTCAACCGCACTACATTTTTTGTAGCCCACCATGGGTTGAATTTTCCAGTCTCAATTGGCAAAACATAAATTTTTTATAAAATAAAATTAAACTTTACTGGATAGTGGATAAAAATTTGCTGTATGAAACTAGATTTTCTAGGCCCCAGTAAGCGTGTCCCATATATATACTAGTTTTCTAAAAACACCCTCATTTTTCATACAAAGCTACAAATATCTCTGTGAAGTGGGACCTGTTGTCTCCGGATCCTAACTAGTGAGCAAATATTTTTCCGTGACTCGATCAACATCACACCGACCAAGCCTATCCAAGTCACCTAACGTCGAAGCCGTCAGAAAACTTTGCATCATATTACTCGCCGTCTATGTATCACTGCGTCGCCAAGGAGGCTCTAGCAACTGTACCGTGGCTGGATCGACCCATCGCACGTACCAGCCCTCGTCTTTGAATATATCATGATCATCATCATCAATCGAAAAACGGTGACTGCCAATGCCACATTGAACAATTTTACTATGTGGAGAGCATAAAAATGTGCAACCTGGCACATTCTTTCAGGCCCAATGACACATGAATGATTGGCCCACCACTTGATGGATCTACACACACCAACAATTAGCCTGATTGTTGGATTTGAATGTTTTAATTTCATGGGGTGATTTCTAGTCGTTGAATTTGAACATTTCTTTTTCTTTTGAATACTCAACGAAAGTGAAGGTCCTTAAGTGTGGGCCAATCGGTCATGGTTCAGTGGACCAGCAAGGGTGTGTCAAGTGGCTCATTTTCTGCGCTCCACAGCTCCATCTCTTTCTAATGCTCCACAGACTCAATTTTTGTGTGTCACAGTTCCTCATACTTTTTGGAGGGACGGTGCAGAGTAGCAGTGTGGTGGGTCCCTTGTCGTCAGACAAGTATCACGGACTAACGAATAGAACAGCGGGAAACGTGACGAAGGCCGTCCTCTCTCTTTCTCTCTCACCATCTAGAACTGGAAGAGCAGCCTAGCAGGCCAAATTGGTCCAACAAGAAATATTTGAAGCAATTATGGGTTAATCATTTATGCCTGATGGAGGGCTACAAACTAGAAAGGGAAGAGACTTTACCTTTTTAACGTGGAACATCCCATCTTTAACCTTTTTACACCCTCACTTTTTCCTTTTTTTTTCACTTTGGAATCAAAATCTCCACTAAAATAATTGAACTTTGAGACCCTAAAAACTAAAAAGAGACACCACAAGACATATTTCTTACTACAAGATTACACTAGTAAATTAATTTAAAGGAGAGAAAGAGATAGGGAGGCGGTGGCCCATCTAAATCTATGGCTGACCGACTTTGAGAAGGCGTGTAGGATAAGGAAGGAGAGAGGGAGGTAAGAGAGAGAGAGAAAGAGAGATGACGATGAAATATTCTTTTTAGCTTTCATGGTTTTTGGTGTCGTCTTCTGAGATTCAAACAAGGTAAAGGAGATCTCTGTAACAAGAGTCCGATTTCTAGAGTCATTGCTGAGGATTTGGGTTTGTTTGATTCAACTTCTGATCAGTTGGGTTTTTCTTATTTTTGGCAGAATCGGAGAATCGAGACTTTGAATATACGGGTTTAACTGTTTCTGCTTATTGTGTTCATCTTTTGGGGGAAGCTTTTGTCTTTCTTTGTAGCCTTTAAGTTATTAAGTCAAAAACCCAGTTTGAATTCAAGTGATTCAAGTGGGGTTTGATGCAGATGATGTCTGGAGATGATCTTTCAATTCCCTCTTCAATTAGAGGGTTTGGTTCTCAGGAACCAAACCCTAATCCTACTAGTAATCAAGTAGTGAAGAAAAAAAGAAATCTACCAGGAACACCAGGCAAGTTTCATCCTCTTACCCGTTTTTATTCTTCTTCGTTTTTTGTTTCTTTCTTAATAGTTTTTGGTGTTTTAAACTTTTAACAGATCCAGATGCGGAGGTGATAGCTCTCTCGCCGAAGACTCTCATGGCGACGAACAGATTTGTCTGTGAAATCTGCAACAAGGGCTTCCAGAGAGACCAGAACCTACAGCTCCACAGGAGAGGTCATAACCTGCCATGGAAGCTCCGTCAAAGAACAAGCAAAGAGATCCGAAAGAGGGTCTACATCTGCCCAGAGAAGAGCTGCGTGCATCACGATCCATTGAGGGCACTTGGAGACCTCACAGGAATAAAGAAACATTTCAGTAGGAAACATGGAGAAAAGAAATGGAAGTGTGAGAAATGTTCTAAGAAGTATGCAGTTCAGTCCGACTGGAAAGCTCACACTAAAACTTGTGGTACTAGAGAGTACAAATGCGACTGCGGAACTATTTTCTCCAGGTATAATCTATAAGCTTTTACTCTTTTCGTTCTTCTTGGTTTAATCTTTAGAATTTTTCAAATATATATACGTTGTAGAAGAAATAAATGCTCGCACGTAAAAGCTTTCATGGCTTTTGGGTCGGATTTAATGCAAAAAAAAATTAATGGGTTGTATACTTCAGTTATTAGAAAGTTGAAATGGGGTTTGTTGAAATTAAACAGGAAGGATAGCTTCATCACACACAGAGCCTTCTGTGATGCTTTAGCTGAAGAGAGTGTGAGACTCACTACAGTTCCAACAACAAACCTAAACTTCAGAACGGATTCTATCAATGATACAATCGGTAATCATCAACCGTCAAATCTGCTGCATGGATTTAGCAGTCGAGGAAGCCAAGATGCTGCAAGTATCCCTCAATTTTGCTCAGTTTTCAGGCCTGATTTTGCCAACCCAGATACCGCAGAAACTCTCGATGCGGAACAGAAGAAGCCTATGTTGTCACTTTGGCTAGATCATCAAGCCAATTCTCAGCTAAACCCAGTTGATATGGCAGCTCATTCTAATGCTTTCTTAGCCTCAAGTTCGACAAATTTGCCGGAATTGGTTCAAATGGCATCGACAAATCTCTTCGGTTCGTCATCCATGGTTGATTTTGGAGGTTGCATTCAGTCAAAATCAATGGAGGAGGTAGGCAACAAAGGACAGATGGTGGAGGGCTTAGCTTCTTTGTACTCAAACAATAATCAAAATCAGCAATCAAACCTTGCCCATATGTCAGCGACGGCACTTTTACAGAAAGCAGCTCAAATGGGAGCTACAAGGAGCAACCCTTCATTCGTCGGCGGATTTGGAGTAGTGAGCTCCTCTTCCTCTGATACTACAAGCTACAATCTTCACTCACAGAACAGAAACGAATTCCATCAGTTGTTCCGGCAAGTGAAGCAACCAGAGAACTTAAGCAATGTGATGAATTCGATATCGACCCCAACAGCTACCGCGAGCAATCTCGATCGTCTGATGATGCCAAAAAATGGAAAACAAGGCCAATCTGTTCAGTTAAAGCTCCATCCTAGTACTAATGAAGTCGAACACAGTTTAACAAGAGATTTCCTTGGCGTAGGAGGCGATGCTGGTCGTCCCTTCCTACAACAGGAGTTAGCCAAATTTGCTTCAATTGGTTCAGCCATGAACTTGAGCCAATACAATGGCAACCACTGAACTCCATCAATGAAAAAAAGAGAAAAGGCCTCGTTTGTATACTTATACTGAACAACCAGCAAAGGTAACAGAGAGGGGAGCTCGAAGAGCAACAAGCCATGGCACCGAGTCTGACTCGTTGGGTGAAACGATTTGACTCGACTTCTGTTGAAGATAGAAATATGCTGGAGAGAGAGAGAGAGAGAGAGGTTGTAACTTGTAACTTGTAAGTGGAGAGAGACGGGGGGCGAGTAGTGCATGTCCCCACACGGAGCAAATTAGAAAGCGTTGGAGTCATGCATGGTGTTCTCTCTGTTCCGCACTTTCTATATTTTTCTCTTTAGAATTGAACAGCTAGCTTGGGAAACCACACGGCTCGTTGACAGTCGGTCAAAGTAATCCGGCTGCATCACGTCAACGTTGGAACGCCTTGGCGTTTCATCCAAGTTGAACTTTTTGTAGTATTTTGTTTACCGTTTCTCCTTTTCTATCGTTTTGAGCTTTGACTACGCCTCACAAGCTTTTCAAACGCGCGTCTTAGTGAAGATAATGGAGCACAATCCTCTTACAGGTGCACGTGGTGTAGAATTGGAAGGGTAGATGGTAACCAATATATATATATATATATATATGGGCTGGGATAGAATATGACTTATATGCTATTACTGAATAATGGACGTGCGGCCCACATGCAGATGAGTTAAGAGCTGATTTTTTGTGAGAATGATCTCCTCACCATAGATATCAACCACACAGAAAATCAGGCCATTCCAACATTTGCAGGCTTGTGAAAAGTGAATTACAAATTGAAAAAATTTGGATCATTCATTTTCACCGTTAAATTTAGGTCCATATTTGATAGGGTAAAAAGTTTTAAAAAGTATTGATTTTTGGTGAGGATATACGATCTTCATGTTAAGGAGTTCATCCTCACTAAAAATCAGCTCTTAACTCATCTACATGTGGGCCCCACATACATTAGTCGTTATATTAGTAAGAATATATATATTCTTAAAGAAAGCAAGGAAGTAATGGTCTGGACCGCAAGACCAGTTGGCAAGGCAAGGCGGGCTATACCTGGTGGACAGAAGAGACATCAACCTTATTAGGGTGTCTAGTGCCCCACCCCCTACAAGGGGATGAGTTCACGAGAAGTAATTTGATGTTAAGGGTTGAACATCAAAAACGATGTTTGCCTTTTTTTACTTGCCATGCACCATTTATATATACAATTATGGAGAGGTCCCACATAATATTCTCCTTTCACATCATATGGGTATCGCACTAAATACATAGGTGGTGATTTCTTAAAAAGATAGTATCATTTTCGAGATGGAAACTACCACCTAGTCATAGGGGTACTATCTTTTTTGCTTAATGGTTGGGAAAAAAAGGATGATTGATTTAGAAGATGTCTATAAAATAGGCATGCTTATGGTCAACAAGCTCCATCCGCTCGAACTGCCGACTTATGTGTTCAAACTGTAAAATAGTTAGTCGGCCATTCAAGTTAGACTTTGGTGTGATTTAGGGGTTGTCTTAACCATTAGGGACCTATCCAGAAGTTTTCGCAACTCAATCATGTATGATGGAATCATCAAAGATTTGATCTTTTCAAACTCTGTCTGTAACTCTCTAGAGAGTAGAGGCTCGAGAAACAAGGAGAAGATGTGTACAAACGAGACGCCACTCAGTTAAGGACCCTCAAATCCTAATTAGGCTCCCAAATCCTTGTTTCTATTTTTTATCTTAATTTTTAAAGTATGCCTTGAGTTGCATCAATTTTCTTTTTACTCATTCACTTCCACCCTCGCCTAAGACCTCAACTTGTATTAGAACAACCTGGGGTGTGAACCACAAATCTGCAGGTAGAAGATGTGTGGACTTGAAGAATTATCTATATAACAAAACATGGAAGATGTCTTATCTCTTATCTTATCCTGCTTCATTAGATAAAGAGTGGTTGAGATCAAATCCATCCATCTATTGTGGACGGTTAGATTTCAGCTACTCAATCCCCCTCATATGACCTCGTGCGTAACAGATTGAAAATTTATTAAAATTTTGAATTTTTGAATTTAGAGCCATTATTATTTTCATTATTTTTCTATTTTTGCCCCTTTGCGTTACGGTAACGCCCCCAGTTCGTTATACCGTTTGAGTGCCATATGCACCAAGAAGATATTAGACCTCGATTTTCATAAAAAAAAAGAATTAAAATTTAAAATCTTGAGACAAAGAAGATAAGGTCTACAACTGTCTTGGAACCAAGGAAGAATGTTTGGTATTTGTATAGGAATTCCAGGAATTCTACCAAACAACGCTTAAAGGTATTTTGCTGGTTGCATTTGTGCAAGGCCTTAAAAGGCGTTGTTTGCTGGCATTCCTCTTTGGCTTGGACCACCGTTTTTCATTTTCTTTTCGAGAATCTATAAAATCAAGAAATAAGAAATGTTCTTGGTTCTCGATCGCTGTGTATCTTTTAGATCATAGGAGTTGGTTCAGAACTTTACATGAGATTCGGGTTGTACACGTTTTATGAGTCCAAGGTGTTCGACGAGTAAAACTTCTATCACAAGAAATTGTAAATCCCACAATCACAAGCCAATGAGTTCTCGGCACCTACACAAGTGCTTTTGCTTTGAGGTACACGTGCCGAGAACTCATTTGCTGTGAATGTGTGATTTGCAATCCGATTGTGACAGAAGCTTTACTCGAGTTCGACTGTTACGCTTGCAGGAAAGGAAAAAAAGTAAAACTATTTCATCTTTCTTTCTACTAAAACATCCTTGCAACATTTAACAGAGCTTATAGGTGTCAACCTTTTTAGAGAACTCTGACCGTATAGATGTTGGGCCAATCCCTGTGTGGACCTACAAACCAAAAATCAGCTTGATTAGTAATTTCAAACCTTTGTACCTCAAATATTGATATCCAATTCCCACAGTTGAGATCAACCCATGAAAATAAGTCCAATCTAATGAATAGAAATCACTAATCAGGTTGATTTTTGGTTTGTAGGTCCACCTAGAGATTGGCCAAACATTTATACGGTCAGAGTTTCTAAGAGTGTGCCACATGGCTCATATTGTGTCGTGTAACGGGATCCGGTCACTGGAGCCCAACCCATAAAAAAAAAAATGAATTCTCTAAAATTACAAATTGGACAAAACTACAAGCTTATTATTATATGGGTCACAAGACGCCCACGCACGTGCAACACACATGCCGCCCTCTACTACAATAATAATCGAATTCGAAGAATCCAATCAGCATACAGAATTTTTGTTCTCTTATTCAAGTGTGAGAAGATTTTATAGATTAAGATTTTTTTTATTGGACTTTTGTAATGCTTTATATAAGAGCTTGATTAGGATTGAATTAAGGATATTTTAGCAACAGCTCTCTGAAATTTGAAAGTAATTTGTAGTACCCCCTTATACTTTCAAACTTTAGGATTACCCCCCTTGACCCACTTTAATCATCATTTTACTAATGTTAAAATGTGACATGCATCATGGGCTTGTTAATGCACCCCTGAAATATTCATAATATTGCAAGTAGGATGCTAATCGGGTGTGATTCAAGTCTGTTTTAACGTAAGTCAACCACCATTGAACTAGGTCAAGGGAGGAAATCCTAAAGTTTGAAAAGTATAAGGGGTATGACAAATTACTTTTAAATTTTAGGGGGCTGTTGCTAAAATGCCGTTGAATTAATCATCTAGTTTATCAATAAATCTATTTTTCCTAACAGCCATTGATCTCCTGACATTGTGCTCTTTTCTTCGTTGCACTTGTTCTCTGGCGGCGGGTGTCACCGCTGCCATCCATCGGGCCTTAATTTTAATCATTTTGTTTGCTTTTCCTTTTCTTTGCTATTAATTTTCGTGAGTTAAACCAAGGTTTAAAGGAGGCCGTTTTCACGGTTAAACGGACTGGATGCGTTACTGTTTAAACCGTTTGAACGGCTGTAAAAAACGGATTGAAATGGCCAGAGGCAAAAACGGATTTTAACGAAAAAAAAAGGAAAAATTGGCGATGAAATTCAAATTTTGAAATTTGAAAATTAAAAAACATAAAATTTAACGGATTTAACAGCTGTTTTTTTCACAAAAATTTTCAGAATTAAACGGTTGTTTAAACAATTTCAACGTCCGTTATAACAAAAAAATGGCCGTTTTTTGAAAACCGTTAAAACGTGTTTAAACGGTTTTAACGGAAACGGCTTGGGGCGTTGCCGTTTAAACGGCCGTTTTTAAAACCATGAGTTAAACCATGGTTTTAAAGGCCTTTTAAACAGTTTTAACTCCCGTTTAAACATTAACGCCCCAAGTCCGTTTCTGTTAAAACACGTTTGACACTTTGAATTTAACGGCCATTTTTTTTTTTTCATTTTAACAGCCGTTAAATTTTCGAAAATTTTGGAAAAAAAAAAACAGCCATTAAATTCTGGTTTTTTTTTATTTTTATGAAAATTTGAAATTCAGCGCCATTTTTTCCGTTTGTTTCCGTTAAATTCCGTTTTTCCATTTTTGCCCCTGGCCGTTTCAATCCGTTTTAACGGTAACGCCCGCAGTCCGTTAAACCGTTAAAACGGCCTCCTTTAAACCTTGAGTTAAACTATATTCATCGTTGGTTGGGCACTTGGGCCATCAAAGGAGGAACGACACCTGTTGCTGATTCCATCTTCTTCCACCGTCATGCTCAAGCATCTATCGTGTGCTTTACCATCAACCCACCTGAATCGTTGTCATCTCCGTCCACAGAACCACCTGACCTACTGCCAATCGTTGTTGCTGCCACCGCATTTCTCGTTGTTCACTTTCAGATCTGCAACATTGCCATCAAAGTTGATCCATGCATCTTGTCTCTGTTTGTGAACTGCCTCCATCACTATTCGGCAACTTCAATCCATCAATTGTACAGTTGCTCTTGCTTCCCGTTGAAATCTCTCCATCCGTCTGGCAATCCCTTCTCCGATTGTCGTTCATATGACACACATCTATCCTCTTTGCCGTCAAATCATCTCCCGCCTTCACAAGCTACTTTTCTTCTCTTTTGGGGTTGAAATAAGAAACCCACTTATTTTCTTTGTATCCTTCGTGTTAGGAAGAAAAGCACCACAAAAAAGCTTGAGGATATAGGAAGCCCAAGCCCATGCGATCGAAAGAGGTCCATCTTAACAAGGGCCCTTATTTGGTCCAAAAGAGGCCCATTCCTTTCTGATTAGTCCCAAAACCGATTGAATAAAAAAACAAATTTAGGCATAACCATCATGGATTACCATTCTAAGTACTGAAAACCACTTTCTTATATTGTCGATCACCGACATCAAAGCTTGATTAAGAAAATTCAATCATCTTAAAGGACTCAAAGTAGCGACAACATCCTTCAAAAGTGACACGGCGATCAACCTTTACATCATTAGATTTCAGCAAATTTCCGACGATCATGGATACCCAAAAGTTTGAGAGGGAGTATTAGCAATAAAATATATATTAAATAAAGTGTGCATGAGATACACCATATCACAATTGATGAACCTCATCATGTATTTTCCTAGTTGTCAAGATTAGGATTATTACCAATTAGGAGAGAGATTAGATTTGATTAGGGTTTGTATATGATTCTATAAATTAAGATTTAGTTTTCTTTTTATATCGGACTCTTGTAATGCTCTATTAAAATGTTTGGGCCGGGCCGGCCGAGATAGAGTCCTCTCGAGTCTGTTTAGTTATCTTTGGGCATATGCCTAGTGGATTATGTCAGCTAAAATCCGGAGGTGATCGAACCCTCACCCATCAAGCCCATTCCCAGCAGAAACCTAGCTAAAAAGCCATTTTCACTTGGGAAGGTTCATACAATTAGTGTAAGCCCGCAAATGGAGTAAAGTTTGCTCCTTACCCAATTTCATATTTTCTGGCTTTACATGCTGGAAACGGTTAAATGAGGGATATAGAGGCAAAAGGTTCACTTTCTCTTTAAATTTTTGGCTGGCAATGGACTCGGACATCCAATCCGAAAAATCATGGTCCAGAATCATATTTTTACTTATCTAATCAATACCGGATCAAAGATTGTCAATCTGATCTCTTATCAGATCGGTATCGGATACGTGATATTTTTCTTGTATTCAAACTGTAAAAAATTTCGAATCAGACCTCGAACCAATCTTCATATCGGATCTGTTCTAGAATTGAATTTTAATGATCCAATCTGGTTCGGATCATATCCAGAACGATTGGATTTCTTATAGGATCGGTACCAGGGTAGCACCAATCCAATTCGAACCCGATCCATTGCCAGGCCCACTTTAAATGTAAGGGTATCCCGAGGTTCATGTAAAGTAATTTTGCAGCCATTGGATTTTTAAAATTTTCAAACAGAAAAGGTAATAAGTCTCCTTTTTTCCACTTGATGGAGTGCTATCGGGGAGAAAAACTATGACGTCCAACGGCAAAACAGCACGTGGCACATTCTTTTGGGTTCACTGCCCTATGAATGCTTGGCCGACCCCTTAGTAGACCTACGCACTAGAAATCAGATTTGATTAGTGTTTCATATCCATTGGATTTGAGAGTTTTTTGGATACTTAAATCAAACGGCTAGAAATCATCACAAATCAGGCTGATTGTTGGTGTATAGGTCCACTAAGGGTGAGCCAGATATTCATGGATCAGTGGGCCTGAAAGAATGCCACAAATGGCATTTTTTTGGTGATGGACATTAAACTTTTGCGGTTGAGATGAATTTTGCCACATGTAAAGATCCTGATGTGGCAAAACACATGAATCTCTTTGGGACTGGGGTTGCCACATGTAAAGGAATCCTGCCGAGTAGAGTGCTTTAGTGTCGCTCTAGATTAATATCCGTCTTGGACCATTTAGGAGATCTAATCATCCAGTTATTTATGTTTTATTTCTGCACTCTAAATCATGGTTTTAAAAATAAGAGTTATAACGAAAATAATGGCCGTTATAGCGGATTCAGACCTCCCCCTTACGTTATGTTCCATTTTAACGCTCAGAAAATAAAGCTGTTATTTTCCCTTTTTTTCTATTATGACAAAAATAACCATTGTTATTTTCTGAAAAAATTGTTAAAAAAAGCATCCGTTATTTTCCTTTTTTGTGTTATAAAGTTTATTGAAACTTAGAAAATCAAATTTTGAATTTTGGCGCCTTTTATTTTCCGTTTTTGCCCATGCATGATAATCGGTTATAATGGGAAAAACGGTAACACTCCCAGTCCGTTGTACCATTATAACGGCCTCCTTTAAAACTTGCTCTATCGGTTTAACGGACTGGGGGCGTTACTGTTTAAACGGATTGAAACGGCCAGGGGCAAAAACGGATCTCAACAATTTAACAGAATTTAACGGAAAAAATGGCGTTGAAATTCAAAATTTGAAAATTTCAAAAAAAAAGAAAACGGAATTAAATCGATTTAACGGCCTTTTATTTTAAAAAAAAATTCAGAATTTAACTGCTGTTAAAACGGTTTTAACGGCCGTTTAATTTAAAGCGTCAAACGCGTTTTGACTGAAACAGGCTTGGGGCGTTACCGTTTAAACGGCCGTATTTAAAACCATGATCTAAAGTATGAATTAAAATAATGTAGAAAGGAAAAACCCTGAAATTTCATAGAACTTGGAATTAAAAGAATAGAAGAAAACCTCAACATTGGACGAACTTATTCTCATCACAAAACAACATACAATGGTAGATATAAATGGCAAATTATTCAAATCCAATCACAAATCAACGACAGATTGTGATCCATTGAAATCATAGCGCAGCACATGCAGGAAAACCCGACCCCACCAACCATCGTCAGTTGGTGCAATCACAAAGAGAAAGAAGCAATTGCTGCAACTGCAAACGACACTAGTGCATGCCTTGGTAGACCGATTGCATCAGAAGAATCAGTGGAAGCATCTTTAGAATCCGCAGTGTCGTCTGTCGACACAGATGGAGGTGAAGGTGAAGCTTTCACGGGCGCAGGTGCAACAGCAGTAGGAGGTGCGGGAGGGCCAAAGACGTCATAGGGAAGGAGCACCTTGTCCACCTGATAGACAGCGAGCTGGTTATCGGAGTAGATCGTCTTACCAACAGTTGCGTGAATGATTCCCGTTGCGAAATTCACCGTACCGTCAGCGTCCGTAGTGACATTGAGGGGGAACCGACCGCGAGGGTCTCCTGCCTCAGTGCGCAATGGGTTGCTCAGAGTTTGGAACTGTGCGCGTGCGATAAATGAAGGGATGACATGGAATTGCACCAGCTCGGCCTTCTTCTGATCAGTAAGAGAATTGAGGGTACCGGACTTGAGATTCGAAAAGGAAGCGTCGGTCGGGGCAAATACGGTTAAACCCTGGTTTGAATTGTTAAGAAGTGCATTGATCCGGTCCCCCTCTTGGGTGATCTTTAGTAGCCGAATCAACGTAGTGAACGTACCGGCACTCTCGAGGATCGCCGTGATGTTGGTAGGACCCGGTGGTGCTGGGCCCTGTGCTGGAGACTGTGGTAGAGGCAGTGGTGGAGGCTGAACTGGAGGCAGTGGTGGAGGCTGAACTGGGGGCTGTGCTGGAGACTGTGCAGGAGACTGAGCTAAGGTTGTGGTGCAATGGAGGAGGGTGAGTAGTAGGAGTGTGGAAGGGAAGAGAAGCTCTTTCTTCATCATTGTGTAGTGTTGTTTAGTGTTGAGTGTGGCTTTGAGAAAGTGCGACTGACTCTTTGAGAGGTGTTTGATCCTTGAGGTTATCGGATTTGGGAGGGAAGTAGAGAGTGTTTTATAGAGTTGGCGAGATGAGGAGGTGATTGAAGTAAGATGACTGATGAGAGAGTGCAATCCAAGTTGGCGAGGAAACCTTACATCGTAACTTTCTTCATGGTAAGGCGCCTATTAATAAATAAAAATAAAAATAAAACCTTAATCATCCATACCTAGCTAGCAAAAAAAACCCTTTCTTGGAGAGAGAGAGAGAGAGAGAGAGAGAGATTTCATAATCATACCGTCCACATGATGGATCAATATGATGGAATGGTGTAACTAATCATCCATACTTTTACAAATTTAAAAACTTATCCAGCTAACGAAAAGCACCTTCATGTCCATTTCTTTTATCTATAATCTATCACTATTTTAAAGCTAATTAAAAGTTGGGTTACCACACGACGTCACCTAACATACGATGAGTGGGTTTACATCCATGGGTTGGTGGGTCATGTCTATGTGTAATTCAATTGCCATCTATTTATATCATATCTGGATCATTGATGTGCTCCAATTTTGGTGCACCTTAGATTTGTGCGGCGGCATCTCTTTGATGGCAACATGCAAGAAGTTATTAAGTAGTTGTGAATCGGGAATACTCTTATAAATTATTAAATTCTCTTTAAAATCTGAATAAATATATATTAAATTCAACAGTGGGTTTCAACCATGGTTTTAAAAACGGCCGTTTAAACAGTAACGCCCCAAGCCCGTTTCCGTTAAAACCCTTTAAACATGTTTTATCGGTTTTGAATAAAACGGCCGTTTTTTTAGTTTTAACTGCCGTTAAAATCGTTTAAACGGCCGTTTAATTCTGAAAAAGTTTGTAAAAAAAAAAACGGCCGTTAAATTCTATTTTTTTTTAATTTTCAAATTTCAAATTTTGAATTTCAGTCCGTTTAACGCCCCCAGTCCGTTTAACCGTTAAACCGTTATCCTTTATACCTTGGTTTCAACCCTAGTTAGCAATCCCACATATGGAAAAAATTGGGAATAGTACGAATATCATCGTAAGCGGATTTCGCTCATCAAGTTCTTGTCTGATTTGCCGCTGTTATAACACCACAATATTCGTCCTTTTGGGGTTAATGCTCTCAATCGTGAATTGATCATTCGCTATCCTTTGAGTAATGAGAGGATGGAATGGAAGAAAAGTAATGAAACCTGTGATCGAATAACCTCACTTTAAGTTGAGTGTGAAGCAGAGTCCTTCAAATGAGAAGGAAAAGAAAGACATGAAAGACATTCCATATGCCTCAGCAGTAGGGAGTTTGATGTACGCCATGGTGTGTACGAGGCCGGACATCGCATATGCAGTTGGTGTGGTGAGTAGATTTATTGCCAACCCTGAAAAAACTAAAGTGCGCCCTCGCCGTAATGTCGATTCATGGTGCACAGCAAGGGAATCTCTATAGACATAACCAAAGCAGATGCCATTACCACAATGGCACCACCCGAAAACATCAAGCGGTTGTGCACCTATATTGGCAGAGTCTCCGTGTTGAAAATTTTGAAAAACAGTCAAAAAAATGGGCAATGGAAAAAAACATATTTAGGTGCGTCCTAGATGCCGGATAAAAAATCGCCTAGATCAAAAATTCTCACATGGAACACTCTTTCAGACCATTGATAGTGTATGGATGTTAGGTCCAGTCCTAAGTGGACATACAGACCGAACATTAGCATGATTAGTGCTTTATATCCGCCACATTTTAGTCTTTTTCGCGGGTTGATTTTCAACCGTGGGATTGGATCATTACTTAATTTGGGGTGGGTACAAAGATCCAATATTAGATAAAGAGCACCAATTAGACTAATTTTCAATCAAGATTGTAGGTCATCTCAATAAAAGAAGAGTCAGGTCATTGATCTCTATGAATGTGTCAACGGACTTTTTCCCACACGTGCGAATTTAATGTATTATTGGAAAGATTTATTGAAAAAACAGAAATACGTGTTTTAATCTATACCATTCAATGTATAGGGTCATTTAAAACGTTTTTTTGAAATTACTAACTGGGGTTTCAACAGTGGGTAAGGGAAATAGAGATTATATTTGAAGTAGTCCAATGTTATATATGGACATTTTTTAAGTAGAGTAAATATTTTCTTGTAGAGTTGTAGAGAGCGTTGGCGAACAGCAATGGCGGAACTAGGGGTGAATGGAGTTGGCCCCCTTTCCCCCCTAAAAATTCGTAAAAGAAAAATAATCTGACTTTCCAAAAATACTCTTTTATAGAGGGAAATTGATCGCCCCCCCTCAACTTTGTCGCGTGCTGCCTTGCCCCTCCTGGAACAAAATCCTGGGGCACGAGTGACATAGGTCAAAGAAGGAGACCTTGTTATCCCATCCTACATAGGAAAATGTGAGGAATGTGAGAATTTTACTTCGGGAAAGACCAATTTATACATGAAATTCCCTATATATATTCATGGTCTCGTGCCCGCAACGACACCGTTAAAGGCCAAGAGATACCACGTATTTAGTTACTCAACATGGTCCGAATTCACAGTTATGAACGTTAACTACATAGTGAAGATCAATTCGAGAATGGCTCTACATCATGCAGGGCTTAATCCTTTTCTTCTCACCATCATGCAGGTCCTGACATCATGCCAACCTCATCTCCTGTGTTTTTTCATTTAGGTTTAATTTAAGAAGAATGGCGAAATTATTTGGTTTCGAAGATCTATTTCGATCTTCATTTACAAGAAATCGCACTGAATAAAGAGGTCTCCTTTGAAGAATCCATCATAGAGATCAAAATGTTTATTATTCTTAAAGGGGTTTAGTAATTTTTTTTCAAGTGGAGGAAAGTACGATTCATCTAATTGCCACTTAGAATGATGGAACTTTAACAAGTAAGAGCTTCAAGTTTTGAGCGTAGTTAAGAGAAGAAGAATTACCTAGGGGGCAAAAGCTAGTATTTACTTTGGGTCAAGATCATGGGACACAAAATTTGACACAATTTCACACTAATTTTGGCGTACCCTCATAGAAGATAAATCAATGGCTGATTTTTGGTGAGGAATATCTCCTCACCATATAGATTACCCCTACAAAAATCAGCCAATTCTGAAATTTCCAACCCCATCAAATGTGGGTTTCAAGTTAACGGTAAAAATTAGACAGACAATAATTCTTCAACTTGTAAACTAGTCTATGAATATTAGAATGATTTGGATTTTTGTGTGGGTGATCTCCTCACAAAAAATCATCCCATTCCAAAACTTCTAATCAGTCTCTAGTTACCGCCCTAAAATGACAGGCTCCAGTTACAAGACACAATATGAGCCACATGGCGTACACTCTTAGAGGACTCTGACACTATGGATGTTTGGCCAATCCCTAAGTGGACCTAAAAACCAAAAATCAGCCTGATTAGTGATTTATAGGCGTTGGATTGGACTTATTTTCAACTGTTGATCTCAACTGTGGGAATTTGAACAGTATGTGAGGTACAAAGATCCAATGCCTATAAATCACTAATCAGGCTGATTTTTGGTTTGTTGGCCCACCTAGGGATTTTCCAAACATCCATACGGTCAAAGTCCTCTAAGACTGTTCCATGTGGCTCATATTGTGTCCTGTAACGGGAGCCTGTCATTTTATGGCGGTAACTGGAGCCCATTTTTGGTGTGAAATCTTGTGTCCCCTGATCCTGACCCTTTTACTTTTTAAAAAAAAAAAATTTTGTTAAATTTTTTAAGGCATTTTCAAATGCTAACACTAAATTGTACTTGAACAATTTCACTCCTGTGTTTTTTTTTTGCCCCATTCTGAATTGCTAACTATGCTCAAATCCACTGGTTAGAGAGACCAATCAGGCTGATTTTTGGGTTTTGGTTATCCATCATTCGGTGGGCCAAACATTCATAGAGTCCATGCACCTGTGCCATGTAGCATTTTAGGTGGGGGAAGAGCAAAGGCGGTAAAAGTTTGCTCCCATCCAATTTCATATTTTCTGCTTTACATGCTGGAAACGGTTAATTGAGGGATATAGAGGCAAAATTTCCGGTTTCTTTAAATTATGGCTGGCAATGGGTCGGAGTGACCTGGAGATCCGATCTGAAAAATCCAGGTTCAAAACCTTATTTTTACTTTTCAGATCAATACCGGATCAAAGATTGCCCATCCGATCTCTTATGGGGTCAGTATCGGATAGGTGATATTTTTTTCTCGTATTCAAACTGTAATATACCAAAAAAAAATTGATTATTTATTTTTTGTTTATGTATAGCATACTGGATCAGAACTAGAACCGATCTAATCATATCGGATCAGTTCCAGAACTGAATTTTATTGATCCAATCTGGTCCGGATCGTATCTAGATCGAATTGGATTTCTTTTAGGATCGGTACCAGATCAGTAATAATCCGATTCGAACCTGATCCATTGCCAGCCCTACTTTAAATGTACGGGTATCCCGAGGTTCATGTAAAGCAACTTTGCAGCCAATGGTTATTTTAAATTTTCAAACAGATCGAAAAAGGCAAGTCTCCTTTTTCCACACTATGACGTCCAACGTCAAGACTCAAAAAACCATGAATCAACGACAGATTTTGATCCATTGAAATCATAGCAGTACGGGACCACGGGTAAACCCGACCCCACCAACCATCGTCAGTTGGTGCAATCACAAAGAGAAAGAAACCATTGCTGCAACTGCAAACGACACTAGTGCCTGACTGGGTAGCCCCATTGCATCAGAAGAATCAGTGGAAGCACCTTTAGAATCCGCAGTGTCGTCTGTCGACACAGATGGAGGTGAAGGTGAAGCTTTCACGGGCGCAGGTGCAACAGGAGTAGGAGGTGCGGGAGGGCCAAAGATGTCATAGGGAAGGAGCACCTTGTCCACCTGATAGACAGCGAGCTGGTTATCGGAGTAGATCGTCTTACCAACAGTTGCGTGAATGATTCCCGTTGCGAAGTTCACCGTACCGTCAGCGTCCGTAGTGACATTGAGGGGGAACCGACCGCGAGGGTCTCCTGCCTCAGTGAGCAATGGGTTGCTCAGAGTTTGGAACTGTGGGCGGGCGATATATGAAGGGATGATATGAAATTGCACCAGCGCAGACTTCTTCTGATCAGTAAGAGAATTGAGGGTACCGGACTTGAGATTCGAAAAGGAAGCGTCAGTTGGGGCAAATACGGTTATACCCTGGCTTGAAGTGTTGAGCCGTGTATTGATCCGGTCCCCCTCTTGGGTGGTCTTTAGTAGCCGAATCAACGTAGTGAACGTACCGGCCTTCTCGAGGATAGCCGTGATGTTGGTAGGACCCGGTGGTGCTGGAGACTGTGCTGGAGGAGTCTGTGGTAGAGGCAGTGCTGGAGGCTGTGCTGGAGACTGAGCTGGAGACTGAGCTAAGGTAGTGGTGCAATGGATGAGGAGGGTGAGTAGTAGGAGTGTGGAAGGGAAAAGAAGCTCTTTCTTCATCATCGTGTAGTGTTCTTTGAGAAAGATGACTCTTTGAGAGGTGTTTGATCCTTGAGGTTATGGGATTTGGGACGGAATTAGATGGGGTTTTATAGATGGGGAGGTGATAGATTGAAGTGAGATGAGAGAGTGCAATCCAAGTAGGCGAGGAAACCTTACATCGTAACTTTCTTCATGGTAAGGCGCCAATTAAAATGAAAAAAAACATAATGTGGTGAGTTGTGCAAATGATTGTTGAATATATGGGTGCCAACCTATTTGGGTTGCCTATGTTTGATGCAGCCCTTTCCTCGTTTCCTTTGTGTTCTGTTTTTTTCCTTATAGAATTTTCTTTACCTAGCAAAAAAAACCTTACTAGGTAAAAGGTAAGAGGATGAGAGAGTGATTTGATTACAAAACAAAAAAGAAGAAGAGAAAATGAGCCATTTGGTATGCCTATGTTCGAGTAAAACTTTGATGACAGCGGAGACATCCCATAATATGAGCAACGTGGAACATTCTTAGAGGACGCTGACTATATGGATGTGGGGCCAATCCCTAGCTAGGTGGACCTACAAAACAAAAATCAACATGATTAGTGATTTCTAGGCATTGAGCATTGAGTTATTTTCATGATTAATTGATTACTTTAACCGTGGGAATTTTAGCATTATTGACCATTACTTGGGTACAAAGATGCAAAAGATTGAAATCACTAATCAGACTGATTTTTTTGGTTTGTAGGTACAGCAATGGATTGGCCAAACATCCCTACGGTCAGAGTCCTCTTAGAGCATGCCACGTGGCTCATATTGTGGGCTGTTTCGGTTTTGTACTATGTTTTTCGTTATAAAATTTTCTTTACCTATCAACAAAAAAAAAAACCTTTCTTGGTAAGGTAGAGGATGAGGTAGTGACTTGCTGTGAGAGAGAGAGAGAGAGAGAGAGATTCCATGAAACCCGTCATAGTCATACAACTCATACCATCCACATGATGGATATCCATATGATGGGATGATTTAACTAATCAATCAGTACTTTCACAAATTGAAAACTACTTGTCCAGCTAACGAAAAGCACCTTCATGTCCATTTCATTTATCTATTATCTATTACTATTTTGAAGCCAAAAATTGGGTTGCCACACGACGTCACCTACCATATGCTGAGTGGGCCGGTTTACATCCATGGGTTGGTGGGTCATGTTTATTCAATTCAGTTGCCATCTCTTTATATCATATCTGGATATTTGATGTGCTTCTATTTTGGTGCACCTTAGATTTGTGCGACAGCTTCTCTTTGATGCCAACTTGCAAGAAGATATTAAGTCGTTGTGATTCGAGAATTTTTATAAAAAGAATTAAATTAAATTGTCTTTAATTTCAACAGTGGGTAAAGGGAGAGAGAAAAAAGGGATTAAAAAATGGGTCGGGGCGGGGCTCCAGTTACAGCCCTAAAATGACAGGCTCTCGTTACAGGACACAATATGAGCCACATGGCACAATCTTAGAGGATTCTGACCGTATGGATGTTTGGCCAATCCCTAGGTGGATTTACAAACCAAAACTCAGTTTGATTAGTGATTTCTAGGCGTTGGATTGGACTTATTTTCATGGGTTGATCTCAACTGTGGGAATTTGAGGTACAAAGATTCAACGCCTAGAAATCACTAATCAGGCTGATATTTGGTTTGTAGGATTGGCCAAACAACTACTTAATAGGCATCCCTTTTTTCTCTTTAATTTCAACAGTAGGTAAAGGAGAGAGATTATTTTTTGAAGTAATCCCCGTTTAATATAGAGAGAGGTTTTCAACAGTGGATAATTAAGTGAAACCTCTGTGGTGAAGCCTCAAGTATAGTGAAAGGATAATTTTTAATTGAAGAAATTTCTTTTTTTTTTTTTCATTCTATTTTTTGTTCTGTATATAAACTTTTTGCTATGCAAGTGTGTCATTGGTTAATGGTCAGTAGGCAAGGCGGGTTTCGAACCTAGGTCGTCGCGTCCATACACACAAACCTTACTAGCTAGGAAATTAAAGTGCGAGGAAGAACTGTACTTCGGGAAAGACCAATTTATGCCCGAAATACCCTGTACATATTCAAGGTCTCATTCTCGATGGAACCTCGAGAATGTCTGTTAAAGGTCAAAAGCTCTACTACATATTTAGTTGATCAACATGATCTGAATACACAGTTCTGAATGTTAACCGCATAGTGAAGATCGATTCGAGAATAGCTCTAAATCATGCAAGGCCGGCTCAACCATTAGGTCATTTTCAATGGGAATGGATCTATTAGAAAGTTCTCGCCGAGATATTTTCAATCAAGGTTTAAAGGAGGCCGTTTTAACGGTTAAACTGACTGGGGGAGTTGCCGTTTAAATAACGGCCGTTAAAACGGATTAAAACGGCCAGGGGTAAAAATGAAAAAAATGGAATTTAACGGAATTAAACGGATTTTAACGATATTAACAGAAAAACGGAAAAAATGGCGCTGAAATTCAAATTTTGAAATTTGAAAATTAAAAAAAATAGAATTTGATTTTAACGGAATTAAACACCCGTTTAAAAGATTTTAACGGCCGTTAAATTCAAAAAAGTTAAAACGTGTTTAAACTGTTTTAACAGAAACGGGCTTGGGGTGTTACCGTTTAAACGGCCGTTTTTAAAACCATGTTTTTAATAACATCCAATACTAATTATTTTTATTAAAAATTAATATGGATATTTATATTAGTTTAAAATTTCTATAATACTCTTACAAAACTAAGTGTTTTTTATTAATAACAAGATAGAAAAAAGAAATAACATTGTTTTAAGTTGCCCACATATGCTTCCTAAAAAAAATTAAAGAATTTATACATTTACCATTTTTTCAGACGCAAATGCATCACGTGCATGGCATGTGCACTCCGCTAGTGCTGCGGTATATTGTATAGGTGGGACCTTCACACTAGAAATCCGATTTGACTGGTGTTTCATGGCCATTGGATTCGAGATTTTGTTGGGTATATAGTACTGAAATCCAACTGCTAGAAATCACCAACCAGGCAGATTTTTGGTGTGTATAGGTCCACTAAGGGGTGAGCTAGACATTCATGGCCAGTGGGCCCGAAAGAGAACCACAAATGACATTTTTGGGTGGTGGACATCGAAGTTTTTCATGTTGTTGGGATGAATTTTGCCATATGGAAAGATACTGATGTGGCAAAATGCGTGGACCTCTTTATTGGGACCGCCATGTCAGCTGCCACATGTAAAGGAATCCCGCCACTCCCAAATTAGGAGATCTAATCATCCAATTAGTCGAGTTTTATTCTGCACTCTATAGTATGATGAATTAAAATGATACACCCAAGTTACATAGAACTTTTTGAATTAAAAGAATAGAAGAACCTCAACAATGGACGTACTTGTTCTCATGATAAAACAACATACAATGGGATATATGAATGACAAATTATTCAAACCACACTCAGAAATCAACGATAGATTTTGATCCATTGGAATCATATCAGCACTAGTAAACCTGACCCCACCAACCATCGTCAATTGGTGCAATCATACCAGCACTAGTGCGACAAATCCTCCACCTCCATTATGAATTGGTGATCATAAAGAGAGAAACAATTACTGTAACTGCAAAAGACACCACTGCATGACTGGGTAGACCCATTGCATCAGAAGAATCAGTGATGGGAGCATCTTTAGAATCCGGAGCGTCAGATGCAGATGGAGGTGAACCTTTCTCGGGAATAGGTGCAGTAACAGGGGCCGGAGGGCCAAAGATGTTCAAGGGAAGGAGCACTTTGTCCACCTGATAGACAGCGAGCTGGTTGTCGGTGTAAATCGTGTTACGAATACTTGCGTCCATAACTCCCGTAGAGATCTTCACCTCGTTACCATCCATCGTGACATTGAAGGGGAACCGTTCCTTATAAGCGTCCCCTGCCTCAGTGTGCAATGGGTTGCTCACGGTTTGGAACTGTGGGATGGTGATATATGCAGGAAGGACATGGAATTGCAACAGCAAGAGCTTCTGCTGATCACTAAGAGAATTGAGAGTGCTGGACTTGAGATTCGCGAAGGCATTGTCGGTCGGGGCGAATACGGTTAGACCCTGGTTTGAATTGTTGAGCTGTGTGTTGATCGTGTCCCCCACTCCGGTGTTCTTTAGTAGCCGAATCAACATAGTGTACATACCAGCCTTCTCGAGGATGGCGGAGATGTTGGTAGGACCCGGTGGTGCTGGTTTATGTCCTGAAGACTGAGCTAAGGTTGTGGTGCAATGGAGGAGGGTGACTAGTAGGAATGTGGAAGGGAAGAGAAGCTCTTTCTTCATCATTGTGTAGTGTTGCTAAGTGTTGAGTGAGGCCTCAATTGGTTGCTTTGAGAAGGTGACTGACTCTTTGAGAGGTGTTTGATCTTTGAGGTTATGGGATTTGGGAGGGAATTAGAGAGGGTTTTATAGATGTGGCTAGATAGGCAGGTGATTGACGTTAGGTGAGAGAGTGCAGTCCAAGTTGGGAGGAAACCTTACATCTTAACTTTCTTGCTCCTTATCCAAATTAAATAAATAACTTTCTTGGTATGGTAGAGGATGAGAGAGTGAGAGATGTGGATACCATATTTGTCAACATGGATCCCGAGGTCTAATCTTGCACGTATTTCAAGGTACACATGTCTCTAAATTATTCTAGGGTACATTATCATTACAGTGCACCCGACTACATTGTATCATTAACTGTGATAAACCGAATCATTTCGTTATTTCGATATTTCCTACGTTAGCAAACATTCTTTTCCACCGGAGATTTTAATTCCTATTAATTTGTCTCACAAAGGGAACTTGCTATCTCTTTGTAGGATTAGGACTTTATTTTTTATTTATTGTAACCCCTTCAGCGAGGGAATGGAGGATGGAATATTGAATCAAGCGTTGTAACACTGAGAAATTGATGTAGTGGATTATGATCTCCACTGATGATGCTGAAGACGTACGTAGTCGACTAGCAGCACTTCCACAATGGCAGCCGACCTCCCTCCTCTACGTCGGCCACATGGGCGACCTCCTACAACCTCAGCCAACACCCGGAAGTTGCCCAAATAAAGAAAAAGAAAAAAGAAAAAAAAGTGGAAGAATATTTGTGCCTGATTAGTGATTTCTAAGCGTTGGACTGGAGTCGTTTTTCCGGGGTTGATTTTTAACCCTGAAAATTGAGCATTATTGACCATTATTTGGGGTACAAAGATCCAAAGGTTTGAAATCAGTAATCAGGCTGATTTTTGTTTTGTAGGTACACCTAGGGATTGGCCAAAAATCCATATGATCAACATCCTCTAAGAGTGTGCCATGCAGCTCATATTGTCGTCGGTCATCAACTTTGCTAACGGACGTCGGTCAGCAAAGTTCTACTCCTACGAAGGGTTTGTCTTGGCGAGACAAAGCTACAATAGTGGAATAACTTGTGAGTGTCCTTTCATGTAAGAACTTTGTTTCATATTGTGATTATAATTTCTCTTTGGATCGCTCTACGGGCGCCCACGTCTTCCAATTGGACACCCACAATAGACAAAAATGCCCCCATCTAGTTTGGGCACCCACCTCATCCCTTTGTCTTCTCTCTCTCCCTACTGTTATCTCTCACTCTCTCCCCTTCTCTCTCTCAATAGATATCTCTCCCTCTCCCTCTCTCTCTCCCTCCCTCTCTCTAGCTCTCTTTGGGCCTTATCCCCCACGGTGCTGAACTAAAGTAGGGACTATGTAGCCCACGGCTGGCCATGAGCTACATAGTCCCCATTGTAGTTCAGCACCGTGGGCCGTGGGCTACATAGTCCCCCTTGTAGTTCAGCATTATGGGGGCTAAGGCCGGGAGAGAGAGTTACAGTAAAGAGAGGAGACGAAGGAGAAGGGGTGGGGTGAGTGCCCAAACTGGAGGGGGGCATTTTTGTCCCACATGGGTGCCCAGCCAAAAGACATGGGTACCCATAGAGCAACCCTTTATCTTTTATTAAGCTATGCAAGGAGGACAATCCTTAAAGATTGGATTGTCTTACTCGTTTGGACACACACTGACATGCTTATTTGAAAATCTGTTTTTACAATATATTTTTTCCTCCTCTTACTTGTTTTTATTTGAAAATTGCCTTCTTACCCTTGTGGAGACACTAACATATCTTTTTTAATAATGTACCCGTAAATCTAAGGTTATTATTATATTGTTAGCTATATTATGTCATTTGCACAACAGTGCCTTCATTGCATTGTGATTGTGCTACATAGAACTTGCATCTTGGTTGTGCATTTCATCTTTCTTGAATTTTTGTTGTGTAAAAAATAATCTATCCGGGAATTATCTACATTTTATAAAAAAAAAAAATTATTTCAAAACATTTAACGACGGACGTCGCCCGTCGTGTTTTGTGACGGATTCATTTCAAATAGTGATTTACTAAGGCCATGGCATTTGCGACTGATTAGATCTGTCGCAATAAGTACATCTACGTTGACCACTTTAATCCTTTGCAATTCAATTTGTGACCCCCTCTTTTGCAACAGTGTTAGTCCTTTCACAACAGAGTAAGCCACGCCATTGGATTTGAGATATTTTTGGGTACTTAATCCACCGCTAGAAGTCGCCAATCAGGCTGATTTTTTGGTGTAGGTACACTAAGCTGAGCCAAACATTAATGGGTTAGTGGGCCCAAAAGACTGGGATAGATGAATTTTTTGGGTGGTGGGTATAATGGTTTTAAAAACGGCCGTTTAAACGGTAATGCCCCAAGCCTGTTTCTGTTTAAACATGTTTTGATGCTTTAAATTTAACGGCCGTTAAATTCTAAAAGAATTTGTGAAAGAAAAAAAACGGCCATTAAATCTGTTAAAATCCTTTTTTTTTTAATTTCAAATTTCAAATTTTGAATCAGCGCCACTTTTTCCGTTAAAATTGTTAAATTCTATTTTTTTTATTTTCCATTTTTGCCCCTCGCCGTTTCAATCCATTTAATGGTAACGCCCCTAGTCCGTTAAAACATCTTCCTTTAAACCTTGGTGGGTATATCAAAGTTTCTGTTGCTGTTGGGATGAATATATTTTGCCATATAAAAAGATACTGATGTGGCAAAATGCATGGACCTCTTTGGGACGACTGGCATTTCAGCTGTCACATTACTGCCATCCTTGAGAAGAGTTCTAGCGTGTCGCTCTAGAATTTCCGTCTTGGACCATTTGCTTGATGTGGCCCAAATTCTGGATCGGGATTAGGAGATCTAATCATCCAGTTAGGCGAGTTGTGTTTATGCCCTCTATTGTACGAATTCAAATAATATACAACGGATGTGGATGGGCTTCCACAAATTTTTTGACGCAGTGGATTTTTGAAGCAGTAGCTAATCACACCGCGCCACAATCAGCTGTTCAAAAAGCATTTCTGGGTTTGGTCAAAAGCATCAGCGGATTGTGGCGCAGTGTGATTGGCCACTGCTTCAAAAAATTTCTCCTTCTAGCTAAATATTCCATGGTTTAAAAAACAGATTTTTGCGTGGCTTGCTGATCAGAGATAGGGTTAAGGCTTTAACAAAATAAATTGAGTCAAGTTCAGAAACGGAAGGGACGTTATAACAAAAATAACGGCCATTGTAACGGATTCGGACCTCCCATGTTATGTTATGTACCATTTTAAAGCTCAGAATATAAAGGTCGTTATGTTCCTTACAACGGACGTTATTTTCTGTCATTTTTTCATTATAACGAAACTAATAACCGTTGTTTTCTGAAAAAAAAAAGTGTTAAAATAACATTCATTATTTTCCGTTATAAATTTTATTCAAAATATCACCGTTATTTTCCCCTTTTTCCATTTTAGCCCCCCGTGAGTTACGTACAAGCCATTATAACGGCTGTTATAATGGGAAAGAGGTAACGCCCCCAGTCCATTATACCGTTATAACGGCCAGCCCTTCTAACCTTGAAATATACCTTGATTACAAAAAAAAAAAAAAATCTCAAATTACATGCAACTTTGAATTAAATGAATAGAAGAAAACAACATTGTCGACGTACTTGTTCTCATCACAAAACAACATACAATGGCACAAATGAAGGACAGATTATTCAAACCACTCAGCAATCAACGACAGATCTTGATCCATTGGAATCATAGCAGCACTAGTACTAAACCCGACCCCACCAACCATCGTCATCCGTTGGTGCAAATCATACCCAGCACTAGTGAAACCATGATGAATTGGTGGTCACAAAGAGAAAGAAACAATTACTGCAATTGCAAACGACACTACTGCATGACTGGGTAAACCAGAGGAATCCGAAATGTCTGACGCAGCTGGTGGAGGTTTCTCGGGCGCACTTGCAGTAATAACAGGGGCGGGAGGGGCAAACATGTCCATGGGAAGGAGCACCTTGTCCACCTCATAGATAACGAACTGGGTATTATCGTTGTAGATAGTCTTAACAATACTTGCATCCGTGACTCCCGTTGAGATGTTAACCTTGGTACCGGCCGTCGTGACAATGAGAGGGAAGCGTCCCTTATAAGCGTCCCCTGACTCAGTGTGCAATGGGTTGCTCAGAGTTTGGAACTCTGCCAGGGCGATATATGTAAGGAGGATATGGAATTGCACCAGCTCCTGCTTCTGCTTATCAGTAAGAGAATTGAAAATACTGGACTTGAGAGTATCAAAGGCAGTGTCGGGTGGCGCGAATAAGGTCATACCCTGGGTTCCACTATTGATCTGTGTGTTGATCTGTTCCCCCACTTGGGTTTTCTTTAGTAGCCGAATAAACATAGTGAAGATACCATCCTGGTCCTTCGAGAGGATCCCGGTAACATTGGTCGGAATTCGTTTAACCGATGGTGCTGGAGACTGTGCTGGAGAAGGTGCCGGAGGCGGAGACTTAGCTAAGGTTATGGTGCAATGGAGGAGGGTGATCAGTAGTAGAAATGTGGAAAGGAAGAGAAGCTCTTTCATCTTTGTGTAGTATTGTGTAGTTGGTTGCTTTGAGAGGTTTTCTCTTGATCTCTGAGGTCATAGGAGTTGGGAGGGAAGAGAGGGTTTTATAACTTTCATTGAGGTGCGAGATGGGGTGGTGATTGAAGTGAGGTGAGAGAGTGCAATCCAAGTTGGCGAGGAAACCTTACATCTTAACTTTCTTGGTAAGGTAGAGGATGAGAGAGAGAGAGAGAGAGAGAGAGAGAGAGAGAGAGAGAGATTACATGAACCCCTCATATCTACATGATGGATGACTTTTACAAACTTATCTATAATCTATTACTATTTTAAAGCTAAAACTTAGGTTGCCCCATAACGATCACATAAGCATTAGTGGTTAGCTAAACTATTAGTTCATTAAATATTCTAAGATCTTTTTCGCCACATAGAAGATGAATCAATGGCTGATTTTTGGTGAGATGATCTCCTCACCATATTGATCACCCCAACAAAAATCAGCGCATTCTGAAATTTCAACTCCATCGAATGTGGTTTTCAAGTTACACGGTAAAAATCGACGGTCCATAATTCTTCAACTTCTAAACCGATCTATGGATATTGGAATGATTTGAATTTTTGTGAGGACGATCTCCTCACCATAGATATCATCCTCACCAAAATCCAGCCATTGATTCATCTTCTTTGTGGGTACGCCAAGTGGTTGTCCCCGATCCTAACCAATAAAAAATTGTCTATTCAATGTCCCTACGTATACTCACCCATTACTACAGCCAATATTTTGGTTTAAAAAAACCTTAGTAATTATTGAAAAACTTTCCTATTAATTAACTACTTAATTACTTAATTAATCACTTAACAGGCCGTTATATCTAAATTTTCAAACTAACAACTAGCTTAATTACTTTAAATGTCGTTACTTATATTTCAAATTAAAACTTATGTATGGACGACTTTAGAATTTTGACTTTCTAATCTTGCTTTGAGTTGCCCTAATTTACAAATTCACCCCTCCAAACTAATCTTCCAATCTGTTCTTTTGAGGTAGAAAGTTTTTTATTTTCTTCTAAGATGGCCCCTACAAACACTCACGTACAACGCACATTAGGCCCACTAGTATCTATGAAGGGGCAAAAAAAAGGTTTTGTATAATATTACCTAGGGTCAGGCTCAGGGAATTACCTCCCTTTTCTGACCCCTCTCGAGAGTTGTGTGCTCGGCCGTGGATTCGAGAATCTAACGGTAGTTGATAGCGTTGAGCTAGCATTTACTTTTTTACTTTTTGTCAGTGCTCAACCAAGGTTTAAAAAACGACCGTTATAACAAAAATAACAGCCGTTATAACGGATTCAGACCTACCCCGTTACATTATGTACCGTTAAAACCCCTAAAAAATAATAGCCGTTATAATGAAAGTAACCACCGTTATATTCTGGGAAAATTTGTAAAAAAAAAACAGCCATTTTTTCCATTATTGAAATTTTGAAATTCAAGCGCCCGTTTTTTTCATTTTTTCCTTTATTTTTCAATTTTTCCTTTTTGCCCCTGAGCGTTTTTTTGTTATAACGGGAAAAACGGTAACACCCCCCAGACCATTATACCGTTGTAATGGTCCCTTTTAAACCTTGCGCTCAACCACCGTTGGATTCGTGAACTCCACTGCCGAGCACACAATTCCCCAGAGGAGTCAGAAAAAGGACGCCCTTCCAGAGTGAGAAAAAATTCATTGGTCCTGGGTCCTTCAAACTTTGAAGGTCCCCTCCCAAAATGTTTGACACGTACCCTTTGTTAACCACCCTTGACCAACTAACCAAGGGTTAACGTGGGTTGGGTTTAGGCCTTGAAGTACGTGTCTGACATTTTGGCATTATTTCCCTTCGAGAGTGAGCCTGTTACCTATTCTACATGAATTGTTTCATATTGTAGAATATGAGCAAATTCAACATTTCCTCTGCCCGTTTTCCCCATCTTCAAGCCATAAACATCTCCCACCTCTCGTCTTCCTTACCATCAATGAGGACGAGTCCATTTTTTTTGTCACTTAATTTAGTGACCCATCTCAATCACTCAACCCTCTTTACTTGACACTTATCCCTACATGAAACTTAATTTAGTGACACATCTCAATCACTCAACCCTCTATCCCTACATGAACTCGTTGGATTCAGATTTGTGTTTCTAGGTTTCATATAAATCTTGCATTTTTAGTTCATTCTCTTTGATATCTTCTCTGAAACAATTGGTTGATAGAGTTCTCAGGCGTTTCGTTGTATTTTACTCAATTTCATGCAAAGAAAGACATCTTCGATGAGTATCGTCGATTAAACGATCGGATTTGCAAGATACGTTGTTCTTTACCTTGTTTCATTTTTATTATTAAGGATATTCATACTAGTCACACAGCTGACACATCATCATTGACAGTGTCTTTGGTCGAGACGAATGCAAAGGTGTTGATGGATGCTTTAGTCAGGGGTTCCCTCCGAGACAGGATGGTTCTCTTCAGGCCTTTCTGCCCAAATCTTATCTTTTATCTCTCTCTCTCTCTCTCTCTCTCTGCCGACACTTATCTTTTTTTGCTAGAAGTATCTAACAATACTGCTCATACTTTTGCCCGTCGGGGCTCGTACTTTCTGTTTACGGACCCTTGAGATGGACTCAATCACCACCCTCCTTAACTTTGGGAAGCCATTGAGGCTGATAATCGGCTTCTTCACTCAAGGACTGTGTAGTCTGGTTTTTTTTTTTTTCTGCTTTGAGAATGAATGTGTGGTTTTATATATAGTCCTTTTATGGGTCTCACTCAGGAGATTAGTTAGGCCATAAATTATTTATGTGATCAGGAAATCTTAAACTATATATCCATTAATCTCTGGCAATGCTTGGGATAATTTGAAAGAATATAGTGAAGTAGTTTAAAGAATAATAATTTAAAATCTATAGAAGGGACGGTTAACTTATGATCACTTGATCATGTACTTGTCTCTTAATGAAACACTGGAGGTGCATGGGATCCACCATTTGATGGTACATCCATGAGGTCTCTTAGGCCTTGGGATTTGGAGACAGGATCGGTGGGGTCTGATCTCAATCCGGATTGGCCCAATCCAACTCGATCATCTTGGGTTGTCTGGCTCCAGATGATGTGAGGCCCATGCTGCAAAAGGGCTTATCTGGATATCAGTCTGTGAGAATCCCGATCCGGATCCAACTCCTAGGTCTCATTCCATTATTGGATAAAACTTTGATGACAGGGCAGGAGATCTCAGCACGTGTATTTTGTACGGCGGACCATCTCGGCCTCACCACACACGTACCTAGGTGAGTACTTGAGTTGCTTTTTCCCAAAACACTCACCTGTGTGCGTGTGCGGCGAGGCCGAGGTGGTCCGCCGGTACAAAATACACGTGCCGAGATCTGCTGCCTGCCATCGAAGTTTTACTCAGCTTTGCAGCAATTTGAAAGAAAGACAACCTATGTGCCTATCAAAAATAAAGAACTAGATAACCTGTGAGTGCTATTTCAGGTAAGAAATTTGTTTTAGTGGTGTTTTCTTTTCTCAGATATTGTTCTTGCTGCGCTATATTGTGAGACTTGGAGCTGAAATGTCCTATTTTATGTGATTGTATTAATTTTCTCTATTTTGATCATATGGTTCAAAGTTTCAGTCCATCCTGGTCTGGATCGGGCTATCCGGATAGGGATTGGAGCCCACCGATCCGTTCCAAACTAGGCTATATCTCACCCCGAGATCACTGTTTCAGAAAGGAGTTCCACTGTCTCACGACTCTCACCCAGAGAACTTAAATCTCTCTCTCTCTCTCTCTGAAAACCCTAGAAATGGGCCCAACCGTGGTCAGTCCAGGTCTGGTTCTTCTAGTAACTGTGTGAGGCCCACTTTTAATTTGAGTCCGCCTTTTAATTTTTTTTTGAACTACTTCTTCCCGTCTAGGACTATTGGGCTGGGCTGGGCCTTAGAAGGATTTCCAAACAGGCCCTTACAGACAGAATGCAACTCGGTTAGATAGACCAACCAATGCTTAGTTTTAATGTCAAGAGTTCCCTTAGTACGAATTTACTGACTATGAAGGCTTGACTCATCATGGGGCGAGTGATCCCAATAGGCCCATTATGAAAAGGCCTGTCCATGTTTGGTGATTGGATATGAGAATTTTTTCTAGGACTTGGAACCTAATGTTTTCACCTATGGGCCTGTTCATGAAGTCCATTATGAAAAGGCTCAAATGCACTGGTTAGAGATCACCAATCAGTCTGATTTTTGGTTTGTGGGTCCACCAACAGGTGGGCCAAATATTCATGGAGTCCATGGACCTGAAAGAGTGCATCATGCAGCATTTTAGGTGGGGGAAGTGCAAGGGAGTAAAGTTTGCTCCTACCCAATTTCCTGTTTTCTTCATTACATACTGGAAACGGTTTATTGAAGGATGTATAGGCAAAAGTTTCCATGTTGTGGGTATGACGGGGTTCATGTAATAACGTAATTTTGCAGCCATTGCATTTTTTATTTTAAAACAGAAGTTATGTCTCCTTTTTCCACCTGGTGGGACAGCTTTTTTTTTTTTGTAAGCGATGGGACTGTTATTGGGGAGAAAAACTATGACGTCCAACACCAAAACACCACGTGGCACATTCTTTTGGTCTTACTGACCTACACACTGGAAATCAGATTTGATTGGTGTTTCATGGCCATTGAATTCATGCACTTTTCATCAAGTGATTTCTAGCCATTGGATTTGAGATTTTTTGGGTACTCAAATCCAACGGCTAGAAATCACCAATATATCAGTCTGATTTTTTGTGTATAGGTCCACTAAGGGGTGACCCAAACATTCATGGGGTCGTTTTGGGTGGTGGACATCTTAGTTTTTTTTTTAGCTGTTGGGATGAATTTTGCCATATGAAAAGATCCTGATGTGGCAAAATATTGCAACGACCTCTTTGGGACTGGCATGTCAGCTGCCACATGTAAAGGAATCCTACTACTCCAGGGAAAAGTTCTAGAGCAAGGATGAAAGCCTCTCTGAGGCTGGAGGCTGGATCGGTGGGCTCCGATCCCGATCCAGAACAAGATCGGCCCATCTCGCCTGAGACAAAGTGAGACTCCTTTGTAAAACAGTGATCTCGGGGTCAGAGAGAGCCTGGTTTGGATCGGATCGGTGGGCTCCGATCCAGATCCGGATTGCCCGAGACTTTGAACCATGTTCTACAGTTCTAGTGTGTCGGTCTAGAATATCCATCTTGGACCATTTGCTTGATGGCCCAAATCTGGATTGGGCACAAACACACAAAATCTAAACGAATTAGGAGATCTAATCATCCAGTTAATCAATTTTTATTTCTGCACTCTACAGTATGAATTGAAATAATATACACAAAAAAACAAAACCTCGAATTTCATAAAAGAATAGAAGAAGCCTCAACATTGGACGTACTTGATCTCATCACAAAACAACATACAAATGGCAGATACAAAGGAAAAAATTATTCAAATCCACTCACCAATCAACGACAGATTTTGATCCATTGAAATCCTAGCAGCACTAGTACCCGACCCCACCATGAATCGGTGGTCACAAAGAGAAAGAAACAATTACTGCAATTGCAAACGACACTACTGCATGCTTGCATAGACCGATTGCATCAGAAGAATCAGTGGAAGCACTTTTAGAATCCGGACTATCTGACGCAGTTGGAGATGAACCTTTCTCGGGTACTGTAGGTGCAGCAGCAGGAGCCGGAGGGCCAAAGAGATCCAAGGGAAGGAGCACCTTGTCCACCTGATAAACAGCAAGCTGGTTGTCGGTGTAGATCGTGTTACCAATACTTGCATCATTGACACCCGTTGAGATGTTCACCTGGTTACCAGCCGTGGTGACATTGAGGGGGAACCGACCGTTATAAGCGTCCCCTGCTTGAGTATGCAATGGGTTGCTCACAGTTTGAAACTGTGGGAGGGTGATATATGAAGGAAGGACATGGAATTGGATTAGCTCGAGCTTTTGCTGATCAGTAAGAGAATTGAGAGTACCGGCCTTGAGATTCGAAAAGGCAGTATCTGTCGGGGCGAATACGGTTATACCCTGGTTTGAATTGTTGAGCTGTACGTTAATCCGATCACCCACTTGGGTGGTCTTTAGTAGCCGAATCAACATAGTGTACGGACCGGCCTTCTCGAGGATGGCGGAGATGTTGGTAGGACCCGATGGTGCTGGGGACTGTGCTGAAGACTGAGCTAAGGTTGTGGTGCAATGGAGGAGGGTGACTAGCAGGAATGTGAAGGGGAAAAGAAGCTCTTTCTTCATCTTTGGGAATTGTTTGATCGATGTTTGAGGCGTTGGGGGAGTTGGGAGGGAAGATGGGGTTTTATTGAGTCAGTGAGATGGGGGGAGGTGATTGAAAAGTTAGGTGAGAGAGTGCAATCCAAGTTGGCGATGAAAACCTTACATCTTAACAGAAATTAATTCCATGGTGTGTGACAGGCTTACAGCTACTAGTTTGCTTAGCAAGGCAGGAAAATGAGTAAGGTATAACATCACAGCAGGGATCTGAGAGTGAAGTGCGTGTGGTGTTGGTACGACTGCTCGTTATGTATACAAACCTTTTTGAATCTTGATTCGTTTTGATTACTTTCCTTTCACTTCTTCTTCGGAACATGATGCTGTCATCCTGTGGAGAACGTCCCCACTCCTGTGGCTCAGACTGTTGGACGATCTTCTGGATTCGTGTGGTGTGAATCCCGAAGACCATCTAATGGTTTGCGTATAGGGATGATGTATTCTCAGGATGACATTAACTGTTCCTATAATAATAAGGGTCGTGATGTAACAAGGTATACCCGAGATCCTTTCAAATGCGGAAGCGCATTTTTGTTACTCACCGCTGCCGTCTGGGCCCACTGACTGCATGGATGTTTAGCCCACGCCTCAGTAGAATTAATACCAAAAATCAGCTTGTTTGATGATTTTTAGCCGTTGGTTTTAACACTCAAAACAATGGTTGAATTCAACGGCTATAAGCACGCCTTAAAAAGTACTAAAATCTAATGGTTAGAGATCACCAATCAGGGTGATTTTTGGTGTGTATATCCAACAAGGGGTGGGATAAACATCCATACGGTCAGTGGGCCCAGATGACAGCGGTGAGTACCAAAAATTGTACTTCCGCATCTAAAAAAGTTTCAGGCATAACTTGTTACATCTTTTTCCTAATAATAATACGGGTAGTGATGTAATGAGGTAGACCACACGCCTTTGTTACTCACCTCTTCTCTCTGGGCCCATTGACAGCATGGATGTCTAGCCCACCCCTTCGTAGATATTCATACAAAAAATCAGCTTGTTTGATGATTTCTAACTGTTGGATTTAGTATCCAAAAATGGTTGAATAAAACGGGTAGAGCTTACCAATCAGAGTGATTTTTGGTGTGTATATCCATCAAGCGGTGGGTTAAACATCCATGTAGTCAGTGGGCCCAGAGGACAGCGGTGAGTAACAGAAATGGGAAAGATCACGCCTTTGGCATGTGGTCTACCTCGTTACATCTTTTCTCGCTTGCGACATCCTTAAGAAAGCAGTTTTCATTTCTACACAGACACTGGATCAAATTGATAATTTTCTTTTATCCTTTTTCTTGGACCATCCCCAAGGTTTCTGTGGGATCCATGGTTGCCTCCTGGCGAAAAATCTATGATGCAGAAGTCCTTAAATTATGACACGTGGCATTCTTTTAGCCCCACTAACCATGAATGTTTGGCCCACACTTTGATGGACTAGTAGTATATACATTATAAACCAAAAACGGCATGGTTGGTGATTTCTACCCATTATTTTGAGTATTTTTCATCATGGGCTTGGAACCAACTCATAGGCCTGTTCATGAAGCCCACAATGAAAAGTGCTCTAATCAAATGGCTATAAATCACCAATCACACTGATATTTGGTGTGGAGGTCAACCAAAGTGTGGGCCAAACATTTAAAGAATCAGTGGACCCGAAAGAGAATGCCATGTGGCAATTTTTATTATCGAAACGACTCGTCTCGATAATAAAAACGGTGGGATCATGACTTCAACAGTGTTATATGCAGGATCTCTGGCTTACGTACATACGCGTGTTTCACAAAGTTGTGGTCCCTAGTGATCTTACTAATTAGTCTTTACAGCTGGTTGGTGTACATCCAATCCCATGCACAGCTGGTTGGGGTCCACCTAATCCTATGCTTTTCCTTTGGAAAGAAGAAAAACTCATGATCAAGTGGTGATAATTGTTTTTTTGGTGGGTAGACAGGAATCCTATACAGCACTAAAGATGAAATAGATTGATTATATATAGCAGATAGAACAGTGGTAAAAGGATGAGGTTACTAAATGAAATTCATCTTCTCTGGCTCTAAATGAGGCCATGTCGTCTGTTGTAAGTAAGGTTCGAATCTCCCCTAGTCTTCAAATCATGGTTCAAAGTGATCAGGATCAGGATCGGAGCCCACCAATCCGATCCAAACCAGGCTCTATCTCGCCCCGAGATCAATGTTTCACAAAGGAGTCCCACTTTATCTTGGGTAAGATGGGACGATCCGGATCGGGATTGGAGCCCACCATTCCAGAGATTTCGAACCATGCTTCAAATTCGTCCGGAGTCTGTATCGATATTGTTGGAAAATGTAGTGCTATGTCCCCGATCATATCAAGCCAAGCATCTCCATGAGAAATATTGGTTTCCATAGGCTCTGTATGTATGGTGATCAACAAAAAGTTCTACAGAGTTGAATTTGTTTGGTTGAGTGCTGATGGACAGGACTCCCCTGCAGAAAGCGAGAGGTTTTGAGTTCAACTCCCCTTGGAGTCACCCCTGGAAGAATAACAATAAGTGGCTCAGTCCACATCAACTCTCCCCGAACATTAGTTGTTTTCGCTGACATCCGCCACAGGGTAAACCACCGCCTCTCAGGCCTCCCCATCCTGGTCCCAGGGGACTAGTCGGGTGCTGTAGATGGCCCCCGGTTTCGAAAATAAAAATACCGGCCACACTTGGTAAGGCAAAATTCATCCCCTTACATTTGGCTAGAGGTCACTAATTAACTGTATAAATTTTTGGCCCATCCCTGATTGGATTCTCAATTCTCAAAATCCATCATCAATTTCAACCGTTGGATTCTCGAAATCTACGGCCGTGAGCACGATTAAAAAAGACTGCAATCAAGTCCATCGAGCCTGGTCCTAAAAAAAATAATGAGCCTAAAACCACGACTTATGCGGGGTCAAAATGCAATTTTCCCCAAATAAAAAAACATACCCTTACATGGGGGTGAGGCACACTAGGGCCCTGCTTGGTTCGTTGCACTGGGATGCATTTTGCACTCCAGTGCAAATGCAGTGAGTGGTAATGCACCCACTTGCCATGGTTTTTGGGATGCAGTTGCTTGCATCTATTTTGGTAAGGAGTTTGCAAGAGTTTGGCAACCACTTGCACGCCAGCTCATTTGCATGCCCCCAACCAATCACGTGCATTAAAATTGTGGTGAGTGAGTGCCCTACAGTCGCCCACCACAGGAAATTTTCATCCCCTTGGTCTCAAAGTTGAGGATAGAAGCGTATCCAATTGATGATGGGTTAGCATCACAGCTCCAAAAGGGTGTTAAGAAAAAGGGCATGATTTCCTTGGTTGACTGAGGGCATACTCAAGATTCCATTGTATAGCTGGGTCTGCATGGGTCAAATTAGGCCCATTACAAACCTAGACATTATTCTCACAATGGGCTTAGCCCAATTATTTAATGGACCTCAAAATAAAGCCTAGGAGGAGCCCATGGACTAACAGATGAGAAGGTGCACTATTACCAATCTAACAAAAGACCGGTCTGGGTGTGTTATTTTTTGTTTCTTCCTTCTAATTAGGGATCGACGTCAATCGGGTTGCTATTGGTATATCCAGATCAAAACCGATTATTTATAGGGTCTAGAAGTTTCGATGAGCCCAAACCCAGACCCAGCTAAATCAGTCACTATCTAGTATTTTTGTTGTTGGAGTTCATTGTTTGACTGTGTAGCCAGCACTCCACCTGTGTTAGACCCGCGTGGACCCTTTGATATACATTGTTACACCTCCTTCTAACAGTCGAAGCTTTTAGAGTAAAGTGGTTGTTCAACTCCCCGGCAAACTGCTGAGGTGGAGGTGGGGTTGTTGTTCACTGGAGCCCAACCCATTACAACAACAGTCAATTTGGTTACTCAGAATTGAGCTAGGATTGGAATTTGAGATTCTTGGAATTACAAATTAATGTGTTTGGAATGACCCATTTTCAAGAAATGTATGTATTTTCAAGACATTATTCTCGACCAACATTTTCCACGCATTTCCATTATTGTTTCGAGACATTTTCTATTTAGCTTTCCTTGTGTTTCATGACATTTCCATGTGCATTTCTCAGTTTCAGCAAAGTCGTATTGTACGTGTCAAGGTTTATAAGGGACCGTTATAATGGTATAACGGTCTGAGGGCGTTACCTTTTTTCCGTTCTAACGAAAAAAGCGCTCAGGGGCAAAAATGGGAAAAAAAATGAAAATAACCAAAAAAGAAACAGAAAAAAAAAATGAGAGAACAGATGTTTTTTCACAATTTTTCCAGAAAATAACGGCCGTTATTTTCTGTTCGTTATAACGGAAAATAACGGCCGTTATTTTCTGTTCGTTATAACGGAAAATAACGGCCATTATTTTCTGGGCGTTTTAACGGTACGTAACTTAACGGGTAGGTCCGAATGCGTTATAACGGCCGATAAAAACCTTGGTACATGTTTCCTATGGTCTATTGTGAATTGTTTTTTATTGGTGGATGTCTAGTAATTGGATGATGATGAGGTTGACAGTTGACACCCCTTGTTTTACAGGCAACTTAGCAACCAAGAAATAAAAGCGTAAAAGTAGATTAAAGAAAAAAGAAGCAAAAGTTTACACTTTTTTAAGACTAAAACAAATTAAAAGAGAGCTTATAAACAAATTTTTTCTTATAATTGCTCTATAAAAGTACCATAGCCAAAACATGGATAAAACGATTTTTAACATATTATAACTAGTAAGTACAAAAAAAAACATATTATAACTAGTGAGGGAACGCCATGACACATGGCAGCACCTTACACGTGGCATACTCTTAGAGATCACAGACTGTATAGATGTTTGGCCCATCCCTAGGTGGACCTACATACTAAAATTCATTCTGAATAGTAATTTCTATCCATTGGATTGATCTTTTTCATAGTTTGTTTTTAAGCATGGATTTTGAGCATTATTTGGAAGAATTGGTACACTATTATAGACCACTGACTGTCTGGATGTTTGGTCCATCCCTAGGTGTACAGGCAAAAAATATCAGCCTGATTGGTGATTTTTAAGCATCCGATTGGAGTTGTATTCATGGGAGAAGTTTTAACCGTGGAATTTGAGCATCACTATTTACCACATAACTCAAGGTACATTTTTTTCCAATGGCAAAACGACACCACCATGCACGTCCATGGACCTTGAGTCATCTAATCGTTACTCTTTTAATAATGGGGTAAGCAAGGGACTTTTAATTTATTATTATTAAATTTTTTTTTCAAAAATTGAATTTTGACACCAAATAATTGGTGTCATGTTGACAGTAATGTTTGGCCTATCCCTAGGTGGACCTACATGCTAAAACTCATCATGATTAGTAATTTCTAGTCTTATGTTTATTTCTAACCATGGATTTCGAGCACTATGATCCAAATGTAAAAATCACTAATCAAACTAATTTTTGTTGCGTGAGTCTATGTAGGTATGAACCAAACAGTCAGACAATTAGTGGCTTGTAATAGTGTGCGACGTGTCTCACACTATGGATCAATGTTGATTATGGATGTCTGTCATCAAATGTTTTCTCGTGATGACAAAAGGGGAGTCTTTTAAAGAAGGAGAGAAGCAATTGGCGCACGCTAACGTAAACGCATTAAATGTATTGATGGATAAAGACTAAAAGAACCCTGTTAATAAATAAAATTAAAAAAAAGTTTAAAAAGTGACATTTTAGTAAGCAACTGTAAGTCACTAATATACAAAAAGTGAAGCCCGTGTCATCACCAATCCCATTTTTAGCTTTATAATAGTATAAATATAAATAGATATAGATACTAGGCAATTGCTGAAGTTGGGGGAATGGGTATTTCCCATTTCCACCGTTTGCCATCATTTTCATTAAGGCTATGTTTGGTTCGTCGACTTTCGAGGAAAAGAAAACTAAAACCAGGAAAAGTGCGGTTTTCCATGTGTTTGGTTTGAGCTGAAAAGTGGGCCCCACGAGAAAACAATTTCCAGAATGTACGTTTCAAAGGAAACTGACTTCCGCTCCTCGTTTGCAAAAGTCGATTTCCCAGCTTCTCTCTCCGAGTCTCCGGTCTCTTGCTCTCCCCCTGTGCCTCTCTCTTCTCTTTCTCTCTCATGATCTTCAAGAGCATTGGTGGCTTTTCTCAGAGCGTCGCCGACGCTGGTGCCTTGGCCGTAGACGAGCCGCTGCCACCCATCATGACGAAGGGGGTTTCTTGGCCGAGGGATTTAGCCATGGCCATGGCGATGGCGGTCTTGCCGGTGCCTGGCTGTCCAGCGAGGAGTACGGTCCTAAGATCTTTAACGGTAGGAATTTGAGCATTATTTGGGTGCAAAGATCCCAACTCCCATCTCTGAGAACTCCCATCTTTGAGGGTTTGTGTGCTCCATTCAAAGGTTCAAGCTTTGGACATGGAGGGTAGTGATTGAGCCTGAACATGGAGTCGGTCTCTTCATCCTTCAAAAGCTCACTAAACACATTCCTCTGCTGAATATGCAACCCTTCTAAAAAAACAAGAATTTCACGAGCCAACATCCTCACTTGCTGATATATAATCATTCACAGCAGAGCTACAAAACAAAAACAAAAGCTTAAATATATCTGTAAATCCAATCAAATTAAGTTAATTTAATGATTGTGTTTTTGTTTCTTACCGAAAACTTCTGTGTTTTCTTTGGAAATGGCTAGAGATTTCTAAGAAACAGATTCACGATTGCATCTTAGGAGAAGATATGCAATCCAAACCACATCACCGTTTGGCCCAATGCTCTTGTTCCCATACCCAAATGGATCAGAGGGCCTGTTTTTCTTTCTCAAACTGGGGTCAAGCAAATAACTTGAGAGCTTCAGCCTTCAGACTCTCAATCCGAGTGCATCTGTAGTCTTTCTACACTAGAAAAAAGATGAAACAGGGGAGACCTGAAACTTTTTGGCGTGTGGAAGTGGAACACGGTTCCTGTCACCCAACGCTGCAATCTGGGTCCACTAACCGCATGGATGTTCAGTACACCCATTTGTGGATATACACACCAAAAATCATACTGATTAGTACTATCTAACCATTTGTTTTAGTACTTTTTTAGGCATGATTCTAGCCGTTGAATTTTGAGATATTATTTTAGAGTTCTAAAACCAATGGCTAAAAACTCGTCAAAAAGCTGATTTTTGGTATGAATATCTACCGAGTGATGGGCTAAACATCCATGCGATCAGTGGACCCAGATGGAAGTGGTGGGTAACAAAAATCGTGCCATAAAGTTTGAGCATTCCATGTTACATCCCGACCTATACACAATTTGTTCAGCTGCAAGGTCATGTAGCCATCATCTCAGATGTTAGATCAATGTTTCTTCTACCGGGAACGTAAACATAGTGCTATCATTCCATTAGCTAGGTCTGTGGGAGTTAAAAGGGGGTGGGATTTGTTATACACGGAAAATCAGCCTGATTGGTAATCTATAACCATTAGATTTTAGTACTTTTTAAGACGTTCTTATAGCTTCTTATCACCGTTGAATTCAACTATATTTTTTTAGTACTAAACCCAACTGTTAAAAATCATAAAAAAAACTGATTTTTGGTATGAATTTCTACTAAGAGGTGGGCAAAACATCCATGCGGTTAGTGGGTCCAGAAAGCTGATCCATGCGGTTAGTGGGTCCAGAAAGCTGATCCATGCGGTTAGTGGGTCCAGAAAGCTGATTGTTGATATATATGTATATATATATCTCTTATTTGTGTCAACGAATCTAGTCGTTCAGTGGGTGAAAATTAATTAGAAAAACAGGAGGAAAACAGATTCCAGGAAGTGGGTTTTCCAAGAAGTGGCACTTCTTGGAAAATCTATTTCTTGAAAAATCACTTCCAGCGAACCAATCGCAGCCTAAGTTCATCAAAGTGACATGGGCAACTTCATGCGTTCCCACTTCAATAATGTTATTTGAGTTGCCACAGTTTTTAGATTCGCCCCTTCCAAACTTGCCCTTTTAATTGCAATTTTTTTTTAAAAAAGTACTTTTTTACCAATGGTTCCAAAACTGCCTTCAGTTTGAAACCTTCTTATTTTGCCACTTATTAAAAAAAAATAAAAGGGCTCATTTATACCAAGGTTTAAAGGAGGCCGTTTTAACAGTTAAATGGACTGGGGGTGTTACCGTTTAAACGGCCAGGGGCAAAAATAGAAAAAATAGAATTTAACAGATTTTAACAAAAAAAAAAAAAAAAATGGAAAAAAATGGCGCTGAAATTCAAATTTTGAAATTTTAAAATTTAAAAAAAAAATGAAATTTAACGAAAATTAAACGGATTTAATGGTCATTTTTTCACAAAATTTTTCAGAATAACGATTTGAACGGCCGTTTAAACGATTTTAACAGCTGTAAAAAAAAAAACAGCCGTTAAATTCAAAAACATTAAAACATGTTTAAACGGTTTCAACGGAAAGGGGCTTCAGGCGTTACCGTTTAAACGGCCGTTTTTAAAACCATGATTTATACAAGCGTGCCTCTTGAATGGTTATAAATTAATACCCCACCGGCCAACCCTTTTAAATATTTGTATTTGTATTTTGTAATTATCCTCTCGTCACTGGCACATAAGCCGGATTTATTTCCTATCTACGCATAAATGGAGAAATATTTGGTGCAACAAGCTACATTTTATACAAGGCAGCCAAACCATCCTACACCATACACGTAAGGCACTCACTTATGGAATTAACATAATCTAATAATAAAATGATTTTTCCATCGAGTTTTTTTTCTCGACAGTGTTGCACAAAAATACCCCTAGAACGGAGTTTCTTTACCTGTCTTTTCAAAAGTCAAATGG
Source organism: Euptelea pleiosperma (assembly GCA_035048495.1). Classification (NCBI taxonomy): domain Eukaryota; kingdom Viridiplantae; phylum Streptophyta; class Magnoliopsida; order Ranunculales; family Eupteleaceae; genus Euptelea; species Euptelea pleiosperma. The sequence continues at coordinate 36,394,203 of CM068540.1, read as the reverse complement.
GAAGCAAAAAGGGCATTTATGTCAAATGTTAACTAGAAGAGGTAAAAAGTTCACTGAATCAATTCATGAAGGGCTTAAAAGCAAGGTTTAAAAGGGAACGTTATAACGGTATAACGGACTGGGGACGTTACTGTTGTTTCCGTTGTAACAAAAATGATGCTCAGGGGCAAAAACGGAAAATAATGGGAAACAAATGGAAAATAACTGAAAATAACGGAAACATGGGACTGGAATTCAAATTTTGAAATTTGAGTTTCAGATTTCAAAAAACAGAAAAAGGAAAAAATAACGGAATAACGGCCATTTTTTCTGGCCATTTTAACGTACGTAAAGTAACCGGGGAGGTCTGAATCCGTTTAACGGCCGTTATTTTAGTTATAACGGCGTTTTTAAAACCATGCTTAAAAGTATATGTTTTAAATGTTAGGAAAAATGGTCCCATTACTAAATCGGACGGTACATATCAATATATAGCTTTGCAAGTGGTGTATCTGATGGGATTGAAGGGTCCATCATCCACAACGGTGCATCTTGATACATGATATATTTACTCATAGAATGATCTGCAAATCTAAAAGTAAAGAAGGAAGAAACCTTATATTAAATCGACACGAGAGATCTTGTTGTGCCGTTGGTTAGTGGAGAGGAAGAACCGAAACAGAGGAGACCCGGATGAAAGAGAAACGAAGAAGTTGTACTGCTAGTGCCCAACTGACCATCGTCCGACGCGCTGACCTGAAAAACCAAAGTCCATTACCGATCGTCGAAAGAGTGCCCGTTTACAGAGATTAATGAACCGCGGTATACAGAATCCAAATTCTTGATCGGGTCCTCATAGATGCCATTTGATTCCCATCTACAGGAATAGAAGAAGAAGAAGAAGAAGAAAAGAAAGAGAAGTAGAAGCATCGGTAGGGAAGGAGGGAGGGAGGGAGGGAGGATTCGATTGTCATGATCTCATGCACCGCAACCTATCGTCGTCGGTATGATCAACGGCAGCAGCAACGGCATGATGTCCTCTTCGTCCCCTAACGCCCAATCACCAGGGCTGAAGACCTATTTCAAAACCCCAGAAGGCCGTTACAAACTCCAATACGAGAAGACCCATCCCGCCGGTCTCCTTCATTACGCCCATGGCAAAGCCGTTACTCAGGTATATGTTCTTCTAAGGGTTTCTCTATCTAGCGTCATCAATTCCACAAATCAATCACTATCGTCCGTTCGATTATCAGGTAACCCTTGCGCATCTCAAGGATAAACCGGCACCGCAACCGCCTACCCCCACCTCCAGCTTGAGCGCTGGCAGCGGAGTTAGATTAGCGGCCGCGAGGTTCTTAGGGGGCGGGAACGGGAGCCGTGCGCTTAGCTTTGTGGGAGGAAATGGTTCAACAAGTAAAGCCGTTACCGGGACTAGTAAGATTGGTTCGTTGGGAGCTTCGAGCACGAGTAGTTCTCTGGCTTCTTCGAACTACGATGGCAAAGGGACCTACCTAATCTTCAATGTTGGGGACACTGTCTTTATCAGTGATTTCAATTCACAAGACAAGGTAATTTGGTATTTCCCTCTATTGTCCTCGCACGTTTGGTAGATAATGGTTACCGATATTTTTGTGTTGAAATCGAATTCAACAAGTTCACATTTTGAATGTAGGATCCTATAAAATCAATTCATTTCAGTAATTCGAATCCCGTGTGTCACGCATTTGATCCCGAGGCTAAGGACGGGCATGACTTGCTTATTGGATTGAACACTGGTGATGGTAAAATATCTCTTGTATACTAAGTTTGATGTCTCTTTGGGAATTTTCCCCATTTTTTGAGTTGCTTTGTTTGCTCCCTCTCTCTGTGTGCTTGTAGTTTACTCGGTGTCGTTGAGACAACAATTGCAAGATGTTGGGAAGAAGCTGGTTGGGGCCCAACATTACAACAAAGATGGTTCAGTTAATAACAGGCAAGCATGACTTATCCGCAATTGCTTTTGTGTTTCTACTCGAATAGTTTTATGTTCTTCTCTTTCTTTCTTTCACTCAAACATACTTTAATCTTTCTTGTTTTCTTGTGTGAACCTGTGTTGCAAAGGATGTAGGCTTTTAATTGACCAGTTGATTTTAATCGACCCTTTATGGAATGCAATGTTTATTAACACGGAGGCATGGGGCGCAAAGCTACAATTGCGTAAAGCATGAAGCTTAAGCCTCACAAATACGCCTTTTTAAATAAATACTAAAACTAAAGACTAAATAAATAATAAGTTGAATTCAATTAAAAGGAGAAATTTATGGAAAAATAATGGAAAGTGATATTTTTGTTGTTTTTATTTAACCTAGGATAGCTTAATATTTTATTTAATTAAGGGTTAAGGGGAGAAACGAAAAAGAGGACGAGGTGTATGCTTCACATCCCTCTAACACACACCTCTAATACAAGGCACTAAAAAAGATGTAAAAGACGTGAGGCATAAACCTTTTTTAAGCCTCAGTGGACAAAATGTATGCTTCACAAGCTTTTACGTTTTTTTAATAAGCCCCAAGGCATTTTGCGGATCCCTTACCTTGAGGATAGCCTCAAGGCTTAGAGCATCTCCAACAGATCTCCATCGTCACTCGCCAAACCATAGTTTGGCGAGAAACCCCCAAAATCTGTCTCCAGCAGCCTCGTTAACCCCTTTGCTATTTTGAGGGGTTAGCTAAAGCCACCTTCCACCACGCCAATATTGGCGAGATTTCTTCTTCGCCATACCACTCCCGCCATTTAAACTTCCCATTTTACCCTTTTGCAACCGTCGTCCTCTTCGTTCAACAATGGCTTTCTCTTATCATTTCTAGTAGGTGGAGGCGGCCATCATATTCTTCCACCTCTCTCACTCGAAGGACAAATCTGTGACCGGCATGATGTGGATCACAGTGATTCAAAGAAACTTTGAAGAATCTCGGACGAATTTCGATTCACAAGGAAAGATCCTGACTGAGGGTAAGAAAGGAGAATCTCAAAGACTCAAACAACGATCCCTCACAGATTTGTGAAAATGACTACAATTTCCTCTTGCGTATAAGGTAAGAATCAAGAAGATAGTGAGCTATAAACCAGTTTTTTAGAGTTTCAAACTCAGACACACCATTCAATATGCTTGACCACCATTGCTCGAGGTCAGAAAGCAAGAAGACCATCACTGGCTTTGTAGCTACCACAACGGGACATCAACGATTTCTGCTACCATAAGATCAGAACGGGACATCACACAATGCAAAATTAGCGATTTCTGTTGCAGCGAGAACACGTTCCAGCATTCCCAGATTCAACGGTGCAAATATTACAGCTCAATCTCAGCAATCAACAGCATCCTAGAGCGTGCAGCAGTAGTAACAAGAAAGAACGAAAAGAAAAGCTAAAAGAGAGATATAGAGAGAAGAAATCAATATCTCATAAAGCAAATCTCTGTTCCCCAGTCTCGTACGGTCTCTTCCCAGGGATAAAGGGAGAGAGGTATTTTGGTCATTACCAACTTTTTTTTAGCTATTTTGCATAAGCTAATGGAGCAAACACCATTTTGATAAAGCTTTCATCGCTAAATTAGGCTGATTGGTAGCCAAATACTAAGATAGCGATGGATAGCTGTTGGAGATGCTCTTAGCCATTAAAACATTGATGGAAAGTTATAATTACACCATAATAAGATGCTTACTCAAGTGACCTCTAGTTGTGTTTGTACATCCCATGAAGTTGCCAGCTTGGTCCACAATGCAAATGTATAGTTTTTTACTTTCAACTGTTGTGCATTGTCTAACAAAAAATAGGCTGATTTTCGAAAGCCATATTTCCAACTAAAATGGAGGAAGAACCATGATAAGAAATCAGAATCCTCCACATAGAACTTGAGGTGCAGTCTTAGGTGCCATGGACCAGTGTTTACTTTCTGGATTAATTTGGAAATAGTTTGCTGATCAGCATGTTCACTAATCAAACCAAAATTTGGTGATTGGTTAATGAAAGGAGAGGAATGAACTTGTCAAAAAAAAAAAAAAACACTTAATTGTTCTATCAATTGTCTTCCTAATTATCTTGGGAATTCGATAGGGTAGTTTGTCAAAAAACATTTGAGATCTAGTTTTAGGCTGTGTTTGGTTCGTCGGCAAATTACTTCCGAGAGAATATATTGTCACAACCAATTAACTTCACGGCTAAATAAACAAGAGAAATCTCTCTTCTATTCAATTCGAAATCAGTCAATAATCAAAAGTTTCAATTACAACCTTTCTTTTATAGACTAAAAACCCTAATTCTCCCAAAATAGAAAATTTATACTAAAAAATACAAAACTTACTAAAAATAGAAAGTTCCCCTCTTGACTAAAACTCTCTTAACATTAAATTGCTAACAAAGTCCTTCTAGAACAAATCAGAACCTAAAATACACAAACTTACTAAAAAGAGCAAAGACAACTTTCAAACTGCGGTTTGACCCTTTTCTCGGTCTTATTTCCTCCAAAAATTGGTGTTACGGGCTTCCAGCGATTAAGCGCGTAGAGGTCGATGATCATGTGCACATGTAATTGTTAAAACAACCATTTACCCCCAAAAAATTGACCTGTTGGGGAAAGGCAAAACAACTATGTATACCAACGGGTCGTCGGGCCAACACAACACATGCGTGGGAACACACCATCCGCTGACACGCCCCCTCAGCAGGAATACACTCCGCTGGAGACTTGAACCCGCGACCTCCCAGACCTTAAGGCACTATGTGAAACAACTATTTACCCAAAAAGATCGACCTGTTGGGGAAATGCAAAAAACTATGTATACCAACGGGTCGTCGGGCCAACACAACACATGCGCTAAAATACACCATCCGCTAACAGCAATAATAGCAATTCCGAGCTACGAGCGCAATGTTATATGCCGTTTTGAAGTTAAGGTGTGCGTTTGGCTGTCTGAATGACCTTTTGATCAAACTGCTCCAAGTAATTGTCCGCTAACTGCATTGCATTAGTTACCAATTAAAATATTATAGGATTAGGATATTTTGACATGCCTCATCTTAACAAGCCATTTGACACGCCTATCATCATAAGCCTTTTCCCAATGGTATGGGGTCAGCTGCACGAATCATGTGGGCCCAAATGGAGATGGGTCAAGAGCTGAGCTATATCACAAGTGGATTACAAGTTAAAAAATTATGGACCGTCGACGGTAAATTGAAATTCACATTCATTGGGGTTAGAAATTTCAGAATGAGCTGATTTATTGTGCCCGTGATCTCAATGGTTAAATCATCATATATATATGGGCTGGGATAGAATGACTCATGCTATATTCTTACTAATAGATTATTAATGGATGTAGGGCCCACAAGCAAACGAGTTAAGAGCTGATTTTGTGTGAGGATCTCCTCACCATGGAGATCATCCTCACCAAAAATCAGTATTTTTTAAAACTTCTAACCCTATCAATTATGGACCTAGATTTAACGGTGAACATGGATGGTCCAAAAAATTTCAATTTGCAATCCACTTTTCACAAGGCTGCAAATGTTGGAATGGGCTGATTTTTTGTGTGGTTGATATCCATGTTGAGAAGAATATCATCACCAAAAATTAGCCATTAACTCATCTGCATGTGGGCCCCACGTCCATTAGTCATTCTATTATTAAGAATAGCATGAGTCATTCTATTCCAGCCCTATATATATATAAGAGGCATGCGTATGAGTTTATTATCTAAGATGCTAAAATTCTTATGCGTATTGCACAAGCAAAAGCAACCAGAAGGGAAGTTTCCACTATTATCTGCTGATGGATGAACCGAGAAACTAAGTAGCAATCATCTAGCCCTCGTTGACGTAATTCTCCTGAGGCCAGAGAATCCTTTGCTTTGAGCATCTCTTTCATATTCTAAAAGCATATGCTTCTTACTGCTGATCATCAATTTTAGGCTGATCTTTTAGAGGAACTTGTAACACTTAGAATTTCTTGTATCTAATGTTTGTTTAATTATACTGAAACTTTTGAATATCTTTTTTCTGTACATTTAAGTTTACATTTGGGTTACTAGTCTGATTATGCAAACTACTAGTTGTTTTCAGTCGATGCACTAGTATTGCATGGGTGCCTGAAGGTGATGGGGCTTTCATTGTTGCTCATGCCGATGGAAATTTGTACGTCTATGAAAAGGTAAGCATCATTCAATAGAAACGCCTGTTTCATGCCAGGCTTACTCTTGGTATTTTGCGTTGCTGCACAAACTGGATTGAGTGTAATTTGCTTATTATTTATTTTAGAGCAAGGATGGTGCTGGTGATTCTTCATTCCCTGTGATCAAGGATCAAACTCAATTTTCTGTAGCACATGCACGGTCGAGTAAGGTAATGTTGTTTGTTTTTTAAAGCTATTGTCAGTATGTTCTCACCAAGTGGATAGGTGCTATCCTAAAATTTGCTTCTGTTTTAGTTTGGTTTTTAAATTTTTGAGGTAAGAAAACGATAAGATATTGCAGAGATGGGACTAGAAAAATTGGATATTTAAAGAACTGAGCAAAAGTGGGAAGCTATTGGATGACTGTTAATTGAAGAATCAGCATGTAGTTTAGATTGTATTGTGTATTTTCTGGAGCATTTACTTAGTGTATTGTTATTTAATTATGTAGTCCCTTTGTTTGTCATGATGGATCTGAGAACAATCAGGTATGAATCATGATCCCATAATGGAGTTTCAACCTTATTAGCATACTCCAAATTCCTAGTAGTGTTTTTTACACCAATAATTTACCAGAAAGTTCTTAGTGATCTTAATTTACACATGGGAAACTACACATGTAAAGCTTGGTCACTTAGTCTCACTTGTGGGTCGTTTCTCTGTTTTGACTTTATCTTTTACTTTATGAACTCCCTACTTAGGTTTCTTTTTGACTTCCACCAACCAATGTCTTGTTGTTTGTCCCTCATTGTGCCATTTAATGCTCAACTTTTAAGCGTGTAAATCTGCTCATTTTGATAAATTTGGCAGGAATGATCAGCGATCTCCCATTCATCATGTGTTCACTCCATTTATCATAATTAATGTTTTAATTGAAGATAAATTGCTCTGTGCTTAAATGACCCAAAAAATGCAGCTTGTATCTTTGTCTTAATTTGAGTATTCTTGGTGTAGGTGACATTGAGGTATGTATTAGTGCTGTTTCTATTGAAGTTGAGCTTGATTAGTGAACAAGTTCAGCCTGTTCATCAAGGAAAGCGTTTTTTAATAAGTTCAACCTGGAAAATCGATTATTTGGAGAAATTTTGTCAGAGTAATTTGGCATGTTTTATTTTGGAATATAGCGAGCTCCGTTAAATGTTATGGGGCATTCACTTACACCAGATACAAGATCATTGTATTAACTTGCTCTATTTTCGCCTTAGAATATTGCCCCAGATATACAGGTAGTGAATGGATAACTTCATGCGGTACTGATCTTGGCTGGTTATTTATCAGGAAACTAGAGTCTTGTTGTGGGCTTTTATCAGCCATTTATTGTTCATGCCATCTATTTGGGAGAACAGACACCCCAAATGCCATTTACTTTAGCAATCTCTTTGTTCATCCTTAAAAGAATTGTTTCTCTTTCCAAGCTGACTTGATGATACCATAATAGATTACCGGTTGTGGGTAAGGTTCCATTGATCTTCAATGATTGAAGGCTTAATAAAACTCCTGTATCATGGGCCAAAGAGATCTTGAATTTATTAAAGGATGGCTGGTTAGTAACGTTAGTTGTAGAGGTGGATATCAAGGTGAGGAACACTTCCAAGGTTATCGAGATGCCTAGTCAAGCCTAGGAGGCTAATAGATAGACCAAAACATGGGAAAATTTCCAAAACCTTCTCTCTTCAATAAACACAATTCTTCTACTCCCTAGTTGCATGCACATGTAGATACACCAAATTTACATTCTTAATTGTGTGGAGACCTCTTGAATTTTTTCTTCAGGATTAATAATTTTTACTCATGCAATTTTAACCACTTGGGTTGTAATTGAAGCTTTAATTTCTTATCCCCTTGCAGCTATAATCCCTTAGGTTGTACTTTTAAGGGAATCAAAATTGACATTCTGTTTTTTCAGTGCATTATCGTAGAACTGGCTACTTTTATTCTCCACCTGACTATATTCTCTCCTGTAGAAAACAAAAACAGGTCAGCTATATAGCAGATTCTTTTAGATTATCTATCATGTACCTTTTTGTCTGTACTTCTGTCAAAATGTTGCACTTATCAGTTAATGAGCAGTAGAACTTAGGTGAAACCCTACTTCATCTGCTCCTTTGTTGCTTTACTGGATTATAGATGGGGTTACCAAGGTGTGTTAGTACCAAGTTTATTATTTCTGACAGAAGCATCTACTTTTCAGTTTGGAGTTAACAAAGTCCTCTTAAGTAATATGATTGATCAAATTCTATATGTTGCTGACAACTTGTTTTTATTGTAGCTCTGAAGTGTGCTCCCTTTGGATGCATAATGCATGCTTGAGATTTCTATCATGAAAATAGACGCTTCCTTGTCATTTAAGGAATATATGTTTTAAAATTATAATTCAGAGAGCTTCCACCTATCTTATGGCTGTTGACTTTTTTTGTGATGTACTTGCAGAGTAACCCAATTGCTAGATGGCATATCTGCCAAGGTTCAGTCAACAGCATATCGTTCTCAACAGATGGGACATATATGGCAACTGTTGGAAGAGATGGTACTGTATTGATCTGATATCCTTTAATTTCATAGCTGTATTATCGTTTTATGTTTAATTTGATAGTTTGATAGATGTTGATGATATAGATACCCTGAGATCAAGTGCCACATGCAGGTTACTTACGAGTATTTGACTACTCAAAAGAACAGCTAATATGTGGTGGGAAAAGCTATTATGGTGCTCTATTATGTTGTGCTTGGAGGTAACAAACTTGTACTGGTTTCCAGTTTTGGACTTTTTTGCTGATCATATATGTTAAATTCAATCTTCTTTTTTCTTTCTTTCTTTTCCATTTTGTATGACCACTAAGCCTTTTGTAAAGAGAAACATTATGGTTGATTTCAAGATGTTTCTCAGCATGGACGGAAAATACATTTTGACTGGAGGTGAAGATGATCTGGTACAAGTTTGGAGTATGGACGATCGGAAGGTAGTAGCATGGGGAGAAGGGCACAGCTCATGGGTAAGGTCTCTATTTAATGTTCAATGCTGTACTTCTTCTAGTTTCTTTCACATGAACATCTCATATGTTCTAGACTGGGTGGGCAGGTTAGTGGAGTTGCTTTTGACTCATATTGGTCATCACCAACTTCTGATGGCACAGGGGAAAATGTCATGTATCGGTTTGGTTCTGTTGGTCAGGTATGAAACTTTTCTTTTGTGAGGTCATAATTTATCATTTCATTTGTGAGGTCATAATTTATTTTAAGTTAATAGATGGTGAATTAAGATATCGTCACCTGTAGATGCTGTTTTCATGATGTAATTCCCTTCCACATGTTAACTAGTGAATGTATGGTCAAATTTGTATTATTGTCTTCATGCTATGATGCCTCTGCCCGGTGGTTGACCATGACATGAGAAAGGCCCATTAAGAGTATGATGCATATTGGGCGGTACACTAGAATGTTTAGCACAACATGCACTGAAATCTGTTTTCTCAATCTTTTCTTTCTTTTTTTAATCTCTTTGCAAGGCAGTTTTTTATCTCTACAGATCTTCCTAAATTTTGTTAAACTTTCTGTCTGCCATTTGTTGTTGAAACTTCCTCATCGTTTTATGCATTATTTGTTAAATACCCCATTCTTTTTAAAGTATGCTCTCACTTCAACCAAGTAACAAGATGGAGGTCCTCAATGGACTACTAACAGGACTTACTGATATATTATTTTAATGGAAGTGCCTTTTCCTTCTCAAAGAAACCAGAAACAACTGAGCAGAAGTCCTTTCTCCGTTATGGCTTATTGCGGAAACAATTGAGCAGAAGTCCTTTCTCTGTTATAGCTTATTGCATGGATTTCATAATATTATTGTTAAGTTATTATTGAAGTTCATGAACTTGCTAAGACTAATCATCTCTAGCTATTTGTCTTGGGGTCATTCAGGAGTGAACATGATAGTCAATCATGGTTTATTCCTCAAAAAAAAGAAATAGTCAATCATGGTTCATTTCAAATGAATATCAAATTTCTTCTGCATTTTGAAACTTTGTGGAGAAATTAGAAGTAATCTATTACTTCATTGGGAAGAAACTATGGGGGTTATAGAACAATAACGGAGGAGCCACTGAGGCAGTTTGTTGGCTTCCAGTTGGCATCAAAGATTCAGATGACAGCTCTCTTGTAAGGCTTGAATTTTTTTTGATAATTCTTATGAGGCCTGATATTTATCAAGGTGATTTTCCAAAATATTACCTCTTGAATTTCATAAAACGTCGCCTGTTCCTTGGAGGTTTGACAATCTTTTGTCCCTTCTTTGATTTTTGTATGGATTCTTCCAATAGTGGAAGAACACAACAAATTGGCTGGTTATGATCCTCCAACTGGGTCAATTTTCAGCATATGAGATCTCTCTAGGTGGAACTCATTTCCCCTGTGCCTTTTTGTAGACCCTACATTTACAGTCAACAGGAATGGGACCTTAGATCTTGTCATGGATATATGAGATTATATTCAATCCATTAAGGATGCTGGGACTTCTCTATCTGATTCCATAGAGGTTTAAGCAAGGGAATTGTGAGGGTCCTCAAAATATATGCCAGGTTGTAATGATGCCTGAGTGAGATCCCTTTATTCATTCTTAAATCATTCAAATTTCTCAAGGGTTTCCCTGAAATCCAGATGATCTTTAGATTTGCATCGTGCATGGAGGTTAATTGGAATTCCGCATTTATGGGCATTATAACCATTTAAACTTCTAGGGGTAAATGCCTCTCTTTTATCTTTGGGCTTGTCTGTCTGGTTTCGCCCATTTCAATGCCTTCTATTTATGTCAAGTGAACTTTTATTTGTCACTAGAAAAACATTCACCTCAGGTCATCTTCAATGCAAGAAACTGGGAACTGCAGTTATCTTTGTGTTCAACTAACCAAAGACCGCTCTCCTTGCCATTTTCATTTATTTCTTTTGTTGGTTGGTACATGTACGGCTTAAATTAGTCTTAAGGTCCCTTTGAAAAATGTAGGTAATTCGAAGGCTGATTTGTGTTGAAAATTTATCACATTTTATAATCTTCTATTATATCATCTCAAGGATCTCACACATTAATTATGTATAGCCAAATGTTCATTGGTGGAATCTATATTTGTACTGGGATGTTACTAACTTTCATTTTAGAATTGTCTACATGGCTTTGCCTGGTTGCCTTAAGTAATATATTATTCACTACCATAATTGCAACTTATCCATTTGTAAGCAGGACACACAGATGCTTCTATGGGACCTGGCAATGGATGAGATTGTAGTGCCACTGCGTCGATGCCCTCCCGGCGGTTCCCCCACATTTAGCACCGGAAGCCAGTCTTCTCATTGGGACAGCATATGCCCAGTTGGTACTCTCCAACCTGCTCCAAGCATGCGAGATGTGCCAAAGCTCTCCCCTTTAGTTGCTCACCGTGTGCATGCCGAACCACTCTCTGGCTTGATATTTACTCAAGAATCAGTTCTTACTGTATGCCGAGAGGGCCACGTGAAAATCTGGATGAGACCGGGGTATGGTGAAAGCCAATCGAGCATCTCAGAGAGTGTGTTAAGTACCAGTTTAAAGGAGAAGCCGATATTGTCTGGCAAAGTTGGCAACTCCAGTTACAAGCAATAACCAATCAGGCATTAGATGTGAGGCATAACTTCACTCCTTTTTTGCAGAAGTGCATCTCCATTTGCTAATATGACTATATTTAAGGCTTTTTTCCGTCCATTTGGTTACTACAGATTGAGCACTATGTAAACTTCTCAGGTTGTTGGGTTTTCATTACTCGATATGCTCGCCGTGTGAGTAACCTATGGGTCTTTGTATATTCCTAGGGATAAAATGCCATTGATGGCACCTGAGAGGGAGGGTCCATGTTGTAAGCAAACATGCACGAGGTTATACAAAACGGCTCTGTCACTAAAATATTTCTAATGACAGGAATAATGGAAGTTGCTCCTTCGAAATATATACTCCGGTATGGTACACCGACATCCCCATGTTTTGGCTGTGAATTGTTTCGTTGAGAATACATTTGGGGTTGATTTGGATTTGCTGATCAATTTTCTCAGAATTACACAAATGCTCCCACGTTGGCGGCGTTCTGCCCTTCATGTGGATTTGGATTTGTTAAATAATCACTCTATCGAAGTTTCAGAACTGCCATATTTGTTCAAACGTATGTGTCTGGCTGGCCCTACTGAAATATCGGACAAACGCAGCAGTGTTTTTCATTTTAATTTAGAGGTCCTCGATGGGAGGCTTGAAATCAACGAGTAAAACTTTGATGACAGGGACCTGTATCATTGAGACCCGATGACAAGGTGCAATGTGGCACGCTCTTAGAGGACTCTGACCATATGGATGTTTTTTCCAATCCCTAGGCGGACCTACAAACCAAAAATCAGCTTGATTAGTGATTGCAAACATTTGGATCTTTGTACCTCAAATAATGATCAATAATGCTCAAATTCACACGGTTAAAATCAACCCATGAAAATAATTTCAATCCAATGCCTATAAATCACTAATCTGGTTGATTTTTGGTTTGTAGGTCCACCTAGGGATTGGCTAAACATCCATACGGTCAGTATCCTCTAAGAGTGAGCCACGTAGTTCATATTGTGATGTGTGGCGATGGCCGTTGGATTTAAGGACTATGGCATCATAAGAAAAGGTGAATCCCATCAAGATTCCCCAAGTCCATCAATACATGGGATTTTAACTTTTTAGGGTACGTTTAACAATGTCAACATCCACCCCCCATCCCATTTTATAAACAGACAAACCGGCTCGAGCTGTCTCTAATCCCTTTTGTTTGTACTCCTCGTTCTGATCCAGTTGTTGCAGTTCAGACGGTCTGGATTGGTGGGTCCCTAAGAAGCCCAATTTGTGTGGTATGATACCTCATAAAAACGTGCGCTCTTAGAGAAAGAAAAGGCTTTCCTATGTCCTGACGTCGACACGAGAGAGAGGGAGAGAGATTCGGTAGATCTTTTTGACTTCGGGGGTGATTTTTAAAGGTGATGTAACAAGGTATACCGGAGATCTTTTCATTTGCGGAAGCGGCATTTTTGGTAGTCATCACCACTGCCATCTGGGCCCACTGACCGCATGGATGTTTAGCCCACCCTTTAATAGACATTCATACAAAAAATCAGCTTGTTTAATGATTTTTAGCCATTGATTTTAGTACTCAAAAGATGGTTGTATTCAACGGCTATAAGAACACCTTAAATGGTGCTAAAAAGTCTTAAAATCTAATGGTTATAGATCACTAATCTAGGTGATTTTTGGCATGTATATCCACCAAGGGGTGAGATAAACATCCAACCGGTCAGTGGGCCCCGATGGCAGCGGTGACTACCAAAAATGCCGCTTCCGCAAATGAACAGTTTCAGGACCTTGTTACATCTTTTTCCTTTTTAAAAGGGCAGGTACCGTATAAATGCTTTTGTTGGGGGTTGTTAAGAAGTTTATTACATCCTCTCTCATCTTAAGCTTCTAATCGCAGTGGAGTTATTGCACAACCAATCTAGAACCAAAAAAGGAGAAAAAATAGGACCACATCTCTGTCTCTTAAGCGTTAGGTCAGTAAAGGTGTGCCCCCCACCGACCTCCGAAAGTCATTTTCCTAGCTACGTTTTCTTCTAGCTCTCATGGATAGGGATCACAAAATCATATTTGCAGATGTATATATCTCGAAAATGATAGCACGCGCTAGAGAAAATGATAGCATTGTCGTAAATTCTGTGATGGTGAACGTGTCTTCCTTTCCTATTGTATCCAGCTCTCTAGTGGTCCGTGGACAAAAGTTCCAACGCGAGCTACATCATCACACCGTTGAATGACGGTGCTAGCAAGGCAGTACTCACGGAAGTCAAATTTTTCTCTGAACCCTTTTGATGTGGTGCCATTTCATTTCAAGTGTTGCCATTCGTACGTGATAAGTAGGACCCACATTATTTGATAGGAGAGCTAATATTCTAGAAAGGTAGAATACTTTCACTTACTACATACAGATGGCGGCACCGGAGATGGCTCCACATAGATATAGGGTCCACATAAAAAAAATCTACTCAACAAAATTGGAGATCAGATTTTTTTTTGAAGGATCGGTTCCGATGGCCACAAAAGTTAACCCTTTTTTCTCGGCCGTGCATCCCAAGAATCCAACGGTGATTAATAGTGCTGAGCTGGCATCATTTTTGCAAAAACAAAACCACTGTTGGACTCTCGGGATCCACGGCCGAGAAAAAACGTTAACCCTTTTGGTTAACTTTTGTTGGTCATTGAAACCAAGGTTTAAAAAATGGCCGTTATAACGAAAATAACGGCCGTTATAACGGATTCGGACCTACCCCATTACGTTATGGACCGTTAAAATGCTCAAAAAAATAACGCCCGTTATAAATAATGGCTGTTATTTTTCCGTTATAATGAACATAACAACTTATTTTCTGGAAAATTTTGTGAAAAAAACGGCCGTTATTTTCATTTTTTTTTCGTTAAATTCTATTTTTTCCCATTATTTCTGTAATATTCCATTTTTTTCATTTTTGTCCCTGAGCGTTTTTTTCGTTATAACAGGAAAAACAGTAATACCCCCAGCCCATTATACCGTGATAACGGTCCCCTTTAAACCTTGATAGAAACCTGTTCCTTTTTATTGAAATGGGGGAGTTGGGGGTTAGGGGATCACTACCCAACCTTAATGAACAGTAAATCCTTACATAATACAAGACACCTACCACAACAGAAATTAATCATGGAAAGAGTCGTGTGGTAAGTGGTTGAGGCCATTGACCATTGGATTCAAGAGATTTACCGTCAACATGGCAAGAACTCCTTTATCCTTTGCAGTTGTTGCCTCGTGGACCGTAGATCTCTTAAATC
Organism: Euptelea pleiosperma; assembly: GCA_035048495.1. Lineage (NCBI taxonomy): Eukaryota > Viridiplantae > Streptophyta > Magnoliopsida > Ranunculales > Eupteleaceae > Euptelea > Euptelea pleiosperma. The sequence goes on along the minus strand of CM068540.1, from coordinate 36,379,120 downwards.
CAATGGTTAATAGCCTCAAACATCAACCTTTTTTCGTCCAGTTATCCGTGGGATAATATTTTCCAATGGAAAATCATTTTCTATTTCTTTTTCCCATATGTGATATAATGGAATGTAAAAAGCGCATAACTTTTGGATTGTTGCTATAATGTCATTTACTTTGCAAGAACATCCAACCCGTAATCACAACGGCCCAATCATTGCAAGAGCAGAGGAGGAGTCCCTGTGGCAACTGGGCCATCCTGGACTTGAACATTTATCCCAATACCTCTTGAAGGTACTTATCGATAAAGTTGCTTTCCATACCTAAGGGACTGTTTGGTAACATCAAAATAAGTTATTTTTTTTACTTCCAAAAGTAAAAAAGTTGAAAAGTTTATTTTGTTATCCATTTTGGAATTGTTTCTCAAAAGTCAAAAACTTACTTTTTGTGGAAGCAAAAAATTGTTGCTTCTTACTTCCAGTGGAAGCAAAAGTGAAAAAATTTGCGGAAACAACATGTCTAATTTTAAGTGAATCTTTCCAAATGTGAGTTTTACCCTTGTAAACTTCACATTATGAAGTGTAGATAGAAAACATCTTATGAACGAGAAAAGGCAGTGATGGAGTAATGGTTTGTTGAGGAGTAGGTCAGTAGACCATCTCTTTTTTGAAAAAATAATTACCCATAAAATGACACCTAGTGCGTCGTTTATTATTGACTATTTATAATTACATTTTTTTTAAAAACTAACATATGTGGTGTTGGTTTATGATCTTTATTAATGGTTTATTAGAATATGATATGTATATAAAACTATAAGAAAATGACTTTTTGACTTAATTCATGTCAAACTAATTTTTTTCTTTTTTGACTTATAAGTCAGTGTTTCATCAAACAAACTTTTGCTTCCAGATGACAACTTTTAAATTTAGCAACTTTACTTAGAAGTTACTTTTTTACTTCAACTGGTTTGCCAAACGGATAATATGAGCATCTGAAAATAAGATAATTCGCCGATATGCGTTGTGATTAAAACACATAGAACATTTGGAATTTTTTACTTGTTGAATACCAAGAAGATGTTATTGGGTGAGCAGCTTACATTTCAAGGCCATGAAACTAATGCTAGTAGGAGGGTTAAGCTAAGGCTGCTAAGCTCCATCAAGAAGTAACCTACTATGCAAGGTTATACTAGCAATTGCCCATGATTTGCTCCCCATGGTTGTTATATAACCTTTCCATCTTGATGCTGCGGGCCGGGTCTTGCCATCATGGTTTAAAAAATGGCCGTTCTAATGGATTCGGATTCGGACCTCTTCCGTTACATTATGTATCATTTTAACGCTCAAAAATTGAAAATAATTTGTTACAACGTCTTAGTTTCCCGTTTCAAAATTTTATTGAAAATAGGGAATTTCTCTCCCCCCCCCCCCCCCCCCATTTGAAAAAGCTAACATACCCCCTATGACTCGGTCCACTGTCATTTGACCAGTGTTGACCCGAGTTGACTACCAAATTTTTTATTAGAGGACGAAAGTGCCCTTGTCTTCAACTTTAGAACAAAGGTTTGGGTTTAGGCCAAAACCCAAACCCCAAATCAAACATGAAAAGAGGAGATTGAAAATAAAAATTAAAACCCATGTTGGTAAACTTGAGATCTTTTTTTTGATGAATTAAACAAATATTGAGAAGAAAAAACCTCCCAAGAAATAGATAAAACTCATAAGGAATATTTTAAAATTGAGAGAACCCATCTTTTTAAAATCTTTATCTCAAAAGCTTAAAATATAAATTGCTTTGTCTCATTTTTCATTTATGTTAATTAAAATTTTAAAACTAAAATTTTATGTTGTGTTTTTTTTTTTTTTTTAATATACCTTGGATTTTAAATTATTGCCGGAGTGCTGGCCGTCTGACCATGAGACTCCGGTTGGTTGGTGGCTGGTGATGGGTGGCCAACCCATTGGAATCTCTTGGCTGGCCGTCCATCACAGCAGTTTGATTTGGGGGTTGAGTTTTTGCCTAAACCCTTGTTTCGAGGTTGAAGACAAGGGCATTTTTGCCATTTAATAAAAAAATTGGTAGTCAACTCGGGTCAACACTGGTCAAATGATAGTGGACCGAGTCATAGGGGGGTATGTCAGCTTTTTCAAAATGTGGGGGGTATGTCAAATTTTAGAGATAACATGGAGGGGTATGTCAAAAATTCCCTTTCAAATATTGTATTTTAGCACCAGTTTTTCCCATTTTCCGTTATTTCTTTTATTTTCCCTTTTTCGCCCCAGTGCGTTACAATCCGTTATAACGGTTGATATAATGGAAAAATGGTAACACCCCTAATCCGTTATACCGTTACAACGACTCACAGCAGAGAGAATCAATTGGCTCACAAATTGTCTCTAAGGTTGCTTACCATTCCTTAACACAAGCCCGCAGTATTAGTTAGGAGGAGATTACACTGAATCAAACTGATGTCCTGTGTTTCCAGTTTTGTCTGTAGTCACCAAATCACAAACTTAGCGTGGAGCACCTACAATGGCCAATTCGGAAAACGACAAGAACACGTACGCTAATGATATTAAAAAAGAAAAAAAAAATTGGGTTGAGCAAGCGCGTCAGCACCACAGCAGCTAGTCTGAAAATGACAAGGATTTGTTGGTGGGTTTGTGACTTCGGTCGTGGATTCTGATCACATCTCCCACTCATTTAACCTCCCTGAAGGCCAAAACTATGCATTTTTTCCCGCGTTATTGAGGAATGCAAGCAACATCCGAAGGAGTTGCTCAGATGCACCCCCACAAAAAGACAAAAATAATTGTTTTTTAATTAAAGATATCGTTTTCTATGTAATTTTTCTTGTCTTTGGCCGGGATGCATCTGTACAACTCTCTCAAAGGGGTTGCATCGTATAATGCGTGGGGACATGTCGGTAATTTTGTCTTCTTTTAAAATGGAATCTCTTGGTAGAGTAAGCGAGGGGGTAATATTGGAATAAGTAGGCAACAGGGACGGTGCTTTGATTCTTCTCTTCTTGCGCCTGTCACGTACATTACAGCGACGGGCACCACGTTTTCTCAGAAACGACGGAGAATAGAAAACACGAAAGGTATCCAAAACGACCCGACCCGGATATCCTCCCCGTTTCTTTTCCTGTCCGGAGTCCGGACCCACACGTATCATATTTCATGCAGGAAAACTTTGAAGACAGCGCGCAATATGAGCCACGTGGTTCTCTCTTAGAGGACTATGACCGTATGGATGTTTTTCCAATCTCTAGGTAATTTCAAACCTTTGGATCTTTGTACCTCAAATAATGGTCAATCATGCTCAAATTCCCACGGTTAAAATCAACCCACCAAAATAATTCCAATCCAACACCTAGAAATCACTAATCAGACTGATTTTTTGTTTGTAGGTCCACCTAGGGATTGCCAAAACATCCATACGGTCAGAGTCCTCTAAGAGTGTGCCAAAGGGTCATATGAGTTGCGCGCTGTCATCAAAGTTTTACTCATATTACATGTTTAATTTACCACCCCAGTAAATGTCCCATCTCAGCCATCTTCTTCTCTCTATAAGCGTAGTTTTTAGTGAGCTGTGATCGACAAATGCAGAGTTGCTTAACTAGCTTCACAAGACAGAGAAGAAGACGACAGGGTCTTAAGTAGGGTTTGGTTTGGGTGGCGTGTTCTCTCCGGCGTAGGATAGCTTTCTTTCTTTGATTCCCCTACGTTTTCAATTAAACGGCCAAGCAAGACAAAGGATCAAAGCAGAAAACAAATCAATAATGCCTTACCTTAACTAGTAGAAGAAGAAGAAGAAGAAGAACAGCAGAAGGTGCGTCATGAGGATGGTAGCGTCCATCATCGTTTTCCTTTGGGTGCTGCGCACTCTCACAGTGTCGGTGCTCAGCGCGACCGTCACGTACGATCACAGGGCGTTGGTGATCGATGGCAAGCGCAGAGTCTTGATGTCTGGTTCCATACATTACCCTCGCAGCACTCCTGAGGTGAGAGATAAGATTCAGAAATAAAGATAGAGAGTTTCTTCTTAGCTTCTCTTCTCGTCTTTGAAGGTTTGTTGCCACTTGCTCTCTCTTTCTGTCTCTGCAGATGTGGCCGGACCTCATTCAGAAATCTAAAGATGGAGGTCTGGATGTCATCGAGACCTACGTTTTCTGGAACCTGCACGAACCTGTTCAGAACCAGGTATTTCTCTTTATTTTTCTCATTTTTATTTTATTCTCTTGAAGCTTCTCACAATTCACAGCTAATCTTTTCTGCATTTTGCGGTTTAAGTTGTTTTCGTTTCTTTTAATTCCTAATTTCGAATTCTCGTTTCCTTTAATTTGATCTGAAAAATAGATAATCTAGTAGTAATTTGCTCTGGTTACTCTACAGTATGACTTTGAAGGGAGGAAGGATTTGGTTAAGTTCGTGAAGACAGTTGCCGAAGCCGGTCTCTTCGTTCATCTTCGAATTGGCCCTTATGTCTGTGCAGAATGGAATTATGGGTGAGGATTTTTATACTTTTGTCATTGATTTTCATTTTCTAAGTATATGACTGTCGTCGTCGTTGAGCTGTATTATTTCTTGATTTTGAGTACAGAGGTTTCCCTCTTTGGTTGCATTTTATCCCGGGGATCGAATTCCGGACTGATAATGAGCCCTTCAAGGTATAAATCCTCTCGTATAATTTATTTCCATTTATGACTTCATCGCCCTTTTATTCATTTTAGTTCATCTTGTTTCAGACGGAGATGCAGAGATTCACAGAAAAGATTGTGGATATGATGAAGCACGAGAAACTCTATGCCTCTCAAGGAGGACCCATCATCCTTTCACAGGTTGCTTTTCTCTCTTTTTCTCAATGCATGGTAGAGATTAGTCCGTAACTTCTACTGAGGGTGCCCCTCTTGCAATGAAATCTCATAATTCCTAGTTGCCCTCATTCCTACTTTATGATCACTGATGATTATCTGTCAATTGTAACTGTTCTGTTTCTTTGCAGATTGAAAATGAGTATGGGAACATTGATTCGGCCTATGGGTCCGCTGCCAAGTCATACATCAATTGGGCAGCAGGCATGGCTACATCTTTAGATACAGGGGTGCCCTGGGTAATGTGCCAGCAAGCAAATGCTCCTGATCCGATCGTGAGTTCAATTTTCCTTCTATCAGATTATGTTGTAGTTCATAGATGTGGAAATATAAGTTTGAAACTTATCCAATATCTGAAATGGCCTTATACAATCCTAAAATGCTTGTATTTTGAAACTGTTTACCAATCAAGAGCAGCTCCTGACCTTTTTTCTGTTCTTCTTTTCCTGATATTAACAATTAAACAAAATTGTACAGATCAACACTTGCAATGGTTTTTACTGCGACCAGTTCACTCCGAACTCTGACAAGAAACCCAAGATGTGGACTGAAAATTGGACTGGGTGGTAAGGTGTTTGCTTTCTTGATTCTGACAATTTGGGTTGATTAGTAGACATCTTTTAAAATAATTGTTTTGTGGTGGCATGACCTTCCAAGTATTTTCTTTCAATAAAATTTTCAAATATAAGCAACCTTTCCAATTATGTGGAAACCTAGGTTTCTTTCCTTCGGTGGTGCGGTGCCATACAGACCGGTGGAGGACCTTGCATTTGCAGTGGCACGCTTTTTTCAGAGAGGCGGAACTTTCCAAAATTACTACATGGTAATGAACTTGTATTGGAAGTTTATTCTATTTTAATGTCAATTTTTAGAGAGTAAGCCTGATGACTTAGGAGGCTGTCCAATCGTATGAATTGTTCTTTCGGACTAACTTCATTTAGGAACTGAAACTAAATTCTGAATTGATATTTCACATAAATGTCTCTTGCTCCTCAACAGTACCATGGTGGGACCAACTTTGGTCGGAGTACTGGTGGACCCTTCATTGCCACAAGTTACGATTATGATGCCCCAATTGATGAGTATGGTAAGCTTGCATTGATCAACCTTTTCATTTTGTAGGATATTTTTGTTTTAAATGGTGTTTCTTGGGTTTAGATTCATGATGCACAAATGCTATTTCAAATAATCTGTATTATGAAATGGAACTAGTTATTGTGATTAACATGACATGTTCTTGTGTTGTTTGCTGAAATATTGATAAGGCAGTCCATAAATACTCCTTGCTTTGTTATATATGAAGAATGTCTTTTATCTATACCAAGTATTTCACATCTACTCATGTATGTTGCAGGACTTGTTAGACAACCTAAGTGGGGCCACCTAAAAGATTTGCACAAGGCTATAAAACTTTGCGAAGAAGCACTGGTAGCCACTGACCCAACATTGACTCCTCTTGGTTCGAATTTAGAGGTAACACTACTTCTAGAGACTTCTTAATCAATGTTAATTAGAAACTTGCATGGGTTTCTACTTCTTGATATATGTAATTAGAGTACTGTAATAACCTATGCATGGAAGTTTCGTTATGCTATGTGGAGCCTGATTGTGCTAGAGTATTTTACGTGAAGGCATGACACCGTGGCTCAGCTTCATTCGGAGAGATCTTTTTCCCTTAATAGAGATACCGAAATCCTAGTTTCGTCTTGGGGTTATATATACTTCGGTTGATAAGAGACGATTATTCATTGTATTGTAAGTGTTTTCTTTTGCCTCAGAGCATAGTAGAATCTGTGAGTCCGTGGACATACCTCGATCTTGAGGGAACCACGTAAATCTCCGCGTCATGTGTTTGCATCTTCGTGTTTTATTGTCCTTTCTTCCTACAAGTTTTTGTGCTTGAACAGCATGGATGCATGCACACAACTTTACTGGGACTTTATTACAACAATTCCATTGATTTAGGTCATTCAATTGAGATAACACTAGATGTTCTTCAGTAGGCGAAAGAAAAACAGAACATTCACAAGATCAATGGATAGTATTGTCCCGTTAGTCTATGGATGTAACTCAATTTTTACTCCACTCTGATTACCTAAGGGTCTTCAACAGAAGAAATGAGAGATTATTGGGTTGTGTTTGTGATTTTCGATGGTAAAAGAACATTAGGTCATGGTAATTCCAAGTCTTCAACATTTTCTCCTCTATACCTGTATATTTTAATATGCGACAGCCGTGTATTGGTTTTTTAAAATAGTCAGATTGCTAAAGGGTTACTTCTTGTGTTCAGTCTTTAATTCTCTACATCTCATCATAGGAAACTGTGGGCTCTTCCGATTTCCGAATTCTAATTTATCTTTATGGTAGGCTGCTCTAAACAGAAGAGATTGTTCTAAATAGAGTTGAATGGTGAAATAGGATTCATGTTGCTGACTCCAAGCATTTGGGATAAGGCATAGATGATGATAATGATGATATAGGCTGCTCGCTAGTAATTGCGTGCAATTCAAAAAGAATTTTTGCCAGTTGCTAGTGGAGACGGAAAATTTGGCAAACCGTCTTCGACTAAATGCTACACGTAACAAGTAACAACAGGTGGTGTTGCATAGACTCAATGAGGCAAGGGTGCTGACATGAGTCTAGAGCTTCAAGCTCAACGGGCAACTCATTCAACTGAGGACCCTACAAGAGGAGCTCAAAGCTCTTATCTCTACAAGAGATAATTTGAAAGAAGATAACCAAAAGCACTTTTTCCCTTACAACAAGGTTTTTTATATCTAAATCCTCATCCTATGGCTAATCTTAGCCATTGATTCCCTTTGGGGAATCATGACCATCCCTTTTTAAATGACAAACTTACCCCCTTTTTTTTACAAAGAAAACCCCAAAATCCCTTCCTCTCCTTGGACAACGCTGTGAACCTTGATCTCCTCCAAAACTTGAAATGGGGGACCTTCTGTTTGGTCTAGACCATTTTCCTATATGTGAAAAGAGAAACAATGTGGCAGCCTCAGTGTTATTGTATTGGTAGGCTCAAAATGCGATACACCTGGTAATGATATTACATATGATGGACCTCTGACCCATTTGATCAGAGAACCATGATTTCATAAAATATCTGTGACATTGATGTCCCTCAATCTAACCCAGTTTAATTAAATTTAAAAGTAGCGCCTGAGTTATCATATTAGTGCTCTATATTATGATAATTGCATATCTCAATCATACATGTGGTGCGCATACTCATTGATCTCACCTGCCCATCATGGGCCATCCCAGATTGCACAAATTTCTCCAGTCTGGTATAGTAATCCAATCCAATTTCCTGTTTTTGAACTCTCAATATGCTTTAATTTATTTTTTTAAAGTGTACAAGAGTTGACAAGTACCCCCAGTGCTCTAATGGCTTGATTTCCAATTTAAGTTGGTTCTACTTTCATCTCAGGCCCATGTCTATAAAACGGGATCAGGAGTATGTGTTGCTTTTCTTGCCAACGTGGGTACACAATCTGATGCAACTGTTAATTTCAACAACAATTCATATCATTTACCTGCATGGTCCGTGAGCATCCTACCTGACTGCAAAAATGTGGTATTCAATACTGCAAAGGTTTGCCTCAACAACTTATAATAAACTTTTATTAGTTTATTTCAAAATAGCATTATCTCAAGGCATATGTACAGATACCGAAACAAGGATTTGGTATACATCTTATGCATGGATGCTTTGCGTAGATATAATAGTAACATGAAGCTATCTCGGGAAGAGGATCACAAACAGTAGTCAGTTCTTTTTAATGCTTGAACTCCTTTGGTAACTCTATTCCTAATATATGTCACTAGTACTTATGTTGGGTGCAGGCATTTGTATCATTCATGCAGTTCTTACCTTACGAGTAGGGTACTTTGCTACTTTGACATTTTTGTTCTCATGTCTGGATAACATGCACGCCTGTTTTGCTCCCTTACCCTTGATTGCTGTAGCAAGTCTAGATGGCATAAATATTGGTACTACTATGCTGCCTAAGGTATTTTATCGCATTCATAATCCTTCTAAGGATTGTGTGCAATAAGGCAATGATTGGCTCAAGTTTCTCAAGTTCTTTTAACGATATCTGTAAATATACTGGTGAGGATATTTTCAAGCCATTCCTTCTTTTATCAAATTTAAAATTCTGTGGCAATGACACGGTTCCTATATGGGGGAAGATATTTGACTGTCTTGCTCGCATCTTTGGCCTTCTTTGTCACCATAAATAAATGATAGTTGCAGACGGATTGGTTGGAAACTCCTCCATTCGTTATTGGGATCTTCTATTTTAGTGAGGCCAGACCCCTTTCTCCCATGATTCCTTACTGGGTTGTGTTGTTTTTGCTGGGACACCTGTTGTATCTAGATAAATTAGTAGCATTAGTTATGTTAATTTTGGTCGTAGAGTGTTCGGCTAGTCATCTCAGATTGTCTCTCCTGCTCAGAAATCTTTTAATTCCCCTGGTGCTTGAAACCCCAATATGATGTGTTTTCTACCATCCATCATAACACTTGGTCCCACATCCGGCCAAATTGATTAATCATACGAAAGATCTCCAATGGCTTAGTTAATCGTGTGAAAGATCTTCAATGACTTAGTTAAATGCTTAGTTCCATTGTCAGTTCCGTTAGGGAGTGTTTGGTTGCCGTTTTCAAGTCGTGTGATGCTGATTTAAATGGGAACAACAAATAATATTGTGCGGGTGTTTGGTACTGACTTGATTTTAGGGAGTGCAGATTATATGTCCGCCTCCCATAGGCACACCGTCACCCTTTTTGTGTTTTATGCGGTGCTAGTTAGATTCAAGGAAAAATTGGTTTACTTGCATGGTTATACACATGATCTCCTGCCACATATGAAACTCTTTACCAAGCAACCCCCCCTCCATTTCTACTGTGGTTACCCTTTTCCTTCATATCCAGTAACTTGGCACTGATGAATATGATTATAACAACATTACCAAAGAGTTTTGTTCCATTTCTTCCAAATGAATTTAATATGGTTCTCATGCATTACTGATGAGGAATGGATACCTTAAAGAATTTTTGAGATTGCATAAGACGGAATTATTCAAACAAAAAAAAACTTTTTTTAACATCATGGGTGCCACAAGTAAACAAGATGCTTGTTCTGTGACAGATTAACTCCCAGTCTATGAATCCCAAATTCAAACGTCAGTCCTCGGAAGAAATTGTTGATTCTTCTGGAGCATTCCAGGCAGACTGGAGTTGGGTTGGTGAACCTGTGGGTGTCTCAAAGAGCAATGCATTCATGAAACCCGGATTAGTGGAGCAAATAAATACAACTGCTGATGTTAGTGATTACTTGTGGTATTCATTGAGGTATAGAAAACTATTGCTTTATTAAAACATTATTGCTGCTTTGTTCCCCTACAGCCGTTGTTTGGTATCACAATTATTTATTGGTTATCTTTTGGCAGCATTGAAATCAAAGGAGATGAGCCATTCCTTCAGGATGGAACTCAACCCATTCTTCATGTTGAATCACTTGGCCATGCTCTTCATGCTTTTATCAATGGAAAGCTTGCAGGTGATGCAAAAAAACTTATAAAAATGTAGAGAGAATCTAGTAGTCCTGAATTCTGCTAAATCTTATAAATACATGAGTCATGCGCTTTTTTTAATACCTCTGGGAGATTGTAGCCTCAAATTTTTGGGTAAATATCAAATATTTGTTTAGAACAATGTCCATAGTAAATATTGACCCATATGTGTGTGTTTGCCAAAAACCATTTCGTACTCACATGTCGTACACATTCTGACGCACTTTTTCAAACAAATCTTAATTTATTCAAAAAATTTGTTCTTAGCTATTAATTGTATATTCTTTGTATGATTTTAATGTATATCAGTTTATCTAAATACATTCTTTCTATACTGTATACTTAACATGAATAGAAGTATTTTAAAATATCTCTCAACATGAACGAAAGCATATTATATTTTTACTGGAGAATATTTAAAATTTGGCAGCTTAGAAAAGTGTACCTCAAGAGTAGAATTAGAATCATTTCACTTAGTTGGTTATGTTAATGTTTGTATGATTAGAGTTCTTGCTCTTGAATTACTTAGCTTGAATTATTCAAGGCTTGGTTATAGAAATTTGGTGATTACAAAAATGCTGATCATTGTACTTTATTTTAATGGGAGCTTTTGTAGGGAGTGGAACAGGCAATAGTGGTAATGCTAAGGTCACCCTGGAGAAGCCCATTACACTAATACCAGGAAAGAACACCATCGATCTCCTGAGTTTAACAGTGGGACTGCAGGTTTGTTTTGATCTATATCTGATATGTTTTGTAAGCTCTTCACTAGGGCAGGGGATACTGATCTGCTTTATATCCTTGCTTGTTTCTTCAGTCCTAATGTCTCTGTCTTTATAGTATCAGTTCTTTATTGACTGGATTTTTCATCTATTGAAGATCAAGATCCAACCTACAGAAATACTCCTCAGAAAAACTATTATCTAATGCAATATATATTTTGCAGAACTATGGAGCATTCTTTGACAAATCGGGTGCTGGGATTACTGGTCCAGTCAAGCTAAAAGGCTTTAGAAATGGCACTACTCTTGATCTATCCTCAGTCCAGTGGATATATCAGGTATTTCCCTTATCCTTCAGGCACCTACTATATACTATCAGTACATATCAAATTGTTGAATAGAATTAGGGTTTTTAACTGTACTTTCTACACATATCTGACAAACAAACAATTTAACTCATGATACTTCAAGCCTGAGAAAGTTAAGAAACATATTCCTTGAGGGAGCTGTATTAGCAAAAAAATGTGAACTGTACTTTTTTAGTCAGTCTTTGTGAGGCTACACATTGGATTTATTTGAGAGGATTAAAGGGTCAGGAACTGCTATTTTCTCCTCTCTTATCTTTAGTTTTGAATTTGCAGATTGGACTGAAAGGTGAAGAATCAGGTCTGTCTAGTGGAAGTTCTTCACAGTGGGACTCACTTTCTACCTTACCCAAGAACCAACCCTTGATATGGTACAAGGTAAATTGCTGCTCATTTGCCAGTAATTTTGTTATTATTTTAGAAGACACAAATTAGGATCCATGTTTGAAAAACTAGGATAAAGTAATGAAGGCCTTCACTTCTGCAAGATACTATGCCTCATTGAGAAGCTATATGATGTAACCCTTCTTTATATTTCTTTTATTTTATCATCTTCATTTTGATCCTGAAATATCTGAAGGGAACATTGGACAGATAGAAATTAGATGATTTAACGAATTGGAAACGTAGAATAATGTCTTCTTGAAAAACTAACCTGTAAATCGTCTTTATAATCCATGTAACTTGGACACAAACAGACATGTGTATTAGTAGTATTGGAAACAAGCAATGTTTTAGACATGGCAACGATGGAAATCCATGAAGCTCTCATTTGGTAGAGTTATCTGGTAATATCAAAATATTTATAATTATGTTAGTAGATTTATCCAGGGTTTCAGCATACCAACAACAAAGGAAGAAAATAAAGAAAAGGCAATTGCTTATATTCATTTTGGTTTGACACAACTTACAACTATGCCCTCCCAGGAATCAATAATAAGAAAAGACATAAAATAAATAGGAAAGGATAGAAATACCCCACTAAATAACCAACACTCCCACTCAACTAGAGCGTAGATGTCATTTATGCCCAGCTTGAAACCAATCTTGCTCGTAGTGTTCTTGTCCAATGCCTTGGTGAAGGCAAGCTGATTTTGAGAGGATAATAGAAATCTCATTACTCGACACATTCTTCCAAATGACACATTCTTCCGAATGAAGTGGTAGTTAACTTCTCTGTGTTTTGTTCGTTCGTGGCTTAGCTTCTAAGAGTTAAACAATCATACGACGTGCCCGACACTAGTATTTTTGAAAATGGTCTGTCCATGTTATCTTAGTATTGCTAAACCAAATAAGGTGATGTCAAGATTCTGTGCTAGAATATTTGAAAGAAGACTTCTGTCATATTTTTGTTTTGATTAAAGATTTATGGAAGATTGAGGTTATTTCAAAAGATGGGGTTGTTGAGTAGTGTGTTGTTTCAAGATTGTACGATTTTGGAGGAGGGATAGTTTGGGACGTTAACTGACCGACCTCCTAGGGAGATTTAAAGATATCTATACCAAAGCATGGTGGTGAGAAACCAATCGTTTTCTTCTATTGTTTGATCTTATTATTATGATTTGGATGGTATGGGCCAGTCTCTTTTATGGTTTCACCTTGTCTCGGCCAAGTTGGTCCTGAGACCAAGTTGACTCGCTCTGGTGGGGCCTCCTTGACCTCCTATGCCGTTGCTAGTTTCTAGTTGGAATGTCCTGGAGACAACCTTCGACATCAGGGCTTCCATTTCTCAAACCGGGATGTTACATGCTGTGTTGCCAAAGAGCCTTGTTCTTCATTCTTTGCTAAAAGATTATGGGTTATATTCTAGATCTCTCTATAATATGACGCGAGTAATGTCTATCATTAGGAGACATCCTTAATCATTTTTTCTTGTTTTGGGTGATAATATATATACAACTACTATTCTAATATTACTATACTGATGTTAAATATTATTATAATTATGTCAGTACATGTTTCTTTAATCTCATTAAAACATCCTTCGATATTTATCTTGTAACTGTGAATCATCATTAGATTGAGAAGATTACTGAATCCTATATTGGCCATTTTACATAATTGACACCATAATGGCATATTTGTTCCTACAGACGAACTTCAATGCCCCTGGCGTGAACGATCCAATTGCACTAGACTTCACTGGAATGGGGAAGGGCGAGGCATGGGTGAATGGGCAGAGCATAGGTCGTTATTGGCCAACTTATATTTCTCCCCAGAGTGGTTGCACTAAATCCTGCAATTACAGAGGACCTTTCGGTTCAAGCAAATGCCTCAAGAACTGTGGCAAGCCATCTCAGAAATTGTAAGAGTCAAGTTTTTGCCTATGGATACTCCCAATTGTTAGTTCAGGTGATCTTGGTCACAATCTTGTTGATGTCACAGGTACCATGTCCCGCGGTCATGGCTCAAACCAAGCGGTAACACTCTGGTGTTGTTTGAGGAGATAGGTGGAGATCCCACGCAGATTTCTTTTGGTACTAGACAGGCTGGAAGCTTGTGCTCACACGTGTCAGAATTGCACCCACCCCCTGTAGATATGTGGGAGTCAGATGTAAAGGCAGGAGGGAAATCAGGGCCGATCCTTAAGCTGGAATGTCCATTTCCTAATCAGATCATTTCTTCGATCAAGTTTGCGAGTTTTGGAACTCCTCATGGGGCTTGTGGGACTTTCAGCCACGGCCAGTGCAGCAGCACCAGGGCTCTTGCCATTGTACAGGAGGTACCACCTATTACTCTCTTAGGGAGCTTTTGTTACCTTTCCACTCTGTTAGCTCCTTTTTATAATCTTAAGGGCCTGTTTAGAAACAAGGGACGCTGGGGCTCACTGTCACATTAAAGGAAGAACCCTATGTCAACATACAGACCTACTATTTATTTTTCCTGCTTTTCCACTTTTAGCACCAAAAAGACTTTACCTTTTTCTACATTTCATGTTGAACATTGGGGTTCAGTGCCTTTCTGACCCAGGCTGGCATTTCCAACCCGCCCTTAATATCTTGTATTGGTTTATGCTTATGAGCGAAAATTCAACAGGCTTGCATCGGATCAAAGAGTTGCCGCGTTGGAGTATCAATTGATAAATTCGGGGATCCGTGTAAAGGAGTATCAAAGAGCCTTGCTGTAGAAGCTACCTGTATGTGAAGAGATCTTGCTGGTAAGCATTGCGATGGCCTCGGGGTGTAAGCGAAGCAATGCCCCAAGAGTTGTGTAATTAAATAAATTCCTTGTCTGATTATGATAGTGAAAGGGATTTTTACCCAAAAAAGAAATAGAGAATTTTCTTTGTATTCAGGAGGGAATTGTCTTTTGAAGTGCTGCCTAGTCAGGTGTGCTCTAACTTGGTTCTAAAGCATAGCAACCCAGTAGCGCTCTATGCCTTCCCTCCAATGAAAACTGCAAATCCTGTGCAAGGGATACAGATTCACTGAAGAAAGAACCATAGCATCAGACTCAGGTGATTTTCAATGCCAAGGCAGAATGCTCATGAAGAGCACCATTTATTTAGAAATTCTTGAATCAGCTACATGATAAGGCAATTTTTTTGGGTTGTTTAGAGCCTTTTTGAAGGAGTATATAAATGGTTCAGCAGTAGACATGAGAGCAATTAATGAATCATTCTGAGACAAGGGCCTGTTTGGATCGCCATGTTCGTGCCAAGAAAATATTTCTGAAAGCTTTTTCATGCAAAAAATGATCTATTTCTGGTGCTAAAATGGCAATCCAAACAGACAGTAATCTGTAGCCGGATTGAATTATTCCAACTGTTCACAAAAAATGACCGTTATTGGACTGTCCTATTTAACAGAAATCCATTTATTGTCCAATGTGGTTGAATGGCTTACACTTCCGAGGAAATTTTTGAAGCAGCAGTGCGCCAATGATGTTGCACCAGGTACACCAAATTGTAGGGGCAATGATATTGTGCCAGGTTAAACCTGGTGTACCTGGCGCAATATCATTGGCCACATGATCACTGCTTCTTCAAAAACTAGACTTTCAAGTGGTACTCTCAGATGAAGCTATTAGTCTCTTGGGAAGCTTTTGTCACATTTGATCCATACCGTTCAAGTGGTACTCTTGGATGCACCATAACCCATTAATCATATCGATTGGATGGTCCTAAATCCAACCGCCAAATTTAGGGCTGTTACAAACGAGATCTGGACTTGGATCATCAGGCCCATCTAACCACCAAGCTAGGTTTGGGTCTGCTTATTTGAAGAAAACTGAGTAAAACCCCAACCGACAACCAAAGCGTCGTTGCAAACATCTAATGGGTTGGACTGGGTCGACTTTTTTATGCGCGTCATGGACTCGTGTCTTGGTCGTATCTAATTCTAAGGAAAAACATGCTCGGAGTCGGACAGTGAGAAAAAGTTTGCTCCTATTCAAAATTTTGAGTTTTTCGTTTCCAACATGCCACGTGGGACATTGTCAGGCCCACTGACCCCATGAATGTTTGGCCCCACCTCTTGTTGGATACACTAAAAAATCAGCCCAATTGGTGATTCCAACCATTGTATGTTGTTTACCCCTCAAAATGCTCGAATCCGATGGCTAGAAATCATTCATTCCACAAAAAAGGCTTAAATCCATTATAGAAATGACCAATCAAGCTGATTTATCGTGTTGGGCCACCATGGGAGAGCAAAACATTCATGGGTCAGTGGGCCCAAAAAATTTGCCACGCGGCTTTGTGGACCCCTGTTCACAACAATTTCTAGGAAAGAATGATTAAATCAAGGCTAAAAATCACCTAATCAAGCTGATTTTTGGTTTGGGGCCACCAAGGGTGGACCAAACATTCTTGAATCAGTGGGCCCAAAAAGTTTGCCTCATGGCTTTATGGGTCAGGCTTCGGAGCCCCCCTTTTAATGCCCCCTCTCGGGAGCAGTGGATTTCGAGAATCCAACTGTGGTTGATAGTGCTGAGCTGGCACTTCAAAAAGTGAAAAAAAGTGATGTTAGCTGAGCACTATCAACCACCATTGGATTCTCGAAATTAATGACCGATGAAGCGACTCCCCAGAGGGGGCAGAAAAAGGGGGGCTCCTGAGCCGACCCTTTGGGTTCCCGTTCACATTCACAGCCCTACTCTTCATGTCACCTCTCCTCTCCTGGTACTGGCTTTTGGCTAATTTTGAATAGGCCCCAGCAAATTTTCGTTATCCCCCTCGTTCGACTGTATTTGCATTAGATTATTGATAGGAGTATGCCCCAGCGAACTCATCAGGAGGGTGCTTTCCTTGCTTCCGACTGCCCCTGTTGTTTCTGCAGATAGCATACTCTTACCAGTTACCAGGGAGGAGGAAACCAACTTCTTGCATACACTTGCAACAAAAATTCCCAAATTATGCTATAAATGGGTGTTGATATGCTTAAGATTGGCACACGAAACTGAGTATTCTTTTTTATGTAAATCTACATATTTGGAGGAAGGAACTCGGACACATCTTCCCATATGAGAGGCGACACATAAGATTGACACCGTTCCATGAAGATCAAGTCCACCAAACACCCCAAAAGAAAACTTTCCTCTAGAATCGGGTCACGTTCAGAGAAACTGCCAAACCTCTCAAGCTCCGAATGCTACACATTTTGCAGTCTAGAGGGAAAGTTGACCCACCCGAGTTTTCAAACACTCTCCCCAGCATCTCTGTGCAACGGGTCTTCTGTACTTCCCCCTTCAGACAACTTCTCTGCTGCTAATCTTTCTTCCAGCGCCCGTGCTCCCCTTTCTCTGCAATTTGGCAAAGAAACATCCACCATGTATTGCAAAGTTACTATCTAAACAACAAAAAAACATGACAAACAAAGAAAGTATGTTGTCTCCGTGACTACCACAAAAAAGCTCTATGAGCATCACATCTTACCAACAAACATCCTCCCTATGGCGGCCTAATTATTGGATGGCCATAGGAAAAACAACATAACAAGAGCACTATCGTGAAGTTCCAATGTCGTAGTTTTTTCTCAGAATAAGCCACTTGCTTTTTAGCTCTCCAAGCTTTTGCTTTTAAATGGGCAGTTAATATCAGTGATCATATGGCTTTGAGGTTTGCCAAAGCCAAGACGTGGCCCACCAATTGAACAATTCAGATCAAACATTTGCATATCGTAGGTCGATCAAATGTTATAATAATGTCAATACACTAAATTTGTTCAACATAGCAGCAAGAAACCAAAAGTATTACCTCCTCCTGGATGCCTCAACAGGATCAGAACCAGGCAATGGGGCGGCCCCCAATGTATACCCCTTGGCTTCATTAGAAATGTTGGATCTTCCACAGAGCATCCGATCAAATACTGATGCAATGGGATCAATAACTGGTCTGCAAATCTCAATGGCAAAAAGAAGCATGCTCTATAAGAACAAAGAGGGGAGTGACGGTAATACAAAAACCCATTACTTTGGTAGCAATAGCATGAAGATGGCACAGTACCGCAAAAAACCGGGGAAGAATGTGGAGAAGGCAAACTCATCACTTGGGTCCCCCCTAAGGTTTGTTTCTGGCTTCCGCTGAAGATACCGCAGGTAAATCCAACTCGTATATGTGCCAAATATCAAGGTTGGAAGGTATGATGCTGACTCTGTTGTAAAGAAGCTTACAACTATGCATGGAAATAAGAAGAGGGATGGAATCCACTGGATGTAGGAAATGGCACCAAGGAGTGAGTGGTAGAGACATTCCTTTCAAGTTGCTGAAATGTATATTAAGTAACCGAATGTATGGTACTAAGTGAATAAAGGTGACATAAAAAATCATACCTTTGCTTTTATCTTCAATGAAAATATAGAAAGTTCTTGATCAGATAAAATTTGCTTGATGCCCACCAGAAATCCTGAAAGGACCCCATGGAAGCCAGAAAGAGGCGTATAACTTCCATAAAAGAAAAGGAAAAATCAGAAAATTTGAAGGTCGGTCGTCCCTAGTGACAGGGCCATCAACTGATGAAGAAAGGGAAGAAAAACAATTAAATGTTAAATGTTTAAAATCTAAAAAACAAAACGGAAAGAAAGAAATAGTGCCAACTAATATTAATAAGAGGAATATTTGGAATTCTTTCAGGATTTGTTGAATTCTTATTACAGTAGAAACTAAGATTTAACTGAAAATTTTGGAAAAGTTCTAAAAGATGCTAGATGGCAAAAGAAGAAATTAACATACACAAGAAAAATAATTAGGGAGAAAAAACAATAAGTTGTATGAGCAATATAAAGCATGCCACAACAATTGTTTACGGAGCACTTACAGGTAATTTTCCCGCGTTGTTATGTAGTACAAGGCAATAGCTGTGATGAAGACACAAATAGAAGTTAAAAAGTTAACAAAAAAGATGAACTTCAAGAACTCCCGGGAACCCCATATGGGTTCAAGCAGCCTCCCAAGGAAAAGGAGACCAAGTGTGCTAGTGACCACCTGGAAAACAAGCATGCCATCAGAACTAGCATTTTAGAGGAGACTAAAAGTGAAAGGACATCTTTGGCAAAAAAAATCATGACAGATAAACTACAGTTGCATTGTTTACAACAAAAGAAATGCATACCGTGATAACTGATTGCTCAATATAACCAGCTGTTATGAGGTTCCAAGCAAACGGAATTGTCCTACAAATCAATTTCACAGTGAGAGATTGTCAGTTTATTGAGGACAACTTGCATGGAAATGATATCAAGGATTATTGCATATGGAGCTATATATCCATAAAGTCCTTGACCATATTTACTAGCCTTGATCACTTTTAACATGTGTGTGTGTGTGCATATACACTTGCATTCAAACTGGTGCGTAAATAGAAAAGAGAAGAAAATCTTCTCTGCATGTGAATGTTATTCTAAATAATTGCAGAATACCATGCTACGGTAACAGTGCATACTTTAGCAGATGTCTGAAAACCAGTTTATGAACCTGGGAACCGACCCTCTCGGCAGTTCACTAGCTCTACCGACTACGGTTAGGGAAACACCCAAAACTGCCAGCAGAGAGTGAGGGCCAGATTTGGGACGCTGGAAAGGGAGGACAAGAGGATGGCCAGATTTAGGGTATAATGTAAGGAAAATGACAAGCAAAACACAAAAACTAAACAAATAAATATAAAAATGCACCAGTTTCCAATCATGCTTCAATGACGTCTCTAGGACCCATTTGTGCTTGGATTGGATGGGCTGATATGGAGCCTACACCCTGCAGGCCAGCCTCCTGATACATGGGAATTTACATCTTGCGGTGGGCTGAAAGTCAGATTTAAATCGGTTAAAATTTCTAAGCAAAACATTGCTTCAAGGCACGAAGAAATTAGGGAAGTAATCTCCAAGGAAGGTGGAGTCACCTCAAGCTCATTTCTTGAGTTCCACGTCGACATTTTGGAACAAAGAGAACCAATGGATATGGCCAAAAAGTTAAAGGGTTGTATCATGCCCCTCAAATGTACAAAAAATTATAGGATATTCAACAAATGCTTTCCTCGATAAGGATGTCCTTTTGCATCACCTCAGAGTGGCGCTGGCTTTAGCAATATTCTGTCAAGAGAATATTAGCTCCAGCCAAAATGTTCAAATCAAGGTTTTAAATGGTCCGTTATAACAGACTCTTAATGTTACCTTTGTGTCCATTATAACGATTCACATCTGATATCTGACTCAAAAAAAAGGGTCAGAATATTAGTATTTTTCTATATAACCTCGACAATGGTAAAATAATGGTTTTTTTCTCCAAAATAATGGCCATTATTTTCGCATGACGCTAATCTTTTTTTTTGGGGGGTTTTCGGCATTATTTTAGAAATAATGTAACTGGGTTGGGCGTTACCATTATAACGGCTATTATTTCCGTTAATTAATCCCAACTTCATTGAGATTCAGGGTTGAATGTTGCATCCTAGTGGTGTGAACCCATATTATTAGATCATTAGGCTTCAAGTTGTGTCCTCCACTTTCCTTACAAAAATCATCATTCCCTCAATAATCTTATTGAGAAACTATGGTAAAAATATTGATATTAGTACGTTTGTAACCTAAGATAGAACTCTTAAGTAGAGAAATTATATCTGATCAAAGAGTATAACCAAATGATCAAAAATACTTTACCGAAGGTAGCAATTTATCATCAAGAACAAAACCATACCTCGCTGGAATAAGTGCAAGATAAGTAACAGCTGAAGGGAAAATCTGGACTAAGGCAGAGCCACCAATGAGTACTACAGCAAGGCCCTTGCATAACCGAGTAAATCCAGAAATGAAGCTGGTGCCCTGACATTAAAAGCTATAAACCATATGAGTTAATCTAATAAAAAATCTGGACTTTATCGGACTTCTCTGGACATGTAGATAGAAGTGAAGGAACTGAGTTAGAAGTGTACTACACAAGTACGTGATGTCGCATGTAAAAATGGCATTCGTTTAGTTTATAGATTTTTTAAATATATCAACACCCAATGTGAAGCACGGTGTGGGAAAAGAAAAAAAAAATCAGATCTATCCCTTGAAGATTGAGGAGCAAAGGAGGCCAGACTTTCTGAAGATGCCTTCCTTTTGGTTTTTGCCGGATTCTGTGTAAAGGAATGAACAATACATATTATAGGGACAAGAATCCCTCCATTGGTTCATTGTTTTCCCAAATGAAAAGGTTTGTTGCTTCTTGGGACTCTTGCTCCAAAGAATTCAGAGGGGTAAGAGTTAAAGACCTTGGAATGATTAGAAGTTTGTGGCAAAAAACAGAGCTTTCTCTTCCTGTATGTTCCTATGCTTCGGTAACCTATAATCACAAATTTCCCAGACTAAATTTGCTATTAGTTCTTTAAATAATGCGGGTACGCAAGAGGATGTGGGATAAGAGGTTCTTCAAGCTCCATAGTTATTACCAGGTCTATTGGAATCAACGATTCTTATGAAGAGGAAGCGCGTGCACTTTTAGAAGGTTTGAAAATAATCAAATCCATTGCATTGCAGAAGATAACTCCCTAATTTTCATCCAATAAACTTCTAAAGCAAAGGTACATTGGAAATTGGCCTAATCTTTATTTTAATTTGAAAAGATTCCAATTTGAATCAAACATTTCGTTCAACCAAGTCTTACGGAGTCCAAATGACATAGATCGGGCTACGGGAGCTCCTAGACAGGGCCCACTAATTGATTGCTCCTGAGCCCCTACACATATCATATAACCTTAGAGATCAAAACAAAATATTGCATCAGGGCAGCATGCCAGCATTCCACATCGGAAAAATCCTTTACTCCCCCTTAGTTGCTATGTGTCTTTACATGTAACAATCTTTGAGCTTAGAACACTCAATTTGTTACTCAATAAAAGCTCGCTCACCGTGAGTTTTCTTAAGAATCAAAATGTATGAAACAGCATTGGTGGAAACAAATCATTGGGACAAAGTTGATCTAATAATAAAACAGCTAAATCCGAACATCCGAATCAACGGTGCCTAGAGCTAATTTCGAGTGTTCGAAAGACAACCAAATTCAATAGCGTTCTAACAGTGATAGATATCCAATAATGCACTGAAATCAACAAATCTCTTACGATCTAGTCATCCAGATCGCAATCAGAAGCAAAAGAACAACATACAAGACCACATTGAAACAGAAAATTGATGGAAGAACAGAGAACAATGAAGAAATACGGCAGCATAAAAGAAGTGATCGATCGGATAGAACATAGAAGAATAGATCTTCTCGGGTTCTGCCAAAGCATATCTTCTCTTAGCGATCGGTAACGAAGAAGTTAAATTAAAGGAACGAAAGACATAGATTTAATGGAAAATGAGACACAGTCACACAGATGCAGACGTTCTAGTTAGTACCGACTAAAACCCTAGTGATAGTCAGAAAAAAATCTACTTGAAATGCATACAGATGTATTATCTCGAGGGAGAGAGAGAAAAGGAAGTTCAGACTTACTCCTGTGAGAGCCTGAGAACTCATGGCTGAATGATTCGATCGTCGCCGTCGATTTAATTCTCAACGCAGGTGATCTGACTTCCCTTCTTTCTTCCCCAACTCCGCTTTTCTCTCTCTCAGACCTTCGTTTCCAGCGTGTATAATACTTCTCCGGAGTTACTAGTCGTGTTCGTTCGTCCATATGATTTGAACTTACCAACTTGTACATTTAATAGGAGGCCTGATTTGATATTTCGCGTCGTATTATATTAAATAGCTCACTCGTTCCAAAACCATATTGCTCAGTTAACATCAGATCTGTGAAGTTAGAAACCACTAGATTGAGTAGATTCCTTATTGATGAATGTCATGAATTGCTCAATGTTTCCCCCGCGAGATTAGTGCGCAACAAAAGTGGATGGTGCAAGATGTTTGGATAAGGAATCTGAGTAGTTGGAGCTATGACACGTACATGGGAATGCTGTGTCAACTCAATTTTTATAATCTTTGTTTGCATGGATTAACAGAGAATCTCCTTATAAAATGGCTAGGTTCATTGCACAGAGTTGAATTCTGAGCTGTGGTCAACTAGTTGAAGGGTCCAAAACACTTTACGTGCACCGCATTATCAAACAGCCGTTGTTTACAGAAATATGATGGTTATGCACTATTTATCTCTTTGAGTACCTTATGCTTAGATACAGGGCGTGTATCAGAGGGACCTCGTTCGGTTGGTGCCACCGAAGGAATTTCCGATTTCAAAATCAATCCAACCAAATGATCATGACCATCTAATCCATTGCCATTCCTTTGAATAGACAAGGACAAACGGGTGATGATATTCTGATATAGACATTTGACACAGATTTTACACCGTTCGATGGGACCCACATGGAAATGAGTTAGTGCTTGTTTTGGGTGACGATTATCTCCCCACCTTGACAATCACCCTCACAAAAAATCAGCTCATTCTGTAATCTCTAACCCTATCGAATGTGAACCTAATCATCTCCATGTGGACCCCCACATGGAAAAATCCGTGTCAAGTCAGAAGATCCTAAACCCCCCCAAGGAAAAAAAAATGGAAAATGGTTGAGATGAAAATTCACAAGCAAGATGCCCAGCAAGGGATCGGGGGACAACCATTTGGCGGACCCACATAGAAGATGAATCAATGGCTGATTTTTGGTGAGGAGAATCGGGGTACAGCCAAAATGGTTGTCAAAAATGAGTCAATTTTTGGCCTATGAGATCTCTTCAGTGGGACACATCAAAAGGTACATCTCCATGCATATACGCCACCTGTACCGTTGTGAAACTTATCGACCATATTTGCTGTCTATAATACAGGATCTCAGATACATCCCTATCATCTAATGTAGGCCCCTAATATTGATGAATGCAAGGCACTGTGATTCATAAAATAAAATTACAGTACTTGGTACTTCACATTTCTGCTGCATAATTTCCCTGTGGAGCACCATGACAAAATGAAGCAAAGAATATGTTCAAAATGCTGGAAAAATCAAATTCAAATGATACCATTGGACAAAATTGACCAGATCAGACAACCGTAACCATTCGATCTGCAGACCTTTTTCTTATGTGGACTCCTCATACTTCTGATGACTGTAAAAAAGAAATGTAATGGAAGGAATATTAATGAACATCTGATTAATGTTTGGTTCAGGGTTTATCCTATGGACATATAGATCTATAGCTCTTTCTCATTGTTCCCCGCACTTCTTATCGTCGAAAGGAATGTCGTACAAGGAACCTTATGATCATGTGGTTAATTTTTGGCGCAAGTGGTATCCTACCTACAGCATGCTGGACCCACTGTCCTGCTTGTACAATACTGTACATGTATAATGATGCAATTTATGCATGATCTTTAGTAATAATACAGACCTTAGATTTTTCTCAAAGCTGAAGCAAAGCTACTTCATTTAAAAAATTTCAAGAAAATAAGAACAAAGGGAAAGACATTAGAGCTTTGCTTCATTATTATGCACAGCATCAGCTTGCAGAATTGGATCGACCCAATCTACTACAACCATAGCTATTTTTCTGCCATAAATGTAATTAACTTAGAAACAAATCAAACATCTTCAAAGATAACAGCAAATATAGAATGAAAAAAAAAATGGTATAAAGATACCCATCACCTATCTCCTATCTACTATTGAAATATGGGGAGATCATGCTTCGGCTGTTGGTTGTCACTAAGATCTTCTCCCTCTGCAGTATTGACACTATAAGGGGTCTGTTCACCCTCGCCCACCATCTTCAAGAAGTAACTATGCCTGCGCAAGAAAACGATCAGAAACTCAAGTGAGATATGTTGAGTAGCTCTCATGATTAATTGGCCAATACAAGTAATTTGGTACATTAAATATATACCATCGAGTGTCTGCAGTCAACTCCGGGTGGAAAGCAGTACCAAGCAAGTTACCCTGCTTTACAGCTACAATCACCTTCTCTTCATTCCCGGTTTTTTCCTGAAACCCATACAACACTCTGGATGAACTATGCTCAGATGTTATCTAACTGAACATGCTCCATAAGAAACAATAATTAGGGCCCTAATATCACAAGGATAGGTTCGGCAAATACCACAAACGTAGCAATCAAAAATCTTTTACAATTACTAAGAGATAACGAGAAAACTAAAGAAAACAGCGTTTTATGTTATTTCCAGTGGTATTGTGTTTTGGTAACTTGTGGGCTATATTTATAAGTTTTGTCGTAGCTATGGTACTTCAGTTATTTTCCAGCCAAAAACGATACAGCTGAGTGCACCCTGGGGGTACCCATTCTGATGAGTTTATTGCAAAATCTATTCAGGTCACGGTGGTCATCAAGTAGCAATCCAGTAATTTACATTCAATTATACACAGTATTTGTTGAGCTATTTATTACTATGTTTAGGGGCAGAAACAGCAGAACTGCTATGCTTCTATCCTTCCAGTCTGGATTTATTAAAATTTAAGGGCTGCATGAACTTTGGTTCGACATCTATAGGAAATCTAATTTGAATCATACAGCAAAAATTCAACTAAGGTCCCTTCTGAATTTTCAAAGATTCCTAAGAATGACATGTATTGTTGTTGCAAAGCATAGGGAAGGTAAGCCACTCTCTTTCTCTTTCTCTTTCACTGCTGTAGTCTTGATCCATGTGTCCATCTCTTCATTTACTTGATTAGAGGGTCAATTAAATGTTCTCCTCATGATCTACATATCAATCTGAAATAACTAGATGAGTTTGAAGATTTCGAAGCTTGGACTGTTTGTAAATTAGATGGATTATTCTTTTATCTTATTCTTTCTACGGTACTGTTTATATAATAATACAAGTTTATAATACAACTACATGATGTGCTTATGTACAGATATTCCAAAAATAATGTAAATAACCAAGATCAAAGCACAAGGTCTTTTTTTTTTTTTTGCATTCTAGTGCATCTAGACAAGAGCCAATTTATGAGGAAGGCATTTAATCCTTCAATCCCTGCACCCCTACAAATAACGGAACTATGCACTCCTCATGAAACAACCTTTCATGGTTTTTACTCATTTCCATCCTTCATCTCAGGTAAACAAATTTCTGTACTCAAGTGTTCCAAGACTAAGTGCAAGTGCACCTCATTGATAACAGATGCATGGCTTCTAACCTAGTGAGGAACCATAAACCCATGATGCACGAAGGGCAACCAACTTTCAAGCCCACACCTCAGTGTGCCCAAGCTGAACGCAGAGCCATTTCCTTGCAATGGAGGTTATCCATAATTATCAATGGAGAGACTATTACCTTCAAACATCCAAAAGTACATAATCAAACGTTCTAGACACCAAAAGTGATGCATAATCATAGTTTATTATTAAATTTATTAAAATCCTAATCCTAATCATAATTTATTAAAATAGGGGCAATATTAAACTCTTATGCACATTTGCATCAATCTAATCAACCCAGTAAATGAGCACAGCAATCAAGCATCTAATCTGATGATTAGGACCATCCAAGCATTGTGATTTCAGATATAATGCATGTGATCAAAGAGGTCACCCATCAAATAAACAGTCTGGATACACAGGTTGGATGGTTAATTGCTGATACGTAAGATTCTCTGCAGGACTTTCCCCAAAGCTACGTAACAAGGACACAGCCATGTGTGTGTCTGACATGGCACCCTCAAGAAGTCCACAATGCAGAAACGTCCATAAACATGCATTATAATATAATGTATTAGTTATATTAAAATATTAAAAAAAAAAAAAAAAAAAAAAGATACATATGAAAAATAAAAGAAAATTTTCTATACACCATAGAATTGTTGAATAAGTTAATAAATATATGTGGATTAATAATAGGGAAGACTTCTTTGAAACAACTATAATTGCATATAACAACTTAATAAAGTAACATATGGAGAACGGAACACACCAGCGCTCTTTTTTTATGTGTGTATTTATTATGCAAGAGGCCCCAAGACAAGAAACAAAACAACTAGCGAGGAGGAAAGCTCGTTAGCTGAAACAAGACAAAAATGCATCAACAAGAGTTAGTGCCTCAAAATTGTTTCAAGATATACAAAAGAAATGCCTTTGAAATCCTTGAGAATAATAACCCAATGAAAGATAGTAACAATGAATTTCCTAATAACCTCAATTTAGAAATCATTTTCTCGTTAAAAATAATTAAATTAAAGGATGAAAATGCCATATATAGGATGTGGGTAGGCATGTGTTGATTCACATAACCGTGTCGATACGTGTTAATGCGCCAAAAAACCCTTAAAGTATTGTGCTATCTTTAAACAGCCCCTACACAAATTGGAAGTCTGGACTTGCAAGTTGATACATGTCAGGTTCGTCAAAACCCTGTTCAACACTTCACTCTGTACCAGTCAGGCGAATAGACTATCAACACACGGTGGCAGATCAGTGCTTACTTATACACACCCAGCTTGGGAATGTCTATGCAAGAACAAGTGAAGATAAAACCCTGAAAAAAGAACCTTATAAAATACTATTATTATACATATATTGTTACATTATCTTAATCGTATAACAAGCTTAATTGCACATTTACATTAATACATCATCGTCTATGCCTTATCCCAACTATCTAGGGTCAGAAAAATGAATCGTATTTCACCATTCGACTCTACTAAGAGTTGCATCTTCTTTCAAGGCAAGTTTGGATTCATATGAAGAGATTTGCCATGATTTTACATCGGCTATCTAGCTGATGTAACCCTCAACTTATTAGGGCTTGGGACCGGCTATGTAGCATAAACAAAGACACTACACAGGCAGAGTTACATAAACTTTATAGAATATATACATAAGTTAAGCTATATAAAAATATTGATCAACGCTGGAATAAATGTTTCAATGTGCAGAGCTTAAAATTCCACAAAAGCACACATCAACAGATGAGTGGGCCTGGAATCTGTTACGTTATATCCTGAACAATGAACAGGTACATAAAGGCCAGTGATCAATCCATGCCACTCAATATATAGAAAATCCTCAGTGGTTTTTAATAATATTCCTTCAGGAGCGCAAGTAACAGAGAAGAAGCAATTATATCATATACTTAATCACAGAACCAACTTTTCCTTTTAAATATTGCAGGTCAGAAAACGAATCTGAACTAAAGTAGCCAGAAAGAAAAAAAGGGAATGTTGAATGGTAAACCTCCTGGTTTTCTGTAGCAGAATTTGAATCTGTTGGTTTTTCTGATGGAACAGGATAATCAGCTAGTACTTCAACTTCTGGCCCTGCTTCCAGGATAGCAGGAGCCCGGATAAACACTCCACGAAAATTTGCTGGGCCCCCTTCCTTAGCTGCAAGCTCGGGCACTGAAAGATCTGCCTCAAAGCTCTGAATCTGCAAAACCAATGGTTTTCATTTAAGATACGTGTTTTCATAACTAAACCTACAGGTGGTTAGTGAAAATTTAACTACAAGGGGTTTTCACTGCTAGAATAAGTTCCCCAAAAGAGTCAATTCCATAATTTCCACTTGAGAAGATTTATGAGTTCAAATGACATTGATTTTGTTTAGAGAAACTTGAAAGGAAAAAAAAAGGGAAGTTCTTTCTTATAATTTCAGAAACTGCATGTAGAAAATGGTTTTCTTCATGAATTATCTTCTTTGTTTGTTCTTCTTGTGCTCTGTGTTCCAGTAAATCTACCGAACTCGAACATACAGAATTGGTATAATTACCTGACTGCCAAAGAAATTCCGATGGACGGTACAATCTAGTCCCCCAACAAGCTCCTGTCCTCCTGCTTTCTGACCTGAAAGCAAACTTCAGGTCTCAATTCTCCAACTTAACTTGGGTGTCATCCTTCCTTTCTATTCTTAATAAAATACATAAAACTCAAAACTGAAAATAGACACTTACCAATGGCTTTGTTTGCCAAGAAGATAAGCCCTGCACATGTCCCCCACACAGGCTTCCCCGTTTTAACAAAGTCACGCAAAGCAGGAAACTGCAAATAAAATAGGAAAAATAACTATTTTTCATTGTTTCTGCAAATTCTAGCCGAAGCAGCTCGAACCAATCCCATCAAATTGCTTCTTCAGTAGAATATATTCTCTTCCTCGTCGTTTTTAACGGATTACATTATATGGGTATTGCACAAAATTAAAGACGAAAAAAAAAAACAGATTTCATCTTAAATCCTACTTCTTTGTATGTCGGTTTATCGAGGTAGATTTCAAACAGAAATCAAGAGATACATAGTACCAAAACAAAAGCTCGGAACCCAAAAGTAGTCGTAAACGCAACAATATATAAATAAGAATGAAGAAAAAGAAGAGAAGATAGAAGAGCTAACCAAGTTGTGATATTCGGCGAGCTTGGCCATTGTGGTGCTCTCCCCTCCGGGAATGATGAGGGCGCTTATATTGTCCAGCTGATCAGGCTTCTTTATCTCCACCCCCTTCACTCCAAGCCTTCTCAGCGCTGCAACCAAAGTCACCAAGCAAAGCAAAGAAGACATAGAACAGTGCTTATAGCCTTATACTCGTTAAACGCGTTTTAGAGAGAGAGAGAGAGAGAGAAGGGTACCTGCGATGTGTTCGTTGAAAGATCCCTGTAAGGCAAGTACGCCGACGGCCATGGTAGTGGAGCACAGAGCACTTGCCCGCTCAGCGAACGCTACGGAGAGGAATGAGCGAAAGACCGACGGATCGATCGCTTCGGCCTTACGTTTCGGATGACCTCCGTCCGCCCTTTTTCCAACGAAATATTGTAAGTACGGGCCTAGTAATCTACTGACTGTGGTGTGTTCATGTGGTGACTGGTGACCTCGTAACGGAATGATAGTGTACTGTACACCGTATTACACTTCCATATGATGGGCACATGCCCGTTTAATTGTCACCGTCTAATCGCTAATCTACTAACTCTGATTTCTAACGGCCTTTTTTTGTGGATCGTATGCTTATAATTTTAGTGACAAACGTGAATTAATTGATGGATAAAGGTCACGGTATATGTGGGATTTTTGAGGTCGTGGCCCAACAAAAAGGGTAGAGAGGCTCTAGGCATGTAAACCTACACGTTCCAACTTCCATATCCACGATTAACCCCAAAAAGTAGCATTGTGGTTGAGCAGTGGACCGGTGGATTCAAGAGATCCACAGGCCACTGGCAGTGACTTTTTTATTTTATTTTTTCATAGCTAAGCCTGCTTTGAAAAGAGATCGGTAACTCGGTGAAGAGTAAAACTTCTGTCTCAATGCACAATAAGAGCCATGTGGCACACTCTTAGTGGATGCTGACGGTATGGATGTTTGGCCAGTCCCTCGGTGGACCCCTAAATCAAAAATCAGCCTGATCAGTGATTTCTAAGCGATTGGATTGAAGTTATTTTCGTGGGTTGATATTAACTGTAGGAATTTTAGCATTATTGAACGTTATTTGGGTGCAAAGATCCAAAGGTATTAAATCACTAATCATACTAATTTCTTATTTATAGGTCCACCGAGGGACTGGCCAAACATCCATACCGTCAGAATCCACTAAGAGTGTGCCACGTGGCTCGTATTTTGCGTTGTGACAGAAGCTTCTGTCACAACGCTATGTGACAGAAGTTTTACTCGATTTCTTGAATCCGACACTCCACTGTTCAATCAGAAAACTCTTTTACGACAGCACGATCACGATGGTGATGGCCCACCGCTTTTTTAATTTTATTAAAATGAAAGTTGCGGCGGCTGATATGCGACGATTCAGTCGGTCGTAGCGAGTAAAACTTGTGTCACAAGATGTTGTGACGGAAGCCGGTCACAGCACTCAATAGGAGCCACGTGACACACTATTAGAGGACGATGACCGTATGGATGTTTGTCCAGTCCCTTGGTGGACCGGTACACAAAACCTCAGCCTGATTAGTGATTTCTAACCGATTCAATTGAAGTTATTTTCATGGGTTGATTTTAACGGTAATAATTTGAGCATTATTGAGCGTTATTTTGGTGCAAAACTCCAAAGGTTATAAGTCACTAATCAGGCTGATTTTTGGTTTGTAGGTCTACCGAGGGACTGGCCAAACATCCATACGGTATGATCGTGTGCCACGTGTCTTGTATTGAGTGCTGTGACCGGCTTCCGTCACAATATCCTGTGACACAAGTTTTACTCGGTCGTAGCAGTCTCATACTCATAGGCCACTGTGAAGATGATACTATCGGCCTCCGGAGGATGTTCTCCCTAGCGTCCCACCATTGAATAGTGCGGCGATTGAGTAAAACTTCTGTCACAGCGTTCTCACAGGGCTTCTGTCACAATACAAATCACTGGACATGTGACACACTCTTAGTGGACTATGACCGTATGGATGTTTTGCCAGTACCTCAATGAGCCTCTAAACCAAAAATCAGCCTGATTTGTGATTCGATTGAAGTTATTTTCATGGATTGATTTTAACGGTAAGAATTCGAGCATTATTGAGGGTTATTTGGGTGCAAAGATCCAAAGTTTGTAAATAACTAATCAGGCTGATTTTTCGTTTATACGTCCAACAAGGGACAGGAAAAACATCCATACGGTCAGAGTTCACTAAAAATGTGCCACGTGGCCTATAATTAGCATTGTGACAGAAGCATCTGTCAGAACGCTGTGAAGATTTCGAAGCTTGCATACTCCCACGGCTTATAAATCAACGGTTATGAATCAATAGAAGGTCAGTGGATTCTCCAATCGACAGACAACAGGGGGGGGGGCGATGCTAGCAGCCCAAACTCTATGGATCGGATGGTTTATCAGTGGCACGAACTTTCCTCGATGAAAGTGACCAATGGATCGGGTGATTCGCATATAATCAGATTAACTTTTAAACAAGGGTCCGGTTACCGCCCTAAAATGACAGGCCCCGTTGCAGGACACAATATGAGCCAGGTGGCACACTATTAGACGACTCTGACCGTATGGATGTTTGGTCAATCCCTAAGTGGACTTACAAACCAAAAATCAGTCTGATTAGTGATTTATAGGCATTGGATTGAACTTGTTTTCATGGGTTAATCTCAACTGTAGGAATCTGAGCAGTTGAGGTACAAAGATCCAACGCCTATAAATCATTAATCAGGCTGATTTTTGGTTTGTGGGTCCACCAAGTGATTGGCCAAAACTTCCATACGGTCAGAGTCCTCTAATAGTATGCCACATGGCTCATATTGTGTCCTGTAACTGGAGCCTGTCATTATGGCGGTAACTGGAGCCTGAGGCCTGAGCCTTTAAACAAACATTCCCAGAAGCCAAAATTCCACTCAGTTGAATGACTAACCAAATCTTTCTAAAGTGGAAGGAGAGAACAATTTGGAAAGGGTTTACCTTTTACGTTTTGATCAACAAAGACGGAGGCGGCTGGATAATGTTGGCTTTTAGCGGGCACCACCGATAACAAACACCTTCAATTTATCTCAAATTACAGAAATAGACCTTAACCTTAAATTGGATTGTTGTAAAGTTACAGCCGACATGTAACATTACAGCTGTTACAACAGGTCAATAATAGTCCGGCACGGTCTTTTTTTATTGGTCTTGATGAAGATAATACGAGCTCTAACCTTTACTGCAGCGTTCTTCAAAGTGGAGGTGGTATGTACCTGCAGGAACACTCCGGTGTATAGTTATGACAGAGGAATACATGTTTCTTCCCTTTCCGTTGGAAAGATTTTATTTCTTTCTTGCTTGTAGGGAGATCTTCTTGTTCTTTTGGGCTTTTTGGTTCATCCTTTGATCTTCATGACTCCTGAGGAGTCAGTTTTTATCGTTGCAGTTAATGGTGATGTGTCATTTATCTAAATGAAAAGGTGTCTAGTGACATAAATCATCTTACTGTTTAAGGTTGTTGCAACTAGCATAGTCCAACTGGTGGGAGACTGGCCCAAAAAAATTTTTAATTAATTGCTCTAATTTTCGGATTACATCTGTTACTGAGCGTGATGTTCACACGAGTGGCCTAGGGAATCATCTAGCCACGTGTCACGATGGATGGCTGATTTTTGGTGAAGATGATCTATATGGCGAGGAGATCATCCTCACAAAATTCAAATCATTCTGATATTCATAGACTGGTTTAGAAGTTGAAGAATTATGGGCCATCGATTTTTATAACTTGAAAACCACATTTAACGGGGTTAGAAATTTCGGAATGGGCTATATGGTGAGGAGATCATCCTCACCAAAAATCAGCCTTTGATTCATCCTCTACGAGGGTACACCAAGGTGTTGGTCACCAGAACCTAACCCATAAAGATACTCAGACTTTCCCTTCTGCACGACTTGTGCCTCTAAACTGTTCTAAAAACCAACTTTAACTCAACCTGGTTTTTTTTTTTTAACATGAGTTTGAGCAGTTTTTACAAGATGTAGTCTGTAGACAACCCTTTGCTCAGGCCCACATAGGTAAAAAAAAAATTATGCACAATTCAATGATTGGCCCTGTGTTGCGATTGGCCGTGTTGCGCATTTTATTTGGATCCATTGTCTGCATGGATCCCTTAGTTGATATAAACACCAAAAATCAGCATGGTGGCTTGTCTCTAGCCGTTATACCCCATCTTATAGTCTTCAATAAAGAAGGGCCGAGATCTTATCTCCCAAATTAATCGATGGTGGATCTCAGCCACTCACACCCGATTTGGGCAATTGCTTTGTTGGAGAGTGCTACTCTCCGTGGGCACGGGCCACCTACTAGTTTCATACATAATAAGCATATAATAAAACAAAAATAACATGGCTCCATATAAAATACACGAATTTTACTAAATATTTAAGAAGTTCAACAATATGGTTGGTGGGCCCAAAAAAATGCACTTTGTATCATTGTATGGTCACTCCTAGGTGGCGTTTGGTAAAACTTGTTCTCAGACCTTAAGTCTGAAAGGGCTGAGATTCAGTAATTTTGGTGAGTGCATAAAAAAAAAAAGGGCCCCTCGAGGATAGGAGATTTCCAAAATACTGCGAAGTTGGGTGACTTGTGAACCTCGTCTCTCCAAACTTACTATACGACGCTCTCATGTCACCAAGATTGGCCAGACCATTAGAAGTATACAATACTGACGGCTGATGATTCCTGTGGACAGCGAGGTCAATCCACCTCAGTCTCATTCTATAGTACCTACTCTTTGAAAGGGAACGTTTGGTTGAGAAGAAACTTGGCCTGATTTTTTGGTCCGTGCGATCAACCTACACCATACGAACAAAAGTATAAATAAATAAATCTAATCTAATCCAATGGATGTTCCACGTGGATACAAATGGATTAGACATGACACGTGGCGCAATGATAAGGGAGCAAGCAAATCTTATTGGCCAATGAGAACCAGCACGAGGATGCGCCAATATCCCTCTCTTCTTCTTCTAGTACTACTCTCCTAGCAGCAGCACTCCCTCCCTCAAAGCCAATTCTCACCCACAAACAACCCCCAACTCGGAGAATGGCGTCCAACGCATTGAGAAGCTGCGGAGTTGCAGCAGTTTTCCCGTCTGTTCTCTCCTCCTCGAAATCGAAATTCGCCACTGCAGTCGCTCTCCCGAGTGCCGGCTCCAATGCCTCATCGCGCTTCACCATGTCCGCCGATTGGATGCCCGGCCAACCTCGCCCGCCATACCTTGATGGCTCGGCGCCAGGGTAATTGAGAACCAAATACCCATCTTGCTTGGTGTCTTGATCAAGTTTTCAGAGTATGAGCAGGGACTTCTTAGATCTATAAATGTTCTGGTTTTCTCTTATCTTTGCGTTTCTGTGTTTCAGTGACTTTGGGTTCGACCCTCTTCGGCTCGGTGAAGTCCCCGAAAACCTCGAGAGATTCAAGGAATCAGAACTCATTCACTGCAGATGGGCTATGCTTGCAGTTGTAAGTTTGTCCAGAAACCCCATTACCACCACTCTTTCCTTAATTCTACCTGCCCACCTATCTGTCTATCTATATAGATCTACTAGTTTTGTGTATGTTTAGTTAAATTTCATGTTCAACTTATAGCTCCATTTCCATAAAACCTGAGAAAACCAGTACTCATTGAGGAAAAAAAATCCCACATGGAAACCGATGCAGATTTGTGTTTGGACTTTTCAGTTTCTAACATTTCTTCCTTTATTGTTTAATTTGAAGAGAAATATTATTCCTGATTATGTTCATGCCCCCTCACATTCTACAGCCAGGTATCTTGGTGCCGGAGGCATTGGGCTTGGGCAACTGGGTGAAGGCTCAGGAGTGGGCCGCAGTGCCAGGTGGACAGGCAACCTACTTAGGCAACCCAGTCCCATGGGGCACCCTCCCGACCATCTTGGTCATTGAATTCATCTCCATCGCCTTTGTCGAGCACCAGCGCAGCATGGAGAAAGACCCTGAGAAGAAGAAGTACCCTGGTGGAGCCTTTGACCCTTTGGGCTACTCCAAGGACCCCGTCAAGTTCGAGGAATACAAGATCAAGGAGATCAAAAACGGTTATACTCATACACTCTAACTCACCTATTTCAATACTTCATTCTAATTCAGTCATCAATTTATGGTTGTCTTTAATTAATTTTATTTGTTGTTACAGGCCGTCTTGCTTTGTTGGCCTTTGTGGGCTTCTGCGTCCAACAGACGGCATACCCCGGAACAGGACCATTGGAGAATCTGGCTACCCACTTGGCTGATCCATGGCACAACAACATTGGGGACATCGTGATCCCCAGATCGGTTTTTCCATAAAGACAGAATTTTAGTTCAACCCCACTGTAAACTCCATGTAAGCATCTAGAATGAATCAGAATTGCATATCTTGATCTGTGTATGTTTATTAGTAAATTGTCAACCTTTGCTTCTCATCCCAGTACAAAAATGTGTGGAAACCTTCATTATATTTCTATTAAGCGGTGAAAAAATTGTTAACCTCATTTTTACCATTGAGAAAAAGCTGGGAACATGAATCCAAGTAGGATGGAGAGAATGGCAATGATCCATGAATGTTGAAGAGATGGTGATGAGGAAGAAGACACATCTGTTAAGACAATAGAAACATATAATTAGTCAGTTAAACCAAAACACAAATCTGTTAAGACAATATAAGTGTGTAATCATCCAGTTATATTGGGGATTTGTGTTTACAACTAGCATATAAAACATATGGTAAAATTACAGAATTTCAGTATGATGAAGTACTCCCCCGCCGCACCCACCCAACCCCAGCAAAAGAAGTTTTTTTTTTTTTTTTTTATTAATTTGAGGGGGTATTAGGTTTGCATGGTTCAAACACAGTTTTTAGGCTGCCACACAAAACATCAACCAATTGAACTATGAGCTTGAACCCAATGTATATTTCATTCTGTAACTTTTATAGGGTATCTAGGACTGTCTTCATCTTCATTTCTGCGAATATGTTATTTTGCAAAGAGAAACGCTTACATACCTGAAACTGACTGTACTGTAGACGGGAAACTTTGGACCTTTTTGGTCTTTAGTTCTTGTATGCTCTGTGAAATGGAAGCTGATACTCCAAGGTACGACCTTGTGAGCTTCTTAACTACAGCTAATCCTTGAGCACTGCAGAAGAAGAGAAAAAAAACCTGAACTTAAGTTGCTGAGCCACAAGGATATTAACTTTCCAGGACACAAATAGATGGCTAGTCCAAGATGCTGAACAACTAAGTTTGATTTTGGAAAAACACCATCATTATGAGGAAAGTATACAAGGTAGAAAAATTACGCCAATCCATTGAGATATGGTATGCTACAATTGCAAAAAGAAATAAATCCTAAGAAAATAAAATTATCTGGGTTGTGTGAAAGAACTGACACTCACAGATTTCATCTCACCAGAACTCATAAAACAAATAGTCCCAACATTATTATTTCCTAATGGATTTTCTTAGATAATCAAAGATGCTTTTCAAGAACAGATGAAGTCTCCTATCTTTTTTTTTGGGTGAGCAAATGTTTGCTGCTGCCATGGGTGAGCCTGTGTTTAATTGGATCAGTAACTTAAAAGTGCAATTGGGTGTTGGAAACCAAGACCTGTCACTCAACAATACATGCCCTTACCAACTCATACAAGTAGGCAATTGCAAAATGTTTGGTGTTGCTATCAGGTAAGCCTGGTCATCAATAACTCATAGGTGCAAGCGTGATTTTGAAACCAAGACCTGTCACTCTACAATACAGACCCTTACCAGATCAGACAAGTAGGCATTTGCTACTCTCCTATCTTGTGTAGTGAAATCTAAGGTAAGCTTCGGATAAGTATGGTCTACCATCAGTGTACCATTTCTGATATTGCACATGCAGGGGATTGACCCAGAGCATTCAATGGGTCCAATATAGGATATTTACAAGGGCAGAAAGAATTACGAGGGACGGATTAGACTAGGACATCCATCCTATTTATCGGTATCTTTCTTGGGACTGCTTGCCTTATTTTTCTGGCTGCCCAAAAGAATGTGATAGTGCACGGTTAGGTCCATTTCGTGGTATTGATTTCGGGCCTTGAGATCTCCTAGGTGGGGCATGTCGAACAAGGAGTCCCATCCTTGCGCATACCTTACATTTCCTCTTTGCATATATTAATGTAGAACTTTGACAATAATCGGGGACTCCTGCCCAAACAGACCCTGATACCTGGAACTGAGTAGGTGACCAGCTCCATTTTTCCCAGTGTAAAGAGCATCAACCCAGGTTGCATTCAGCAGTGTCTGCAAAACTGCAGACCTCTTCTTGCTTGAAATGGAGTTACTGGCCATTATCACGTTTGCAGGAACTGTTCCAAATCTGATTGCAAAAAAAACAAATCCAGTCAAGAGGTGATCTAAAACCAGGAAAGAAGCTTAATGGGAGGTAAAGATCAAGTAAGACACAACAATAGAATAATAAGAATTAAGAACAATAATACAATAATGATAATTTGATCCTTGCATTCTTAGTTGTTCACTGTCTTACAATTTTCAAGATGTTGGGCACAATAAGTGAGTTGGAAAAGTCTTTAAGCATTGTTTGTATCAACACTGTGTCATCAGTATTCTGTCTTACTCAAATCACAAATATCGCTCAAGCATCATTTTGTAGATCCACATTATTCACTCACTTGTGCATTTTTTATTTCAGTCTCCAACAGGGCAGGGCACTGCCCTGTCAAGGAGGAAGCTGCAGGTTTGAGCCCCGTCGATTCCAACCTAGGATCCTATGAATCCATAAATTCATCTCTCTCCCTACAATCATGTAGGTCGCTAGATAGTTAACCTATCTCAGTGACCAGAAGCAAAGTCATCCTCTTAAATATATCCAGTTTGCATTGTTTAGGACCATTGGTTTACACAGTACCAGAAAAACAACATGCTAGTTGAAAGATCTCAATTTTCTGGTGCAAGGTTCTCAAGACTTACGAACAGGCTCCAGGATAACCATTGATTTCCCTGCACCCCCCTTGTGGACAAAGATACCTGTAGTGGAATCGAAAAAAGGGTAATTTAGTAATTAACAATATTAAGGAATACCCAAACAGATTATTCAGATTAAGAACTAAAGCAATGTTACCCACATGAAATCACTAATGGACTTTTTCGACCACGTCTGGTTATATGGGCCTTCCATAGAGTACAGGAGCGCAGTGTCTCCTTTAACAAATGCAATATCCCCGAATTCCTCAACAAGACACCGAAACGCTCCCGAATGACCCAGGTACAAACTGTTTGAGTGACACGAGCCATTCTCATTTCCACACCCGCTACACACACCCGTTCCTTCAAACTCTGAAGGTGCACAAACCTCAGAGAAGAACCCTTCGACAATCTCCTGATCGTTAAATTTCTCAGAATCAAACAACTGTTTGAGATGATTAACAGGATAGTTCCAACCCATAGCTGTCGAGTAACCACCATGGCAAGAACTCCGTCCCTTGAAATCCATTAAACTAGTCTCCTCTTTCTCCTTGCAGACCTTTCTTCTCACAACTGCAACGGTGTCATAGCTTTCAGCGTGATTGCAGTACACCTCGTTCGCAATTGCTTTCATTGAGTAGTTCAGGAATGCAATGTAAGCTAATCCTGAGTCCAAGCTTATTAAATCCGCTTCCCCTTTCTTTATTGAATCTAGACACTCTTGGGTTGTTTCTCTTTTAACACTACCAATGCAGCACAATAATGTTGAAGAAGGATCATAAATTAGAATAAAATAAAGGACTTGGCATTAGTCTCATTAACAGGAAATCAACATTTATCAAAACTAAACTGTATTAGAAAATAATAACAGATTGAAAGCGGTGGAAGAGAAGACAAAGAAAACTGGCACGTAACGTAGTTTTTAACCATGATCTAGTTACATAACTACACAAATTAATTCAAGTAGATCATCTAAATTTCTCTCACAAGGAACTCTCAATGCTTGACTTAATCCTTTTCACTGTTGTAACTCAGTGAAGTCACCGAGAACTGGTGTTATCAATGGGCTTCTACAGCCCCGCGCGTTAAAATGTGCCCACGATTGAATAGTCGGGTGACAAGTCATGTTTTGGAAAAAAATTAGATGCATATGACTTTGGATGCAGTCGATGCAAAGGGCATTCGTCGTGGCGCTACATAGCTCAACTTTTTTGGGCCCACTAACTGCATGGATGTTTAGCCCACACCTTGTTGGATATACATACCAAAGATCATATTGATTGATAATTTCTAGTCGTTGGATTAAGTATCCAAAAATATGCTTGAATCCAACGGTCGGAATCAATCTTAATAAGTTGCTAAAATATATGGCTAGAGAAAGCCAATCAGACTGATTTTTGGTATGCATTTCTATCAAGATTGAGCTAAACATCCATGAGGTTAGTGAACCCAAAAAATGATCTATGTAGGGCCACGAGAGCCATCTGCGTCGACTGCATCCAAAGTTCTCTGATCTGATAGACGTGGGCGCTCCCATCATAAAAAAACTATACCTATTTGATAAAAATGATGACATTTAGTCTTTCCAAACGTGTTATCTCATTTATTTATGGAAAAAATGTCAAAGGATTATAGGGGCAGAAGATGATAGAGGAGGGATAATTGAGGTGTCATTTTGTTTGATCAAAGGATTGTACAGGTAGAAATGTCAATAGAAAATATTCACTTAAGTTGGTTTGTGCTCATATGCTAAAATTCAGAAATCAAAATTTTCAACTCCTACTTCCACTAGAAGCTTCCATCATAAGCTACTTTTTGACTTTTGGAAAACAATTTCAAAATTGACATCCAAACACACAAACTTAATTTTTTTCGTTTTTGGAAACAAAAAAAAATGGTGTAGCCAACCGCCATATAAAGTTCTAAGTTCTAACAATAAAATTTTAAAAAGAATATGACCTTGGAATGTATTTTAAAAAATTTGGCTCAGTCCAAGGCCCAGGCCCTCCACACTATACTCGAGTGGGTTTAACGAGGCAGACTCGGTGAGTTTCTGAATCGCACGCCAAATCATGTCCCGAGTTAAGAGAGTTATGTGCCTACCATTTCCAGACGTAACCATCGGTCTGCCTCAAGAGGCTCAGATAGTACTGGCAATCCACGAATTCATCTCTCACGGCGCACCATTTCACCGTGACCGGAAGCTCACTGTCTAGTTGTTCTCCTTCTTCATCTTTCCCCGGAGCCAGAGCTGGAGCTCCGTTCTTTTCTTTATGTGGGTCTTCATCTCCGCTTACCCCCGACACCGGAGACAATGCCGGTGGGTCAGATATGGTTGGTGACGGAGGAGATAAATCAACGGAGTCGGACCCGACACCATTGCCAGAATCTGGCGCCGGAACTGGTCCAAGACCTGAAATACAGAAAGATTATAAAGATTCAATCGTAGATTGTTGAAAATCTCCAGAAAATCGATATGGGGTTTCTTGAAAACTTCGATTGTTAACGTACCTTGGATCGTGAGAGAAACCCAAGAGAAGAGGAGAACGGAGAATGAGAGAACAGTTCCGATCTGCATCTGGACTTGTTTGGAGGAAAAATGGAAAACAGTAGACAATAATGTGTGTTCATATCTACTTACTTTGATCAAGAGGAAGAAGAGCTGTAGCTGTCGAGTGATTATTACTCTCATTATTAAAGAAAACGGGTTATGAAAGCAAAGTAGTTTCTGACTTTCTTCTGCTCCACTCCCCAAGTATAGTTGACAAAATTGCATTATTTTTATAAAGTTGTTTGGTAGAATAATTCATTTTATACAACAGATCTTCAAATCTGGGCTCTCGAGGGATTAGTTAATTAGACCTTGGAGAAGAGTTTATGGTTGCTAAGCACCCGACGAGGTGCCTTTTGTCTCCATTGACGACTGGAACTTGCATTAAATGATAATATTTAAGTATTTGATTCATGAGGCATTGAAACTACCTCTCAACCCTATCCATTATTGCTATATGATTTTGAAATAATAATAAGTCTTTTGTGTTTTGAACCCGAGAGGTCTTGAACCTAGATCTATTGGATTACTTTATAAAGATAAATTGCATTTTGTCTTATTTGATTTCAAAACCTTATAAAATTAAAATTTATTATTTTTGGAGGGAAATCATAGTGGTTTTCAATAAAATGGTACTTTTTATAAAGTTTTAGTCCCACGTTACCCAGGAACTAGATTGTGTTTTAGTATATAGACTTGAAGATTAGACTTAAAAGGTTAAAGCTCTTGGGCCTCCCAATTCTGTGCCCAATGGGCACAACTACACAAAAATTTATCACACACGCCGAGCTGCGTTGTGCAATGTAATGTGCTCAACTTGGTTGAATTTCGAGTTCAACATGGATCTAATATACCACGCACTTGGTGTGTCGTTTTTTGGAAAAAAAACAACGCATTAAGTGTGTTGTTTTATATATTGCTCGAGTATATATATATATATATATGTACATATTACTCGAGTTGAGTTGTTTCGGGTCGAGTTTGAGTCTTCAAGTTAACTCAACTCGGTTGACTTTTGAGTCGAATCAAGTTTTCAAACATTGGTTCGCCCAAACGCATGTGCAAAAGGCTAGGTCCACCTGTCTTAAGTTTTCATGTAAAGTTTATTTTTAAATGTGGCATATATATGGGTTTGGGTTCAACCCAAATCCATTTA
Organism: Euptelea pleiosperma; assembly: GCA_035048495.1. NCBI lineage: Eukaryota > Viridiplantae > Streptophyta > Magnoliopsida > Ranunculales > Eupteleaceae > Euptelea > Euptelea pleiosperma. Next base: position 36,337,094 of record CM068540.1, on the reverse strand, counting down.
TAGTTGTTATGTTCAAAAGCCAATGGGTGTTTGCAACAACACACACTAGTCTAGAACAATCTCTGATATTTTTCATATATATAGTCATTCTCTACTACGTTTCAACACATAAGCTCTCTTATCTCTTGTATTAAATTATCTTTTGTAAGCGTACAACTTATATAACCTTTTTTATCTTCAATTTTTTGATTATATTGTTGTCTTCTAGTTCATTGCGACTTTTTAAGACTTGGAGTGTTGCCTACTCAAATCAGAGACTATTGAATCTTGGGATGTGGACGCTCATAGACCTGTTGGCACTGGAGCAAGGGTGAATTCTGCCTCTAGGACATTGCGTTGAACACGGGCCTTAGTCACCCCGATAAGTAATTAATTATTTCTGCCACATTTTATTCTATTTTACATTATATTAGAAATCAATAATCAAAATCTCTTCTTCTTCTTTATTTCTTTGTTTCCTTTAATCATTTACATCTTTTAATTTATTTTATATAAAAACTAGATCGTTCTTCAACAATATAAAGGCAAAATTAATATGTTCCTTTGTTTCTGATTGCTTATGAATGAATACTTAGGATCTTAAACTTCAAAGATTCAATGGCCAAAATTTTAAATGATGGCAAGAAAAGATGTTATTTTACTTGTACTCTTTGAATTTCACCCACATAATTAGAGACGGTCCTCCAATATTGACAGTCCTAAGTAGACCTACATACTAAAGCTCACCCTGATTAGTAATTTATATCCGTTTGATTAAAGTCTTTTTCTTTGTTTATTTTTAATCGTAGAGTTCGAGCATTATGATCCAAAGGTTAGAAATCACTAATCAAGCTTATTTTTGTCGTCTGAATCTACCTAGGGACCTTTATAAAAAAAGGTGAATCTACCTAGGGATGGGCCAAACATCCATATGGTCAATGGCTCTACGATCTATCATCAACGTTGATAATGGACTTTCGTCATCGAATGTTTTCTCTTATAAAGAGTTTACATGATGACAAAAGAGGATAGGAGCAGTTGACACACGCTGACGTCAACGCATTAAGTGCATTGATGGGTAAATGTCTGAAGAGAAAAAATAAAGTTGTATAAAGACTAAAATACCCTAAAAAGAAAAAGATTTTAAAAAATTAAAGAAATATAACAAGGGCATTTTTGGCAAAATAGGGACATTTTTTAGATTTCATGCATTAGTAACGCCCTAAGGGCTTCGCTCTTTAATAAGTAGAATTGATAAGATTACAAAAATGTTGTTATGGAACATCTGTTCTCTTATCGCTCAAATCCATTTGGACATAAAAAGTATAGGATCGTGGGGTAGCACGATAGGCCCCATAAAAGGTTGTACGATTGAGGCTATTGACCAATGGATTCAAGAGATCCATGGTCCACAAGGCAACAACTTTATTAACAGGCGAAGCGACTACTTGTAATACCTTGAATTTTTGCTCAGGGGTATTAAGGTAAATTACCTTTAAAATATTGACTTTGACTTTCTTAATTTATTTTCCTATTTTATTGTAATTGTTTTAATGATAATTTGAATGAATAACAAAAACTTAGATAAAAGGACTTAAATTCGTGACATGTAGAATAACCTTAGAAAATTGACACTTGTAACAACATATGGACTCCACTGACAATTTAGTTCTTCAATAATGAACTTAATTTAGTAATCTCTATAAGTAGTGGAAATCCCGGGAAGTATTTTGACACTTTTTGTAAACTTTTCTGACTTCAAATGCATAATTGAGAGATTGAATAACTTAAGGGCTTACATGCAATCTTTGACATTCTAATTAGTTGTATTTTGTTGTGGTTAATTGTAATTATACTATTGTTGTTGTGTGGACTCTAAGGAGTAGAGTTGTTAGGTACACACTTTCATTATCATAACTAGTGTGTATGAGCTTATATATAGTCTATGAGTGGCAGTGGTAATAACTAAGTAAAACACTAATATTAAATATTAATTAATATTATTAATTTGGTATAAGCATCTGTCACTACACGCCTACGCGTTTTAGCCATTGGAACCTAATCTAGATGCATAACGCAGTTTGCCCTATTTTTTGATTTGCACCATGTTATGTTGTGCGTAAGCGCACTAATGGATGAGTAGTTGTAGACCAAACTCGATCATAAAGGTGGTTTTGGTTGGTTTAGTGGGCCTCAAGCCTACCCATGTGCATCTTTACCCTTGAAAAGTGGCTAGCTTATGTCCCCACCTTGGTGAATTGCAATTTAATGTGGTATCATACAAGCTACTAAATTATGCATCTTTGGTTGCAGCTTTGCAACACGCTAACAATAGAGACCTTGAGTGTCATCCAAGTCGTTGAGAGGACCATGCACCAGTGAATAGTCCTGTCAACGAATATCTACTGAACCGAATATAGATATATCCGAATTTCAAAAAAATAATATATATCCGAATTCGAATTTGAATCAAATGGATATTCCAAATCGCTACTTGAATTTGATTTGCTTATCGAATATCTGTGTAACGCCCCTGGCACGTACTAGTTAGATATTGTCCGCTTTGGGGTCATCCCCCTCACGGTTTTGTTCTTGGTATGTGCCCTTACACGCCCAAAAGGCCTCTAACTAATTAAGGTCCAGTGGCCAATTATAGCTCAGAACTTGGACAACTACCTATCGATGTTGGACTAAACTCATGTACCTACCTGCTATTCCAGCCAATAACCCCTGGTGTGGTGCACTGGCTAGGCCATGACATTCACCCCACCCGACAGGATGAGCTATCATCGGCTCTGATACCATTTGTAATGCCTCGGGCCCGCACTAATTAGATATTGTTTGCTTTGGGGTCATCTCTCTCACAGTTTTGTTTTTGGTACGTGCCATTGTACGCCCCAAAGGCCTCTAACTAGTTAAGGTCCAGCGGTCACTTATAGTCCAAATCTTAGGCTACCTATCCGATATGAGACTAAACTCATGTACCCACATGCCATTCCACCTAATAACCCCAGCGTGACGCACCGGCTAGGCCATAACATTCACTTATCCATCTCAAGATCCTCATCTCTACTACACTTATTTCATGAACAAGTTTACTTTTTTAACCATTTAACATTCAACTCCCCGAAGGTATTGTTGGTTTCACGACTATCCTATAAAAAATCTTTTTAACTTGATAAGTATCTGTCGCTCACTTCAGGAGTATGTCTCTATTTAATCTATCTAACACTAATTTTAGGAAATTTCATCCTCGTTGATTTCTCCATCCTGGTAAATAATTGAACATAAATAGTAAAATTTGTTATTTTGCAGAATTTATTATCCATCAATCATAACTAATGGTTCACGTAAAAGTTTTATTTTTATTTTTCTAAATTTTCCACGAGCTAAAATAGAAAAGTTGCCTCAAGATACGCATTTAAACGCGCTAAAAAAATCATTTCTAACGTACGCCGCAAAACCACCGAACCCTCTCTTTTCTGTTTGCTGTCTGGTTGGCCCCCAACAGCGCTTTTTCCATCTTGTCTCCTCTCCGTTATGGATCCTGGCTGAGCAGAAGTTCTCAGATTCTAATTTCACGGTTTGAATTATTCTGCTTACCGTATTCAGTTTCGTTCTCTGGTTGATGAAGACTTGAAGTTGATTGAGATTCTCGCTCTTGAATTTGGAGCTAGGGTTGCTTAACGAATCTCCTCCCAATCTCTTCTGCCAGATATAGAAAAAAAAATATCATTATTAGATTTGAAGCCGGGTTTAGGGTTTCAAAATCGGCTCTGTTCCTGCTGAATGCCCGTGCAACTGGAGCTAGGGTTCGAATTTACTTCTTTCGCTAACCAATTTTACTTTCTCACCGTTGCTCGTGAATTCGGAGCTAGGGTTTCAATAATTCGCTAATGGCGTCAACGATTCTCCTCCATTTTCATTAAATACAGGTAGGTTCTCGATGCTTTATATTCTGTTATGGATAAACGCGCTTTCTATATCTCATCTTCGTTCGTGCTTGATGGCGTCGGAGCGATCTAGGGCAATTTTGTCCGTTTTCGAAATTCAACGAATCTTTTATGGTTTCGGGGGGTTTTATTTATTTATTTATTTTTTCCTGTTGTTGGAAAAGGTCAAGGTACTGTTGATGGTGGTGTTGAAGAAACAAATAGGAGGGCCCCCCTGCATCAGTGGGTATAAACTGGAGCTTTCGAGATGTTAGTGCTGAACCGCAACGGCATCGATTTCATCAGCTGCTTCGTTCCATTGTGCGAATGGCATCCAATAGAATAGCAAATCTGGTTGGGGCTTGAAGCCCTCTTCGTTCTCTTCCAAAACAGGTATATATAGTTTTTATTATTGTGGTAGGATCCAACGTTATTAATGAAAGAATTTATTTCTATAACCAACACCATATAGGTATATACAATCCTGGTTGATTATTCAATCCCAACTCACAATCGAGAAATTTGAAATACTGAAAACAGGTATTCTGAGAATTACTCTGGTTAAATATGGTTTCATAGCATAACCCATTTTATTATTTTGGTCCGCAAAGGAGAAACCTGAATTAATTTTATGCTTTAGTGGTTTTTATTTATTGGTTTGGATTTATTTATCTCCAAGTGACGCTTAAAGATTCATCGTTCAGTAAATTGGACATCTGTTGCATTCTCCAGGTTCAGGGATTCATTTGTGCTCCTGTGTTACTTCGAAATTATAATTATATCGCTGGCATTTTTGAAGTTCCTTATGTTTTGCAAGAATAATCCCATCTCGGGATTGACAGAAATGGGCTGCTGTAGTTGCTTTGGATTCATAAGGAAGCCCAAAAGATCATTGAGGCCGGCTTCTGCCTCTGATAATCGGATTTCCCAGGAGTTTTTGTTGAATGATAATCTAGAAGATGTTGATGGTGTTTTATATAATGGTGAACCTACTAATATCCTACATGGAAGTGATGGAGAGTTACGAAGTCGCGCAAAACGCTCTGAAGAGATTCTCTTGCTTAGAATTCAAAATGGAATGATATGCAGGGAAGTTCCTGTCAAGGAAACTCGTCAGGTTATTCGTACAGAGGTAAAGAAAGAGATGCACTTAAACCTTTATTGTTAAAGGAAAACTTTGAGTACTTCACTAGCAGCCTGGTTGTCGGTCTTGCAATCCATGGCGTTTGAACAATGGTTACAGTTCAAATACAATGGCTTGAGGAATCCACTGTGTTGTAACTTGCGGTCTATTTAAAATGGTAGTTTGCAAGGTACCGAGGCAGGCTTCCATTGTTGGCTGGGTATGGCAACAATTTCTCAATTGAATGCAAAAGCTAATTCTTGGCTGGATAAGATTTAAATTGAACTTCCCTAGTGGCCATAATTAGATAGGTAAACAGTTGTGTCATGTTTACCACCTAGTCATCTTCCTGCCCTCTCGGATGAATTCGGTCGTACACTGAGCAGTGTTATACGAAGGAGGGTTAATTATCTCCTCAAGGTTCCTGAAATGCATCACACACAAATGCTATTTCTATGTGGATGATCAAAGAACTCTCCTAACCCGAACCTTGTCAGGTTTTTTCACAATATCCCAAGTTACCCCCTTTTCCTGTTTTGGATTTTTCCTTCATGTGTTTATGCCACCAACTTTAGGATTACGGTGAGTTAGTATATTTCTCTTGAAGGCTTTATGCTTATTGTTGACTCATTGTCGCTCAAAGAGTGATCTACTAAAGTTTTCAGTACTTACATCAATGTCATCACAATAATCACAAGTAAGATCTCATTAGTTAAAAATGAAGAATTTCCTGAACATGGCTAAACTATATGACTAATGGGAGGAATCTTAAATTATATAGATCACACATGCTGTACTACCCTTTTAATTTACTGAAGAAGGTTGGGGTGTAACTGCGAGACTTCTATTTTCTTCTAATTTTAGACCCTCACGTGTACGAAACGTGGAGCCCTTATGTGTATGAACTGCGGGATCATTAACTATTGATTTAAATGCATGGCCAGGATGAAAATGGAAACAAAATGGTTAATGAATACGTTCGAGAGTGTAAGATCGGTTCTGGAAGCTATGGAAAAGTGGTAAGCATAGTGCTATTGACGTTATATTAGCTCAGTTTTTTCAAAGGAATAACCTTGCCACTTTCTCCCTTGGTAATTCAACAGGTTTTATACCGAAGCAATAAAGATGGAAAGCAGTATGCTATTAAGGTAGGCCCCGTCCCCCTTCAGTGTAGAGGCATGTATATTGTGTAAGGATATACTTCTGCTGCGGTCTCTGTCTCCTCTTGTCCAGCTTTAAGTGGCACTGGATTATTTTTTAACCTTCACAAAAGCAAAATCTCTCACTGGCAAGGAGATGGATTTGTACTTACTGCAAAGGGTTTACTGTCTTTGATTCCATATTTGTTTGGTCTGTAATTCTGTATTCAAGATTTGCTTATCTACGCACTCCTTTGAGTTGTGTTACTGATTTTATTATCAAGGGTTCAACTATAACCATACACAGATGCACGAGTCAAAAACTCAGTAGTTCCTTTTGACTGCTGACATATATAATTTTTGAGCTCCATTTTTTGTTGCAGGCTTTTCACAAGTCTCATTTATCAAAGCTGCGAGTAGCACCTTCAGAAACTGCCATGACTGATGTTCTTCGGGAGGTGCGTGCTCTTCTGTCTGTTGTTTCCTGTTTTGGTGAGACATTCATACAGTTCTCCTGTGTTTGATATGTTTCTACATAGATGATGTTTCATAATGGAAGCTTTGGACATATGTTCTCTCTTGTTTTTCTATCTCTTTTATGTTATTGTTTTTAGCTCTAGGTGTGGTTGCTAACAAGTTGGAAGGGATCTGGGCGTGTTTGTGGGAGGGAGTGGAACAGAGCATTAGATTGATATTTGTAAACCTGTGAAGATTGGGACCTGGGTTTTGGGAGCTTAGAAGTGGAACTTGTCTCTTCTAGTTAAGTGGTATGGAGAAACTTATATATCATATTTTTGTTATGTGATAACCAAAGGAAACTGAATCATTTTTTAAATGTTAAGATTTGTTGATTATTCCTTGGGAAGGGGACAGAGTTGTTGGAAGGTTGGTCGAGTTCCATTTTGTGCTAGTGATCATTCTTGGGGAGGTTCCTTGCCTTTGGTTTGTTTTGGGGCACTTGAAAGGAATGGAATAGTAGGATATTCCTTAGTTGTAGGAAACTCCTATGTAGGGTGACGCTCCCGCTCTAGAGCTACACTTCCTCGCTTTTAACTTGGGAGCTCTTTGGACTTGCACTTATAATTTGACAGAAACCCAAACTTATATAGGACATACTCTTGATTCACTAAACAAGAAGCATTTGACAGGAAATATTAGAAACATAGCCCAATGATTTTATTATGATGTGAAGAACTAAGAAGTTATAACATAATGTATTCCACCACAAAAATAAAGTTACAAACTTTAAATAGAATTTATTAATCACTAATTTAACAAATTATGTGGACCTATGATAAATAATATGGACATGTATATTTCTTTAAAATAATTTAATTCTTTATATATGTGTGTGTGTGTACGGACGCTTCCTAGCGTTCCGAACCTTAGGACTTCCTTCGCTTCCTTGCTCCTCCTCCCACACATCCGCTCCCATTTTGTGCAACTGAGGGTATTCAGGGTAAAATACCTTTAGGGGGAGAGAGTGGATTGGAATAAGAATCTAATTGTTTGATACAATATCGTTAAATAATTTGATGCTCTTAGAATTAAAGATTTGATAGAGTTTGGAAGGTGATGGCTGGAACTGGTGATAAAAGGATATAGCTTTCAAGAGATGGAAGCCACCCGAGGAAGGTAGTTTGAGTAGAAATCATGGGCCCTCTAGTATGGTGATGCTTTTTGAAATGACAAGGGAGAGATTAGAATGGTATTGCGGGTTTGGTTGGTTTTAATGACTAATGAGGTGAAGCTGATATTGTTGTTTGAGGACAATCAACAATTTTAGTAAGTTACTGAAGACTCTAACTTGGAAGGGGACTTGCTTTACGTCATAAATTTTTTGCAGGAAGTCTTGAAGTAGGGAAGGGGTGATCTTGTAAAGCACATGAAGTGCGAGTGCACCTTCGGAAGCAAATAATGAATAATTTGAAATGCTTTTTAAAACTGCCACCTATGTAAAACTGAGTTCTCCTTGGATGGACATGTTCCTTTCTTTTTTCTTCTATTCTTTTGCTCTTTTTTCTTTCTGTTTTTTTTCTATCTGTGTAGTGTTTGTTTCTCACTTTTGTCCTTTGTGTAGATCTTGGTTGACGGTTTCTGTGAGACTGTTTTTTCTCCTTTCTTACACAATCTTTATTTTATTAATTCATTTTTACCCTTCACTTTTAAGCATAAGGTTTTGGGAATCTTATATAAGATAAATCATATGAATGGACACTAACATTGTTTTGAAAGGTTATCAAAATTACAGGAACAATTAGAAAATGTCTTTCACTAGTTGGATGGCTAGAATGAACTTATTGACGTGATTTTGGAGCTATTGCTCATGTAAAAAGGTATTCTATCAATTGAAATTGTCCGTATTGGTGGCAGATGTTACTACTACATGAATAACATTGCAGTATATGGTTTAGCCATTTATACAAGTCTATACTAATGCTTTTGCTACCTTTGACCTTCAATTAAAAATTAAATACAAATGGTATGACGGTTAAGATCATTCCATTGGGTTGATTTCCATTCTAGGAGATCTTCTAGATTGGCCCATTGATTCAATGCCAGATTGCTAAGAATGTGCACTACCTGTGATTGCACCTCCACATCTATTATTGACAGTTATCGAAGAGTTAAAAGATCGACATCCCTGACAATTTAGGAAGTACTTTAGGGACAACTATACTTTTTGCTTCTTCCGAGTAATAGGATGTATGTAACTGAGATCTTCAAATTGTGCGAACTTCTCTTATTGTACAAAAGTTTAGCATTGATTATACTTGTTTATTCCTTGGTAGATAGTAGCCTATGTATATTTTTTCGTCTTAAATTACCATCTTAAATGACAGTTTCATGGTTTTTTTGATTGACAATTTCTTTCATCTCATCTTGTAGGTTTTAATTATGAAAATTTTGGCCCATCCCAATATAGTCAATCTCATTGAGGTGATTGATGACCCCAACACAGATAACTTCTACATGGGTATTCATTGACACTTTCTTTTCTCTAAATTTTTATTTACTGTTTAATTTCTGCGCTTAATAATGCCGTCTTAGTCCATGTGTTAAGATCTTATTTTAGAGAACTAGTAAGTTAGCTTAACTTTTCTGACTGTAAAGATTTTCTTTTATTTTTTAGTTCTCGAATATGTGGAAGGTAAGTGGGTCTGTGAAGGTTCTGGTCCACCAAGTGGCTTAGGGGAAAGTACTGCCAAAAAGTACCTGCGGGACATAGTTGCTGGGCTCATGTATCTCCATGCTCATGTACGATGTTGATGCTAAGTGTGCTTTGTGGCTATTTTAACTTTTTCTTTGATTTTTCTACTCTCTAAGCTATCATCATGTCTTATTGATTGCATATTGTACAATTTTTACTTGGAGTTCATTAATATAAAAAAATGTATTTCTTGTTAACAAGTTATGACTGACGCCATTGATCTTATATTCATGCTTATCTTTCTGTGTAGTTAATTTAAGATTCCAGTGCTTACAAGTGCCATTTCCCTTTCTCTTCCTTTGCTTCTCTTGTTTATCAGAAATTAGTGGATTGATTAAAGAACATTGAAAAAGCTGTTACATCAATGTCCTAATACGTTGACCATCAAGCTTCTGTGGGAGTTTCCACCAGCAGACATTGTCATCTATTGCATCCATGGCTTAGTGCATTGATGATTCAGTTGCTGTGGGAGTGTTCCCAGCAGCAGATGTTATTCCATATTGTAAAATTCAAGCTGATGGTTTCAATGGCTTCTAAGATATAATTAAAGTAATATGTCCATTAACGATACACTAGATATTTCCCAGAAGTACAGCTTTAACGAACCAGTCACTATAATCAGTGTATTAGATTATAGTTATTCCATGTTGTAGGTGTGTGCATGATCAATGAACAAGCTAAGAGCTGGGCAACAAATGTTTGAGCTATCATATTGAATGCCAACACTGCACAATTTATAAATTAAATTTGACTAGTGTTGCTTTCTTAACCCTGTTTCATTGATTGTACCAATATGGCCATATCTAGATTGGAGATATGTGCTCTATGAAACCCATCCCAGTTAACAATTGAAGTGTGTCCCAAGTTGGCTGTCCTCCCAAAATACCAACCTTATATACCAGTTTTATCATTTTCCAGCTCTTCGAGTCCAGCTACACCATTACTAATATTTTATGTCTACTCACAACAAGCACTGTTGAATTTGGTTAAGTGGTTTCTTTTAGTAAACTGATAGAAACACAAAAATGGGAAAAAACTGGCAGTTCTGAGTTATAAAGAATCTGAACTGTTTGTGATGTGATTCTGCTGGCTATGGGAAACCATTGGAAGGTGGTATACATTAAATTCCATCACCAATGAGCAGGTTCTTGCCTGAGGAATTTGGAGATTGGAACAATGATCCAGCTGATTTTTGTAATAGGTAAAAAGGAAAAAATGCCGAGCTTGTACTTGTAGCTATGATCTACCCAAAATTTGTTGCAAGTGCCTGTCTTGTAATGTCCTCAGTCTCTAGAAATCCAGCTAACTGTAGCTTAGATATAGTATCTTGTGCAGTGCAGCCTTCATTCATAAGCTTATTGTGCAGGAACACTTGTGCTTGCTGGTTTTGGCCTCGTTTTTGTGGATATAATTGCTCGGTAGAAAGACAAATGCGTGAAATGATGTGGGAAATGGAAGCAGGAAACAACTCGTTTCTTACATTTATAGCTGTATTTATCATGATGCGAGAAATACATGTATTGTTGTAGGAAATCGGCTTTCCTGTAACTATGTGTTTATATTGCAGTTGGCTTTTTAATTTAGTGTGTATTTTTGGCTATATATGTTGTTAGGGAGATGTCTATCCAATATTGGTATTCTGCATGTATAGAACCAATATGGAAAGATTGATCTCGTGCTATGTAACAAGGACACTGACACGGGTGTCGGTGTCCGACACGGATACGAGGTGTCCGACATGACAACATAAAAAAATACGATACGTAGACACATCCGTACATATATTAATTATAATATATTAATACATATGAATGCTTGAAATTATTAATAAATAACGAAAAATAGAAAATAAAACAGACAATATATATTAGTTTATTATTGTATGGAGGATGGAACACACCAACCCACTTTTAGGAATCAATTTTATATTAAAAATTATTAAAATAAGGGGTGACACGTCCATAAGTGTCCAAATGTGTGTCGGGAAGTGTCGACACGCGTGTCCAGGTGTCCGACACGGCAAAAAGCCCTAAAAGTGAAGTGTCCTTGTTACGTGCCTTGGTGATAGTACTGGTACTGCCTATCTTTATGTAAACATAACAATAGTTGACATAGCTAAAACCAGATTGGAAACACTTGAAGAACGAGACATGCTTTGCATAACATCTCTACTAAATATTATGTGTGATGTTTAGCTACATTTGATCTATACTTTTGTATGCGTGACATTGTTTAATGTTGTTTTGGGTTGTTGATGTTTTTTTACTTTATGCAATTGCCTTTTTCCTGTCGTATGTGGTAAAGCCTAAATCCTTTCCCCAACCTTATTTGAACTGGTTCATATTGTCAATTCCTGAATTTTTCTTTTCAATCCCCAGAATATAGTGCATGGTGACATTAAGCCTGATAACCTTTTGGTGACAAGCACTGGCACAGTGAAGATAGGAGATTTCAGTGTCAGCCAGGTCTTTGAGGTAATGCTACTGCTTCGCTGCTATTTTTTGTTCTGGATATTTACATGAATTCCATCAGCCCAAGGTGCAAGAAGAGAATACTTTCCTTGGAATGTTTTTAGTTTTTATATACGGTTTCTGGTGCCACACTTCCAAATTCTGTATTTTTTTCTCCTCACTTGCAAGGTACTAATTAACATTTGCCATACGTAGTTCTACCTTTTACAATTGAAGTTTTCCATGCAACAAATGTTACATTATATATTTACTTATACGTATTCTCTTGTCTATTAGGTATATGATACATATCATATGATATTCTATCACATTATCTACTATGTACTTATTATCATATAAGAAACAATTTTTTTTATTCAAAGTATACTGCCAAGTCCATAAATCCTGTCTCAAGGTTTGCCGAACTGAACACTCCGCACTTGTGTTGGACTCGAAGACTCGTACCCATATTATGCAAAAATGGTCAATGACCCTTATATTATCACGAAGAAATAAAACTCATTGGAACAACCATCATGAACTATTAAAATTGCTTATTGTTACAGTGACACTAAATCAAGGGGACTTGCTATTACAATGGCTTGTAAATTTTTATAGTATTTTTCTTACTTTTTCAATGTTTTAAACAGTGTTCATTACATCGTTAAACCATTTTTGTTATTATGACAAATTTTAATAGCAAAAGAATTAAAATTATGTGTGCTAAATTTTTTTTAAATAAGTAAAAGAAAACCTTGTGTTTTGGCCTTCATAACCGTTTTGAGGCTTTATATTGCTAACGACAATTGGTGGTCAAACACCGTGACAACACAATCTTGAAATCATGATACCATGAGATTGTAAAGCCAATACATTGTTTTTTCTAAATTTCACATACATGGGGTTTAAAATAAATCAGTAAAGTAAAAAATAAAGTAGGAAAGATTAGTAGGGAAGAGAAGAGAAGAAAGAAGAATGGAAAATGGGGAAATCATGTATTATGTGAAGCACGATTTTCCACATATTAATGAGATGAAAGACAATGAAATACCCTTGGTACCATAAGTTACAATGAAACAGGGAAAATGAAGACATCACCAACACTCCCCTTCAAGTTGGTGCAAATATATATATCATGCTCAACTTGATAAACATATTTTGGAGACAACCCTTACTAACACCTTTAGTCAGAACATCAACAACTTGCTCTCTGATCTTCACATAAGGTGTGCAAATTTGGCCACTCAACTTCTCTTTGATGAAGTGTTTGTCAAACTCTATGTGCTTGGTCCTATCATGTTAGACTGGGTTATGGCCAATGTTAATGGCAGCTTGTCGCAATATAAGCTCATTGGCTCTTGAACTTTGATTCCCAACTCTCTTAGCAGCCTTCAGCCATAAGAGCTCACTGTCACGAGGTCACTAGTTGGGCCCGATCCAAGCCCGCCAACGAAGTCCGTTCCAAGCCTATAACCAAGCCCGGTTATGGCTCAAGGAGTCTAGAGTGCTCTGGAAGCTTCTAGAGGACCCTAGAATATGGTAGAGAGCCTTAGAAGATGGAAGAGTCTAGAATACTCATAAGAGTTCTAGGGAATCTCTACCCATGTATTATATGTAGATATTCTAGATAGTTCCTAGGAGAAATATCTAGAGATTCTTTGGTAAAATTGTAAGGAAAGTTCTAGAATAAGGCTTGAAGCCTATATAAAGGGGCAAGCCCCCTCATTTGTAATCATCCTGGAAATCCTGGAATCTAGAGTTAAGCAATACAAGTCTCATTCTCTAAAGAGCTTTCTTGTGTCCTTGTGTGCTTCTTGAGTAGGTTAAGTACTTAGGCAAGACAAAGTCCTAAGTGATCAAGGGGGAAAGGCTGACTTGAGCTAAGCAAGGAGTGCTAACTCGAGTGCCGCACGGTCTCTAGGAAGGGACGAAGACTAGGTCCGTGACATCACGCACTCCATGGGCTATAGACCGAAATTCTGCCTCTACGATAGATTTAGCTACCACGTATTGTTTCTTGCATCTCCAAGAAATCAAGTTACCCCCAACAAAGGTACAATAACTGGATCTAGATTGAATGATGCGGGAACATTCTACTTGATAGTCCATAGCTACACCGAATCACTTAATTTAATTTTAATTAGGATTGCTATTTTTTTACACCGATTGCTACACCGAGAGATTCTAAATTTTTTAGGTGAGATGCATGGGAGAGAAGAACGATTCTTCCCGAAGGAGCGATTCCTTCAAAACTTGGTGGAGTGATTCTATCGAGTCTCTTTCGGTTTCCCTTGTTCCGCATCATCGACGATTAATAACTGAACCTGTCCAAAGTGCATCAGTATATGCATCTACAAGTAGGTGTCCATGCCTCCCAAACAGTAGACCTTTGCGTGGAGAGCCCTTGAGATACCTAAGAACTCCGTTGGCAGCCTTAAGGTGAGATGCTTGAGGAGCATGCATAAATTGGCTGATTACACTAATTGCAAACACAATGTCAGAACGTGTAAGGGACAAGTAAATCAACCTCCCAACTATCCTTTGGAATCTGCCTGCATCAATGAGGCGGTCATTATCCGCATCATTCAGCCGATGATTCTGATCAGTAGGCATGTCGACAGGCTTGTTACTACTGTTACTCGTTTCATTTAACAAGTCAAAAACATACTTCCTCTGATAGATAAGTATCCCTTTCTTCGACTGACCTACCTCAATTCCCAGAAAGTATTTTAAGTGTCCAAGATCTTTATTCTCAAACTTTGTCCCCAGAAACTTCTTCAACTCTTGCATTTTCTCCGAGTCTTTTCCTGTCACCACAATGTCATCTACGTCAACTATGAGAGCAATACTGCTTGCGCTTGATGAACAATATGTTGTTGGCTTGGCTCTGTCCATACCCAATCTTCATGACTGTCCCACTAAATCTCTCAAACCAGCTTGATGTATCTGTTTCAGCCCATACAAGACTTTCTTTAGTTTACAGACCTGATTTTCACTGCTTTCATGTTTTGAATCTTGGTGGCATCATTATATATACGCCCTTCTCTAACTCACCGTGGAGGAAGGCATTCTTTACATCCAACTGAAATAAAGCCCAAGACATATTTGATGCTAGAGAGAGAAGAACTCGAATGGAGATCATCTTGGCAACCAATGCAAATGTCTCATGATAGTCAATCCCATTTATCTGTGTGAACCCTTTTGCCACTAACTGGCCTTATACCTGTCAATTGAGCCATCAACCTTATACCTTACTATATATGCCCATTTGCATCCAATTGGATTCTTTCCCCTGGGTATGGTCATAAAGGCTCTCTTCTCTTCAAACATGACTTCCTTCCACTTGGATTACGAAAGGGCATCTGAAACATTAGAAGGCAAAGAAACGACCATAAAAGCTGCAAATGCACGATATGATGGAGACATGGAATGAAGAGAAACAAAGTTCGAAATGGGATATTGTATGCACGCACTTACACCCTTCCAGGCAACAACAAGAACATTAAGATCAACATGAATATCAGAATGAACAATAGATGAGATGTTACCTGGATCAGATGGAGCTTTTTGATAGGGCCCTTTAACAGTGAGTTGTTTGTCTTCTAGTATACTAGTAGAATTACTGGTAGCAAAATAAAAATAGAAGTAGGAATTGGTAATGGAACAAGAATCTCTTCACTACTACGCTCCCCCTAAAAAGAGGTCCAGGCATTCTTGAAGAAGGGAACAGATGAGTGCTAGGATGATAACATAACATCCCTTCGCGACGGTGGATATCCCAAGCATATACACTGTAGAGCATTTGGGTCCAACTTGTCAGGATCAAGATGATTAACGTGAACATATTACACAGCTGAAAACCTTTGGTGGAACCAAGAATAAGGAACTATCCAGACGAAGAAGTGAAACGAGAGTGAAAATTCATAACACTAAAAGGCATACGATTTATCAAGTAACAAGCTGTTAATAGGGTTTCAGACAAAAAATTCGGAACTTGTATGCCAAGAAGCAGGGCACAAGTCACTTCAATGCATGTGTTATCTCTGCAAAACGGAAGACAAGGTTAGGGATAGTGTAGCGGTCACACTCCTTTCTCGGATACTGAGGAAAGAGCACCATCAATAATTCGAACTTTGTCTTTATCAAAACAAAATACTATAAGACGAAAAAACAGATGGCATACTAGTCATGTGAGGCCACAGAGTTGATGGTACAGTACCAGAAGGTGTAGAGGACACAAGAAGAGTTGACTCATAAGTACTTGAGTTAGTGAAAGTGGAAGTAGGAGCACCCGACGGTCCATTGAGTTGGAGACATCATTTGTCTCAACTTTTCCATCCCATCACTAGAAGACGTGACCATACCCCAAAGAGATGTAGAAATTGGCTGAATTGCATCTTGGGCTACTGAGTGCACTGTAAATGGCCGCTGTTTGGAATTGGAACTAAACTTAGGTGGTCGACCATGTAGATCCCAACATGTTTTCTTTGTATGACGTCTTCGCCCATAGTGCTCACACTTCAACTTGTCCTTATCATCACCCTTCCCAATTTTTTTCGGGGCCGCCTTGCTCGTTTTGAGTCATTCTTGCTGGTGCAGACTAATCCTGAGAAACAAGGTCATGTCTAGGCTTGGAGAACATAGTACGTCGCCTGCTCTCTTCACTCTAAATGTAGGCATAAATCTGAGAGTGCAGAAGGTGGGAAACTTGTACTCAAAATTTGAACTCTGATATGCTCGTAGTTCTGATTCATATTGGTGAGGAATTCAAATATCTATTGGAGTTCTACCATCGCTCTGTAACCTGACACATCAACAGTATAAACTAGGGTATAGCTCTCATAGGGGTCCAACTCCTCTCACTTGCTCCGTAGAGTGGCATAGTATGTCTGTCCCCAAGGACATCTCCCCCTGACAAAGATGAGATATTTCCTACTGCAACTTGTACAACAACTTTAACAATTTTACGAAATTCCCAACTTGGGCATAAATCTGTGCTACTACATCCCATATCTCCTAAGCAGTGGAGAGGAACAAGAAACCTCTACTAATGTGTGATTGCATAAATAACAACCATATCATCACCGTGAGGTGTTCAACCTCCTATCTATAAGAGGTAGAATCAATTAGGGGCTAGTCCTACCACCTTGCCATTAATGTATCCTAACTTACCACGTTCATCGATATACATATGGGTAGAATGTGCCCACTTCAGGTAATTCGATTCATCCAACTTCACTTTGGTGACCTACAACCCTGGGTGATGGTCACCATGGGTTCCCATGTGTGACATACCACTCATCGCTCCATATTTGGCAGATGAATCACCAAACTAACTACTAGTGGACATATTTCAACATAGGTTTGCATTAGAAGTTCAAAAAAGAACTTGCGACATGCCCCGTGAATAGTAACGGTGAACAGTACTCTGTCAACAAGAATTGTGAACAGTACATGTGAATAGTGACAATAAATAGTACTCTGTGAATAGTGGGATGAACAATATTTCGTGAATAGTATGAAGGAGAAATAAACCCAACACCAAAAAGAACTTTGCGATATGTCCTAGGCGTAAGGCCCAACCATGTGGTTCTACCACCTATGGCAGCCGTAGGGTTTGAGACACAACACCTAGGTACCCGCTTTAATACCACGTTTTAAACTTCACATGCCTAGGGTTTAAACTTAATTAGTAAAGTGAAAAGTAAAGTAAAAAAGGTTAGGAGAGAAGAGAAGAGAAGAGAGAAAGATGAGAGAAGAGAAGAACGGGGAAGGGGAAATCGTGTATTTTGTGGAGCACGGTTTCTCATATATTTTTATTAATGAGGTGAAAGACAAAGAAATACCCTGGTACCCTAGGTTACAATGAAATAAGAAAAACAAAGACATAGCCAACAATTGTATTGGTTGGAGCTCATTAAACAATCTGAACAATTCTATTGAACACTCTGGATCTTTGTTAGCCATTATATACCAACTGGAAGTAGTGTCTTCATGCCCCTATTACATTTTGGATCTATTCATCTTATGATTGAAGACTTTACCAGATCAATGATTTTATGAAAGTCAAAAGGTCAGCTTACAATCCAGATCTTTCGGAGATGTAAGACAATGCTGGAAATATTAGCTAAGAATACCTATAAAGAGTTACTTTAGTCATAGTTGCCCTACATTACGTCGGATGGTGTTAGGCATCATTAAGAGGCCCTCCAAATAATGCTCCCCAGGTGAAGTTGCTGGTATTGTTCTACCTTTTGTGAAGATGAATCAACTACAGAGTGTTTTGGAGACCAGTAGGCTGCAGATATTGAGCTTTAGGTTAATTAATATGGTGGAGATTACTACATAGGATACCTGACGTGGACGCTGTATGATTCAGGACATTCCTATGGGAATTAGGGGAAATGTTTGAACCTGGAAATCTTAGAAGCCAAGCCTCAAAACACACAACTTTTTGAAGCTTTGAGTGATCAGTAACTGATTTCCATCAGAAACAAAAAATTGAATGATGCGAGTTGAACAACCTTGATTTTCCATCTTTTCTGTCGTTATGGACACAAGCCTTCTGTGTTGTTGCGTTCAAAGCTAATGACTTTGATACTGTTGTGGGACTGATCTGTAGCCAATTTACTCACACAATGCGTGGACTGGAAGTCTTGGTGTTAGTCCTTTGCTTTTTAATTCTTTTTTGTCTACAGGATGATAATGATGAGCTTCGACGATCTCCTGGGACCCCTGTTTTCACTGCACCCGAGTGCTGTTTAGGTGAGGCAAATAGGCTCTAGAAAATTGACAAAAGACATTCAAGAGGGTGGTTTTCTGATATTTACTCCCAAACTCAACAGGTCTAACCTACCACGGTAAAGCTGCAGATGCATGGGCTCTGGGTGTTACTTTGTACTGTATTGTACTTGGTCAATATCCATTTCTTGGAGACACTTTACAGGATACATATGATAAGGTGTGCTACTTTATGTTTTTGCTGTTTTTATGATATAATCGCTCCTAGTTTTTTCTGCTCTTGGTTTAAGTTTGGGTTAATAACGAACTGTTTCCATTTTTTCCAGATTGTTAATAATCCTTTATCTATCCCAGAGGGCATTGACCCACAGTTGAAGAACATACTAGAAGGACTTCTCTGCAAAGGTCACAGCTTGTTATTCACTTCATTTTTACAATCTTGGAGCTAATAGTTTTCTGCATATCTGTATTATATGATTTCTCTCTTCATTATCATCTCTCTTTTTCCTCTAAAATTCTTTTCTCGGAACATTTGAGTACCACAGATCCAAAACAGAGGATGACCTTGAATGCTGTTGCTGGACATCCCTGGATTGTTGGAGAAGAAGAGCAAATCCCTCAGTTTTTATGTTGGTGCAAGCGTAATAGTTTCCAGCGAGAAGAAAATGACGAGAGCAGAAAGGATGCTTACATGACTAGTACTGACTGAACTGTGATACTGCAATTGTTTTGTACATTAGCAAAGGTAGGATTTACTTGGGAGTCAGTGTGATCTCAAGGCAAAACAAGCAAGATCAGAACATATCTAAGGAAAGAGTAGTGAGATGTAAGTACAGTGAGAGCCTCCAGATGTTTCGGCTTTGACTTGCAAAATGGTTTCCCATGTTTGCAAGTGTGGTGGATTTTCTGTTTTGATTTGGGTGAGGAAGGTGTCCTGGTTTGTCTCTGTTTCATTTTTCTCCTTCAATTTCAGGGAGATTATGGATGAGTGAGACTCGCCAAAGACCAGGGGGTGAAGATTATTCAATCATCTCTTTTTTCCGTGCTGGCTTTTAAAAAGGTGCTCCTGTTCATAGCTTAACGCGTCTCATAGTTTGTTGGTCGTTGTCTGAAAACTAGACTTGCTCAAGTCTGTGGTATGACTAAAATGTGGAAAGGAGGGATATGTTTGATTTATGATCAAAGAACTTTTGAGTTTGTTTGCACTTTTAATGAATCAATTTCGTCACTAGGATTGTTTGGTTCTTAATTGTCTATATTTTGAAGAACTTGCGAGCAAATGGGCGTGTTGAATTGTTCCGTCTTTGGCATCCCAGCTACATGTCGCTAAATTATCTTTGATCCAGACCATGAAATCATTTGGATAGCTGAAAAGATAACCATTTTTGTTCACTTGGACCATAGTGTCTTCAAGCCATCTTTGGGGATTGCGGTGCCACTATATATATATATCAAAAGGAGATGGAGAAGATCTCTAAATACAAGAAGGGAACGCAAGAAAGTCAAAAGCAGGATTTGATCCATCCTAAATACAAAGTCCGAAAAGAAAATGCCTCTCAAGTCTTGAAATCTTCTTCCCCATCTGAATAGAAGTGCTTTGATACTCAAAATAACCTCTTGAAGAGAGCTCTCCTTGTCAAGGAAAATTCTCTTGTTCCTCTCAATCCATATGCCCCATATAACTGCAAATGGCAACATCTTTCAAAGCAACTCTCCTCTCGCCGATGTAGGGATTTGGGGCCAACCTCCTGCCAAAACTGCCCCTAAGGATTCCGGAAAAATCCAAACTCACGTTCATATGAGCTTAGAAAGAGCGATCAAACCTGCCTGGCAAATTCACAATGCACAAAAAAATGGTTAGAGTTCTCTCTACTAGCCTTACACATGACAAAGAAGTCCACTAAAATTCATTTCCTAATAATGGAAATTGACTTGATGAAAAGAAAATAAAAGTATTTCTTTCTTAAATCACCACACAAACAACTAATTCCATACTTCGAAGTGTTGGAATTACCCAATTGATATGGTACATGGACTAAGGTCAGAGGAGGTGGCCCACCATCTCAATGAAACAGCAGGGACAGTGAATCACTCCAAGAGTAAATGTAACTCTATTAAATTGGGGCAGTTGGAGAAGCTTTAGCCTTTAATATCCTCCCTAGATCTTGAATGTCTCTCCTTCTCAACCCTTCCGTCAATCCTCCCTCAACTTTAATCTCCTGGAAAAGCGACACAAGTACAACAACAAAAGTCCTGTGCAAGCCACTGGCTTCATTCAATAGGATATTGTTCCTCCTCTTCACATTACTAATTCCTTTCTTAGTAAGCTAAAACTTCAAAAGCTAAGTCCTCAAAATTTCTAAAAACTTCTGAACAGTCCACATCAAGACCTACAAACCCTACAATATTATCAAAAACATTCATCCTACAAGTTTAATATGGCCTCCCCACTTTCGAATGTTGCAATAACTCCCTTCCTACATTTATAAAAGTAATTACTACGTACATCGGCCTAGTATGAAAACTCATGCAGCCTAATCCAATCTACACTCTACGTGGCACATGATGTAAAAATTGGTGCCTGCTGTTTGAATAGAGGAATAATGACGCCATACACCTTTTTTATGACCTCATTATTCCCCTAATCCAATAGATGTGGTTTTGGACAGTTCAAAAAAAAAAAGTAGAGAAAATGGGGTTCATTTATTGAATGGTTGGGGTAGTTCCAACTGTGGTAAAGAGATCTTGTAAAGGGGTCCACACTCCACAGAACAGATTGGTGGGTCCGACCACGAGGACGCTGTATGAAGGTGGATGCATGAATTCTGTCGTTGGGAATAAAGAAGGAAACCCGAAAAAGATGTGCACGTGGCACACCTCAGTCGTGACTCGTGAGTCGAGAGAGTTACAAAAATTAAAATAGTCAATACTCTGGTTTTGAGTTGACTCAGTAAATACCGAGTCACCTAAAAATCTGGGTTCTTAACATGCGGCCATCTGACTGATATGACCATTCAGTGGGTGGAGCCATCTCACAGCGTAGGATTTCTCCGTAAGAAATAGTCCACTTAATCGACGCTTCAGATTAAAGAGGTAGAGGTCCTTTGTCGGAGTCTGGTTTCAAGTTTCAAGTTCAACCCCAATATTACATCTTGCTTGCGCTGTCACCGGGTTGACTCGTTCTTATAAGCGAGTTTTCAACTTTGTAAAAAACGAAGTGAAAAAAAAAAATGGAAAGAGATGAAGAGACACCCAAAGATCCAGGTGCGAATGAGTAAACGAAGCTCTTTTTCTCTTTAACTCAGACTTTCTTTCTTTTATTTTTATTTTTTCTGTAATCCTTCGTTCTCCAATCTCCAAAACAACGAACCATACCTCTTCCCAACACCCTCATCAGCCGGAACCCTGAGGAAAATTCTCCGGGGAATTACTCTCCTACCTCTTTCTCTGGTCACCTGCAGGATCCGATCAAGGTGTCAGAATTTCCGGTGAGGAAGACTCCCGGTTCGGTATTTATCTAAATCTTGTAATTTAATTATTAGTTGGAATTCGTTTTCGATATTTCTCTCATCTTTTAAGGCTTTCCCGTTCTTCTCGTTATCTGTATCCTCTGTTTCCGGCGAATTTTGGCTAGAGAATTCGCGACATATTGCCGGAATCCGCCAATTTTTAGCGGAGATCTGGTACTTTAATATCCGATTTGGGTCGGATTCGTTAAAAATTTTAATCGATCGTTTGACCTCTGATTTCGCGGCAAAGTTCTGCAATTCCTCTCGAGAACACGGGGATTTTGATCGGAAATTTCGCTGATTTCGCTTCGGATCCGATTCTTCTGTTACTCTGTCGATTCTTGTTTTTTTTTTATAATCCGGCCGAGACTACACGAGAACAGAATGGATATTTACTGGAAAATCCTGAGATTCCGGCGGTAGAACGCCGGAAAACGGCACCTTTATCAAAATCCGATCGTTTCTGGTCTAGTTTTGATCTGATGCTACAGTGGTTAATTTAGTCGACCCTGCGCTGATTAGAACTGAATGTTTGCCAAATAAAACCAATCCTGCAATTCAAGATGGTGGAAGATGGGAGTTTCACTTTCTCTGTCGTCTATTTCAAGTAAAGCAATACGATCTATCTCTGAATTATGATGGAGGAGGTTTTCCGATCATGAATTTTACAGGCACTTAAAGTGTTATGTTAGTTAGACTATTTGGTTGATAGATGGATGGATATATAGAGAATTATGGCGTGCAAAGATCGGGATTTGTTTTCTAGTTTTTGGGAGCACAATCGAGAATCGCGGCAGCACAATAAGACGGTACGCTTCCTATCATAAACTTTGTGTTTGAGATATTTACTTGATATTCTTTTTGAGAGCTCTACAGAATTTTTTAACATGCTCTTAGAAACTGATAGGTTGAAGAAACTGCTCAATCTTTCATCCTCAATGAATGCCTTAGATAACTCGTTTAAGAAAGAAGAATACACAGTTTCGAAGATGGGATTGCAGGGAGGAGATTATGATGGCCGCCGCCAGTGCCGTGCTGGATCATGTGATTCTCTTCTCCCTGGGCTCCATGATGACATCGCTCTGAACTGCCTCGCTTGGGTGCGGCCAAAGGATTATGCTTCTCTTGCTTGCCTCAACACAAGGTTCAATTCGCTAATCACGAGTGGCTACCTCTATGAATTGTGGAAGCAGATGGGCATTGCCAAGTACTGGGTCTACCTGGTCTATGATCTGAGGGGGTGGGAGGCTTTCAACCCCCAAAGAAAGAAATGGATTAGTTTGCCGAAGATTCCTTGTGATGAATGCTTCAATCATGCAGATAAAGAGTCCTTAGCTGTAGGCAGTGAATTGCTGGTTTTCGGCCGGGAGCTGTTGGATTTCGCCATTTGGAAGTATAGTTTGGTTCGTCGGAATTGGGTCAAGTGCCAGGGGATGAATCTCCCTCGTTGCTTGTTTGGTTCAAGTAGTTTTGGTTCAATCGCCATTGTTGCAGGAGGCTGTGATAGGAATGGAACTATCTTGAAATCCGCAGAGCTCTATGATTCGAGTTCAGGTAGATGGGAGCTCTTACCCAATATGCACTCTCCGCGTAAACTGTGCTCTGGGTTTTTCATGGATGGTAAATTCTACTTGATTGGTGGGATGTCAAGTCACACTGTCTCATTGACATGCGGGGAGGAGTATAATTTTCAGACAAAGGAATGGACGAAAATTGAGGGTATGTACCCAAGTGTCAATAGCCCAGCTCAGGCCCCCCCACTTGTGGCTGTTGTGGATAACCAACTCTATGCGGTCGAGTACCTGACCAACATGGTGAAGAGGTACGACAAGAAGAAGAACAGTTGGGATGTGTTGGGAAGGCTCCCAGTCCGGGCTGATTCTTCGAATGGTTGGGGCCTTGCTTTCAAGGCTTGTGGAAAGCAACTGTTGGTTGTAGGCGGACAGAGGGGCCCAGAAGGCGAGGGTATTGTGCTGAATTCTTGGTGTCCGAAATCAGAGGTCAAGGATGGAGCTTTGCAGTGGGAGGTGCTCGATGTAAAGGAGAATGTTGGGGTGTTCGTCTACAACTGTGCTGTCATGAGTTGCTGAGCTTGAGCACTCAATTCTTTGGGTTTACTCAATGGAAGGAATGGACATTTTCAGTCTAACAGGCCTTTAGGTTCTTCCTCTGCCTCTTTTATCTGATTGACCAGAATTACTTGCTCTATCTTTCTCAAATTGAGAACTTGTTTTCCTATTAACAATTTCTGTATTCGGATATTGTGCTCACTTGCCTCATTCTGCACTCTCATGGCTTTCAAGATACTACTGAGTAGGGACACTCGGTAATGTCCTTGCCTTATCTGTCAAGTTCTATTTCTGATCCACAGTCAATTATCTCTGTACCAAGAAAATGAAAAGCTTTATTGTTTTAATGACTTGATTTTTCTTACTGTTGATGCTTGGGTTTTGTGCTTGGAAATACATCTAATGCTATTGTGATTTCTGGGATTTATTTGCTGTCTGCTGTTTATTATCTTCCACATTCTTATATTTTCTAGTTGCAATATTGTTAAAATTATTTATTTATTTTATTATTGAACTGAATTCTTGTTTCTTTTATCCAAGTCATAATCGTGAAGCCACCTACAAGCCATAATTTTTGGGAAGAGCCTCTGATAATCAACAAATCTATCTGGCATTCGTACTGTTTAATCAGGGAGGTTTAAAATGACTAGAAATCCGACTTGGACTCCCTGATGACCCGTTTGGACACAAAGCTGATTCCAATGTTCGATTGAGTTTTGGGCTTCAAAATGGCTATACCATGATTTGGTTCTTTATGTTTTTGAGTTCTCAATGCATGCCTTGGGTTTGAGAGAAACCAAGTTATTCCCATCAATTGACTCAAATTTTGAGTACCTGATCAAGTTCTTAAACACTGGTTTATACTGTCTTAGGTTCATGAATGGTTTGCTTGATTGATATTAAATCACAGTTTCATATGCCTTCATGCTCAAACCATATTGACATTTCTTACTTTGTTATAAGACCCAAATGTCTACACCATGTTCGGATGATTTCCAGGGACTTGTCTGGCATCTCTAATGTTCATTTTTGTTTTCTTATTCTTGTATCATGACTCTTTGTTCTCTCTATCTGACATCCCTTGTTCTTTTTATCTGTCTCTGCAAGATTGCTGACCTTGCACAGTCAGAAAAATCTTGGGCTTCTTATTGCTTCCTCAAACAATTGCCAATCTTCTATTCAGAGTATTACTTAGTTTTAAATCTTGAAATTCAATTTATATGCTTTGTCTTGTTTTTTGATTATTTTCTTACCATATAGCCATTTCCTTCCACATCTAGTAATTGAGTACCATCACACACCCTTCCTTTTTCGTTAGGTAAATATGGGATTTAACTCACAGGTCACAACACCACTGCTGCAGAGTACTATTCAATTTACCTTTGAGCCAACCGCAGTATCATCACATTCCCCGTAGACCAAAATGCACAAAACCATGTTCCCTCTCTCATGACCCTCATGCAAGAGAAATTTTAACTTTCTGATACTACCTATCTACATAAACATTCAAGCGTTGCATATCAGATTTATGTTGCAAGACATCCTTTCAAATCTCAGCCTCAATTACAATTCTAATTTTCTGCTGATGTGATTGCCTGTTCACTCTGTGCATGAAGATTGAAAGACAAATATTGGTGGCATGTCAGTGGTTTCTGAAACTGGAAGAATTTACACATTTGGCACGAGCGCCTCAACAGATAGAGGAGATTCTTCCAGATGAAAGATTGTACAGACTTCATATAAACCTATAGAATGTTCATCCAATATCTCATCCTCTCTTCTATTGAGCACAAGTCTTTCAGAAATCTAAAAAATCATGGAACCAAACTCTTATCTTAGGATAAAGCCCAGGAACCACCATGTCATTTTATAGCATTACAGATCTGTGTTAATCATCTCGATCATGTCCCAGTGTGTTATAATTTGAACATATATTGCATACTCGGGGGCAATGGAAAGTGAGACGCAGGATTGTGTCCCTTTACCCATCAGTATTATCCATCTTTGAAAGCAGCCTGTCCAGGGTTTTATTCACTTCTGCATAGGTTAAATGACTAGTTCTCTCTGCATGGAACACAGAGAACTTCATATATGTGATCTGGATGTTGCAGAAAGGCATCATGGCACATGCATATTGATCTAGACCGTCCACTTCTAGGCAACCCCTCGATGGGTGGACCGAATTATGATTTGGAGCTCTATATGCATCACTAGATATAGAATTATTTGTCAGTTTGTAACCTGAGAAGGAAACTGGATCATTCATCACTAAACCATATTCACCTATAATAGCACTCACCCAATTCATGATTGGGCCGTGTTGTGTTTAATACGTCACCAAAACTACCCACCTGTATTAGCACTCCAACCTCTTCCAATTCATGATTGGGCCCTGATGGAGATAGTTTGGTATTTCCATTTTATTAAGTTACATCACTTCTACTAAGAAAAGAATTTTAGTGAGAGTAAATCCAACACCGTTCGATTATGATTGTAAGGTTTAGCGATGAATCTGAGGTTCATCTTCAATAATCCCGACCCTCGCCCCTGGTCTGGATTCTGGACTGTTCAAATAGTGAGCCTCCTCTTGCATGGGGTATGATACAAACAGATTAAACTGGTCAGAGGATCCTGACAGGTTTGATCTAAATTCTAATGCTAAAAACATGGGCAGCTAAAGGATCCACGGTCAGCGAGGCAATGACTACTATTTTATCCTTTGCAGTTGGTGCCTCGTGGACCGTTGATCTCTTGAAGCCAATGGTGAATGGCCTCAACCGCACATCTTCCGTCCGATCATCCGTGGGGTAGCATTTTTCTAAAGAAATGTACGCTTGGTCCATCTTTAGGTTTATGGTCCCACATTTAATTCCACAGCTGCTGGGTGCTCTGGAGTGTGGAATGCAGAATTCATGTAATTTTTTTTGTAAGCAGTATTCATGTAATTATAATTGCGCAGTTTCAGATTACACAAAAAAAAAAAAAACAATTGGGCAGTTTTAGTATCGTCCTTGGTGTTAGTGGAGGGTGTGTTCCTACGCATGTATTGTGTTGGCTTGATGACCGTTGGTATGCATAGTTGTTTCACCTTTCCCCAATAGGTCAATCTTTTGGGGTAAATGGTTATTTAACATAGTATTAAAGCCTTAAGGCCTGTGAGGTAGTGGGTTCAAGTCTCCAACGGAGTGTATTCCTGCTGAGTAGGCGTGTTAGCGGAGAGTGTGTTCCCGCACACATATTGTGTTGACCCGACCGCCCGACACTATATTCAAGTCATTGAAGCTCTTCAAGATTTGTGCAGTTTACATCCTGAACACCACAAATTTTAAAGAACACCAATGGTTTGAACTTATACGACGACGTGCTACATTAGGACGATACTAACATTTCCCTAATTTCTAATGTCAGGCCTACTCATGAATAATTTTCTGAAGAGGTCATCTAAGGTAGACTGTAAGGATGGTCCGACCGTCCTAATGTTACAACAGATGGTACCGTGCAGATTGGTGGGGCCCTTCCATGTGATGGTTTGCCTAAGCTGAAGCTGGAAATCAGCCCATGGAGATGATTGTGGTCATCACAATGTTCAATTTTGGATATCGTAGGTTGGACATACCGGTGGTGAGTCCCATTGACTTGTGCACGTTGTCAGTTCAGTTGTGCTGGTGATGATTGTAGACGGTCTCCGGTCTAACATATAATAAGCCTTCAAAGTCCAAAGTCGATATTCCATAATAGCCAAACAGCCAAAAGAAGGGAACCAAGTACGTACGTGGGAGACAAAAGCTTTGTAAGGACTAACGGCGAGAAAAGATTCGCTGCCCCGGTTCAAGTCTCCCCACCCAAAATGTCTGACACGTACCCTAATCCCGTAACCCAACCCGCGTTAACCCCTTGGTTAGTGGTTAACAAGGGGTACTTGTCAAACATTTTGAGAGGGGGACTTTAAAGTTCGGCAATTTCTTCTTCTCTCTTTTTTATTTTTTAAAAAATAATGTGCGCTTGTGGTGGTGGAGTGAGGATATCCACACCCTAGGGCTGTGAAGAGATTAAAGTTTAGGGCTGTGATGGGTCCCCACATACTCGACTAGTAGACAAACGGTTAATCTGAGTTTGTGTGGGGATGCATATTGTAGTTAAATTATAAATTAAAAGTGAAGTGTAAACTGTGAATACCCATATAATACTCAAAATCTATGGCTGAAAATCAACCGTGAAAACGACTCTAATCATATCTTAAAAAATCATTAATAGGCTGATTTTTTGCATGTAGGTCCATCTAGGGATAGGGCAAATATCGGTCTCTATGAATGTGCTATGTGTAAGGTACTGCCACGTGTAAGGTGTGCGATGCATGTCGTGGTGTTCCCCTAGTACTATCATAAAGCAAAAACCGGTAGTGCCACACTGCCACCCACGGTTGTTGCAATTAAAGGTCTCTCTACTTTTAAAAGCAAAACCCTCCTTCATTAAATGTCCTTTCACAGTTTAGGTTGTCTCGCACGCCCACGTCCCTCATCAATGGGACAATAGTTTGAACCACGTGGCACACTCTTAGAGACCAGGGACAGTATGGATATTTGTCCCATCGCTAGGTGGACCTATATACCAAATATCAGTTTGATTAGTGATTTCAAGCCTTTGGATCTGAGTACCCCAAATAATGCTTAAAAGCTATGGTTAGAAATTAACCCATGAAAACGACTCCAATCGAATCCTTAAAAACTACTAATCAGGCTGATTTTTTGCATATAGGTCCACCTAGAGATGGACCAAACATCTATACGGTCATTGATCTCTACGAGTGTGCCACATATAAGGTGCACGTGGATCGCATGTGGCATTCCCCTAGTGTATATTAATGTTAAAAGACACCAAACTTCTTCAAATATTGATATAAAAATTATTTTGTATATATATATATAAATATATTTTCACATTTTTTATAAAGCACATGGGTCTCTATACCCAATAGGAGAATTGGATATTTATCTGTTTCGGTTTTGGAATCAGTTGTTTAGGAACCGGAAATGTCATACCGGAACACCCTAGTTTTTTATTTTGGGCACCTACAATTCTTACACCTGGTGGTGGGGCCTACATGGAGATCATGTTGGACAATCCAACGGCACAGTGAGTTTTTCATACTATGGTTACCCTCCTCACAAAAACTAAGGATATTTCAACATTTGCATGACAGGCTCACGGGACAAACCTTGTAGGGTGTGGATTCCGAGAATCTAATGGTGGTTTGATTTGGCAAAAAGTGAGTGCCAACCCACCACGGGAGCCCGACCCTTCAACATTCCTAACCTCATGAAAATTTGACTTTAATTTGAAAAATCCAAATCATCCAATTAAACCATTATTTTTGGTGATGATGATGATCATGGAAAGGACAACTCAATATGTGATTGGATTTTCCAACATGATCTCCATGTGGGCCCACCACCGGGTGTAAGAACTGGATGTAAGAAATGGGTGTAGCTCTAGAGGGACTCATTGATTTTTATCATTTTATTCTCACCTTTATTTTTTTTTTGTTAATTTTTTCACTCAACCCTCGATTGGCCTTCGGCTTTAGAGCCTGTTTAGCAAATTGGTGGAAGCAAAAAGTTGATTCTCAATTAAGTTGATGACTTAAAAGTTTACTATTTGGAAGCAAAAGTTTGTTCGGTAAAACACTGATTTTTAAGTCAAAAAGTTATTTTCGTACAATTTTATGCATAAAATATTTTACATAATTATTGAAAAGGACGACTATTATAACCATGGTTCTAAATAACGCCATTTAAAGGGTTTTAACAATTTTGACGCTTAGAAAATAACGACCATGGATGTGGATTCTAAGAACTCCTGTCCATCTGCAAGAACATTAGAATCCACGGAGAATTCATCTCAAAACCCCTCTAACATTCCTCTCATGATCTCTTTTCATTCCAAAAAGTAGCCAGTAAGGGCAAGTTTATCATGCATGTCTTCAAGTTTTTGCATTTCCCCAAACTTGTAAAATTACAGAAACCCAATACACGAACCTAATCAAACAACCCGGATGCAGAATCAACAAAAATGATGAAAATAAGAGACAAACAGAAGATTTCCTCTCTCCTATAAGTGATTGAGATAGAGATAGAGAGATGAAGATCCTTACCGGGGATACTTGAACTTGAGCTAGAAGATTTCCTCTCCAACGCATGGGTCTCCGGTATTTTTATGTAATTTTATTTTCTTTTAATTGATTTAAGGGGCAAAAAAGGTATTTGAAAAAATTCACTCAAGTTTATAACGCTTCCGAAGGAAGCAAGAAGCAAAAAAAATTTGCTTCAACAAAAAGCAAAATATTAACTTTATAAAAGCAACTTTTATAGTGATACACAACCGAACTTTTTGCCTTTTTTGGTTTTAGAAGCAAGAAAGCAACTTATTTTGTGTTGGCCAAACGGCCCCTTAGAGATGAGCAGTTTGGATTATGCACATTGGGCCCAAGTTCGGGTTGGATTGGGCTTCAGTTGAGTCGCTTAAGCCTTGGGCTGGGCTGGGTGGGATTCCGGCCTATATAGGATCAGGCCTTGTACAAAGTTTGATATGCCCCCTCTCCAAAATGTCCTGTGGAATACTCTTTTGGCCCACTGTGGTCCACCCCTTGGGGACCTACGTACCAAAAATCAGCTTGATCGATGATTTCTAGCCGTAGGATTTGAGCTTCTTTTTGTCATGGCTTCATAAACAGGTCTATGTATCAGTTCCAATCTCCATGAAGCACATGACAAAAAAAAAAACTCAAAATCCTACAGCTAGAAATCATCAATCAGGCTGAATTTTGGGGTGTAGGTCCACCAAGGGGAGGACCATATATTTATGGGTCGGTGGGCCCAAAAACCCAAAAGACTGCCACATTGCATTTGGAGAGGGGTCCTATCAAACTACAAGCCGGACTCCCCAATGCGACCCAGCCTGCCTGAGTTGCACCCCCCATGTGAGGTCGCACTTGTCAATGTACTAGTGGGTGCCCCGTGCCATTGGCACTCCTCGACAAAGAATTTGCCAAAATTAGGTGAGTGGCTGAGATCCACCATCTATTTGGGGGAGGATTAGATCTCGGCCCTTCTTTGTTGATGCTTATAAGAGGAGGTATAAGTAGGGAGACAACCAATGTGTTTTGTTATATAGAATAGTAAATGGCCCGTGCCCACGGTACTCGATCTCCGACAAAAGCGTTTGCAAAAATTGGGTGCCTTCGGCACTCAAACAGTATAACAGACTGAGGCGTTACCATTTTTTCCATTATAACAGCTATTATAACGAACTGTAACGTATAGAGGGGGAAATGGGAAAATAACAGAAATAAAAAAAAATAACGGTGTTGAAATTCAAATTTTGAATAAATTGAGGTCAAATGAGGCGGATTGAGTGGCTGAAATCTAACCGTCCTCATTACATCGATGGATTTGATCTCAACCAATCTTTATCTAACCGTCCACATTAGATGGATGGATAAGATAAGAGAATACAGCTGAGTTGTCTTGTTATATGCGTGGGTGGCCCCTGCCCGCGACACTTTTCGAAAAAGTGTTTGTCAAAATCGTATGAGAGTTAATCTCAGCCATCGATATGAAGCATAGTGGATCTCAGCCACTCATTATTGAAGCCATATAAGATAAGAGGGGGTATAAGAAAATCACAATCATCTCTTGTTATATTTATTGTGGGTGGCCCGTGCCCTCGGCACTCCGTCAAAGCATTTGCCAAAATCAGGTGTGAGTGGCTGAGATCCATCGTCATTTGGGGGAAAAGATCTTGGCCGTCTTTTGTCAAAATAGATAAGAGGGGGTGTAAGTGGGGAGACAACTTCCCTGTTTTGTTATATAGATTGTAATGGCTAGATGGTCAGGCACTACGTGAAGCAAAAATTTCCTGTGATTGAGTTGAAACTTCTCACAAGGGAAGGTGGGGGTGAGGTGTCGAAACACAAACTTGATGCCAGTGACTTAAGCTACCACAGGAAAACGCTGCTGTGAGATAAGAGGGTCCAACAACACCCTTGGACCCTCTTATCCAACTTAGCAAGACTTTTAGGTTGCCTTTGGCATCGCGGTTAGTTGAAAAAAGTGCTCTTCAAAAAGTACTTTTTTGTGAACAACTTAATTTACTTGGGAGTCCGTCTAGAGCTACACCCATTTCTTACATCCAGTTCTTACACCCGGTAATGGGGCCCACATGGAGATCATGTAGGACAATCCAACCGTCTATTTAATTGTCACAAGTTCATTTCAACATTGCTAACCATATAAAAATTGACCCAAAATAATGGTTTAATTGGATGGTCATATTATAAGGTGCGTTTGATACGTGTGCAAATTGGGTGTGCAAATAAGTTTACGCGTGCAATTGTTTCCCACGCATGTTTGTTACGCGTGCATTCCGCGATTTGCACATGCACATGAGCAAATGAATGTTCGCTCTCTTTAGCAATTAAAATCTAATATTTTCTCAAATCAAGTCCTATATTTCAAAAAAAAAACCCAGAAATAATGGAAAAAGTGGCGTTTAAATTTAAAATTTGAAAATTTAAAACACGAGAAAAATGGAAAACAAAATAATGAAAAAATAATGGCCCGTTTTTTCACAATTTAAAAAAAAAAATAATGGTCGCTATTTTCGTTACAACAGAAAATAACGATCGTTATTTTTTGGGCTTTTTTGCTTTACCCCTTTACTTTATTGATGCAATTTGCATCTCACCCAATGTTTTCAAAATATTTGTGTCTCACCCTTTGACCATGGTCAACGCCGTTGACCATAGACAGTCTTCGAATGGACATCCCAATACTTTTTAAATGACTATAATGACCTTGGGTAAGATGCAAATATTTTAAAAACATTGGGTACGATGCAAATTGCATCAATAAAGTAAGGGGGACAAACAAAAGATCTATTATTTTTTATGATTTTTTTTTTTTTAGGATTGTGAGGTCAAAACCTTTCTTCATTTACTTTTGGCCCAACCGTAGGTGGGCCTACAGACCAAAAAAATTAATCTGATTGTTGCTTTTTAAGCATTTGATTAGAGTCGTTTTCCTTGGTTGATTTTATCCGTAGAATTTGAATATTATTTGGGGTACAAAGATCCAATGGTTTGAAATCACTAATCAGGCTAATATTTGGTAGGTAGCTCCACCTAGCAATGGGCCCAACATCCGTACATTAGTGACCTCTAAGAATGTGCCACGTGGCTCATATTGTGGTCCCTCGTCATCATTAACGAGGGACATTAGCGTGCTTAACAACCTACTAAGGTGTATTCCTTTTAGGGTCGTGATGTATAACTGAGATCTTTTCAAATGTGGAAGCGGCCGGCATTGTTGGTAGTTACCGCTGCCATCTGGGCCCACTGACCGCATGGATGTTTAGCCCACCCCTTAGTAGACATTCATACCAAAATTCAGTTTGTTTGACGATTTTTAGCCATTGGTTTTAGTACTAAAAAAATGGTTGAATTCAACGGCTATAAGAATGTCTTAAAAAGTGCTAAAATCTAATGGTTGTAGATTACCAATCAGGGTGATTTTTGGTGTGTATAACGACCAAGGGGTGGGATAAACATTCATGCGGTCAGTAGGCCCAGATGATAGTGATGAGTAACAAAATCATGCTTCCGCATTTAAAACTGTTTCAGGCATATCTTTTTACATCTTTTTCCTCTTATAAATCAAAATCCTCAAAAAAAAAAGGTTGAGCTCACAATCCTCAAAAAAAAAAAAATCTGAATTTTTTTTTTTGCTTGTCCCCTTACTTTATTGATGCAATTTGCATTGCACCCAATGTTTTTAAAATATTTGCATCTCATCCAAGGTCATTATAGTCATTTAAAAAATATTGGGATGTCCATCCAAGACCCTCTATGGTCAATGACGTTGACCATGGTCAAAGGGTGAGATGCAAATATTTTAAAAACATTGGGTGAGATGCAAATTGCATCAATAAAGTAAGGGGGTAAAGCAAAAAAGCCTTTATTTTTTTACCATTTTAACTATACATAACGTAACGGGGGAGGTCCGAATCCATTACAACAGCCATTATTTTTGCCATAACGGATTCGGACCTCCCTTGATACGTTGTATACCGAAAAATAACGACCATTATTTTCTGAAATATTTTGTGAAAAAAAAAAAACATATGTTATTTCTTTTATTGCCCATTATTTTTCTACTTTTTTTCTTTTAGAAAATTTAAAATTTATGTTCAAATATGTGGGGCCCACATATTAAGTAGGGAAAATTCATTTTTTCCTACTTAATAATTTTCCCTACTTAATATGCGGGGCCCGCATATTTTGTGCTTTCATAAGTGAGCATGCACGAGAACCAAATGGTATTAAATATGAACAGTGTGTAAATTTTGAAATTTGCATATGCAAAGTTAGTCGAACCAAACGCAAGAAAATAGTATAGGTGCGCAAACCATTGCATGGACAAACCATTGCATGCACAAAGCATTGCACGCGTAATGGTTAGCATGCGTACCAAACAGACTCTATGAAAAACTCATTGTGCGGTTGGATTGTTGAACATGATCTCCATGTGGGCCTCATCACCGGGTATAGGAACTGGATGTAAGAAATGGGAGTAGCTCTAGACAAACTTCTTTACTTGGATCGGACCATATTTCAATAGGACAAATAGACCCGAATTTTAACCTAAGCGGCTGAGTACCTCTATTGGAGTTCGACAGGATACCGAATCTGATGCGATATTGAAGTCTTCCCTCCCAAAAATGCCATGTAGAGCTTAATTTAGGCCCACTGTTGGTCCACCAACGTGGACCTAGATACCAAAACTCAGCTTGATCTGATTTCTAACAGTTATATTTTAGCATCTAAAATACATGTTCAAATCCAAGGACCAAAAATTACATTATTAAAATGTTAAATCTCACGGTTAGAAATTACCAATTAAACTTAATTTTGATGTGGTATAAATCCATCAAGAGGTAGACCAAACATCCATAGGGTCAGTAATGATTATTCCACGTGGCATTTTGAGAGAGACACTTCAAAGTTTGAAGGGACATCAAACTTGGGTCATAAAAGGGCATGATAACATAGCACCCGGAGTATTTTTTTTTTTTTAAAAAGAGATTAGTAACTCGGTGAGGGCGGGTTTTGAACACAGGTCTATGATAGCATCAACCACAAACTTTACCAACTGAGCAAGCTGGCACCTTCTAGCACCTGGAGTTCATATGTTGGAGCTATGTGTAAAACTTGTGTCACAAGATGTTGTGACGGAAGCCGATCACAGCACACAATATGAGCCACGTGGCATATTATTAGAGGACGATGACCGTATGGATGTTTGGCCAGTCCCTTGGTGGACCGGTACACAAAAATCAGACGGGTTAGTGATTTCTAACCGATTCAATTGAAGTTATTTTCATGGGTTGATTTTATCGGTAGGAATTTGAGCATTATTGAGCGTTATTTGGATACAAAAATCCAAAGGTTGCAAGTCACTAAACAGGCTGATTTTTGGTTTGTAGGTCAACCGAGGAACTGGCCAAACATCCATACAGCGCCCTCTGATATTCTTCCACGTGGCTTGTATTGAGTGCTGTGACCGGCTTCCGTCACAACATTTTGTGACACAAGTTTTTCTCTGGAGCTATGAGGCCATGGTCAGAAGCAAATTGACATTGGATCAAGGTCAGTGATGATGTTCATTTGGTGTGAATCTCGAGGCAGATTGCTATAGTAGAATTCTCAGACTAAAGGAATCCAACAGTAATTACCCAAGGCCAATGAATTGTCATCATCCTTCAAAGGCGCTGTTGCTCAACTGCGCCTCTGCATCTGACACGTATCCCTGTCAACACTGTTTTCTAAAAAGTTTATATTCCCAAATGAAAAACAACATTGTCAGGGTACGTGTTGGATGCAGGCTGTCGGGGAAAAATGAACTCCGTTGTGTTGGCACTTCAAGGACGCTCACGGACGACGTCTTATGAGCCGTGTGGCACACTATTAGAGACCTTCTGTAGGGATGTTTGGCTATCCTACATGGACCTACAGACCAAAAATCGGTCTGATTGGTGATTTTTAACGTGTGATCTGAGTACCCCAAATAATACTCGAATCCACTGGTAAAAACCCATCATGAAAAAGACTTAAATCAAACGGCTAAAAATTGTCAATATAACTGAATTTTGGTCTGTAGGTCCACCTAGGGATGGGGCAAACATACACACAGTAAGTGGCCTCCAAGAGTGCCAATGTGGCTCATAAAAGAAATACGTTCCTAAGGAAAAATGGGCTAACAATTAACAATCGAGATAGCCTAGTCTACACAATTAGTGGTACAGATTGTCTGCACCGTCCAATGCGTATAGAACTTTGTGGATGGATGTCCATCATAACCATTGATGACTGACCACAATATGAGCCACGTGGCAGACTTTAGAGATTACTGATCGTATGACCACGCTGAGAGGCACGAAAGCGCAGTAAATTTAGAAGTTCACTCAAGGATCAATCGAATAGCAAACAATAACTACCAAATACACAAAAGAAAAAATAAAAAAGAAGAGCAGTCACGCAACCGTAAGGACACAAGTGATTTACGTGGTTTGGCTGAAACATATCGATCGATCATCGCTGTTCTTCACTATAGAAACTGCAAAAATGTTTATCCAAAAAACGAATAATATATTAATATTAGGATTTTTAGAAGATTGTCTAAAAATACTAAAATGACCTTTAAGAAATATCTAGAGAAAAATTGGCTGACCTGCATATGTGTGTTTGTGTCACAAAAGTACTTCCCTATTCCCTATGGACCAGTACTGCGCTCTGCTGAATTCGAATCAAAATCCCAACACAGGTAATGCCAGTTGGTGAAGTGGCGTTAAGTACCCCCAACAATGTTCAAATTCCACGTTTAAAAATCAACCCATGAAAACGACTCAAATCCAACGCTTGGAAGTCACTAATCAAGCTAATTTCTGGTTTATAGGTTCACCTAGAGTTAGTATGCTACGTGGCTCACACTGTGGTCCAGCAAAGTTCCACTCGTCCGATGCCTCTCACTTGAAAGGTCAAGATCCCAGGTCAGCGTCATTTATAGGCCATGGCCAACCACTAGATGGTCCGGACCAAAGTGTTGATGTCCCACGTGTATTTTTTGGGGTTTAGAGTGCATTGGGGAAGACGAAGCAGAGGAGAGAGAGAGAGAGAGAGAGAGAGAGAGAGAGAGAGAGCACCTGGATAAAATATGGGCCAAAAATGGTTATGTGAAGATGATGCATGGGGAATCGAGCGAGGTGGGGGGGGAAAGCAGGAGAGGAGAGCACAGAATCTGAGCACAAGGCTCCCATCCAAACACCAAGGTATTCCCATATCTGACACATGGATTCCCACACTTGTTCCTTCCAACCCTATACACGATAAAAAGTTACCGTTTTAAATTTCACCACTTTAAACATTTTAAACCATTTTCCAACAAAAAAAAAAACTAAAAAGCAAATTGCAGCTTTTTCTAGAGACGAACGATGGATCGGTTCCTATTATCAGACCTTCTGTCCCTTTTGTCTTCCCTCTACTCACGTTTTCCTTTCGAGTACTATGGTCCGTCCAAGAGGATGACTTAACGAGTAACGACTGATGATGATCTGAATGATCAAAGGCCAAGATCTCATCCATGTATTAAAAAATTGTTAGGTATGTTGGGTACTGCAGCTTGAATTAACACAAGTACAGGTGAAATAGAAGATAGATTATAGAATGCATTTTATGGTAGGGATAGTAATAGAATATAAGAAAGAAAGAAGGAAAAAGGAAAAAAGAGGATAAGTTAGTTTTTTCCAAAGAAGGAGAGAGAGGAGGAATCCATGTCCTCCAAGCACTTCCAGACAAATCAGTTTCAGAAGAGAAAAGCAACATTTGCTTTTACGACCAAGAAAAGGAGATTTCAAAAACCATAAGAGGTTTAGAAATTGCGTGGTTAGTGAACCCATCTTTCTCTTTCTCTCTCTTCTATATTTAGTGGCAGCTGGGGTGCAATTCCAACCCCACAATTTCCTCTTCTCTCTCTCTCACAACCCACCTGAACAACCCCACTAAATATGGTAGACCTACGCTAAGTTCAGAGACGGTTTCCCCACAAAATGTTGAAGAAATAAAAATGACGGTTGAGGAGTTGTGGTTTCTTCAGCTATGTTTGTTTATGCCAACGCAAAAGGTGGTTGGTTGCTTTGTGAAAGCAAAAGGGTGTGGGGCATAGAAGAGAGAACCCATTTGATTCGGAGTTGATCAGATCTACTAGCGACCCACTTCTGTTCAATAAATTCTCCATTCTTCCTCTTCATTTTCCACCCGTGTGGTGGTGGTGCTTCGCCAATACAGGTGGTTTCCGTATCATTGATATTGCCACGGCGCCTTCTTCTTCCTTGTCTGTGATGATCATCGAGAAAGACTGGAGGGATTAGAGATGTTCTGCATATATATATACAAACATATTTGCATGCAAGCATGTATACTATACATGTGATACATACACATTTACGTTTATGCCTGGCTCCCTGTATGCCATTTGCAGAGTCCATCAAGATTTTGATGGTCTTCGTAGATGGCGTGCGAGGAGCCATGCATATTGCATGTCCTTATCGTATACTGTGTGCTACATCATCGCATCTCTCTCTCTCTCTCTCTCACACACACACACACACACACCATTGTCATTCCAAAAAATGCAGGTACTCCCATGTGCGAAACAACCAAACAGGTATGTGCTTTTTGCCATCTGATTGATACATATGTTCATTGATCAAGGCCGTCCAATGGGTTTCTTTAAACAGTCTGCAACTCAAATTGATCAGATGGTTAGGATCATCTGATTTGTGCAAGAGATGGTTGATAAATGGTCCAAATAGATGGCCATTAGCATTAACTACAGTTAGTGATGGGGGTAAGCAGATAATATGGTGGGGAGGTTCATGGTAATACAGTTTAACTAACCTCATCTCTCTCTCCATCTCTGGCAGGGAAATTAATGCATGACAGTGTCCACTTTGCCTCACGTGGTACGCCTTACCACGCAATGCTTACAAAGTAATCGAAAAAAAGCTTGCGAAGAATCGTTATAGGCAGATCCAAGGTTATGATCAATACTGGTCAAAAGATTGACATCCTGCCATCTGGTGCTTCCCATCATGGAGATCTTCCGTTCCAGAAATCAATCTGATTGGGGGATCCATATCCATTCTATCTACACATCAGACATTCCTTTTGGATGGTCAGAAATAAAGTACGGACTAATGGATCCCATGGAATTTTTTTTTTGATGCATGGGATCTCGATGCAGTCGATGAGTGGCCCTACATAGATCATTTCTTGGGCCCACTGACCCCATGGATGTTTAGCCCACCAAAAATCAGCCTGATTGATTATCTCTCACCATTTGTTTCTTACCACTTTTTTAGGAGTGACTCTAGCAGTTGGATTCAAGCATGTTCTTTGAGTACTAAGTCCGATGACTAGAAATCATCAATCAAGATGATTTTGGTGTGAATGGGCTAAACGTTCATGGGGTCAGTGGGCCCAAAAGAAAAGCGCTATGCATAAAAAATTTCTCCCCATGCCATGCATTTAGATCATAACATTTACAGACAGCAATTACAGTCTTAACCTTAAGATCATCCCTACATTATATTCATTAATATTGTTCATAGCCGTAGTTTCCATTTTTTTTTTTTTTTTTGATTCATGTACAAATGGCCAATTAGGTTATCAAAAACTCTTTGTATCACATGCATTCTGAACTTGAAATTTCTACTTTATGAGGGCATTCTCTATATTTTGCCTAATGATGCTTGCTATATGTGGGTTTTGCTTGCACGATTGTTGCTTTGTAAACATTTTTTTTGTTCTAGTGGGCACTCATTGGACCCTACCC
Source organism: Euptelea pleiosperma (assembly GCA_035048495.1). NCBI lineage: Eukaryota > Viridiplantae > Streptophyta > Magnoliopsida > Ranunculales > Eupteleaceae > Euptelea > Euptelea pleiosperma. The sequence goes on along the minus strand of CM068540.1, from coordinate 36,296,997 downwards.
ACAACAGCCACTGCTTGCACCATAAGATCTTAACCATCCAATCTAGAAAAAACTTGAATGGTTAAACCATACAAGGTTAGTGTAAACAAAATTTAAGTTGGAAGCATAGTAATTTTCAGGAATAATCAAGATAAAAATATTTCATAAATAATTAACTAATATCGAATGCATTAAAATGATACTAAAATTTGTGAGTGATAGATTAAATTCACATAAGATGCCTTGTAAAACATTCCAAATTATCATCCCAAAAGCAGAATTTATCACGAGCACGGGATTAAAATTTCTAAAAAGATTATCAGAGTTTGAATCATTTCTAATCATAGAAGTGAAATAGACATTCAACAATCCTGGTCTCAATATATAGAGAAATCTATTGAGAAACTGATGAGGGATTTCCTTTGGGACACCAAGGACGGGTCTCCAAGATTTCATCTTATGAATTGGTCCTAGGTTTGTCAACCAAAGACGAAAAGGGGTCTAGGTATGAGAGTGATTGGTTTAATGAATTGCTTCTGAGAAAATGGAATCGGAGATTCTGGGAAAATGGATCTAGAGATTCGGAAAAGAGAGAAGTAGTTTGTGGCGAAAGGTGATAGTAGGAAGATTTAGAGAGGAGCCTAGGGGATGGATGACTTAGGGATCTAGACTCCCCTACGTGTGTGGAGTGTGGAAGGGGATAGTTAAGGTGAAGGAGGGGGAGATTGACGTTAGGTGATGGGTCTAGAATCAAGTTTTGGGAAGACGTACGACGGTGGGGCGATCTAAGTCTTAAGAGTGCATACCCTTGCTTGTATTCGCTCTCTCAGCGAAAATGTCAGTTTGTCTCATAGTTTTGGTTTGGGTCCGATCAGGAGGACTCTTGGGATCTCGGTCTTAGGAGAAACCTTTTCGTATGAGAAGATGAGTTATTAGTTTCGTTAATTGGATAAACTGATGACTCATAAGGTTGTGCACACTAAGGAGGATAGCTTGTATTGGAGACATTCATGGTCGGGAGGTTTCACAGTGAGTTCTTTTTATGACTCCTTGCCCTACACCTCACACCGGCAAGCCCAACCCACTTGTCCATATGTATGGAAAGCCTTCGTTCCTTCGGAAGTCAATTTTTTTTCACTTGGATTGCATATATACCATCATAAATTACTTACCATTGACAACTTGATAGCTAGAAATTGGGTTCTGGTGAATTACTGTGTAATGTGCAAATCCAACGATGAATCTACAAACTATCTTCTAATGCACTGTGACCATGCCACAAGAAAAACACCATACATGAAAGCCTGATCATTAACATTAAGGCACTTCTCTATTATTGGGGATCCATCGCTAAGGAGACGAGAGGGATCTTCTTTTAGTGATATGGTGTTTAATTTTGATCTCATCTTGGGGAGGAATTAGCTCCTATGTGCCCCATATGGGTTTTTTATTTTATTTTTTGTTCTTCTTGATAGTTTCTTCACTTGTTCTATTTTCGAGATCTGACCTCTTTAATGCATTTGACTTATAAAAAAAAAAAAAAATAGATGTAATTTTAGATATGGCACAATCGAGGCACATGATATTTACTGTCCTTAAGGTGCTTAACACCTCTTTAGGACGAATCCTCCAGTGCTGTAAGGGTTGTGGTGTGCACCTCCCAAGATACAACGATCAGACCCTTCAAAACCAATAATGTAATTGTTGGATCGGCGAACTAGACTTGTGTTTTACTTGAAATTAGAGAAGAAAGAACAAAACTTGGCCTGAAAATTTTAATTTTTTTTTACGAAACAGCCACATGTTTTAGGCCTTATTTATTATCTCATGAAGAGGACAATGGTTATGAACAGAGCAAATAAAAATAGTAATGATAATAATATTAAAACGGTTAAAATAGAAAATTAGAAAGTCAAGCAACTCTCTTGAACATTTTATAAATGTAATTAAAAATAATTAACAAAAAAGAACAAACATTAATGCTAAAATGGTTAAAATTTGAAATAAGGTTGGCCACCCCACTCCTAAAAATCAGTTTCAAAGATTTGTGGATGTCTAATTCACTTAAACGTGTAACCAAAATAACCCTAAATAATTAAAAAAAAATTAGATGGGTCCCGCTCCCAAATTAGAAGATAAGGTTCACTCTAAAAAATTTATTCAAAAAAAAAATTATAATAATTCTCCATATGAATCAAATTTTCAATTAATTAAAATTAAAGATAAAATTGTAAATGTGTCTTTTAGAATTAAAACTCTACTTAGCATATTACTAACTATTCAATGACATATAGTTTTGAATTGTTCAACTTTATAGTGAAAATCGAGTTATTCTTAGATTTTTCCGTGCTATTGATCAAAATTAGTTTAAATTCTCATAAGAAGTATCCCCACTTCCACACTCATATAGGTGCTTCTATTTAGGGTGACAGACATCTCCATAGCCCCACTGAAATAATCAACTATAGAAAACATCAAGAGTCAAAGACTCAATCCTCATTAATAAGATATAAGTCGTACTATAATATCATAGGCATGGGCATGGGCATGGAGTTAAACTTTAATGTAGTGCCCTCAACAATTACTCAAATAATTAAACTTATTTTTTTCATTGAACCTTGATCTTAGGATATTCGATCACATAAGATGGATTCTCATTGTCGGTGATTAATTTCGCTAGACTTTTGCCCCATCCCCTTCCATATATAATGAAATGTTATATTTTCTTTTGACTTCACTAAGTGGATCAATCACAACAATAAGTTACTTATTTTTGTGTTGCCAAACGCCCACTTACCATTACACAATTTGAGATACACTATCACTTTATTTCCATTGTTGTATTCATGGGTAATTTCTCTTCAAATTTGCCAGAATCTTTTCAGGGTAGTGAGACAAAGATAAATTTTTCTCAGTGTCTCTAGGTTATTTTAAAGATTCGTTAGCATGACCCAAGTCTTTCATGTCAATCTTCTCCTTAAATTTCTTAGGAAATTATGACAACATATAAATCATAATATCCTCAATGCACTCTTATTTATCAGATTAATTTAGACAACAATAGACTATCAAACCTTTTATACACTAGCTTGGGTACTATCTCTAAATCAGTGTTTTAAAACTCGTCGAGTCAACTCGAAACTTGGCTGAGTTGACTCGACTCGACTGAGTTTCGAGTTGACTCGAAATAAACTCGAATTGAATAAACAACGAGTTTGGTGTGTTGTTGTTTAATCGACGTACCAAATAAGTTTTTCGAACACCTTGTCATCACGAAATCAACCAAATCTTACAAATTATGCTTATGAAAATATGATATTTATATATTAATATTAATATATTACTCGAGTCGAGTTACTTCGGGTCAAGTTTTCAAACACTGCTCTAAATGTCTAAATACAATTTATTGTTCCTCCAAGAAGTGAGCTAACTAATTTCAATTTAAAATGATGGATTTTATCTCATTTTATTTTAAAAATAATAATAATAATTAAAATTCATAAAGAGGGCTTTACCAGAGTTTGAGAATTTTTCTCAATTATAAAAATACACAATTGGTGACCAATGTTACCAGCCATTTGGAATTTATATTTCTTATAGGTTTTAGTTCTCATATATATAATCTCATCATATATGATCGTAAATAGTGACTTGTTTTAAGTCCTGATTGTTCTTTTGAGATTTGTAAAGCTAGCTTAACTGATGAACTCTCCACACTTTAAGACATTATTATAGATCTTCCTTTTACATTTATGGGAAATGTTATTTCAATTTAAAAAAAAAAATGTAATATAAAGATAAAGAGTTATCCCCACAATTCATAGACAAACCTGACGACGTTTTTCAATACATCCCCTCGTGTCATAATAACATTTTCAATAACTCAGGCCCTTTTTAACCACTTAATTACTTTTCCATATCATTATTCTTATTTTCAATACAGCCCCTTATTAACTATTTAAGTACTTACCGATGGGTCCCACTCACACTCCGAAAAATAAAATATAAGGCTCACTCAAAAAATTTCTTTTAAAATTATTTTTTTTCGAACAACAATTCATACATGGACTTCGAGGTGTGCACCAGTTTGATCTTGGGTTCGGCTATCCATGAGAAGATCCTCGGTATTGAATGGTCTTGATCGAAGAGTAGATGAATCTTAGGGTCCATCCATTCTATGCTTCTGAAAAATACAGAAATAGGGTGTTGCATTTCTTGTGACGATCAGTCTACCACAGATAGAAATAAGAACCCGTGATACCGAAAAAGTGAGACTGCACGAAGCAAAGCGATGCTTTGTTACGACACAACTACTACTCATAAATGGTAGGATGACAGGCTCTCTTATTTTTATGCTGTGGTCGACGAAATCTGGTTTTTATTCAATTCTCTTTGGTATATGTATGTACTCTCTGTGATGTCTTATTTTCATCATCAACATTGATGATGGACAACTCATGAGCCGCGTGGCACACTCTTTGAGACCACATACCGTATGGATGTTTGACCGGTGGACCTACATACCAAGAATCACCCTGATTAGTCATTTCTAACCGTGGCATTTGAATCTTTTCATGGGTTTAATTTTAACTGCGGGATGGGATTCGACCATTATTTGGGATTCACATATATTCAAACGATAAAAATCATTAATCAGGCTCATTTTTGGTATTTAGGTCCACCTAAAAATGGGATAAACATTCATACGGTCTGTAGTCTCTAATCAGGCTGATGACCCTCAACAATCAAGTTAGTCCATAGGGGAGTAAAACTTGCCTGACCACGTGCCGAGCACTGCACCGATTGTCAGGTAGCTACCAGACCATCGGTGGTCAGGCAAGTTTTACTCTCGGAAGGACAATCTTAAGTTGTACAACAAAAATAGACCCGTGGAGCACTGGAGCTACATACGCTTTACGCAAAATCATTCCGGATTCGCCCAGTTGAGACCCGTGGACTTACGTACGCTTTATGCCAAATCGTTCCAGACAACGCTTGTATTCTCTGTTTCGCGTCATTGCTGGCACCAATGCTTATTCCCCAAATAGCAACATTAGAAAATAAGTTCACCACTCATGGGCCTTCTATCACCACGCAGCAACTCCAGTTAATGGGCCACCTTCAGGACTGGTGCAGGTGGCACTTAACTATAAGCGGCGGGACGCCTGGATCGAAAAGCTGCAGGATCACAAATTTTCTCGATGATGGGCAGGTATAGCATCGCATACCCTGAAACCAAGTGTCACGCGCTGACGGACGTTGACTACTGTATGAGCCACCTGGCATACTCTTAGAGATCACCGATTAGTGATTTCTAAACGTTAGATTGAAGTCGTTTACATGGGTTGATTTTTAACCATTATTTGGAGGTACAAAGATCCAAATATTGAAATCACTAATCAGGCCGGGGATGATTTTTGGTACGGAAAATTTCTAAAAAGAAAACAAACTTTAATCTATTTACAAAAAAGAATACAAATTTTCGCAAATCCCAAAAAAGAAAACGAAAAGGGGCGTTTCATTACGTGGCACATGTTTATAAAAAAACGCCCTTTAAAAGGGCGTTTGTCAGTAAGAAACGCCATTTTAAAGGGCGTTTTTCAGTAATAGACGCATTTTTAAAAAACGTCTATCAGACCTCTGACAACTGACAGACGTTATTTTAAAGGGCATGTGTCAGTAGAAAACGTCATTTTAAAGGGCATTTTTTACTGACAAACGCCCTTTTAAAGGCCGTTTTTTGATACCCCAATTTTTACGCCCATTTTGGCGTACCCAGAAGATGAATCAATGGCTGATTTTTGGTGAGGATGATCTCTACTGTGAGGAGATCATCCTCACAAAAATTCAGATCATTCCGATATTCGTAGACTGGTTTAGAAGTTGAGGAATTATGTGACGTTTTTAAAAAAACCATTTCTTAGGAATAAACGCCATTTAAAAGGACATTTGTCAGACGTGTCAACAATCAATCATTCGTTAGTCAATCGAAGACGAGGGCGTTTCGTTTTCTTTTTTGGGATTTGCGAAAAGTTGTATTCTTTTTTGTAAATAAATTAAAGTTTGTTTTCTTTTATGCAATTTTCCGTTTTTGGTATGTAAGTCCACCTAGGGATAGCCCAAACACCCTTACAGTCAGTGGTTTTTAAGGTCCTGTTTGGTTCACAGCAAAATTGAGTGCAATGCACTCACTTGCCACAATCTTGGGATTGCAAGTGATTGGTTGGAGGCGTGCAAATGACCTTCTGTGCAGGTGGGTTCTAAGCCCTTGCAAACTCCTTAACAAAAAATGCAAGCAAGTGCAACCCAAAAACTAATGCAAGTGGGTGCATTGTATTAGCTCAACATTTTTTCTTCCAGAAAACAATAATAACAATAATAACTGCGATTATTTTTTTTATTATTATCTTTTTATTTTTTTATTTTTTATTTTAGTTTTCTATTTTTTTATATAGGTGGTTGGGGCTGCCTAACCCCAAGCTTTCCTCTCAAAATAATAATAATAATAATAATAATAATTTTATTGTTCATTTTTTTATAAAATAAAGAAATAAAATAATCCATTACATTCTTTTACCGGGCGTGAACCAAACAGTTGTAAGTGACTTGAATTGTAAGTGATTACAAGGTAAGTCACTAAATTTGCACTAGAGTGCAAAATGCACCCGAGTGTAGCCAACCAAGCAGGGTCTAAAAGTACTGTGATCCGTCATCAATGTTGGTCACGAACTTCAGAGGGAATAATCTGGAGAGCCCGTATTACCATGCGTCAATTGATTATCTTGATTTTGGGGAACACAAAATTAATGATTATATTACTTTATGATAGGGTGCCATATCAGTCCATTGACATCACATGGTACTAGTAGGGCGGAGTGGTGGACACCAGAAGAAAAAAACTTGGCTCCCATATGCAGACCCCCTCAAGAGGCCACGAGGCATCTGCTCTCGGATCCATCACTGAGCCCATGAATGTTTGGCCCACTTCTTGGTGGCCCTACACACCATAAGCCTGATTAGTGATTTCTAGCCATTGGATTCAACCATTGTTTTTCATGGGCTTCATAAACAGGCCCTTGATTGGATTCCAATCCCTAGATGAAAGGAATGCTAGAATCCAGTGACTAAAAATCACCAATCAAGCTGAGCTTCGGTGTGTAGGGCCATCAATCGGTGGGCATGACAACGATTGGGTTAGTGGGCCCAAAGGAGGATGTCACGTGTCATTGTGATGGGGTTGGTGGATTTAAAATTTTGTCCACCACCAGAGGAGCAAACTTTTTAACACCACAGATGTTTCTAATGGACTCACAGACTCATCAATAAAAGCATCAGAAAAGCTCCTTTAGCCTAAGAAGGATATAAGCAAAACAAACTCACCACGGTGAGGTTTCTTCACAGAATGGGTTGCATCTTTGTATGCTCCCACCTCCTGAAGAACTGGACAGAATTCTTGCTTGAAGATATTGATAGAGTCGGGCTGATACAAGCTCCTGAGCAACTTCGATAAGCAAATTTCTCTGGCGATACATTTGATCTGGATCAAACATGCTATACGTATATTTTATAATAAACTCACAAACTCACGCGATCGTATATCACCCTCATGTGAGCTTGTGTAACATATTACATGCTAGTCTTTGTGGTGCAATTGTCCTCTACGCCAAATAGCATTATAGCCAAGGCAATGCTGCAAAGCCGCATACTCATACTCGCTGTCTGATTATTTGAAAGCCGGAGAAGGAAGAAATAAAAAAACATAACTATACAAACACTATTGTGTCACCAACACATCGTCTCTTCCATCATCAGGTCAGTTGTTGACCTTGATCTCCAGGAACCGCTCAACTGGCTGACGGCAAATTGGGCATCGATTTGTCTGGAACCTCAGAACCTTCGCACACCCACTGCACATACACTGCACCAAAAGAAAACCGTTCCACACTTTAGCAACCAAATACATATTTTTCATTAACATGCATCAAGATACGTTCCATTTGGATCTAGAGCTAGATATGCTATTAAAGAAAAGACGTGTCAACATTTTAGGATCGGAAGAAAAGCTGTTTGCTGTCTATGCTGTAAACAGGGCAAGCATGCAGGATGTTTCGCGATCCACAATTCAATGGATCCACCTAGGGTAATGTGATCCGATTCAATGCCCCTAACCACCTGATCTACATATTCTTTCTGGCCCATTTCTATATGTTAGAATTACCCAAATATGCTAACCATTGAATGGTAGGCCAGGACTCTCTGCATGCTTGTCAAGTCCAGGTGAAAGTAGCTAATTCCTGTGCCTTGTTCTGATCACAAACATTGAAAGAAAAAAGCTAAGAAATTGTATTTACCAAATGTCGGCACGGAAGGAGAGTCGTATCCCGTGGTTCTGAGAGACAGATGACGCATTCTTTCCCAGGGTCATTCCCATCAAAGTCACTGTCAACTGAATTTCCAATCCCATAAATCTCCTGTAGCTCGTACCTTGTCCCATTCACCCACAGGATCTGCTTTACCACTCTCACCTGGTACTCACCCTTCTCCTTCTCAAACACTGCCTGTGTGATTTGAGAAGTTACAGTTCCTGGCACTGGGTTCCCCCCATCAGATCCATTAAGATTGAATGGGGATGCCTCCGCCTTTACAGCAAGAGGATACACTTCCATATCATCCTCTTTCAGTAGATCTGTCTCCTCGAACATTGAGAAGTCAATTCCAGTTCCTGAAGGTTGCCTGAACTTCTGACCCAGACCTTGTTGGAAAGATACTATGACCGGTTCAAACAGGCTCCCCCTCACTGGTATCAGGTTACAATCTGCACCTTCTTTTGCGAAGAAGATAACAGTGATGCTGCTTGCACAAAAGGATGAAATGAAACTTATATATAGCATACTTCTCTGTAAAATTTAAACCATAATTTTCCCAATCTTTCCCACAAGAGTACATCCAAGAGAATCACTGGAGGCTCCTTACAAGATACAAAAACCACACAAGCGGTTTGTACTAGGTAAAAGGTCAAGGAGTTCTTAATTATTCCAAATCAAAGCACTTTTGCAATTGGAGCTAGTCCTTGAACAAAGTGCCTTTTTAAGTTCAACCTCCAATGCATATCATCAACTTAAGCCAAAGGTAAGACCATTTTGCAATAAAATATAAGCAATATATCACTAAACTAAATCAAGGTGACTATCTCATAACTTCAAAGGCTCTTTTTCAACAATTTGATTCAGCAATTACACAACTAGAAGATTATAAGATTGAGGACTATCAAACAACTATAATTGTCTTTGATAACTTAATAAAGAAGTGTATGGGTGACGGAACACAACAGCCTTTGAAGAAGTGTGTTAGTGCATGTCTGATACATGAGTATGACACAGTGTTTGATAGAGTGTTCAACACAGCAAATTTTCCAAAAATGGAGTGTCCTTGCTAAATAGCTTTTAATAACCTTTATTTTCATGTTTCACAGGCACAAGTTGGTTACACTCTATCCAAGCAAATGTAACACAAATACATATTTGTTGACACGATATACTAGAATTTGATGATGTTACTAATTGAACAAGTTCATGTAAGCATATACACAATAGGACATACAACCCTTTAGAACCGTACATACAGGCAATTGCTAAGTTGGTAAAAGTTGTGTGTGTTGATACCATGACCTGGATTTAAACTCATTTTCACCCACTTTCCCGCTAACCCACTAATCACCATGCTTGCAAACCAAAAGAAAAAAAAACAAAATAATACACAACAAAACCAGGTAAAATAAAATGACAAATTAAGTTTTTGTTCGATCAAAACCTTGTTAGCCATTCAGCTGGACAGGTCTGAGACTCTCTTTAGGTGACCTGTTTCATGTTTCACAGGCACAAGTTGGTGACAAACAGTCAATCCAAGCAAAAACCGATGACATATTTGTAAAATTTTACAGAACTATTTGCCAATACATTTACAAAAACCACAAACACACGTAATGAGCAAAGAACATACAATTCCTTAAAAACAAAACCATAAACGATTAAACTAGAACACATAATAATGATAAAATTTAGGTTTTACTCAGTCAAAACCTTGTCATAGAGCTCCTTATGTGTTAAGTCTTTCCCTTTTCTATTGAGAATCTTTACAAAACCAGTAGCTGTGATCTCTCCAAGATTTTGCTCAGTCAAAACCTTGTTACAGAGCTCCTTATGTGTTAAGTCTTTCCCTTTTCTATTGAGAATCTTTACAAAACCAGTAGCTGCGATCACTCCAAGATAACGATTACATGCTCTACCTGCACATAGCTTAGGCATTGATTTACAGTACACCAGGAAACTCATTAATCCTTTTTGTTGAAGTGCCTAGGATGTAAATAAATTATTCAGTGAGAGAAAATTTGAAGAAAATCACTAACCACCTAATTGTGGCACCGTAAATAATTCTATGAAGATATTCACAGGCAAGCCAAACCATTGCAACAAAGAAGTGAAATCTACAAAAACCCACCACCTCCTCCATTAAAAAATTCTTGAAAGTCATTAACTTGTCAAAAAATTTCCATAAAAAACTCAAAAATCACCAATAAGGCATAAATGAAAAAGGAACATATAACCACCTCTTGATCAATATTCCACATTAATAATTACTTATAATTTGACTTGATCAAGTCACGGGCTTTTCAAGGATGTTCAAACAGCAAAGCAAACAAACAGAGAAGAAAGCAAAAATGAAAAGAAAATCATATACAGAAACCAAGCAATTTAAAGTTTAAACCACTTCAAGCAAATTCAAACAAAACTTTACCTTCCTGCAACGGTGGCATCAAAGGTGAATGCAACAAGGAAATGCCCAGGGTTCTCCTCGTCCGGCTCTATCCTCAAAGTCTCCTTCTTGAGATTAACATCATTACGGATTGTGATGGCCTTCTGATGCTCAACACAATGTGTAGAGGCAGGGGGAACAGAGCCGGAAGGGTATCGCCCACCGACCCAATTTGCTTGGACAGGATCCACGTGGTGATCGCCACCCCCACTGTGCTGATCAAACGGAGCGGGCAATGGGACTGGCATAGGCGGTGGCGGTGGCGGTGGCGGTGGCGGTGAGGAATAATAACCTGAGTACTGGTAGTACTGAGGCGGATCAGGGTTCGGGTATTGAGGTGGGTAAGGGGTGGCAGCAGCAAAAACATATCGGTTTCCAGTAATTTCAGGCTGGGGAGATTCAGGTGGCGGGGGATTCGGGTGACTGTTATGGCTCCCATGCCTCCGCCTACTGCTGCCACTGCCGCTGCTTCCAATATTTCCCATTTTCTTGTTTTACTCTCTTTCACTAAAGAATCAAAACCCTAGAAAACCTAATCTTGGAGCAAAATTCCTCTTTGATATTTAAAAATAAACCGAATTGACATATTGAAGAAGATTAACAGATCATTGATCAGGCTTTTTTTTTTTTTGCGTTTTCTTCTCCTCGTGAGAATTGCAAAACTAGAACCTTGAAGGAGATTTCTCTCTCTTTCTCCTTTAATAGAATGAAAACTCGAATGAATTGAATCGAAATGGTAATGAAGGTATCAAAGATTAGTACTTAGGGGTTTTTTTTTTTCTTGATTTGAACTTTTCAATGAAGAAGAGAAGCCCTAGAAAGCCTAAAAAACAGATAATCTTGGAGGAATTAATTCTCTGTTGTTCTTCTTCGCTTTCCTCTGAACTCTAACTCAGAGCTCTGTTGTAAGAGAGAAGTTGGTGAGAGACAGAGAGAGAGAGAGAGGTTTTGAAATGTGGAGGAGATGGGTTTGGTCTGGAATGGAAGAGAAACCTTTTCGCTGGTTTATCTAGGGCAATAGGTAATGGGTTTGCGTAAAACTCCACCCACACCAGCGTGAAGCGGTGATGCTAAAGTTTGCCGCTTTTCTTGTTTATTTATTTTGCCTGTAAAATCGAAGGCATCGAAATTTTATTACTAAAACATCCTGATATTAGATGAAATTTACAGAACTATCCCCTATGGATCTGCTCGCCCCGACAACCCGATCCGATAAAAATAAGGTCTGGACTCTGGACTCTGGAGTCTGGACCTGGGAATCATAGCTTATCGGATCGGTTCTGGATTTATATTGACACTATCCGATCCGAGAATGAATGATGCAATATTAATAATGAAATGTATAATATTATAAAGAAAAGAATATATTATATATTTTGAAGTATATATTATATTAAATAATGCACGTGGATAGATCTTTAACCATTTGTTATTTCACTTATGAATTTTTATTTTTTATTTTTCTAATTAAATTTTAAAATGATTTATTCGACTCCCCCGCTTAATCCAATGAGTTCCGATAGCTTATCAGGTCAGGTCCACTTTATCGGGTCTGGGTCAAAATTCAACCCTTATCTTACAGAGCCCACTGAGCCCGATCCATTGGCATCCCGACCTGTTAAAGAAGAGGGTTTATGTAAACTCCCAAGTTCAAAGGCATCAAGTTGAACTTTAGGGGCTGTTTGGTAACGATTACCAACTTGTTCGAAATAAAGTTCTTATTAGGACAAGATTATTCCTTGTTTGGCCATCACTGCACCCGTAAAACCATTTTCTATTTACTCTTTGGATAGTCGTCGAACTTGTTCCTACAAGGAGACTCTTTGCAGGAAGCTTAATTTTTTCAAGACTTGTATCAAATTGAAGTTATTTGGATCTTATTTTAATCAAGGATAGGATAGGGTATCCATTGCCAAACAATCCATTTATTATGAATCTCAGTGTACTCGAGGATGACAAAGTTTAATCCCTTCGTACACATTGTCCACCTAAAGATCAGTGCAGACCGTTAAATGTCCAAAAAGTCAAAGTAATAGAACATACCTAACAGCCATCACCGTAGCATAGGCATTTTTGTTTTTTTTTTTTCCTTTTTCTTTATCTTTATCTTTATCTTTTTCTTTTTCTTTCTATTCTTCTCTTCTTCTTTTTCTTTTCTTTTTTTTAAACATAGGCATGGCAGAAATTTGACACAGAACCTAAAAAATTGCCACGTCGCATACTCTTTTAGTTCTATTGAGACCATGAATGCTTGGCCCACTACTTGCTGGAAGAGGAAAACTTTGATGAACGAACCACATACTGTGCCACGTGACACTCTTAGAGACCATTGGCCGTATGGATGTTTTACCCATCCCTAAGTGGACTTATAGAATCAGCTTGATTACTGATTTCTAACCGTCTGATTGGTGTCTTTTCCTAGATTTATTTTTTACAGTGTGATTCGAGCATTAATATTTGTGGTACTCATATCAAAAGGTTAGAAATCACTAATCAAGCTGATTTTTGTAATGGAGGATGGACCAAACATTCGTTCGGTCAGTAGTCTCTAAAATGTGCCACGTGGCTCATACTGTGTGGTCCGTTGCCAACATACATGATCAAAGAATTATTCTTGTTACACCTAGATTGGTGATTAATTTCTAGCCGTTAGATTCAATCCTTTTTTTCATTTTTGGCTTTGAACAGGCCCATGGGTTGATTTTAAGGTCACCGCACTTGCATCCAATGGCTAGAAATCACCAATCCAGCTGATTTTAGTGTGAATGTCCATCAAAGGTAGGCAAAAATTCATGTGGGTCCTAAATATTGTCATGTGGTGGCATATTTGGGTTTTCTCCAAACCAAGCAGATCACTTGTTACGACGGTATGTTACGTCATATTATTGACGAGTGTTAGTACCATCGTCCTTAAGATGGTAATAAAGAAACGTCGTCCCTAGGTCCAGACCACTGATGGTCATTAAGATCGCCATCACACGAATCCCCAAGACTACTAGAATCCCAAAGATTACCACATCCAACGGTTTGAACTTGGAACACACTAAGGCCTAAGGGTGAAGCTACAAGTTAAAGGACAGGACGATACTAATTTTTTCCTACATTATTCACTACTTTTTATTTTAAGTGGAGTAGTGATCTTATAGAGGTGCGTAGTGGTGCTTTTTTGTCCAAGCAAATTACCTTTTATTTTGAAGTTGAATTATTTACTGACCTAAGTAGTTGCACTCAAGGTTTAAAGGGGACCTTTATAACGGTATAACGGACTGGGGGCGTTACAGTTTTTTCTGTTATAACGAAAAAAACACTCAGGGGCAAAAACGGAAAAAAATGAGAAAATAACGGAAAAAATGGCGCTGGATTTTAAAATTCAAAAACAGAAAATAACGGAAAAAAATGAAAATAACGGCTGTTTTTTTTCACAAAATTTTCCAGAAAATAACGGTCGTTATTTTCGCTATAACGGACAATAATGGCCGTTATTTTCTGGGAGTTTTAACGGTCCATAACGTAACGGGGTAGGTCCGAATCCGTTATAACGGCCGTTTAGTGGTAGAGGGACTCCTGAACACGACAAAAAATGACGCACCTGGTATTTTTTTTTGGCTGAATTTTTAAGAAAGACCTGAACGCATTTCAGGTATAATTAATTATATCCGGTTTCCCCACTTTGATTTCCATTTTTTTGGAAAATGCAATCTTTTCATTTTTCCCCTTTTGTTTGGGAAAACTGCTTTGGAAACCTGTTTTTTTAATGGATGTAGAAGATTTATGAGTAAGATACAACTTCTTAACTTTACCAGCGTTCCATTGTTGCCGAAACAAAAGATAAATAAATAAATAAATCGACCTTCTTCCGCGTTATCTTGGGTGGTCATCTAAATATTATTGTTAGTCTAAGAAAAGGTACTAATATTTATAGATTGACTGGTCAAGATCACTTTATTAGAACTGGCTTTCGCATTAAAAAATATATATCTTAAGTTAGCCCAATAGCTTATATAAGTATAAAGAGGGTTAGAGTAGGACCCACTGAATAAAGGGTGGTTCACGTTTTCCATCTTGTTTTCATCTCCCGTCTCCTTATTGTTTCCTATACATTTATGTTATTGTTATTTCCTAAGGGACGTTTGGGAACAAGAAGTAAAAGCACTTCTACTTGTAGTAAAAGTTACTAGTTGATTTTTTACCATAAAAAAAAGTCCGAATTAAAAGCGTTAAGAACCATCTAATTTATGAGAAATAATTCTCTTAGAAATAATTTTCAAAAGTTATTTTATGTAACACATCCAAACTAACTTTTTAACTTTTTGACTTATAAAAGTCAATAAGTTACTTATTTTTGTGTTGCCAAATGCCCCCTAAGTCAATAACTATGATTTCAGCAATAATAACAAACCGATCGACCATTTCTTAAAAGTGCTACAGCGACCACTGGCCCACCATCCATTTGTCTCTATATTCTTATTTCGATTTTGAAATGATGAAATAGGTGGCAATCAATGTAGTGGAGGGAGCATCATTGTCAATACTTCTAGCTAGACGTCCGTTATAACGCTTCTATTTTGATTTTGAAATAGATGGCCGTTATTGCGCGGTGTACTTGTAAAGCTTAAACACGTCGTCAAGAGGGCATTTTCGTCACCGAAAGGGTCTAAAGCTAAAATATCAAATTCAGACTTCAATCAAGAAATACTAAGCGTTAAATGCACGACATGCTTCCTACAGTCCTCCACTACTGAATTCTTTAAAGGTTATTCAACAAAGAGCTTTTTCTTTTGTTTTTCTGTTTTTTTTTAGGCCAAAAGAGCATGGGGTGTTGAACTACGATTGTGTAACCCTTTCATTATTGAGATTTTTCCTTGCCAGTTATGCCCCTCGTGGTGGATTTGCCCATGAGTGTCAACGTCGGATTCGGTTCAGTACCAATACATCCTCACCCGATGAATGATCTGGACTGTTGGGTATAGGTCGTTGGCATAACCATCCAAATGGGAGCTGATAATGAATAAAAAAGTTTTATATCCTTGGTACCCTGGTCGGACCCGATGATTAATGGTCCAAAAGAATGGAGCTCAAAACCCAAATAATTAGGTTCGGGTATGTTGGGTAACCAGACACCCATTAAGGCATTAACCGGATAAGTTTGTTGGGAGAGCGAAGTTCAATCTCCCACACGCTAAATATGCTCTTTTTGAGCCCACTGACCTTTGCCCCCAAATCAGTCTGATTGGTGATTCCCAGCTGTTGGATTTGAGCATTTTTTTCATCACAGGTTAACCTGTTCATGAAGTATAAAAATGCTCGAATCCAATGGCTAGAAATCACCAATCAGTTTGATTTTTGGTGTATGTGTGGCTCCACAAAGCAGTGGCCAAACATCCATGGGTTCAGTGGGCTCAAAAGACTGTGTCAAGTCGTTTGATCATTATAACAGTTGTATTTTAACATTCAAAGAAAAGGCTCAAATTCAATGGTCAAAAATCATATTATTAAAATATTAAATCTGATTACAAAAAAAAATATTAAATCCAACGGTTATAGATCAGTAATTATAACGATTTTTTAGTAAGTAGAGAGAACTTTATGAAGGGTATTTTTTAGGGAAATTTTTTTGCTGGTCCAGGGTACTTCAAATGTCTGACAAGTACTCCTTGTTAACCACTAAACAATGGCTTAACGGGTGCTGGGTTAAGGGATTGGGGTACGTGTCCGACATTCAGGAGCAAGACTACATTTTTATAATATCAAGTTTTTTTTTTCCTCTGGTAGGCCCTCATCACATGTTCCCGACAAGGAAAAGCGTATCCCAATTACTCAAAACAAGGGAAAACGTTTTCTCGATGGGCCTCTCCAACCGCTTCCACCATAAAATGCCTCGTAGAGGTCTGATATGGTCAATCGAGACTATTTGTCTGATCGAAGATTTTGGATTGACCACATCACATAACAATTTACAACCATATCCTTCCGTTATTATTTTTAATTTATTTGAACAGCTCTTGATCAAAGGAACAAACGTATAACCTATGGGACTTCCAATATGGAATATGGACAGGTCATCCGGGCCCAACAAAAAAGATAATGTAAGAGTTGAGGCCAACATATCATATGATGCATTTTGCGAGGGGAGTGGGAATTTCATGGTGATTTGATGGTTCACATTTGCGGTTTTCCAACTTGTCTGTCTTGTCGTTTAACGTCCTTATCTCTTCTGTTACAACGCACGAAGGAAACCTTTTAAAGTGCATATGGCATCTACAAATGCCACGTGGCATACTCTTAGACATCTATAACCGTATGGATATATTTGGTACATCTCTAAGTGGACCCACAGAACAAAAATTAGTTTGATTGATGATGTTTCCAACCATTAAACTTGAGTCTTTTTCATTTTTGGTTGGTTTTCAACTGTGGGATTTGAGCATTATTTTGTATACTAAGATCCAACGGCTTTTAATCACAAACTAGAACAATTTTTGGTATGTCGGTCCACCCATAGATGGGCTAAACATCCATACGGTCATCAATTTATAATGCTCGTTGAATATAAATAAGGGCATCTTCGTTATTATTTACACTCATAAGGTTTCTCCTCTTTTTTTAATTACTAGTGGAGCGGAGGGGAATACGGTGAGTAATGGAATTAAAATATTAAGTGCGTAATTTAAATAGTTAAAATCAAGGTTTAAAGGGGACCGTTATAGTGGTATAATGGACTGGGGCGTTACTGTTTTTCCGTTATAACGAAAAAAACGCTCAGGGGTAAAAACGGAAAAAATGGAAAATAACAGAAGAGAACGGAAAAAACGGGAAATATGGCGCTGAAATTCAAATTTTGAATTTTAAAATTTGAATTTCAAAATTTTAAAACTAGAAAATAAGGGAAAAAAATGTAAATAACAGCCGTTTTTTACACGAAATTTTCCAGAAAATAACGGTTGTTATTTTCGTTATAATGGCCGTTATTTTTTGGGCATTTTAACAGTCCATAACGTAACAGGGTAGGTCCGAATCCGTTATAACGGCCGTTTTTTAAACCTTGGTTAAAATTACTATTTTTGCATTTCATTATTAATTATAAAAACTAATTTATGGGAACATTACAAGAATCTTAATTTAATAAAACTAAAATTATAGTTAAATATCATTAAAAGGGTCTCGATTAGCAAGAAAGCAGGCCA
This sequence comes from Euptelea pleiosperma, assembly GCA_035048495.1. Lineage (NCBI taxonomy): Eukaryota > Viridiplantae > Streptophyta > Magnoliopsida > Ranunculales > Eupteleaceae > Euptelea > Euptelea pleiosperma. The sequence goes on along the minus strand of CM068540.1, from coordinate 36,279,022 downwards.
ATATTTCATGGTCATGTATATAATTCCATAAAAAAATGGAGGATATAATTAAAAACCAATCTTCCAACTTCAAATAACCACCAAGAAGGTCACTTTGCTTTAAATATAGTATAGATATAGTGCTCTCCACTAATGTTTTAAATGTTTATAACTTGTTACAACTTACTAATCACATGTTTAAGTTAACACACCAAGGCTGACCAATTTGTTTCCCAAAGACCATCTCGCACGAAATGGAATATAATAAGCAAACTCGGCCATATGTTGAGGGCATGACATATCTATATAACAAAAAGACAACGGTTGTCTCCTCCTGTTATAGGGTTAATATATTCAAGGGCCCATATTAACCCTTATATAAAATAAAATTTAGACGGTTGGATTAATTTAACAGAAAAAATTGTCTCCCCACTTCTACCTCTCTTATCGGCTTCACAAAGGATGACCGAGATCTTATCCCCCAAATGGACTATGGATCTCAACCACTCACACCCGATTTTAGGATATGCTTTGTAGGGGAGTGCCGAGGGCACGGGCCACCCACTATACATCTATATAATAAAACAAAACGGTTGTCTCCCCCTTTTATCCGGCTTCATAAAGGATGGCGGAGATCTTATCACACCAAATGGAAAGTGGATCTCAGCCACTCACACCAAATTTTGACAAACGCTTTGTCGATGGGTGCCGTGAGCATAGGTCACCTACTATTTACCTACATATAAGGAATGAAATGGGTTGGATTTACATATAGCCTAAGGGTCAGGCGCAAGAGCCCCACTTTTTATGCCTCGAGAAGGGTGTTACCGTTAAAACTGCCAGGGGCAAAAATGAAAAAATTAGTTTTTAATGGATTTTAATGATTTTAACAGAAAAAAGTTGTGCTGAAATTCAAAAGTTAAAATTTGAAATTTGAAAATTTAAAAAAATATAGAATTTAACAGAAATTTAATAGTTTTCTTATACCCCTCTTATCTTATATGGCTTCAATAATGAGTGGCTGAGATTCACTATGCTTCATAACTCCCACCCGATTTTGACAAACACTTTGTCTGAAAGTGCCGTGGACACAGGCCACCCATGCATATATCAAGACAACTCAGTTGTATTCTCTTATCTTATCCATCCATCTAATGTGGATGGTTAGATAAAAAATGGTTGAGATCAAATCCATCGATCTAATGTGGACGGTTAGATTTCAGCCACTCAATCCGCCTCATTTGACCTAAATTTATTCAAAATTTAAATTTCAACACCTTTATGTTTTGTTATTTTTCCATTTCTCCCTCTGTGCATTATACCATTTGAGTGCCGAAGGCACCCAATTTTTGTTAACTTTTTTGTCCGAGAGTGCCATGGTCATGGGCCATTTACTTTTCTATATAACAAAACACATTGGTTGTCTCCCTACTTATACCTCATCTTATAAGCATCAACAAAGAAGGGCCGAGATCTAATCCTCCCCCAAATGGACGGTGGATCTCCACCCCTGATTTTGGCAAATTCTTTGTCGAGGAGTGCCGATAGCACAGGGCACCCACTAGTCTATATAACAAAACAGAGAAGTCACCTATATCCCACCTCTTATCAGCTTCACAAAGGATGGCCGAGATCTTATCACCCCAAATGGATGGTGGATCTAAGCCACTCACCCGATTTTGGCAAACGCTTTGTCGGAGAGTGTCATGGGCATGGACCACCTACTAGTCTAATATAAGACTTGCATTAATAATATTGCAAGCATATCTAGCACATCCTCACTATACTTCTCCATGAAAAAAGAAATCCTCAACATAATAAAACACCAAAACATGGTGAAAGCAAATGAACTTGTGGGACCTTACGAAGGTTGTGGAGAAAATTATATTCTTGTAATGATGAAGCTGGAGAAAAGAAACCCTCACCATGTCTACGACCGTCCATTGCAGAACCAACTATATTTCCTTCTTTCCTATTTATGACAATAGAAAAATTAATTTCCAATGATGGATTTTTTTTTCAAGTTCCTTGGTCCATCCCTGCCATGTTTAGATGCATGGTTATAAATTGATGGTTCTTAAAAAATCGTCTTCCACAGATTGGTCCCATGGATATTGTGGTCAAACACCTCAACTTCATAACCTTCCACTAGCGGAGCGGCACGTGATGCTTAAGTGCTAAAAAAATTTAGTGAAATTGTATTTAAAATAATGATGAATTCATTCAAATTGCTAAGTGGATATCTCAAAAGAATCAAAACAAAGATTTACTCTTTCGCACTTTATTGTTGGTCATAAAAATAAAATTTATAAAGCTATTGTAAAAATTTAAATTAATAAAATAATTTAAATAATTTTTTTAATAATGGATCCATTTTTTATTGCAAAATCAATTTATTGATTTATTTTTATTTATTTTTTGGTAATCAACCCCCTTTATAAGATTTAAAGAGCGAAAAAAAAAAAAAAAAACACAAACCATTATACCTTCATAGCAGCTGAAAGCCACGATGGAATATCATCAGTCTACTTCATAGCAGTTGAGTATGGAGGTTGTGAGTTCGACTCTCCTTGAGGCCACCCCCTAGAAAGAGTAGAGGATAATAAGTGGCTCAGTCCACATTAATTCTTCCAGTACACTTTGGCACGTGTGGAAGGGCTGACTATCGTGCCCACGGGACTAGTCGGGTGCTCTAAGAGGCATGGATACCCACGGTTTCAAAAAATAAATAAATAAAAATAAAAGAGAAGTGGGTGTTTGGGAAGAGAAAAAGACCCCAATCTTATTATAATCACAAAAATGAAAAGACTAAAGTACCCATATATGAATTAAAACACACCCTATATGACTATAAGGATATTTTAGGGAAATAATGATAAAAGGCAACATAATGGCTCAAAATGGCCGACGACTTAACGAGGTAAGCCACGTTATGTAAGTAGAGTTTTTCCTTTGGAATGACAGCCATTGAGTATTTTCAAAGCTCTCTTTTAGTAAAACTTGTCATATGAGAGGGTGTGAGCTGGTGGAACAAGTGGCCACTTTGACCTTGCTACGTCAACTGCCACGTGTAAAACCCTCGTCACTGCAACCCAAGGACCCGGCCTAGATTAAAGTTGACTAACTTTGTCATTTATTTCAACAGGTCATCAAATTTCACTTTAAATATATTCATGGGCAGTATGTGCGTTGCGCGTTAAAGAAGAGTATTTAATCAAATTAAAGTGTAAAAAAATATATATAATTTTTTTTTTTACTTTGTAACAAAAATTTCATGAACAAAATCAATTATCCTTTGTGTAGCATTTCCTTGAGACCTCTGATTAAATCTATCTATATAACAAAACATGGATGTTGTCTCTCTCTCTTATAGGCTTCATATATCCAATGGCCCATATCAACCCTTACACAAAATAAAATTTAGACGGTTGGATTAATTTAACAGAAAAATTGTCTCCCCACTTATACCCTTCTTATCGGCTTCACAAAGGATGTCTGAGATCTTATCCCCCCAAATGGACTATGGATCTCAACCACTCACACCCGATTTTGGGAAATGCTTTGTAGGGGAGTGCCGAGGGCACGGGCCACCCACCATACAAAACAGAGAAATCATTTATCCCCCCTCTTATCAGCTTCACAAAGGATGGCCGAGATCTTATCACCCCAAATGGATGATGGATCTATATATATATAGGGCCTGTTTGGTACGTGAGAAAAAGAGTTCCAATGGCGAATATTTAGCCAGACGAATATTATCTTGACTAAATATTTGTTCATATCAATATTTAATGACGTTTGGTACATGTATTAGCTAGCTTACTTCATTTTCTTTCAATTTGAGTGGGTCCCACAAATTTTAATGTGTTTGGTTACAACTTTTAAGTTATTATAAGGTTATTTTGTATTGAAATTTAGGGAATGTGGATAACATATGATTAGCTTTTCCACGTCCCATATACACATTTTGGATGAAATCCAGCACAAGTGAAAATCCAATGTTAATTGGGTTTGACTTGCATGAATAATAAGGGGATGGTCTCTTGTTGGGTAAAAGTAAAAATTCTTGACCAAACACCTCCTTAATTCCCTCATTGGTTTGGGGAAAGGGAAGGAAAGAGAGAGGAGTATGTGATCGGGCTCGGGGTCGGGTCGGGTCGGGTCGGGCTGCCCACACCCAATTCGAGTTTAGATCAGGTTCTAAATCACGTCCGAGACTAAGCCTAAGCCTTGCAGAACCTACGTCAAACCCGACCCACCAAAAATTTATTTTTTTAGAATTCTTTTCATAAGAAAAGATTCTTTGTTAGAAATATTTTTCCTGTGAACCAAACGCAGCAGCATGATTTAACTGGAAAAATCATATCTCTAACATCTAGGGGAGTAAATCTGGCCCATCAGCTTGTGGCCCGGCCCATTATGTATCTGGACAAGTCTTGGGCTTTAAGTTTAGGCACATGGAACCATCCCATTAAGAGGGTTTGTGGGCAAATCCGCAGGTTTGGCAGGTTTGGCCGGCCGTGCGTGCCACGGCCCACAAAATCCCCTTAACAGCCGCCATCCCAACAGCCATTTTTAGACAATTATCTTTTGGGTATATTAGTAACACCCCACGAAATTTGAAAGTAATTTGTAATACCTCCTTATACTTTCAAACTTTATGATTATCGCCCCTGACCCAGTTTAACCATCATTTGACTAACGTTAAAACGTGACATACATCCACATGTTAATGAACTTATGAAAGGACCATAATATTGCAAATACAATGCTAAAAATGTGTGATTCAAGTCCATTTTAACTGGAAAAAAAAAAGTCTGTTTTAACTGAAGTCAACCACTGTTGAACTAGGTCAAGGTGTAATCCTAAAGTTTGAAAGTATATGGGTATTGCAAATTGCTTTAAAATTTTAGGGTGGTATTAATAAAATACCCTTATTTTTTTAACTAGGCCCGGCCCGGGCTTTGGAATTTTAGTATTGGAAAATTTCTTAAACAAAAATAATTTTAAACTATTTACAAAAAATAAATATAATTTTAAAAATTTACCAAAGAACAAAGTAATTAGACTCTACTGACAAAAATTGGAAAAGGCTGCCAAACGCCCAGGGTGTTTGCCCATTGAGGGTAAAACCAAGGTTTAAAGGAGGCCGTTTTAACGGTTAAACGGACTAGGGGCGTTACCGTTTAAACTGTTTAAACGGCTGTTAAAACGGATTGAAACAGTTAGGGGCAAAAATGAGAAAAAAAATGGAATTAAACGGTTTTAACGGAAAAAAAATGGAAAAAGTGGCGCTGAAATTCAAATTTTGAAATTTGAAAATTAAAAAAAAAACAGAATTTAATGGATTTTAACGGAATTAAACGGCCATTTTTTTTTTTTAAATTTCAAAACTAAACGGCTGTTTAAACGATTTTAACGGCTGTTAAAACAAAAAAACGGCCGTTTTTTTCAAAACCGATAAAACATGTTTAAATGGCTTTAACGGAAACGGGCTTGGGGCCGTTTAAAGGAACGTTTTTAAAACCATGGTTAAACTTCTATCGTAATACAAGCCCCGTGGCACACTCTTAGTAGACGCTGACTGTCTGGATGTTTGGCCAATCACTAGGTGGACCTACACACCAAAATAAACATGATTAGTGGTTTGTAAGCATTGGAATGAACATGGGTTGATTTAACAGTAGGAATTTGAGCATTATTTGAGTGCAAAGATCCAAAGGTTGTAAATTACTAATCAGGCTGATTTTTGTTTTTACAGGTCCACCGAGGGACCGGTCAAACATCCATACGGTAATAGTCCTCTAATAATGTGCCACGTGGCTTGATTACACCACGTGCGTGGGTATATCTTAATTACTACCTTTTCGGTGTATAAGCAGCCAGACCAACCGAGCGGGAGTTGGTGGGAGGGAAGAAGCGGAGAGGCTGCTGAGAGACACAGATCAATAGTTGGGTGGGTAGGTGGATCCTTCCTTTATATATATTGGAGCTAACTCTCACACACCAAAACTTCGCCCTCTCTCTGACTCTGTCTCTCTCTCTCTTCTCTCTGTCTCTCTCTCTCTAGATTGATCGATCGACGACAATGGCGTCGTCTCTCTCATCAAAACCATTTCTAAGCGCTCCGAGGACGGACGGTGGTTCTGGTTTGGGATTCCAGACCTCAGATTTAAGGAAATTATCGTCTCCAACTGTCCAGATCTCAATCCGACGCAGCAGCGCTCCGAGGAAGCAAAGGCTAGGTGAGTTCTCTCAATTCTATCTTTCCCTTCGAATTTGATCTTGTCTAAGCTGTTCTAAACTGCTAATCCTGATTATCTATGTGTCGGTCGTTGAGTTTGATTTTAGTTATTGATTGACTTGCTTGATTCCGATATCTGAGAATTCTAGGTCTTTATTTTGTTTTTGAACTTCACTTTTCAACCTATTTCGTAAAATTGACTTCCTTTCTACAAGGTGAATGTCCATGTTTTTCTTTTTCATTTCTCTTCCTTTTCAATCAATACTGCGAAATCAATGTTTCTGTTAAGATACAGGATTCTGATTTCTCAAAATCTAGTTCTGTTTCACTTTTATGAGATTGTGTTTGATAAAAAGGGAGTTTCTAATGTAAAAAGATTGCCACATACACCATCTTTAGCCAATGTGTCGGATCCCCGTTGGCACTCCTAAGAACGTGACTATTCAAAATCTGTGTGCCATTTCATAAATTTCAGATGTGGTGAACAATTTTTACAAATCTACAAGGACCGTCTGAAGCACCTGATGCCCATGCTAATTCATTGCAAGAATCTCCTTTTGCTACAAAAGGAGCATCGGAGGAGTGACAGATTTTTAGGTGTTGGAGGAGGACCCATGCCTCCACCTTGTTCGATTCCTTGATGTTGATTGGGCCAGAATTCATCTTAAACTTGTAGTGGTAGGGGTACAAATAACAACATGTTGGACCTGAATACAGCGGTCCTTCAGGAATTCTTCAAGCTCTAGCAGATGGGCGTCTCGTGTCCCTTAAAATGCCCCCTGTTCCTGCCGGGCTGAGAATCTAAAGGAAGAAGACTCATCAAAATTTAACTTCACTCACCCGTCTTTCAGATTTTCCCACTACAGAGATACCTTTTCTTTTAAGGCCTTACTGTCAGAAATTTTCAATTCGTGTTGGGGTCAGCTGTATGGCAATCTTTAAGTTCCTTCATAGATACCCACCTAATCATTTTGTGCTATGTTAAGGAAGGTATCGAAATCTAATTTGGTTTATCTTGTAAAATTCAACTAGTCCTCTCTTCCAAGTGCCCAAACATAAAACAAATGGTGGAAGTATCCTAAGAATTTTTCCTTTCTCTCTAAATTTTTGGTGGACCACCTGGCCACAAGATTGAGCATGTGCAGGAAAACATCCACACAATTCCAAAGACTTTAAAGTGGCGTATCTGATTGCTGTAGTGAACTTACAATTAGTAAAGAGACGATGCACATCCTCTTTGGGTTTGTTGCGAGAAACACATTTAATTCGGAGATACTTGCCATGACGATGTAGTTGGTTAATTGTAAGAATTCTATCCAAAACCACCGTCCATAGGGAGAGTCTAAATCTTGGGCCAACTACGGTGTATGTTTTACTTTGATCTGAAATCTAAATCCTTGGGCCAACTTCTAGTTCTTCTTTTGTTGTTTCAAAGTACTTCTGGTTTGAATTAAGTTACGTGACTTTGGCTTCTGTGAAATTGTCATGCTTGCTTTTCTCTTCAGATCCCGATTCAATTACTTTTCTCGTAAGTTCTCCTTACTTGGGTCTTTGCTTCAATTTAATATGAACTTTTGTTCTAGGTTGATGAATTTATCCTTAATTTGTTGTCTGAGTCCTCAGTTGCCTTGGTTCGCCTGAAAGCTGTAGTTTCTCTCTTCTCATCTGGTGTTATCATTTTCCCTTAATGCTTGTTTTTGTTTACCTTTACTTTAAAGTTTCTTTGTTTGATATGCTCGCAGAATGAGACATAGTTGATTTCATCCATGCACATATGCAGGTAGTGGGCCCACAAATAGATTGATCCCACCTAGGAGACCTCCCATAGCAAGGTTGAGTCGATTAGATGACCGTAACCTTTTATATATCTCATTGTTTGGGCTTTGAACTATCATAATAGACATGGAAAAGGTCCATGCAAAGATTGGATCTAAATGGTTTGATTTGGTTTAGGATATCTTTCAAGTTGGTGTCAAGTAGTGGTTCCAACTTAGTGCAAGTGGAGTTCGACTCAATATATCGCTAAGGTTTTCTTAGAGCGAAAATCCCTAAAAAGCTCTTACAGAGTGCTAATCCAAGCAATCCCAAGAGTTCACAAATGAACAAAATAAAGCCTGAAGAAAAATTTCATTCAATAATCAAAGCTCTCCTTACAGATCTCGTAACAAATATTTATAAAAAAATAAATCATAAAAGTTAACATGAGGACTAAGAAATTAATTTGAACCATTGATCTAAAATAACTTAAATCTGACTTTTAAATTGACTAAAATGTCCCTAAATCATATCACTATAAGTACATTCAATTTTTTAACATAGTTTTTAAGTCCAAAACGTCAAAATCTGAACAAAAGTCTGTGAAATTGCTGTTGAAGATATCAAAATGAGCTTTCCAATGCATCTAACAGATTTTCAATCAGATATGAAAACAAATTTGTCTCCTGGAAACTGACTGCATCATTTTCCTCTTGTTGGAGAAAACACGCCCTCAAGTTTGTTTTGTCATATACCCATCATTTTTCTTTGGCCTCGTTTTTTATGATGTAAACCGATACCTAACTGGAGTGTTGTATCTTCCTTAGATCTTTGTTTCCCCACGATCCAATTGATGTCATATTGTTGAATTGTCTCTTCTTTACGTGTGAATGATGACACATTAGAAGATCTTCATATGTAATGATCTTTATATGCATTTTTGTGAATTTGATAACCAAATACATCTTCACATGAATGATCTTTAGCATTGTGCACACATTTATCACTTATATAAGTCACTGTCATTACAATCAAATTCTAACACAGTTTTGAAGCCTGAAACGTCATAATCTCAGAAAAGTCGTGAGATGGTTGTTGAGGATATCGAATGAGCTTTCCAGTGCATTAATGGCTTTTCAATCGGATTTATGAATAAAAACTTAGGCCTCTTAGAAGCTAACTGCATCACAACCTTTTGCATAGCTGCAGCATATATAAATATTCCATTTAAAGATTTCCTTATGCTCTATGAACGGATGCCGTACACTTCCACATCATCCATTTGCACTGTTTTGTTACTTTGCCACTCGTAGTTGTGTTGTTATCTCCTCTAATGTTAAAAAAGTCTCTAGTCTTACATGTTGCTTGTTAAATACCAGAGGTGCATGCAGCTGGAAGTACATTTGGAACTTACTTCCGCGTTTCAACATATGGAGAATCTCATGGGGGTGGTGTTGGTTGTATCATTGATGGATGCCCTCCTCGCCTTCCCCTCTCAGAAGCTGATATGCAAATAGAACTTGACAGAAGGTACTTGACTTAATATTCAAAGACTCTTTGTTGCTGTATTCAGTCGGAAGTTGTTTATTTAGATCTAATATCAGTTCTATGAGTCATTTGCTTGGCTCCCTTGATGGTAGTTCTGAGGCATTTTCAAGAGCCAAGGAAGTGGGAATGCAATTAATATACCTAATTATGCATCTGTGTATAATTCATCCCTGATAACTGTGGAATATGCCATTTACTTATACTGCAATTTTGAGCTCTGCCCAAAATAATGTGGTAACTTTCCAAGTATTCACATGTAAATGAATTATTGTACCCAGGAGGCCGGGTCAGAGCCGAATAACTACCCCAAGAAAAGAGACTGATACATGCCGAATATATTCCGGAGTTGCTGATGGTTAGTCTTGGTCCATTTCTTTTTCAGAATCTTCACCTTTTACGATGTTCCTTTTCAGTTAAAATGTACTATTTATAATCTTCTTGGGGCAAGAAGTGGAATGATGCAGGTTATGTGTATTACAGGAGTTACTACTGGGTCACCGATTATGGTCTCTGTGCCAAATACTGATCAGAGAGGAAATGTGAGTATCCCAAAAACTGGGGGCTATGTGATATGAGGTCTGAAGGGGGGCTACTTTTATAGAGCAAAATGGGTGTGTTTAAGTGGAATGTGGCTCAGTCTTTCCAGAACATGTGCTGGCAAGATAGAACACGTGCTCATCAATCAGGACCCTTCAAATGTTTGGCCATCATTTGGCTAGTTAATTTTTCAAATGTTACATTCAATTGGACAACCCTAAAGTTTGATTATCACAATGTTTGCTAATCTGTCCAATTCTGCATCAAGTCAACCGGACCTATGTGGAATATGAGACTGAACCACATTTCACCATTTCTGAATCAGTGGAAATTCAGTTTGAATAGGCTTGATTCAGTTTCTCAGCTGATTTGATATGGAATCAGCTGGTTCATTATTTTTATTTATTTTTTAAATAAAATACTATATATAAAACTAAAAAAAGTTTTATATATTTTAGTATTTAATAAATGCAATGATGAATAAACATGGAATTGCCCGATTTTGCATTTTGCACTTGGCCGTTTCCAATCCTGATTCTGTATTTGTGTACCATATTCATCAAAAGAAAAAAATGTATGTGGACCATGGATTAATTGCTAAAATGTTGCTAGGCAATAAAAATACGTGTAGCGAGGTGAATGGTTGCTAGGGACTCCCTGACATCGAATGGTTAGGATCTATGTTACCTAGACACTTCAAAATGGGAGCTGTACCCATGTCCGACACTTCAGTTTTAAGTGTAAAATGCTGTACCCATGGTGTTCCCTTGCCTTACCCAAGTAACGTACGTTAGGATTGTCCATTAGTGAAATTTTTGGCTACGACCCATCCAGTAAGTGGATGTTCTAGATTAACCAACACAAAATATGGCTGAGCTGTATTCCACTCACCTTGTTTGGTTTCCTCAAGTTTTAAAGCCAAGTATTCGGCATCTAATTTGTTGGTTTTATTATAGTGCTTGGAGTTTTGAATAATTCCCGTCTTATTGAACTGTTTCAGGATTATAGCGAAATGTCAAAAGCTTATAGGCCTTCTCATGCGGATGCAACTTATGACTTTAAATACGGTGTGAGATCAGTGCAGGTAACTTTCTATTCCAAGAAATCAAACTAGACTTATACTGAAATTGCAAGCAATTCAAAATTTTCCAAACCTAATCCTTAATTACTTGGGTGTGTAAACATTTTTTGTCGAATGGAAACGTAGGGTGGTGGTAGATCTTCAGCGAGAGAAACTATTGGAAGAGTTGCATCTGGAGCTGTTGCTAAGAAGATTCTTAAGTTATTTTCGGGAACTGAGGTGGGTTTATTACATCACCTGTTGGGGCATAACATTAGACCATGATGTGGGTTTATGACTGATTTCCATGTATTGCACTTATTGTGTTCGCCTCAAGTTTAGAATTACATTTATTCTGAATTAACTGAATTGAATGAGTTTACTTCAGCTCTTGCATATGCATATCTGTAGTGCGTGTAGTAATCCTGTACTTGCTTGTATATAACTTGAATATGTACTTATAGAGGGAATTGTGTAATTATGCAAGAGGCTATGGCTATTATGGTAATCAACAAATATTAATTATCTATAATTGGACTCTTTAGTTTTATGTATTTCATGTAGTTTTTCTTGTCCTGCAACATCACACGTGCAGATATTAGTGTTCTTTCTGTGCCTTAATATCTGTAACTTTTTCAGGTTATGGCATATGTTTCTCAAGTGCACAAAATTGTACTACCAGAAGACTTGGTTGACCATGAGACTCTGATGCTCGATCAGGTATGGTAACCGATGTTCTTTTATGCTTTTCAGTAATGAGAACCTTTCAAAATTCAAGAACCTAGATTGGATGTACGATCCTCTGAAATGAGCATATTAACGTAGGTCCATGCCATCCACTTATCTCATCATGATTTCAGAAATGCCCTTCTAGTAACCCTTCAACAATAGGGAAATTAGATGGGTGGCAAGGCCCAACCCTGGTGGAAATGCTCTGGAGTCACAGTTTGAGACCCTCGATCACCTATTAGCTGGTTAAAACTAGTAACAGTTTTGTTTAGATGAATCATATTACGAAATTGCTGCTCCTGAGGGTAGTCTCACTGGGTGCAATTCTGTGGAATTTCCTCATTCTAAAAACTTTTTTTGTTAACTGTTCCATAGTGTTCTTTTCCTCTCATGACCTGTGATGCGGAGCTTTAATCTGATCAGAAAAGCTCCATGCTTCCAGACTCCAAATCAAGCTCTAAAACTGTGTCCGCAGCCGTTATCAGTTAACGCCATTTTAATCAGCCCCCAAAACAAAAAAGGGGAAACAAGAAGAAAGAAAGTACTCCCCACCAAAAAATTAAAAAGAATTAGGAAAAACATTATTTTATTATTTCCCTTGTGTTCTGTTAGTATCTAAACAAAATTATATACTGGTAGTGTTTTTCTATCTAGAGATGTTTCTTAAGCTGTTTTACTTCTACTAACTGAGATTTATTCAATATACCTTTTAATAACTGTATTTATGTGTGAGATGCTAGTAGTACCAGTGTAACACTGAGTTTCTACGTGCACTCAATGTGGACACCTGTCCATGTAAAGGTGTTTGGTTATTTACATGGGGGCTGTACATGTCTGTATTACCAGAACACCCTTACCTGGACAAGTGTGCAGCATAGAGTGCGGGTACAGTAGCACTTCTCATGGATGCATTGGCTTCTCAGGCTTTCTGGGTTTAGTGTGTTGGACACGTTGTATCCATGTTTAACACCCACATCTATGTTATTTAGGCGAAAGGACATCCTTCCAAAATTCTCCTAGTTTTACTTGCTAGGGTATTGCTAGTAGTCTTTTTAGCAATCTACTGAAAAATTTTCTTATACAAAATTTTACCAGATAGAAAGCAATATCGTTAGGTGCCCAGATCCAGATATGCTGAGAAAATGATTGCTGCCATTGATGCTGTCCGAGTAAGAGGGGATTCTGTTGGTGGAGTTGTGACGTGTATTGTGAGGAATGTCCCACGTGTAAGAATCGGTTTAGTTCCATTTCCTTCTGTTCACTTTTTCTTTCTTTCTGCATTTTAAAAGCTTGAGACAGTCACATTGACCTTGATGCATTCCCAAGTTCTCTAATTATTATTACTAAACTGTTGACTAACAAATACAATTATATGCCAGGGGCTCGGTTCACCAGTCTTCGATAAGCTTGAAGCTGAGCTGGCAAAATCTCTCATGTCATTACCTGCAACAAAAGGGTTTGAATTTGGGAGTGGATTTGCAGGTAGAGAAACATATAGAAGTATCTGAATTGTCTCTCTCTTTCTTCAACAAGTTTTATATCTGGAATGGGTGACGGGGAATGATCACTTGGAATGCAAAGTTGTGAAGGGATTTATCTTCTCTCTGATGGGATCAGATTTGCCTGTAATTGTGCGTCATTTAATCCTTGCAGGAACTTTTTTGACTGGTATTGAACATAATGATGAGTTCTACACAGACGAGCATGGGAAAATAAGGACGAGAACAAACCGATCTGGCGGGATACAGGTAAAGTCTTTTCTTCTTTTCCCAGGTAAGACAGTAAGATGCTATTTTTTTTATCTTGTGGGGTTCCCTTATATTGTTTTTAATCTGCAGGGGGGAATATCTAATGGGGAAATCATAAACATGAGAATAGCTTTCAAGCCAACATCTACAATCGGAGTAAGTTTTATCTTTCAGTAATCTTTTCTGATAAAAAAAAAAGAATGAAAAAAGGTTTTTACATGATAGGTAAGGTTCTAAGATGGGATTGAACGGGAGACCTTAAGGTCCCGCATCCAATTGAGAATGCCTTCGACCACTGTGCACTTTTAAACTATTTGTTCCGGGCCTTTCGTCAATGAACTGGAAATGGCTGGCAATCCCCTCACCCTCCCTACTCATGTGACACACCTATGGTCCAGATGCACGGGGTCTGAACCATTATTGAACAGTTCCTGCCTTGGATATATCCAAGTTAGCACCCTGGTCCAATGATTGATACTATCTCAGATCTTTATTCCTTTTTGTGAATTGTTAGTCACGTGTTTTAGGACCATCTTGGGTTAATTTTGGATCTAGGTGATCCCCTTGGGTATTATCCATTGGATTTTATGTCCTGACCCCATGTTCGTGTTGCTTGCCTTTTTTCCTTTATTAACTGATATGAAATGTTATTGTAATTTGATGTTTTTGCAGAAGAAACAGCACACAGTGACCAGAGATCGAAAGGAAATTGAACTCATAGCACGTGGCCGCCATGATCCTTGTGTTGTCCCTCGAGGTCTGTCTCCTCTCAAAAGATAGTGCTCTTCTTCCTCCATGACCCTCTTTTCCTGTTTGATTCTTTCTTATAATTATTGTTCTTTTCCTGTTTGATTCTTTGGGGTCATTATTTGCCTTGCCTTGCCTTAGTGGATTTGGATAAGGAAAATTGATTGTTCATTTTTGGCTGTTGGTGATGCAGCGGTGCCAATGGTCGAAGCCATGGTAGCCCTGGTGCTCGTAGATCAACTAATGGCACAATACGCACAATGCCAGATGTTCCCCATCAATCCCGACCTACAAGAGCCACTGGAGTTGCCAACCCTGGAGGCCGCCAAACTGTCCGTTTGAAAGGTGAGAAATTAAGCTTAATTATCCTTCACCGGCAAATTAAGCTTTCTATGAAATCATTAGGTCATGGTAGTAGAGTGTTCTTATAATATGGTTCTCAAGACAATGTCACGGGATTGCAAAGATTTGATGTGGTGCACATTTTGTGGTGTAAGAAAGGTCAAACCCCTTGTTGAATTCCCATCCAAATGTGGGATTTGAATGCCAATAGGGCGGTATGCACTTTAAATAGATTTAGATGTTTTGGCCATTGTTATTTGTTGCGTTATTTTTGTAAACAAATGCGTCCAAATTAATAAACAAATTGAACCCTCCAGATGTCAGGTGAGGTCTAATTTTTGAAAACCAAACATTGATCTCACACACTTTATTTCTTTCCTTTTGATTTTGATTTTTATTTATTGGCCTTTTATTATTTCATCTATGATTGGATCATATTCAATTGACGAACATAATTCCTATATTTGGCCGATGGTTGGGTAGTAGTTCCATCAGGTTCAAAGAGAAAAACTTGCAAGCCAATTTTACTGTACAGATTCTTGAGTTCCAAAGCTCTTCCCCATCCACGATGACCCAATTTACTTATGAAACTAGGGCGTGTCGAGATAAAGATTTTGGTGTTCTCATGGTAACATCATAATGTCAGTGGATTTGCACCTCAGGCAGGCTAAAATACTACTTGGTGCTCGTTTTGCAACTTTTGTCTAAGCTCATTCTTTGCACTTATAACTTAATAAGTGCGAAAAAGTAGGATAGTTATGCTTTGGATAAAAATGGCTTCATATAGGGGTGTTAGTTAATCTGCTGGCCGATAGCCCTTTAGCCTGTCTGCCTTAGAGTGGGCTTTGTAGGCCTAGCAGGCTGGGATGGGCATTTTTAGAGCCCGATAACTAATTGGGATGGGCTCAGGCCGGATAGGTTAAGCTCACTGGGCCTGATGGGCCCTTAGTGTGACTTAGCGTTCGAAGAAATCTCTTGTTTTTACTCCTGGTATCCGTTACGACTTGTGTGATCTTTTATAACAAAAAACCCAAATGTAGCAATTATCATTTGTTATTTTTAGTATCCGTAAATAAAGAGGAATGAATTTCAAAGTTGAAATAGTATCCATAATTAGAGTGAAATTAACGGCCCGAGCTCAGGCTAGGCATGGGCTTGTAGATACATCCATGGGTCTCGTTTCGCCAGAGCCTACTAGCTGTCGAGGTGTTGGGATCATTCACTTCGTATCTATTTAAAATTTTTACAAATTCAGTAACTGTCGTTACGTGGCATATTCTTAGAGATTTTTGACTGTATGTATGTTTGGCCCAACCCTAGATGGATATACAGACCAAAAATTAGCATGGTTAGTGGTTTCTAAGCGTTGGATTGGAGTTCTTTTCATGGGTTGATTGTTAATCGTGGAATTTGAGCATCCAAATGTTTAAAACCTTAACCGGCTGATTTTCGGTTTGTAGGTCCCCGTAGGGATTTGCTGACTGGTGGCGGTCAGCAAAGTTCTACTCCCACTGTGAGCCCGCCTTATGTCAAAGACGTTGAGAGAACAGCCACCTGTATGTGACACGTGGAACACTCTTCAAGACCACAGACCATATGGATGTTTGGACCATCCTTTGGTGGACCCATAGACTAAAAATCAGCTTGATTGGTGATTTCTAGCCATTGATTTGTGTATCCTAAATAATGCTCAAATCCCATGGCTAAAAGTCGAGCAATGAAAAGACAAAAATCCAATGGCTAGAAGTAACTAATCGTGTTGATTTTGGTTTGAAAGTCCACCGAAGGGTGGGCCAAACATCCATTTGTTCATTGGTTTCCAATGAGTGGACCAAGTGAGACATACAGCCAACGTCGTTGACAGAAGGCGGATTCCATGAGTGTGAATTGGGGTGACCTACACATGTCCAATCCATATAGTCGTCTATCAGAGTTATGTTCCAGAGTTGCCACATCAGTAAATGGAGGCACAAAAACCCCTACGTAAAAGGGTACGTAGTCTGTAGTTTCAGCCGAAGCAACCTTCGATTTTGTGAAAACCTAATCAGGGAAATAGGACTAAGAAGCTAGAAGGAGAAGAATATAATTGGATAGATTATTGTACGAAGAGGCTTTCAAAAAAGAGATTGTTAAGAACTGTCACAATATCTAAGCAATGCTCCATCACACACAGACATTCTTTCTTTGCCAAATGAAGTACGAAGCTTCCCAACGCAGCGGTTACCGTTCTAAGATTGTAATCAAAGATGAAAAGATTTTCCAACAGAGAAGATAATTCACCCAATTTAACGAAGGGCAGTGTTAACATTGTCCCTAGGGCAATATTGTAGCATCGCTGTCCCAAGATCCAGGCCACTGACGGTCATCAAAATTCCCACCACACATTTCAAAGAACATCCACTCGTTTGAGAACATGAAATGTTGAGCTAGGGCAGTTATGATGCACCGAGTGGTGGGGTCGATAGGCTGGTACCGAGGCAAGAAACTAGGATGCAGAACTGTCTTTTGTTTCATTTCCTGGTAAATGAGTAAATCTCTCAGAAACGGTGAGAAACTTGGACAGTGAAATCTTAATGAATACCTATTTATAATCTATTTTCAACAAACCCACAGATCAAACACGCGTTGCTCCATCAGGTATGAAATGGGGGACTATTGGAGTTATGAGCAAATAGAACACCCAAAAATAGAGAAAAATCTTCTCATAAAACGATCTCTGCTCAAAAGATGGTTTATCACTGTTGACCATAGAATTAAAACTGTGGACGTATTGCATAAGCAACTTTTGGCTGGTTCATAAGATGTCAGATGGGAGCTATGAGCGACAAAGTATCTCTAGCATAAACTCCTTCAAAAATGCCACAATGCACCCTTTCCTAGATATGTTTCGCCTATCCCTTGGTAGAAAACTACACACCAAATATCAGCCGGTTTGGTGGAAAACTACACACCAAATATCAGCCGGTTTGGTGTTTAGTCACCGACGGATTTGAACATTTGTTTAAAAATATGAGCTCGAACATGTCCATGATGAAAAAAAAATTAAAAGATCCAACTGCTACAATTCACCAATCAGGTTGATTTTTTGTGCGTCGTTCCCACCAAGGGATGGGCCAAACATCCATAGTCAGTGGTTACCAAAAGAGTGCTATATGGCATTTTTGTGGATTTGTATACCAAAGTCGGTATAGCCTTTAAGAAAAATCAATCTTGGTCACATTGATATCACCACAAAAATGTTATGTATCCCAAAATCTCTACAAAAAAAACAAAAAACAAAACTAGAGATCCAAATTACAGAAGTTGCAAATAAGTTTATCAAACTTTTTTGATAGGCAACAAGTTTACAAAACTGATCTAGGAAATCAGATGCCCACACTATTTTTGTACCAACTATTCAAAATGACATTTGTAGCATACTGTCCAAACTTGGGCATATGATTAACTGATAAAAATGTATTCCATGAGTTGAGAAATAACATGCTCTAGTTTGGGGGAGGGGGGTGAGGGAGGGAAGAGAGATGAAGAGAAAGAGATCCTTAATAAACTTTTCAATGACCCAAAACACAGAAAATCAAAAATCAAAATGCAGAAAATGATCTTGTAACTTCCAAATCCTGAATCAAGTACTTAAATGGGTTTGGAATTCGACTCATCTCATCGCTAATCTTTGTGTTCTAGTTGAATTCCAAATTTTCGAACCTACACTGGATGAAGACATCATGCACACAAGCCAAGAGAGCCCTCTTACTAACGAAGATCCAAAAATTGGTTCAGTAATATATATTGCTAGATCGGGAAAGTGAAAATCATAATAAAATTGCAAGTTACGATTAAATTGAAACTAAATAAAATCATCCAATAAGATGTGATATGGCAATGCACACACTTTTAAGTGCAAAACCATGGCAGAAACTGAGAGAGGCACCCTTTCAGCATTACACTTGTGACAATGCATAAAGGCAATACAATTTTCAAAAACTAAATACTTGAAAACCCTGCTGAGTTGAATGATGTTAGCACTAATTTTCTATGGTAGAGATCAAACAAACATTGTGATCACAATGAAGATTAAAATGCTAAGGGCGTGTTTGATTTCCCAGTAGGAAAACGGCATTTTCCTTGGGAAAACACAACTGTCCATTGTTAGATAGCCATTTAAATCTGGATAACTTTCCCTACTAATCCCAGAATTCATTTCCCATCCAGATAGGTGAGAATTCATTTCCACCTGAAAATACGCCTTTATTTTCTAACATAATTGAAATATGTGTTCTCATGTGCAATCCAACAGCCATTTAAGACATTTCCCATATGTATTTTCTCGGGAAAATTTTCCGTGCAATCAAACACGCCCTAAGTTCTTCTAAAGAGGGAACTCATGCATTTCTTTAGTATAATAGAACATAAAAGCAGCTAAAACCACCTAAGAAGCACACAAAACATATTTATTTAAACGGAAAGCAAATAGTTATACAGTTCAAACACTAATAAAGCAAGGTCTAAGTTTTCTCCACAGCTTAAACAAGAAACTTAACAAACGAAGGTCTCGGGAACCATAACAAGTTTAAGAAAACAGTGCAAGTCTGAAATAAAGCAACAATGTTCAACAAACTTCCAATGGATCCTCCTACCATTGATGAACAAAGACGCCGCTGTTCCTTAGACCCCTGAAGAGGTCCATGCAGTCCCCACTCGTAGCATCTCGAACATTCATACTGTCTTGGCAGCGAAGGAAGAGCTCATCAACAAGGCATATGGCTCCGCTTTCAAATAACTCATGGAGAAGTTTCAATTCCACTCTGCACGCATTCATCTTTAGGACCACGAAATCTCCAACGGTCACTGTTTGCTTAAACCAGACAAGAAAATCAAACCCTTCATCATACAATGATGAATCCAAATTTGAATCAGGATTAGCAGTGTCCTTATTTCCAGCCAAGCCCGGGTGATAAACAAAGGTAACACCAGGCCTATTGACATAGGACGAGAGGACAGTGGTGTCATGGTCAACTACATAGACATCGAAGGCTCGCGATTGTACGGGATAGAACGGCAGGAACCAATTCGAGATGCTGGAATTCATGACTTCCCCAGCCCCAATATCAATATAAATTAAACGCTTCCTAGAAGAGATATCCATGAACTTGGGTAAATAGGAAAACCTTCCTTCAATTTCTACTGGTTTCTCCTCCACAAGAGGCTCCAAGTATTTTATTAAAGGCTTGTTATTAGTAACTGACGGGCATTCATATGGGAGTCGGTAATTCTCAACGGAATTGACATTGTCAAATCTTTTCCTGAATACGACTAATGTGAACGAATTGATGCTACGAACATGAACCACGTCCGAGCTTTTCAGGAATGATGAAATGGGGGTCGCAGACTTTAACAAGCTACCCGTGTTAGAACTAGGGACAACCACAAGGATTGCCCCAATGCCGCCTGGTCTCAATACACGCTCGATCTCAAGCACAACAAGAGCAGGGACAGAAATTTTATCGAGAGCTCTGGAGAAGACAAAATCGTAAGAATTGTCATTGAACTCGAGCTGGAAAACGAAGTTTTTCCGAAGAAGAGAGAAAAACGAGTGTCGATTGACCCTAGAAGCATCAGATAACCCTAGTTCTTGCAATGCCGAGATGGCCAAGGCCGATCCCTCTCCGACGCAGAGAGCTTTGGCACCAGAATTCAACAATTTCTCATCCATTAGCTCTCTAAACATATCGATTGTGAAATTTGCATTTTCCTTGCATGGCATCTTTAGAGATGCTGCAAAAAGTGGAAATGCATAAGCAGATGCGGGTTTCAGATACCGGTTAGGAAGTAAATACGAATTCGAACCAACATCTAGGGCACAATCATAAGAACCCAACGCGAAGAGCTCCATTGGCTCGACATCGCGGAAAAGTTGCAGAGATGGAAAGATCGCCATAGCCAATACGAACAGGAAAGCACGAAGGAGCACACGCCTAGCTATGGCTCCGCGAAGGATTTGCAATTTCAAGACCTTATATGCCATGATTTCTCTTTTTGTTACCAAAATTGCATAAAGATCAAATATTTAGAAGAACTGCGGGATAGTTCAGATGTTACCTCGATCAGAATCGGAGATCGCAGAGATTATGATTTTTTCAAAAGATGAGACGAAAACAAACCGGATTACGTCGGTATTGAAGGAGACTAGCGAGTGCAAAACCTGGAGGAGGTGTGATTTCCACCCACGAGGACACCTTGAGATTTTTGGAACCCTAACCAGACCCTTTTCGGAAGCCTTCTCGGCAATGGCTCGTACCACGTTGGAACCATCTTCAGAGGGTTAAATCTCATTTCATCGAGATCTCTACATCCTTCCTTTAAGATCTACCAGATATGGAAGAAGGCCGAAAGAGGAGAGATTTTCAGATCGAGATGAAGAAAGAAAACCTAGAACGAAGAACTTAGCGTTAGGGTGAGGTTAGAGAGAAGAGAAGTAGGACTGAGAAAAGTGAAGTAGAACTTTGCTGACCGACATCCGTCAGCAAACGAACCACAATATAGGCCACGTGGTACACTCTTAAAGGACGCTAATCGTATAGATGTTTTTGGTGGACCTACTCACCTACATACCAAAAATCGGGCTCACTTGGTATGCAATACTTACAACTTAAAAGTATGCAAACAGTGTCAGTACGGTTGGATGTCCCTTGAAAAATGTGTTATTTCATTGTTTTCAAAAAATATAATTTATAAATTAAAAACACATTTTTCAAGGACATTCAATGGTGGATACACTGTTTGCATACTTTTA
Source organism: Euptelea pleiosperma (assembly GCA_035048495.1). Lineage (NCBI taxonomy): Eukaryota > Viridiplantae > Streptophyta > Magnoliopsida > Ranunculales > Eupteleaceae > Euptelea > Euptelea pleiosperma. Next base: position 36,257,543 of record CM068540.1, on the reverse strand, counting down.
CGTGTATAAATGTTTCATACTAGATTTGTCCCCAAAAATCAGCCTGATTAGTGATTATTACACGGTTAAAAATCAATCCATGAAAACGACTCTAATCTATGCTTAGAAATCATTAATCAGGCTAATTACGGCTGGGCCAAACATAGAAACCTCTATAAACATGCCACGTGGCTCATATAGTGGTTGGTCAGCAACTTTGCGCATGGATGCCCGTCAGCAAAATTCTGCTCAGAAAGTGGAGTAGAACTTTGCCAACGGTGACCATATGAAACACGTGGCACACTATTAGAGGGTATGGACGTTTGGCCAATCCTTAGGTGGACCTACAATCCGAATATCAGTCTGATAAGTGATTTCAAACCTTTGGATATTTGTACAATGGTTTAAAAAACGGCTTATAACAAAAATAACGGCTGTAATAATGGATTGGGACCTACTCCGTTATGTTATGAACTGTTTTAACACTAATGGCATTTATTTTCATCTTAAAAGCCTTTTTTTTTAAATAATGGCCGTTTGCAACAAAAACGACAATTATTTTCTGAGAAAATTTGTGAAAAAAATATTCTATTTCCGTTATAAATTTTATTGAAAATTTTGAATTCAAATATGAATTTTAGCGCCGCCTTTCCCGTTATTTTCTGTTTTTGCCTTGAACGTTAGAATTTGTTATAACGTAAAAAACAGTAACGCCCCAGTCCATGTTATACCCGTTATAACAATAACGGCATCTTTTAAACCTTGCTTCGTACTGTAGCAATAGTCAATAATGCTCAAATTGCACGGTTAAAAATCAACTCATGAAAACAACTTCAATCCAACGCTCAGAAATCACTAATCAGATTAATCATTGGTCTGTAGGTCCACGTAGGGTTGGGCGAAACATCCATTGTGTCTTCTCCTTGGTCATAAATCTATAGGATATGTCACGTGGCTCATATCGTGGTATGTCAGTAACGTTGCTGACTAGCACCGGTCAGCAAAATTCTACGTAGAAAAGCGTGGATCTGGATGAAGTGTGAAGTGGAGAAGGTGTGAACTGGAACAACTTGCTGACGATTGATGGGTCACTTTCACAATAGTACGAAGATTCTAAAATCATTAAATTAACATGAACACGTGTTGAGATCAGTGGTTCTTGGAAAATTCGGTTGGAAGACAACTCGGTCCAATTCTATTGGTTGGCTCAGTCACTCGTTCCGGTTTCTCCTCAGTCCTCTCTAAAACGAGTCGATGGCTGAGTTCCTTATCGACTATGTGACATCAGGTGAGTAAAACTTCCATCACACGAAATTGTAAATCACACAAAACACAGCCAATGAGTTCTCGGCACGTACACAAGTGCTTTTGCAACGTACCCATGTGCTTTTGCTTTTTAGGTGTACGCGCCGAGAACTCATTGGCTGTGTTTTGTGTGATTTGCAATCCCATTGTGATGGAAGTTTTACTCACATCAGGTGAGAGGGCATTCTGTCAAACTGCAAAATGTTGACGAGAAGAGGTTAAAAGGCTCACGGTAAGAATCATTTCTCTACATTTAATACAAGGGTCGGGCTCAAGTTACCTCCCCCCTTTACAGGACACAATTTGAGCCACGTGGCATACTCTTAGTGATTTCTAGGTGGACCTACAAACCAAAAATCAGCCTGATTAGTGATTTCTAGGCGCCACGTGGCTCACTGACCATCCATGGTCAGCGAATTTTTACTCGGTTATCCGTGGGCTAGTAGTATCCTTTATAATGATGTCAACTTTTTTGCTGTTACGTGGCAATGTTCGAAGTCAAGATGCATCAATCAATCCTCTTGTGTCTTCTCGTTGGGAGTCGGACTTCAGTTAGCATCTCCTGTGAGTTTTCTCGCAAAAGTCAGAGTCTTCAGACCGTAGGATGGTTTTTGAGATTTGTGAGAAGTGATGTTGAGGACAGTCATTGGTCAAGACCTAAGGATGACGATAGAGACGATGGCCACACAGGATAATGGTAACACTGTCATCTCCAAAAGACTTCAAAACTAATGATCCGGCGTATCAAGTAATAAGGTAAATTAGTCTGCCGGTGCATTGTTTTATAAGTAAGCAAATACGGCACGTGTTAGGGTTTATTAAAAATCCGTATTGTTATTTACTAGTGGGTGCCCCGTGCCCTCGGCACTCCCGTCAAAGCATTTGCCAAAATCAGGTGTGAGTGGCTGAGATCCACCGTCCATTTGGGAGATGAGATCTCGGCCCTTCTTTGTTGAAACAGATAAGAGGGGTATAAGTGGGGACAGTGGCGGAGCCAGGATTTTGCTCAAGGGGGGCATAATCCTTCTTCTATACTAGGGAATGACACATGGCATGTTCTTAGAGATGGCTTACTGTATTGATATTTGGCCCACCCTAGGTGAACCTACATACCAAAATTCGTCCTGATTAGTAATTTCTATCCGTTGGATTAAAGTTTTTTTTATATTTTATTTTCAACGGTTGAATTTGAGCATTATTTGATGTACTCGGATCTAAAGGTTAAAAATAACTAATCATGCATATTTTTCTTTTGTACATATACCTAGGGATTGCCCAAACATCCATCTGGTCAGTGACCTCTAATAGTATGCCAAGTGGCTCCCACCGTGGTCCTGCATCAACGTTGACATGGAGTCAAAGTTCTACTCTCTTTTTCTTTTTCTTTTTTTTTAAGTTCTACTCTTTAATAATGGTAAAAGTTAAGGAGCGAGAAATTTTTTGATGCTTACAATTTTATATATGAGTGTCAAGCCACGCCTAAAAGTGTCATGTGACACATTATTAGAGATTTATGACCGTACGGATGTTTGAAAAGTTGCTAGGTGGACCTACAGACCAAAAATTAGTCTGATTGGTATTTTCTGAGTATTGCATCTCAGTACCCAAAATAATTGTTGCATCTACGGTTGAAATTCAAACCGTGAAAAGGATTCAAATCCAATGATTAGAAACCACCAATACAGCTGATTGTTGGTCAACATGGCCATATAGAGATATTAAAACATCAATACATCATGGATCTCTAACTCTCTTCCAAGTGACATTTAAATGTGCGGCCTGGATGCTGTGTATAATGAATGTTTGATAAAATTATTGACCCGAAAACAGCTAAATTTGTAACACACCGGCTTAAGAGTAAAACCTGTGTCACAAGATGTTGTGATGGAAGCGGTCACAGCACTCAATACGAGCCACGTGGCATACGATCAAATGGAGTTGACCGTATGGATGTTTGTCCAGTCCCTCGGTGGACCTAAAAACCAAAAATCAGCCTGATTAGTGATTTACAACCTTCGGATTTTTGCACCCAAATAAAGTTCTATAATGCTCAAATTCCTACCGTTAAAATCAACCCACGAAAACAACTTCAACCGAATCAGTTAAAATCACTAATCAAGTTGATTTTTTGTGTACCGGTCGCCGAGGGACTGGCCAAACATCCATACGGTAATCGTCCTCTAATAATATGGCACGTGGCTCGTATTGAATGTAGTGTCCGGCTTCCGTCACAACATCTTGGGACACAAGTTTTACTCCGGCTTTAATGGTTTGAGCTTCGAATGTGAGCGCATTTAATATGTTCAGTCAAAAAGTAAAAAATATAAAAAGACATAAATACACTTATCAATATAAAAAATTCAAAAAAGTAAAATAGGTGGTGGGAGAGAATGGACACTTTACAAGATTAAAATATGAGGAGGGGCACTAAATTAAATTTTAAAGTTATTTTTGGCAACAAAATATTTTTTTTTCAAAGGGATTGGAAATCAAGCGGGGGCACGTGCCCCCTCTGGCCCCTTACTGGCTCTGCCGCTAAGTGGAGAGACAACTTCCCTGTTTTGTTATATAGATAATAAATGTCCCATGCCCACGGCACTCTCCGACAAAAGCATTTGCAAAAATTGTGTGCCCTCAGCACTCAAACGGTATAACGGACTGGGTCGTTATCGTTTTTTTCCATTATAACAGCTGTTATAACTAATTGTAATGCACAGAGAGAGAAATGGGAAAATAATAAAAATAACAAAAAATAACGGTGTTGAAATTTAAATTTTGAATAAATTGAGGTCAAATGAGACGGATCGAGTGGCTGAAATCTAACCATCCACATTAGATGGATGGGTAAGATAAGAGAAAACAACTGAGTTGTCTTGATATATGTGTGGGTGGCCTGTGCCCGCCGCACTTTCCGACAAAGTGTTTGTCAAAATCAGGGTGGGAGTTAATCTCAGCCATTGATATGAAGCATAGTGGATCTCAGCCACTCATTATTGAAGCCATATAAGATAAGAGGGGTATAAGAAAACTACTAAATTTCTATTAAATTCTATTTTTTTTAATTTTAAAATTTTAAATTTTAAATTTTGAATTTCAGTACCAATTTTTTCGTTAAAATCCATTAAAATCTATTTTTTTTCATTTTTGCCCCTGGCCGTTTCAATCCGTTTTAATGGTAACACCCCTCTCGAGGCATAAAAAGTGGGGATCTTGAGCCTGACCCTTGAGCTATATGTAAATCCAACCCATTTCATTCCTTATATGTAGGTAAATAGTTGGTGACCCGTCCCAATGGCACTCATCGACAAAGCATTTATCAAAATTCGGTGTGAGTGGCTGAGATCCACCGTCCATTTAGTGTGATAAGATCTCGGCCATCCTTTGTGAAGCTGGATAAGAGGGGGAGACAACCGTCCTGTTTTGTTATATAGATGCTTTATCCATATTGTGGGGACTGAGGAACCATCCCCACAAATGCAAGATCCTTATAAAAATCTATAAATTTAAGGGCGGGGCTCCGTTGACAGATCTAAAATGATAGATAAAATGACAGGGACACAATATAAGCCACGTGGCATACTTTTACAGGACTCTGACCGTACGGATGTTTGTCCTATCACATGGTAGACCTACAAACCAAAAATCAGCCTGATTAGTGGTTTATAAGTGTTGCAGCTTTGTACCTCAAATACTGCTTAAATCCCCACAGTTGAGATCAGCCCATGAAAATAAGTCCAATCCAAAGCCTATAAATCACTAATCAGGCTGATTTTTGGTTTGTAGGTCTACCATGGGATAGGACAAACATCCATACAGTCAGAGTCCTGTAACAGTGTGCCACGTGGCTTATATTGTGTCCTTGTCATTTTAGATCTGTCAACGGAGCCCGACCCTAAATTTAATCTTGCTCACTTATTTTTTAAGTAACCATGCATATTGTCTAAGGAACACGTGGTGTGTGATGGTTGGGTGCCATTGCTCGAAAATATTGGCGTTACGTATCGATTGGTCAACAATTAAATACCCAAGCCGCATAAAATAATGCATTTGGGTAAGATATCGGTTTCGGTGTGAACTCTCTCTACCTGTGTAATCACCTCAATGCCCCCCGTCCACGAACCCACCTTCACCCTTGATCGAGGATATCCTACGATTAAACAAACATGAGGTTCGGTTTACACGTCAATATAAATGTAGTCGTTAATGAAAGAAAATTGATTGCCAGCGAGAATGGTGATCTATGATGGTCTCACTTGAAACTCTTGAGAAGAAGAAATTTAATCCGTAGATTTTTAACGTAGAGAAAAAAGGATGAGGAGCTACTAGCTGTACTCAAATTGGATGAAGTGGGCCTCTTTTGGGCCTAGAAGAAGGGTGTGGGCCTCTTCGGGCAAGACAAATTGATAAGAGATTATGGGTCTCGATGTGGCCAAGTGAATATGAGAGAAGACTGGGGGCCTCTTTGGACGAGATGAAGTAGTGTGGGTATCGTTATGCTGAATGGGCTTGGGCTATATGAGTCCTCAAATGATAAAGTGTATGGGCCTCTTCTGAACCTTAGGATAGGTGTGGACCTCTCTTTGGGCCTATTCGCTTAGCCTCTATGAGTCCTCAAGTAATTAAATTATATAGGCTTTTGTTGGCCTCCCCATGGCTTGGATTTTTAAAAGTTCTGAAGTTATTCTTTTTTTTTATATTTTGGGTCAGTCGGAGTGTGGGCTCAGCCAATTTTGAGCTTGAGCTTGAGCCAACAAGAGTTAGAAAGAGGGTGAGGGCATCTTGCCTCACGGGCTTGGGCCTAGCAACAAATCTCCCCCAACAAACATTTTTTTTCACTCACCTTGAGCCAACTGGAGTAGGCCTTAGCTCAGGAGTGAGCAAATGGCGTTGGAAATCGGGGTTGTCTAAATCCAAAAGGAGGACTATCTAAAGAAAAACAGGAGATTGTTGTATCAAGGGCAGCGGCACACAATGATGACTACTCTCAGCAAAGGCAAAGGCTCATGAACGGCAATGTTTACGCAGTTGCAGAAAGCAAGGACGAGTCCATACTTAGATTGAGAGAGACCATAGCGACCACATGAACAGTAGCAGGACTGCTGGATCTAGTTACTTCGCAAGGAAGTTTAAGAGAAAAAATGCGCTGGCCCGGGGGAGTCTCCCCACCCAAAATGTGAGACACGTACTGCAATCCCTTAATTCAACCCATGTTAAGTCCCTGGTTAGTGGTTAACAAGGGGTACTTGTCTCACATTTTGGGAGGGGGACATCAAAGTTTGAAGTCCCCCGGGGCCAACAAATTTTTTCTCGAAGTTTAAGCCTAATAGGTGGCGACAATGCTGCCTGCCGAAGGAACAACACACCTAGTTCAGAGATCAAGAGAACACAGGTCCATGGATGACCTGCTCCGATACCAGGTTAAGGTACTTTCGATTGATGAGTACATAAACCCTAATCAAGGGTTTATATAGCAAATAACAAAATTCAAAGAAGGAAATTAATCTTAATCGATCGAATTTAATATTCTAATTGATAATAATCTTAATCTAATTGATCTTATCTGTAATGATGATGATGATGATGATGAATAAACATCCCTCCTTCAATCGATCGAGTATTTGAAGCGCAATTAGATAAACCCTATCACATACGTTTATTTTAGAAGCATAGGCAATCACTTGGGCATTGAGATGAACAGTCTTAACAACGTTGGGCACAATGAGTGGTTGGCCTGGCCAATGCATCGTGATTCACCGAGAAAAGCAACAAAGCGTTTCTCGATTGGCGTGTGGTGCTTGGTGAGCTAAGCATGCCTTGGTGGGTGGATTTATTATAAGGCACTACTTGGATCAAGTCGTCCGAAATGTACCACCGGGTACAATGCTTTCGTTTTGAAAATGATATTATTGGCTTAATTGACATCTGTCATTACATGGTTATGACACTTGTTCATCTGAGATATTGAAGAGCATGGAGCATGCCATTGTGTTCATGTGCCACTGTCCAGGTCATTGAGATAAGCAGGGGGCGGGTGAGAAAACCTTCGCTCACACTTGTGTGTGAGCAAAGCCGATCACACATCACAATATGAGCCACGGGGCACAGTCCTATAGGACTACGACCGTATGGATGTTTGGCTAGTCTCTCGGCGGATTTGTAAACCAAAAATTAGCTTGATTAGTGATTTCTAAGCATTGGATACAGTAGAATTTAGAGCATTATTGACTATTATTTGGGATACTAGATCCAAAGGTCTGACATAACAAATCAGGCTGATTTTTTGGTTTTCAGATCTAAGGAGGGATTGTCCAAACATCCATACGGTCATCTTCCTCTAAGAGTATGCCACATGGCTTATATTGTTGTGTGTGATCGGCTTTGCTCACACACAGGTGTGAGCGAAGGTTTACTCGGGGCAGGTTTAGTGGGCAAGTCTTTTCCTATGACGTGGATTACAAACGTGCTTATGGATAAATTAACTAAGGAAAGAAGAGCTTAATTTATCTAAAAATAAGTTATAAAACTTTTTCTGAATAGATATTTTCTTATATGCAAATCCTTTTTTCGGTAAAACTTTTTCTGTAAAATTGGCACAAGTAAAACGACAAGAAGATTTTCTTTTTTCAAAGAGCAAAGGGGAAAAAAAAAAAAAAAACGGTCTCCGTTAAGTTTGAAATGGAGCATGTGGGACCACCAGGGATAAGTGGCGCCAAGCACATTTTTGGCAAAATGGGCTGCTCGAAATCACCAGCTGAATACAAGATATCTATCAAAACATTCTCTGGCAAAATAAAATGCTCTAGTCATATGATTTGATTGTCCAACATGATCTCCAATGTGACACGAGGGAAATCATAATTCCTCAAAGACTGATGACACCATTACGAGTCGGTAAGGCGCCTTCATGTTTTTCTTTTATCGAACACAATTTCACCTCCGTACAAGTACAAAAGTGATTTGCCATGCAAAGGTACACTTTTGTCCGATTAAAGGGAAAGAGGGAGGTACCGGACAGAGTATTCGCACAGGGACACCTAATGAAATCACCCCTCGTCGTAAAAACCTATACTAAGTCCCAATCATGGTTCAAAATCTCACTCGAGACGACATTAGGTTTCTTCATGGAACAATGCATCTCAAGCGAGCCAATCTCAAAATGAAATGGATTGGTGCCCAACGGCCCGTTGATTCTGATCCAGAATGAGATCGGCCGAAACTGTTAGGATCCTAGGTGTAGACCTTAGCTTTCTACTTCTCTATCACCTAGGTGCTTTTGGAGTATTTGTTTATGTCTTAACATTTGGTATTAGAGCCAATGCACGTCTAGGGTTCGAGTCACAAGAAAGGTCACTATGGTTTGAAAAATTAAATAAATATAAATAAATAAAAAATCATGGGCTTGCCATAGTATGAGATATCGACGTGTTAAAAAAATAAAAAAACAACGGAGTTCACCGTAATATAGGATATGGAGGACCACGCTATAGTGGGCTATCGTGATCAGTCTCGAAGGGGTAACTTATGGAAAAATGACAGGGGTACCCTAGTACATGAAGGCTATGGGCTGGGTGCTCGACATAAAGTGGGCCAACAGGGACGTCAGCCTTAAAGCGTGGTGTAATGTTAGGATCCTAAGTTAAGACCTTAGCTTTCTGCTTCTCTATAACCTATATGCTTATGGAGTATTGGTTAAGGTTAGGGCTTAAGGCTATTAAGGTGGTTGCCTAAGGCCCCTTGGTGACAGAAGGCCCCCAGCCCAGGTCCCACTAACTGAGTGAATTTTTAACCCACCCCTTATTGGATTTACAAGCCAAAAATCAACCTGATTGATTATCTCTAGCCATAGATTTTAGTACTTTTTAGGACATGATTCTAGCCATTGCATTTAAGCATGTGTTTTTTAGTAGTAAATCCAATGGCTAGAAATCATCAATCAAGCTGATTTTTAGTGTGTTTTTAGAGTTTTCGCCTTAGGCCTCAAATTGTATCGAGACGGCCCTGGTTAAGGTCTTAACAGAAACTTTGAATCATGGTCCCAATGCACAACTTTAAGCCTTAAACTTCATTCGTCCTCCTCCTTTTCTTGATTCCTTGCTTCTCACATAGAAGGCAACGCTGGCAGATGGGGAAAGCGAAGCTGATATAAATTATCTATCTTCGATGTCATCATGCTCACCTCTTTTGTGACAAAGGGAATAGTCCGCACATAGAAAAGCCATTGCCGACCTTTGGTGATCATCCAAGGTAACACACCCATCCCCCCTCCACTAAAACTCCCCACTTGCCTTTATGGGAAGTTCTATCATCAACCCCACTATGATTTTGAAAGAAACCTTCCTCTTCTGCTACAAAAGCTGACTACCACCACATGCTTTGGGGAAAAGACCTTCCTTTTTGAATTTAGGTCATTGGGTTATCTTATCTATCTTCTCTCTTTCTCTCCCACTACATAGTTTGGGGGAAAGACCCTCCTTTTTTAATTGGGTCGGGATTGGGGGCCAACAATTTTGGTGGACCCACATAGAAGATGAATCAATGGCTGATTTTTGGTGAGGATGATCTCTATGATGAGTAGATCATCCTCAGAAAAATTCAAATCATTCAGATATTCGTAGACTAGTTTAGAAGTTGAAGAATTATGGACCATCTATTTTTTTCCATGTGGGTTAGAAATTTTACAATGGGCTGATTTTTTTGCTATTTTTTCCGTGTAACTTGAAAACCACATTTGATGGGGTTAAAAATTTCAGAATGAGCTGATTTTTTACTGGGGTGATCTATATAGTAAGGAGATCATCCTCCCCAAAAATCAGCCATTGATTCATCTTCTATGTGGGTCCACCGGAATAGTTGTAAGAAATGGTTGTCCCACGATCCTGACCCTTTTTAATTTAGGTTATTGGGTTACCATATCTCTCCCCCTCTCTTCCTACAACTTGTAAGACTTTAGGGTCGGGCTCAGGGGACTCCTTTTTCTGACTCGTCTCGGGAGTCCTGTCCTCGGCCATGGATTCCGAGAATCCAACGGTGGTTGATAGCTCTGAGTTGGCATTCACTTTTTGCAAAAGCTCACTTACAGAATCCGTGAAATTCACTACTGAGAACACAACTCCCAAGACGAGTCAGAAAAAGGGGGTCCTTGGAGCCTCAGCAAAATCTTTAAACGAAAATGCTACCCCACAGACAAAAATATGTGTGCTTGAGGCAATTGAACACTGGCTTCAAGAGTTTCATGGTACACGAGGCAACAACTGCAACAGGTAAAATAATTGATGCCTCGTAGACCCTTCGGCAAAATAATTTGAAAAATAAAATATACCAACAAAAAAAATGACGTATTAGTTAGGGTTGAATTTGTTACTCAGTCGGGTGGTGGTTCTTTGTCATGCAACCTTGATGTCACAAGTTTAATTCTAGTTTACCTACCAAGAAAATAACATTTAAGGAAAATGCCTTGCTTAGCTTTACTATTTTTTAATCTTTTTAGTTTATCCTTTTAATAAATTAATTAAATTATCCCTATAATATAATTAGGGGGCCTACACTTGACGCCTAATGGTTGTGCATGTGCTCATGTAAATTCTTAGGGTCGGGCTTGGGGGACACCCATTTTGGCGTACCCGCATAGAAGATGAATCAATGGCTGATTTTTGGTGGGGATGATCTCCTCACCATATAGATCACCCCAACAAAAAAATCAGCCCATTCTGAAATTTCTAACCCCATTAAATGTGGTTTTCAAATTGCACGGTAAAAACTTATGTTCCATAATTCTTCAGCTTCTAAACTAGTTTATGAATATCAGAATGATTTGAATTTTTGTGAGGATGATCTACTCACCATAGAGATCATCCTCAACAAAAATCAGCCATTGATTCATCTTCTATGTGGGTACGCCAAAATGGGGGGTCCCCCGAGCCCGACCTAAATTCTTAATGTTGCCCATAAAATGCTTAATGGTGTCTCACCCAAGGGTGACATAAACAATATTGCTCGTCAACTAGAGGTGCAAAATTAGCTTCTTTTAGATAAAGTTAGAGGTTCCTAGCCCTCTAGTGACCAAATTTAGCCATTATATATCTTAAAATTTTATGAAGAAAACTACAACCATCAAATTCTCTCCCTCTCTTTTTTTTTTTTTTTTTCGCAAATGCAATAAAATAATGTGTGCAAGCAAAGCCTTCTTGCAATTTTTTAATTACTCGATATTCGATTAGATAGGTCAACGGCCGAGAAAGTAAACTTTAAACACCATTTATTTAAGTCGAAGAATTTATGCAAATCGATATCTTAATCTGAATTATTTCTCCCTCTTGCACTATGCGTACTCCGAAAATCGATCTTACTTGTATGATACGAATGTATATGCATATCGTGACGTATATGTATATGTATATATGTATATATTTGTCGGCTAATTATTTGAAAATGTTGGGTTGAGGATATAAAAAGAAGAAAATAAGATAAGAAGGTCATATTATTAGAGTAGGGCTCAGGCGACCCACTTTTTCTGACCCCTCCTAGGAATCGTCTTCTCAGCCGTGGATTCTGACAACCCAACAGTGGTTGATAGCGCTGAGCTGGCATTCACTTTTTTTTGCCAGCACTCAACCATCCAACGGTCAGAAAAAAGGGGTCGAGTCATATTATTATTTGTTAATACTATCATTATGGGGGGGGGGGGGGGGGGCAATCATTTGGCATACCCACATAGAAGATGAATCAATGGTTGATTTTTGTTGAGGATGATCTCTATGGTGAGGAGATCATCCTCACAAAAATTCAAATCATTCCGATATTGGTAGATTTGTTTAGAAGTCGAAGAATTATGGGGGGGGGGGGTTGACAATCATTTGGCATACCCACATAGAAGATGAATCAATGGTTGATTTTTGTTGAGGATGATCTCTATGGTGAGGAGATCATCCTCACAAAAATTCAAATCATTCCGATATTGGTAGATTTGTTTAGAAGTCGAAGAATTATGGACCATTTATTGTTATCGTGTAACTTGAAAACCACATTTGATGGGGTTAGAAATATCAGAATAGGCTGATTTTTTGTTGGGGTGATCTATATGGTGAGATAATCATCCTCACCCAAAATCAGCCATTGATTCATCTTCTATGTGGGTACGCGAAAATGGTTGTCAAAAATAGTTGATCCTGACCCATCATTATAAGGTAGTAAACACTGTAAAGTGTAAACTGGTTTGGAATGTGGACACGTTTGAGTGCGCATATATATATATACTACCCCACATAAGATGTTGTTGCTGTCCCTCAGTTATTTCTAATAATGAAAAGCTCGATGTGATGGAGGTAGCTCGACATGATGTTGACCTCGTCATCATCCGGCCATCATCTACCATCCGTTGATCATAACATTATTTATCGCGAGATGACTTCTGGGATCTAACTGATGAGGCAGGCCAAAACATATACAAATAGAAAATTTGTATAGAGATCTTTACGGATTCGAATCGATGAGTCAACTTTTCGTTGGATGATAATTCAAACACATTGATCCTAACCCTATGATACAAACAATCAGAAAAAAAAAATTCTTTAGATCAGAATGTTTGGCTACAATCATCTAATTGCCCCACCCACATGCCACGTGGCTCAATCTTTCAGACCCACTAACACCATGAATGTTTGGTTTGCCCTCGGTGGACCTCATCATCATTATCATTATAAGTCATTTTAATAACGATATGGGTTGGTTGCAAGAATAAGGGCCCGTTTGGATTACCTTTTTTAAAAAATAATTTATTTTAAGAAAGGTTTTTCTAAAAAAAAATATTTTTGAAAATGTGTTTTTCTTAAAACAGATCGTTTGGGAAATCATTAATGCAAAATGTCTCTATCTTCTTTTAGTGGGCCCCATCATTATAATTGAGGAGAGTGATAGATAGGGAGATGTGGGTGTAGAGTTCTTTGTTTATTATGTTCAATGAGCTAGCAAGGTTTTTAAAAATTCTTTTTTGCCTCGAAAAACAAATTTCAGCTGTTTTTTATTTTTTTGTTAATAAAAAGGTTTTTTGACTAAAACATCCTATTTTTATGGAATAAATACTTTTAAAAAGAATGGTCATCCAAACAAGCCCTAAAGTTTTTCCATTTAATTATGTCTAAAGTCATCTCTTCTATTAATGTAGGTTTTCTAAAATTTCTTCTCAAAACCTCAACCCATATTACTATTTTAAACCCTTTTACTTGCACATTCATCCATCTTAGTATTGTCATTGCTCTATGTTCATGAACAAATCATCTCTTTCGACTTTCGTTCATTTGATCATTTATTGGGTATGCTTCTATATTTTATAAATGCGTTTATTTATAATTTGGTCTTTCCTCATATTGCCACATATCCATATCAACATTTTTATATCAATTATAATTAATATTGAGTCTAACTTAGCAGTTCAAGCATTGTCCAGATGTGGCACCATTGATAGCAAGCCACAGCATACATGGAAAGAGAAATTGCTTTAACAATTTTCCTGGACAATACTTGAACCGCTAAGTCAGACTCAATATTAATTATGGGCAACATTCTTCTCTCTCCTCCACATCATGTTGACATGTCACTCTCATTTATGACGCCATGTCAACAACATAACATTCTCTCTTCTTTATTCTTTCATCTTACATTAAAAAATATGTTTCTCTCTCTAAACATTATCAATGACTTTTACTAATAAAATAGAGTCCGTCTAGAGCTACACCCATTTCTTTCGTCCAATTCTTACACCCAGATGTGGGACCCACATAGAGATCATGTTGGACAATCCAACCATACATTGAATTGTTCTTCGCTCGATGATCATCATCACCAAAAATCAGTTAACTTCGACATTGCCAAGCATATAAGAAATTGACCCCAAATAATGGCTTAATTGGATGGTCTGAATTTTTCAAATTAAAGTCCATTTTTCTTGATTTTTTGTAAGGAGGGTAACTATAGCATGAAAAACGTATTGTGCGGTTGGATTGTCTAACATGATCTCCATGGGGGCCCCACCCTCGGGTGTAAGAACTGGATGTAAGAAATGGGAGACGGACTCAATAAAATAATGTAAAAAACTATAATTAATTAAGGTAATCAATTTATACGTCTTTTCCTCCTTCTTTCAATCTCAAGAGAAAACTTCAAAAAACTATTTCATATATTAAAATTTAATTTTGTTGTGAACCTGCTTAACAGAATAAGGTATTTTTTTTTTTTTTTGCCCGTGCTTTAGCACAAGCTTTCATTACTACTCAACTGCTAAAGAAAAGATACTAAAATAACATCAAAAGATTCAAAACCTTAATTTCAAAATAAATTGCCTTAAAAATCTCAAAATGTGATAGCAAGGAAAAGGAAAGACTTGTCTTCCCCCTTTGTCATGCAAAGAGAAACATAACTCAGTCCAATCCAATGTCATATAACAATTGAAAAAGAAAGAAAAGTCTTTCCTTATTGTATTTCAGTTTTCAAGAAATCATTCTCTCTAAGGGAGATTTGATTTTGTTATTTTTTTAGGTCACTCGATGAAAAATATCTATTTAAGTTTGGTAGTTTTTCTTTAAGTCGTTTCGACAAAAAAAAAAAAAAAAAATTTTTATTGAGTTTTTCATGGCTGCAGCGCTCATTCTATAATAACAAGGAACTGAACTAGACTACAAGCACACTCAGTTGGCTTGCTCATATAGGAACACGTTCTTGATTGTCCAACATTCTACTCCATAAAGCATCGTTGGTCTTACTGGCTTCATTATAGAAATTTTATTTTTAATTTGATTGAAATACGTTGATCACATAACACTCCGAAAACACATCTTTACTTTAACCTCGTTGCTCTAACTCTATAGACAATGTCTTCCTCAATCTCTCTGTTCTTATAAATATGAAATCAATGTAACGAAATTAGTTACTTAGTCGCTTCTTCTATAACTAAATCAAAAAAGTATCAACTTAAAGGTGAATCACCACCACTTAAGATTAGAGTATAGGTCCACCATAGGCTAAATAGACTAAAAAATTACGCATTTTGGGAAAAAGATATATCAAACATTTGAAAGATCCTTGGTATCAAAATCTTTTTGTGGGATGACATGTCCAAAACTCGAAAAGAATTTTGCTGACCGCGGCCACTTGGTCAGCAAAATTATGTACTGCCGACAATATTAGCCACCTGGCATATACTTAGAGATTTCGAACCTTATGGATGTTTGGCACAACCCTGGATGGACATACATACTAAAAACTTATCCTGAGTACTGATTTCTAAATGTTGGATTAGAGTCATTTTCATGGGTTGATTTTTAACCGTAGAATTTGAGCATTATTGACCGTTATTTGGAGTACAAAGATCTAAAGGTTTGAAATCACTAATCAGGATTATTTTTGGTTGTAAGTTGACCTAGGGATTGGCCAAACATCCATACGGTCAGCGTACTCTAAGAGTATATCACGTGTGACGTGGCTCATATTGTGGGCGGTCAGTAATTTTGTTGACGGGCGGCGGCAAAGTTCTACTCCCTAAATTCTCAGAACATGCGTGGCTCGTGCAAGCACGACCTCAATGTTTGGGTCTATAAGATGGATACGCTAGGTCTCCATACCTATCAAGCAATACATAGCGAGAGATGCGAGAAACTTAGTCTTGGACTCTTGGCGAGAAATCGTGAGAGAGAAAAGGCGTCCCGGAATGTAAGGTAGGTAATACCCAATGAAAGAGACTCTGTAAACTGTATGTAGGCCCACGCTTCACACCAGTTTTTGCCATAAATGGGAATCAAAGCAGTGACTGCTCGTCTTCGTCTCCAATCTCAAGGACCATAACTCCACTAACATCTCTCTCTTTCTCTCTCCCTCTTCCTCTCTCTCTCCAATTTATTGTCCTTCAAATCTCTCTCTGGTGTATCTGGTTATTTATTACTAAGGTCTTTTGAGAATTGGATCACGAAGGTTCGTGTTTGAGCGATTGAAGCTCCTTGCTACTTACTTTTTTAACAGTTGTTATGGGCTTTTGAGTTCTTGTTTAATAATGGGAGCTGAAGAGGAATCAATCTCTGAGGAAAAAGACGAGGGTTCATGCAACAGAACAACTGTTCTTCTCAACCAAAAGGTAATCGGCTATTCTCTGTTTGAATCATCAATACGTTTTTAATGTAATTTGGTTATTGGGATTTTAAATCTTGTTTACCTACTCTATTTATGTGGTTTTCAGGTTTCTGAATAAAAACCTTTATTGGGTGCCTCTTAGAATTCATTATTGGGCATCAAAATGATATGGGTGTGTTTGGTTTAAAGAAATTTATTCTTTTTCGTTGGATTTCTCTATTTTTTTTTAATTTTCCATCACCATATACCAAGAAGAACCATTATAACATAGAAAATTTTGTTGGATATCTCTGCTTTTGATTCTTGATCATCACAGTATTTCCACAATCCCAGTGCTTTTCTGTTTAAAGGATTGGAGGACTGAGCTTAAAGGGGGTGTCTAAGTTTGTATAAATGGCAATGGTTTTAGAACAAACAACAAAGCATGGGGGGTACTCAGAGGTTCATTGCTTGGTAGCTCACAGAGAAACCATTGCTGAACATCGATTTTCTCTAATTAAATAACCTATGCTCTGAAATCCCAGGCTTGAGCCACTCAGCTGAGCCAAAGGTAAACTTGTTGAATTCTTGTTAGCTTTACTTTCTTGGATTATTATATACACTATATGAATGATTTCAAAATTTCGTAAAGAGAATAAGAGAAAAGCACCCACTTGACAATAATAAATACAGACGTGAGAAATTGGACTTAGAAAAGCAAAGCAAACTTAATTGATTGGTGGCTTTGTAGTCTCAACAGATTAATATAATTGGGGAATCTTCTTGTTTAACGGGTTCAAAATAGAAACATGCCCTCAATTCTTTAAGGATTAGAGTCTGAATCTATTCAAAACTCGCTTAACTACTCAGTCTATACTTTCGAAACTAAAGATCTTAAATTATAATCTGAATTTTCAAGAATTGGTCGAGATTTTCATGTAGCGAGCGATTAATTTTTTCCCATCTTGAAAAATAACTGATTAATTTCTCAATGAATCTCACTGAGTTGGGCTGAATTTGAATTGGAATTTTTTTAGCTCTATACCAAGTTTTTAGTTTATACTGAATGTAAGAATTAGTGTCTTCTTAGCATATAAAACTCCATAGTTGTTTGTTTCCAACTGAAGATTATTTATTTTGCTTTCCCAACTCTTGAAGGGAGCTCTATCAAGGTAGTGGCAGTCATCGCTCACACTAGTTCATTACTGATACATTGTCGTGGGGTTCATGTTTAATTTGGTAACAGTATCTTTTTTCTTTATCTCCAGCTAGGTAAATCTAGACCTTTCAAGAAAGATCTAGAGAGATCCAGAGTATCTTCAGTTGCAAGTCTCTTGAGGCTTTTCTAGGATTCTAAATAAGTTTATTTAGTGAATATGTTAGTATAGACAAGGGTGGCTAACTGTGCTTTGGCTCGGATATTGAGTTGGCTGAGAGAGTATACAAATTGAGTGCTATTTATGTATTTCTTTAATTCATTGTAGCAAATTCTCTCTTCTTCTTCTTTTGCAGACTGAACATTTGACTGGAATAATGAAAGGAACCACCCATTCTCAACACTGGAGACGACAAAACCTCTTCCTTGAGATACCCTCAAGAACTTTAGAGGACTCTTCTGAGGATTTTGTGAGAATAAACATGCCGCCAACACCAAGTCCCACTCCCACAAAAGTAAATTTACCCCGAACACCCAGCCCTTCTTCTGCAAGAGTATATGGATCCCCAGGTCCCTCTTCATCTAAAGGTAAATCATCCATAAAAGGCCTCATACCACGAGTAAGCTTCAAGTATCGGAATTCAAATTCAGAGATCGAGAAGGCGGCTGTCCTAGCTGTAGGAACTTCATCGGCAGGGCGACGCGAAAAGCCTTCTGTCACGAGGTCATTGTCTCTTACAAAGATATTTACACCCAGGATGAAGAGAACATCATCTCTACCTGTTACGCCGATTGGACACTCAAACCCAGAATCTGTGCGTGGAGGAAGCACGGTCGATCCATTGAATTCAACTGTGAGTTAACTTGAGAACGTATAAGCTACCTGGTCTAATGTTTCCTGGCAGTACACATGGACGTGAAATGTCCCACTTAGGCCTTCTATGTCGAAAACTTCACTTATTTTTCTGACTGTCCCCAATAATGTGATAGAAAAGATGAAAACGATCATAAGTTTGGGTTAGTTCTTGGTGTAGGACATCTCCTGAGAGGGTCCATTAAAATGGTGGTTCCTGTCACCCAGCATGTGCACTGCACATATAAGAGTGTTATTGGGCTTCAAAGCCTGTGCAACTGAGGGGACTCTGACAGTTCCAAAGTCAAGTTTTTTTATCACCAAACCGAGGGTACCTTGCACACAGTGGTATACATATAAACACTTGCATACAATTATCTACTTTTGTACTAGACTCTTACCTCTCTTTTACAGAAAAAAGGGGCCCAGCGGCACATATCTCGTTCTCTTTCAGTACCAGTGAACAACAAAGCAAGAAGCATAAGGCGAATGGATTCCATAGGTGGCGTATTTCGTGTGATTCCTTCGACTCCACGATTTGTAGAAGGGAATGGCACCGCATCAAATATCACTCCAACAGTAGATGCTGGTATATCCCTTTTCTTAATCATCTTATGCTGGACCTATGTTGCATTGTGTTAATTCAAAATCTTAGAAATTTGTTGAATTTTATAGCTTTTCGAATGTGAAAAACTGGGACATGACTTAGTAGTCGCCCAGTGGCCTTTGTGAGTTGAATCCGTCAAGTTGAATGAGAAGATCGAATGTCTACAAAAACTAGCAACCCTCTGTGAAAACTCGCCCTATTTCTTCAAAAACCTGTTCTTAGTTCTAGGAATTTAAAAATAAAAATAATAATAATAATAATTTTACTTATCTACTTCTTGCTAACTAGTTCTTAGTTCAGGTCAAAACCAAGTTAAGTCATCCAAGTTCCGAGTCAATTCGCAGAGATTTTTACCACAGGGATTTTACACATCATCTGGGTTTTCAACATTTCAGCTGTATTTCTCTCACACTCTGTAACTTGCCGTAACTTGCCATAACCAACCTGTGTCTTATCTTAGTCTCGTGGTTCAGAGAACAATGATGCTGATGGTGAAGATATTCCGGAAGAAGAGGCTGTTTGTAGAATCTGTTTGATCGAGCTTGGTGAAGGCGGTGCCACCCTCAAGATGGAATGCAGCTGCAAAGGCGAACTTGCCCTGGCCCACCAAGAATGTGCCGTAAAATGGTTTAGCATCAAGGGTAACAAGAATTGCGATGTGTGTAAACAGGAGGTTCAGAACCTCCCTGTCACCCTTCTACGAATCCAAAGTTCCCAGACCCTTAATACACATGCAAACAGAAGTCAGCAAGTGGCGACTCAGCAATACAGGCAAGTGATGGATTATGTATTGTTTCCATGCCTAGGAAAAGTTTATTTATGGAACTAATTTTATAATTTCAAATTTTATTGATTTTGATTACCAATTTTTATTGATTTTAGTTATATTTGATAACTGAATTTCAGATTATATTATAAATAGGATTTGCTAGTTAGATGGGGTAAATGGTTGGTTGAGTCAACTCGATCAGAACTGGGGCTGAATCAAAGTGGTAACTCCATTTGTGTAAGCCAAGAGGATTTGATCTAGTACTCACTGCACTCAACAAAGTACTCAAGAAATTATTGATTTGTAGGTGTATATATATTTATTTATTTAAGAACAAGAATCTTAAATGTCATAACTACATCTTAAGTTTCTATCCAATATGAACGCATTTATGCTTACCATAAGATTCCATATATGGGGGCATTATTACCTGAACCTTCTTCCTACAAATCTTATCAGGGTTTGGCAGGACGTGCCCGTTCTTGTCATTGTCAGCATGCTTGCCTACTTTTGTTTTCTCGAACAGCTTTTGGTAAGATTATCATCTTTTTTATGGAGCTTCATCCCGTCTACCAACCGTTACTCTTGGTAACCCTTCCATTTTGTAGGTCGCCAAAATGGAAACTGGTGCGATTGCAATATCACTGCCGTTTTCCTGCATGCTGGGTCTTCTTGCATCCATGACATCGTCGACCATGGGTAAGTTTGTTGTAGACCCTTAAGAAATGGTTGAGTTGGGTAAATTTGTTGTTAAGAGTTTTATAGTTGGCAACAACCATCTTTTATTAGGGGGCATGACGCATATACATGAGGTTGGGACCACCATTTTATGGGTCCTGACCATGAGATTCCCTGGAAAAAAAAATCAACCTGATCAAATGATCAGAACCATCCAATCTTATTACATTCTTTTGAATGATCTAACAAATATGGCTAAAGGTTCAGAAAAGTGATATGAATTTGATGGCTCTGATCATTCAATCATGGTTGGTCCCTAAGACATCTCCTAGGTGGGATCCATCAAATGGTTCGGCTCGACCCAGCATGTGCACAACCTGTCCTGATATTCTGGTTTTAGACGATTATGTCCATCAATAATATTTAGACTATAAATTTATCATTCTAATTGTTTTTATTCTCTTCAATGCTCCCTAAATTTTCTGTAATTGTTTCATCCAGTGAGGAGAAGATTTGTCTGGGTCTATGCATCAACTCAATTCGCACTGGTGGTTCTCTTTGCTCATCTTTTCTATTCATTGGTAAGTAGAAGGTTTTCATCCCATCTGTTCTATTCATTGGTAAGTAGAAGGCTTTCATCCCATTACCAGTGTTTCATAACTTGCCTAGTCAACTTGGAACTAGGATGAGTCTTCTAAGAATTCCCCCAACTCGAGTATCAGGTTGCAAAAACTTGGTATTGGGTCCGCCATTTTAAAAATGAGCCTTGCTGAATGGGTAGGCTAAAGGATAGCTTCTACTGCATCACTTTAGCTTACCAACAATCATGAAACCTTTACGAGTTTTATGTACTCATTTGACTAGGCTGAGCCAAATCCGTTGAGGCGTCGGACAAGTTCTGTGATTTTTTTATGTTGTTCATGAAGTAACAGAATATTCAATATGTAAACAAGTGTGATCCAACCAAACTAAATTGTTTCCTGCATGGGATTGACAGCTTCATGTGCAAGCTCTTCTATCCATCCTCCTTTCCACATTTGCTGGGTTTGGTGTTGCCATGAGTGGAAATTCTATACTTGTTGAGTTCTTGAGATGGAGGAGAAGGTGGTGTGCTTTATCAGATCATCGTCGTGGCTCCCGAGAGGTCCCTCAGCCAGACCAATTGCCAGAAGGTGTACATCCACCACAAACAGGTCCTCCTAATCACCAGGAAATTGACGCAGAACATCCAACAATTCAACAAGGGAGTTGAATCAGTATTTATATAATGGTTGAAGGTTGATATTGCTGCTTGTAGCAGAGTACAAGGGTTTGATTGTATAGAAACCGGACGATATCTATCTCAGAAGTCCGTATCTTTCTGTCGAATCCTACATACCTCTATTGCACTAATCTTTCCCGAGGTACATTCAGAAACAGCGGAAACTCCTGTATCAGGATTCAGGACAGCCCATTTGATGGTTCCCACAATTCGATCAGACCCATAATCATAAGCATCCGTTGTACTGAATTCTTCTGGAGCTCTCCATGTTTCTGAATCAATCAGTTTTTGATATGTACACTATTTATTGGATCAACACTTGAAAAAGAGAAGTAATGCATAGCCAGTTGAAGAACAGTTCAATTCCAACATTTGGACTGAGGAGTTCTATATAACACTAGAGCTGTTAGTATTATTCGAATCGAATATGAGTATATCGGAATCCGATATAGAATCTGCTTTCTCCTGTTTCTGGACATTTGAAGTTTTGAAAACTTTTAGTGTTCATGAGAAATTTTCAGTAATGCTATGCTCTTCTTCTTCTTGTTTGAATTTGCTGTTTACTTGACTGAATAACAACCCTAAACTTCAAACTCGGAGGGAAGAGGTAAAATGATACAAATACCCTTATTTCTGGATCAAGGAGATTAAAGTCTTGGTAAAAAAAAAAAAAAAAACGTGCTGGTTGAACAGGAAAATTGCGAGGAATTATGACTGGAAAAAAAAACCCGTATTTTCGATTTCATTAAAAATTCAGATCAGATATTATCGAATCAGACATCAATATTCGAATATCAAAAGTTATCTGAATCCGATATTCAAAATTTTTGGATAATATTCGATTATTCGAGTATGGATTCGAATTTTCAGTTATCCATTGACACCCCTACACCTCAATGACCTCGCATATTTTTATGCCTTTATAAAAACCTCATGCTAGAGGTGTGCGCTTCTACGCAAATATGCTGGTGGTGGTAATTTTAGGTTGTTTACCTCATGCGGTTCATTATTTATTTATTTTCGTTTTTTACTACTTTTATTTCATTTTTTGTGTTCAATTAAAAAAAAAAAACATGCTTGAGAGGCTTACACTTCATGCTTTATGCCGATGAAGCGCCTCACCCACACGTGTCTAAAACATTGGGTGCAACAAATGGTTATCAGCCCTTTGATAAAAAAGAGTAAATAAGGAAACCTGATGAAAAAAAAAATTTAAATAAATATGAAAACGTGATAAAAAATATTATTAAGACATCGCGCCAGGTAGGGGTCGAACCTACGACTTTCTGCTTAGGAAACAGACGCTCTATCCACTGAGCTACAGGCGCTAATTTGAGGTTTTGTGTCTCTTTTACAATGTTGTAAGCATTTTGGAATACAACTTTATAAGGCAAAATATTTTGGTGAAATAACTCCTCCAGCTTATGTACTGACTGACCAATGATAGATTGGTTCTCCCCTTGACTAAATATAAAAAATCAGCCTGATTAGTGATCTCTAGTTGTTGGATCAAGCACTCAGAAATAATTACTTGAATCAAATGGTTAAAAAGACTCCATACGGAATTCTCGAATCCAATGGCTATAGATCAACAATCAAGCTGATATTTGTACGTTGGTCCATGACAGGTGGGCCATCACTCAGTGACCCCGAAAAGAGTGTGTCAGTGGGCCACAGGAAAACTTCGTCTCGGGTGAAATTTTTCGAATAAAACTTTGATGACCGGGACCTGTCATCGAAGGAGATGACAGGGAAGCAGATCTCGGCATGTGTATTTTGTACGGACTGGTCACCTCGTCCTCACCACACACGTACCCAGGTATGTACTTAGTGCTTTTTGCCAAAACACTCACCTGTGTACGTGTGCGGTGAGGCCGATGTGGTCCAACCGTACAAAATCCAGGTGCCGTGATCTGCTGCCCTGTCATCTTCTTCGATGGCAGGGCCCTGTCATCCAAGTTTTACTCAAATTTTTCGGTGCGTCAGGGAATACTTAAAAGTTAAAACGAACGAAAAGGGCGCGTGAAAGAAGCGGTGAGAGAAGCAGCAGCTTGGAGAGATACTGAGAGAAAGAGTTACAGAGTGAGAGAGAGCGAGGAAGATGCGGTGAGAGAAGAAGAAGCTTCGAGAGATACTGAGATAAAGAGTTAGAGAGAGAATGAAGATCGAAGAGGTTCAGTCCACGACAAAGAAGCAGAGAATAGCTACTCATACACACATCAAAGGCCTTGGTCTCGAGGTACTCTTCTTCTTTCTTTATCTCTGAAAAGATTAAAAAAAATTGTTCTTATTCATATTGAGTTGTTGGGTTTCCATGTATATGGGTTTTAGGGTCTGTTTGGCATTTGGTTTTGGGTTTCCATGGATTTTGGATTTTGTGTGATATTTCCACATTTGCTTCTGTATTTGTTGGGTCAGGGTCGGGAGACAACTATTTTCACAACATTTTCTACAACAAAAAATTGGCGTGCGCCAATATATAAATTATAAGTTTTGGAATTGGATGATTTTTGGCGAGGATGGTCTCTATGGCGAGGAGATCATCCTCACAAAAGTTCAAATCATTCTGACATTCGTAGACTGGTTTAGAAGTTGAAGAATTATGGACCGTCTATTTTTAACGTTAACTTGAACACTACACTTGATGGGGCTAGAAATTTCAGAATGGGCTGATTTTTGTAGGAGTGATCTAGTTGGTGAGGAGATCATCCCCAACAAAAATCAGTTATTGATTCATCTTCCATGTGGGTATGCCAAAATTGTTGTAGAAAATGTTGTGAAAATTGTTGTCTCCCGATCCTGACCCGTATTTGTTTACTTAAAGAGCTACTTTAGTTAATGGTTTCAGTGTTTTTCTGCGTTTTGATGGATGAGTCCCTTTCATTCCCTTTTGCATTCTTAGTTTGAGAGCTGCTAGTGTTTTACAAGTGAATTGGGTTTTGGGTTTAGGGTTTAAAGTGTATCTTTTCTGCTTTTTTTATGTTAAGACCCAAGCCAATACACCAAAAGCACCTAGATGATAGACGTGCGTAAAGCTTGGATCTTAACCATTAGGATCCTAACCTAACACCACACATCCGCAGCTGACGTCCTCGGCGACCTACTCTGTGGTGCGACCTACTCTGTGGTCCAGGTAGCCCTTTCCACATGGTGGCTCTCACTATGGCCTCTTTTTTCCACAAGTCACCCCTTCTGTGACTCAAACTCGGGACGTGGGGTTGGCTCAGATCATGGTTCAAAGTATCGGGTGATACTGAAACGTTTCGCCCGTATCGTATCACCCTAGGGCATGACAAGCTTGGCTACACAAATTTTCGTCCAAAACCGAATGATACTTCATCGTATGTGTAAATTTCCACTAATATTTCATTTCGGTTTCATGAAGTGTTGTCCGAAACTGAACGATACTTTCAATTCGTTTCGGTATCGCCCATGATCGATACTGAAACGATACCGTGTACTTTGAACCATGGCTTAGATCCCAAAAATCCACATTGCTTGGCGATAGATGGACGTAGGAAATTATGTGTGGTGTTTGAATCACTAGTATAGTCACCAGTTGTCTCTTCATCTATCTGGCGAGATGCATTGTTTCGGGGTGTTGAGTGCCAATGATGGCATTTAAGGAGATCTCCATGGATGTAAAATTAAAGTCTTCAAGTGATCCACACAGTCCTCTATTTTTAGCTATAATAATTGGGGACGTTTTCACCTATGTCCGGTTCGAAATTGTTCATCACAGTTAAAACATAGGCCTTTCTCTCTGCATTCTTGTTGCTTAGTTGGGCTCATTCGGCTTATGCCAGGCAATATCTTACTCACTGGAGTAGTCGTAGGAGGTGCTAGTAAGAGAAGCTTGGCAGATCAAGTAGGCAAAGTTGAAGTATTAGGTCCGAGAGATGGCAGTGGTGACAGAGAGTGTAATGGAGGTACCCGAAGTGGTGGTTTGCAGTTAACACAGGCGATAATAGCACTGATTGCTTCCTCCTGATGTTTAGCCATAGCATAGGCATGAGAAAGAGTAACCAGATGCAAGAGTTTTACGCCATGGCGAATATCATCATGAAGTCCCGAAATAATGCAGCTGATGAGAAATGGTTCAAGAAGGATTTGTAATCTGTTGGCCAATCTTTCAAATTTGGCCTGGCACTCCTGAACCGTGGTTGTCTACCGTAACTTAGCCAACGAACCTTTGTGGTCTTCATCTTTCAGAGTTCCAAAACGACTACACAAGGCTTGGGTGAAATCAAACCAGGATGGGCGGCCAATGGTTTTACACAACCGCTGATACCATGGAATAGCTTCCCCTTTGCAGATGAACAGACGCTACATCTACCAAGTGATCCTCCAAAATGCCATTTAAGCATTGAAATTGTTGTGCTAAAAAAATCCAGCTTTCAGGATCCTTCCAATCATAGTTAGGAAAGCCCAATTGAATTGGCCGTCCTTGAAAGCCTTGAATTTGGGTAGGAAAAAAATAAGGTTGAGTTTCTTGTTGTTGTTGGCAGTGTGGTCCCCTATCAAGAGTAGGTGGTGGTGGAACAGGGGAAGGTGGCATTGGCAATCTTGTAGCCAACATGTCTTGGATCTTGAGAATGGCATCAGTCAATTCTCCCACTCGTGTATGCAGTTCATGACACGAGCACGGGTGGAAATGAGGTCATTGCGGATCTGGTCAGCCTCATTGTTGACAAGTACATCAAACCCTTCATGAGTAGTCATAGTTGCAGGATGAAGTGATCTGATACCAAATGGTAGAGATGTGGCATAGTTTAACTATCAACCTATAAGACAGAGAAGCAATATTCGATTCCCTTCAACTAAAGCAATTACAGCATATATAGGACACATCGAGGACTTGATCCTAACAACTTGACTTATCTCAACAACTTGAAAACTAATTGACTCCTTGAGGACTCGATCCTAACAAATTGATAATAGACTCAACTTACATCAACAACTTAAGAACAAACTCAATTGGAAACAAACTCACATGTGGAGGGTATCCTAACATTTTTCGATTTTGGACTTGTGTCTCCATAAAACCTCTTGTTGTTGCTTTTTAGGCTCTGCTTGGTTTCGTGTCTGTAGTTTGCAGGAAAATGTTTGTGGGCAAATATTTGATAATCAAATGTTTGCAATGACAAACATTTGTTGGGAAATATACATATGGTTGGGGAGGGGAGAGCTGTTGGGGGAGACCAAGGGGGATGAGAGAGTCATTTGCCTATTTTTGCAGCCACTTTTTGGCAAAAAATGATTATCTCTAATGCAAATATTTGTTGGATGTTGCGCAACCAAGCACACGCAAATGCCGCAAACCTTTGCATGCAAACATTTGTAGTGCTACCAGCAAGGCCTTATATTCTCTCTTCATTTTGTTTGCTGTACGAAAAGAAGAAAAAAACTGGGTTTTTACGCAACGTTTATATATGATATTGGTTGAAAAACAAGTGTGTTTTGGTTCTAAGCTTTAAGTGTTTCTCAATACTTAGAGAATTTGAATGTGGTGGGGTTTTAGATTCTTAGCCTTTTGGGAATTCTGAGATTTTAATGTTTTGGAGGTCGTCTTCTTCAAATGATACTGGCAGTATTTACAAACGTTTTTTTGGTCTTTGGATTTTGATTTTTATGGATTTCCAGGTCAATGGCAGAGCGATTCCTATGGCTGCAGGATTTGTGGGTCAGCTTGGGGCCAGAGAAGCAGCAGGCCTTGTTGTTGATATGATACGGCAGAAAAAGATGGCTGGCCGGGCACTTCTACTTGCTGGACCTCCCGGTACTGGGAAGACTGCATTGGCCCTCGGAATATCTCAGGAGCTCGGGAGCAAGGTACTTACCTGCTTTTACATTTTCTATGGTGACTGCCATTTTGTTTCTTCTTCAATCAAAACTATTTATTGAAGTTTTGGATTCAACATTTGGTTTCATTACCATTGGAATTTGCTCAAAGGTAAATTTTGGTGGTTTGAATCTTGCTTGTATGTTGATGCACCATATGAAGCGTCGCATTTTATTTGCTCTTTACTTGTGACCTTATAGAAACTTCATAGTCTTTATTTAAATTGCAGGTTCCATTCTGCCCAATGGTCGGGTCAGAAGTATATTCATCAGAAGTAAAGAAAACTGAGGTTCTAATGGAAAATTTCAGAAGAGCTATTGGTCTACGTATCAAGGAAAATAAGGAGGTCTATGAAGGAGAGGCAAGATATTTGTTTTATCATTTTGGACGAGAATAGTTGGTGATGTAGGATGGAAGTGTAGAGAATAGAAATAAAGACAAGAGATAGAAAAGAGTAGATATGAAGTAGAATCATTTCACTTCTAGGAGGACATAGGGCTAGAATCAGCACTAACCTTAGGTCTTCCAATGAATGGAATCAGCACGACCCAATTATAATATCTCACACAGCAGCTTACAAACAATTTGATTCTACTTCATAAAATATGGATTACATGGTGTTATTTATAGATGGCTGGATGGTGGCCTTTAGGAACTCCTAATCAAAGTTCAAAATCTTGGTCTCATTCAACGTCTTGGTAAGCTGCCGGATTGATATAGAATGAGACAAAAGTGAAAAAAGAAGAAGATTTGAGTACGCAAAGATACTACTATACATTACATTGAATGATTTTTAAATCCTAAGTAGAAACTAACATGGACTGAAGTTCATCATATAGGGACTGGATTTGGAAACCAACAGTGGGCTGCAACTTAGGCCTTACGGGCTTCTGCATGGGCTCGGCCAAAACCGAATTTGCAGTTGCGTTTTCGGACCTAAAAATCCCACTTGCAAGCAGTCCGCATGGGTTGCTGTGTTCAAGCCTTAAATTGGACTGAATGTTGCTGGATATAGATCTGCCTGGCAGCCCTTTTCACTCTTCCTTTATCTTCTTTTGTGGCTTCCAAAGTGGATGCCTCCCATGACAAGGTTCGGTCCTCATCAGTTGGACTACCTTTCTTTCTTTGTTGGTTGATTTATTTGAAGATGTTTGCGTGTTATTTTCCATCTTGGTTTCTAATGTGCTGGACGTCTATTCTTGCTTTAGGTGACTGAACTTTCACCAGAAGAAACTGAGAGCATGACAGGTGGCTATGGGAAAAGCATTAGTCATGTAATTATTGGGCTAAAAACTGTCAAAGGAACCAAGCAACTGAAGTTGGACCCAACTATTTATGATGCTTTAATCAAGGAAAAGGTAAGACCTTTTAATTAATTAATTTATTTCACTGTGACACTGTACTATGGTTCTACTGTATGTCTGCATTTAAGTTTTTATAGTTTCAGTAAACATTTTTTTAGAATGATATGTTTTCAATGCTCTCATATAATGAATGTTTGAGATGTGAATTTTTCAGGGTTGCCGCTTTGACATGGACATACATGTGTGTCTCTAAAATCAATAATTTTACTATTTGATCTCTTCTAACATCCCTAATATGAACTTCAGGTCACTGTTGGCGATGTTATATACATTGAAGCAAATTAAAAGGGTGGGTAGAAGTGATGCTTTTGCTACGGAATTCGACCTTGAGGCAGAGGAGTATGTTCCACTTCCTAAAGGAGAAGTTCACAAGAAGGAGATAGTTCAGGTTTGTCTTCAGTTTACATCAGTTAAAAATATTCTCACGATAATGGTGGTTGTGTGGCTAGCACTTCGCCTCTGTTAGACCCATGGACCCTTTGATATACATTGTTACGTCTTGAGTAAAGTGGTTGTCAACATGGTATCAGAGCAGGAGGCCCCAGTAGGTTGCGGGTTCAAGTCCTCAGCAAAGTGCTGAGGAGGGGTGTTGTTGGAGTGTGTTGTTTGGCTGTGCGGCCAGCACTCTACCTCTGTTAGACCCATGGACCCTTTGATATACACTGTTACATCTCACTCTAAGAGCTTAAGCTTTTAGAGTAAAGAGGTTATCAACAGTTGTGAGGTAATATTCTATGGTTTCATCTTGTTATCTATGCCATTCTTGCAGTCGATACCAATGATTCACAGTTTGATATCATGTCAATGGGTCCAATGCATTTTTCCCCTTCTCGTCAGTTGATCAAACACTCAGTGATGTAAGTTTCTCTTTCTTTTGCTAGCCTTGGATGGTCTGGTTCATCTATTTGAGAAGTAATTTATAATGATCTAAAGCTTATATCATCAGAATAACATGGACGGGTTCTTTTCTAAATACTCTCCGTGAACCTGGGTAGTTGTTTGGTTGAAATTTCAAGTGTGCTTAAATTATTCATGCATATGATTGTGGGTAGTTGGGCTTGTATAGCTCATAAGAAATCAAATATGGTGGTCTTTTCACATCTCACATAGACTAGGGAGTGGGGATAAATCATGTAGCCATACACTATTCATGATTTTAAGTAGTTGACTTGTCTAAGACAGTCCCTTCTCTGCTTCTTCACATTGTCTGGGTTGAGACAGTTGACCGAGTTGATTCTTCCTGGTGTCCAAGTCAACCCGGTCTCAGCCCCGGACAGCCCAGGTCCCCAGACCGAGATCTAAAACCATGTATACCGTTGTGTGTAGTTAGGCTTGTACCTCCACATACAAAAGTAATCGAATAACTTGGTCTTTTCGCATCTCATATAGAGTAGGGAGTGGGGATAAATCTTCTAGTTCTCTGAGAGTGCTCATGGCATGTCAATTCCCCCCCTCCTCCATCATATTTTAGAAAATCCAGAATTCTTTTCAATTTGGGTCAAATACATGACCTCATTGTTTGCGGGTTTGTGATGTTTTTGAGGTTCTCAGTAATGGTATTGGAAGGTTTATCTGAGTGTACAAAATTACAAATCTTCACTGCAAGGTGGAACTGTCTGTGGGAAGCAGATTCTATTTGGAGTGGGTAAGACCCACGGCAACATGGTTGATTCAGTGTTTAGGTTAGATTTTGCATTTATGGTACAATAGCTGGTGCAGAAAAAGTGCAAAGTGGGTTGGTCTTTATTTCATCTGTGGGCTTAAAATAGATAAGGAGTGGTAAACCTTGGTGCATCTCTTTATTATTTGAGTATAATTATGGTTTGAGGGATGGGTTGTTTCACTTTGCTGATATTCTCTCTTGGTTTATTGCATCTTCATTATCTCCTTATCAGGATGTAACACTACATGATCTGGATGCGGCTAATGCTCGGCCACAAGGCGGACAAGATATATTGTCTCTAATGGGCCAGATGATGAAACCCAGGAAAACTGAAATCACTGATAAGCTACGGCAAGAAATAAACAAGGTTTTTCTCTGATTTTTAGGCAGATTACAAATTTGTTACTTTTCTTTATCTGAACATGTTATGCTCCATGCACGCCTGTAAACAAACTTAACACATGCACAACACAAACTCCTGCACTTGTATAGTTTTGCTTCAATTAATCATATATCAGCATTTTATTTTTGTATTTCATTATAATTGGACTGGTGGTTCTAAATTCATGATGTTGTTTCTTCAGGCATGCTGTTCAGCTTTTATCACCTGCCAGCATCGTGGCTAGAATGAATGGTCGTGATGACATTTGCAAGGTACGTGCTGATTGAGTACACGAGAAGCTCTCTCAAGAATTTGTTCTTAAAAATATTCTGTATATATGCTGACTCCTATCTTTGTTTCTTTTCACGTGACAGGCGGATCTCGAGGAAGTGAAAGCTCTGTATCTGGATGCAAAATCTTCAGCAAGCCTTCTTCAGGAGCAGCAGGAGAGATGCATCTCCTGATCAAACTCCATTTCTTCACTACATGCTTTCTTCAGGGAAAAAAACAGAAAAGCCAGTTAGTCTTGCAAGAGAGTGAAAAAAGAAAGGGAAACTCTGTCCAAGTCACAGATCTCATTTGATTCAATTTTGTCTCAGGCCATCGTTGCCCATTAAGTCACATCATTAGGATTGTTTTCCTACGTTTCCAAACGGAGAGGCCCAATTGGGTAGTTTAGTTTGTAGTATGGGGGCCAAGCCTGGTTCAGTTTATTATGTTTTTCTGCTTGATTTCTTTATCAAGGGCACTTCATGAAGACATTACTAATTAGTGTGTAAAGAAGTTGAAAGAAAGAACAATAAACAACAAAGATGCAAACACACGACGCAGAGATTTACGTGGTTCCCTCAAGATCGAGGTACTTCCAGGGACTCACACAGATTTCACTATGCTCTGAGGCAAAAGAAACACTCACAATATAATGAATAATCATCTCTGATAACCCCACGACGAAATTAGGGTTTTCGTATCTCTATGTAGAAGTATGAAAATGCCCTTGAAGGAAATAAATTGCAGTATCCACATGCAAAGCCTGAAGGAGGTGGTCAGTCCTTAATGAAGTCCATGTTCAAACCCAAACCACGCCCACCTACTCCCTTTCTCCAGGTCAACTCAGGAAGATCTCCATTAGTCTACATCGTTGGATGGTTGTTAGGATGGGAACAATTTCCGTGGTGGGATGGGAAACCTCCATTCCTCTCGTCTGTTGAGAATCCTGCTTTCAGATTTGTTGCTGAAGGTTACCTCATGTACCTGATTTATTCTTTCTTTTTCTTTTGGAGGGTATTGCAGACCCTCTTTTTTTTTTGCTGGCTCAGTGTTATGGGGGCGCTTCCAAACCCAAAAGACTAGCCTATTAGGTGGTGTCTACGCCCCACGCTTATAGTCCAAGACCTCCTAGTACACAGCCGATGTGGGACTAAAGTCCATGACAGGCTCCCTCGCCTAGAACCTGACGCCCTCGTCAGGGGGACCCACGCAACCCCGCATAGGACCCACGGTCGTCCCCACCTCTGATGTCCCTAGGTAGGCTCTGATACCACTTGTCACGGGAGCGCTTCCAAACCCAAAAGACTTGCCTATTAGGTGGTGCCTACCCCCACACTTATAGTCTAAGACCTCTTAGTACACAGCCGATGTGGGACTAAAGTCCGTGACATCAGGCTCCAGTTACTGTCCTAAAATGACAGGTTGTGGTTACAGGACACAATGTTAGCCACGTGGCACACTCTTAGAGGTCTCTGACCGTATGGATGCTTGGCCAATCCCTAAGTGGACTTATAAACCAAAAATCAGCCTGATTTCTGATTTATAGGCATTGGATTGGACTTATTTTCAAGGGTTAATCTCAACTGTAGGAATTTGAGCAGTATTTGAGGTACAATCCAACGCCTAAAAATCACTAATCAGGCTGATTTTTGGTTTGTAGGTCCACCTAGTGAATGTCCAACCATCCATACGGTCAGAGTTCTCTAAGAGTGTCTCACGTGGCTCATATCGTGTCCTGTAACTAGAGCCTGTCTTTTTAGGCAGTAACTGGAGCCCGACCCTTTTTTTTAAGCCCCAAAAAAAATAAGGATTCTTAGTGCAAATCTCGAAGATCGTCCAACGTCATCACGAGACTCCCTGCATAAATAACTAGTTGTATTTATTTTTGATTGAACAAAAACCTGGGAGGAATGATTGACTAACCAATCATATACTGCTAATGGGACCCGCTCCCCAGATATTTGGGAAACGTGCTGTTACAGCCCTCCACTCGTTCCTTATAGCTTATAAGCTAGAGTCTGTCATTTCTCTCCCCAAAGTATGGAAATGGAGATGCAGTTGATCAATTCCTCGTATCCCAAAAGCCATTTGAGAAGTGGAAAGACATCTCGATTATGGGCACGGAATCAGCAACATGGTATATCAGCAATTCGCTTAAGAGCTAACATGTACGATGTAATCTTCCTCTTGTCTATGGTCTGCTCTTGATTTGTTCTCTTCTTCTTCTTCACCTTCCCCACTGTGTAACTTCTCTTTACCAGCAACTACTGTGGCTATGCCACTCATAGATTCCACTGGAAGAATATGCCTCCGATCAGGTCGAATTGGAATTTCTTCAGAACCAGAGCTGCCAAGAGCACCGAGCAATCAACAGACGTTTCCATTGATGGGTCTGAGTCTGAGAAGAAGGGGACCATAGTTGGCGCTGTAGCTCTGATTATTGGAACCAGTATTGGCGTTGGGATACTTGCCCTCCCAATGAAAACTTCCCCGGCAGTACTCCCTCTCTCTCTCTCTCCTTTCTATCATATATTTCTATTCGTACACCCGGAACGACATTAATGATGCTTTGCCCATCTCTAAAATGCAGGGAATTGTTCCAAGTGCGGTATCTATGATACTTTGTTGGGGTTTTCTCCTAATTGAGGCTCTCTTGCTTGCCGAAATTAACGTGGGTATGTTGAAGAAGAAGGGAAAGAGGAAGAGAGAAGAGGAAGAACTTGAGATCATCTCCATTAGAACCATGGCCCAAGAGACGCTTGGAGAATGGGGTGGGAACTTAGCTACTGTTAATTACATCTTCTTAGGTTACGCCACCATGGTGGCCCACACGTCGAAGTTCAGTGAGATCCTCTACCATTTGATCAACCTCCCAACATCCATCTCAGGCTTTTTCTTCATTGCATTCTTCACCACTCTCATCTCTGTTGGAGGAATCCGCACCACCGACCAAGTCAATCAATGGCTGACTGCATCCATGCTAGGTGTGTATATGTTAGTTAATAAAATCTTGTGTTTCTTGTGCTGTGATTATTTTTCTGTTTTTCGTTTTCTTCCATCATTAGTGGCCGATCCTCATTTTCCGCAACAGTTTCCTCTTCCCTGTGGATTCTCTGTTTCCCATTCTTCCTAGGGAATTTACTTAAATTGAATGGAGAGCAATTAGTGATACAATGTGCCGAGTGCGCAATGTGCATACTCTGATGATATTGAAACGGATGTACAGGTCTACTAGTTGCAATTGAGGTGTTGGCTGTTTTTTCTGGAGGATTCTCAGGATTTGAGGCATCAGGCAACTGGGGGAGAGTACCAGAGACAATTCCTGCGATCATCTTTGCTTTGGTTTATCTTGATATAACACCAGGTAAAAATGATAACTGTTGAAATTTGAAAAGTTGATTCTGTCGTGGGAGTGATACCATACGATTTGATTTGGTTCATTTGTCGCAGTTATTTGTGCATATCTTGGTGGGGACCTTGGACGTATAAGGGCATCACTCGTGCTTGGTAGTCTTGTACCACTCCTTGCTATGCTTGTTTGGGTTGCAATTGCATTGGGTCTCTCGACTAGTTCTGAACAAGCTGTTGATCCTTTGGATTTGCTCATGAGGTAGTCAACTCTGAGAATTTGGCACAACTACCTCTTAGGCCCTGCTTGGTTCAATGCAAATCAGATGTAATGCACTCACTTGCCACAGTTTTGGGATTACAAGTGATTCGTTGGGGGCGTACAAGTGGTTGCCAAGCCCTGACAAACTCTTTAAGAAAATGGATGCAAGCATGTGCAGCCCAAAAACTGTGGTAAGTGACTGCAATGCAACTCACCTCATTTGCACCGGAGTGCAAAATGCATCCCAGTGCAGCGAACCAAGCAGGGCCTTAGAGTCCTCTTAAGAAACCAAAAACTGCCAATCTACATATAGCATGAGGAGGTAAGTGTTCATGTTGGATTTACATGAGCCTATGTTCCCCTCTCAGATTGGCAACAACCCAAAATTTTGATCCTTACCATGTGATAAATGGCTTTTTCATGTTGAGTGAACTTCTTCAACAATGTTTACTCTGGTTCAGGGTGAGATGGAGCGGGGTTTCGACTATGGTAGAAGCCTTCTCACTTCTGGTACTCGTAACATCATCAATTGGCACTCTACTAGCCTTCTCTCAGTTCTTCATTGAGCAACTCAATAAAGTTTCATGGACTCCTCCATCAACTCAGATACAAGTTAATCCACAATCTCTTCTTTGTCTCTGTATATTTCTCGAAATAGAAATGTCTTTTTTTCTTTTATCGATAATTGATATATAATTTTTTTTCTAGCTCATGCATTGGTAACATTTCATGTTTTTCCCCTCATCTATTAGCAGAACTTCGAAGGAAATCGTGAAACGAGTGTTTTGAGAGACGAGAGCAGTTTATTTGACCTAAGAAAATGGTGGGGAAGTAACAAACTTAGATTCACAGCAACAGCAATGTCTGTTGCTCCACCCCTGTTGGTATCGACCACGGTTCCAGATGCATTCTCCGCCGCTATTGACATTGCTGTAAGTTATTTACCAATATGAGAAAAATTGGTACACAATTTCCGTTCATGGAGGAATGCAGTAGAGTTTGAAAATTTGATGGCTTATCGTTTTGTGTAGGAAGTATTAATGAATTGTTTTAGATATTTTTGTCATTTTCAAAAGGGTGTTTTGGAAATTGAGAAATGTGAGATGGAGGTGATAATGTTTGCTATGTTTGAGACTCAGGAGCCTTTCCGCGATTCGATCCCGTGAGCCTTTAACTTAAACGGCGATCGAGCTCGCATCTACGGACCCGTACCGTGCCCTTAGGGAGGGGCATTATTTAACCCCAACAGGGTTTTCCTGTGTGAGTGAGAAAAGAGAAGTAAACAAACTCCTGTTAAAAAATTCTTAAGATCTTTTATGCTTGTTATATTAAATGTAAGACAGCTTGCTTGCCATGGAAGTTCTACTATTGTTTTAACAAATAATATTTTCTTATATATCCTTGATTTGAAATCAATTGTTATTTTGATTGTGGATTAGGGGGGTTACTGTGTGGCGACGCTGTATGGAATTCTCCCGCCAGCAATGGCGTGGGTGATGCACACAAGATCATCGAACAATGCTCGTGATGATGATGATGAGGAGGAGGAGGAGGACGACGACGAGGAGGACGAGGGGAAGATGGCACTGTCTAGAGGGAAGCCTGCACTTATTGGGGTTGGACTAT
The DNA here is from genome assembly GCA_035048495.1 of Euptelea pleiosperma. Lineage (NCBI taxonomy): Eukaryota > Viridiplantae > Streptophyta > Magnoliopsida > Ranunculales > Eupteleaceae > Euptelea > Euptelea pleiosperma. The sequence goes on along the minus strand of CM068540.1, from coordinate 36,221,085 downwards.
TTGCTTGTGGGATAGTAGTGGAAAAAATCATACAAGATCTGTTAGCGTTGCATCCCTAGCCAGCTCTTAATAACTGTGGTCAAGTTGAAAGATAAGCCCCTCGTAAGATACACAAGATTGTCCCTCAAGATATAGAGGTCTTTGTTGTAATATCTTCTTGTCCATTGATGTGTTATTATTCTTTATTACTGTAATATTGAATGAATTACAAAAAAAAAAAAAAATCAATTCTACCAATGAAATATACTGATATTTGTGAATGTGTTACTGTGGAGAGGACATCGGGGCCCACTTATCTTCAGTCCGACGTAAGATATCTTCCTGGGAGGTGGTTGGTTGCCGCTTATCACCGGTGGGTTGGTTGCCGGTGATGACTGGCCAACCCATTAGAATCTCATGGTCGGCCATCCCCAGCCATTTGATTTGTGGTTAGGGTTTTGGCCCAAAACCTTGTTCCAAGGTTGAAGACATGGGTATTTTCGTCTTCTAACAAAAAAAAGTAGGTAGTCGACTTGGGTCAACACTAGCCATATGTTTGTGGACCAAGTCAAAGGGAAGTATGCCAACTTTTTTAAATTGTTGGGGGTATATCAAATTTCCAAAATTCAATTTTTTTTTTCAACTTTCAATAGTTAAAAGTTGATTACAAACATAAGCTAAAATTTTTGGATTTTTCATTTCTAACTTATTGATTTGCTTTAATTTAAGTACATTACCATATTCGCCTCTCTAATCCATAAAGACAAATTATAAATGACCACTTTATCCTTCTATATCAAATAAGTAACTTCAACTAGATCTCGTGCCAAAATGAGGCCTCAACCCAAGGCCAACCTAACCCAAGCTTAGGCACGAGCTGTTCTAGCCAAGCATGAAGAGGTAGAGCCCACCAAATCAAGCTATGTCTTGCCCCGGAGATCACTGTTTTACAAAGGAATCTCACTTTGTCTAGGGCAAGATGGGTCGATCTTGCTCTGAATCAGAGCCCACCGATCCAAAGACTTTCATCCATGGCAATCACAGAGACGATAACTACTCAACTCCCTGGTGTACAGGATCCCAAGTTCTCAACTCATTTACTAAATTACACATCTATTTATATATATGGGTTGGGCACAGGGGACCCCACTTTTCTGACCCCTCTCAGGAGTCACGATCTTGGCCGTGGATTCCGATAATCCAACGGTGGTTGATAGTGATGAGCTGGCACACTTTTTGCAAATGCTCAACCATGAAATCCACGACTGAGAACACGACTCCCTGGAGTGGTCAGAAAAGGAGGTCCTCCGAGCCTGAGCCTATATATATAAAACATGGCCACCTGTCATAATAGTCGGGGGTTGGGTCGAGTTGCTCGAAGTATCAACTGGAACCCAATCGAACTAGGGATTGGACCTTGAAGTTCCAGGGTTGGAAAATTCCAGCTTAAGGTCGGAACTAGATCAGATTAACCCATCCATGTTGACCCCTTGTGGTTAGGGACATCCCCTCGGCCTCTACTGTTGTGAAGGTTGATGTCCCAATGGTTGACATCCCCCAAATTACTTCGAGAAATGCTCACCGTGAATTTGGGTGAAAATTTGAGTCCGAGGATCCCGACCCAAATTTTTTTTTTTGCCTCACATTTCTTGATCCAATGGGTCGAGCAAACCAGGACCGATTATTGATTTATAGGCGTTGGATTGAATTATTTTCATGGGTTAATTTTAACCGTGAGAATTTGAGCATTATCGACCATTATTTGAGCTACAAAGATTGAAAGGTTTGAAATCACTAATAGAGCTGGTTTTTGGTTTATAGGTCACCTAGGGCTTGGAAAAACATCCATACGGTCAGAGTTCTCTAAGAGTGTGCCACGTGGCTCATATTGATCTTGTCATCGGCATTGATAATAGGACGCTGTCATCAGAGTTTTGCACTCTATTATCAAAACATGAAGAGGTAGAGCCCACATCATTTTAGATGAGAATATTCCACAAAAGTGCTATGGCTCCACCTGCCCATGATAAAAGCACGGGGCTTCCACGTGAATGATTACTTTGGCATGCTATTTTCTTTAGTCCTCTTTGGTAATTAAATGAGGCACGGCACAATTAAGCATGTGAAAAGCACTTTGTTTTATATTAGCACTACACATTTTTCTCATGAAATATGGGAAACATGATTTCAACTGTCAACTCTATCTAACAACCCTCGAATTATAAAGTAGTGGGTGGCCCGTACCCACGGCACTTTCCAACAAAGTATTTGTCAAAATCGAGTGTGAGTGGCTGATATCCACCATCTATTTGGGGTGATAAGATCTTGGCCATCCTTTGTGAAGCGGATGAGTGGGGAGACAATCTATATAATAAAACAAGACGGTTGTCTCCCCCTCTTATCCGGCTTCATAAAGGATGGCCGAGATCTTATCACACCAAATGGACTGTGGATCTCAGCCACTAACACCCAATTTTGACAAACGCTTTGTTGATGAGTGCCGTGGGCGTGGGTCACCTACTATTTACCTACATATAAGGAATGAAATGGGTTGAATTTACATATAGCCCAAGGGTCAAGCTCAAGAGCCCCACTTTTTACGTCTTGAGAGGGGTGTTACCATTAAAACGGCCAAGGACAAAAATGAAAAACAAATGGACTTTGATGATTTTAACGGAAAAAAGTGGTGCTGAAATTCGAAATTCGAAATTTGAAATTTGAAAATTTAAAAAAAAAATAGAATTTACCAGAAATTTAATGGTTTTCTTATACCCCTCTTATCTTATATGACTTCAATAATGAGTGACTGAGATCCACTATGCTTCATATTGATGGCTGAGATTAACTCCCACCCGATTTTGACAAACACTTTGTTGGAAAGTGCCGCGGGCACGGGCCACCCACGCATATATCAAGACAACTCAGTTGTATTCTCTTATCTTATACATCCATCAAATGTGGACAGTTAGATAAAGAGTGGTTGAGATCAAACCATTGATCTAATGTGGACGGTTAGATTTCAGCCACTCAATCCGCCTCATTTGACCTCAATTTATTCAAAATTTAAATTTCAGCACCGTTATTTTTTGTTATTTATGTTATTTTCTCATTTCTCCCTGTGTGCATTACAATCCGTTATAATGGGAAAAACAGTAACGCCCCAGTCCGTTATACCGTTTGAGTGCTGAAGGCGCCCAATTTTTGCAAACACTTTTGTCGGAGAGTGCCGTAGGCATGGGCCATTTACTATTCTATATAACGAAACACATTGGTTGTCTCCCTACTCATACCTCCTCTTATAAGCATCAACAAAGAGGGGCCGAGATCTAATCCTCCCCTAAATGGACGGTGGATCTCTGCTACTCAATTGATTTTGGCAAATTCTTTGTCAATGAGTGCCGATGGCACGGGGCACCCACTAGTTTCCCGCAACGGCAAATGGTAAAAGAGTTGGTGTCTCGTGGACTGTGGATCTCTTCGATCTAACGGTCAATGGCCTCAACTGCACGTATATTTGTCCCGTTATCCGTGGGTAGCACTACTCAAAATAATTTATTTTAATTTAAAGGCGTCATTTTCAAGCTGATTTTTTGTAAAAAAAATTATTTTAATTGGAAAGCGTGATAATTTAGTAGATTTTCCGTCGCGGGTTACATCCGTGCAACTCCTTAATGGCGTTGGTTGCTAACATTCCTTAATAGATAGATAAAATTTCCCCGTAGCTCATACTGTGATCAATAATCAGCGATGGTGAGGGACGTTGATGATGTCATGGTTAGAGTAAAATATGGCTTATCAATGGGAAGCCCTGACCACCCATAATATGAACCACGTGGTCCACTATTAGAGGATGCTGACCGTATGGATCTTTGGCCAATCCTTAAGTGGACAAGAAATTTTTTGAAGGGGCGGAAATTTACAAGTGGAAGTCATGTGGCCAATGATATTGCGCTAAGTACACCAGTGTAAACATGGCGCAATTTTATTGCCCTACACTTAGGTGTATCATGTGCAATATCACTGGCGCATGATCCCCGATTCTAAATTTCCACCCCTTTAAAAATCAGCCTGATTAGTGATTTCAAACCTTTGGATCTTTGTACCCAAATAATAGTAAATAATGTTCAAAATTCCCAGGTTAAAATCAAGTCATGAAAATGACTTCCAAAACGCTTAGAAATCACTGATTAGGTTGATTTTGGATTTATAGGTCCACTTAGGGATTGGCCAAACATTTGTACAGTCAATATCCTCTAAGACATTGCCACGTGGCTTATATTGTTGGAGGCCAGGTAGCTATCTCACCACCGCACGAGAAAACCTTCGTTCACACCTGTGTGTGAGCAACGCAGATCACACATCACAATATGAGCCACGGGGCTCACTCTTATAGGATGATGACTGTATAGATGTTTGGCTAGTCCCTCGATGGACTTGTAAACCAAAAATTAGCTTGATTAGTAATTTCTAACCGTTTGATTAGAGTCATTTACATGGGTTGATTTTAACTGTAGGATTTAGAGCATTATTGACCATTATTTGGCGTACTAGATCCAAAGGTCTGACATAACTAATCAGGCTGATTTTTTTGTTTGCAGGTCCAACGAGGGACTGGCCAAACATCCATACGGTCATCGAAATCTAAGAGCGGGCCAAGTGGCTCTCTTCTGGTGTGTCATCGGCTTTGCTCACACACAGCTGTGAGCCAAGGTTTACGCGTCACGGTCCTATCCCTCTCATGTCACATCAGCGCGACCGTGATTCTTGGAGTAAAACTTGTGTCACAAGATGTTGTGACTGAACACGGTCACAGCACTTAATACGAGACATGTGGCACACGATCAGAGGTCTTTGACCGTATGGATGTTTGACCAGTCCCTCGGTAGACCTATAAACCAAAAATCAGCTTGATTAGTGATTTAAAACCTTTGGATTTTTGCACCCAAATAACGCTCAATAATGCTCAAATTCTTACCGTTAAAATCAACCCGTGAAAATAACTTCAATAGAATCAGTTAGAAATCACTAATCAAGCTGATGTTTTGTGTACCGGTCCACCGAGGGACTGTCCAAACATCCATACAGTCATCGTCCTCTAATAGTATACCACGTGGCTCATATTGAGTGCTGTGACCGTGTTCAGTCACAACATCTTGTGACACAAGTTTTACTCGGACAAACTCATCGTGAATCTCGTGCAGTCATTAAAATGCCCAGGATCTTCAAAGTTACGATGACCATAATACCCCCATCAATTATTCAAATACCTCGTGTGCTCTCTCTCAGTCGTTTCCCGCGACGGAATATCGCAATCCAATCTTCAGAAGATGCGCTTTTATGTGATTTTACGATTCAGGACATGGTGAAGACTAGTTTTTACTGCTGACGATCGCGGTCCTCTCCCTAAAAAACGAATGAGGAAACGACATCTGTATTCTATTCCATGGCTCCAAAACAATACCATCCCATATTGCGCCTTTGTCTTATTTCTTCGTCTCTTCACTCGATTTCTTCCAAAATAAATTTTTTTTCCTGAAAACCCCAAGCAGAGCTAATAGAGGCCTCTGAAACTCCATCCATCACGAGTTCCTTCTCCTCCAGATCCTTCGATTCCAACCCCAGTACTAGTTCTTATTACCCTCTCGAAGCTAAAGCTTTCTAAGGTAACAATAAGCTCTCTCGATCGAATTTTAGTTTCGGTTAATCAATCGTCCAATTCGTGTTCGATTCGAGGGTAATTCGATCAGTCTGTTGCTAGGTTAGTTTTTACCGGATGTCTTGAGTTCGTGATCGATTTCTCTTCAATCCGAAGCATTTTGAAAACTTTGGAGTTTAGCTTCACGTAATTCGTGAGTTCGTGATGACGGATTTCGTTATATCTGTAGCTCTTAATCATATTTACCAATTATTTCTCTTAATTGATCTATTGGACAAGAAAAAAGAAGTCTGCTTTTTCTGATTTCGGACAAAATTCTCTCTTGAATTTCTGAATTATCGTCCCCATTTCAAAACGGTTTTCACTCCATAGTTTATGGATTATAGTATTTCTTAAGGTTTTTTAGAAATTTGGGGTTGGCTTAACTAAATTCGGTTTTGTTTGGTCTCATCGAACTGTAAAGGTGAGGATAATATTTTGGCAGTAATGGCCACTGGAGCTGTTCCGGCTACCTTTTCTGGTCTGAAGGGCAGGGATCATAGTTTAAGCTTTACAAAAAGTGTGGACTTCGTTAAGGTTTCTGGTTTACAGAGGATAAAGTCTCGGAGAGCGAAGGTATCAGTGATTAGGAATTCAAACTCTGGTTCAGAAATAGCTGAACTGCAGCCTGCTTCAGAAGGAAGCCCTCTCTTAGGTAAAATATAATCTCTATAAGCTGTGCTAAGATTCCTCGACATTTATTTAAATTGGTTACGGCTGTTGTAGGTTCCATGGTCGAATACTTAAGAAGAAAGGATTTTTTTATTTAATTTTCAGCTAGAATATATTTTATATTATCTGGATCCACAGATGGTGTTTCAGTATTCTCTTTTATCTTTCATCTGAATTTCGGGAAATTTCTTCCTAGGTTCAAGCTTTTATGTTTTCTTTATCATCACAGTGTTCCATCGACTATTGGTATTGAGATCATGTTAGCTTTCCAGTCTCTGTCTGTTAATTGATTTCCTGAAAAAGGAATTTAAGGTTTGCGGAATGGGTTTTGTCTATTATGCTGTGTTTGAAGATCTACCTATGCCAAAAGGGTTAAAACTTCAAAATAAGTTGAGTTCTTGTTTCACGAAAATTGTTTAGAGGTTTAGCTTACCTTCTTTTAATGGAAGGAAAATATCTTTTTCTACCTTTCGGCTTGTAATATTTTATCTGATGAGGCATATTTATTGAATGTAGTTCCTAGGCAAAAGTATTGTGAATCAATACACAAGACTGTCAGGAGGAAAACTCGCACGGTGATGGTAGGAAATGTGGCTCTTGGTAGCGAGCATCCGATAAGAATTCAGACGATGACAACTACTGATACTAAGGATGTCGCTGCAACCGTGGAACAGGTTCATCTGTTTTCCTTGATCTTCTAATTCGGCAATTTTCTTTTGCAAGGAACTGCTATATTCTGCTGTTAGGGCAACACAGCCAAGTGCCGAGGAATCCATTTTATCTTTACTGCTTTGAGAGGGAGTTCTCACCCTTCGTTCAGTGATCTGTGATGTCTAACATTACACTTCTTTGATGTGGCTAATATATTTAGGTATCCTTGATTTCTATATATATCAAATTTGGGAATAATCATGGACTTTAAAGGGGTATTTATGTATGACCGGGTTGACCAACCTGGTCCAGCTGAAATAAAACGTTTTAAAATAAATCATCTATTTTTTTTCCCATTATTTTCTGTTATTTTAAAATTCATTTTTTATTTGAATTTCAAATTTAAAATCCTTTATAAATTCTCACAAATAATGGCCGTTAAATCCATTATAACGGATATAACAGCCTTTTGTTTGTGAATGTAATAAAAAATATTTTTTTCCGTAATTTTTCTGTTTTTGTTCATCAAAATATCCGGCCATTATAACGGTTATAACAGTAATGTCCCTGTACGTTATACCGCTATAACGGTCCATTTAAAACCTTGAATTATACCACACTCTGCTCTCTGCACCCTTTTGTGTGACAACTATGCAACTACTCACATTGTAAATATTACCATGTCTGCAATTATGAGATGCTAATATGGCTAACCTGGGGTTTCACTATTAGGTAGGGTTTTGAACTAAATCAATGTCATAGGGAGAACTTTCGATTATTCATTCTGATGTGGAAAATTGCAAAACATTCCACAGCTTTATAGAGTAGCACGTTGTGATGCTTTTCTTTGGAAACCAATAAAACCACTACAAATGTTACAAAAATACGAATCGAATTGGTAGAAGTGATAAAAGATCTTTGATGTTCTTGTGGACAGCACGAGCATATTACTCTTGATTTTCGTTAATTCATCTTCAAGATACCTGGTGACTTAAACTTTTATATTGGTAGGTGATGAGAATAGCTGACAAAGGAGCAGATATTGTTCGGATAACAGTTCAAGGGAGGAAAGAAGCAGATGCTTGCTTTGAAATAAAGAACACACTTGTTCAGAAGAAGTAGGTCTTATGCGTTGTAAATTTTCTTAGGACTTTATAGGAATTTCTATCCCATTACATATATTTTGGAATAATATATTTTGCACCACTAATTTTTCTTGTTTATGCAGTTATAATATTCCTCTGGTGGCAGACATTCATTTTGCTCCTGTTGTTGCACTGAGAGTTGCTGAATGTTTTGACAAGATTCGCGTCAACCCAGGAAATTTTGGTATATAGTTCATCTTCCTTTAATGCCATAGATGTATGATGAAAATGGATTCAATGTAATGGTTTAGCTCCCTACAACAGCTGAGACAGTTGCTTGCAGCTGATAGGCGGGCACAATTTGAGAAGCTAGAGTACACAGAAGAAGACTATCAAAAGGAGCTGGAGCATATTGAGCAGGTCAAATCATTCACTCGTTACATTTAGTTTCACTCTTATGATTTAGATTGCAAAGACCTGTTAATCCACCTGCCACTTTGTGCCAAAACATGATGTATTTCACTATCACCGGCCTTAATCATGCGTGAGAAATTATGATTTCTCTCATTAACCTTTGCCTCGGGTGTTTCTAGAATTTATCAAAGATATTCCATATTTATTAGCCTGCATGACAATATGATCTCACAGTAAGGGCAATTATTAGACTGCTTATATTTGCAAAATTACAACAATACCACTTACATAACATTATGGATGATGTATCACAGTGGGCTAGACAGTTTGATGGACATTTATATTGCTTTCATGTGCAAAACTTGCACATTCCTTTTTAGGCACTTAGAGGTCCATGGATCCTCTTCATGATCACTTTTGATATCATCTTCCATCCTAATTTTTGTGTTTGCCAATTTCATCAAAGTACTTGCAACTCATAAAATCCGGTTTGGTCCAAAGATGAACCTTATACCCAAGGGTGGGTTATCAACAGAAGCAGTTAAATGTTTTCTATGCTATGTTTGCTTCTAAACCTCTTATACTCTTACGACATTGAATCTCTCATTGTTATCACACCAGGTTTTCACTCCATTAGTTGAGAAATGTAAGAAATATGGAAGGGCAATGCGTATTGGAACAAACCATGGAAGCCTTTCTGATCGTATCATGAGCTACTATGGTGATTCGCCTAGGGGAATGGTGAATAGCTATGCTCTGAAAGGCTTTTTGAGCTTGTGTCTTGTTCTAAATTCTGTGGTTTTGATATCATCTCTGTCCATGATCTTGAAACAGGTTGAATCTGCATTTGAATTTGCAAGGATTTGCCGGAAGTTGGACTACCATAATTTTGTGTTCTCAATGAAAGCAAGCAACCCTGTGATCATGGTCCAAGCATACCGTTTACTTGTAGCAGAAATGTATGTTGCAGGCTGGGATTATCCTCTGCACTTGGGTGTCACTGAAGCTGGTGAAGGTGAAGATGGACGGATGAAATCTGCAATTGGCATAGGAACCCTTCTCCAGGTACTCATTTACTTGTTGACTGTTTCTTCTCATGTAGTCGATGGGCGTTGTCAAAATTCTCGTAATATGTTGTTGGATGTGCTCTATGATTGTCAAGATAGTATGTCTTACTGGCAAGTAATTATTGTTTTTCAAATGTCAAAAGGATTTAGCTGCCAATTTGCCATGGATATATGAAAAAGAATTATTACATTCTTATTTTTTTTAACAAAAAAATGTTATTATGGGCTTACTTTGAAGCGTAAACTGTATTTTTAAGTAGAAAAGGATTTTTCATGACATTGTGCATGTAAGTCCACATGATCCTGCATGTATCCTTCTAAATTTCTTCTTCTTAATATAGTATCTGATTAAACTTCTGATATGGAGAGCTATCAAAGGAGCGTAGTGGAATTGAGGAACTTTGTTTGGTTTACAGGATGGTTTGGGGGATACAATCCGGGTTTCCCTAACAGAACCACCGGAGGAAGAAATAGATCCTTGCAGAAGACTGGCTAACCTTGGTATGAAAGCATCCAATCTTCAGCAAGGGGTGGTAGGGTTCTATACCATTCTCTATCTTTAAAGTTTTTGAAATTTTCAAATTGTGACGTTGCTAACTTGCTCCTGGTGCCCTTTTTTTATCAGGCACCATTTGAAGAAAAACACAGACGTTATTTTGATTTTCAACGTAGAACTGGTCAATTACCGACACAGAAGGAGGTTAGTTTTGGTGTTCAATTGTGATCAATGAGAATTCTCATATGCATTCTGATTGGTCTGTCATTAATTTATAATTAATTCATTTTTATTTGAATACAGGGTGAAGAGGTGGATTATAGAGGGGTCCTGCATCGTGATGGCTCTGTTCTAATGTCTGTTTCCCTGGATCACTTGAAGGTAAATCTATATCATTTTATTTTCAACTTATATTTGTTTTCCAAATTCCGCTGGCATGTGGGATCAATACCTGTTTCCGAGTATTTTTCCATCCGTTAGGAAACCTAATGTTGACCTAAAAATGGATACAAAAAGATTTTAGGTTTGGTCGTTGATCTCAAGATAAGTGAGACATGGGGGACAAAATCTTGAATATGTAGGCAACATCGTGGGTTGGCCTGTAGCTCAGTAGCACAATGCTCATTGCCAGCTTGAGGCTGCGGATTTGTCCCAACTTACTAACCGGAAAGAGAGGGGGTTTCCATCTGGCTCACAAAGCAAAGGCAGAACTCTCATGGCACATTTTATACATACGCCACCCGAAATATCTCCTAAATATATGCGGCTTTAAATGTTCTTATTATTTTGTTAACCTTATATGTTTACTCTTGAGGACCGCCTTTTTCTCCACTGCAGTAAATGGGTTCTCTATTTATTTTTTGTCCCTCTTTGTTGATTTGATTGCTCATTCTTGTGTGATATGTTTCTTTTATCAGACACCTGAACTCCTCTACAGATCACTTGCTGCCAAGCTTGTGGTGGGCATGCCATTTAAGGTTTATTTTGACTACCTTTTATGGCTAGAAAATATTTTAGTGCACTTAAATTTTTCAGTATTTGCATTAAAGTATCTTATTGACAAATTCCAATGTGGACAACAGGATCTGGCAACAGTGGATTCGATCCTTTTGAGAGAGCTTCCTCCTGTAGAAGATAGTGATGCTGTAGGACTTTACCCATCTCTTATTTTTGCTTCTTTAGTTTAAACAAATAACTCCTGATCAAGTTCATTTTGCGTGGTTTTCACTTGTGTCCCTTTATATTCTCAATAGTTTCTTACTGCAATAGTACATATTACATAAGAAGTTCATGGAAGGCATGGAGGATGACTGGAAATTCTCCTTTTTTGATGTTCAGCGGCTAGCTCTCAAAAGGTTGATAGATATAAGTATGGGGGTTTTAACTCCTTTATCAGAACAGCTAACGAAGCCATTGCCTAATGCCATCGTCTTAGTAAATCTCAAGGAACTATCAACTGGTGCTTACAAGCTTTTGCCAGAAGGTACACTTGCTTTTTCTGGGCATTGAATAATGGATCAAGTTCATTTTATTGATGCAGCTATACTTGTTTTTCATACTCTGTTACCCCATTATCTCTCAGGCACACGCTTGGCTGTATCTGTCCGTGGTGATGAACCTTATGAGGAGCTGAATATCCTCAAAGATGTTGATGCTACAATGGTGCTACATGATCTATCATTTACTGAAGATAAAATCAGCAGAGTACATGCAGCAAGGAGGTAATGATCTTAGTGATGCTGTACCCTTTGGTTTTACGGCTAAGTACATGATCGTTTCGTAGAGCTGTTTTCTACGGCCTACTCTTGTATATGGCATTTGCCTACTTTTTCAAATAGCTAATTCTTAATCTTGCCCTTGTCTATTACAATTAATTTCTGGAAGCTTATCTGCTGTTGTACAATATTAGGCTAGTAAATCATAACTTTTCAATTTGGCTGCAGGCTTTTTGAGTATTTAGAAGAGAATGCATTGAATTTCCCCATAATTCACCATATACAGTTTCCCAAAGGGATTCACAGGTAATTGCAAATTTGTGCAACTCATTGACTAGGGAGAAAGATATGAGCAATTGACAAGAGCACAGTTTCGGCTTATAATATTTTTCTGTATACAGAGATGATTTAGTCATTGGTGCTGGTACCAATGCGGGAGCCCTTCTAGTTGATGGACTTGGCGATGGAGTTTTATTAGAAGCCCCAGACCAAGATTTTGATTTTCTACGGAACACATCCTTCAATTTACTCCAAGGTTGCAGAATGCGGAATACAAAGACGGTAAATATTTACTTACAAAAGGCAAAAAAGGAAAAGACAAAAAACTTAGATGCATTTCTGCCTACATAACTCCCTGGTGGTGCGTGGATATTTTGTAGGAGTATGTATCCTGCCCATCGTGTGGCCGGACGTTGTTTGACCTCCAAGAGATAAGTGCTGAGATTCGAGAGAAGACATCACACTTGCCTGGTGTTTCGGTAATCCTCTTAAGACTTGCACTCTGTGATCATCAGAAGTTGATGAGCAACTGCTGTTTCTATTGAGCAGATCTTAACAATGCTGTTTTCTTTTATGGCAGATTGCAATCATGGGTTGCATCGTGAATGGACCAGGAGAGATGGCTGATGCGGATTTTGGGTATGTAGGTGGTGCTCCTGGAAAGATTGATCTCTATGTTGGGAAGGTAAAACTTCTTTCCTGCTTTTGACATGATAGACATTTATAGATAAACTGCGCTTTCGAGAATTTCTTCATTTGTGGTATAACCGGGAACGTCAGTGTTAGAGGGGCAAGTTGTATAGGAAAATCTCTTTACCCATATATGAAGGTGGAAACCATGTCATTTTGCATGCGAAACTAGCCATATTTCTGTTGGCTATGTGACGACTGGGCTAATCGTTATTGATGTAAAACCAGTAAACCACCCTAAGCGCTTCGTTTTGGATTCTCATTCTGTTATCACTCGGGTAGTAATTCCTTCAACTTCAGTTTTTTTATCTCAAACCATGTCGTGGAGTATTTGCTGAGGGATGCAAGTTGATGTAAACTTGAGTTTTAAAAGGCTTATAATCTGATTTCAACTACCCAACTGCATTTTGGAACTATAAAACATGAAGTACACCCTCACCCTGAGTTCTCAATTGACCTGAGTTGACTTTATAAAACCTGAGAGCAGTGTTGCTAGATGGCTTTTACTTCTCACATGGTTTGTTGTGTTATCACCGTTTCATTTTCACAGGCATTTTGTTTGTTCAGAGACGAGACCTCAGAGTGGTTTCCTCTGACTCATTAACTATAAGTAGATTTCAGTTGTTTTTCTCTTATAGAGCTCTCAGTTCTGATGTCCAATTGATGATCTGCGTGACCATGTTTTTCAGACGGTTGTGAAGCGAGGAATTGAGATGGAGCGTGCAACCAATGCCTTGATCCAGCTGATAAAAGATCATGGCCGTTGGGTGGATCCACCGGCAGAAGAGTAAGATCTGCAGTTCTCAATCAGCAGATGCTGAGAGAGAAGACCAAGTTATTAGGAAGTCATCGTTCTCACCCTGTTATATACGAGGGGTTGTCCGCAGCAAAAGCCAATAAACAGCAGGAATTTTACATGAGAGCAGTCGTGTGTAAGCTGTAATGTATAATATGTAGTTCAAATTAATGGAAAAATACATATAGCACTGTAATTCTCACATCAACAACAAATTCAGACTTTCTTGCAAAATTGTAGAGCCAAGCTCCGAGATTCCAACTGGACAAAAAAAACCAAATTCTGAGGATCCCACCTGGGCATGACATGTGGCATCATGCAAAAGAATAGGAATAGAATCAATACCTCTGCAATTTTTCTTTTTTGAGTTTTTTTTTTTTTTTGGTAGGGGCCAAGGCTCTAACCGCTGGGCTGGTCGGACCTAGGTGGGGCTAAGCCGGCTGGCAGCGGGGGGGCATCTACCCAGGAACACGGTGCAGCTGGGCACATCAGCTCTAGCATGGGATTGAACCTATGATTTATCGTAAATGGCATACAACCATCTACTCTACCCGGTTGACTGTCCTATGCAATTTCATTGTCCCCTATTTCTTTGACCTAACTTTTGAATGAGGGAACCGAATTTTATTCTAACTTTTCTCGATCTAATGTTTTTTTTGGCAAATCTATGTGAGGGTCTTAACATGAGATCATAAAGCGGTCATGAAATGCTTAGCAAATAAATAAATGAAAAAGTGTCTTGAAATTGCAAAACTATAGCACAAACGCAGACATAATCGTTCCATATGTGGACTTACTGACCACTGAATTCCTTGTCTAACCATTTAACTTTTAGCTCTTGATAAAACAGTTAAGATCATAATCTGAACCGAGCTTTTGGGCAATGCACCATCCAAGTGGTGCCCCACCGCCTGCATTTTCAATTGAAGCATTGGGCCAGATGAACGGTTTGGAGGTGAAGGCACCAAGAAACTCCAGTGGTACTGACCTGAACACGATCATATAAAAACTCTTAAGATTGATCGAACATAATCCACAGGCATTCGGCTAATTACATAATGACTGAAATCTCGCCCGCCATCTACAGAAAGAAATTTTAGACGAAATATACTTAACAAAAGTGAGTGAAAAACAGCTCCTAACAGTGTTCAAGAACTCAGTTTCAGCTTCGAAATTGCCATTCTAATATGCAAATGAGAAATTCATCAGTTTGAACAGACTGGGTTGATTATCTTGCTCGGCCATTTTTTTTCTAAAATCAGATTGGATACAGTTCCCAGCGGCCAGCTGAGACCAAGTTAAGTCAGCCAAGTTTTCAAATTCTTGACAATTGGGTTTCACAAATAAACAAAATAGGCCAGTACATGGACTATCTGCTGCAAATTAGTTGGAGCAATAATGTCAAATACTGATATAAGAGAACAAATGTTGAGTGATGTATTTGCTCAAGCACAAGACCTGAATCAACCAATACAAGCAATATATATATATATATATATGAAACACAGAGGAACAACAATAATCCTTCCCTCATCAAGCACGAATTCCAGGTTTCAAGAACAAAAACAGGGCAGATGAGTCTGCATAACAGGAGCACGGCATTTTCAAAATACCACCATACCCAACAAAGAAAACTCAGTTCTTTACTGTTGTCACATGCCTTAGGAGCATGTGGACAACATCGTGGGATATCCTTGCAGCCTCTGATTTCAGATGATGGATCTTAGCCCCAGTCTCTACTTCGAGGCGCTTCACGTTAGCTCCTGAATCCCCGCTGCTCTGTTTTTGAAGATCACAGGAGACCGGCTCAAGTTAGCATATCAAGAACACAAAGATGGGTGTTGATATGGTAAAGAGAAGGTCGAGGCAGATTCAGCCCAATATGCATACGAATCGTCTGCTGTCCATTTGAGGTATATATGGAGACACATGGTGGATCCCATGATTCGGATTTGTGGGTCACATCAGAACCTCAATGTAAACGCGAAATTGACATTTGACAATTCATATGCATATTAAGGTGACTCCAAGTAAAACCATGACTTCCCTATGATAAATGTGTTTTATTTACCTCTGCAACTTTTCTCTGAAACTCAGCTTCCATTTGAGCACGATATTCAGCGATCTCCTTTTCGGCCTCTTCTTTGGCCTGTTTCAGTCTAGCCATTTTTGCTGAAAGCAGAAACATAAATGAGGAGAAATCATAACCCAGAAAACATACCGCCCATTTATGCAACTCAAGATGCAAACATAGGGTTTAACAACAAAAGAAAAATCCATATACCTATAAATCATAACATCCAAATTGTTTGGCTTGTCAGTGCAACACTTCGTACAAAACTACATATATTGGAATCTGACACTTGCACCATACCCAAGTAACATTTTTACGATTATATAATTATTAGTTTCTATGAGTAAAAGATATAAACGAAAGAAAATAAATTTAGACGATACTCCATGGATAGTGTCAGAAATCAAATACAATGATAAGGTAATATAAGTCAACCCATGTCTATATGTTTGAAACGTGCACAAGAAATGAAAATTTCTTATGAAATGGAGCGTCCTTGATACATAGATCTAAATGAGTAATACATAGAAACATAAAAAAAAATTTACTTGTCAAAAAATATAAATGCAGATGTGGATACAGATATGCAGACATATCTGGAAGATAGATAGGAGTGATTACCATTTCTGGCAGCATTGACAATGTGTTGAGCTTCTTGTTCTGCAGCTAGCAAGAGTTGAATTCCACCTTGGCCCCTGTTGGATTCCATACTTTCCTGTAAAGGCTAGAAATAAATTTCAATAAGGTCAATGGACTGAGATAATAAAATTAAAAAACTATAGAAAAAGAACCCTTCTGACAGAAACATAATTCTACAAGCTAGCTGTAAGACTACCTTGATCATGAAGACAGAAAGATAATATTAGCTCTTGGGAAGACGACTATATTGAAACAAGTTACGTTTTCTGGTGATGAAGACACCTAATTTCATCTGGTTCACATCTCAGGAATTTGTCTACCTCAACAGAGTTCAAGATGATCACAAAAGATGCATGTTATCACAATGAAAGACAAACATCATACGGCGATTTTTTTAATTTTGTATTGGGTAAAGAAGATCCAGAACTTAAAATCACACAGTTAGGGTCTTTACCAGGGCAGAGGGTCCAATTCCCCTAGAATGTAAAATTCTGAGACGAATAAAAACTACATTAATTTTAGGTGATCCATGCATAATGGCGTTACAAGATCCATAAAATCTCAATTCAAAATAGCACCAGGTGGCTAAAGCTACGAATATATTGTGAAACTCCGGCATAAGCTGAATGGGGTAATTTACTAAAAATTGAAGGCCTACGAAAAGTTAATGTCTCCTATGATGATGATTGAAAAAAGAAAAATTATAACCAAAAGGAAAGAAACACTAGATATCAATCCTGTAGAACTGAATAATGTGAATTTGACTTAACAACTGCAATTACCCAGAATTTTTGCTAGGACTACCAAAAATATTGGTAATGAGTACGGGTGTGAATTTGTACCCGAGTAACTGATACCCAATAGAATTGGTCCCAATTATTCCTGTTCTGGGAGTAGCTATTTCAGAACTGAATCCAAAGAGACCTGGAAAGTATTTAATGGGTTCTGTTCTTGGTTAGTAGTACCTGGACAGAAACAGAACGGGATAGGACTCAAAACCGACATATCTAGTGTCAAAGATGCCAGGCTATTTCAAGAATTTAGTATAAAAATCATTTTATTTATTATTTTTTCACACTTTTTATATAACAGGGGTATCTGATACCCAATGGGGGAATCGATAATTATCGGTTCCGGTTTTGGGTACATCCCATTGAACCCCCCTAGTAAGGAGTAAGGACAACCCATCTTTCAAAAAAATGTGGTTTTGTTTTTTTCAATATTATGTTTTTGATGTTTACAATCGTAACCACACGTTTGTTTCTTTTTCTTTCATTCTTCTTTTTTCTTTTGATTGATAGGCAAATAGTAACCAGAACTTGATTAACTAATGATGAACTCAATTTGGCATCGCCCTATACAATGCAAGAAGTTTGTTAACAGATTTGAAGTCTGATCTGAAGCTTAAACACAAAATGGGGGAAAACTAAAAAGCGAAAAACATCCATCTGGCTCTTTCAGGGCTAACTTATTCTTTAGACTTCTATTTAATCCCAAAGAACTGGAATTGGGGCTCCAAACATGATTCTAACGATAATACACAAAAACTCAGCAGTACAAATTTGCAGTTTCTGAAGAACACAAACTCTTATAGGAATTAAGTCTACAGAAGCAGTCAACCCTTGGAATTCTAATAGAAGTTATCTGAAAATATCATAAAAAAGTAGACCCAAAGAATCAAATTCCATAGTATCAACCCACACCCATTAAGAACTTTAAATGAATTCTACTTCATAGATCCTTGAACTACAGTGCTTGATTGACGTGACAGATCAAAACAGTCTAAATAAAAAAACCCAGATCTAGAAAACTCTAGTATTCTCTGCAACGTCAAAATAAAAAAGACAAGAATAAAAAAAAAAAATCAAAGAAACAGCAAGGAAATATAGAGAACCCAAGTTCAATTAAACCATCAAATATTAGCCAAAGGGGGTCAAACCCCTTCATATCAACCAATACCCAATAAGATCTTTAATACAGAAAGATTGTTCTCAGAGATCCATGAACTGTAGTGTCTGATCAGCAGGGAAAAAAAAGTCCTAGATTAAAATCCCAAGGTTCAGAAAATTCGACTATTTTTGGCAACTTGAACTAAAAAAAATGATAGAAGAAGCAAATCAACGTAGAGAAACACAAAGGAAAAATGGAAAACCAACAATCCATTGAAATTGAAGATCCCATATATTGAAATCAGCATATTAATCTACTGTTGCAGAGAGAGAATTACCCAGAAATAATTTCTAGAGAAGGAGAGAGAATTACCCAGAAATAATCTGAAAGAGCGGTTGTTGTGATGGAAACGGCGTCGATCGAGCTTCAACGGGCACGGGGGACACGAATATCTCTTTTATGCGTTTGAAGTTAGAACTCAGAAGCAAACATTGGAATTGAAATGACCAATATACCCTTTTCTGCCTATAGATTGACAATTACGTCCTGATGCTTTCCAAAAATGATTGGCTTATCCCTTACCAGTACAAGCTTGTCACGTGGGTACGTTTAATTTCTAGCTGCTTCTGGCAACAGGAGTAAAACTTTGATGACAAGCTCTCTCATCGAGGCCGATGACAGTGCGCAATATAAGACAGGTGGCATACTCTTATAGGACTCTGACCGTATGGATGTTTTTTCCAATCCTTTGATGGACCTACAAACAAAAATTAGCCCAATTAGTGATTTATAGCCGTTGGATTGGAATTATTTTCATGTGTTGATCTTAACCGTGGGAATTTGAACATTATTGACCATTATTTGAGGTTCAAAGATACAAAGGTTTAAAATCGCTAATCAAGCTGATTTTCGATTGTAGGTCCAACTATGGATTGGAAAAACATCCATACGTTCAGAGTTCTCTAATAGTTAGCAACGTGGTTCATATTATGTCCTGTCATAAAAGTTTTACTCTGGTAAATAGTAAGAACACATATCACTTTTGGTCCTTGAAATTCACACTGCGCAGATCTGAAAGAACATCCAACGGTCTTTTTTCGCTAGCCAGTAGCACATATACAACGTACAAAAGACAAAACAAACTGTCGAGAAAACGAAGGGGTAGGTTGCATCTGTCATGTAACAAGGTATCATGAAACTTTTTCGCGTCCGGTTTTGTTACTCACTACTGCCATTTGGGCCAACTGACGGTATGGATGTTTAGCCCACCCCTTGATAGACTTTCATACCAAAAATCAGCTTGTTTGATGATTTTTACCCGTTGGTTTTAGTATTCAAAAATAATGGTTGAATTTAATGGCTAGAATATACGATAAAATTACTAAAATCAAATGGCTATAGATCACCAATCAGGGTGATTTTTGGTGTGTATATCCACAAATGGGTGAACTGAACATCCATGTGGTTAGTGGGCCCAGATTCCAGCGTTGAGTAACAAAAATTATGCTTCCGCACGCCAAAAAGTTTCAAGTATACCTTGCTACATGTTTTTCCTAGCATGGTCCCTGTTCATGTGGTAGTATTTATGAAACATCAGATGTCACACTCACAGGGCCGGCTCAACCATAAGGCAAGTAAGGCGGTCGCCTTAGGCCTCATGTGAGAGAAAGCCCCCAGCCCAGGTGAGAGAAGGCCCTAGTCCACTAACGGCATGGATTTTTAGCCCACCCCTTGTTGGACATATAAACCAAAAAAATTGACCTGATTGGTCATCTATAGCCAGTACCTTTTAGGATTTGATTCTAGCCATTGGATTCAAGCATGCTTTCTGAGTAGTAAATCCAATGGCTAGAAATCATCAATCGAGCTGATTTTTAGTGTGTTTATCCATCAATATGTGGGTTGAACATTCACTCAGTCATTAGGCACAAAAAATGATCTATGTAGGACCGTGAGAGTCCTCTGCGTGGACTACAACAGAAGTCATGTTCATCTAAATTTTTTTCAATAGCTTTCGATTATGAATAGTTGTTAAATAAGACTTTCTACCTTATAGAGAGTTAATTTTTTTAATTAATACCATATATTAATGGGACAGGATCGGTGGACAACCATTTTGGTGGACCCACATAAAAGATGAATCAATGGCTGATTTTTGATGAGGATGATCTCCTCACCATATAGATCACCCCAAAAAAATCAGTCCATTCTGAAATTTCTAACCCCATCAAATGTGGTTTTTCAAGTTACACGGTAAAAATAAACGGTCCATAATTCTTCAAGCTCTAAACCAGTCTACAACTATCAAAATGATTTGAATTTTTGTGAGGATGATCTCCTCACCATAGAGATTATCTCACCAAAAATTAGCAGTTGATTCATCTTCTAAGTGGGTCCGCCAAATTGTTGTCAAAAAATGGTTGTTCACCGGTTCCGGTCCTATATTAATATATTAAATATTAAAAGGCCTCACATGGAATTTTTGCCTTAGGCCTCAACTTGCATTGAGACGGCCCTGCACACTCATGGGCCTACTGAGCCGTGAATGTTTAGCTCACCTATTGGTGGACTTGCACACCAAAAAAGTAGCAAACTGGTGATTTCAAGCCGTTCGATCTGAGGTTTGAAATGTCAGAATGGAGTGAGTTTTTATGAGGATGGTCTCCACCAATGGACTACTCATTATGCGGTTGGATAATCTCTATGTGGGCCCCACCATCAGGTATAAGAACTGTGTAAGAACTAGGTGTACATCTAAAATGACACAAAAAATCAACTTTTTCTAGTTTTTTTTTTTCTTTTCGAATTTCCAAAAAAAAAATTGAATGAAAAATCCGAATTACATTTAGGCCAATTTCGAAGTGTGGGGATCTTAAACAAGGTTTTAAAACTCTTCAAATCGACTTGGAACTTGTCGAATTTACTCAATTTGAATAGACTTGGCCTACCAACTCGATCATATTTATTTCACCATCCAATCCATGGCCGAGAAAAAACGTTAACTTTTTTGGTTAATTTTTGTTGGTCATTGGAACCCGATCCTTCTTAAAATATCTTCCTAAAATTTCAATCCACATTCATTCTGGCCCATAGGTACTGTTATTGGTCTCTGTTGTACATGATCAATTTTTTTTTTTTATTACTTATTGCGATGACTCCTTTATTTTCATAAATACGATTATTTTATTAGTTAAACGATTATACTCACCCCCTTTACTAGCAAATAACCACACTAGTAAGAAGAGGATGATTTTAGCTCTTTCCTCATCGTGCTGTCCAATTCGCACTGCACAGTGTAAAACTTAGGGCTTAGGGCTGCAACATGGGTGGGCTCAACCCAATTTTGGGCTCGGGGTGGGTTAGCTTTTACAGTATTTGGGCTCGAGCCTAATTTTTTGAGCCTGATCAAAATATAAGCACATAAATCTTAGTGTTAGGTTTTCCATAATCCCCACGCCGTCGACCTCCACTAAACAAACTACCTTCAAAGCCAGACCTTGAACAAGAATAGGATGGGACGAGCAGCGGCAGGTGATGGAGGGAGAAGGACAAGAACATGAGAGTTGCACTCAAGTGGGTGACGATCTCTCTTTACTAAACAACACCCATCTCCATCCACTGTACGATTCACCGAATCAACCTGTTCAACGACCCAAAATAGGTAGTAAGAGAATATCTCTCAGTTCTCATTCCTTCGATAAAAATTCGATTAAGTTGAGGGAGCCCTTACAATCCACTCCTCACAAATCGCTGATAAAGAATCCCTAATTACGCCATTAATGTTCTGATCACACCATCTCTCTCTCTCTCTCTCTCTCTCTCTCTCTCTCTCTCTCTCATGGTTGATTTTTAGCCGTGGGATTGGAGCATTATTTTGGGTTACTACTCTAGAAATCACCAATCAGGATGAGTTTTAGTTTGTAGGTCCACCAAAAGGGTGGGTCAAACATCTATACGGCCAGAATTATAAAAAATGTGCCACGTGGTACATTATTTCGGGCCCACTGACCCATGAATGTCGGCCCACCACTTGATGGACCTACACACCAAAAATCAGCATGATTAGTGATATCTAGCCATTGAATCTGTGTATCCAAAAAATATTAGGTGGATAAAAATCACCTGATGAAAAAAGGTAAGACTTATTGGTGTGTCGGTCCATCAAATGGTGGCCACTCATTCATTGGTCAGTGGGCCCGAAAGACTGCCGGTTGGCGCATTTTTTTGCATTTCACAGCTCGACATAGAAAAATGTTCGTGGGTCCCTACTTGTATACTACGGCCCAAAGAATTCACAATACCAAGTTACCAACTTTCATGGTCCCCGCATTACCTGTGGCATTCCTACGGTCCCAGTAATGAAGACCACATGTGGAAGTGGGGTTGTATTAAAATGAAATATTCCCATCGACCCACCACAAGAAAAAACGAGTAAAATCTACAGGAGGGCAACGATAGAGAGAGAGAGAGAGAGAGAGAGCAAGCAAATGTAACGCTGTTTACTTGACTGTAGTATTGTTTTAAGGGTCTGGCTCCAGTTACCGCCCTAAAATGATGGTCTGACCGTATGGATGTTTGGCCATTCCCTAGGTGGACCTACAAACCAAAAATCAACCTGATTGGTGAT
Organism: Euptelea pleiosperma; assembly: GCA_035048495.1. NCBI lineage: Eukaryota > Viridiplantae > Streptophyta > Magnoliopsida > Ranunculales > Eupteleaceae > Euptelea > Euptelea pleiosperma. The sequence continues at coordinate 36,198,316 of CM068540.1, read as the reverse complement.
CTAGACGTTGGATCTTTGTACCTCAAATACTGCTCAAATTCCCACAGTTGAGATCAACCCATGAAAATAAGTCCAATCCAACGCCTGTAAATCACCAATCAGGCTGATTTATGGTTTGTCGATCCACTTAGGGATTGACCAACCATCCATACGGTCAGAACCCTCTAAGAGTGTGCCACGTGGCTTATATTATGTCATGTAACCGGAGCCTGTCATTTTAGGGCGGTAACTGGAGCCTGAGCCTTGTTTTAATACTTAAATACAATTTAAAGTTTAGCTAATAAAAGAGAGATTACTTAACCAACAACGCTACTGTAGTAACAGAATTACAAGAAAACCACCACAATTTTAACTTTTTCTCACTTAACGAAGAAGAAAGAGAAGTATGGGAGATCCAATCCTAATTTTAGTAGCAAATCATCCATCGATATCTGAAACCTTGAAACCTGAAACTTATTTCTAAAAGAATCGAACTAATCCTCGTCTCCAACCTCTCAAAACCCTAAACAATAAAAAATATTCAAAAGAAAATTATGAAAATAGATAAAGGAAAACCTCATAGAATTTCTCTCCTCGCCGCGTATCCGTACTGCGATCGCCTGATGTTATCTTGCCGTTTCTTGTAAACAAGCCCTCCTATACCGACAATACCAGCGCCGACGATAACTCCGATCACGATCCCGGCCTTTTGTCCGCTTTTCAATCCTCCCGAAGAGCCTTTCGATTCTTCATCTCCGGTCACGTTGCTTTCCTTATTAATGTCGCTGGCAACAGATGGTGATGGATCACTCGATGGCGTCGGCGAAGAACTAGGGGCGTTATTTGACAATGGAGGCGAGGGGGGAGAGTTCATATCCGGCGAAGGTGTATGGATCGACGGAGCAGATGCCGGGGCTCCGGATTTGAAAAAAGAAGGTTGCGAAATAGGAGAATCGCTTCCGCTTTCAGGAGCAGGACCTGGTGAATTGTCAGACAGATCTGCAGAGATAATGAAATCTGCGGAAAGAAGCACGAAAAGCAAAGAGAAACACAGTCCAACCAATCTCGCCATGGCCAGAGCTTTCTCCGATCTTCAAAACGATCTGCTTAAAGCGTTCAAAGTTCAAACAGAATTTAATGAAATCGTTCGAACTTTGTTGATAAATCTAGATTATCGACTAAAATAAAAAGCAGATCTGGATTTCAAAAAACAAAAAACTCTAAGAAGCTCCAAATCGAGAGTAATTTTCAGTTTCTAAGTAAACTGAAAGTCCAAAAAACAGTAAAAAAAACAGAAAATTAGAGGCAGAGACGTAGATCTACGGAATCGAAGCGGTTAAAAAAAGAAGCCTAGGGAGAAGCGAAAGAAAGGTGGATCCCGAAACCCTAGATCAACGAAACTGAACCCCCGGGTACAATCAGATCTAGACACGTAGCAGTAATGCCGTAGAGAACTCCGATGAGTAACCGCAGATGGAAGCAATGAACGGAACGCGGAATTGGATAGAAAACTCTGCTTTTTAAAAACGAAACGGAGGATGCGGAATGAGATTAAAGAAAGGAGTCGTGATTTAAGTCTTAAGTCTCAACCCTTTAACCGACAAACGGCTGAAGCGAAGAGCAAACGAGAACTACTAAGCGGGCAATTTATCGAGATTCACTGAAAGCTGTGACTGAAGAACGAGGTAGAAGGTTGTGATGTGCTCTTTTCTATTTATTTTTTTTTTCGTAAGTGTGCTTTTTTCTATTTATGGAATCCAACTTTTCTCACTCCTCTTTATTCATGCACTGCCTTCAATGTTACGCATATGGACTATGGAGTATGGAGTAAATTTCTATGAGAATTTCTTTGAAGTGGGTCCCTTCTGGCATTAAGGTTCAAGTGAAAACGTGCCACCTGGCCCATTCTTTGAGACCATTGACCATACGAGATTTTTGGCCCGTCCCCAGATGGATCTACACAAAAAAAAAAGGGTCAGGCTCCAGTTACCGCCGTAAAATGACAGGCTCCCGTTACAGACACATATGAGACACGTGGCACACTATTAGAGGATTATGACCGTATGGATGTTTGTCAATCCCTAAATGGACCTAGAAACCAAAAATCAGCCTAATTACTGATTTATAGGCGTTGGATTGGACTTATTTTCATGGGTTGATCTCAACTGTGGGAATCTGTTCAGTATTTGAAGTAAAAAGATCCCACGCCTATAAATCACTAATCAGGCTGCTTTTTGGTTTGTAGGTCCACCCAGGGATAAGAAAAACATCCATACGGTCAGAGTCCTCCAAAAGTGTACCAAGTGGCTCATATTAAGTCCTGTAACAGGAGCCTGTCATTTTAGGGCGGTAACTGGAGCCCGACCCCAAAAAAATCATATTGGTCGGTGGTTTTTAACTGTTTGATTCAAGTCTTTTTTATGGTTGATTTTTAGCCGTGAGATTCGAGCATTATTTTGGGGTGCTACTCTAAAAAGCACCAAGTCAGGATGGTTTGTAGGTCCACCAAAGGTGGGTCAAACATCTATTGTCAGACTTCTCAAAAAAAAATGCCATGTGGTACATTATTTCGGCCCCACTGACCGATGAATGTTGGCCCACCACTTGATGGACCTACACATCAAAAATCAGTCTGATTGGTGATCTCTAGCCATTGAATGTGTATCCAAAAAAAAAACGTTCAAATCCAACGGCTAAAAATCACCTGATGAAAAAACTTGACTCCTTGGTGCGTGGTGGTGGCCACTCATTCATTGGTCAGTGGGCCCAAAAGACTGCCAGTTGGCACATTTTTAATGCACTTCACAGCTCGACATAGAAAAAGTCTACCTGGCATCCATCAAGGAATTTGTAAAGCTTTTTAATGCACTTCTCTCTCTCTCTCTCTCTCTCTCTCACCTAGATAGCTTAAATAAGAATATGACCTGTTTGGAAAATGATACAACTACTCCCGAGAACCAGATCAATGTTGCAACCACTTTTAGAAAAAGCAACCCTGATCCTCATTAAATTAAAGGCTAATTCTGAAAAAGCAGGACTCAAAAAGTTGGGCCTCGCATGGTAACTAAGACAGCCCCGAACCAAGGTTTAAATTGGACCGTTATAAAGAATTGATCATCATAATGTGTCAAATCATAGTGAAAAAAAAGTGTCAAAATATTATTACTTTCTTATTATTTTTTTAAAACAACATTGATAACATGGCAATTAAAAGATAAGTCCAATTTGTAATATAATTTGGCAAAGGGTGGCATTATTTGCACACACCATTTCCATATGTACACCCACCTTATTGCACACACCCGAAAAACAAAAAACAAAAAAAAAAAAAACTGACTGAAGGAGTGAAATCAACCACTACGCCACCGCCACGTTTATGGTATGTGTACATATGGAAATGGTGTGCAAATAATGCAACTGTGGGACGAATTTGTGCTATAATTAAAATTCTTGAACCCAAAACTTGGGGACGGCTAAAAGTAGGTGAACAGTTGGGGAGGAAGTTGATGACCTTAAACGTTTGCCCATCAATTCTTAGCACTCTAGTCTCTAGCATAATTGATGAGAGAGTAAATGCGCCACATCATTTGCTGTTTAACTTTACATCTCGGTGCTCAGCATCCAGCAGCCCACCAACTTTCAAGATCATCTTCAACTTCCCACGATACCAATAGAATTGATGCCGTACTCACTCATTGATCACCATGAAATGGTATTGTGGTATCCTTCATTTGCGAGAATCATTTGCCTGTTGTTTGCAGCTACTTTTTGGCAAAAAAAAAAAAAAATTATTGGATCTGCTAATGTTAATATTTGTTGGATGTTGAGTCACCAAGCACGCACAAATGCCGCAAACATTTGTAGTGCTACCAAGTAAGGCCTTAAAAGGATGATTCTAAGATTCAGAGCATTCTGTTCATTTCTCAATTTCTCCGTATCTACAACCTGGGGAAACCAGGAGAAATGATTGCAGATCTTGTGATATCCCAACTTTGGTGTATCCTGCTTGATCATCAACCATGTTCAGATTCAATAGCCGCTTGTTTTGGAACATTAATCAGAAAAAATAAAATATTCAAAAATTTTATTGGAACCTATCGTTGAATTTCTCGAGGGGGAGACTCGGAACAAGTCAAAACTATAAAAGGGTCAAAGATTAGATTGTCCTCCTTCCCTCCTCAGTCGCTCTATTTTTCATATGTGAGCAACAACTCTTCTTTCCAATCAGATCGGTGATAAATAAAAGACAAATCATCAGCATATCCACTAAACCCTCACAATTCGTCTTTCAGATCGTTAATGCTGCTTTCATGGCTATCAGTGGCAACAGCATCCTCTGATTTCAAAGTTGACACTGGCTTCTCGAGCTTGAAAGGGATTGATGCATGCTTCTTGAGAAATTTGTAGAGTGCCACTAATGTTCGATCACTGTCGACCACAATCTGCCCAAATCCAGAAACAACGTAATTGTGTAAGGAAAATGTACATCTCATCAAACAATAACGAGAACAACTGAAGCAAAAGTGGCACCAAAAACAAACAATAAGAGTTTTGAACTCCACTTACTGGATCGGAGCTCTTATTTCCTGCTGGGAAGAAGAGAAGTGTGGGGAACCCATCAGACTGCAAAGCAAAAAGAGAAAGCATTTACGCTCAAAACTATATAATAGTGTACAAATAATACAAGAAAACAAAGAAAACATAAAATATAATAAGGTTCCGTCGATGAACCATGTCAAAAATCAGTCCAACAACTAAGATGATGGTTTCTCATAAAAAGCGTGTTTGTTTGTTACCTAAACATTATTTGGGTGACTAAAACCAAGAAGACTGTCACGTAACAATGCCAAAAAGATCGTTGATAAAATTGCAATTTTTTGTGTCAACAGAATAGCTGGGCTTCAGATACTGAGCCCAAACACAAATTTATGATGGAATCAGCATGTCTTAAAATTGACTCACCCAGATGAATTCAGAAACCGAGAGCCCAACTACTGAATCAAATTCCAAGTTTTTGGCATAATGAATTTGTTATAATAAATGAAAGTCGATGAAACAGACCTTGGCCCTGGGGTGCTCGTTGGTAGTCCCGTCCATCTTGGTTATAACAAGAGAATCAATGCCATGCAAATGCTTTGCTAGCTTGTTGTAAATTGGCTCCAGCTCCTGGCAATGCCCACACCATGGTGCGTAGACCTGGTTCAAAGCCAGATATCAGAATCATAGCAATAAAAAGAGAGAAGCGGGAAAAAAAATGGCTTCTAGATTCATTGTATGGATTTCTACCTCAAGAAGAACGTCCTTTGACTCATCCAACACAATCTCATCAAAGTTATTCCCAACAACTATTTTCACATCCCCATCATTCTGTGTCAATCCAATTATGAAGGAAGGTTAAATCAGAGAAATGAGATGGCAAATTTATCACCAGCAGGTAGTCTAAACACTTACAGTCTCTGGAATTGGATCGGACTTGAAGAAAGGCTTAAGCTTGTCTTCCAGGAAATCCTCCCCAAATGCCTGAGAGAACAAATAAGACATAGTAACTATTGCATATATGAACAAAAAAATAGCTTCCAAACTTATATAAAGAAGTTAGTTAAAATGAGGTTATGTTATCCCCTGTATTATTGCTCAATCATAAAAAAGAAAAATAATTCCAACCTTAATCCTGTCTAAGGTCACTTCACCATCAAATACGTACTTCTTGGCATCATCATTTCCTGAGAATGCAAGAACCTGAAGAGCAAGTAGACACCATTAGAAAGTTTATGTTCCCTAAATCTTGAGTTGCTAGCAATTTAAAAAGAACTCATCAAATGCATGAAAGAAAGAACACATTCAGAAGAAAGGAGGAGATTACTTGGGGACCATCTCCGGTAACACCGAAGTAATCTGAAACTGGTCTCCCAACATCTTCGTCATCCATTTCCACGAAGACAAAGATAAGCTGCAACAAATCCAAAAATACAGATTGAAGACCAGGCTAGATTTTTATTTTTTCATTGGCGAGAAGGGTGATGATTAGTGGGTTAGGGCAAGGTTTGGACCCAGGTATGTGGTATTAACATGTATAAAAACATGTAGTGAAAAGCAGGATGCCACCAACATGGAGAGGTTAGATTAGATTTCTCGTGCACATAAAAGTCCTACATTGAAGAATGGCCAGAGAAGTACAACTAAAATAATGCAAAGCCATACATTGCTTAGACCAATGATAAGTTGGTAAATGATGTTCTAAAACTCTCTCATCAACTCAATACTCAGTCAGGTCAGATCAATTTGACGCGTTCCACGACTGAGACTATATGACTCAGCCAAGTGGAACTCGGCAGTCCAAAGATCAGTTTCAGACAAAGTCTGAATTTTGAACTGATGGTCTGATCAACTCAATACTCAGTCAGGTCAGATCAGTTCGACATGTTCCAGAACTGAGACTAAATGACTCAGCCAAGTGGAACTTGGCAGTCTAAAGATCAGTTTCAGACAAAGTCGGAATTTTGAACTGATGGTAAATTGTTCAAGTAATTCTTTTTTTTTTTTTTCAGATAAGTAGTAATTGGAAGAACAACTACTCTGAAAAGTAAATTATAAATTTACCTTTCCCTTGAAAAGTTTTGCTGCCTCTTGAAATGTTGGAATAACCTTTTGCGAACCTTTTGATGTGGCAAAAAGCAAAAGCTGAGAACAAAAATGGTGGCCATGTCAAAACCATGGAATGTTAAATCCTCCAATCCAAGAAAATATTGTATCTAAATCATCATCATCATCTATGCCTTATCCCAAATGTTTCGGGGAAATAATGTATCATAAATATCAACATTAAATAATACACTTAGCATGTGGCATTACCTGTTTCTTAATGGGATTCTCAAAAATCAATGGAGCACTTTCCCTAGTAAAAGTGTTCACTAAAGGAAGCTTATTTGCAAACACGAACTCAGCTATTGCAGATTTGGTGAATTGACCATCTGTAGAATGGAGGGCCAAACGCCAAAGTCATATTCTTTGATAATTTAATTTTGAAGCACCTAAGTTGCGCTTGTGGAGAAGGCAATAAGGAACTAACCAAAATGGCTCAATTTCTCGGCCTCCTTCTTCAGCATGACCAAAGCAGGACGTTTAGCTTTGGGATCAATGTGGAAAAGCTTTGCCACATCAGGACTGTCAGTTTTGTAGAAGTTGACATCATCTTCAAGGCTTGAGGCAGCAGAAAGCTCGTCACTCTCAAGGCCCTGTAGTATTTGAAAGAAACTGAGTTGAAGAGAGACCAACAATACATGGAAGATGAATATGCACCAAGTTACATAATAAAGATGAAAGAGTAGCTTCCCAAAACCAGTAAATCTAACTCTGAAATTGGCTTTACAATTTGAGTTTGACTCAGTCAAGTGCACAAGCAACTTGTAGAGTTGGACCAAGCGGGCAAATTTACTACAAAATCAGAGCTTAGAATTTGTACTCTCAGCTGGGCCAAACCATATATGCTTTACTGAGTTCCATGCCCATCAGTAATTTTGGACATTGCTTAAACAAATTGACAAAAAGTGTCCCGCATTTTTTAAATCGACTAGATTGACATTCAGTTTCAATTGCTTGAAGGAGCATTAACAATGTAGGTATTCTAGGGAAGAACATTATGGTGGTTGGCAGGGGAATTTGGATGTTTGGAAGAAAAGAAGGTTTCGGGGGATAAATTTAGGGAGCATCGAGAATTTGACCCTTCTTTAAAGAATAAATCATAGTGTTATCGCTGGTGAAACCATGAATATTACAAATGTCTGCGACTGTTACTTTGAATGCTGCAAGAATTTTAAGGTACAAAGGAGTTCAGATCATAATAATAGAAGGCTAGTTTCACCAGGTTTGAATTGTCAGATCTCATGATGTCTTTTTTGTCAGTAAATTTTGACAACAGAAGAACTCATCAAAACTGAATATTACCAAAAATAGATGAAATACTCGTATTTTTTCACAATTACAAAGAAAACCATACTAAAAAATATAAGTAAAACATAGAAAGGCATTAATCAAATTTTCATAAAATAAAAGAAACTTCTGGGTTATGCAGTTGTTAAGAAAATGTTGGTTCATGATTCTTGGGGTAACTGCCCTCACAGTCCAACTGCTTTTTAGACAGGGAAAACTCAAAAGAGATTAAGAAAGTACCACCAAAGAGTCAAGGAAGCCCAAAACAAGTTTATTCTCAGTTTTGAGTACGTGTTCCGCATCCTCCGTCGTGGTTATGTTATAAATTCCAGGTCCTGTCTTCTTCTTAATCCAAGTCACAATAGCATCCCTGCAGAATAAATTCGAAAACTATCACCTTTTCAGATGTGTTTAAATATGTGAAAGAGACCATCTAATTTCACTAAGTATCAACAAGGAAACAAGTAATTGTCCGTTTTTCAAATAAGATATTCAATCTCAGTTTCTTGACTCAAAATTATCATCAGAACCAACAAGTACTTATTCATACCTAAATGATATTTGAAGCGTGAAAATCTAATTGTAACGTCAAAATCTACAATGTCAGATTTCAATCAAATATCAGATTGCAGAGTAAAATCTGATTCTTTTTCTTACTCAGATTTCAACCAAGTGTCATGGAAAGAAGGAAATCAATCCATCGGTCTGAGTAATGAAATTATATAAATCCACTATGTTGTTTCTTTTCTTTTAAAACTTGTAGGGAGACTGAAAACTAAACTTAAATTACCTTTGAACGAAACACTAAATAAAATTTAAGACCTTATAACAGCAAATTCAACACTAACATATCGGAAACTTACTTGGTCCTTGGACCAGGATAAGGCTTATGAACTCCATCGATGAAGAAATAGACAGTAGGGAACCCCTGCACGTCGTATTTCTGCGCCAAATCGTTTTCCTCAGTCGCATCGACCTTCGCGAGCACTGCCTCTCCCTTCAACTCTGTCGCAGCCGCCGCGTACTCCGGCGCAAGAGCCTGGCAATGTCCGCACCACGGTGCATAGAATTCCACCATCACGTACTGATTCTTCTCCACGAAATCACTGAAATTCCCCTCCTTCAGCACGACAACGTCCTTCTCGTCGACCGCCGGAAGCGAATAGTCTCCGTAATCTGCGGCAGAGCCCTCGAAGTCGTCATAATTATCGAAATCTTCCTCATTTTCGCCAAAGTCATCCGAATCTGAAGGAGTGTGATTGTTGGTCGAAGCTTCGTCGTCTTCAAGAAGGAATTTGAGATCCTCGTCAAGATCTTCGTCTTTATTCGATGATTCTTTCGAGAGAGTTGCAGAGCAGAAGCCATTAAAGATTAGAAGAGATGATAACAAGAGAACGAGAAGCAGTCGAACCGCCATTGCTGTGGCGAATTGAGACAGGGCAGAGAGTGTTAGAAACTTAGAACTTAGATGAGCTTCTTAGGGTTTGAGATCTGGGCTCTGAAACCTGGAGGTTTATAGAACGAAAAAAATCAAAAAACAAGTAACAGTCAACGGATCTTTAGGCTTAAATTAATTGGCGATCCCATGAGACGTCGCTGATCTAAACTTTTTGTAGGGTCTTCTCGGTCTTCATTCCTTTGGACAAAATTGTAATTTTGAGCAAGATACACTTGAATCCAATGAAAGATAAACACGAGAGAACCTGACAGATTATTCCATCGCGGACGCCTGATGCGATCTCCACTCTTAAATAAAATGTTTGAAAGACCGGAAGGTCTACACCAAGGATTGTCAACCTTAGATCTAAATCTAAACATGCTTGTATACACTCCAACGGATTGGACTTAAGGTACACCAGTTAGCCATGGACATCGTTTCTATTCTAACATTTTCCTTAAATTATCAATGAACTGAGTAAAACTTTGATGACAGATCTGTCATCAAGGCCGATGACAGGGCGCAATATGAGCCACGTGGCACACTCTTTGACGACTCTGACCGTATGGATGTTTGGCCAATACCTAGATGGACCCACAAACCAAAAATCCTCTCGATTAGTTATTTATAGACATTGGATTGGAAATATTTTCATGGGTTGATTTAAACCGTGGGAAATTTAGCATGTTGACCATTATTTGAGGTACAAAGCTTGAGAGGTTTGAAATTACTGATCAAGCTGATTTTTAGTTTATAGGTCTAGTTAGGGATTGTACAAACATCCATATGGTCAGAACCCTCTAAGAGTGTTCCACGTGACTCAAATTGCGCCCTGTCATTGACCTTGATGACAGTACCTGTCATCAAAGTGTTACTCCAACTGATACCACATTACCACGTCGGATATGTACGGATCTCTCTGTGATTGTCACGTGGAAAAACGCAGTTTGACTTGATTAGTGGCATGGCGCCACGTGTTCAAAAAAAATCTTGCCTTCTTGGATTGGGCCCATATGGCCGGTTACTGGTGGCCTCTTTTGCCTTAAGCTGCGCGCAAGTTGCATTAGAAAAAAAATAGGGAATTTTTGACATACCCCCCATGTTATCTTTGAAATTTGACATACCCCCACACTTTGAAAAAGCTGACATACCCCCCTTGACTTGGTCTAAGGTCATTTGACCAATGTTGACCCGAGTTTGTCCAGTATATTTTACATTAAAATACAAATATACCCTTGTCTTCAACCTTGGAACAAGGGTTTGGACCAAAACCAAACCCCCAAATCAAATGGCTGTGGTGTATGGCAAGCTAAATCAAATGACCGGAGTCTCATGCCGGTCATCCTCCACTCCGACAAAAATTAAAAAATTCATTGGGTTGTCCCACTATAGACTCGAGCTTGTATTTTCCATCCAATTTTAGCTTGAAAATGGATGATCTCCTAACTATTATTGTTCAAAAATATCCAATTAATATATGGAGTGGGAATCCCCAATGCCAGTTGAGATACCAAGAAAAGATTCAAAGCTTAATATTTGTATTACAATGCCACTTCAGCCCAAGAAGTTTTTATTTTATTTTTTTTTAAGTTGATGCTCCCAAAAAAGAAAAGAAAAGAAAAAACAGTAAAACTCCAGATACCATTAGGTTTTTTAATTTTCGCCAGAGTGGTGGATGATCGGCATGAGACTCCGGTGGGTTGGTCTCCGATGATGGACAACTAACCCATTGGTATCTCTTGGCTTGCCGTCCACCACATCCATTTTGATTTGGGGGTTTTGTTTTGATCCAAACCCTTGTTCCATGGTTGAAGACAAGGGTATTGTCTTTTAATGTAAAATATTATGGTCAACTCGGGTCAACATTGGTCAACTGACCTTGGACCAAGTCATAGGGGGGGTATGTCAAAAATTCCCAAAAAATTAAGGGGGTGTTTGGATCACCATTTCTAGACTTGGAAAAGTCCTTTTTTCCACAAAAAGGATTTTCCAAAATAATATTGTTTGGAATCTGGATTACCATTTTTTGAAAAGCTGTTTTTCAAGTAAAAAAGACTAATTTTTGCTAGCTCAATTCTATTACTCTTGTCAATTATAGTGGTGCGCCCCACTAAGAGAAGATAAAGACATTTTGCATTAATGATGATCCAAACGATCTTTCTAAGAAAAATACATTTTCAAAAATATATTTTCAGAAATGACATGTTTTTTAAAATAAATATTTTTTGAAAAATAGCTATCCAAACATCCCCTAAATTTTTAAATTTCAGATTTATATTTTTTTTAAATTCATCTCTCTTCTTTCCTGTTTCATACTTCTCTAATTCCTTCTTCTTAGGGCTGCAACTCTGACGGGTTGGTGGTCAACCTTAGCCCAACTCAACCTTCAAGGCTGTGAACCCTAGGCCAACCCAATCCAAGGTTAGGCTTATATGTCACAATCCACGCCCAACCGAACCCTATTGGTTTGGTCGAGTTAATTGGGTTGGTCAATTTCTTTTATTATTATTATTATTATTATTAGGGAATTTTTGACAATCCCCCCCATGTTATCTTTCAAATTTGACATACCCTCCCCCCCCCAACAATTTGAAAAAGCTGACATACCCCACTGTAACTCGGTCCACTGTCATTTGACCAGTGTTGACCCGATTTGACTACCAAATTTTTTATTAAATGGCAAAAATGCCCTTGTCTTCAACCTTGGAACAAGGGTTTGGATAAAAACCCAAATCAAACGGCTTTGGTGAATGGCCAGCCAAGAGATTCTAATGGGTTGGCCGCCCATCACCGACGACCGACCAACCAGAGTCTAATGGCCAGCCTGCCGCCACTCCGGCAATAATTTAAAACCCAAGGTATATATATATATATATATATATATAAAAGTAGCATAAAATTTTAATTTAAAATTTTTTTTTTTATAAATTAGTTTTAAAATTTTCATTAATATAAATGAAAAACAAGACAAAGTAATTTATATTTTAAGCTTTTGAGATGTGAATTTTAGAGAGATGGGTTCTCTCAATTTTAAAATATTCTTTCATGAGTTTTATCTATTTTTTGGGGGTTTTTTCTTTTCAATATTTGCTTAATTCATCAAAAAATCAAAAAAAAAAATATCAAGTTTACGGACATGGGTTTTAATTTTATTTTTAATCTCCTATTTTCATGTTTGATTTGGGGTTTGGGTTTTGGCCTAAACCCACCCTTGTTCTAAAGTTGAAGACAAGGGCACTTTTGTCGTTTAATACAAAATTTGGTAGTCAATTTGGGTCAACACTGGTCAAATGATAGTGGACCGAGTCATAGGGGGGTAAGTCAGCTTTTTCAAATTGTGGGGGGGTATGTCAAATTTTAAAGATAACATGGGGGGGTATGTCAAAAATTTCCTTATTATTATTATTATTATTGGTTGAAAAGGTTGCTTAATTTTTTTCATATTAAATTTGTTTATTGTTCAATACAATGACCGTTATGCTAGCCGTTAAATAATAACTCATTTCCTCACCTATTAAACATTAACAAAATATATACTTGTATATTTCTCATCTTTACAAGTTTATTCCAATGTTTTAAAAGTCAACCGAGTTGACTCAACTCGGCTGAATTTCGAGTTGACTCGAAATAAACTCGAATCGAATAAACAATGGACTGGTGCGCTCCAAGTTCATTGTTTTACAATTGACGTACCAAATAAGTTTCTAAAACGCCTTGTCAACACAAACTCAACCAAATCTTATAAATTATGCTTATAAAAATATGATATTTATATAATAATATTAATATATGTATATAATATTAGTATATTACTCGAGTCAAGTGCTTTGGGTCGAGTTTGAGTCTTCAAGTTAACTCAACTTGGTAGACTTTCAAGTCGAGTTTTCAAACCCTGATTTATTCATACAAAAATTACTAAGCTAGTGATGCTTTTGGCTACTGGACTCTCGCCATCTAGGGTGTAGCACTCCACCGCTTCGCCTGGCAGCAAGACGCTTGTATTGCTTTCCGACAACCCTGTTTTCACGGTTTAGGCTGCTCCCATTTCGCTCGCCACTACTACGGGAATCACTTTTGCTTTCTTTTCCTCTGGCTATTAAGATGTTTCAGTTCGCCAGGTTGTCTCTTGCCTACCCATGGATTCAGCAGTAGTTTGAAAGGTTGACCTATTCGGGAATCTCCGGTTCTATGCTTATTTTCAACTCCCCAAAGCATTTCGTCACTTGCTACGCCCTTCCTCGTCTCTGGGTGCCTAGGTATCCACCGTAAGCCTTTCCTCGTTTGAATCTCGCCGTTAACTTTAAGACTATGCCATCCTAAGGTGCTGCTAAATGGAAGGTTCAAAAATTTCCACATAATCTTGCTTCGGTGAATATCAGGTTTCAATAATTTCCACTGGAACTTTGATTGTCGGGTGGTTTGTTGGCCTTTGTTGCTTGAGCCAAATGGATACAAACCATACTCGTTGCTTGATTGGTAATTTATAGCCGTTGGATTAAGTACCCAAAAATAATCAAAAAACATGCTTGAATCTAACGGCCAGAATCAATCGTACAAAAGAACTAAAATCTAAGGGCAGAGATAACCAATCAGATTGATTTTTAGTATGTATATCCACCAAGGGGTGGGCTAAACATCCATGCAGTTAATGGCCCCCGAAATTGAGCTATGTACGGCCACGAGACCCCTCCCCGTCGACTGCATCCAAAGTCCTTGGATCTAAACTTTTTCCCTCGCAATGTAGATTGACGGCCCTTGATTTGCGTTACGCCCTTGCGTCAAGCAGGCGCGAGGCAAAACTTTTCCCTTTTAACATTGGGACAAGGGAATAGTCTGTTCTGTGCACTCCAGTTTTTGGTTCTGAAGAACACTTCGCTGCGGAGAAAGAACACAACAGACCGCCATGATTAGCGTTCTTGCTCAGGTGACCAACTATCTCTCTCTCTCTCTCTCTGCTTTATCTCATAAATCCATTTCGCGAAAAAGAATTTGCTCTACAACCCTAACTACTTTCGATTTCTCTCGACGTATTCCATTTTTAAGGGCATAATTTTCACTATATTGGTATTTCTCTTGAATTCACTTTATACCCTTTCTTTTTTTATTTTTTATGAATTTGACATTTGGACTTTTGAAAGATTTAATGTTTCTCATACTGAAATTTCATGTTTTTAATTTTGCTGCCTTTTTTTTTTTTTTTTTTTTTAAGGATTGCTTTCGATTTTTATTGATTTTTCCGTTTTTCAGATGCAGTTTTTTCTTTGGGAGATTGAAATATATGTACTCCAAAGGAAAAGAATTCCCCCCCTACCACTCTATTTTCCTGGGTATGTTGTGTTAATTATTGTTTGGATTACCCGCAGGAGCGTCTGCTCGGCGCTGCATTGGGAAGCATTTTCACAGGGATCATTGTTTTCGAGCAACGCAAGAGCATCTATAGCTTGATTTCAGAAAACCAGCCCCGACCAGAACCTCAATCTCAGGTAAATTCGATTTATTTTTCAGTCACATAATTTATTAGCTGAAACCTAGAATTGAATAGTTTTTTTTTTTTTTTTTTGGTAAGCTCGTTCAGCCAATTTCATCAATCAACCTCGTGGTATTCAATTATTCATTCTAGGGAACAAATTGTATCTGATATTGGTTTTGATTCACATTAAAGCATCTAAAAACTGTCCATTAAACCATATCTGAACAGATCATTCTTCGAAGATTTGACATTATGTGCCTTAGAGAATTTAAGTGAAAAGGTTCTAGTTTGGCTTGTTAGAAGCTGTTTTGATATTTTTAAGCCTCTTTTGAGAAAAGTTCTGTAAGGGCATCTCTTAAGATCATTGCTGATTCTCTCATCCCTTATTGTTGTGAAAAGATGTCTATTCTATTAGGGTTTTATAAATGGAGGACGTTCCTTTGTTGTCTGTGGATATTTATGTCAAAATTCATTATGGAAGTTTTACGTCTGTATCATTTCTTTGTTGAATGTAAGCTTAGTTCATTCTGAAACCCAAATATGGTTTTAGAATTTTTATGGTGTTGGAATATGGTCATGTATGAGACTCCTAGATTGATCCTTGCAACAGGTCATGCAAAAGAGAAAACCTTCCCAAATGTTTTTTGTGCATTTGGTTTCTGTTGGATAGATACACAAACTCCACAAGTTGGTGATAAACTTTTGTAATGAAAAGTACATGAAGGCTAACGCATGAAGGAAAGTCGCCCGTAATCTTACTTTCCATTAGAACCATAGCTAAGGAACTCAAAAACAGCGATGATCAACAACAAGTGTGTGTATCTGTTAATGCTTGTACAGTTGTACGGGGAGCAATTTCTGAAGAGAGGACTGGCAAATATCTTATCTCAAGTATGCATGCTTGGGTCTGAGAGCATCAGTAATGAGGACAGTTAATCATATTAGGAAGGGACCTATTAGGAATTCAGCTTGGTCACTTTGTACTTGGAGCATCTCATAGTGTTTTTATATGAAATGACAAATGTCATTGTGGAAAATTTTCTAAACTGAAATGAGATTAAACTCATCATCATCATCATGTATGCCTTGTCCCAATTATCTTGGGTCGGTCATATGAATCCTATTTCACTATTCGACTCTATTAAGAGCTATATCTTCTGTCAAGGCATATGTCCTTCAAATTTTTCTTGCTACCTCTATTTCATTTTTGGCCTTCCACGCTCCCTTTTGCAGCCTTAAACTTGTACCAAAGCACTTCTTAGTGACCGTTGGTGGTCTTTGTTGTACGTGCCCAAACTATATCAATCAACTTTCTAATTTTATCTCTTATTGGGGCTATTCCTAGATTTCCTCAAATGTGCTCGTTTCTGATTTTGTCTTTTTCTAGTTTGTCCACTTATCCATTTCAACATCATTTTATCTGCTACACTCATTCTATGAATATGATATTTCTTGATTGCTCAACATTCAGCTCCATAACATATACTTGGTCTTACTGCCGTCTTGTGAGTTTTTCCCCTTAATTTAATAGGTACATGTCGATCACATAATACTTAGAATGCATCTCCACTTTAGCCACCTAGCACTATTCTATGGGACACATCTTCACCAATCTCTCCATCTTTGTGGACAATAAAACCTAAATAACGAAAGTGGTCACTCTAGGGCCTTTCTTTCCCAAGACTTGCAAAAAGGTATGAGCTTAAGGCCGATCGCTAGTGCAAACCCATTGTAACTGGAAATTTACTGGTCTCCTCACCAGCTATTCTCACACCAGTTAACGCTCTATCGTACATATCCTTAATAATATCAATATTATCGCTCAGGACTATTTTTTTTATTCTAAAAACCACCATTTTCATATTGGGATCTGTTAGCTGGGGTTCTTTGGATTTTCTGCTGATGTTACCCGAGACCTTTGATGATAGTGATTACTTGCCTGGCTTTAAGGCCAACTGACCAGAGCCTAGAGCTTGATGGTCCTTCAAATTAGGCTCAAATGAGTCAGAATTTCAAACATTAACAATTCTTGGGAGGCAAACTAAAATTCCCCAACACCAACTATATCGAGTTGAACAAGTCTGACCATTGAAAAAACAGTGAAGAACAGATGGGGCTGCAAAAGCCACACAAGTCCCTTTGAGCACTATGCAATCAACCAATTCCACATTCAGGTCATAGGCAGCATAGATACTTCATAATCAAGGTGGTTCATTTCTGGAAAAACTCAGACTAATTCTTGATGCATCGATCAAATTTCAGATCTACAGAAACAATTATCCTCCTGGTCCATGGGTAAAATCTCACCTCAAACAGCTTAAAAAAATTGACAGAAATGTTGATAACTTGCTCACTGCCTTTGGTTGTATTTGCCTTGGAGCAAGCGGATTACATTAGTTGGACGGTTATTGATGTCAGCAATATGACAATTATGACCTAGTGATGTCATGTACTATGTCAGCCCTAATATGATAATTTCCTGCTTCCTTTTTAAGTTGATTTTGACAATGGCCTCCTAGGATCTTAGTTTTGATACCAGGTTGAAGAATTTTTTATGAGAATTTTTTTTTTATGGAATGTTGAGAAAGAGAATTAGATTCCTTTGGTGATTTCTTGTCCTCAGAGGTGAGAAGATTTTCAAGATGTGAAGGTGGATGATATAGCTAGAGATATGCGTGGCTCCTTGGGTTGAGAAAAAGAGTGACTCATTATTTAGTGGGAGGGGACTCTTTCAGAGTTAAATTTCGGATTGAGGGGAGTTATTTCTATACACCGCGTTATTTGGTTGTTGGAGGCCTGTCCCAGTCCCAGATGATTGCCATGAAGTTAGGATGGCTTTTATTGGACCCCATTGAGAAAGCCTTAAATGAGTCCGATGTCCGATGTCGAGCTCATTTATTGGACCTCAAATGTGACTCCCGAAACACCGTTAAGTGCAAGTTATACGTGTATACGGTTTACTGAATTTCTAGAAGAGAATCTTGATATAACCTGTCCTTCAGTGAGCCATTTCTTTTATGTCCTTTGAGAGGCAAACTAGACTCCAATCTCATTTGACCTACTCAGGGACATCTATACTGAGTCAATAATGTACTTTTGTAAAAAAAGAAAGAGGAAAAATAATATAGAGAAGAATTTTAATCATGTAATTAGGATAGATAGTATATCATTTAATGGGAATATGCAGCCACTAAATTCTTCATCTTCATGCTCCAAACGGCGCGACATAAAAGACATCTCGAAATTTGACATTCATCTTCAAAGAGCTAAATTTTCATACATACATTTGAAATGTTATGATTTTGTCTGTCAGCCAATCATACTTCTTGATATATTTCAATATGTTCATTATATGGTAATGTTGCTTTAAACTTCTTCTAGAGGAGAGAGCCATATTTGGAAAGAAGTCGCGTTCGGAGTTCGCACACCTCTGGAACAAAGCAGTGGACCAGACACTGGGCCCCGTGATTGCATCTCTTAGCTCCCGTGGGTGGTAGAGACCTCTCAGTAATTTCGACACCCAAGAAACTCATGTTTTATCACCATTTGTTGTGACATTTTTCTTTCCCTGCAATGGCTTGCCCTCTATTTTCTCAATTTCTCTGGAATTAGTGTAACAATGGATTCTTATGAAGCATATACTGGCCTTGAGACTGGGGCATTGTTTTAAGAGATATCTGTCCTTGTTGAAACAACCCAAGATGGTAGCTCCTCAGCTACCATATTATATGGTCTCTTGGGTTTCCTAATGGTTTTCGAGCTGGGCTGTTGCAAGCAATAAAATTCTTGTTTACTTGTATCAACATCATTCAAGCACCATGGATTGGGAGATCCTTGGTATCAGAACCTGCAAGATTTTTTTATGCTAGTTGCGTGGGTCCCCCTTTGGGATGGGTCATACATCAGAAATCATGCTGATCATAGGATCTTAAATACAAATTCATAAATACACCGATTGAACTGCCTAGATTGATAAGTTAGTGGCCAACAGGGACCCACAAGGGGCAAAACAATCAAACCAAGATGAAGTGCTTATTCATTTAATTCTCAAATACGGGTCCGGGTCTGGGTGTATAATCCAGTTAAACGTAGGCATTCATCTTCCACTTCTATCATACTATTAAATAATAATTATATAAACCAACATATTCGAGCGTCACGTCATCTGTGTGTTCCTATTGAGATTCATTCCGATGCAACCGAGGCATCACCACCACCGCCACCAGATCCGGCATTGCGGGCGGCTCGTTCTGCTCGTTCTCGGAGCCACTGCACGATCTCTCCAAAAACCAGCTCAACGTTCTCTTCAGGTTCACCGATCAGTTGGTGCCACATACCCGGGTACACCCGGATCGTCTTGTCCTTACTAGCGGCGCGCCGGTGAAGCTCCTCCACACAAGCCGGGTCGCACACCACGTCTTCCCCACCGTGCACTATCAGAAACGGCACGTCCACCTCACCCAACCTCCCTTGCAGCTCCGTACACACCCTTAGTAGCTCCAGCGCCGTGGCCGCGCGAGGCCGAGCCTTGCTGCGCCGCGGGCTCGCTGTAGCGAGCCGTCTCTTCCACTCCTCCTTGAAGGATACATCAGGTATTGACCCACGTGTGGGGATCACCTGCCACGTGGGAATTAACCACGCTACGATAGACAAGAAGTGCTCCAACGGCCACGGTGGCTTGAACTTGGGGCTTACTCCGCACATGGCGCCGTTTAGCACGAGTCCGTCCCAGGGCCGGCTAGACCCACGGCGGAGGTGGATGAGGAGCGCGATCGCACCGCCTAGGGACTCGGCGTACAGGAAGGAAGGTAGTGATGGGGGGTGTTGGGCCCGGAAGGAGTCGAAGAAGGTGATGCAGTCGTCGACAACGGGGTTGATGTCGGGGATGTGGGTCGGTAGGCCTTCGGAGAATCCGTGTCCCTGGTGGTCAATGGCGCACGTGGCGAAGCCCGATTTCGCCAAGTGAACGGCGGTGAGCTGGACGAACCAGCTTGACTCGCCGGTGTAGCCATGGATCAAAGCGAGAGTGCCGATGATTTTGGCGGTGGTAATGGGGTCCACGACTGAGTGAAGAGCTTTAGGCCTCTTGAATTGGTGATGAACTCGGTGGAGTGGGAGACGGAGTGGCGAGCGTAGAACTCAGAGGGAGAAAGCGAGCCGAACGGGCTCTGGTCGTTCGCCTCGGCAACAGGATGCACCATCTTTCTGCTAAAATGAGCTGGGAATTGGAAAGAGCGCCAAGGAAAGGACTCGCGTAGGAGATTGTGTGGGTGGGATTCAATTGATGCCCTATCTCTATCATTAAAAGAAAGGTAAGGGGGTTGGAAAATTAAAAACGGTGGGACCAGTAGCATGGAGTTTTATTTCATTAGGTACACGTGTCCCAGTTGTTGAGGTGGGGCACCTCATAAACGGGCCCACACCCTACGAATTATGACTATCCGTAGATATCCTAACCGTCTGTTAAATGGACATTTTCCATCCATTAAACTGATCACCTAGTCGCTCACGTATGCGCTTTTTTCGGGAAGTAGATCGTATTTCTTGTGAGTTTATGTAATTACGAGGGTAAAATTGATCTTTATTTTCATTTTAAGAAAGTATGGCTGACACCGTCCACCTACCCCGCTCTTGTTTTTATCGTGAGCTGTGTTGGGATGGACCTGAGTTCACAATAGTGGCTGTGCTCCTTGGATCAATCCGTTGGATCCAAAATCTAATGGCCCTCATGAAGCTTTAAATAGCAATTGGGAGACGAATGCGGGGTTCGTTGGGAAATTTAAGCTCATTTAATTTCATAACTTAACAGGAGCAGCGTGTCCGATTTGAATTGGTTCGAGTTCAAATCTTTTTGGTAAAATTTTATGCCATGTGTTAGCCGATGCGCAATGCTGCATGTGCCATGTGTCACACTCTTGGATATAGGTTGTTTTGCCCACTCTTTGGTGGACTGGACTACAGACCAAAAATCATTCCGATTTGTGATTTCTAGCTGTTGGATTTGAGTCTTTTCTTTGGTTGATTTTCATCCCTAGGATTCTAGAATTATTTTGGATACTCTAATCCATTTTTAGCTGTAGGATTCTAGCATTGTTTATGATACTGAAAATCTATATTCAAATCCAACAGCTTGAAAACACCAATCGGACTGATTTTTTATCAGTAGGTCCACCAAAAAGTGGACAAAACATCCGTACGGTCAGTGCGATCAAGAATATGACACGTGGCACAACAGCATTGCATGACGCCACTAGAGTCTTCCCTTTCCCTCTCTTTTCATTTAGGAATTATCGCCAGATTTTAGCTCAAAAAGTATTTCTCGCTTCTACTCCAAAAAGAAAAGGAGGCCTAGTTTTGATCACCATTACAGACGCAGCACCTGATTGGTTCGCAATTTTTTTTCTTCTCAACTTGCTACCTTGTTGCTGTGGCATTGTGGGTCCAATAAAAATGTGCCACGGATACCAAAAAGTTAAAAACTAACCCGACTCAAATTATCTAATCAGACCTGAGTGAACTATGCCTTTTGGTGTGTTTTTATGCAAAACAAATTCTCTGAATGGTCCCGCAGCTACAAACCAAAAGATCTCCATACACTAAAAAAATTATAGGCATGACATGGACAAGACTTATCCACGTGGCCAACCGGTGTCAGGGTCGCCATCGGATGGCCTGATGATTGTAACCATGACCTATCAATCTTGACAGTCCATTTTTGAACAATCAGTTTCACGGTCCTCATCATTCGCAATGGTTAAAATCTTGTCATGTTCTTCTTTGCAGATTGCGCAAGTGTCCCAACGTCAATAATTCTTTCTCAGACAGTAATTACCGTCTGTAATAGTTGCATTGCAGATAAACACCCTTTGCACTCATGACCCACCATCCAGACCACAACGAGCAATCCTGACAGCAGAAAACATTTGGACTTTTCTCCGATCATCAAATCATATTCCGTTGGCCATTCAACTTCAGCCCTGAATCGGAGGGTTCAGATTGTTCACCAAATACGCCTTTTGGACTTTGGCCCATCCACTAAATGAACAGCCAGGTTTTAACAAAACCCGAGTCCCCACCATTCCATCTCCATCTCCACAACCGTGCACAAAGAAATTAAGGGTGTGTTTGATTGCACAGAAAATTTTCCCAAGAAAATACATCTGGAAAATACCTTAAAAATGGCTGATTGATTGCAACTGAGAACACATATTTCAATCATGTGTGAAAATGAATGCGTATTTTCATATAGAAATGAATTCTCACCTATCTGGATGGAAATGAATTGAATTCTGGGCTTAGTAGGGAAAATTATCCAGATTTAAAATGGCTATCTAACAATGGACAGTTGTGTTTTCCCAAAGAAAATGCAATTTTCCCACTTGCAATCAAACACGCCCTTGCCGTAGAATTCATTATAATTCTCTACTGTTGTGTAAAGCAAAAGCTATCAAATACTCCACAGCAGCTTAATTGCACACTAATGCTAACCGTAATCCGTTTTTACAGTTTTGAAGGATACACAGGTCCCACACACGTCGATCTGAAATCACCATTTAATTGGTACCATGTAGACCACCATGGTCAAACAATCAACTTGATTGGACTATTGTAGAAATTTGATTTAAGTAGGCTTCTTTTCTGTTTTCTTTTTCAGAACAACTGCAAAACTGCAGATTGCATCCATGGTGAATTTAGGCCAAGTGATTCAAACCATCATTTTTTCTTTCTTTTCTTTCCTTTTCCCCCCCTTACAGTAAGGTGAGATGAATCAGCATCATTGTCATGTAAGAGTCAAGAGACAAATAAATTCCAACTATTAATCCATTATATTATATATCAAGATCAAACCAGTAATTAGAACTGTACAGAAGATGTTCCACTGTTCAACTTCTACGATCTTGTTAGTACAATCGTGCGTTCCATTTAACGAAACTTTCATCCCAAATTACAATATTAGTTCACTTCCTGATCAACACATGCTGAAAGAGGAAACCGTATCAGAAAACATGAATGCTTCTTATTCAAGCAATTTTCAATAGCATTATAATTCAGGTAATAAACAAAATCTTCATTATCTTTCATATCCTGGGAGAGTATTCCTTGAATCTTAAGTTTGAATATGTTCATAAAAAGATGAAACTGTACGGCAATGCGAGAGTTCTAAGATAAACATTCTTAAGACACCAAATATAGATATGGATGGATGGATGCAAGTATGTCAAAAGATGCAAACACGTGTACCGGATTCAATAGTAAAACCCATTTGAGGGAAATCCCATGCAGATAAACACATTCAATTCAGCAAACCCCAATACAGTTCAACGATGTGTTTCAGTGAGTTAATACTGAAATGTAATAAAAGCCACTTCAAGAGAAATCCGTGCTTCAATGTAGCACCCAATTCAATAAATCTCCGAGGGAGAAGTACCATCAAAAACTTGTTTCTCGAAATCCAACACAATGGGAGAACCTATACAAGGTCAAACCAAAATTCTATAATTCTCAAGATTGCTTTTGCAGCCACTGTTTATCACACAAGGGGTGAGAGAAATAGACGAACCTTTCAAGGAAAAGATCAAGATGAAAATCAAATCCTTAATATCATTATTTCAGATGTGAGAACCAGGTGCATACACTCAAATCTTTGCTTTGAAGACTCTCTTGAGTCTAGAGATATTGATCAAATAGACTCTCATAGTCCTCCTTTTCATTGGGTCTCATGGAATCCTTCTACATCATTTGACAGGTTCTCACAACAGATCGCGCATCCTACGGCGATCTCCTTAGAGATAGATTAGTCTCCCCTTTGGTTGCCTTCTATGCCCCCCTGTCCCAATGAATATATTGAATTAATTGAAATACTAGCCATCCTTCTTGGGCTTGTTTCTCAACACAATTTCAACAAAGTAGAAATCTTATGAGATTCAGTCTATGCAGTCCAAGTTATCAAGCAAAAATTTTGATTTCCATGGAAAGGCCGACATATGCTTCGTGAGCTTGTTCATTCTTGACTCTAGACAAAGATGGTCCATTCGACATGTTTTTAGAGAACCTAGCAAGGCAGCTGACTACCTTGCCTCCAAATGTTATGCATTATCTTTTTGTTCTTTGGCCCTCTTTCCCTCCTGCTCTCTTCAAAAGATGAAGCCAAAGGTTGTAAATACTTAGGTGCATAGCTTTTTGTGTTTGATATAATTCTGGTATGGGTCCGCCTATCCCACCAAAATGAGTATACTTGGAGGAAAACCAATCAACGAAAAAGCATGGGTTTGAGAAATAACGAGCATACAATACCCATTTCTCTTTGTGGGTATCTTAGGTCTTTCCTCTAGTTAAAATCCACATTCTTGTTTTTGTCTGGTGACGCAAAGAACAAAGGAGATTCGTTCCATGGTTGATGTAAAAACAATGGAATCGCTCCACCCGGTAAGGAATCACTGCTTAGATGATGAATCATTCTTCAAAACTTAGGATTTCACACCCTAAACAATGAATCTTATTCAAATCAATCTAAAAACGTAGAGAGTATCTCTCCCTTCACATCCTATATATAAATCTAAATTCCTAATTCATCTAAAAATCCTTTTTCTAAAACAAATAACTCTCCTAATTGTTTTCTAAAAACATAAACAAAATCCTAATCAAACTAAACAACTCTAAACAAATTCTATTTAAAATAAACCTCACAGATGAGTCCGTGTTGAATCAGTTTGAAGAGTTCGTGCTGCATCATTCCTCAAGTCCCTTATTGTGATAAAAGAAACCAATTCATTCAACTATTGCATTAGCAACTCCTCTGTTGTTGATGACTACGGTCCTAATTCCAATTCCAACACCATGGCCAAGTTTGCCCGACCACATCTTCATTCAGCTCTCAATCAATTTTACACGGCAATTGCCCTTCATCAAACTAATGTTTTCAATCGCGTTGACACAGCTTGTTGCATAGACCTACACGACACCTCGGCAAAATTCAAGGTAACCCCTAACCCAATAACAAAAACAATATCAAAATAAAAAGTCTGAGAAAAAAAAAGCCCCATACAGGGTAATAAAAGTATAAAGCCCTGTTCGACAAAAGACCAAATTATATCAAGATATAAACAAAAACACCAGCAACCAAGGAAAGCATACAGTAGAAAAAAAAAAAAAAAAGGCAGAAAACAGAAGTAGATGCCCTATATATAAATTAAAACCCAACAGAAAACTGAAATTCATCAAAGAAGAAAACTTGGTATATAAAAGAAAAAAAAAACATAAGAACCCCAAGAACAACTCGGAGGAAGAGAGAGAGAGAGAGAGAGAGCTGTTACCTCCGCAGCAAAAACAACAATAACAGCAGGAGAGAAGCATCAACAACTCCCTACAGAAGATAAGGATCCCAGGAATCTTGGAATCGGACCCTTCTCCTTCCCCATCGCCATCTCTCCTATTCTCAAGTAAATTCTGATTACCTTGTGATTCCTTCTCGCTATTCATTCTATTGAGATTCCATTCGACTTTCTTCAAGTAAGCCATCTTGAATGATTCTCTGATCCTCAGAGAAGGCCATAGATGCATCTCTCCCTCCCTCCCTCCTTCCTTCTCTCTCTCTCTCTCTCTCCAGAGTCCCCACAGATAACTTGAATTGAAACAGAAAGGAATTCAGGAAAAAGACGTAATTCCTAAATGTTTGACGACAGTCGTACGTTGACGACGGACCAAATATTAACCACGTGGCGCACCGTTAGAGACCTCTAACCGGTGGTGGCAATTTGGCCCGCGGCCCGACCCGAGCCCCGTGGTTCAAAAAAATTAATTGAATCCAACGGTTATAAATACGCCTTGAAAAGTACTAAAATCTAATGGTTAGAGATTACTAATACCTTATGTACTGAGTATAGTATATTATATTCTATATAGTATAAATTATACATAACTAGTAGTAGTATATAGCCCGCTATGCGGGCTGAGGCCCGCGTGCTAACTTAGGGGCGGTCCGAGGCACGCCCATCACGACGGGCCAAATTGCCACTTTACTTTGACCGAATGCAATTTTGCCCATATCCTGCAGACCAAAAATAACTTGATGGGCGTGTCTTTAAGTTGGGCACCGGCATTTTAGACTCTCTCTCTCTCTCTCAGTCCAGCCGAGGTACACATGGCAGAGAGAGAGAGAGAGAGTGTGAGAGTGCAATAGAGAGAAGACGAAGGAGAAGGGGTGGGTGCCCAGCTTAAAGGGGTTCATTTTTGTCCCACGTAGGTGCCCAACTTAAAGATGGGGGTGCCCATAGAGGCACCCTAACTTGATTATTCATTTCTAACTGTTTGTTTGAAGCCTTTTTCATGGTTTACTTTTAACCATTGGATACAAGCATTATTTGGACTTGGAGTACTTAGATCTAAAGGTTAGAAATCAGTAATCAGGCTGAATTTTGGGTACGTAGGTCCACGGGAAAATTTAATAACACGCATTGCGTGACCCTAAGACGTCATGCAACGTCGTATATGCCATGTGTCACGATTTTGAAGACCATTATCCACACGGAAGTCCTTGAAATCTGGCTTATAGCTTATGCGCTTAGCACTTGTTAAAATGCACGACTTTTGAAAATAATCAAATCATCATTTCATACCCAAACTCATTACTTCACAACCCATAGCAAAATGCTATAAGCTCAGATTAAGCTTACCCAAACGCAACCTAATAGTGTAATGTACATTATTGATGAATCTGATAATCAGCACCTCGAAAGAGAAAAAACGGATAGTATTCAAGAATCAATGCGAGTAGAGCGAGCCTATCAAGTGTCGGGGAGAGCAGAATTGGCTCGATTGATGTTGTCGCGACGTGTGATCACTACATAGTAAACACACAATGCGAGGAGAATAGCAAACACAAAACCAAACACAATGCCAGCAATCCCACCAGTCCCTACTCGGCTCCCACTCACTGGAGGATTCGATAGCTTGCTCTCGCGTGCTTGTGCCTCAGTAGATGCAGTAGAAAATGATGATGGGGATAAGGGTGTGCAACCGGCGGCCGATGCAACACATGGGATGCCAGTGTTTGGATTTGGAGCAATAGGGTTGAAGAAGGCAACAGCCGATGGAGAGAATGCCATGGGGTTTTCATAAGCTAGGCCATGAGTTCGATCCTGAGCTTGAGCAATTGAAGCAAAGGAATGAAAAGAGAGGAGGAAGAATAAGAAGAAGAAGGTGGCCATAGTAGAGGGTGGGGTGTTAAGCTCGTGGAGCTTTGGTTCGGCTTTTTATAAGTGCTAAAGGGGTGTTGCTTGCTTACTAATGAATTTTCATTATAACCAAGACGGTTAGAAATGGGGTAACAAAATGATGATGTGTATTATAGGTTTCCCAAAATGCCCCTAACAAGGTCAACTAAATTTCCTTTACTTGATCTATTAGTAGTTAAGAAAATGTGAGGTTAGTTGGGGGGTAAATTTGATATTTTGTCCATCTGAATAGCTTAATATTTAATTTATGAAGTTTGGTAGCTTTAATGCGGCTCTCAAATTAAATCATGGGTTCATTCTATTTGAGTGCCTCATCAAATGAAACGAGCAGTGTCCTTTACGAGTGTTGCTGTCAGCCTCAGGACGACATACCTCAGTGAAGTGCCAGGACAGGTGGCACTTAATTTATAAGTGCCCTTAACAGTTTAGAAAAAGCAACTACAGTTTAGTTGCTGGACAGGTAGCACTTAACTTTAAGTGCCATGGATCAAAAATTTTCTTGTTAAAGCAAGCCTATTAGTAAAACTTCCGTCACAACGGTCACAACCCATTATATGAGACACGTGGCACACCGTTTGGATGTTTGGCCAGTCCATAGGTGGACCTGCAAACCGAAAATCAGCCAGATTAGTGATTTACAACCTTTGGATCGTTGTACCCAAATAACGCTCAATAATGTTCAAATTCCTACGGTTATAATCAACCAATGAAAATAACTTTAATCCAATGCTTAGAAATCACTAATTAGGGATTCCCACCATGCGAAACTCAAGGTCCATCGACGCTAACACTGCCCATAACCAAAGGAAAATGTTATCCTAGATATGACCGGATAAAAGAAATATACGGTTGAGGCCATTGACCGTTGGATTCAAGAAATCCATGGTTCATAGTTCAAGTGTAAACGAAGGGGGATCATGAGGGTACGGGATGGGGTCATATGTTTTCTTGCTTGTTTAGCCAGCAAAGCCGTAAGTAGATTTTGATTGTGTGTAATTATATTGTCAGGCCACCTCTCCCCGCCTGGACATAATTGCAAAGAAGGCGGGTGTTACCATCGTCTCTACCGTCCGTCGTCCTTAGGTCCAGACCATGTGATTCAGATCACACAAATCTTGAAGAACATCAAACGTCCCCCGACCGAACTAATATTAAAGTGTGTCACGATTTACGGTGCTTCCTTATCGGTTCTGTTCTTTGATGCAGACCTCTGTATCAAAATTTTGATGGAGAAGTCCCTCAAATTGCAATGCAGTAGACTCGTTCGGGCCTACTTGCTCCTTGAATGTCTGACCCACACTATGATAGACCTACACACCAAAAATCAGCGTGATTGGTGATTTCTAGCGGTAGGATTTGAGCACTTTTCATAATGGGCTTCATGAATAGGCCTGTGAGTTGGTTTCAAGCCCATGATGTAAAAGCACTCAAATCCAATGGCTAGCACTCACTAATCAAACTGATTTTTCGTGTGTAGGTCCACCAAGATGTGGGCCAAACATTCAGGAGGCAGTAGGCCCAAAAGAGTGTACTGCGTGTCAAATTGAGGGACTTCTGCATCACAACTTTGATACACAAGTCTGTATCATAGATTTTTCCTTCCTTATCCTTCACGTGCTTACCCTCTTCTCTTTTAACTGTGATAGTGACCTATCTCACTAACTCTACAGGCCCATTTAACATTTACACAGGGTCCTTGCTCTACAGAAATGGGCTTTTTGAAGGCCTCACAAGGTTTACCACTCCTCACAAGAATAGTCTCTGTGTACAAACTATAAAGATAAAGCCTTGCTTACGCTCAAGGTGTGATACACGTGGCACATGTTGCCACCATCAATCTGATTCATCTCAATGTTAGGAGACTATTAAGTTGGCCCATAAGGTTTGAAGTTCGAACCCAGTCTGCAAGCTTCATAAAACACTCACAGATCTCTTGGTTGTCTTGTAAAGAGATCATTAAACATAAGGCCTGATTGGAAACCCAATAAATGGAGTCAGCCGTGGTCAATCCACCAGTCCAGTTCTGGTCCTTATGGGCCGTTTGTGGGCCTGCTTTTACTAAAATTCGCCCTTAAAACAGGACCTGGATTGGTCTTTTGAAAATTGATTGCAACATTGAACTGGTTCTTCCACATTAGGGTTAGGTTAAGTTCTCAAAAAATAAGATTTCCAAACATGCCCTTGGATGTCTATAAAGCGCCAAAAGTAGCTGACTAGTATCATAGGAAAGTTTCACGTGCGTGACCAAAAGGGTATGAGGCAAAACAAAGGCCGCCATCTATACACGAGAGTGGGACCCACAGCACTTTAGGAATATTTCCCTGGCAAATCATGTGGGTTCCACCTCATATAGATGGACGGCCCTTGTTTTATATTATGGATCGTGGACAATCTCATGTATGGTCTACATGAATGAGTATCTGTGCCATATGTGCGACACATGGTCTGAAACACTCTTGTTGGACCTTCACATCAAAATCAACCTGATTGATGATTTTTACCAGTTGAATTTTAGCTTTTTCTATCATTGGTTTTTCATGAACAGGCCTATGGATTGATTAGTTTCAAGCCCATAAAAAAGCTCAAATCCAGGTAGAAATCATCAATGTCAGGTTTTAGGTGAGTAGGTCCACCAAGGGATGAGCCAAGCATTCATGGGGAAAGAGTGGCACGTGGCATTTTGGGGAGGGATCCTATCAAATTTTGTATGACCCGGTCATGTACAAGCCAGACCCAACAAGAAAATGCCTTTGATATATGCATGAAAATGGCTTGGATAGCTTAATAGGCTTGTTCGGCCCATCCCATTCTGAAACATGGGCAAGATATGCACCGAATGTATCTATTACTACTTTAAAGCCAACACGCCCTTCACATGGCGTTCATACGACACTCTCTTCCACAACTTTTTGCTTATAAAAGTCAGATTAAAAAAAAGAGCGGAACTTTGACAATGGAGGTCCATCATCAACCTTGATAACTGATGACAATGTGAGCCACATGGCACACTCTTAGAGACTACTGACCGTATGTATGTTTGGCCCATCACTAAGTAGATCTACATACCAAAAATTAGGCTGATTAGTAATTTCTATCCTTTGGATCTGAGTAACTCAAATAATGCGTGAAATCCACGAGGTTGAAAATAAACAATAGAAAAGACTGTAATACAACAGATAGGCATTACTAATCAGGTCGAATTTTGGTATGTAAGTCTAGCTAGGGATGGACCAAACATTTATACGTGACCAAATTGATATGAGGTTGGGCCTATATTGGCTAGGGCTGTGTCAACGGATACTATTTGGATCGAATATAAGCATATCCGAATCCAAATCCGAAAAAATATATTCGATATCCGAATTCATATCCGATTAACTTTTCGGATATCCGATAATATCCAATCCAAAAATTGGATATCATATAATACATTATTGTATTTACATAATAATAAAAATATATGTAAAATAATTATATTTTTTATTTAATAAATATTATTTAATATGATATATAATAAATATAATTATTAATTAATCTATCGGATTGAATATTATCGAATCAAATACATCAATATCCGAATCCGTACCTGAAAATTATTCGAATATTAAAAATATATCTGAATCCGAATTCAATATCCGAAATTTTAGATAATATCCGATTTTTCAAATACGGATTCGAATTGAATTCGAATTTTTGACTATCCATTGACAGGCCTAATATTGGCTAGTTGATCATCATCATCATAAGCCTTATCCCAATGATATGAGGTCGGCTGCATCCTGTTTCTCCTATTAGTTGTCTAAAGTCATCTCTTATGATACGACAAGTTTCTTAAAATGTCCTCTCAAAACCTCACTCCACGTCTCCCTTTTATATCCTTCGACCAGCACATTCCATCTCAACATCATCATCTCAAGTTAGCCTCGGCTACATTCGTTTTATAAACATGGTGTTCTTGATTGCCCAAGAACTCAACCCAAGCAATGGATTAAATGGCTTCCATGGGCTAAGTCAACCAAGATGATTCCATATGAGGTAATTTATGGCCAACAGGCTCCTTCATTAATGACCTACGTACTCGATACTACCTCGGTTCATAAGGTGGATGAAGAATTCCGTGACTGTGACAGTACCCTTAAATTATTAAAGGAGAATTTACAAGGGACGAAATTTCGCAAGAAGCAAAAAAGCCAAAATTATCAGAAAGATCAGCCATTCGAAATTTGTAATTCCGTGTATGTTCACCTTCAACCTTATCGTCAATCATGAGTCACAATGCACTCGGTTCTCTAGCACCCCTCGTGATTTTCTGAACCGTATCAAGTTATTCAAAAGGTGGGAAAGCTGGTGGCCTAGAAAGTTGCATTACCTGTAGGATCTAAAACACATCATGTATTTCATGTTTCTTGTCTGAAAAAGAAGTTGGGTTAGAATGTTCATGTTGATGATACGCTGTCATGTATTGATGTGAATGGAGTCACGCAAGTCCGGCCCAAACTGATTTTACCACAACAAATGGTAAAAAAGAACAATCACGCCGCAACACAAGTATTGGTGCAATGGGATAACATGATTCCCGAAGATGCTACTTGAGAGGATTGGCACAAGATACACGAGCATTTTCCAAATTTCCAAACTTGAGGACTAGGGTTTTCGACAGATACTATTCAGATCGAATATAAGCATATCCAAATCCGATTCGATATCCGAGAGATATTCTAAATCAATATTCGAATTCAAATCCAATTAATTTATCGGTCATTCGATTATCCGATCCGAAAAGCGGATGTATAAGTAATAAATTATGAAATTTACATAATAATAAGTTTAATATAATCTATTATATATAATTAATATAACTATTAAATATAATTATTAAACAATATATCATATCGGATATTATCGAATCAATTACATCAATATCCGAATCCGTATCCAAAAACTATTTGAATACTAAAAAGATATTTGAATTCGAATTTGATATCTGAAATTTTTGGATAATATCAGATTTTGCGAATATAGATTTGAATTTCAAAATTTTCGACTATCCATTGACAGCCCCACTGAGGACAAACTTAATTTCCGAGGGGAGGAATGATACGTACTGTTTTGTTATTTAGTAAGTCGGTTGCTATTTTAGAGGGAGGATTTGATTGGTGCTACTTTGTTAGCTTTAGATACGATTTCAGTTGAAAAAATTATGGGAAGTAATTTTAGGAAGTTTGTTGGTTGGATTCATTATAAGAAGGGAAGGAGAAAACGTAAAGGAAGGATGAAAATTGTGTCAATCTCTTTGGAGAATAGGAGGAGGTCCCTCTAGAAGTGGACTTTTCCATTGTAATCGTTCCCTGTTTCGTGAATTAGATATTTTGATTTATTTGAGAACTATTGTGTTCTTATCACATTTAGCCATTTTTAAAGTTGTATGACATAAGCAATTTGATACCTCTCTCTCTCATTTGAAATAGAACCAACAACAAAACCCCCCACCTTCGCCATAGTTTAATCCAAAAGTGCATCATCCAACAGTTAAAAACCTCACCTACCCAATTTTAAAAATGTAGCCAAAGGGTCAGAAAACAAGGAACCCCAAGCTCATCTAAACCTAATCCCCATCTCTTTTTCTTTCTTGGGAGAACTACTTGTTTATTGAAATTTTCAATATGCAAAAGATATAAAAGAAAGATTGGGACCAACAAACGTGAATCAACAAGTTCACGTTTCTTCTTAGCCGTGGATTGCGAGAATGCAATGGTGGTTTATAGTTTTGAGCTGGCATTTCTTTTACAAAAGCAAAACCACTGTTGGATTCTCTAGATCCGCTACCTAGAAGAAACATGAGCTTTTTGGTTCACTTTTGTTGGTCCCCTGATCCTAACCCATAAAAGAATCAAAGCACAAGCTCTAGGGACTTATATTTTTTGACAGGTCTCGGGACTTGGATTCTCAGGCGTGAGAGTCCAACAGTGGTGAGCTTTGGCAAAAAAAGTGAATGTGGGCTCAAAAATATCACCACCGTTGGATTCTCAGAATCCACGTCCAGAAATCCAAGTCCAGGAAGCCAGTCGAAATGACGAGTCTCGAGAGCCCGACCCTAGAATCAAATCCAACATCTCACTTCCAAAAAACAACACCACATAATCAACCACCTTTCCTTTTCAATTACTACAACTTACAATTAACATTATAAAACTTTTTATTATCTATTATTAATTTAAAAAAAATTAGTAAGTTTTATTGTTAGGATGATAAGGATAAGATGGCTTAGACTGAAGCCACGTCTGAGAACTTTAATATAAATGAGATTGGAGTGTTAGGCGGACAAACTCCCGATATGCACTTGAGAGAGAGAGATAGAGAAATAGATAGAGAGAGAGAGAGAGAGAGAGAGCTTATACACATAGCTTTCAATTTCTCTCTCATATTTGCTTAAACAGGCAATTTTCTAGATCTATTCCACCTAGGGATTAAAATTTTTGTTTCGACTAGGTTTTGGCCCACGTCGAAAGTGAAATTTCGCAGTCGAAAATTTGGAAAAAACTCAAATGATAAGATTAATTAAAAATACCATATTTATAGGAACAAATTTTGGAAAAAACTCAAATATTTATAGGAACAAATATATTTCTATTAATGGAAAGAAAGTCTTAATTATCTCTTTTTCCATTAATATCGAACAGTTGGCCAAAATATTAAATTTTGTTGAATTTCAATTTCGGTATAGACCGAAACTTCGTGTGCCAACGAAATTTAAAACCCTAATTCCACCTCATTTTCCTTCCAATATGATATATGAGAGAGAGAGAGAGAGAGGTTGAAATGTTTCAATCAAGCAAATGTCAGCTTGAAGACAAAATGGTTTAGATTCTTAATAGAAAGATTAGGTGGAGATGAATAGTCTTCCAAGAAAAAAAATGTGGGTGAGAGACAGTTTTGATGATAACCATTAATGGGTTGTAAAGACTTGGCACATAAATTTAAATTTATGATTTGAATGTGAAAAGAAAACTTAATTACTCCTTCAGACAATTGGGTGATTGAGACATTTAAGAAAGACAAACCAGTTTGCTAGATTTATGAGGAATCATGATGAACATACATAACAGAAAAGATGAACTGCAAAGAAAAGAAAAGAAAAAAGATGACAAACACTTGGGCCACATTCAAAAGCAATTGCTAAGAAGAACAAAAGGGATGCAAAAAGAGCTCCCTTTCCCTAACAGATTTATCTACAATTCCATGGACCTCAATCTCCTTCCTTCCTCTTTCTCTTGGGGGAGATGGATTGAGAGAAGGAGAGATAAAGAGGACCTTCAGAGACACTTGCACTCTTCCATTATTATTCTTTGGAAACTTCTTCTCCTTCATCGTCCCCGACATCGACGAAGGCCGCACCCAACGACTCGAACTTTAGTTATGTGGGTTGCTTCTGAAGGACCCAAGAGCCTTCACGGCCGCCGCTCTCAGAACAACTTGGTGGTACGTCGCAGCGATGGCAGCACCGATGAAAGGTCCAACCCAGAAGATCCACTGCACCAACATTTCACATTCTTCCAACCATTAGTCATCTACCATAATTTATAATGTGTGTGTGTGTGTGTGTGTTAATTAATATTGGAACACGCCAAGGAAAAATTTAATTAGTAGACATATATACCTGATCATCCCATGCCTTCTCTTTGTTGTAGATTACAGCAGCTCCAAAGCTCCTAGCCGGGTTGATACCGGTACCCGTGATCGGGATCGTAGCTAGATGGACCATGAATACGGCGAATCCAATGGGAAGTGGTGCCAATACCTAATCAATTATAGGTACATAATGTCATATTATTATCAATAAACATTTTTTTGATAGGTAAACCATTTATTATTCCCCTCTAACTCCCCAAGGTAAGAACGAGACCGAACCCAGGTCTTTGGGAATTAACCTCCAAAGACTTGATCCCAGGTCTGTGGGTACAACCCCCAACAGCCTCACCAACTCAGCTGTTGCACGCTTCTTGGGCAAAAGACATTTTCAGAAAGAACAAGGCTGTAATTGACATTTTACAACCCTATATTTTAGGCCCTCGTCACCACCACGGTGAATTGCAGGAAAAGTGTCTTTTTGTGGAAAAGTCACATGGGTACACGTTAGAATGTCCAGACGGAGAAAATATCCTAAAGGTCGTTAACGTGCACCGTTTTCCGGCCAATAACAAGGTAAGTCGGCTAAAATGCGCCGGTGAGTAAACATATGCCATGTAGCCTATCTACTGAATCGGACAAGTCTCAACACGGTTCACGTTAGAGACAAGTCATCGGGCGAATGAGAAAAAACAAATCAAGACAAGAAAAAAAAAAAGCAGACCACGTTCTGAAAAAGGAAAGTAAAGAACAAACCCGGTTCGAGGGCAAAGGAAAGCAACCACTAAGGCTCGGACAACCACAAAACGTGAGCAATTGGTACCAGAGAAACAGTTTAGTGACTGAAAAGGGGAGGAGTGATAGGGTGCTTACAGGGACATGGGAGTCTCTTGCGCTCCTCTTGGGATCAGTGGCGGAGAAGACAGTGTAGACAAGGACGAAAGTACCGATGATCTCAGCGGCCAAACCAGTGCCCTTATTGTAGCCTTCAGCGAGCTCGTTGGCCCCACCACCGTATCGGACGTAGTAAGACTTCTGGAAGGCCTTCACCAAGCCAACACCGCAGATGGCACCCAGGCACTGAGCCACCATGTACATCACAGCTCGGATCAGAGAAACCTTGCGAGCTAGGAACAGCCCGAACGTCACTGCCGGGTTAATGTGTCCTCCTGCGCTTCGTAGACAAAAACATTAGGAAGGTGCTTACGTACGCTAGATACAACTCTTACCATATTTATTAAAAATTTTAATGAAAATTGGGAAATAAATTTGAAGGGGTTCTTGTTTTTGTATTCTTTTTGGATAAGCAAATAGAATAAATAAATAAATACTTGCATTCTGTGGGTAATCTAAAATGAAAAAGCATTTAACGGTTAAAAAACCAGGGAAAAAAACTGGAGAGAAAAGGTGAAAAAACGAACTGAGTATTTTTTTTTTCTTCATCTTTAAAAGAAAGAAGAAAATGGGGGAAAGAAAAAACCCACCAGAGATACCGGCAGTGCAGTAAACGAGGACGAAGATCATCCCACCAAAAGCCCATGCGATGCCAAGGATGCCGACCCCACCACATTCATCACCTTTCAAAGCAGGATCAATTTGGCTCTTGTAGCCGATGACCGTCAAGACTGTAATGTAAAGGAACAAAAGGGTGGCGATGAACTCGGCGATGAGAGCCCTGTAGAAGGACCATTTGGTGAGCTCATCAGCGTCGAACAAGGGCGCAGGAGGTGGGTCATGGTAGTCCTTCGCCGTGAACTCGGTCTGCTCAACCACCTCAACGTCCTTCCCCATATCGTCTATGAAATTGAGCTCTAAAACGAGTAAGAACAGGAGAGAGAGAGAGCGAGAGAGAGAGGGGGGTTGTGTTTGGTGCTCGGTGCTTGGGGTTGGAGAGTGGTGAAGTGATGATGGGGTATTTATGGGGAGTTTGAGATAGGAGAGATTAGATTTATTAACTTAATTTTGCCGCCCATCCCAACACTAATATTGATTTAGTTCGCTTTCATGGCCCCACCTTCTCCTTCACACCTCATCTCTCTTCTATCTTATACATTTTTTTCTATTTTCTTATTCTACTCCCTTTGTTTTTTCATTTTTCACCACCCAGTCTTCTCCAGTAAAACACCAAAACTTTGGTGACAGCGCGCAATATTAGCCACGTGGCACACTCTTCGATTACTCTGTCCGTATGGATGTTTGGACAATCCCTAGGTGGATCTACAAACCATAAAATCAGCCTGATTAATGATTTCTAGGCGTTGGATTGGAATTGTTTTCTTGGGTTGATTTTAATTGTGTGAATTTGAGCATTATTGACCATTATTTGAGGTACAAAGATCCAAAGGATTGAAATCACTAATCAATCTCATTTTTTGTTTGTAGGTCCATCTAGGGATTGACCAAACATCCATACGGTCAGAGTCCTCTAGGATTGCGCCACGTGGCTCATATTACGCATCGATGACTGCAGTTTTACTCAGTCTTATTCATCACGGCACCGAATTTTTCCACTTATAGTACATAGACGACCTCTGCCCCTTTTTACAAGCTTTTCCCCAATTTTCTCGATTTTTTTGAAAATTACCATTGGAACCTCTAATTAAAGGAGCTAACAATGGATACCCTTTAAAGTGGACAACATTTACTGAGGGTATTTACGTCATTTCAGGTGGTGGTAGGTTTGGTCTATTTCATTAGTCAATGTTATACTTATATCGAAGATGGAGCACCCACTCATTCCATCATTTCCCCTAACAAAAAAAATTGATATGGCCAGTCCCCTTTTTGATATGGCCATTCACATTAATGTATATTAGCCAATAGGAAATGTCCAGAATGCCCATTTAATTGACTGGTCGTATCCCACCCCATTAATGCTTATACGCTGGAAGAAAAGAGAAAAAAGTCCCGTTAAGATGAGGGTACTTTGGGAAATCGCAATTTCGCGTAAGTACGATGTTTTACATAGGGACGAATATGTGATAAAGAAATGGAGAGGGAGACGTCAAGCAGAGGAGATTGTGACACGTGTGCTAATGGACGGCATCCAATCTCCTGGCGGTTCGGCTTGGAGGAAACGAAAAGCGGAAGGATCTGGAAAGCTTCGAAGCTGGTCCCACGAAGCGTCTCAAGGGGTCTTTGGACGATTCGTCGACCCCACATAATCCCGTCGCCTGACAGGTTAAAATTTATGTAGCCCACTGAGAAATAAGAGAGAATGCTGGTTAAAATTAGAATTCAATTTACGCCCAGCCCTTCCAAAATGCCACTTGACCCTACTCCGGGGCTGTCAACCGATCGGGCACTGAAACTAGCCGTTGTCAACGGATCGGATCAATATGCCGACAGCGAGCCCGAGTTTGATGTCCCATTCCCAATATGCCATGTGGAGTATTCTTTAGGGCCCACTGGCCTTATGGATGTTTGGTCCACTCTTCTTGATGAATATATACATAAAAAAATTGTTGAGTTTGTGAATTATAGCTGTTGGACTAAGCATTTTAATGGCATGATTTTTGGCCGTTGGATTTGAGCATTGTTTTTAGATTCTAAAAATATCACAGTTAGAAATCGACGATTGAACTTATTTTTGGGATTTAGGTCACCGAGCCATACGTTTAGTGGGCCTAAAGTAAGCTCCACATGGGATACTTGGGAGGAGACTTCATCCATTTCATACATCCAGTTCTTACCCGGGGGTAGGGCCTACATAGAGATCATAGTGGGCAATCCAACCATACATTGAGCTGTTATTGCCTTGATCATCATCATTACCAAAAATCAGCTCATTTCAACATTGCCAACCATATAAAAATTTGACCCAAAATAATAGTTTAATTGGATGGTCAGGATTTTTCAAATTAAAGTTTATTTTTCATGAAGTTAGGAATGTTGAATTTTTCTGATTTTTTTGTGAAGAGGGTAACAATAGCATGAATAACTCATTGTGTGGTTGGATCGTCCAACATGATTTCCACGTGTTCCCCGTCTAAAGCTACACCCATTTCTTACACCCGGTGGTGGGGCCCACATAGAAATCATGTTGGAAAATCCAACCATGCATTGAGTTTTCATTGTCATGACGATCATCATCACAAAAAACTATTCATTTCGACGTCGGTAACCATATAACAAATTGACCCAAAATAGTGGTTTATTTGCATACACTTAATTTTTCAAATTAAAATCATATTTTCATGAGATTA
Source organism: Euptelea pleiosperma (assembly GCA_035048495.1). Taxonomy (NCBI): domain Eukaryota; kingdom Viridiplantae; phylum Streptophyta; class Magnoliopsida; order Ranunculales; family Eupteleaceae; genus Euptelea; species Euptelea pleiosperma. The sequence goes on along the minus strand of CM068540.1, from coordinate 36,159,436 downwards.
GGAATGTCGAAATGTCCTGATTTTTTGTGACGTGGGTAACCATAGTACGAAAAACTCACTGAACGCTTGGATTGTCCAAGACGGTCTTCATGTGAGCCCCACCACCAACTGTAAGAATTGGATATAAGATACGGGTGCAACTCTGGACGGACGGACGGACTGACTGACTCTCTCTCTCTCTTTATATATATATATATATATATATATAAATTGATTAATTGGTGATTGGGTTAGCCTGATTGAGGCAGGTTTTGTAGTATAGTGCATTGAATTAAGATGGTCCCAATGTATGGAATATGTGAACAGGAAGTACAACACAGAGATAGACAGACAATTAAATATGCCCGGATTCGTCTTATATATTTATTAATCTTGACAGGAAGGCTGTTTAGTGGTTAGTACTTGCCAACTTGGTAGTCAAGTGGACGAAGGCCAACTCAAAGTTGTGGTATCAACACTCACAAACCTTACCAATTGATCAAGCTACCCCTTTTAAAATCTTTTTGTTTTGTCAACCAGATCGTTAATCAAAGGTGAAGGAGGATTTTCAAGTCAGACCTTATGATACCAACACTTATTACAAATTTTACATTTTTTTGAAGCAGCGATCATCCGCCATTGATCTCATCCCAGGTGTACCCATGGTTATCGGTATAGGTGACGCACGATCATGATTGCAACTTCAAAAAATTTCTTCAAGTTGGCACCTTCTTAAATGTTTGGGGTTACCGTTCGATAAACCTATTTTTTTTTTTTTTATGGTTTTGTTTTGTGGGCAACACGGTTGAGGCTGGACCACATTACTAACGTTAGTGACTTGAATATACGTATTTTATATGATCTCCTCGTTAAACAAATATATACTTCAAAAGATCGACCTGTTGGGAAAAGACGAAATAACTATAAATACTAATGGGTCGTGAGGCCAACACAACATGTGCACAAGAACACACCATCCATTAACATGCCTAAGCCGTCAATGGGATAAGGAAATTTCATTTGGGGTTTGAACCCATGACCTCCCACCGGCCATAATGAGAGAATATACACAAATGACCACCCATGTAAGCTAATTTGGCTGGGTGTTTTTAATTGATTATAGTAAAAATAAAATGAGTGTTTTCTTGATCGTCTATTTACAGTAAACAGAGAAAAGGTCGGTAGACAAATTTAGAAATGAACGGCGAAACCGGATTGATGTTGCTGACGATCATGTTTTGAGTCTTTTGAACATTTTTAGTGTACACATTTGATTGGATGGCGCGATCCAGGCTGGGATCCATCTGATCCACTAGGGTTGGTGCATCGTGGATGAATGAAAAAAGTACAAAGTCCTCCACGGTGACTCGTTTTGTTTCAGTGTCCTTTTCTATTTAATTAATGCTTCTCTGGTCAGATTCCCTATCATGAGAGTAAAAGTATGGTTTTAAAAACGGCCGTTTAAACGGTAACGACCCAAGCCCGTTTCCATTAAAACCTTTTAAACATGTTTTATTGGTTTTGAATAAAACAGCCGTTTTTTTGTTTTAACGGCCGTTAAAATCTAAAAAATTTTGTGAAAAAATATGGCCGTTAAATCCATTAAATTCTATTTTTTTTTATTTTCAAATTTTGAAATTTGAATTTCAGAGCCATTTTTTCCGTTAAAATCCGTTTAATTCTATTTTTTTTCTATTTTTGCCCCTAGCCGTTTCAATCCGTTTTAACAGCCGTTTAAACGGTAACGCCCTCAGTCCGTTTAACCGTTAAAATGGCCTCCTTTAAACCTTGGTTGGGCGTTACCGTTTAAACGATTTTAACGGCCGTTTAAACAAAAAAAAACGGCCATTTTATTCAGAAACGATAAAATGTGTTTAAATTGTTTTAACGGGAACGGGCTTGGGGCGTTTCCGTTTAAACGGCCGTTTTTAAAACCATGAGTAAAACTTCTGTCACAAGGTGTTGTGACCAAAGCCGGAATACGAGCCACGTGGCAAATATTACAATACAACCCAGTCCCTTGGTCGACCTACAAACCAAAATCAGCATGATTAGTGATTTCTAAGCATTGGATTGAAGTTATTTTCTTGGGTTGATTTTAACCTAGGAATTTGAGCATTACTGAGCGCTATTTGTGACAGAAGTCTTATGATGAGGGTACCAATGTCATTTTACTATGGGGACATGGTTGTCAATACTGGAAATGACGAATTTGGGAAGATTCTAGAATTTGACTGGACCTTTGCTAACGGACCGCCCATAATATGAGCCACGTGGTAATTTCTTAAAGATATCTGACCATATGGATGTTTGGCCCAAACTTAGATGGACATACAGATCAAAAATTAGCCTGATTAGTGATTTCTAAGGAGCGTTAGATTGCGGTCATTTTCATGGGTTGATTTTTAATCGTTTAATTTGAGCATTATTGACCATTATTTGAGGTACAAAGATCCAAATGTTTGAAATCACTAATCAGGCTGATTTTTGGTTTGTAGGTGCACCTTGGTATTGGCCAAACATCTATACGGTCAACATCCTCTAATAATGTGCCACGTGTCTCATATTGTGGTCTGTCAGCGGTATTCTACAGAAATTTTTCTTTTCCACTGTTTCAATGAAAACGACGTATTTTAATAAGTAGTAGCGAAGGAAATGGATGAGGAGGGCTTGTTGCATGTATTGTCTTAATCGGATATAAAAATAGCCTCGTCATTCCAACTAAGATAGAGATGTTGGGTCCCACAACATACTTCAGAGACATCAATTGGGCTGACCGGCCAGCGAAGCTAACCCATCAGGATCACTAGAGTCCCACCACAGAGACATCTCATTGGCTGGCTAGCCAGCGAAGCGAACCCTGCTTCCGGTCGCAGAAGCGTGACCACTCTCTTAACCTTTTGATCCTTTGTCTCAAAGAATCTCAAATCCTATACTAAAAATAAAATGTTCCAACGTTAAACATAGACAAGACAGATAATTTAATGGGTCCCACATCTAAGATATCCCATCTGTCGAGAATCATTTTGACTTGATTCGATGATCATAGCCATTCAATTTTGTCGCCTTCTTCTCAAATGGTAAAAATTTCAAAAAAATGGCTAAACAATATAAAAGGTTTTGTTGATGAAATAATTATGGCCATTCAAATTAGATCAATTTCTGTGTCTCGCCCGAAATGGTGAGAGGCCTCCTATATGGATCAAGCCCGGCCGTGCGATACGACTCTGGATTGGATGATCTGTTGAATCATGATTTGGGAGCACTCCCATCACTATGATCACATTTATAGTCCGACAAGGATTATTGCAATATTCCCCTTTGGTATTTTTTTTTTTTTTTTTGAATCGTAAATTTTAGACCCGAATGCAAACACGAGGTGACCTATATTGCAAATTTGTCACGGAAACGCATTAGTTACCCGATCTTAGGTTGGCGGTAAGGACCCGAGAAGGCCAATCACTCATTCTTAAAACTAACATAATACTTAAGGACCCAGTTGAAAATGAGTTTCCATTTTTGTAATGGGGCCAAGATGATGCACATGCAAGCATGTTCCAATCAATCATCGAATCGATTAATATTAATTGCTCGACAAAATTGAAATTTTTTGAAAAATTGATCAGATAGAATAGAGATATTCCATATATCGAATGGTTCGGATCAACAGATCAAATTGACTAGAAATATAAATTTTTTTTTACTATTTTCAGCACATTTCCAATGAGGTTCTAAGGTGTTATTAAAAAAAAAAAATAATTATTATAGAAATTGATGAATCAAGATGACTAATTTTGAAAATATAGAATAAAGCAATGACGCACAAAGTGCGGCTGCCAGTAAGCCCTCATTCAAAAAAAATGAAAAATAATAATAATAATCCTCGAAAAAAGGTAAATAAATAAACAGGAATATCAAATTAAAGCATAGTTTAATTAGTTCGGGGAGATATCGCGTGTTCTTCGGAAGCAACAGTGTATAATTTTTGTTGCAGAAATGCGTTCCAAATGCCGAGAAATTATCATTAAATTAAACGCAGCTAATCAAAGATTAAAGTAATAAACATGTTTATCCTTCAACCACTCTAATCAACTTGCAAATTAAAAATAAATAAATAAATAAAAACCACACTAATCAGCCTGATGGTTGAATGGTTCTTTTATCGAATATGAAATTGACAAGTAAGAGACCACCTTCATTTAAATAAATAAATAAAAATAAAAAAAAACAATACCACCCTTATGCTTTATACCAACGATCTGGGGCGTTACTGTTTTTTTCCATTATAACAAAAGAAAAAACACTTAGGGGTAAAAATGGAAAAATTGAAAAATAATGGAAAATAAGGAAAAAAGGGCACTGAAATTCAAATTTTGAATTTCAAAATTTCAATAATGGAAAAAAAAACAGCCGCTTTTCTTCACATTTTTTTCAGAAAATAACGGTCATTACTTTTGTTATAATGGAAAAATAACAGCCGTTATCTTCGTTATAATGGCCGTTATTTTCTGGGTGTTTTAACGGTGCGTAACGTAACGGGGTAGGTCCGAATCCATTATAACGGCCGTTATTTTCGTTATAACGGCATATTTTTAAACCTTATTTTATTCAACGTAATTTGCATAATTCCGGGAAAATAAGTTAAGAAAATAAAATAAAACAAATAAAGTAAAATATTGATAACTTTTTGTCTTGTAAAATGATTTTTCATGTTCAAAACTGAATAACACGGAAATAATTCAAAAAGTTCGAGAATAGGATGTTGTTGAGTCTGTTTTTTTAATAATTCATACGGTTAGAGAATTCTTCGCGAATAATTCAAGAATTTACTGACTAGGCTCCAGCCTTAACTGTGTTGCCTAACAAATAAAAAAATTCCAGGACGATTGGTTAATAACCTTAAAAGAGACCGTTATACCGGACTGGGGCGTTACCGTTTCGCTATAATAGCCGTTAAAACGAATTGTAACAGACAAGGGCAAAAATGAAAAAATAAATAAATAAAGGCCATTTTTTTCACAATTTTTTTTCAGAAGATGTTATTTTCAAAGCATCAAAACGGTTCATAATGTAATGGGCTTTGGGCGGTACTGTTTTAACAGCCGGAACCTTTGTTAAAACAGCGTTATTTTAAACCATGGTTCAATGCAAGGTTTAAAAATTGGCCATTATAACCAAAATAACGGCCTTATAATGGATTCGGACCTACAGCGTTACGTTACGCACCATTAAACGCTCAGAAAATAACGGCTGTTTTTTCCGTTATAAAAATTCAAATTTCAAAAACGGTAACACCCCCAGGCTGTTATACCGTTATAAGGGTCCCTTTTAAACCATGGTTCAATGTACTGAAGAAGTTTTCGTGTCAATGACTGAGAATTTACAGTGTTTGATTGCCATGTGGGAAAATTGAATTTTCCTTTGAAAAACACTACTGTCCGTTGTTAGATAACCATTTCAAATCTGTATAATTTTCCCCACCAAACTATTTAAATCTGGATAATTTTTCCTAGTAACCTCAGAATTCATTTAGAATCCAGATAGTTGAGAACATGATATTAAAAACGGCCGTTCAAATGGTTTTAACGGCCGTTTAAATGGTAACGCCCCAAGCCCGTTTCCATTAAAACTGTTTAAACGCGTTTATCACTTTTGAATAAAACGGCCATTTTTTTATTTTAATGGCCGTTAAAATCGTTTAAACGGCCGTTTAATTCTGAAAAATTTTGTTAAAAAAATGGCCGTTAAATCCGTTTAATTTCTGTTAAATTCTGTTAAAATCTTTTTTTTTTTAATTTTCAAATTTCAAAATTTGAATTTCAGCGCCATTTTTTCTGTTTTTTCCGTTAAAATCCATTTAATTCCGTTAAATTCTATTTTTTTCCCATTTTTGCCCCTGGCCATTTCAATCCGTTTAAATGGTAACGCCCCAGTCGGTTTAACCGTTAAAACGGCCTCCTTTAAACCTTGGTTGAGAATTCATTTCCACTTGATTATGTGCCTTTATTTTCTCACATGATTGACATTTCCCAGATATATTTTATGGGGAAAAATATTCTGTGCAAACAAACACGCCCTTGTTGAAAACGAAATCTGGTTTAACTATCTCTATGTTCTAATCACATTAGATCAGCAAATCAAATGAGATTTAAGTGAGGGAGAGAGGCTCATTTCGTCGACACGTGCTTGGAAGAATGCTCATGACACGCGATAGAATCTGGCCATCACCAAGATTAATGAACGCTCACTCTCTCTCTCTTACCCTACACTTGGGACAAATCTATGATACAGACTTCTGTATCAAAAATTTGATGAAGCAGTCCCTCAATTTGCCACGTAGTAGACTCTTTCGGGCCCACTAACCCTCCTGAATGTTTGACCCACATCTAGGTGGACCCACACACCAAATATCAGTGTGATTAGTGATTCCTAGCCATTGGATTTGAGTACTTTTTCATAATGGGCTTGGTACTTACTCACAGGTAGGTTCATAAAGCCCATGATGAAAAAGTGCTCAAATCCTATGGTTAGAAATCACCAATTATGCTGATTTTTGGTGTGTTGGTCAATCATAGTGTGGGCCTAACATTTTGGGGGCTAGTGGGCCCGAACGAGTCTATTGCATTGCAATTTGTGGGACTTCTCTGCATCAAAATGTTGAATAATGCGTCTGCATCAAAGAACAGCTCCTAAACTTATTCAAACATGTACCTTAAGAAAATGTGTTGTAAGTTAGTGGCCCATGAGATGCCAGGTGTCACCGAAAGACAATAGACAGGCATCACATGCGTGCAAGCGAGACACGCAGATCACATTGATATCGTGCCCATTATGACTGTATGACAAAATAACCGACCATCGAGTAAAACTTCCATCACACGAAATTGTAAATCACAGAAAACACAGCCAATGAGTTCTCGCCACGTACACAAGTGCTTTTGCAAGGTACCATGTGCTTTGTTTTTAGGTGTACGTGCCGAGAACTCATTGGCTGTGTTTTGTGTGATTTGCAATCCCATTGTGACAGAAGTTTTACTCCCGACCATCAACACCGACTATCCAGCCTAGTCCCAGTCAAATCACTCTGTCGAATCTCTTCACCAATCACGTCAGGCCAACGTTGCACGCTGCGGCCACTTTCTAGCCAATAATGAGGAATGATTTTGTTTAATTAATCACCCATTAGTAATCCCTAACTATTATTTAACGTCGTTTTCACCGACTTCCACACATGTGATTTTATTTTTAGAGAGCTCTTGGTAAGTAAGCGGCCACGTGGCTCAAATGTTGCGTAAGCATTCGAGATAGTCGCGTTGTTTTGTTAGGCATTTCGAACGTTGACACCTCCTTGGTCGGTTGTCCCTTCCCCCACAATTGCTGAAGTGCGCTGAAGTGGACGGAGGCCCATCATTTTTTGTATTTATATGCAACTCTTCCCAAGTGAGTCCTTTAATGGACTGTGTTTTCCTGAGAAAATGATGCTGTCGGCCAAGTCCGTTGATCATCAGATTCTCGTGGTGGATATCTTGAGAACTATCCAACGGTGATGATCTGAGGAGGACACGGGTTGCAGGCATTGAGACCGGCACATGACTAGCGGCTAGTGAGCACATTTGTTTGGACAAGTTACCATTTTTAAGATAAGTAGCAGTAAATCATAGTACGTGGGACAATGCACGTGAAGATAAGATCGAAGTCATGTGAAATAATGTCTCCACGAGCCAAAAATTCGAGTCCATTTTTTTTGTCACTAGCGCTTCTTCACTCGACAATTACACAACGACCCATGTTTAAATTTTTTTGTTGTTATAGGCTCACCGATCGAATTTTTGAAACCGCAATCATGCGCCACATATATATTTTGGGTCCAACTAAGAATGGGACAAACATGCATCCATACGGTCAGTGGTCTCTAAGAGTGCTGCACATGGCTCACACTGTGGTCCACTTTAGGGATGGGCCAAACATTCAAAGTTGAAGGTGGGAAACCTAAGAGTATTGCACGGGCTCAAACTGTAGACCATTTACCGATGGCCAAAAATTCAAAGTTGAAGGTGGTCAGTTGATCACCCCTAGCTCCGCCATAGCTTACTGCAGGGAGCCGGAAGTAGCCTTATTACATTTTTTATGATTAAAAACTGAATATATATATATATATATATAGGGTCAGGATCGGGGGACAACAATTTCATACAACGTTTTTTACAACAATTTTGGTGTACCCATATGGAAGATGAATCAATGGCTGAATTTTAGCGAGGATGATCTCCTCACCATATAGATCACCCCTACAAAAAATCAGCCTATTCTGAAATTTCTAACCCCATTAAATGTGGTTTTCAAGTTAACAATAAAAATAAACGGTCCATAATTCTTCAACTTGTGTACCAGTCTACGAATTTCGGAATGATTTGAATTTTTGTGAGGATGATCTCCTCACCATTGAGACCATCCTCACCAAAAATCATCCCATTCCAATACTTTTAATTTATAAATTGGCCCGTGCCAATTTTTGTTGTCAAAAACGTTGTATGAAATAGTTGTCCCCTATCCTGACCTATATATATATATATGTTGGTTTAGGGCTTATCGGTTCCGTCTAGCTAATGTTGTGTCCAAATACAACAACGGTGCAAGGTGCGTTGAGTCGGTCTCCTATTTCGGTTCGGTTATAAGAGAAGTAGTCCTAGAACCAAAATAATTTGGATTGATTCCTATCAGATATAGGTTGATTGGTTACAAATTGACACCGACAGTGAGATTTGTTATCTACATGATATATTCATAGAAAACAAAAGAATGAATCAAAATAAAAACTCAATGTTAATTGGCAAGTATAATGGATCGAGGCTTGTGTTATACACAATAGCCTTAAGACAAATTCGTCCCCTTATTATAGTGCTAAAGGTCTCTAGACATCTGTTTTCCAGGATACAACAATCTTTTTGAGCTTACAACTATTCTATTTGAGCTTACGAGTCTTTATGAAACAACTTTTATATATAAGTTACATTCTAATCTTGTAGTTTTTCAATGTGGGACTAACGTTTTTCACAAACTTTACTCACTTGTACACATTATAAGTAGGGTAGTTTGAAGCTGATTTTTCATTCACCCATAAATGGGCTTGATTAAATAATTTAACCACATTACTCTCCATACGAAGGAGATGAAAAATCAACCTGGACCCGCCTCAAAAGATAAGTGGGTCCCACTTTTATTAATGTTCAAAGTGACTCAATTAGTCATATTTTCAAGTTTTTTCAGCGTGGATTTTTCCAACAAGAACTTGTATGGTAATAAATAAATATTGGAAAAAATTTATCTTTACTTAACAACTATTCTGGTAATAAAAAATTTAGAAATAGTTCTCCCATTGTAGTCCATGTAGTGTGGACTCTCGTGGCTAGTGGTGGAGCCAGGGGGTTGCCCACCCTCAACTTTGAGATTTTGACCATCCCTAAGTGGTATCCAATATGAGCCCATGCAACTCTCTTGCCTTGCCCACCCTCAAATGTTTGGCCAATCCTTTGGTGGACCACAATATTTACTATGTTCAACTCTCTTAGAGACCATTTACCGTATGGATGTTTGGCCCATCCCTAGGTGGACCTACAAACCAAAAATCAGCTACATTAGTGATTTCAAACCTTTGGATCTAATTACCTCAAATAATGTTCAAATCCAACAGTTAAAGATTTTCCATAAAAAAATTATAATTCAATGGTTCGAAATCACAAATCAGGCTGGTTTTAAGCAAAAAATTGGTACCAATATCCAAGGTTTAAAGGAGGCCGCTTTAATGGTATAACGTACTGGGGCGTTACCATTAAAACGGATTATAATGGCTAGGGGGAAAATGAAAAAAAATAGAATTTAACGAATTTTAATGAATTTAATGAAAAAAACGAAAAAAATGGAGTTGAAATTCAAATTTTGAAATTGAAAATTTCAAAAACGAAAAAAATAGAATTTAACAGAAAAAATGGCCTTTTTCCACAAAAATTTTCAGATTTTAACGGCCGTTAAATGAAAAAAATGGCCATTTTTTTTGTGTAAAAATGGTTTTTAGTGTAACAGGCTACTTTGCCCACCCTTGAGCAAAATCCTTGCTCCGCCACTGCTCTTGGCCCTAAATCATTTTTTGGGCCCAATGACGATGTTCAGCCCACCTATTTGCGGATAAACACACTAAAAATCAGCTTGATTGATGATTTCTAGCCATTGGATTTACTACCCAAAAAACATGCTTGAATCAAACAGCTAGAATCAATCCTAAAAAAGTTCTAAAATCTATGACTAGAGATAACAAATCAGTTGATTTTTGGTTTGTATACCCAATAATGGGTGAGCAAAACATCCATGTGGTTAGTGGGCCTAAAAAAATGTGCTATGTAGGGTCTGGGCTTGTAGTGGGACCTGGGCCGGTGGCCTTCTCTCACCAATGGGCCTTAGGTGACCACCTTAATGGCCTTAAGGTAGAGAGGGCCCTACATGCAGGACCACCTGATACAAAGTGACGTTACGCCACATGTCTATTACTATTCATTGTTCAACCAAATACTAGAAGCGTGGATTTGCATGAATTCATTATGCGCGCCCAATTTATACCTGACACGTCTTGAATATGCGCTACTTGTAGTTTTCAGTAAACAAACGCACCCTTTTATTTATTGAAGCCAGAAAATTTCTGCATGTGATGCAAGCAAGAGCCTATTTTCGTGTTGGACCACAGCTAAGAGATCGATCGCGCGATTATTGTACAAGGACTTCAATTTTGGACCATTAGGGTCGGCTAAATTTCTAGTTTATGGCCGATCTAAGAAGTGGTCCAACAAATCAATCGCTTCCCCTACGAATAAAAATAATGGTATAACAGATTGGGGGCGTTACCGTTTTTTCTGTTATAACGGATTGTAATGCACGGGCAAAATTGAAAAATAAACGGAGCTAAAATGAATAGTCATAACGGAAAATAACGGCCATTATTTTCTGAGTGTTATAACAGTACATAACATAACGGGGGAGGCCCGAATGAGTTATAACGGCTGTTATTTTTGTTATAATGGCCGTTTTTTAAACCATGACAAAAATCATGCTTCCTACGCCAAAAAGCACGAGGTATACCTTGTTACATCACGAGCCTTAAAATTTTAGGGTCGTTTTCCAAACGTGTATTTTTGCACCCATTTTCCCTTTCTAGCAAATGAAGCCATCAGCCATGTAAACGATGTTATAAAATTCCATTATTAATAGAATTGATTTTCGCAGAAATTTTCAATTTTTTATCTGGGCACAATAACTTACCAGCCCATGGGCCAGGCATGGGCTTCATAAGAAAACCAGCCTGACTTAAAACTACAGTGAAGGATAGCCTGATGAGCTGTCTCTGCAGACTACGTGCCTTATTTTGATGGTTTCTTGCCACAAGGAACACTAACATGGAAAATCAGTACCGTCCATCTGATGGACAACCGCCCTCGATTACTGTATATCTGAAAGCTTTAGGGCCCATCTAGCCAAAACCTAACACAGCTAGCATTGTCTTTAGAGGCAAAACAAGTTCTGGGTAAAAAAACAAGAACACCAAAATTTTCACTATAATGCAGGGTTTTCTTGCCACATGGTGAGTAAAACTTCTGCCACAACGCACAATATGAACCACATGGCACACTCTTAGTGGACGCTGACCGTATGGATGTTTGGCCAGTCCCTCGGTGGACCTCTAAACCAAAAATCGTGATGATTAGTAATTTCGAAGTGATTCGATTGAAGTTATTTTCATGGGTTGATTTTAACGGTAGGAATTTGAGCATTATTGAACGTCATTTGGATGCAAAGATCCAAAGGTTGTAAATTACTAATCAGGCTGATTTTTGGTTTCTACACACCAAAAATCAGCTTGATAGCCATTGAATTTTAGCACTTTTAAAGAGTGATTCTAGCCGTTGGATGCAAGCATTATTAAACAACCATTTACCCCCAAAAAATCAACTTGTTGGGGAAAGGCGAAACTACTATGTATGCCAACGGGTCGTCAGGCCAACACAATACGTGCAATTTGATGTGTAGAATCACCAAACAAGCAATTTGCACAGAGAGAGAGAGAGAGAGAGAGAGAGAGAGAGAGAGAGAGAGAGAACACCAAGATTAGATATACACTGATACACAGAGTGATTGGAAGGTGTTCTTGTTCTTTGAGCAATATACAATGCTTTCTAATCGGATTTTGACAGTTCACATTCTCCATTTCCCATTCTCTTGTGTACATTTCCTTGCTAATCTTCTTCATAGTCGTCTGATACCTCTTCGGTGATCGTCTCCAAACGAGGGGAATTCGACGATTTTTGTGGAGAGATGAGGAGGGCTGGTACAACCTCAATCCAAGACTTTAGATTTCTGATTTCCTTAGCCATAGCTTTTTTCTGGGTGCGTAAGTTGGGGTCAAACACGCGACTTCACGGTTGAAAAACGTCAACCGAATAAGCAACGGGCTCAACCCCAAAAAATTAAGGCGATTCCTGTCTTACCAGCAATCAGATCCGAGTGGTTTCTGATTTGTTTTTAGTATGAAAGGAGAGATGAGTTGAGATGGAAGCAGATGCAAAAGCCTTCCTTTATATAAGAGTGATCAAGGCGTGAAACAAGGAAAAATATCACACAAATACCAGTGAACGATAGCAGGGAAACCACGTGGACAATATCGTTAATACGTTCTTGGAGTTGGAGGAAATTTCGACCACCGTGAAACAATACCTAATTTTTCCAATTTGATCTGTGGAGGAGAGAAAACTTCGATAAGAGCCTCTGATTTTTTTATTTTTTTTGGTACATTGTTTGTTTTTGGTGGTAGGCTGTGGAAATATCTAGGTGCTTTCAACCAAGTTCTTAAATGGTCTGTTATAACTTTATAATGGCTGAGAATGTAACTGTTATAACGGCCATAATAAGAAGTTACATCTGATCAGAATATATGATTGTGATCATGTAGTCTTTTTAAATGGTTGATTTTTAATCGTGGGATTCGAGCATTAGTTGGGGTACTCAGATCCAAAGGTTATAAATCACCAATCAATCTGTTTTTGGTCTCTTAAGTCCACATGGTGATTGGTGATGGGCCAAACGTCCACACGGTTAGTTGTCTCTAAGAGCGTTCCATGTAACTCATTACTACGATCTTGTCGGGAACTTTGACAACGGACGTGTTTTATCAAAGATTTATGTGGGACCACATCATTTTAGAACATTCTCCTATCAAAACATGTGGATCCCATGTGCACACGTGGTTCTGAACATTGCGCCATATAAACAGTTGTGAAGAACTTCTAGTTTGACTAGTAGGATTTAGATGCAACGCACTTCTAGCATGTACTAGGCTTGCCTCTGCCTAAATGCCGATCATTTCCAAGTCAGTCATAGCTCCAATATGACTGATGAAGATGTTCTGGGAATTGTTATTCATCACAAGTGAACTGACAATGCATCGATCAAATGCAACGAGCAGGAGGATTGGTTACTGGCTTAGTCCCACTTCTTCGGTTAGTTCAGGTTTCCAGTTGGTGGTGAAAAATTTCCCTCAAGCTAAAGGACATCAAGCACAATGGTGGTCAATCAATCATGGAGATGGGGCCCACAGTTTTGCTATAATATCGAGAGGTGCTGTGGCACCACATCCCCATGTTATCGATCGATGATTAGTCTCCCAGTTAGGCAAAAAATTTCTTGTTACTAGGGAAGAGCAAAGACACAGGTTAAAGACACAATCCAATTAGGAAGCACAACAAATCGACACAAAAGCCACATATCCTGAACAACAACCCAACCCAATCAACCCGGCCTGGAGATGGAGCTCCAACAGCAAGGTAGTGTATGGGCCGACTTTCTGCTGCCCTGGTGTTGGCAGTGGTTTAAAGGAAGGAAAGGAACTCAAATTGCAAACAGTCCACTCTGCAACCCAAAGAGATGAAGGAGCTCGCACAGCAATCAAACAGAAAATAAAAGTCCATTCAGTTAAAAAATCAAACACGGCTTGAAGCGTTGGGAGAAAAAGAACTCACAAGCCTTGGTTAGCACGCAGAACCCTATCCACCCTAACCACAGACAATGATGTCCATTTTCAGCTAACATCAATACAAGATTTTAAGAGCAACCAAATGATAATGCTGTTCAACGCAGTAATGATGATCTCTAAAATCTTCAAGACAAAATGATGGGAGGTCACTTCTTAATCAATCACTAAAGTTAACCCATATAAGAATCCATACATGTTTATTGCCCTCTGTCTAGAGCCATGCTGAACATCTACATAGGAAAGAAATTGCCACACCTAGAGTCACATATTAGGTACTGATCTTCAATACAAAAAGCTATGAATGTCCCATAACTCTATCTATTAAATGCAGAAAACATTCATCACCTTTACTGACACAAGGCACACATCACACAAAAGATAATAGAATCCACAGGAAGAAATGCCATACAAAAAGGAGACAAACCCTTGTAATAACGATGCCAAACCTCCACATCATTTTGATGTTGTAAGTACCACATATTGGCTTAATTACCAACGGTTTGGAATCAACTCAACCATATCTAATATTAACACCATTTGTCGACATATTACTGTTCATATTCTTCCACACCAACAAATTTTCATCATCCAGATAACTTCACAAACTTATCAGAAACCCAAAGCAAATCTTCAAATCTTCTAAAAGATAGTGCAATTCATCTAACTAATTACTTACGTCCAATCTTCGAAAGCAAGAAAATCAAGGAAAGGAATAGAATAACAATTGTAATAATCAATAACAATATGGACTACAGGAGCAACAGTTGCCATCTAAATTCACCTTGTGTCAATCAGTCTATAATATTTTATCAACCTATCAATGGTTACCCTATGATGCTCAAAACACTACGCAAATATTTTGATAAACGCGCAATAATGGTTTGTTGTTCGAACACGTTGCAACAGAAAAAATATTTTTTTTGCAGCCAACACTGCAATATCATCTCAGTATGCAAACTAAGGTAATTATGACCAATGAAGCATTCTTTAGTGGCCATACCCAAGGTAAGAAAACCTTGCAAACAAAGGCAAATTGATTGAATTAACAAATCATACAACACTAGCAGATACTAATTCCTCCTAGACAATATAAGCTCCTTAGAAAATTACAAGATTTGTAATGTAGGTCACTCCTTATCCTGCACATTTAACTTGAATGACGTGCTCAACCCCAATTAACAAGTTCAGAAAAAGATGCACTAATAAAAAAAATGCAAGAAAATATAATCTTGTGTACACCATCAATGCTGCAGAATTGACTGATTTAAAGAATTCTAAGGCCCTAAAAGAATAAATAGCAAGGGACTCCTGCAGGCCGCACATATACATGATAATTGTCATCATCATAAGCCTTATCCCAACAATATGGAGTGGGCTACACGAATCTTGTTCCTTCATTCAATTCTGTTTAAAACCATCTCTTCTGTTAAGCCAAGTTTCTTAAAATCTCCTCTCAAAACATTAATACATGTCCATTTTGGCCCTCCCCTCACCCTTCGACTCACACATTCCTCTTCATTGGTGCCGTCATTGGTCCTTATTATAAATGACCAAATCATCTCAATCGACTTTCCCTCGTTTTGTCACTTACCAGGCTACTACAATATTTTCAAGCGTGCGTTCATCTCTAAAAGCATTAAAGACATAACATCAAAATGCTTAAAAAATGGACTGGTTTCACATTTTACAAACGAACTAAATATTCCACATATAAACCACAAAAATAAAATAAAATATACCAGGAAAAACAGATATCCCTCCAAGTAAATCTTTGACTCCATCGAAAGAGAAGCATTGGAAGGCAATAAGGTACCTATTACTTCCCTTGCATGACATTCAGCCATCCACTAGAACAACTTTTAAATGGATGAAACCATTTTGTGAACATCAGAGAAACAAATTGGAAGTCAATAATCTTGTAAGTAAGAACTTCCATAGGATGCAAGAAAAATACCCAAAAAAGTAGTATAAATACAATAGTTAACAAATCATCTTATTTCGCATTGTTTATCTATTACAATATATAAAGCAAAGCAACCTTCCCGGCAGTTATTTGAAGCTGGAAGTTCGGTTTCCTTCTATAACCTATAGTTTATAAAAATACACATCCATAACCACGTAATTTTAAGAAGTCGTATAACTTATTTAAAGGGTAAAATTATCTTTTACTTGTAAAGTTAATTTATAGAAAAGAGATAGACATAAATGTGGGGGATAAAGGTAGGGTGCTTCCTACATTATGTCTTTTGCAAAAGTGAATTGGCATCTTTTTAGGTAACTTTATTTTTCTTTCAAAAACCCATAACGTCTAATGCATAAGCTAGATCGCAAAAAAAATGGTACCATTAGAAAGCCCTCGATGAGATCTTTCCAATGATATCCAATTCTATCTATTTCTATTTAATTAAAATTTAATATATTTATTTAAGCTTTCTGTAATCTTCTTATAAACTATTTTTAATAACAAATAATAAAGTACAAAAGAGTAATTTCATTTTTCAAATTACCACTTAAAAAAATGTTATATTATTTGAAATCCTATTCCAATACTAAAGTGGCGCTTTTAAATATGCTAGTTTTTTTTTTGATAAGGTGAAGATTTTATTGAAAAAGAAGGGGAAAACAACAACTACAAGGAGGTCGAGAAGACCTCCAGAAAACAACTGCCAAGCAACAAGAAGAGAGAGATTCCTAAATGCCTCGCATCATTATAGAATCCCATCGGAAAACCAGCTCCTCAAACGACAACCCTCTACACTCCTCAAACAACTTGAACCAAAGGAAAATGAGAGCTTTGATAGATAGCACAATGTCAACGCTGGAAGCCTCTATGTCCTCAAAGGTTCTGTTGTTCCTCTCCTTCCACAATGTCAACGCTGGAAGCCTCTATGTCCTCAAAGGTTCTGTTGTTCCTCTCCTTCGACAATGTCAACGCTGGAAGCCTCTATGTCCTCAAAGGTTCTGTTGTTCCTCTCCTTCCACAGGCTCCACCAAATAGCAAAAGGCAAAAAGCTCCACAATCACTTTCCGCAAGGGGGAACATGATGCACTAGTTATGCATACAATGCACCATCAATGCTAAACTAAGCATCAGCCACCATCCTCTAGGTCATTGTCATTATCCAAGCCTTATCCCACTAATATGAAGTCGGCTGCAAAATCCATGCCCCTGCACTCAATTCTATTTAGGGCATCTTTCTTTTCTTACGGCAACTGTCTTGAAATCTGCTCTCAGTACCTCAATCCACATACTTTTTAGCCCTCCCCTCTTCTTTTTAGAGCCTTCAACCTGCATGTTCCTTCTCCCTAGTGCTATCATCTGGCTTCATTGTACATGATCAAACCATCTCATGCACCTATCCCTTATCTTCTTACCTATTGGGGCTGCTACTATATTATTATGCATGAGCATTTGTGATTTTGTCTTTCCAAGTCTCTCTCTTTCCACTCATCCATCTCAACATCCTCATCTCAAACGCTTACAATAAAAAGTCACCTGCATAGTTGCATATTTGTCACGCATTGTGATTTACGTTATTCAGCCTCTGGTTTACCTTTATAGCCAATATGAGAGCATGAAAATCAACCAACAGCCATAAATGATTCTCTTGATAACCGAAGCATCACCTTATTTTATTTACTATCATCCAAGGACCTAATGGAAATTGTTCTAAAGCAAGCGATTCCTTTGTAAGTACATCTTCTCGTTTGAAAAACCATCATGCATTTAATAAATTATTAGTCAAGTAATTCACTGAAAAAAGGAAGACAATGTTTGCAAGGTTAGACTTCCACATCATTCCTTGCCTCCCTATCCACTGTGTAACACTTGAAACCAAAGCCATCCTCTTCTCTATCTTCCTTTTTCTAGAAGTGTTTTCGAGTTCCGCCACATACCTCAATAGTCAATATGAACATGTCTACAAGCATAACATGAGTCTGTTTGTACCCAAGTATCTTATAAGAAAAAGATCTAAAGGGTAAAAACAAGTTTAGTTATAGGTAGTCATGTAATTGTACCTTCAAATTTTGGGTCAAACAAATCCAACACTTGTAACCGAACAATCCTCTATATCATAATATGCACACAACTAACACAATAAGCAAGCCAGCTCTAGATTATAATCAGTATTAATCAAGTTTCCTTCCCCTTCCATCATTTTGGGCATTTTACGATTTCGTAACAAGGACTAATCTATGTTGCAGGGGTTCTTCTAAACGGGCAAAGTACCTATGTCAGACACGTTTTGAGGTCCGACAGATGATAGATTCTGGTGTGACTTCCAAATTCTATTTTGTTTTTTCTTTCCTTACAAGATACTAATTAACATTTTCCCTGAGTTACGAGTTCTACCTTTTACAATTGAATTTTTCAATGTAAGATAATAATAATACATGTGTATGCTCTTGTTTATAAGTATATGATACAAATCATAAGTATATGATAATTAAAAACAATTACTTTGTTTCACATTATTTAAAAGTAAGTATATGGCTAACTCCACGAATATTGTTTTTCAAGATTCCACATTGAACACTCTGCACCCACATTGTACTCTGACACCTGTACGAAGCAATGCAACATAGGGACTGGTTAATAGTTGGAAACAACGTCGGCAATGGACAATTTTGTGCGCGTGCTAATACTATGCACCATATTTTTCATGTGATATTTTAATTCAGTACAAATATCAGTTCTACTTCCTCGGAGAAACATGGGCCAAATAAACATACAAGAAGAACATATTCAAGAGGCAGAGATGATACACATCTGTACATAGTAAACTACATTGGAAAACACAAAAGCATCATCTAAGGCATATGCATTCACTACTTATACATATATTTAATATGCAATTCAGACGCTCTTCTAATTACTACAAACCTAATCGGATAATAATAGATGAATAAAGCCATTGCAAAAAAGATATATATGATCCAAACTACGTCCCGACGTATTATCCAAAACCCTAACATCAAACTTACATGACCGAAGTTCCCCAACAAATGTTTCAAATCTCTCCAAGTACCCTTAAGCTTTCAAAAGGGAGATTACACTAAAAGGAAAATAAAAATATCCTTACATTCAAAACAGAATTAAACAAAAAAAAAGTAAATAGAGTCAAAGAAACCGGTAACCCTCACTCAAAATCTTCCTCAATCTAGCGGGATCTCCACATCCCCATCGGTGATCTCCTGCTGCAGGTCCTTTGGATTCTTCCCGTCTACCGTACATCCAACGGAAACGCAGGTGCCGAGGATCTCCTTCACCGTTCCGCTCAAATCCTTCGCCATGGATCTGGGCTTCATAACCTTAGCGATCTCGATCACGTCGTCGAGAGAAATGTTTCCTGTGTGCTTGATGTTCTTTGTTTTCTTTCGATCGCGCTCGGGCTCTTTCAGAGCTTTGATGACCAGAGCCGCTGCCGAAGGCACAACGGAGACCTTCGCCTGTCGATTCTGCACGGTGAGCTTCACGGTCACGCGGAGGCCCTTCCAGTCCTTCGCAGTCTCTTTCGCGATGTCTTCTCCGATCTTCTTCGGGGAGAGACCGAGTGGTCCGATTTTTGGAGCAAGTGAACTCGCCGCACCGACCTCACCTCCGGTGACTCGGACGTACACGTCCACGACTTGGGCTGGGTCGAACTTGGGAGGCATGGCTGCGTAAGGAAGTAAAAGTTAGGGTTCCGGCGGCAGAGTTAGGGTTTAGAGATGAGAAATGAGGAGGAGAAACGAGCGCGAGCGAGAAGAGAGAGTGAGGGTTTGTGGTTTTATATAGCTAGGGTTTTTCGAGGGGTAATAAAATTACGATTTAATCATTTGGCTATCTTTGGACTTTGGATCAGTGCAAATGTGGAAAAGAAAACATTCGCGCGCCCGCAAACACTGTTTCCTCGCGTTTAGCCAAGCATTTTGCGCGCACCACTGTTTACTGCAGGCCCAGGCCCAGGCCCAGGCCCAGGCCTACCCCCACCGAGGCCAGCAAATAAAGTCTCACTTCCAAGTAAAACGTTTTCCCACCAATGTAGCCTGGGTGGAAAAATTTTATTTCTCCTCAGAAAAGAAAAACGAACACGCGAGCCCACACACCACTGACCATTTCATTTGGATGAGAAAATCAAAAGTGATCTAAACGTGCATACATATTTTAGCGTGCAAATATTGATATGCACCGCCATTTAAACACGAGCGCTTTTGAGCATCCCAAGATACCACTATACAATTATAACCCGTCTTTGCTCAATGGGTACAAAGCACTCCTGGTGCAACAAGCACCAGCTTGACTTGGGGGGTGGTGGTTTAGTAATAGTAGGCGGTTAAGTCGTTTAGTACCAAAACCGAACTTCTGAAATTAGTTTCTTTTTTTATTAGGTCGTAAAGCCAATACTTAAGGAGTAAACCTTCGCTCATAGCATGCTGTGAGCAAAGCCGATCACAGCCCACAATACCAGCCACGTGGCACACTCTTAGTGGACACTGATCATATGGATGTTTGGCCAATCACTAGGTGGAGCTACAAACCAAAAATAAACATGGTCAATGATTTCTAAGCGTTGTATTGAACTTATTTTCATGGTTGATTTTAACCATAGGAATTTGAGCATTATTGAGCGTTATATGGGAGCAAAGATCCAAAGGTTGTAAATCACTAATCAGGCTGATTTTTGGTTTGCAGGTCCATCGAGGGCCTGGCCAAACATCCATACAGTCAACACCCTCTAAGAGTGTGCCACGTGGCTCGTATTGTGGGCTGTGATCGGCTTTGCTCACAGCATGGTGTGAGCGTAGGTTTACTCAAACTTAAGCATTAAATACTCGACTAAAGCTGAGCAGGAATTGAGTATATGATTGTCTATGTGATAGCATCTACTATACTAAGAATATCAATGAACCCAATTATTGCAATTGTTCTGGATACCCTTTTTTAAGTTTTTGGGTATATTTCCTTGTTCAAGATCCAACTTACTAATTGGAATTGAATAATTAATAGATTTGTTTCGCCCAAAAAGTGGATTGGGGCTATGAACTTATAATCTGATGATCGAAGTTCATTCCATATCGGACCAGACCGGAATAGAGTTCTGTCTCTCAGTTGCCAAACAAATACTAATGTATGGATAAATTAATTTCACCCCACAAATTACGAAAGTACCTTGAGAGTAAAACTCCATCCTGACCGATGACCACCTACAATATGAGCCATGTGGCACATTTTTATAAGACGTTGGCTGTATAGATGTTTGACCAATCCCTAGATGAGCCTACAAACCAAAAATCAGCCCAATTGGTGATTTCAAACCTTTGGATCCTTGTACCCAAATAATGGTCAATAAAGCTCAAATTCCTACTGTTAAAATCAACCCAAAAAATTGACTCCAACCCAACACATAGAAATCACCGATCAGGCTAATTTTTTATTTGTAGGCCCATCTATGGATTGGCCAAACATCCATACGGCTAATTTTTTATTTGTTGTTTTATTCTACTTTTTTTTTTTTAATTTCCTTTTAAATCGGCCCAGCCCGTAAATCCAGCCCACTTCCCAGCCCGTGGCTCCGGCCCACTAACCTTGGCACGAGGCCCATCCAGAGTCATTGGGCCACAGACCGGGCTAGGGCTTTAAAATTTGGGAGAGCCCTGCTCGACTCAACATGGCCCGTCTAGGCCCTGCCCGAGCCCAGCCTGGAGGGCCAAATTGCTACCTTTATCCGCAGGTCCGTGTTTTTCTTCGAGCCTAAAGTATTTTTAGCCATAATCCAACAGATCGAACGGTCCAGATCAACAAACCCATTAGACCATCATGAAAAACTGTTTGTGTTTAACCAGAAAAAAGAAAGAGGAAAAAAAGGATTGTGTTTAGTGATTCGGTCACTAAAGCAAGTGACCAAAAATGGATTCTTGATGCCTTTCTACCCGCCACCTCAGCTTCCACGAAAAATACCCAACTACGTAATGGGTCGGGCTGCTACTCTTAGTTTTGGGGTTTCAAGGCCCAGTTGGTTACGATCATGTAGCATGGGCTCATCAGGACTGGTTTGTCGATGTACTAGCTCAACAAATAAACGGGCTCTAAAAATCAAACCCAAGCCCTATATTACTGGGTCCATAAGTGCAGCCCGAGCACAATCCGACAGTGGCCCATAAGGCCAACAGGAATGATCAGCTGAAAGTCGGATGATCTCATCCATAGATGTAGAGGTCTCTCGAATCTCGATGCAGAGGACTCTCTCTACATAGCTCATCTGTGGGGTCTACTGATCGCATGGATGTTGAGTACACCCATTGGTGGATATACAAACTAAAAATCAGCTAGACTGATGATTTCTAGCCGTTGGATTTTGTGCCCAAAAAACATGCTTCAATCTAACGGCTAGAATCAATCCTAAAAAATGATAAAATCTATGACTGAAAGTAACCAATCAAGCTGATTTTTGGTATTTATCCACCAAGGGGTGGGCTAAACATCGATGATTAGTCGGCCCAAAAAATGCGCTATGTAGGGCCACAAGAGTCCTCTGCATTGACTGCATCCAAAGTCCTCTGTATCTAAATTTTTTCCAAAAATTGATCCTAATACCCATTCAAAATCCTCTGTATCTGAATTTGTACGTGGCAATTTTGGGGCGTTTGGCATCAATTTTGGCTGTTAATATTGAACAGCAATACCTTTTCCCATCCCTAGGTTCCAGTTCTTCTGTCAATGCACACGCCCATTGATATTGATATAAGTTTTTCCGTCTAGTAAAGCTTAATTTCAGACTTTAAAGGACCATTCAGACCGTATGTTAATCGAATTAATTTAAGTGACTTTTTTTTAAGTCATCCTCCCTTTACTTAAAAAAATAAATAAATAAAAAAGCCCTTATAATGAAAAAAATGGCGATTATAATGCTAATACCCTGATCTTGTCACATATGTGAAAATAACACTCAAATCCTAAAAAAAAAAGGCTTTATAACAGTTGTTACTTTGGGGAAAATAATAAAATATTAATATTCTGACCATATTTTTTTTTTTACTTAGATGTGACTGACGTGGCCCGTTATATCGGTCATGATGGTAATACGAAGGGACCATTATAATATTATAACGGACCACTTAAAATCTTGATCTGAATGACAATCCTTAAGCCTAATGCGGACGCATGGCTGGCGTGAAAAGAATCGGAGCAAAACAATATCTAGGGTGTGTTTGATTGCACGGAAACTTTTTCCGAGAAAATACCCATGGGAAATGTCTAAAATGACTGATCGATTGCAACTGTGAACACATATTTCAATCATTTGAGAAAAGAAAGACGTATTTTCAGGTGGAAATGGATTCCAGGCTCAGTAGGGAAAATTATCCAGAATTAAATGGCTTGGTAGGAAAAAGTCTACAGATTTAAAATGGTTATTATCTAACAATGAACAGTTGTGTTTTCCGAAGAAAAATGTAATTTTCCCACTTAACAATCAAACACACCCTCAAGGGAGCCTATTTAAGAGATCTACAAGGCCAAAGATAAATAGGATTAAATTATCCCAACGAATTCAATTTTGTTTCATTCCTATGGAAGGTGGAAAAATTTTCTTGTAACTCCGTATATTTGCTGCCCTGAATAAGTTTTCTAGAAATGATTTTTGCATATAAATTTCATAAAACTTTTTCCTGCGTCAACACTTTATGGCCCAAATACTTTTTCTGTAAACCTTTTTGTTGATCACCGTAGATGTTTGTCTTCAGATCAAAACCTGTCCTCACACACTTACGAGATAATTTTTGCGGAGCGGTGCGCGCTAAATACACCAATGGTTACTTTAAAAAAAAAATTAAAACCAAAGCCTAAACCATGGGTATATGTGACGCGCAATCATTGGTGGCATGATGGCCGCTTCAAAAAATTTCTCTAGCTACTTACCGGCTAACCTCTCCTCCCGGAAGTAAAAATAAATTTACTCTAATATGTACTGGCTCGCCTATACCTAACACCGATGTTGTCACAAAATATAGCTTAATTAAGAAAAATATTTCATATTTCGCAATCATGTATGGCCCAACATTTATACACCGTAACTCCTGAATGTATGAGCCATATGTCACATTCTTAGAGACCCAATGATTATATGGATGTTTGGCCATCCATGTGGCTCATGCCGTGGTCCTTCATCCGCGTCATCGAAGATTTATTCGCTCCACATGCACCTGACTGAAAGAGAGAACAAGTCTATTTCTTCACCCACTTTACGACACAACTTTAAGTTAGAGAGAAACTTAAAGCCACTCAATGGTTGCACTTGTGGTAAAAATGAACTTAAAAATTGGACCACCAAAATGTTCAATAATGAGTGGGTATTATTGACGAGTTAGCTAATTGTTGTCGCTTTCGATCTCGTTTCACACAAATAATTGTATACCTATACTTCCTGACTTTCGTATGATGCTTACCAACTCTCATAATTTGAATAACGACGTTACGTATTTTCTCGTTACAAGGCGTAAGACCGAAAAAAATGATATATCAGTCATAATGGCCATTATTTCTGTTATAATGACTGTTATTTTGAGAAAAAAAAAAAAATTTACCATTATTTAGGTTTTTATGAAAAAATAATTAAATAACATTCTAACCTAATTTTTACTCCGAGGTGACGGATGTGACCTCATTATAAAGCCCTTGTAAGGGTTATTACAGTAACATTAAGAGGCCATTATAACGGTATAATAGACCATTTAAAACCTTGCCATTCTAGTACCACACACATGCAAGTGCATCCGTAGTTAGCAATTCGGCATACAGCAATGATTCGAAACGGGAAAAGTTCAAGTTTAATTCGGTTTCAGGATTTAAAAATGCAGTCAAAAATTTATTTATTGTTGAAGTGTTAGATCTATTTAGCCTTAAAAAAACCTGAATTTTACTATTTTTTTCATTTTATATGGCTGTTTAATATGTTTTTATTTTTAAAAAATGTAAAAAATTGTGTATTAAATGCAAATAATACGCGTTTTATTCATTAAATCTTAAAATTCGTGATTTTTTTCTAATTTTTTTATTTTATATGGCCGTATTAAACGTTTCTGCAAAAAACAAAAAATTCGAATTTACTAACTAGGACTAGGAGTGCATCCGATGGTTAGTCTTCAAGATAAAAATCAGATAGATTAACGACCCTAGCCGTCCATCCAGCGTAGATCATTTCACCATCTTTTTTATTTATTTGATAAGCAAATTTCACCCTTTTCTTTTTTATAGACGATATTACCATCTTGTTAACGGTAGGAAGAGGATGGGAAAGGGATCTCTCTCTCTCTCTCTCTCTCTCTCTCTCTCTCTCTCATAACATTTGTCATGGAGAGCAAGCGGACATTAAAAACGGAAATCGACCTTTAACTTTCTTCGTGCTTGGTACAATGGCATCTATTAGTGCAGGAAGATAAGATAAGATATAATTGGATAAGCTTCAAGCTAGTGTTATTCCAATATTAATACATCCATTTTATTAAGGTAAATGTTAAGAAGCTTCCAAAGTACACTGGAACACGTAGTACACTATCATGAGACTAACATGATAAATATGCACGGGCCCACTTATTACCCTTTATTTGATCATCTTGATGATCATATGGGATACAGATGATGGCAATTTATCTAAATCTGGTCTCAGTTCGGATAGAAAGCGATTCCACTCTCATCATCGACACCATCCAAAAGCCACAAGACGCCCATGGGAGTTAGAGACGCTGGTTCAAGATATAATTCACTCGTTGGTAAGAGTTTCTCTTGTGGAAGGTTCTCACACACCTAGAGCTAGAGAAGGAAACATACATGCAGATGAGCTAGCGAAATTTGGAACATAAGCTAACAATTGGTTCTAACGAAGGCGGAGTGTTGACCACACACCAAAGAACACACTCCAATATTCGAACCCATGACCTATTGGGACCTCCTGCTCTGATACAATGTTGAACAACCGCACTTTACTACAATAACAGTATGATGACCCCCAACATACTGTTCATACGAATCTAAAATAAATAAATATTGGTTTACCGAAAAAATAGAATTATGAAAACCCTAATCATTATAATAATCCGGTTAAAAATTGACCTTCTGTGAACTAACAAAAATAGAGAGAATTGAAAAGATCAATCACACAGACACACCAAATTTACGTGGTTTAGCAATGTGCCTATGTCTACCGTGGATGAGAAGAGCTCTTTCACTATATATCTCTAAAGAATTATGATTACAATAGTTTATTTTCTCTTGCTCGCTAAAGGTACAAGTGAAACCCTAATGCCCCTTCAGAGAATATATAAAATCCTCTAGTATATATAAATAATCTTCATTATAAGTTGTACCCAAACACGACTTGTACAGATTTGTACAACAAAAAACACTAAACGGACAAATCCAAAAGTTGGACTCACGAAAGCTATGACTTAGGCCCTGCTTGGTTCACAGCAAATTGAGTGCAATATACTCACTTGCCGCAATTTTGGGATTAAAAGTGATTGGTTAGAGGCATGCAAGTGGTTAACAAGCACCTGCAAACTCCTTAACAAAATGGATGCAAGGAAGTGTAAGCCAAAAATTGATGCAAGCAAGTGCATTCTGTTGGCTCAACAATTTTTTTTCAAAATACAACAATAATAATAACAATAACCGTGATTATTTATTATTATTATTATTATTATTATTATTATTATTATTATTATTATTATCTTTTTATTTTTTATTTTTATTTTTTAACAAAAAGTGGTTGTTCCCCGAACCCGACACTTTTTGATATAGCTGGTCGGGGTCCCCTAACCCCAAGCTTTCCCCTGCAAAATAATAATAATAATAATAATAAAGTAATAACAATAATAATTATAATAAAGGTTTAAAAGGGACCGTTATAACAGTATACCGAACTTGGGGAGGTCTGAATCCGTTATAACAGCCATTTTTTAGACCATGATTATAATAACAATAATTATAATTATAATTAATAATGAAATCAACAATGATAACAATTACAATAGTAATTTTATTGAGCACTTTTTTTTCGTAAAACCAAAAAATAAAACAATCCATTGCAATGCACTACCAACCAATCAGCTAAACTGCATTTGCGTCTATTTACATGGTGTGAACCAAACAGTTGTAAGTGAATTACATCACAAATTATTGCAACACAATTCATTGTATTTACACTAAAGTGCAAAATGCACCCAAGTGCAGCGAACCAAGCACGGCCTTAATTAACAATACAATCCCTACAGTGAACAATATAATCCCTGTAGAACAATACTTCTTGTAGAATACAAGACACCTACCCAACAAATCCGATAATTTTATATAATTTGGTAGGTAACCAGTAATTAAGAAAACCAAACCCTAACTCTCTAATCCTCAAATCAAGAAGTTAATAGATGCTCCATGTAATGTGCCAAGAACCCTAATTTCTTCAGATTACATTAATCAAAATCCCAATTGATATAATTTCATTTACATTAATCACTAATCAGACTGATTTTTATTTTGTAGGTCCACCTAGAGATTTTCCAAACATCTATACGGTCAGAGTCCTCTAAGAATATGCCACGTGGCTCATATTACGTCCAGTAACGGGATATCGATTTTAAATTTTTTTAATATTATTATGGGTCCAACAATTATAGTGACTTCAATGAAGGCCGTTTGATATAATAATTAAATCTTGTAAAGAACCACTCACAATTGGTGTAAGATGCCTTTTATAATGACCCCTTAAAGAAATTATTAATTTATTAAGAAAATGAAAAATATTAAAGAAATAGAATAGGATAGAGATAGCTGATTACATTTAAAGCATAGATTATAAATAAGTTATTAAAAATTATATGAAAGAACATAATTATTGGAATATATTATTACTTTAATCATGGTTGGATTTGGAATCCTAAGTGGGCAATAAATCGTGACGTCCATATCAATGGCCTTTTGGATGATAGTCACACAGTGACACACACGCCCCTATCTTCTCCAACTTCTCACTATGTGAGACGTTGGGAGATGAAGGTAGGTGTTAATAATTTAGCCTCCTTTCTTAAAAAAGAAAAAATTCCTATACAAATGTGATATGATCGACTTCAACTTCTTTGCCTTCAAATACCCTTGTATTTTTTTCTTTTCGTAAGTCTCATATTACGGCGGTTTTTTACTCGCTCTCGTTACAAGATGCAATACACAATATAAGCCATGTGGCATACTCTTAGAAGACTCTGACTGTATGGATATATGTTCGGCCAAACCCTAGGTGGACCTTCAAACCAAAAATCAGTTTGATTAGTGATTTCTAACCTTGGGATCTTTGTACCTCAAATACGTCTCATATTCACGTAGTTGAGATCAACCCATGAAAATAAGTCCAATCCAATGCTTAGAAATCACTAATTAGGCTGATTTTTGGTTTGTAGGTACACCTAGGGATTGTCCGAACATATATCCGTACAGTCAGAGTCTTCTAAGAGTGTGGCACGTGGCTCATATTGTGTCTTATAACGGGAGCCGGTCAAAAAAGGCCGATCCCTGGCCCATTTACAAATGTGATATGATTGACTTCAACTTCTTTATCTTCAAATACCCTTATATTTCTTTCCTTTAATAAGACCTATACGATCAAGAAGGAAATGATACTGCCAGAGTCTTTTAACACGAGAAGTAAATGAGTAATCCATCTTCTAGAATCTATAATCAAAACTATTATCCTTCTTGAATAAATTCTTTCTTTCCCACTTCATTAATAAATAAACTCTTTTTTGTTTTTTCATAGAAATGTCATTAGTTCGATAGGCCTTTGTTACCTCTCTTGAAAGCTTAAGCGTAACTTCTATTAGGGTTTTTTATTGGTCGTGATATAATACGGTAGACTTGACGCCTTTTGGCGTCAAGTATAACGACTTTTGTCACTCACCGCTGCCATTTGGGTCCAATAATCACATGTATGTTTAGCCCACCCCTTGATATACATTCATACCAAAAATCGGCTTGTTTGATGACTTTAGCCATTGTCACGCCTTAAAAAGTACTAAAATCTAATGTCTAAAGATTACAAATCAGGGTGATTTTTGGTGTGTATATCCTCGAAGGGTTGGACTAAACATCCATACGATCAGTGGGCCCAATGGATGGCTATGAGTAACAAAAATCACTGTACCTTGTTACATTTATTTTTTTTCCTTTCTTATTTACTTACCTCTCTTGTTAATTAAGCAAATTACACGACTCCATAAATTCAAAAAATTAGAGTTTTTTTTTTTTGTAAGAGTTGCTTTCCTTGACTATTGACTTTAACGTCTAAAACAAAATGACGAAACTACCCCTGTGAGTTCTTCTTAAACTTGGTTAACGTCAACGGTATTTCTAATTGGGTCGGGCTCAAGGGACCCCATCTTGGCGTACCCACTTAGAAGATGAATCAATGGCTGATTTTTGGTGAGGATGATCTCTATGGTGAGGAGATCATCCTCACAAAAATTCAAATCATTCTGATATTCATAGACTGGTTTAGAAGCTGAAGCATTATTGACCGTCGATTTTTACCGTGTAACTTTAAAACCACATTTGATGGGGTTAGAAATTTCAGAATGGGCTGGTTTTTTGTTGGGGTTATCTATATGGTGAGGTTATCATCCCCACCAAAAATCAGCCATTGATTCATCTTCTAATGGGGTTCCCTTGAGCCCGACTCTTTCTAATTTGCGCAATTAACGAGTCAGGTAATTAAAAAAAAGGTTTATAGGAATAAACCCTAATACTTTATTAATTCACGTGTAACGTATGAGGTTAGGTTTAACCGATATGAACACGATGGGTTTATAAATTTTTTAATAATTTAAATACGAAGGTGATAACCGTGATATTGAATTTCAAATTCTCGCGTTATAAGAATTAAAAAGACGAGAAATTGGAGTTGGAGTGTTGCGTTTGAAAGGACAGAAGGAAGCCAAAACTAGCTGGCAAACGCGCGCTATATCCGAGTACGGGCCCTACTTCACGTGCCATCACGCCCCCAATACCTGAAACTAGAAACCGACACGTGGATTTTAAGACATATAATTGGACGCGTGGCTCTATCTCGATTACCTCAACGGGACCACCACCTCTTTTATAGAACCAGGTAACCCCTCCTGCTTCGCGACAAATTAAGAACCAGTACAAAAAAATTTCTCGCTTAAGGGATAATTCTCATGCAAAATTGCCAAATTACCCTTTCTCCTTTAAAACAATAATATTTAAGGACTGAATCCGATCAGACGGTCATAGATATGACGGATATCTGGTGGCCGTCGTTCGAAGGAAAGATTATCGATTCTCCGCATATGAGTGGGTCCCAAGTGTATCATCAGCACGAGCGTCGAGGGCTTCCTAAATTATGTAGGACGCAATGCACTAAAACTGGCTGTCTTTAGAAGTTGGAACTTGGAACAGAAACGAAAAAGTACAATGGTAGATGTAAATCGGATAAAATCCAAAGTCAAGGGTGTTTTAGTAACTACGTACAATCGAAGTTGCAGAGAAGAGAGAGAAGATATAGAGGGAGAGAGAGAAGGAACCTTATCCGTTGACGCCTTTATAAAAGCAGAGGAAAACCATAAGAGAGAACAAAACCAGAGTATACGCAGAGAAAAAAACGAGCTAACGTTGCGATCTCGAATTTTTTGCTGTAATGGCTTCCGGGAAGAACTATCTAGGTAAACCCACTTGCCGATTTCTCTCCGGAGAGAGAGATTATCCGATTAATTCAGAACCCATGTTCGAATTCGAGGAAGCTGATATGTGGAATTCGAATCACGTTGCTTCACCTGAATTCAAGAAATCTATACCCAGTTCGAGAATCTCGAAGAAACCTGGGACGAGGATCGAGAAAGGTGACCGGGCTGGTGCGACTGCAGCGTCGTCGTTGCCTGTTTCCATACCCGACTGGTCGAAGATCCTTAGAGAGGATTATAGAGACAATCGGAGGATAGAAAACGATGAGGACGTTGACGATGAAGATGATGATGGGGAAGATACCAGGATTCCTCCTCACGAGTTCTTAGCGATGCAATTTGCGAGGACTCGAATCGCTTCGTTCTCTGTTCATGAAGGAGTTGGGAGGACTCTGAAGGGGAGGGATTTGAGTAGGATGAGAGACGCGATTTGGGAGAAGACTGGATTCGAAGACTAGCACAACTGCACAAGAGATATCATACAGTGAGAAAGAAATTTGAATAGGAATTCTGATCCTGAAATCTGAATGGTTCGTTGTTTTTTTTTTTTCTTTTTTCTTTTATAGACTATTTTTTCCATGTTTCTCTTCCCCTTTTTTTGGTGACTGGGTCTGATCGAGCTGATCATTCATGGATGTAATTCTAACTTAGAGATTGTATTCGAATTGGAGGGAATTTAGATGTGGATTTTCTTTTAATTATTTTTTTGATTCTGGAAATGTAGAGGACACTATGGTAATTTAAAAACTAGCTATACTGTACTGGTTTTATGGTGGGGTTCGGTGGAAGTGGTAGGTTAGGTACGAAGAAAACTCCAAAGTCCAAATACTCCAAACTTAGTCGGGAAGGGAGGACCTTTGAAGCTTTTCTGTAGAATGACATATTTACCCTTTTGTCTTCTTCTTTCCCTCTTTTGTCTTCTACCGAGGAAGCAAAGGAAAAAAATTAATTTTTTTTTCTTCACGTATAATAATTGCTTTAATAATCTATATTATTAATTACAATTAATATTGTTCTTTATCCGTGGGCGCTACTTGATTTCTTATACGGTTTTCAAGTCGGATAGGTTTACCATCGTCCCTAGTGGCCGGCCTCTCTATTATCGTCCTTGAGTCCAGGTCATTCAAATTATTCGTGAATAATTCGTGACCTGGAGCGGAAAAATTCGTCCATTTTTTTGAACATTCTTGAATTTTTTTTAATTATTTTTGGATTATATTCAATTTTGAACATGAAAATTTATTTACTAGACAGAAGGTTACTTTTTTTTCGTTTATGTAGTAGAGGGTGTGTTCCCGCTTATGTGACATGTGTTGACATGATGACCATTGGTATATATAATTATTTGGCCTTTTCCACAGGTCAATTTTCTATGAGGTTGCAGGTTTAAGTTTCTTATTTTGCCTTTTTCACATGTCAATTTTCTAAGAGGTTGTAGGTTTAAGTTTCTAGCAAGTGTATTCTCGCTGAAAGGGCGTGTTAGTGGAGGGTGTGTTTCTGAGCCTTTGTTGTGTTGGTCCAACCTAGGTTTAAAGGAGGTCATTTTAAGGGTTAAACGGACTGGGGTGTTACTATTTAAACGGCCGTTAAAACGGATTGAAATGGTCAGGGGCAAAAATATAAAAAAAATAGAATTTAATGGATTTTTAACGGAAAAAAATGCTTTGAAATTCAAATTTTGAAATTTAAAAAATAAAATAAAACAAAATTTAATAGATTTTAACAGAAATTAAACAGATTTTAACAGAATTAAATAGATTTAATGGCCGTTTTATTCACAAAAATTTTCTTAATTAAACGGCTGTTTAAACGATTTTTACTGTCGTTAAAAAAAAAATGGCGTTTTATTCAAAACCGATAAAACGTGTTTAAACAGTTTTAACGGAAACGGGTTTATGGCATTACCGTTTAAACGGACGTTTTTAAAACCATGGGTCCAACGACCCGTTGATATACATTATTGTTTCGCCTTCCTCAACCGGACGATCTTTTGGGATAAAATGGTCGTTTATTAAATTATTTTACCAAATTTTGAAGGCATTTGTACCATTTTTTTGCCGCACTCCGAATTGCTAACTATGATCCAGAGTCACTGCTACGGTCGTCTAGATTAACATGGGAGAAATCTCGATGACCATCCAATAGTCTGGGCTTTGGGGCGACGATATTACAATATCGTACTTTCTATTATCATTTGCCTTTCAAGTGTAACGTACGAAGACGAAGTTCCTGACCTACTTTAAAAGGAAAAGGACTGAACACTTTTTTTGGAAAAAGATGTAACAAGGTATGCCTGAAACTGTTCATTTGCGGAAGCGGCATTTTTTGGTAGTCGCCGCTGCCATCTTGGCCCACTGACTGCTTGGATGTTTATCCCACCCCTTGGTGGATATACATACCAAAAATCACCTTGATTGCTAATCTATAACCATTAGATTTTAACACTTTTTAGCACCATTTAATGCGTTCTTATAGCCGTTGAATACAACCATTTTTTGAGTACTAAAACCAACGGCTAAAAATCATTAAACAAGCTGAGTTTTTGTATGGATGTCTATTAAAGGGTAGGCTAAACATCCATGCGGTCAGTGGGCCCAGATGGCAGTGGTGACTACAAAAAATGCCGCTTCCGCAAATGAAACGATCTCAGGTATACCTTGTTACATCACGACCCCTTTTTTTTTTCCTTCGGTTTTTTTGGCGGGTGAGGGTGTTTAGGACGTTTTCGGAATTTCACTTTCCTCAGGTATCGAGAACTCTAAGCCACACAAAAAAAAGAGGACTTTACAGGGCGCGCGCAACGCGGTTTCACTGAAAGGTACCTTCGAAGAACCGTCTGGTTTAGCCGATGGAGGGAATTTGTACCGTTGGATAGTTAGGTGGGGTTGTCGATGTGGATGGTTAGTTGACCATTTATCATCTGCGCCCTTTGTCAAAGTCCGCCGGTCGTTGCTTCTTTATTCCCACTTTACCGTGACGTTTTTTTTTTGGGAATAGAATAATGTTTCAAAATTCAAACTGAAAAAGAAAAAGTAATGAGGAAAAGAGATTTTGATCAATCAGCCACCATCAAAATACCACGTGGCATCCTCTATTGAGCGCACTGACTCATGGAAGTTTGGTCCCACCTCTTAGTGGCCTTACACACTAAAATCAACAACAGCGTGATTGATGATTTCTAGCAATTGGATTCAAGCATTTCTTCGTCATGGCTTCGTAAACAAGTCTACTATTCCAAGCCCATGAAGAAATAACGTGTTAGAATCCAATCAAGGTTTAAAGGGGACCGTTATAACGGTATAACGGACTGGGGCATTACCATTTTCTGTTATAACGAAAAAAATGCTCAGGGGTAAAAAACGAAAAAAAATGAAAAATAACAGAAATAATGGAAAATAACGGGAAAAAATGGCATTGAAATTCAAATTTTGAATTCCAAATTTTCAAAAATAAAAAATAATGGAATATGACAGAAAAAAATGAAAATTACGGCCGTTTTTTTTCATAAAATTTTCCAGAAAATAACGGTCGTTATTTTCATTAGAACGACCGTTATTTTTTGGGCGTTTTAACGGTCCACAGAGTAACGGAGTAGGCCCGAATCCGTTATAACGGCCGTTTTTTAAACCTGGAATCCAATGGCTTAAAATCACTAATCAGGCACATTTTTTGTGTGAAGTGAGCCAAACATCCATAGGTAAGCGGACTGGAAAGAGGAGGCCATGAAAACATTAAAACAACATGTTTTTCAATGGACATCCAACCGTGCTGACAATGTCTGGCTCCATAGATCTTGTTGGCCGATTGGCAGAACTGCCACTCTTGGGGTGGGCATTCGTGGTTGTGGTTTTTGTTTGTTTTCGTTAAAAGAAATACCTGGTTGCAGGAAAAGATAAAAAGAAAAAAAAAACTTTTTTGTAATATTCCCTATCAAAATCATGTGGACCCACTTTCCCATGTGTTGATGGACAGTCGTTGTTTTATTTGACGACGTTACGGTCATGAATTGTTTTTTTTTTTTTTTCTAAGACAAATTAGCCAGTGGATAATGGTTAATGGTTAATGGGTGAAGGCGCATTTCGAACCCAAGTCATGGTATCAACACTGACAATTAGCATACGGGAAGAATTTTTCCGAATGTGGATCTTTCAATTTATGGGTCACGGTATACATAGCATGCCGCCCATATACTTAATGTGATCATAATCATGTAACCAAACCCACATATTTTCTCAGTTGATTATTGGCCGCAACTTTATTAAAATTGGCGAATTGGCAATTCGAATGGACACTCGGGGATCATTGATTGGTTTTGTTTCTCAATACGTCCAAATTCATTAATGAGCGCAAGCATTCGACTTACAATTCGACGGGACCACTCATTATATGGACAAGGTTTTAAATAGTCCGTTATAACATTACATGGGATTGGGACGTTACAGTTATAATGGTAAACTATGGTTATAGGTATAACAGTGTTTTAAAACTGGTAAAGTCAAGTTAAAACTTGGCCAAGTTGATTCGACTCAGTTGGTTTTCGAGTTGACCCAACAGGAACTCGGTAGTCGGTATGCATAAAATTTGGTCGAGTTTGGGAGTTGATTTTGCGAGCCGAGTCAACACAACTCAACCGAGTCTTATAATTTTTATATATAAATTTATTTCAGATAGATTATTATGAAAATAAAAATGGTAATTTATAAAATTAATTTATTTCGAATCGAGTTAAAGTTCGAAGTAACTCAAATCATTAGAATTTCGAGCGACAATAATAGTAATTATTATTATTATTGTGAGGTGACAATAATAAAAGTGACGTAATAATAATAATAATAATAATAATGATAATAATAATAATAATAATAATAATAATTTTTATAATGACACTTATTATAATTATAATAATAAATTATTAGTTTTGGTGCTTTAAGCGCTATTCAAGTAATATAGTACAAAAATATGTTTAGAAAAGGAACCATGACCTGTCATATGAGCTATACCATGGCACATGCCATGTGCAATGGAGTAAAAGATGGTGCCATAATGGCTGGTTAAGAAGAGTGTCGCAGCGTAAGAAAGTGTGAAGAGGACGCTGCACGGCTCACCATGGTATGCCATGGTGACAGAGAAGTGTTTTAATGTGTCAACATCTGGGCATGACATGTGTCATGATGTGGGTGATTGGAATCTAGATTTGGATAAGAAACAAGGGTACATTGCACTCATGACACTTGTCAACAAACGAGCACATCAAACAATACTTTTAAATGTCTTAAAGTTTTGAACTAAATGTCGACATTATGCTTTTATTGGTAAAGCCGGAAGCAAACCAAACCCTTTATAGAAATCCAGATTTGTCCACATCACTTGTAATACAGTGACAATGTTCTCCATCGAAGGGCTGGTAAAGAGAGAAAAGGATTGGTCTATAGGTGCTAGAAAAAGGGATCCTAAAAATGTGGGAAACGTCTCCTAAAAATATCCGGAACCGGCTATGAAAACGTACAAAGAAACATGAAAAACATTGTAAATGCGGATGCAATGTACCCACTTGCCAGTTGCCACGGTTTTAGGATTACACATGTGATTGGTTGGGGTGTGCAAATGAGTTGTTGTGTAAGTTGTTGCCAAGCCCTTGTAAACTCTCTAAGAAAATGAATGCACGCTTGGGCAGCCCAAAAACCATGGTGACTGCAGTGCAGCGAACCAAGCAGGGCCTAATTACCCATTGACTGGGGTCCAAATTCTCTATATACCAATATTTTTTCATTGTATTTGGTCAATTTAAAAGATTTTCTATGATAAAATTAACCTAATACGTAATCTTGACCATTCAATCTATGTATTTTTTGTTCATTTCCTTGAACTAAAAATCATGGTTTGAAAAACGGCCATTTAAACAGTTTTAACGGCCATTTAAATGGTAACGCCCCAAGCCCATTTCCGTTAAAACCGTTTAAACACGTTTTATCGTTTTTGAATAAAATGGCCGTTTCTTTTTTGTTTTAACAGTCTTTAAAATCATTTAAACAGCCGTTTTATTCTAAAAAAAATTATGAAAAAAACGGCCATTAAATCAGTTTAATTTCGTTAAAATCCATTAAATTCTGTTCTTTCCTTTTTTTTTCAAATTTCAAAATTTGAATTTCAGCGCCATTTTTCCGTTAAAATCCGTTTAATTCCTTTAATTCTATTTTTTCCATTTTTTTCCCCTGGCCGTTTCAATCTGTTTAAACGGTAACGCTCCCAATCCGTTTAACCGTTAAAAAGGCCTCCTTTAAACCTTGCTTAAAATCATACTATCATGTTCGCTCAACTACAGTGATAGCTGATCAATTTTTTTATTTATTCTTTGGTCGGCCGTGATAGGGAATGATGGTTAAAATAATCAAGTTGATTTACAATGTAGATAATCAGACGAAGAAATAGAGATTAGGTTTGAATCTTAGTCATAAATCTTGAGAAGTCAAATCCTATAAGTTCTCATTGGTTCATTGTGTGTGTGTGTGTGTGTCTCTCTCTCTCTCTGAACACCCGTTTAAATGAGAAACGAGTTTCTCAATAACTATGGATTGCTCTTGAGATAAGTGAAGCGGAAAAAGATTAGGAACCAGCTATGAAAACGTACAAAGAAACGAGGAGGAGACGATATAATGAAAACAACATGAAAAACATCAAGTACCTATTGATTGGGGTACAAATTCTCTCTATACCGGTATTTTGCCATTTATTGGGTCAATTTAAAAGATTTTCTACGATAAAATTAACCTATTACATAATCTTGACCATTCAATTTATGCTCTGTTTGTTCCATTTCTTGAACTAAAAACCATACTATCATGTCCACTCAAAAAAAGTGATGGATGATCAATTTATTTACTTATTATTTGGTTCGTAGTGATTGAGAATGACGATTAAAATAAACAAGTTGATTTACAATGTAGATAAACCAACGCAGAAATATAGATTACGTTTGAATCTTAATCATAAATCTTTTGGGAAGTCAAACTCTATATATGTGCTCATTGGTTCATTGTGTGCCAGGAGTAGAAATCCCCTTTACCGGCTTGACCGGATCCGTACGGGTTTCACCTGCTAATCTGTGGGGCCCTCCCACGATGGTGACTACAAAAAATACATAAAAATAAAAAACGAGTTTATGAAGAAATGAGAAATAGAAACAGGAATGAGTCTATGAGAAACACCAACTTAAATGGGATTAGTCTTTTTCACTGTTTGTTTTTAACTACGGATTTCTAGTAGTATTTGGGGTACTCAAATTCAAAGGTTAGAAATCACTAATTAGGTCAATTTTTGTTACTTAGGTCCATCTAGGGATAGGCCAAATATCTATATGGTCAATAGCTTCTAATAGTGTGTCACGTGGCTCACACTGTGTGCCCGTCGTCAATTTGAAGATGGACACCATGATCAAATTTTTTCTATAAAGACTCAATTGAGAGTATATATAATCGACTTAGTAAGCCTATATTTCCTGACCTAATGGAATCCAACATTCTGACTCTAAAGAGTCCATGTTGGTCAATAATCAGCCCGCATAAAATATCCTCTATAGGACTTACAATGAATTAGTTAAACCTTACTAAAGTGGATATGATAAGTCATTGGATCCTGGATTTTCACCCTCAACATGATTGAACTCTAGCTAGATATGAGCACATGAGTCCTTTAAATGAACCAATATGGGCACACAGAGTCCCTTAGATGAATCAATAAGGGCACACAACATCCCTTTGAAGAATTAATAGCCCTTATGGACTTGTGGTCCAATGCATGGCAATATATAACCCCTTATGACTTTAAGTGGGCTTGTTCCTTTCTAGAATAGGGCTTCTTAAGCCCAATTACATGTATAATCTTCTAGGTTTCAAAGGAGTATAGATTCACGACCTACATCAGGAACTCAAGAACCTAGTTCACATACCCATTAATGCACCATTTAGAGAGTTTTATAATTTATATTTCATCATATATCTATATACTTTACGAGATTTGATCAAGGATCAGTATCGACATTTTGTATCTGACTCATAGCGACATGGAAAGATGGGGCTCGATCATCCGGTACCTTTGTTGTCCAAAACAGACATCAAATGAAGCTAGAATAGCCCACAAACACAAACTAGGTTTTATTGTTGTTTTGTAGTGTTTGTGCAGATTTATACTTTGTGCCTTCTTCTTCTTCTTCTTCTTGACAGAACAAGAAATGTAGGCTTTAGGGGCCCACCCCTTTAGCCTGAGCTGACCCCTTCCAGTTAAGTCCAATTTTGATCACTTGCGTAATTGATAGAACCCCTACTTTAACTTGATTTCCTGTCTGGAGGCACACCCAAAAAAAGAGAAATCTCTCTCTAAGACGAGTAAAACTTGGCTGACCGACGACCACCCACAAGATGAGCAATGTGACACATTTTTTTAGAACACTGACTGTATGGATGTTTGGCCAATCCCTAGGTGGACATACAATCCCAAAAGCAACCTGATTAGGGAGAAAAATTCGCCGGGCCCAGGGTCCTTCAAACTTTGAAGGTCCCCTTCCAAAATATTTGATACGTACCCTTTGTTAACCACCCTTAACAAACTAACCAAGGGTTAACGTGGGTTGGGTTTAGGACTTGATGTAAGTGTCAGACATTTTCGCAGGGGACCTTCAAAGTTTGAAGGACCCCAGGACCAGCGAATGTTTTCTCCCTGATTAGTGATTTCTAAGAATTGGATTGGAGTCATTTTCACGAGTTTATTTTAACCGTGGAAACTTGAGCATTATCGACCATTATAAAGCTTAGAAATTCACTAATCAGGCTGATATTTGGTTTGTAGGTCCACCTAGGGATTGGCCAAACATCCATACGGTCGATGTCCTCTTAAAATGCGTCACATTGCTCATATCGTGAGCTGTCGCTGGTCAACCAGATTTCTCTTTTTGGGGTGTGCCCCGACTAGGAGTCCGACCCGACAGGAAATGGGGTGACTTGTCATTGTTATCAAGTGTACGGGCTTAGTGACTAAGATGGGTCACTAAAGCAAGTGACCAAAAGTGATATTTTCGCCCCAAAAACATCCCTACAACATCAAATAAAAGTTGAATGCAAGTGAGTGTGTTTTATTCCTTCTGTATTCTCCCTCTTTCTCTTCCCATACTGTCAAAAGTGAGTTGGGCTTTTTTTTTCTGTGGATTTTTCAAAAGTTCATATTTCATAGCTTTCAATTAAGTTGGTTTCTTGCCAACAATAATATCCATTATTAAATCTAAAATACGCATTTACTTGAATATCACGTGCCCTTCGAGAAAAATGTTGAATATCACGTGCCCTTTGAGAAAAATGTTATAGAGAAGATCACGTCCATGCATGCATCCAAACCTTCAGCTTCAGTTGACCCACCCCAATTAACCAATAAAAGAAATAAATATCACATACCATTATAATGCAAAATTAATTAAAAACCTTACCCCCACCCCCACTACAAAAAGCTCGTTTTTTTCCCCTTCTTTTCTCAGATCGTGTCCTCTCTCTCTCTCTCACCTAAAACCTCCCGACTCCGCTGTTGAAAAGCCCTAATTTTTTCCCGCATTTCGAGCTGAGAACCGACCGATCGGATCTGGACACTTCAAAAACGGATTTCAGGCGGGATTTTTCAGTGTTGTGAGAGAGAGATGTATAAGAACCAACTTCAAGAGCTGGCGCAGAGGAGCTGCTTTAACCTGCCGTCTTATTCGTGTATAAGGGAAGGTCCCGATCACGCGCCGAGATTCAAGGCTACCGTGAACTTTAACGGAGAAATCTTCGAGAGCCCTAATTACTGCACAACGTTGAGGCAAGCGGAGCACTCGGCGGCCGAGGTAGCGCTCAATTCTCTCTCGAACAGGGGGCCGTCGCATTCGCTAGCTGCGAGGATCCTGGTGAGTAAGTTTCATGGTTTCTGTTAGGGTTTTTCGTCTCAGTCCAGTTAGGGTTTCTGATCTCATTTTTATCAGCTTATATTCTTGCTCTTGACTTTCATTTGAAGTGTTGAACATAAGATATATATTAAAAAATGTGCGTCTTAGGAGTGCATGGGCTCATCGAGCACCGCTTCCATTTGCCCGAGTTTTCAAAGCCCTTGTCGGCTTTTCCGCCGACGATCAGCTAACATGCGCCGCTAGGGGATAGGGTGATCCTTGCTTAATTGACCTCATTTTTTTTGCGGCGTCGATCAGCTAATGTGCGTCCTGTGGATGCGCACGCTTATCGAGCGCACATGCCTTCCACATGGTTGTTTATTCTAAAGCCTCTCCGAGTTTTCCGTTCTCCGGTCGGATGTAAAGATTAGGTTCTACCGTCCGATCTCGATGGGTAAAAATGTGCCCATTCTGTTTTTGAGAATGGTTAGAGACCAGTGGGATTACTTGGAGAATGAGGGTTTCTTTTGTCATGGAAATTTGTAGTTTAAAATCAGATCACCTAGAATATCAGGGTCTGTAGTCTTTACTCCTTACATTAGCTCAATTTTCTTCACTTCTCTTTTGTCTGTTGGCACGTATAGTCTAGGATTTTATCTTTTTATTAGAAATTATTTTTTATTTTTTTATAAATATACCCTATTTAGTCACCATGGTGATTTATTTAAATACGAATGGATAAATCATTTTGTTTAATGCTCGTTATAGAAGATAAAACTTGAAATGGGCGACTAGTTTTGGTTTAAGTGTATTGAGATTTGAAATATTGCCAAACATAATAGGGATCCTTGAGTGTGCGTATATAATGAATAAACACTGGTTCCATTGATAAAATCAACTGAGTATATTCATCTTGTTATGTTCAATAGTGGCAGACTGAGAAGAATAGTCTGTATCTGTTTCTTTTGGGAGAGTGAAAGAATCATCACCAAAGGATGCAAGTCCATGAACTTCAAGAAAAATCATGAATTGATAAGCCCGTGTTTGATAGTTCCTCGCGTTAAATCATTCGGTTGCGATGATTTGTTTGTCTTTTGTGTTAATAACAGAAATGGATGCCATGAGAGGAGTAATTAGACCTCTAAAATTGGATGAGTTTTAAGATCTCAATGAAAGTGTGCGAGGATTTTAGGACCTCGAAAAGGACAAATAGGAAAAGGATAGGGTTAA
The DNA here is from genome assembly GCA_035048495.1 of Euptelea pleiosperma. Lineage (NCBI taxonomy): Eukaryota > Viridiplantae > Streptophyta > Magnoliopsida > Ranunculales > Eupteleaceae > Euptelea > Euptelea pleiosperma. The sequence continues at coordinate 36,117,533 of CM068540.1, read as the reverse complement.
TAAAATAAAGGAGTGTGAATGAAATCAGAACAAACACACCAAGATTGATTGATGTAGAGATGCCCCCCTTTTGACTGACGTCAACGTCCTTGACCAGAGATGTCTACGAACGATTGTGTCTAAAGGTGTTAAATGTTTGCAAAATGACCGCCAAAATTCCTATGAAATTTTGAAGTTAAAGAGTGACAATTGAAGTAGATTGGATGATTTATGTCTTGGAGATGTATTCACTGACATCTTGGATAGTTACGTTTACCTTAGTCAAAAAGGCTAAAATAAATTAAAAATGTTGGTTGTTTTGCTAATTCAACCAATTAACTATGGGTGTGAAGCAAAAAAATCATTTTTTATGTTTAGGTTCACAAAACCTTTGATACCAACTGATGTAGCGGAACGCGTGTGAAGTTAATCACAAAGAACAAACCAAGGAAGAAGATCACCGTCTTCAACCAAATTACCAATATTACAAGAACTCCTTGAATCCACAAGGTAAAAACAAAGTAGAAATTTCAATAAATTCAATTCTTCAATAATAAGGAAATTTGTCCCAATTACAACTTTTATTTTATAGATCTCAAAACCTCATTACTTTCTCGTAATAGTAAAATTACTAAAAAATAGTAAATTTTCTAAAACTCTCTTATCCTAAAATTGCTAACAAAGATCTTATAAAAACAAAATCGGAACCCAAAAGAAACCTAATAAAACATGAAAAAGAAAAACTTACTAAAAATAGAAAAGTCAACTTTCTCACATGGTTTAAAGTTTTGGCCGAAACCGAAACGTTTCGGTTTCGCTATAGGCCGAGACAAGATACGGGTTTGTATCAGAAACCACTAAGTTTCGGTAGTTTCACTTAAGTTTCGGTAGTTTCGGTCTCAGTTTCGGCCTCAGTTTCATTATTTTTTAGAATTTTTTGAACTTTCTAATATGGTTTCGTCAAGTTTCGGACCAAAATCAGCGAAACTACCGAAACTCTCGAAACTATCATTTACTTTGGTTTCACCAAGTTTCGGGCTGAAACCGCCAAAACTACCGAAACGAAACCATCAACTTTGAACCATGCTTTCTCATGACGTTTTGACCCTTTACCTAATCTTATTTCATCCCAAAAACACATTTAACAGCTTTTTAGCTGGTAAGCGTGTAGATCTCGTCTATACGATCTAATAAAGGCCGCACAAGTGTGGCCCACTCACTCATCTATCCAATATGGTGGGTTGCATGACTTGGATTCTCCATAGCCCATATGTCGTAGCCATCATGTGATCACAAAACTCTCTCTCATAAGAACTAGAACTTGATGGTTGGGCAAGTGTCACAAACCTGACAGTTTTTCTTTGGATTATCGCTCATCCAATGGGTAGGCCACCAAATCAATCATTTGGATTGATGAGTTGGTGGACCAGATCAAGTATATAGTAACCTAGACCACCTTCCTCTATGGTGTAGGCAATAGCAAATATTTTTCGGCCTTCTGCATACGTTGCAAATGCCCGCTCGTCTGAGTTGTCAAAGACCTGTATTGTTGAGTGACAAATCTTGGTTCAAAACCTGTTTGCACCTTTGATTAGCTTACCTGTTAGCTACATGAAAATACCTCCTAAAAATACATATGCCAATCAATTCAAGTTGATTGTTTTTATCATGTTTATAATCATATTACTCTCAAAAATTATACAACCAGTCATTTCTTTGCTCCTCAGTCATTATTTCCTTAGCTCGATTAGGCATCACAATGCCTATTGAAGTGTCAAAAATGTTGCCTAGGAAAATATTGTTTTTGAAGGTAATAAAATCCAGTAATATTACTCTATTAGAAACTAACATTATATCATCCTTACCTTTTGGTAGGGACTATCATGACTTTTAAGATGTACCTTTGCTTTTCCAATTGCCTATTAAAGAAAAAGCTTCGCTTTCTAATTGAATAGCTATTCAATGACTACATTTAATGAGAACTTAAAGTAGTTATTTGAATTTCTGCCAAGACTACAATGTTATAGTTTTTGTATATAACCAGGAAGGAAATACGAATATAAAAAGGTAAAATGTTAAAAATTGTAAATAAATGCTATGTAACAAGGACACGGCACTTTTAGGGACTTTTGCCATATCAGACACGGCGATACACGGACACGCGTGTCGACACATCCGGACACGTATAGCTATATATCACCTTTATTTTATAATTTAAATATTAAATTGATTTCTAAACAAGGATAGGTGTGTTCTATACTTCTATCCCCCATACAATACCTTTTTAAGTTTTTAAACATAGCTATAGTTGTTTAATAGTTTTCTGTTTTATAAATATTCGATAGCTCTGTGATACAGCTAAATATGTTTACCTTTCAAATATTGCTTTCCTTATTTTTATTTAAAAAAATTCTGGTTTAAATAGAACTAAAATATGATGGTATAATATTTGTGTACGGACATGTCCGCGTATTGGGCTTCATAAAGGTGCCGTGTCAGACACCTTGTATCTGTGTTGGACCCCAACACACGTATCCTTGTCATTGTTACATAGAATAAAGGGCTTTTTTGCTTTACCCCCTTACTTTATTGATGCAATTTGCATCTCACCCTTTGACCATAGACTGTCTTCGATGGACATCCCAATATTTTTTAAATGACTATAATGACCTTGGGTGAGACAAATATTTTAAAAATATTGGGTGATGCAAATTGCATCAATAAAGTAAGGGGGACAAGCAAAAGATCTTTTTTTTTTCGAGAATTTTTTTTTTTTTTTTGAGGATTGTGAGCTCAAAACCTTTCTTCATTTACTTTTGCCCAACCGTAGGTGACCAAAATTAATCTGATTGTTACTTTTTAAGGATTGGATTAGAGTCGTTTTCCTTGGTTGATTTTATCCGTAGAATTTGAACATTATTTGGGGTACAAAGATCCAATGGTTTGAATTCACTAATCAGGCTGATATTTGGTATGTAGGTCTAGCTAGCGATGGGCCCAACATCCATACGTTAGTGACCTCTAAGAATGTGCCACGTAGCACATATTGTGGTCCCTCGTCATCATTGATGAGGGAGATTAGCGTGCTTAACGGTGTATTCCTTTTAGGGTTGTGATGTAACAAGGTATACCTAAGATCTTTTCAAATGCGGAAGCGGCATTTTTGGTAGTCACCACTGCCATCTGGGCCCACTGACCGCATGGATGTTTAGCCCACCCCTTAGTAAACATTCATACCAAAAATCAGCTTGTTTGATGATTTTTAGCCGTTGGTTTTAGTACTAAAAAAATGGTTGAATTCAACGGCTATAAGAATGCCTTAAAAAGTGTTAAAATCTAATGGTTGTAGATTACCAAGCAGGGTGATTTTTGGTATGTATGAACCACCAAGGGGTGGGATAAACATCCATGCGGTCAGTGGACCCAGATGATAGTGGTGATTAACAAAATTGTGCTTCCGCATTTAAAAATGTTTGGCATACCTTGTTACATCTTTTTCCTTCCTTTTATAGTTCAAAATCCTCAAAAAAAGGTTGAGCTCACAATCCTCAAAAAATAAAATAAATAAAAACTGATTTTTTTTTTTGCTTGTCCCCCTTAGTTTATTGATGCAATTTGCATTGCACCCAATGTTTTTAAAATATTTGCATCTCACCCAAGGTCATTATAGTCATTTAAAAAATATTGGGATGTCCATCCGAAGACTGTCTATGGTCAACATGGTCGTCAAAGGGTGAGACGCAAATATTTTAAAAACATTGGGTGAGATGCAAATTGCATCAATAAAGTAAGGGGTAAAGCAAAAAAGCCCTAGAATAAATGATATGATAAAACAGATACAATGGATGTTAAGACCATACATAAACAGTTAAAAGTAATCACGATTGCATAAGGATTAATCCTCTGGATGGCTTGCTATTTCTAAATTGTGAAAATCAAGTTATTAACATGCAAAAGGATCAAACGTTGCTTATAATCTTTATATCAAGACCATCCATAATAACGAAAATAAAGAAATGCAAATAAATAGTAGAAAATAAATTATTTACAAAATGAAATTAGCAGTGACGAAAATCTGTAACAAATATTGTTTATGATTTATTAAAAGTATCACAGTTGTATTCTTGTTCACAATATTCACATGCAATGTGCTTGCATTTTAACTAATCTATATAAGTTTAGAGATATCTTTATCTGTGAAGAACTCAAGTACTCAATGATTTTCTAAATTTCAACTATCATAGGTAGCATTGGTAGTTCAGTTCATAATACATGGAAATCTCTAGAGAACAGAAAATTGGATATACATTACATGAGTTATATCTGTATCATTGGTTAATAAATGTTGATATTCTGGTCTTTTCCTGTAAAAGGTGGCACGTCATATATCTCTGCATTAATGCATTTCCTTTCTAAACTTGACACGTAGGGAAGCTTCTCCATGCTTGACATGGTTTGGTGCTCATCACACCCATTTTGGTTCACGGATCCCATGAGTGTTTGGCTGACCACCTTATTGAACCTACAGTACAAAAATCAGCTTGATTGATGATTCCTTGCCATTGGATTTCGGCCGTTTTCATCATGGACTTTGAGAACAGGCCTATAGAGCCCATGAATTAAAAACATTGGGTCCAGACCCATGATAAAAAATCAAATTCAACAGGACTCTCGGATCAGTCTGATTCTTTGTTTGTGGGTTCACCAAGGGCTGGGACAAAATGGGGTCAGTGGGCCCAAATGTATGTATGTGGCAGTGGCACCAGACCATGTCATGGAGAGAGAAGCTTCCCTTCACGTCATGCATACAGGTATGCACACACTCTAGGAAACCTATGGTATTGGTCACAAATGCATGTCCCGCATCTTTATGAAGACAAATCTTGCCACGTGACACTTTTCAGGCTCACCGACTCCATTGGTGAACGACGCCCATAAATTGGCTTGATTGATGATTCCTGGTCATTGGATTTAAGTTCTTTTCTATCATTGACTTTATGAATGGGCCCATATGTGAAAAGCAATGGGTCCAAGCCCATGATGAAAAATGCTCAAATCCAATGGTTACAATCTGGCTGAGGTCTCTCTCTCTTTCTTCTCTCTCTCTCTCTCTCTCTCTCTCTCTCTCTCTGACGAGAAGAAATCTCTATGGTCGAGTTTTCAGTTTTCTTACACGTGGCGGCTGAGGTGGTGATCCTGAAAGGGTCTACGTGTTTCACCATCTGACCTCTCCCCATGTGGCAAGTTTCAGCCCAATAGCCTCTGCCACATGGCAAGAAGTACCATGTTTCTCACTCAGGAAAAGCACGTGTTTCATTTTTAAATAGTAGAAAAAAAAAAGATAAAAGAAACCTGCCTCTTTTGCCATGTGACTGAGTTCTAGTATGCTGAAACTTGCCACATGGAGAGAGGTTGAGGTTCTGAAACACATGGACCCCTTTCCGGCTGCCACATGTAAAAAAAACCTGACTTTGGAAACTTCTCTCATCCTTCTAGAAAACCCTTTCCGTTATATATTGAAAATCATAACTTGATATGCTTTGATTCACCATTGTAGCTGCCGCAAATTCACCTGCTTGATAGTAACTGACTTTTCAATGGACAGGATGAGACAGGGGTTTACAAGAACCTCTTACAGGAGATTGCGCAAAGAGTTGGAGCAGCATTACCACTATATACAACCTTCCGATCAGGCCTTGGACATCTACCCGTCTTTACCTGCACGGTGGAGCTGGCTGGAATTATATTCACTGGCGAACCAGCCAAGAACAAGAAGCAAGCAGAGAAGAATGCAGCCATGGCAGCATGGTCGTCTCTAAAACAATGTGAGTCACTGTCTAAATTGTTATAGATAATTTGGGTGCAATGGCTAGAATATAAGGGATTGTTCCTTCAAGTAGGGGATGCTCAAAAGCATATTGTTCCCCACCCCATGATCAAAGCATGAAAGCTTTAACCAACGGAATGTGGACCAATACAGGATCGGTGTATGGATGTATGTATATTGGCTGGGATACCTTGATATACTATTTAACATTCCTATGTGAGTCCAACATGGAGATGGGACAATGCCTGATTTTTGGTGAAAATGATCTTCTCACCATGGAGATCATCCTTACAAATAATCGGCCCATTTCGCATTTTTTTAAGCCTCTGGAGCTATAACACACTTCTTATGAGCCTTGGGGCGATTTTAGGAAGCCTCACCCCGAGGTGTAAGCCTCTCTCTCTCTCTCATCTCAAGTCCTTTTATCGGGGCTAAAACCAGTATGGGAAAACTGAGCTTGTCTTCTGGTCTTCATAATATCCTTTGCTTCCTTATTTTTCTTTCCCTCTTTTTTTCCCTAACAAAAATTTACTTGTTACCACAAAAAAAAAGTTTTAAAGCTCAAATTACTTGATCAGGTGTTCGGCTGAGTTCCGAATTGACTCTCACATTCAGACCCTAGACGAGTTGCAGTATAATTCAAAATTTTAAACCTTGCTGAAACTCCGTGCTTCATTAAGAGGTTGACACATGCACTACAAGAGGATGGGTAGCTGTCCAGCCTGTCTTCCCTGCCTCTGCCATACATGTGGCACACTGATTATGGGCATGCGCACTGATCACAGATAGGAACAGAGTGAAGTGGGTGGATGTGTTTGCATTATACGATCATTCCGCTTGGAAAATATTGCAGTTGCCGATATTTTAATACATTTTGCAGAGAAAGACAACCATTTAAATATCTTGGAAATTATGGCACATCAATTCTGTAATTTTTCAAACGACTTTTATCACTTTTAGACCCTTAGTAGCTATGGTTGTAAAATAATTGCATCCAACACCTTACATTTGCCTTCATCAGGTATTCTCTTGGGCTGGTTTTCGGATCAAAGACCATCCATCAGGCTTAGGCTGCACTTGATCTTTTGCCTATAGCAGCATCATTGAAAAACACCCCTTTGGTCCCACTTTAATGAAAATTGGAGGCCATGGTTTGGAGTCTTTGGACAATGATAAATTTGGTGCGGTTATAGACCACGCTAACGGTTCTGTTGTTTAACTTCTTCTAGACTTCTCTGTATGATCTCTAATTAACTTCAACCGTAGATACTTCCACTTATTTGTAACTAACGTGCATGTTTTCTGGCCAGTGGCACAGCAAGCTGCAAGCTCATCATCAGAGACGGAGAACAACGACGAGCAGGAACAGATTACCATAGCCCGAGCTCTACTAAACTACCGTCTGAAGGAAAAGATGGCGGTGGCAAACTCTCCAAATGCCCCTTCACCATTCCCGAAGAAATTCCCTATGCAAAATCTGAGACCATCAAGTGCACAGCCTCCCCCTGTCATGACATCGAAAATCCTCCCGTTAATCCGCCCAAAGACAGCTCCACGGAATAGACCTGTGTCGACAACCACGAATGACAGCCCCTCACCATCAAGGTTCCCAGTACCTGATTGCCGTGGGGTCCGACCCCAGAAGTTCCCTGCAGTTGATGCGGCTCCCTATGTCCCCATCAGGCATTTTAGAGCGCCATACAAAGGAATGGCACCACCAGTGACAATCAGGACCGCAGTACCAGTTTTCTCTGCCCCGCCACTTCCTCCACCAGCCAACCGGCCTCCTCAGGTAATGGGATCGCCATCATTGCATATTGCACCGCCAGTTCATATCAGGCAGGTTGTGCCAGCGTTTGCTGCTCCGCCTGTTCGAATAGAGGAACCACCGGTTTTCGTTGTTCCTCCCCAACCGGCCAAGTCATCGGTTCGGATAGAGGAGATTAGGAACACGTCTGGGAATGAGCTGCAAGAATCTACGGTGATATAGGGCTTGAAACAGGTCAAAATATAATGTTAGCAGTGGAGGATTTGAATCCTCAAGAAACTGTTTTTGGTTTTGTGCTTTGTTTTGTCCTCGTTAATGAGTGCTTTTCTTCTTTGCCCCTCCCTTTCCGGAAAGCTAGATTGTGTTGGGTTACATTAGCACAAGCAATCTAAGTTCTTGTCAATGCAAGAGCAGGTTTGATTACAATACTGCTGACCTAGCTTGTGCGTTGTTACGGATGTTTTCTTCTGTGTTATTGTGAGGATATCTTCTTGTTGAGGCGTTGTACAAATCAAGACCCAAAATCAGTTTAACAAAATAGGTTTCTGATTGGAAAATTTTTAAATAAACTTTGGGATATGCCCATCAAAGAGGTGCCCCCACCAATTGAACGGCAGGTATTGATGCGTTGGTGAGCTTCGTTTATATAATACGGTGATGAGTGGGGGAGGCCTAAGTTTATCTTGGGTACAGTCGTGGAAAATCAGGTAGTTTGGTAAATGAAGGGAAGATTGATCACCCTTATTTGCAACTTGATTTGTTTTATAGGGGAATTGTAGCTTAACGAGGGCTCCATCAATGACGGTGGTTCCTCGTATCAGGGAATCCCATTAAAACGGTCCATGCAGTAACTAGTGACGCTAACTGTTTGATTAGCTTGCATTTTGATTTGCTCAACAGAAAGCAAAGGTTCAGGCCATTCGGAATAAATATCGTCCAACCCCTGTGAACCGCTTGATCAATTGGCACTATACCCGTACGTTTCAATTCTCTCCAACGCCATACTGCAGAACCGTTTTTTTGTACGTGTTTCCAACATGCCAATTGCTGTTTGGGGCACAAGCGCTCATGTTCGCAACACATCAAATACACAAAGCAGGATTGTTATTCACTCATCCAGTTGGGGCCCAAGGAGATATCCATTGTCTACTGCATATACATCATACCTAATCAAATGATCATAACCATCTAATCTATCGCATATTTTGCTGGGTTAAGAGTGTAGCTACGTGTCCGTCTGATACATGTCCAATCCCAGCACTAATGGTCAGGATTTCTCAATTGACTAGTCTTGACTCCCCAAAATGCACAGGATTGACTCCTGTACCGGGGTTCATGCGACACAGCAATCTGCTTTCAGATTGCAAACTGTTGTTTTAGGCAACAAAACATAGATCATCCCTAATTTTAGCAGTAGCCATGTGCTGCTGTTTTCCGGTGAAAACTAGGGGGATTATACAATCAGGCAGTGTTTGACCCCAACTCGCATATGGGTCATCTGCGTCTATTTCATGTTTGCATCGAGGTTTGCAATGGAATGCATGAAAGCCTAACAACACCCCCACCGAAATCCCAACACATGCTCATGGGGTAGGTCCTCAAGCTGCTGCTACAATGTCTGCATTTTTTTCCTTTTTACTAAGAAACAAGTAAATAAAAGCACAGCACCTGTAAGTTTGTCCAACAATTTAACTAATAATCTTTCCAAACTCATTAACTTCATACACCGTATCAGTTAAGGTCAGAGGATTGAATCACATTCTCACAATCTACACACGAGCACTCCAGCTAACCTGTAGTGTTTAAGGAAATAACAAAGAAACCCCATTTTTCCTGTTACATGGAAGTTTATATACAGAATCTATAATACAAATCTCATTCGGTTCCCAGTTGGAGCCTGAAGGCACACTATGGTGTTAGGTAATCAACTTCGATGAACTCGTACACTTTACAGAGGAGACTAAATCAGAGCTGTGTTTTTAGTCAAGCAGGGAAGGCAGTTTCCATTGCTTGTAAGATCGAAGCAGAATCAAACCTGAAGCTTCTGAAGCTTTTCCCCGGGCCAGAGTCAGGCTGACGAGATTCAGATCCAGATCTGGTAGACTGGCTCTCTGTTGTCATTGTGCCCCCCATAGAGTTGTTCTTTGCCTTCCACACACAAGTTCCTAGACAAAATAAACTGGAGTTAATCAATGAAACCACATGAGATCATTAACCGACCACCTACATGTAGATTATAAAGAAGCGTGGCCCATCATGAAAGTTGGGGCCACCATTTGAGGATTTCCCACCTAGAAAATCCTCTAGATTAAAAAATATGTAAATAAAAAGATGATCAACTTGATAATATGACAGTAATCATTCAATCAATAAGTTTTTTTCTTTTTTCTGGAACATTCTTCCAATTGATTTGTCCAAAAAGCATGTGATAGAAACTATAATTTTGAGACTCTTCTATGAGAGAACCATCAAACGATGTGTTCCAACCCTGCAAACTTGTCTTGACATCCCATTATGGTAACAACTGCCTACAATACTTGGGCTACAGAATACACACACAATTAACAAATCTGTAATCAATTCAGTTCCGTAGTTCAAATTATATTTAATAAGTAGGAAAAACAATGAGTATTTCATCAACGCAGACAAGTCGAACTCAGAATCGGAAGACTGATTCCTGAGCCTATGTCTGAGATTTCAAACACTGGTAGAAGTATGCTCCAAGGGCCCAGCAGGTTGGCAATAAACAAGAAATTTGTTAAAGGGGAGAGGGAGGCGAAACCTTTGGAAAATGTATCTGATTTTTGAGCTGTGGGAGGCTGATGTGCTGAAATCCATGCTTTCAGAGACCTGCATGAAGATAATAAAGCATAAGAATTGACCAAAAGAAAACCCTTAGGTGATCTCATTCTCATCAAACTTGATCGTCGAGATACTCACATCAAGAATGGACCAACCATGTAAAGCTTCAGGCCATTGGCCCCACGACATATTGCCTCATTTCCTGCTGACTGAAGTTCATCAATCCGGTGCCATGAGATTTCCTGCCCATAGAAAATAAAGCATGTGCACCTCTCAAATTTCTATTTTTCTAGAAGCTACTGATCTTTTCCATTTTTTGTGGGAAAACTTAATTATCAGATATGGCGAAAGTGGGTGTAGAAGTGACAACAAATATGTACAAACCAAACTATTTTTAGAGGGTTTTCATTTGGTCGATTTTTCTCATTCAAAATTCAAGAATGAGAGATTAAAATAACCAATGTTATTTCCACTTTTTTGCTTCGTAAGATATCATTCAAAATTCCTTGCCCCAACTATTTGGGGTCGGCTACATGAATCCTATTTCGCCATTCAATTATATCTAGAGCTATATTTTCCGTTAAAGATGGAGAGGAACACATACACTAATCTCCTTTTTGGTCAGTGGTGCAAAGACAGTATCTTCCTTCACACCTGCGATTATGTAGAGTCGCACCCTCTGTTCTCCGATAGTAACAACTTCAATATAGTCATCTATTTTCAAAAGTTTTGAAATGTCGCAACCTGTTTCCTCCAAGACCTGCATCCACAATAACAGAAAATTTTGAAACAAGAAAACAGAAAGAGAACAACAATGAAACGAAGAAATTCTAAAAAATAAAAAAGATGAAAAAGAGAGAAAACCATCAACTATAACAGTAGTAGCTAAAGCTCATTGTGCAAAATCTTGATTTTATAAATTATGGGACAGTTGCATGGTACACAAAGGGATCAAAAGGAAAAATAGCTTAGTACAGTTAATTGCTTGAGTTTATGGCTTTCGTTTCCCACTAGACCTTGTGCATTACAATCAACAGAATATTTTTAGAAGGAAATGGTCAAGCAATAGAAGGACCTCAATAGGACTCTAAACAAGTATATGCCACGAGAAAGTATTTGTACACTATGTCCATGGATAATTCATTTTAGGTTATAACTTTAATTCATAGTTCATAGATATATCCACAAAAAAGGCAAAAAATGAGTATCCTCACATTGAGTAAATATATTATGGAGCTGACAAATATATGGTGTACCTGAACACCATAGAGGTCAGTGGTGCCTCATCCAGCACAGTACATATTGCCCACCAATACATCAAAACATAAAATTAATTGGTGCGCCACTTCTTGGAAGACGGGTGGCTCAAAAATCACATCCAAATCAACCCCAATGGTCCAATCCAGTCTGATCTGAAGATAAAATTGGCCAGCTAATAATTATGGTCAACAGTTGGAACAAAGAAGCCCATACAACAGGAGGGTCAATTCACATCAGTAAGACTCTTGGGGGAACGCATCCTGGTTGAATAATCTGGGCTAATGCATTTGCGGGATCACATGTGCCTCATGGAATGAAAGAACCACCAAAGTCCATGGCGCGTTGTATGATACGCCAACACGTCCATACAATTTATTACAATGTAGAAAGAATATAGTTATATAAGTTGATACTAAAATCATATAAACAATAAAATAATAGCTGAAAGCAAAAAATTTGAAAAAATTAGAATTTTCTTCGGTAAAGTATGTCAGCACGTGACTGACATGTGAGTATGACACAGTGTTCGACACAGCAATTTCTTAGGATTGTCCTTGGCACATAGCATTTCAGAAACATAACTTGTCAAATTTTTTACTCATCATGGCACAAGTTTCTCAAATAATTAATGAGCCTGTACTCTTTATTGTAGACAACTACAATTAGAAAGTAGGTTAGAACTCAAGCTTCAACGCCCTTTGGATATTGCATGTATAATAAATGCAATCGCACTGATTCCAATAATTGGAAGCTAGAGTTCAATTCAATAAGAACATTTTTAAAATATATATATTGTAGAAAAACTAGAAAAGATGGTTACAAAAAGAATTATTACTTCTCGAATAGCACACGTGTGGTCTTCCTCATCTTTGTTCTTTTTTCCACGGGGAAAACTCCAGCTTGCTCCAGCCTTCCATCCCTTCACTAGTAAACACTGCACAATGCACGTTTACCACATCAATAACAGGATGACACTACTAAGAAAGGGAAGCATAATAGTGAAAGCTGTCTCGCTTTTCTCAACATGTATAAATAACTCTATAATGCATAAGGCAGCTTTTCAAATGTGAAATGAAAATAAAAAGCTTTTCATGAAGGTGCCTTCAACAGCAGAACTCTGGTTCGGGCAACTGCATGGAAGGTGGTAAATTATTTCAATGGTTTCTTGTCAAATGCTTTACCAGCACAGTGTACTTGCTAGGGTTCTGGATGAGATATGATCCATGTAACAAGGACACTGCACCTTAAGGATTTTTTGCCGTGTTAGACATGCTGACACGGACACTCGTGTCGACACATCAGGACACACATCCGGACACCTAGGGCAGTGTCACCCTATATTTAATGAATTGTAATTAAATAAATGATTTCTAAAAGAGTGTTAGTGTGTTCCATCCTTAATACAATACTTTGTTTAGTTGTTAAACACACCATAGTTGTTTGATAGTCTTCCCTCTTATAAATCCACTTACATTTATTTATGTTGTTGGATAGCTTCATCGTGTATACAAACGTTTTCTTTTATTTTCGTATACTAAACTTTTGGTTAAATATAACTAAAATTTTATAAACATATGTGTATGGATGTGTCAGTGTCGGGCTCCTTAAAGGCATCGTGTAAGACACCTCGTATCTGTGTCGGACACCAGGACACTTGCCCTTGTCAATGTTAGATAGGGTACAATGAGTAAGAAATAAGAATTGTCAGGCTTTCTGTGTGTCTTTGTCAGGGTCATGTTAGAGAGTAAAGAGGTCTAGATGTCATGGTGGGTTGCGATCTTGAGGTTTTCCATTGATAACTACTTAGTGGAACCCCCTACTTTCCATAAGGCTTACAGTGGAATTTTCAAGGAGCATATGAATGGGGCAATGGTTTCTCAAATACAATATATTGATGGGACCACTCTTATTCATAAAAGATATTTTTTCTTTCTCATAAGTTAGTTTACAACTCTTTGACTGACGTGCTTACAGGTCAAAAGATCAATCATTCAAGACCACACGAGGAGTGATTTTTGTGTGGAGAGGATTTCAGCAATGTGCTCCTGGGTTAATGGTGCAGTCCTTACCAGGGAGTTGGCTTGGTCTACAATGTACCACTTAAAAACAGTTTCTATAATTGATCAATAGCTTGGGATGTTACGTTTTCCATCCATATATACACCCATGTATCAATACATGAATGTACCTAGATGAAAAAATAACTTCAAGAAAACAGATGATCCCTGAGATCGTAGTAACAAGAATTCCTTGGATGGCATCTATCTCAGTAAAAAAGAACACAAGGACTAGTTTTTCTGTTAGTGTTCATTCACTAGCCAACATACCCGTTCATAAGATTCATCCAAGATGATTGCCCCAGTTACTGGAACTCGAACCTTGTAGGAAGTGAAGTCCTTGTATATATCATCTATATGCGCAATATAAGGTCTAAGAGCAGCACAGCTATTAAACACTATAAATAATCAAGGTGAACAAGATTCAATGGATAAGACTATTTAGATACCAGAACTAAAATATACACTAAAAAGATTACTTAAGTCTCATAAAGATGGTGATCCAATGGCAATTAAACTAACATAGATCATTTCCAAAAGAATGCAACCTCCAGGAGGTCAGCAACTGCCTAAATCTAATTTTTTTAATGAGCACTTTCTGATTGTAAAGGAATGACGAGGAATACTTGGGTCAGAAATCAGCATGCCTGACCTTACTGTGCCGAGTATGCAATGCACAAGCATAGGGTTGGGATCCACCATTCGCTGGATCCCACCTATGAGATCTCCTGACCGAGACCTATTCAAATAATGACCTGGCCATAATTTTGAACAGCTAGAAGAATTCTGACATATGGTCCAAGAAAAAGGTATGGAGATCAGATGGTTAGAATAATGTGATCAAGGTCAAATTTTGGAGCAGGGATCCCAATTCCTCTGCAGGTATGATTTGTTTCCTGCACTGGTTAGTTGGAAGGGAGGATACACACGTGGGGATCCTGAACCAAGTATTCCTCAAAGGAAGGCAGCCAACAAGATATTTGAGAGCTGATAGTTATTTCCGGTAATTCCAATACACCAGAAACTAGCAAACGGTAATAGACCACCCGTAAATTACATAAATAACAGTGCAAAGGATACTCAAAGAAGTGAATTCCCTCAGAGAGAGCGACTTCAGTAATGGATTTTGTTCCACCGAATTGTCCTCGTAGAACCAATGTGCTTGCTCCACAAGAAATAAGATCCTCTCAAATGACTCTAGGTCTTCTTTTGGAACATTCAAAACAAATCGACTGCATGAAATAAAAGTTTCATGGATATTAAACAAGATATTTTGCATATAAAACCGAGTAGATGATCATATGGTTAATCCAAAAGCAAAAGCAAAAATACTCAATAGACAGATACAAGAAAATATTCAGAAGTATCCACACAAGATTAAAACTATACTGCATTGATTCTTCAAGAAGGTGAAGTACCCGTGCCAACACATGTTGGATTCCAACACTCAACCAGACTAGGAGATGAGAGAGTACCTTCTGTCTTTTCTTTCCTTTAACAACATAAATTAACATTTACCATATATGATGATTTCTTCCTCTTCCAACAGAAAGTTTTTATGAAGTAAATATAACATTATAATCATGCATACTATTGTTTTTAGGTAAAAGATACAGCTCATCTACACAATCCAATTGGTGCAGGAGCATCATGTCACGATGGTCCCAAGCAACACCGAATCAGTGAAGAGAATCTAAACCAATGGACCCCACAAGAGTAGCTTAAGATCTTTTCTATTTTAATTAGGAATTTCATTTTTAGGAAGTTAATTGTGATTGTTTAACTTGGTTAGAAATTTCTGCTAGTTTCTAGAATTAGATTAGAAAGTTTGCTTATTTTTTATAAGTAGAATTTGAGGAGAAATAGGTTTCGGAATTCTATAAATATATGCAATGGGAGATCCCCAATGAAAGATTTTTTAGTTGAATGAAGATTTATTTTCTTTTGCGAAAGTTCCAATTCTGCTGGGAGAGATGCTTGGAAGGGAAGAGTGATTCCTTTAACCCAGTGGAGTGATTTCACCGAGACCTTTATTGTCGTGCCCATGCTGCATCAAATTTTGAGTTCCAATTTTGCTGAGTGAGATGCCTGGAATGGAAGAGTGATTCTTCCCGAAGGAATGATTCCTTCAAACCTGGAAGAGTGATTCTTCCTGAATGAGTAATTCCTTCAACCTGGTGAAATGATTTCACCAAAACCCCAATTCTTGTGCCCGTGTTGCATCAAATTTGGTATCAGGGCCAAATTTTCTATCACCATTGAGTTCACATCGCCAACGTTTATTATTGTTGTTCGCCGTTGGAACCTATCGCAAAAAGAAAAAAGAAAAAAAAAACAACATTGTTGATCGCGTGGGAAAACCACCTTTCGAGCATATTCTTCTCGCCGGAGTGTCGCTGACCACCGATTTTATTTCCAAGATTATGTAGTTACATTCGAGGTCGAATTTTTTCAACCAAGAGGGTTTGATGCAGGAGCATCATGTTACGGTGGTCCTAATACCGAATCTTTGAAGAAAATCTAAGACAGCAGACCCCACAAGAGTAGCTTAATCTATGTTCTGTTTTAATTAAGAATTTCTTTCTTAGGAAGGTAATTATGATTATTTAACTTGGTTAGAAATTTCTATTATTTTCTAAAATTAAATTAGGAAGTTTGCTTATTTTTTATAAGTAGAATTTTAGGAGAATTAGGAAAGTTAAGATTTTAGAGTTCTATATATATATGTAATGGGAGAATCCAAGGAGAGATTTTTTAGTTGAATGAAGATTTATTTTCTTTTGGGAGTGAGTTCCAATTTTGTTGGGTGAGATGCCTAGAACGAAAAAGTGATTCTTTCAACTCGGTGGAGTTATTTCATTAAAACCCCTATTCTCGTGTGCCCGTGATACATCAAATTGTGAGTCCCAATTTTGTTAGGTGAAATGCCTAGAACAGAAGAGTGATTCTTCCCGAATGAGTGATGATTTCACCAAAATCCCTATCCACGTGCCCGTGCTTGCATCAAATTTGATATTAGAGCCGAATTTCTTATCATCGTTGAGTACACATCCCCAACGTTTATTATTGTCGATCGTTGGTGGAAGTTGGAGCAAATCGCAAAAATAAATAAATAAATAACCACCATTGTTGATCATGTGGGAAAGCCACCTTTTGAGCATATTCTTCTCGTTTGAATTTCTCCGACTACTGATTTTATTTCCAAGATGAAGTTAACTTCGAAGTCAAATTTTTTTCAACTAGGAGGGTTTGATGCAGGAGCATCATATCACAGTGGTCTTGAGCTACACCAAATCGGTGAAGAGAATCTAAACCAGTGGACCCCACGAGTAGTTTAAGCTCCGTTCTATTTTGATTAAGAATTTATTTTTTAGGAAGTTAATTATGATTGTTTAACTTGGTTAGAAATTTCTATTAGTTTCTAAAATTAGATTAGAAAGTTTGCTTATTTTTTATAAGTAGAATTTTAAGAGAACTAAGAAAGTTAAGATTTTAGCATTCTATAAATATATGTAATGGGAGAACCTCAGGGAGAGATTTTTTAGTTGAATAAAGATTTATTTTCTTTTGAAAGAGTTCCAATTTTTTTGGGTGCGAAGCCTAGAACAAAAGAGTGATTTCTTTAACCCGATGGAGTGATTTCACCAAAACCCCAATCCCCGTGGAAGAATGATTCTTCCCGAAGGAGTGATTAAGTCAAACCCGAAAGAGTAATTCTTCCCGATGTTATGATTCCTTCAACCCGGTGGAGTAATTTCACCGAAACCCCTATCCCCATGCCCGTGCAGCATCACCAATATAATCTTGTGGTTATATAAAATAATTATTCTTTTTACGTTATTTAAAATATACTTCTGATTCCACAAATCCTACTTTCAGGTAATGTCAAATCTACCACTCTGTACCCATCTTAAATTCTAACATGTATCGATGTGAATGCAACATAGGATTAAAATGCCAAACCACAATCTTAAAGAGAAACAGCAGTTAAAATGTCCCACTGTCAAAACTGTATCTTTAGATAATTTCTTGACGTATCATTAAAAAGAAAAGCTATATGTGCTGGAAAAGAGCAAATTTACAGAATAAAATTTGATACTAAGACCATGTGATGGAACAAGGATTAAAGTGAGTGAACTAGAAAGTTTAAAGGATAATTTACAGGCATGTCCATCTAAACTTAAAATCAGAGATAATAACAACGCACTAAAATCAAATCAGTAGGAAATTGAAATATCCATATGCGGTGTTACCGACTGCACAGTAATTGTAGGTTATAATTTCTGTTTCCCACTCAATTCATCTGACTATAAAATAAGGCTAAGTAAAGACTAAGAATACAAAGCTGAGTGGGTGTGGATCAGGTATCAAAACTTACTTGGCCGAATCCACTAGCCCTTCAAACTACCCATGTTGGATTCTCAGACCCCTTCTTTCCAGTAAAAAAAAATAAAAAGGCCGTGCTAGGCACTTTTTTTTGTTAACAAATGAAACCCTTTCTCCTTCTGGCTTTGGCTTGTGCCTCTCTAACCCCAAATTCACAGTTCGAGTGATTATTTTTTGTAACACTCCATAGCATATATCGTTGGACCCAGGCACCAGCATACTAACTACATGTATTGTTGCATCTAGAGCCCCGGTCAGTAGTCAGTACCAATGTTGGTACCAAGTGCATGATATTCATGTCCAGTATCAAGTTATAATAGACTGCTTTGTGTACCCTTCTTAGTAAATAGTATCCTTATAAATTGGACCTTTGACATCTGTGTTTCTGAGCTCGCATTCTGCTACAATTTGAAAATATGACAGGTGCTATGTTCCAAAATTTAAGTAAATGCATTAATGAAGCAAAAACGGAAACGAAATCCCTAATTTCTCCAAATTCTCAAATCAAGTCACGAGGAACCAATCAACAAAATCAAAGACAAAACTTAGGTCCATCGAAGTCCCAATTCAACTAAACCCTAACAATCACTTCGAACAAAAAAGAGGCATCAAAATTCAACCTCATATAACTGAAAAACAAAATTCCCATAGAATCCAAAGTGACAGAAGATCAAAAACAAATACAAATATCAATCATGAAAAAAGTGGGAAAATATTCAATAATTTGAAACTAAAATGAAAGAAGAACCTCAACCAGACCTGCAGAGATCGTCGAGAAGCTCTTGAGGGGGAAGACCGTTTTTCATGGGAGCGCTTGAAGTTCGATGAATGCTTGTCATGGCTTCTGAAGTGCAGTTAAAACCTAATTTCAATTTTATTTCATGGAATAAACGAAGTCGGTGAGAGACTGAGAGTCAAAACAGAAGCAGGGTTTTTCTTTTTTCTCCGGCTAGGCGAGAGACTGGTGCGACTCTTCGAACTAGATTTTATAGAGAGAGCATGGGCGATAAACAAATGTTGGGGCCGCTATCATACGCCGAATGCGTATATATGAATAAGGGTCGTGATGTTGACCTGACGCTCAGGTAGCTCCATTTTTGGAGTAAAACTTGTGTCACAAGATGTTTTTTTGATAAGTTGTGTCACAAGATGTTGTGACGAAAGCCGATCACAGCACTCAATATCAGCCACGTGGCACACGATCAGAGGACGATGACCGTATGGATGTTTGTCCAGTCCCTCGTTAGACCGGAAAACCAGCCTGATTAATGATTTGGAACCGATTTAATTGAAGTTATTTTCATGGGTTGATTTTAACGGTACGAATTTGAGCATTATTGAGAGTTATTTGGGTGCAAAAATCCAAAGGTTGTAAATCACTAATCAGGCTGATTTTTGGTTTGTAGGTCCACCGAAGGACTGGACAAAAATCCATACGGTCAGCGCCCTCTGATCGTGTGCCACGTGGCTCGTATTGAGTGCTGTGACTGGCTTCCGTCACAACATCTTGTGACACAAGTTTTACTCCCATTTTTGTTACTCACCGATGCCATCTGGGCTCACTGATCACATGGATGTTTACCCCGCCCCAAGATAGGACACTCATACCACAAATCAGATTGCTTGTTGATTTATAGCAGCTGATTTTAGTACTCAAAAAATGGTTGAATCCAACATCTATAATCACACCTTAAAGAGTACTAAAATTGGGCCGAGTCCAAGTGCAAAAAATATTGCTTGAAGACTTTTCAAAGTCCAAGCCCATAAGGTCCGAAAGAAGCCCACATTCTTCTCCTCAAAAACTCGTAGAGACTAAGCCCATGAGGCAAAACAATGCCCACATCATTCAATCTTAGCACCCAAGAGCCCACATCCATCTACTTTTTCTCCTAGCCCAAAGGAGGCATAAATGTACTTGTTCTGGATTATTAGCAAACGACATATTTGACCCACATTCGACTCTCTGAAAACACTTTGTTCAGGCAATCTCTTTGATAACTAACGGTTTTGACAAACTCATGACGATCATTGATCCCCATGAGTTGAAGGGGAGTATTAGGGAAGAGTATTGTAATAAGTTGTGTGAGATGCACCATATCATTATTGGTGTATCTCATCACACATTCTCCCGGCAAATCAATTGAGATATTAGATTAAATTTGCTAAGATTAGTTTCTATCTTTTATCTTATCTTTATATGAACCCTTGATTAAGTTCAATGTAATCATCTAGTTTTATCAATAAATCCTAAATCTCATTTTCTATCAAGGTTAAGATGCACTTAACTATAGTTGCTTTTTCTCCATTGTTAAGGGTAACTACAGTTAAATACCAGGGCAGGTGACACTTAACTATAAGTGCCAGAACGCCATGGATCAAAAAGTGCAGGATCAAATTTTTTTAAGTATTACTAGTAGACCTATAGCAAAACGACTGAAAATGTGGCACTTTGATCAAAACGAAGAACATTTTTGCTCAGCAGCGTCTCTCTGCATCCGACACATACCCCTAATAACATTGTTTTCCAAAAAGGTTTTTAGAAACTATTTCCTTAGGGGTATATGTGAGATGCATAGGCATTATTGAGCAAAAATGAACTCTTCTCAACAAGACGTACAAAGAGTCAAAGATACATGACACGAGTGATTGGTAGGCTAGGTTGAGCTGGCCGTGGGGTTCAGAGTATCACGAGCTAGGCTTGGACTTGGGTGCATTGGCCTGTGTTGAGCTTGGAAGTTGGAATCATGAGACCTTTGCTACTACTCCAAGCTCGAAACCAATTTGATTCCTTTAAATTCCTCGCACAATATTTGATCCAAAGGGTGTCAACACAAATCAAGGGCCACCCATCAATGTGGGGAGGCGGGCTGTATTGATGGACGATGGTTGATTTGTTCAACATATGTGTGAATAAAAAAAGAGTCAAGACCTACACCAAAGTTGGTAGGTTCTATCGAATCTTACCTACCCAAAAAGATAAAACAAATTTGAAATACATTTTCAAAGCTTGGAATGTGGGTGTTGGAAACATACAAAAGTTTTGCTGCTAAGCACTTAAAGATACGTCTGACATTGCAGAAAAGTTGCTTCTGCTTATAGCTTGCAGTTTTTAAGCTTAAGTAAAACTTTATAAATAGCGAACTTAGGTGGCGTTTGGTAAAACTTATTTTCAGACCTTAAGTCTGATTCAGCTGGAATTAAGTGATTTTGGTGATTAAGTTGCGTTTGGTAAACGACTTAATTTCAGCACTTATCACCAAACTCAAGGAAAAAAAGTAAAAAGTGACCCAGCCTTCACTTATTGCGGTAAGTGATTGAATCTTTAAAAAGTATTCCTATATTCTTTTTTAATACCAACAATGCATTTTTTTCAAAGCTTTCTCTTTTAAAAACTTACGAAAGTATCCTAATAAATATTTTAAAATACCCACAATGCCCTTGACTTAATTTTAAGACTTAAGACTTTCACCAAACAATCTAATTCAGACATAAGTCATTAAGCTAATAGATCTTAAGCACTTTAAACTTTTAGATCTGATAACTTAATTTACCAAACGCCACCTTACTCTTCTAGCCTTTAAAAACTTTCCTAAGTGACAAAACAATCTCTTTTAAGCCTAAAATAACTTTTCTAAAAAAACAAAACTACCTATGCTAGTCTTTAATACCTTTTCTAAATGTCAAAATTGTCTTAAAATACCTTGCAGCAATAAAACTATAGGCCCAGGTTACCATAATCCCAAACGCAACCTTAGTGATAAAGTCGTTTTGGACTGGCTCTCTATCTGACATGTGCCCTGAAAAAATGTTTTTTTATTTTTATTTTTGAAACTTGATTTCAAATTTTTGAAGTGTGAATTCTTTTTGAAAACATGATTGTTAAAAGCAAGGTTTAAAAGGGGCCGTTATAACGGTATAATAGACTGGGGACGTTACCATTTTTTTTTTCCGTTAAACGAATTGTAACGTTCAGGGGCAAAGCGGGAAAATAACGAGAGAGAAAAAAAAATGGAAAAATGGCGCTTCAAATTTTGAAATTTCTAATTTGAATTTCAAAGTTTCAAAAAAGGAAAATAATGGAAATAACGGCCTTTTTTTTTTTTGCACAATTTTTTTTAGAAAATAACGGTCATTATTTTCATTATAACGAAAAAATAACGGCCGTTATTTCTGGGCATTTTTTATTGAGCTAATATTAGGCATTTATGTCTGCATAAATACACAATTAGCTCTTTAATACATGGATGGGTAAACACCATTGTTTCCCTAAGAGGCTTTTTGATGATAGGTGTTCGGCAAAAAAGTCATTGCTAAGCATATCTCTACTCAACAAGTACTTTTCACCATGGTTTAAAAGACGGCCGTTATAACGTAACGGGGGAGGTCCGAATCTGTTTTAACGGCCGTTTTTTAAACCATGGTGAAAAGTACTTGTTGAGTAGAGATATGCTCAGCAATGACTTTTTTGCCGAATACCTATCATCAAAAAGCCTCTTGGGGAAACAATGGTGTTTACCCATCCATGCGTTAAAGAGCTAATTGTGAATTTATGCAGACATAAATGCCTAATATTAGCCCAATAAAATCTGCTTCCCTTTTCTTAATGTACACTAGTGGAAGGCATGTGTGTCACACGCATGATATTGTAGGGATATTTTGAAAGAAGCGGCAAAATAGGAAAGTTTCAGCATAGGACAGTTTTGGAACATTAATTTAGATGGGCAAATCTGAAAAATTTGACAACTTAAGATAGAGTTAGAAAAACAAAAAGTTAAAGTTAGAAAAGTCGAGGCTACCCATGAAATTCGAAGGAAAAAATACAACGAGGGGCAAAAGGTGGAAACAAAGGAGAAAACATTCGCTGGTCCCGGGGTCCATCAAACTTTGAAGGTCCCCCTGCCAAAATGTCTGATACATCAAGGCCTAAACCCAACCCACATTAACCCATTGGTTAGTTGGTTAAGGGTGGTTAACAAAGGGTACATGTCAAACATTTTGGGAGGGGACCTTTAAAGTTGAAGGACCACGGGACCAGCGAATTTTTTCTCGAAGCAAAGGCCCACTTCAGCAGTTGCCTTAATAGTATAGAATCTATAAATAGAGTGGGTCATATAGAATTTGACTAGAAGACCTTTGAGGCTACTTATGGTGTACTTCTATAAGTGCAAGAACAAGAAAAGATGAGAATATCCCATCATTGGGCCTTATGAAAGTGTCGATGTGTTGTATTCCATTACTTTTTGAAATAAATACACTCATAAGATATGCTAATAATCGTGATATGTTTAGGTTTAGGGGCCGTTTGGGAACGAGAAGTAAAAGTTTATCTACTTGTAATAGAAGTTACTAGTTGATTTTTTACCTCAAGAAAAGTCAAAGAAATTAAAAGGGTTAGGAGGGTGTTTTAATTTTTTTAGAAGTAATTTCTATTATAAGTTAAAAGTTAAAAAAAATTAGCTTCAGTTTTAAGTTAATTTTGAACTTTTCAAAAGTTAAAACTAGATGATTACATTGAACTTAATAGTCAGTAAGTTGCTTTTTTTTTTGTTGCCAAACACCCCTGTAATCAAATCCAATCGAAGTAGCAAACCCTAATAAGACCCCGAAACCGTCGTCTTAGGTCACCAGTTTACATCAATCCGTGATCTACGAGCGCATTAGAAACCATGCTTTGATATCGAATCGATCAGTGATCCGGGATGACTAAAATTTTGCTTCAACAACACCCCTAACCACCAAAAGAAGCAAAAGCATCTTTATTCATTCTAGGGGACGCGTGCGTGATTGTAGGGGCCTCATCAATGTTGATGATGGACCACAGTATGAGTCATGTGGCACATTCTTTGAGACCACTGACCATATGGATGTTTGGTCCATCCCTAGTTGGACTTAGCTATCAAAATTCAACCTGATTAGTAATTTCTAGCTGTTAGATCAGAGTCTTTTCCATGGTTTATTTTTAACCGTGAATTTCGAGGATTATTTGGGATACTCAAAATTACTAATCATGTTGATTTTTGGTATGCAGATCTACTAATGGGCTAAACATGCTGTCAGTAGCCTATAGGCATGTGCCACGTAGCTCACACTGTCGTTGTCATCAACGTTGATGAGCGTGGTGTGAAGGGCGTGCCCCAACTCCATTTTTGGCTTTTAAAGTAGCCATAGATATGGCTTAAAGCTTTATAGAGAGGAGAAGAGAGCATGAGGTGGGCAATGATGCAAAGAGGCTACTGTAACAAGTGTGCTACACAAGCAAAGGTGGAGAGAGAAAGGCCATGTGTGTGGACATGTATGGCTTCTACTCCTAAAGCTTTTGTAGTTCTCCTACTGAGTCGTGGCCTCGTGGGTGGCATGGTGGGGTCTCATCTCCACTGCGACGTCACCACCCCTGAAAGCAACGTCCACGTCGATACTCAACCAATTCACGCAACATATTTGGGGACTATAGAGCCAGCCTAGGCCCTAGACATGAGGGGCCTCACAAGCGGAGTTGCTTGGACTCTATGGGGCCCAAAGGGGGTTAAAGGATGCACTGGCATTATTCCTTCCCTATGGGAAAAGCAATGGCTAAAGGCAAAGGAGATGGGAACCCGCCAACCTGATGAACATGAAAAGCAAGAAAAAGAAAGAGAGGGAGACAAAGTGGAAGGATGTTAAAGAAAAAGAAAAAAAAAAAAAATCACCCATTGACTTGGTTAGAGCTCATCATAGACCATTGATTGTAACAATAAAAAAATAGAAAAAATAGCTGACCGTCAATGGTCAGTGAAGCCATTGACCCCCACAATAAGAACCACGTGGTACATTTTTAGGGGACAATGACTGTATAGATGTTTGACCAATCCCTAGGTGGACCTACAAACCGAAAAAAAAACCCTGAGTAGTGATTACTAAGCATTGGATTGGAGTCATTTTCATAGGTTGATTTTAACCGTGGAAATTTGAGCATTATTGACCATTAGAGTACAAGGATCCAAAGGTTTGAAATCACTAATTAGGCTGATTTTTGGTTTGTAGATCCTCCTAGGGATTGACCAAACATCCATATGGTCATTGTCCTCCAAGAGCCGACGGTCAGTGAAGTTTTACTCAGAAAAATAAGATGGATGGAGTCTTAAGGATTATATGTCCGAGGTGCTTACGCATAATAATACCGACAACACCATACATGGTGCATCACAGCCTTTTCCATGTCTAGAAAGTCAATTACTTTTCCTTTTTTTTCAAATTTTTCCACTTGTTTTTATCTGATTGGTACCTCGGGCTTGAGTAGATGCAAAGTCAGATAAGGTAGGTAGAAGAAATCTTCATTTTTTTTTTCTTCTTTTGGAATTAGGGTTTGATTATTCCTAGTCGCGAATTGATGAACCGTAATGTTTCATTTTTTTTTACAAAATTTTGACCAAATTCAATCAATAGACTTGTTTTCTTATGAAAGTGGAAAATAAATCTAAACGACGCGGGCAAAATGTATGTGCCACTTAAAAATGTAGAACAGGTGATAAAGGCAAGTAGAGAACCTCATGGATGCCAAGTTGTTCACCATTATTGGCACTATTTCTTCAAAAATAACTTAAATTTTTGTTAGTTTGCGATATGAGTAATGGGTATCTTAGAAATTTAAAATTTTAAAAAAAAATTGAATTTTGTAATTGTAAACCATAAATTGTCTTAGACTAGTGGGGCACTCCCTGACAAAACATTTACCAAAATCGAGTGTGAGTGGCTAAGATCTACCATTCAGTTGGAGGATAAGATCTCGACCCTTCTTTATTGAAGCCTATAAAAGAGAGTATAAATGGGGAGACAACCACTGTCACTTGTTATATAGATATTTAAAATTATAAAAAAGAAAAAAGAAATGAATTTTGAAATTGTAAACCATGAACGACACTTTGCGTAGCAATCTAACCGACCCAAATCCCACGAATCGGTCCCCCTCCCTAATTGCTCCCCCACGATCCACATACTTTAAAACTCTTATCCCCA
Organism: Euptelea pleiosperma; assembly: GCA_035048495.1. Taxonomy (NCBI): domain Eukaryota; kingdom Viridiplantae; phylum Streptophyta; class Magnoliopsida; order Ranunculales; family Eupteleaceae; genus Euptelea; species Euptelea pleiosperma. The sequence continues at coordinate 36,091,462 of CM068540.1, read as the reverse complement.
TCATATACACGTGCCCTTCCTCGTTACATATAATGTTGAGAAACTAACCCCATGTCCAAGTGTATGTGTCAAAAATAGCCAACAAGTCAAAATTGTCCACATCTCATATTGGCATGCATCATGAGGCATATCACTATCTTTGGAACGGACAAGAAGAAGTATGATCAAAGACAGTTTTTTATTTCATATTATTTGAGACCTTATGAACTACTACTACTTGAGTGTCAGATAGTTTTCCTTGCAAGTCCTTTAGGAGCTCGTTCAAGAAGAAAACTCTTGGCCACTTTGAGTTTTCTTTCAAATAGACTTTGCTCATGACAATAAAAAAAAAAGAAAAATCCACCATCTATGCTATTCCCTCGCCCAACTATATCGGTTCACAACATAAATCCTATTTTGCCATCGGACTCTATGAAGCATTTTAAATCTTTTCTCAAAGTATATATATTCAAATCTTTTTTACTACCTTGATGTCATTTACGGCCCTTCTCTCTTTTACGACCTTCAGCACGCAGCCCTTCTCTCTTTTTTGGCCTTCAGTACACACTAAGCACTCCTTCTCATTGGTGCCTATAATGAGAGAAAGCAATCTCTTCTAATCTTCTTTCACCTCTTTTAAATAAAGTGATCTTCGTTGTATATGCACAAACCATTTCAATCGACTCTTCCTTATTTTATTTCTTGTTGAGACTATTTTTAGATTTCATCAAATGTTCTCATTTTTAATTTTTCCATCCATCTATCTCAACATTTTTCAATATTACGTATCTTTTTATCCTTCTCTTCTTTCGTTGCGCCTCCATCCTCTCTCCCTCCTCCTTTGTCGACTTCCATCTCATTGACGTACCGGCTCTCTCTCTCTCTCTCTCTATAATAACCCCCTATCGATCCCTTTATCTAAGTTCTTTGTAAAACCGAAAACCACTTTAAATTTCTTCAGTTGACAAAAAACATATCTAGTGTTCACACTGCAAAAATATCCAGATAAAATGTAACCCAAGAAAACGGATCCTAAACCCATTGCTTGTCCAAACTGGAGAGGGGTGGGTGCCCAAACTGAAGGGTTTTTTTTTTGTCCCCACGTGAGTGCCCAGCCGAAAGACGTGGGCGCCGTTAGAGCTACCCTTAAATGAACTGGTCCCTCTACTAAAGTTGATCAAATGTCCGGGCCGTATCTGAAAATCATGAAACTGCCACGCATAAATTGAATTTACTCAAATGCTGAGTCAAATGTCGAAAATGTCCTTGTCTCTTCCACAAATCATTTATACTTTGTGATCTGTTACGTTGTTTACATGCTAGATACGATTTCAACTGTGGGATCCATCAAATGGTGCATCATGAGCCATAAGTATGTTCCACGTGTCCTAATATAATTCTAAGAAATGACTATTACTCTATAGGAGTAAAACTTTGATAACAGTCTATAGGAGTAAAACTTTGATGACTGTGGGCTGTCATCGAAGTCGCAGAGTACCAATGAGTTCTCGCATCTACCTGAGTGCTTTTTTTGCTTTTGTAATAAAAATTTGAAGATGAAATCTTAAAAAACACTCATTTGGGTGTGTGGCAAAAAACCCACTCAGGTACATGCCAAGAGCTCATTGGTAGTCAGCGGCTTCAATGACAGCCCGCTGTCAACAAAGTTTTACTCTCTAGTCTATGGCACCGTGTCATGTTCCCTAACATCTTGGCACATGAGATCCCCTCAGATTGACTGATATTGTTGGTCAGCAACCGATAAATTCAGGTTTTTGTATGCCCAAAAGATAGGGATATTAAATGCAAATATTTGGAGCAATTCGGGAGACTTAACATTGACTTTGTTGACCATAACACCATTTACAGAACCTATGAGACCTTCAAGTTCATTCAGGACACCAGCCATTTATGGCGTGCTTGGTTTTAATCCTAAGCAATATGGTTTTTAGCTGATTATATTTAGCTTGGCGATATTTCAGGTGTTCTAGGAAAAGCTTGGGTGATTAGCAGGACCCTCCCCCGTTATAACAGATTCTCAGGAAATTTTCTGTGCAATCAAACACGCCCTTAAAGAATGCATTTCCAATTGGTTGGGAAAAAACTCTTGCAAATTTTTTTGGGTTAGCCGAATAATTTACATATAATTTGCAAACAATATAATTTGCAAACAATTCTGAGTTACTATTCAGTTATTAAAAAACAATTTCATACAAAAAAATTACAATTTAAATTTAAAAAAAATACAAAATTAAATCAATTTATAAAAAATAATATTTATTTTAAAATTTTTAAAAAATAATACAAAATGCCATTTCAATTGGCATCAACTTTCCCGACAGTTAATCTCCAAAATACCCTTCATGAAAGCCATTTGAATTGGCGTGATCTGACGCCAATTGAAACAACATCAAATTTAATCTAAAATCTAAGGGTTATAGATTACCAATCAGAGTGATTTGTTGGTGTGTATATCCACCAAGGTGTGCTAAAACATCCACACGGTCAATGTACCTAGATGGTAGCGGTGAATAACAAAAATCGTGCTTCCTCACTCCTGATAACGTTAGGTATGCCTTGTTACATCGTTTTTTTTTAAATTAAAGAAGATTTATTTTGACGCCAATTGCAATGGCGCCGGAACAGTTTTGACACCATTTCAATTGGCGTGAAAATAATTTTGAAGCCATTTCAAATAAATTGGATTTGATGCCATTTCAATTGGCTTCAACGTGCAGACGCCAATTGAAATGGCCTTATGTATTTTTTTAAAAATAAGTATTATTTTATAAATTGATTTAATTTTACACTTTTTTTTAATTTTCTGATTTTTTATTTGGCTTTTTGTCAAAAATTTGAACATATTTTTGAATGACAAACCTGAAATATACTCCAACATTTTACTTACCACATATTTGTTGTACTCGAACTTATAAACTAAGATCGGAGTTCCAAGATCCATACCCGATCCAATGTTCTAAGTGCATAATCCAAACAGGATGGCCCATTCCATGGACAGTCCTAGTCCCCTCTCAGTTAAAAGACAGGCTTGTCCTAATTAAATGCAATATCTGACATTCTTGCAATTAAGTATAGCTTCGTCTTTTAACTGAGGAGGGGATTCTCATTTATCAAAATCAAGGTTTAAAAGGGGCCGTTATAACGGTATAATGGACTGAGGGCATTACTTTTCCGTTATAACGGATTGTAACGCACATGGACAAAAATAGAAAAATATCATAAGTAACAGAAAAAACTGTGCCAAAATTCAAATTTTTAATAGGAAAATTTCAATAAACTTTAGGGTATTTTAGTACTGCCCCTGAAATTTGAAAGTAATTTGTAATACCCCTTTATACTTTCAAACCTTAGGATTACCCCCCTTGACCTAGTTTAACCAACATTTGACTAACATTAAAATGTGACACGCATCATGTGCATGTTAATGCACCTATGAAGGGACCATAATAGTGCAATTGCAATGCTAACAACATGTGATTCAAGTCTGTTTTGACTCAAGTTAACCACTGTTAAACTAGGTCAAGGAGGGTAATCCTAATGTTTGAAAGTATAAGTGGGTATTACAAATTACTTTAAAATTCCAGGGGTGTTACTAAAAACCCTAAACTTTGTATCGGAAAATAATGGGCGTTATAAATTTTTTATAATTGAAAATAACAGCCGTTGTTTTTTGAGCGTTAACGGGGGAGGTCTGAATATGTTATAACGGACATTTTTTAAACCAAGATTTCAAAAGTACATTGTCCCCTAAACACTCCGCTAAACTAAACCTTACGTGGTACTCCTCAATAGGGGTGGCATTATTTACACACACCTATTTTTGAGTGACACCCACCTCTTATCTGCACATACCCAAAGTAAAAAAAAAAAAAATCGAATGAAGAGGAACTCACCACCACCGTCATCTTCTTCTTCACCACCCCCCTCCCTCCCTCTCTCTTACATGGTGGTGGGCGGCAGGCCTCCTCCTCTTATTCTCTGGGCAGCCTCCTCTTCCTCTTCTTCTTCTCCTCCAGGCGGCCTCCTCTTCCTCCTACTCCTCTTCTTATTCTTCTTCCTGTTTGTGTGTGTGTGTCTCCCTCCATCCTCATCTTCCTATCTCTCTTTCCTTAAAAAAAAAAAAAAATCGCCTAGTATGGGTAACACAGGGTGGACATGGCTTTGGCCATATCGGTAGCCAACTGTTGACATAGCTTTGGCCATGTCAGCAGTTGGCTACCGATATGGCCAAAGCCATGTCCATCCTCTGTGTTACCGATACGAGCGAATTTTTGTTTTTTTAAGGAAGAGGGGGAGAAAGAGATCTCTCCCTCCCTCCTCTTCTTTCTCTTCCTCTTCTTCATTTCTCTCTCTCTCCCTCCCTCTCCCTCTCCCTCTCGGAGAAGAAGAGGAGGCCACTTGGAGAAGAAGAAGATGAAGAAGAAGTCGCTTGGAGAAAAAGAAGACGAAGAGGAAGCTTGGTGGTAGAGTTTTTTTTTTGTTGTAACTTATTTGCACACACCAAAAGGTGGGTGTCACTCAAAAAACGGTGTGTGCAAATAACGCCACCCCTCAATAGATATGGTCAAAATCTAGGTCGATAGCGGCAATTTGATAGTGCTTTTCAAACTCCCGGTTTTGTCTGTCATTTTTAAAAATACCAAGGACAAATACGTAAACTCGAGCTTTATAAGGAGGGTATCAGATTTTCGATTTTCGGGCAAGGAACTTCTTTTACTACTGTTCAGCTTAGAACGAGCTGCTTCTCTGTTCTTCTCATCCCCACCACCCCTTTAAAAAGGCGAACAGTACAGTAGGTTAACCTCCCCTCCCTTCGTGTTTTCTCTGATATCCCTGTTTCTCTGTAGAGATGGTTAGGGTTTCTGTTTCTCTACCTCTCTTCATCTAGCTCTCTGATGCGGGAGGGAGTGGCTCTCTTCGTTGAGAGAGCCGTCTCTAGGAGGCTAAACTAGTTTTCTTCAAAAAAAAAAAAAAAGAATTTGGGGATAGATTTGGATCCGTTTCAGGTGTTCAGATGTTTTAGTATCAAAACGACGATTTCTGGATTTTTTTTTCTCTCTCCCTGTGAATCGAAGCTCGCAACGTGTAGATTAAGGTTGAAACAGAGGTGGAGTAGAGGAGTTTTTTTTTTTCAAGCGTGTTTGAAGCGAATCGGAGATCGAACTGAGCTGTTGGGATTTGAGTAGAAGTCCGGGGAGAGAACGGATTCTCGTGTTTGTGAAGCTCTTCTGAGCAATTTTCTCTATCTACGAGCTTGTATTGTGCGTTTTCTCGTCTGAATCGAGGTAGATAGAGTATTTATGTAGTGGCTTATTAGTTGCAATCGAATTTGATGGAGGATTATTGTGTTTAAGAAGCTCGTTGGAGCATTTGCTCTTCGAACCTGTGGTCGGAACGAGGAGATTTAGGTCGAAATCAAGGTGGAAAAGAGTGATCGTCGGAGGTTGAAATTTCATATTGGACACGAAAGCTTCTTCTGCTTTAAAAAGCAGTATTTAAACGTATTTAGGAAGGGAGACAGAGAGAACTGCTTTTTTGCTTTCCTGGAAGTTTAAGACGAGAACGAGATAGTTTTAGTTAAAGAGGTTTATAGAAGAAAAGGCTGGAAGTTAGGTGTTTTTTACATTAAAAAGCTATTTTCGAAGCAGTTATTCTCTACTTCATCGAGCAAGGACAGGAGATTTTATTGAAGGAGCTTCTCTCTGTATTTTACAGAAGTTTGTCCGAGCTTTTTGGCCGCAACTTCTTAAATAAGGTTGAAGAAGTGTAAACCTTCAAAAGGTGTCTTGTCTGAGAATCCTTTAATCAAACCGATCAAGCTCTTAATCAACGCGTGTTTTGCCCTAATCTCACAAAGACGGAGTTTCCGAGAGAATCTTAGGGCAAAACAGCTTGCTAGGAAAAAGGCGCTCATAGCTTCTACTTCTGTCTCTTCTTCTCCATAGTGGATTGAATTCGCGTGGCAGAAATGGCGATGGCCGTCGCGCCACACAGAGAAAGCAGCAGCATCAGCAAGCATCTTGACGCTGGAAAGTATGTCCGATACACCGCCGAGCAGGTCGAAGCTCTCGAACGAGTCTACATAGAATGTCCAAAGCCAAGTTCGATGCGGCGGCAGCAACTCATCCGCGAGTGTCCGATCCTCTCCAACATTGAACCCAAGCAGATAAAAGTCTGGTTTCAGAATCGCAGGCAAGAACTCTAAAACTGCTTAATGGCCTTTATTTTCTTTGAATACTTTTTAAAGTGTATGTATTGCCGTATTGGAGTCTGGACGTTTTTTTCCCCGAGGAGCTCCCGGTTCCTGTCTATGCAAAACACTGGCTTTTGGAACTGTGTGAGACTGTGAGTCGGCCGTGCGTACGACCGATTCAGATGGGTTTCACGGTGAGAGCGCATTCTGGTACTATTTTAAATTGATTTGTTGGATTTCTTGCAAAACGACAGCCGTATTTTTAATTTCTTGCGTTAATATTTGGCTTGATTATATGTCATTTTCAATGAAATTATTACTCTTGAAAATCAGCTCCTTGAGTGAACCGAGTCTGGCATGGTTCGCTCACCGAGCAAGATTCCTATCTGCCTGTACAGAGGAAAATGACTTCGGTGTTCTGGGATTTGGTTTTTTTTTCTTCCATTAAAGCTTAGCTAGACTTGGAAGATGATGGTTCATTTTTCTCCTTTTTTTAATTTTCTTTCAGGTGCCGCGAGAAGCAGAGGACAGAGGCTTCCCAACTTCAGACTGTGAACCGGAAATTGTCTGCAATGAACAAGTTGTTGATGGAGGAGAATGATCGCCTTCAGAAACAGGTATCCCAGCTCGTGTACGAGAATGGATACATGCGGCATCAAGTGCAAAATGTAAGTTCTGTCCACTATAAACTTTTACCAGTTGTAGTTTGAATTCTTCATTCACCGAGGCTTCCTTTCTTTCTTCCCTCTTATGTTTGGTGGATCTTCCCTTTTTTTGTTCATCTACATTATGTCAATGCTATAAAAGTTCTGGATAGCAGTAAATTCATTTAAGAAGAATTTATTGGTTGATCTCAGCCGGAATTTTTTGCATTATTACTGTAAGTAAATGAAACATCGTTTGGAGCATCAGAGAGCCTTCCTGAAGCCTAGTCTCTTTGGGATTTAAACCTTTAAACTTCTACTTATACTTATATTATGCTTGGAAAGGTTTTTTTTTTGCTTGGAAAGGTTTTCTGTGTACATAGGATTTCAATCTTATTCTCTTCAGTACTTTTACGATATTTGTACCCTAGTTAGCTTATTCTACATGCGTATGATATGCAAATATGCTGTTTTTTTCGTTTTATACGCCAAGTTTACATGTATTTAAAATCAAAATGTTTGATTCCCATATTATTAAATATTTTGCAAAAGGAGAGAAAAACAAACCCTAAAGGGTCTAAAAACTTCTTTCCCTCTCCTTCAGTACCTTCTACCTCTTCGGTGGTGGTCATAGCCTTAGATCTGCTATTTTCAAGAACAAGAACAATCTTCAATTTTCTTCTTCTCAATGTCAAAGGAATTGATGAGCTGCTGATTGACTGAATTTCCTTTGTTGAATCGATTTATTTACCTTCAAACCAACTCTTTGCATCTTCTAGTAATGGTCCTATGTTGGACATGCATACATAATCATTTTATGCAAATGCCATCATGGAGAATTATTTTTGGTTCCGAATTTTTAAAGTAAAACGGTAACCCAAATGTAACATTTACTGGCTTTTTGGCACTCCACTACTGAAATTTTGACCATTTCTTTGGGCATCAAGACCGAACTATACCCGAAGTTTCCCATTCCGTAATTCTCCCTATGCCAAATTGCTAACTGTTATTTGTGCTATACCCTGAAAAAATTTCTCCAATGAGATCCACAACACATGCATCTTTTTCATTTTGGGAGAAGTTAAATTTTCATTTGCACATATGATATAGAATAAGAAATCATTTTCTCAGAGTGGAAACTTTTTTGGTTTTTCTTCATGCTGGGTTTTCTAATCTATATCTAATCTGGCTGCAGGCGTCTGCGACAACTGCTGATACAAGCTGTGAGTCTGTGGTTACCACTCCTCAGCATTCTCTAAGGGATGCAAATAATCCCGCTGGGTAATCTTCAATACAGTGACCATGAACCTTAAAAGTTTCTCTCTCTCTCTCTCTCTATCTCTTAAATGACACCATTTTTATCACTGCTTTAGATCTCCATTTCTTTTATATTTTTCGCAGACTCTTCTCAATTGCAGAGGAGACCTTGACAGAGTTCCTTTCAAAGGCTACAGGAACTGCTGTCAATTGGGTCCAGATGCCTGGGATGAAGGTTTTTGATTGTCACCCGCCTCTTCTTTATTTCACTGATCATTTTATTTTTCTATCCTCTATGATCAATGTATTTCTATATTGAATTTTGATTTTACTGTTCAAGTATTTAATTCTCTATGTAATTTGTGCTTTTTCAATTTTTTTTTTTATCTAGCCTGGTCCGGATTCGGTTGGGATTGTTGCCGTTTCACACAGTTGTAGTGGAGTGGCAGCACGAGCCTGTGGTCTAGTTAGTTTAGAATCTACAAAGGTAAGCTTTGGCATTTATCAAACTGAGTTCTTTATTTCTGATGGAATGAAAATGACCCATCTAAAAATTCGAAATGACCAAAATTTATCTTTGAAGGGATTACCCTCAGTTCTCTAGAGACAGTGCGCATTTTTTGGGTTAACTACTGTAAAATTTTCTTTCAGTTTTAAGATTTCAAGGTAGTCTGCATCATTTCAATGTAGGTTGTTTGAATCCCCTTTCATTCGTTAGGCAGTTGCTTGACAACTATTATTTCAATTATAATTCCTTCACAGATTGCAGAGATCCTCAAAGATCGTACATCTTGGTTCCGAGATTGCCGGAGCCTTGAAGTCTTCACCACGTTTCCTGCTGGAAATGGGGGGATAATTGAGCTTATATACATGCAGGTGAGCAAGAGTAGTTCTAAATTTTAACTTTTCTTTTGAGTTTCGGTACTTACCATGGGACCATTTTTATACTGTTCATTTCTTTTCCTGTCCACATAGAGTCACTTAACTCACGGTTGCTTTCAGATGTATGCTCCAACAACACTGGCTCCTGCACGTGACTTTTGGACTCTGAGATATACTACTAATTTAGAAGATGGAAGTCTCGTGGTATGTAACTATGCCAGTTTTTGGTCTCTTGTACATTGGTGTGTTCGACATTTTACTAGATTTTCTTTAGATGGACACTGTTAATTATTAACTGAACATTTCATTAAATTGATTCCGCAGCATGGTTTATAAAACAGCCATTATAACGTTAACTCCCCAACCCTGTTACGATATTTCAAAAATAACGCCCAAACTAAAAAAATGGGCTTAGCGTTATAATGGCCGTTATAACAGAAATAACGGATGTTATTTTGGATAAAATGTTATTTCACCGTTATTTTGAAAAACAATAATAAATTACTAATATTCTGACCTTTTTGTGACTCAGATGTGACCTGTTATAACGGACATAACGGTAATGTTAAGAGTCTGTTACAACGGACCATTTAAAACCTGAAGGAACCATTTAATAGCCTGCAAAGTGGGCATTGCTTGCCAGCTAATAAGCAACTAGAATTCTATGAATAATCAAACAGAAAACCTAAGATACATGTTGTGTAGACGCCAAGGTTGGTCTACCAATGGCATATAGTAGAGTAGGGCTCATTATACATGGGGATTGGATGTACTATGTGGTGGTCCACCTACGATATCTTATATGTTCAAATCGACTCGATCAGTAATTGTAACCAGCTGTTTATATATATCTTTTTTTCTGGACTGTTAGCGATATCTTTTCTGACAGCCCGTGGGAATGTTATTACGGGATGGTTATGATCATCTGAACTGGTTGTATTTGACATGGTAGATCTTTTCGCTAGGGCCTATCTAAAGATTGATCGCATCCCTTGCCTGTTGCTTTATGAACTGATGTGCATTGGTAGACTGTCCATATTGTTTAGGCAATGGGCAATTATTTCCTCATTATCAAGTATGATTTTGGGTTCCGACTGATTTTGCAACGGTGATTGGTTTAACTTGTAATGCTGATCAGTGAACAGGTCCCCATGGTTCTATTTAATTAGTATGGAATAACCAGAAATCCTAATTTAGTATGTTCTTTGTTATTTGTTTGGTATCAATATCTCAAGGTCTGCGAGAGATCACTATCTGGTTATGGTGCTGGCCCAAATGCATCCACTGCTCCCCAATTTGTAAGAGCTGAGATGCTGCCCAGTGGTTATTTGATTCGGCCATGTGATGGGGGAGGGTCTATCGTCCACATTGTCGACCACCTAGATTTTGAGGTTTGATTTATAATTGCTAGCTATTTAAATACTTCTTTGGCAACAACTTATTTTCTCCAATTCCTTATTTAGGCATGGAGTGTTCCCGAGGTTTTACGACCACTTTATCAGTCATCAAAAGTCGTAGCTCAGAAGATGACAATTGCGGTAAGTAGTGATGTTTATGTTGTTTGGAACCTGGCTAATGTGATAGATTATGCATATGAAATTTGGTTGTTTACTGTAAACATATATGATGTGTGAAATCCATCATCATCAAATGAAAACCAGATCCCTCCCATACACATGCCACCAACTAATCAGCCCAAACTGTTCAATTGGTGGATGACTTCTTTTTATGGGGGCATACCCCAAAATTACATTAATTAGAGCTAGTACTTGGAAAAGTGACAAAATAGATAAAAGGTTAAGTCAGGAAAAGAGTACACATGTCGGGTGTTTATAAATGACTAATCTGTCCTGTTTTTTTTTATGGCGTTTCCAAGAGTTAGCCATCTATTGAACTGACCCAATTTAGTGAGTTAGAGGGATGTTGATGATATGGTTAATAGGCTTTTTTGATGATGATGGACCTCGGATCCATAAGAGTTTTGATTTCAGTAACTGGTGGTCCTTTTTGCACTCAAAGCACAAAGTAAAAAAAACTGATGTAGCATTTCTGTGAAGGCACTGCGCCACATCAGGCAAATAGCTCAGGAGACAAGTGGAGAAGTGGTTTATGGTTTGGGTAGGCAGCCTGCTGTTCTGCGAACTTTTAGTCAAAGATTGAGCAGGTGACCTCTATGTTTCTTTTTCTTCTTCTTGCTCACTCGTTTGCTCTTATGCACATATACATACACATGTGCACATACAAATAAATTCATGTATATTTTCTATTTTCTTTTCAGAGGATTCAATGATGCAGTCAATGGATTCAACGATAATGGATGGTCATTGATGAACTGTGATGGTGCTGAAGATGTGATAATTGCTGTTAATTCCGGCAAGGACATGGGAACCACTGCCAGTCCTGCCACCGCTCTCCCATTGCCTGGAGGTATCCTCTGTGTGAAGGCATCTATGCTACTCCAAGTGAGTTAACATATCATTTCAATTACTGTTGTCTTCATTGTTTGGTAGTTTTCATTGTTACCATCCCAGCTCTTGAAGTATGTAAAAGCAATGCTTAATCTTACTGTGCCGACATCTATGTAACAAGGACAGTCTACTTGCTAGGAATTTGCCATGTTTGATGCCATGTCGTGAGCATGTGTTGAGCATATGTTCACACTTTTTCCAATAAGCCTTAATTTATTCAAATATTATTATCGGCTATTGTTTATATATCACTTATATCAGCTTATATTATCTATATATTTTATAATTAAACTGCACTAAAGTATTTAATAAAAATGTCTCTTAACAGAGGGAATATATTGGGTTTGTGGGAATCAGTGTCTGACACTTCATATCAGTGTCGAGCACTGACCAACGTGTCTGTGTACATGTTACATAGGTTACCAGTAAAAAAGCTGAACTCAAAGGAAATAGAATGGCATATTAATAGAAATTGAAAAGCTATTTTCAGAATTTTTTTGACTGACTCGGAATCTAGCCAAGTCACTTGCGTGGTTGGGCTACGAGCATTCACTTTGAACTCTGGTTCTGTAAAAACTCAACTGAGTAGGTATTTCTTCATTTTTCTTTTTTTTCAAAATGGCGGGCGTCTCTTTGACTATCCCATGGCAAACTCAGTAATCAGAACTGATTCTTTGTCGAGCCCATGTTTTTGGACATTGGTTGAACATTTCTTCTTGTTTGGCACCCAGTCCAACTAGAGCTGGGGACAACCTTATAATGACAAGGATAGAGATCTTGTAATAAGTTCAAAAACTTGCTGGTAGCTGTGGAACCATTCCCAAGTTGACTTTGTCTGGCTTCTGGTATCAAGATCAAATTCCTTTTTTTTTTTTTTAAAGTTGGTGATATCACTGATTTGTCCTTCTCTGAGTCGAACTGGAAAATCTAGTAAACGATTCCCGGTGAAGCCTGAAATTTGAATATTATTAACCATAATTTTTTTATATATAATTTGAGTTTTACAGACATTCAGTGCCCCTTATTTTTTTTTATAAATGGGGTGCCCCTTGATCTGCTCTTCTTAAATGCACATTGGACCATTGTTCCAGTCAATGCAGTAAGGGCTCGATAATCTATATTCCATTTGATAAGGTCAGATTTGTCTTTTCACTTAAATGGGCAGCTCTTGTATCAAAATAGGATCACTTCCTAAATATATAAAAGTATAACCTCTTCGCATAAAAACTGATGTGATATTATTGTCTGTTCCGGTTGTTAGAATGTTCCTCCCGCGTTGCTAGTTCGGTTCTTGAGAGAGCACCGGTCTGAGTGGGCTGATTACAATGTTGATGCTTATTCTGCTGCATCGTTGAAAGCTGGCTCTTATGCTATTGGGGGATTGAGGTCCACGAGGTTCTCTGGGAGCCAAATCCTCATGCCACTTGGTCACACGGTGGAACACGAAGAGGTCTGCTCATTCTCTTGTTTTATTTATTTTGATGGTATCTCCCTACATATGGTTGGCATGATAAAAATACTTTAGTAGAATATCTAGGCTAGTAAACCGTAGACGTTCCAAATGACTCCAAAAGTGAAAGATTTCCAATTCATTTTATGAAGTCTGCATTTACAATCTATTCCTTTACATAGTAAAGTGTATTAGAGAGACTCTCAAGTATTATTTTCCACATTTGTTGACCGAAAATTTGCTGATTTTTCTTTCAAAATTCTTCATGGAAATGTGTACTCTTGAAAAAAAAAAAAAAAACATGCTTTTTGTTTACTTGGTGGAAAGTGTCAACAGATCCAAGAGGATGAGGAATGCTGCCATGGTTGTGAAGTCATATACATCCTACAGATGTACTTTTTAATATTTATGCACTAACCCTTATTTATTGGTGGAGAATATTCCAGTTGCTTGAAATAATTCGGCTTGAAGGCCATGCGCTCACTCAAGAAGAAGCTTTTTTATCCAGGGATATTCATCTCTTACAGGTTTGTCTTCAGTTTATCAGAGAATTATGCTCTACTAGTTGGTATTGGCTTATTTGTTTTGTTAATTTGTTAGTGGGAAAGTGGGAAAGTGGGAAAAAAAAAGGTAATTTACTTTTTAGAACTTGAGACTTGGACTCAGTTCATTTTTCCTGAAATTATGACTCGGGCAGGTTAAATCATTTCTTGGTCGAGAATGTGCTTTTGACTGGTTACTTCAGAATTTATAAAAGAGGAATGCTAGCAAGCAACGCCATTATGCATTGCACAGATGCAACCCCTTAAAAGAGGAGAGAAACTCCCTCGAAAACCACATCTTGAATTAAAATATGATTTTTTTTCTTGTCTTTTTGCGGGGTTGCATCTGTGCAACACCTTTAGGCGTTGCTTGTTAGCATTCCTCTTTATAAAAACATAAAGTTATTGAAAAGGTTAAAAAGGGGAAAATGTAAGAAAACTCTTACCATGGTAATTATATTTTGCAATTACAAACAATCCCTACTGATTTTGTTATGCTTTGTTTGGTTATGAGTTGCAGATTTGTAGTGGAGTGGACGAGAATGCAGTGGGATCCTGCTCTGAACTTGTTTTTGCTCCAATTGACGAAATGTTTCCGGATGATGCTCCACTGCTACCCTCTGGTTTTCGGATCATACCGTTGGACCCAAAAACAGTTGAGTTCAAATCTTCACAACCCAAACCTCCTCCTTTTTTTATGGCTTCGTACTTTTTGACGACTATCATTCCACGATAAGCGGGTGGTTTAGAATCTTGTTTTCAACTTGACAATATATCTTCCAATGTAAAACTTTTGACGGAGTTGACCTCTGACTTTATAAAAGATCAGCTACTTTGCTGATTGTTTATCAGATGGCAATCTGCTTTCCATTTGGCTAAACTAACTTGACTCATTTAAAGTTTTAGCAAGTTGAATTTGTCTTTGGTCTGGGAAATTTGGCATTTTAGTGATGAACCAGTTTTATGAATGGAGGTTCTTTACATTAGAAACTCATTTACCTGGCTAATACTCGAAGTGATACTCTGATCAAGTGTTGAGATAATGGCAGAATAAATTTTGCTGTATGGAAACCTGCCATTCTAATTGTAAAACATTTCTTTTAGGTGGAGGTACCGCGGAGAAATTGCTAGTATTTTCAGTTTTGCAGGTCTTTTGGCAATCTCAAGTAGGTTGTTTTTGTAGAAACCTCCTTACCAACACTTACTATATTTCTAACTGCTCATATACCCTTTGAAACCCTTCACAAATCTTAGCGATCTTCCAAAATATCCTGCTTTTTATGGACTGCCACAATATGCTTCTGTCGTGTTTTGTTCAAGGCAGCCAAGGGCCATGCTAGAAATCATCCACAGGTTGACATGGAACTCACTTTAGTGAACTCTGCCTGTCCAGGTTACTGAGCTCAAACTCCTATGATGTAAAATCGAGAATTTTTTTACTTGTTCCATTTAGTTAAACTTGCAAGCGGAAGGACTGAGTCCAGGTCCTAGTCCACGTCTTTAAACACTTGAGTCTATGAAAATGTTATCTGCTACCCATTCCAATTTTTTTTTAAGCAAAGTAGATGATGCTAATCTTTTGCCTCCAAAACTAATGGTTATTATTATTTAGTGTGAAACACAGGATACGTTGACTGCACATCGGACATTAGATCTGGCATCCAGCCTTGAAGTGGGCCCAGTAATGACTCGGACCACTGGAGACATTTCTCCAAATGCTTATAGCGCGCGCTCAGTTTTGACCATCGCCTTTCAATTCCCTTTCGAGAGTCATCTCCAGGATAGTGTTGCGACCATGGCTCGGCAATATGTCCGCGGTGTGATTTCCTCCGTGCAGAGGGTTGCCATGGCCATAGTTCCATCTGGACTGGGCTCGTCACATGTTGGACCGAAGCTATCTCCAGGTTCTCCAGAAGCTCTTACACTTGCTCATTGGATCTGCAAAAGCTATAGGCAAGTTCCGCTAAACTTGAGTACCTTATTCATGTTGAAAAGCTCAAATACGAATTGGAGACCAGCCTTTCTAATTCTGAGTTTGAGTTATCTAAGCTCTAGCCTTGTCATATACAAGGGCTCATTTATACTTTTTGATAAATTAAATTGCCATCGTTTTGATTGGCTTGCTGACGAATTTCTCCTCCTCCGTCTTCTTCTTCTTTTGGTTGAACACAAATTTCCTCCTTTCACTATTAAAATATGAGTTTATTTTTTGTGTTCTCAGTTACCATCTAGGAGCAGAACTGCTGAGGTCCAATCGTGAGGGAGGTGACTCCGTCTTGAAACTGCTCTGGCACCATCCGGATGCAATATTGACCTGCTCATTGAAGGTATATGGTTACAGCTCCTTTGTAAAAATTGGCTAGACTGTTGGATATGTTTTCAAAGTTCCGCCATGTTAGTACTTGGGCACAGTTGACATTGTTATCAAGGAAAAACCTCAGTTTATGTTACCATGTCAGAGACATCCCACATTAGCAAAAATTCCGCAGTTCATAAAGGTTCTTTTGTACAAAAACTATAGGTTGGAGTAGGTACTTAGACCCTGGGCATATCCAAATTGAGTTGTCTTTGCCAAGTTCCGAGTTGATAACAAGTTAAAAGGGTGTTGTGGTTGGTTTGCAGTCGCTACCAGTCTTCACCTTCGCCAACCAAGCGGGGCTTGACATGCTGGAGACCACGCTGGTGGCTCTACAGGACATTACGCTGGAGAAGATATTTGACGAGTCTGGTCGGAAGGCATTGTGCTCCGATTTTGCCAAGATAATGCAGCAGGTAATTATTGACAGCCACTTTACTCTAAAAGCTTAAGCTGTTAGGGAAGTGTAAGAATGTATATCACAGGGTCCACGGGTCTAATAGAGGCAGAGAGTGCTGGCTACACAGCCAACCAATACACTAAAAAAAATAGTAATGCACATGGAAATCATACTGCTAGCACCATCAATGATGATGATCATACGTCTGGTCAGACGGGGCCACTAAAATGTTTTATTATTACGAATTGCTTTATTAGTCTTCGTTTCATGATCACAGTTGATAAGATCCTTCCATTGAAATTCAAAAACAATGACTGTTTCTTGTGGTGTTGCTTTGTATATATATATATATATATTTTTTTTTTTTACCTTTGCAGGGGTTTGCTTATCTGCCAGCTGGAATCTGCATGTCAACCATGGGGCGCCACGTGTCTTATGAACAAGCCATCGCCTGGAAAGTCCTCACGGAAGAGAACACTGTCCACTGCCTTGCCTTCGCTTTTGTCAATTGGTCTTTTGTGTAAACATTATTTATCCATCATCCCCCCCACCACCACAAAAAAAAAAAAGGAAAAGAAAAGTTTCGAATTACAATCTCCTACATTTGCACAGATTAATTTAAATTTAATTTTTTTTATTTATATGGTCCCAATTCTTGGAATCTCTCTAGCTGGGATCAGGTGGGTCCTACATGAAAAGTGAGCCTCACATGGTGTTAGTATATCAAGGTTCTACATGTCAGGTGGGTTCCCACATGCCAGTGTATTAATGTCTTAACGCGGGGTACATAATATTATCATTGTGTGCATATACACTGAATCAACATCGTTGCATATTGAATGTGCACAACATTGCATATCGGGGACGGGGGTGAATGTTGCAACATGTGCTTTGGCACAGTTGTGACGCCCACAACTCGGTGTATACTCTTTCGTGTTGAACCAAATAGTAAATTCTCGAATTATTTGTGAATCGTACGAATTATTTAAAAATGAACCAAACAATGTTATATTCAAATGTTTGGAAAAATTTGTACATTTTTTAACATGATCGAATTAATCTTGAAAATTTTACCAACTTATCCGAATTATTTGCAAATTACTCAATTTCAATTTTAAACGTGAAAAATATGTTACTAGACAGTTTTAAATATTCTACATTTTTTTAATTATTATTTCCGAGTACTAACACATTTATTAGTACAAACCCGAATTACACGGAGTAAGACTTCGATGACAGGGTGCAATAGAAGCCACGTGGCATATTCTTAGACGACTCTGACCGTATGGATGTTTTTCCAATCCCTATATGGACCTACAAACAAAAAATCAGCTTGATTTGTGATTTCAAACCTTTGGATCTTTGTACCTCAAATTATGGTCAATTATGCTCAAACTTCCCACGGTTAAAATCAACCCATGAAAACAATTTCAATCCAATGCCTAGAAATCACTAATCAGGCTGATTTTTGGTTTGTAGGTCCGCCTAATGATTGGCCAAACATCCATACAGTCAGAGTCCTCTAAGAGTGTTCCATGTGGCTCATATTGTGCCCTGTCATCGAAGTTTTATTCAATTATACGAGCATTTCCTTAACTTTTGTTTTTTTGGAGAAATTTCCTAAGCTATAACTGTTACATTTGGATTGCAAAAAAAAATTACATTTGGATGATCTTAACCGTCCAATTTTGTCATCGGGAGTTCTTTGAACTAATAAAGAAGGCAAGGAAACAGGTTCGGAGGTCAGACTGTCGAGTTCATTCAGTTGGAATGACTAAAATGACCCGACCTACCATCACACGTTGGGAAAGAATTCGTATATCGTGCACATCAGGGTACGAAACCATCATGGTCATTTACGTCAATTTGATTAGCTTCAAACTTCAAAGGAAGCTCCGCTCTTGAGTCTCTCAACTGTTAACAGTACTTGTGGGGTTTGAGAGAGAGGGAGGTAAAATCGAATCGAGGGTATGGGTGGGAGAAGGACAATCTTGATTGGGTTGGTTTTGCTTTTTGGGATCGCCATCTACTGTAGGCTATGGGCCATCGATTACGAATTCTCTTCCGAAGACAGAGATTCCATAAGGTTAGATTCCCTTTATCTCGTGAATTTCTTTTTGGTTCTTTCTTGGGTGGGGGGTTGAAGAACACAATTCAGACAAGAAACGCAAGTTGTCGTTCTCTTCTTTTTTTTCTTCCATTTCGTTTTGTTGATTTTGAAAGATGCGTTTCCCCCTTCTTTGTTGACGATGAAAGACGAAAGCCCAGAATTTTTTTTCTCGCTTTTTCGTCTGGTAATCAAGTTAATTATCAGAAAACAGCCCGTGATTGTCGTTCTTGCATGTAAGAATGGAAGAGCGTATTAGATGAGGAAAAAAAAACATTTGTTTCTTGTATCACAATTCAGACAAGAATTCCAAAGCCAGCTTTTTTTTATAATTTCTGAATAACGTTCCTTGCTGCATTCCATTTGCCTTTTTTCCCCTTTTTCAATTGTTTTTGTAGGATTTCATAACAACCTGCTTGAAACTTGTGTTTGGTCTCAATGGAGATTGCCCTAGACAGCCTTACAACTGGTTCAATTGGATTCACTGCCTTCAGAAATTCCTTTTTCTGTACTTTTATGGAGTCTTTTACACTAGATTTCAGTTAGAAAAGGTTTTCAAAATAAATCAAATTGTTCTCTGATTTCCAACCACAGATTGTTTTATTCTTCAATACATTAAATGCCCATCAGAAGTCAATATTGGGTACCCACCAAAAAAATATTACAATATAAGCTCATGAGCCCCATCATAACATGGGATAAAATTTTCTTGTTTCAATTTCTCTTTAGATATGAAAATTTTTTTGTTGTATTAAAACTGACCTACTTGAAATGAGCAAAAGATTTCTATGATCATCTCACCAGCTAGATAGTCAATTCAGCTTAATTTCACTTTTCCATATTCATTACCCCAGACCTAGTTCTGTGTGCAATGAAGCTATATTATGGAAAGTTATGATGTAATAGAGTGCAATTTTGATTACTCATTAGTGTCGAGATGAATCAGATAATCTTTCTTGGTTTCTTTGGAAATAAGTCTTCCCCTTATTCGAGATATCATTTTTGTGGAGAATATGATTGTGGGTATAATTTTTTTTTCACAGTTCTAATCAAATGTGTTCCCATTACCCCATCTTACAGAAGACAATTCGATCTTGCTAATAAGGAAGCAATGGATGAATCAGCAGAATGGAGACTGAAATATGATGAGGAGGTGGAGAGGGCTGCAAGTTGTGAGAAAGAGCTGATTGAGGTATGGGCTTATTCCATTTAGTCTCTCTACTAATATTCTCAATAAGGGTCCTCCATTTTTTAGCAAAGTTGTATCTCAGATGTCTTGTGCAGTTCACACTTTCTTTTGTGTAGATTGTGAAAATTCCTCCAGACTTCGTTATTTCCTTTTAAGTCAAATTCTAATTATATCAGGTACTTCGTCTTATGTGTTTCATATTGTAAATTTAAACATGATAATCAAACTTGTATATAACGGGTCAGGCTCCTGGTGGAGCAGAGGAGATGGTTAAGATAACGAACTTGAAACCAGAGCCCAAGCAGCCGGCGAGCGAGTGGTTAGTGGCCAATATAGAGCCCCAGTTGATGGCATTCCTTTCTGTGGCTGGCACTCGAGGAACCACAGGACACTCTATACAAAGCAAGCAAGTCTTAGGGATGAGATGCTCGCGCGAGGACCTCAATTCTCATTAGGAGTTCAAACCATGTGTACAGGACACATGGCAACAATGTCCTATATATACGAGTTAAGATAAACTCACTCCCACTTCTTACATTTGGCAGAGGCCCACATGGAGATCATGTTGGACAATCCTACTGTGTATTGAATTGTCCTCACCATGATCATCATCATCACAAAAATTCAGTCTATTCCAACATTAATAACCATGTAAAAAAGTTGACTTAAAATAATGGTTTGTTTGGATGGTCTGGATTTTCGAAATTCAAGTAAACTTTACATGAGGCTAGGAATGCCGGACTGGATTGGTTTTTTGTGAGGATGGTCTCCACAGCATAGACAACTCACCGTGTGGTTGGATTGTCCAACATGATCTTCATGTGGACCCCAGTGCCAAATTTAAGAAGTGGATGTAAAAAAAAATGGACGGTCCAGACTTTTTTCAAACAAAAAATCAGGCCACTGAAATTTCTGACCCTATCAAATGTAGACATAATGGTGAAATAGACTGTCCACGTTTCATAGAGCTAGAAATGACAGACTGAGCTGATTTTCTGTGAGAATGATATCTATGGTGAAGAGATCACCCTTATGAAAAATTAGCCCATAGACGGGTATATTTATAATTGTAATTAGATATATGAGATTAGTTTGTTCCAAGCAAATGACTTGACAATCCAAATGGATATAATACCATTTACAATGTGCTTCTTCCAATGGAATTCACTTCTCCTCCCATCTAATTCATCTTCCCACCAACATCTACTTGTACCAGGATCAATCGGAGCCACTTTTAATACAATCAATAATGCAAGTCGTAATTGTCACTCTCGAATTTGTATATTTAAAGTTTCTAAAACAAGAATCACTAAGCTGATTTCTTGTTTTATTAAATATTTTACACATACTAGCATCTGAAGTCACATATACTAAGGGATCGACCTTTTTGAGCTATTTTTTCAGCCTTTGTTAAGCCAAACCAAGTTTTTCGGCGAATACACTTGCACAGCTAGGTAGGATGATTTCCCTTCCTGGCCTGAGTATTCCTCAATAACCGTATGAATGTGTCACCATGTCAGGTTAGGATCCTGACACTTCTCTCCATTCCACTCCAACAGATGTGTTTTGAGTTGTCATGTGGATAATATCAGGGCTTCTTGGTTATGTTATTTGCACACAGAACACTTGCAAATGATATTTGATCACCTCCTACTGTGGGGGTTAAATGTTCATGTCTCCTTGACAGGTTAAAGGGGATTTTGAGAAGAAGGTGGAGGAAGATGCTAGTACTAACAAGAAATTGGTCATGCTACAAAAGGTGACTGGTCATTAAAATTATTATCTCTCTTGGCTTCTCTTTCCCCTTTTCTCCCCTTACTTTATTAGGTTTGTCACTGAAGGACTTGGTTCGGTAGATGACTTGCATACATCGTACCTACCGACTCGGTCAAGTAGCTGTCACATTTTTGTGAAGTTTTACTAGGAGCCTGATGAATCATTTGCAATAGTGACTCATACTGTTGTTACTCCCCAAAACTGAAACGCCGAGTTGCACCTAACTCAGCCTGTTTTTTAAACCATCTGCTGACCCTTTTTCTTACCATATCATCAGGAAAACATTGACTTGCTTGACCGGGTGGAATCCTTGACGCAAGAGCTCCAAACTGAGAAGTTGAAGTGCAGTTTGTGATAGATTCAGATGATCATCAGGTTTGATATTGAGTAAGAATTATGTGCAAGAGACTCTACCTCTGAACCTTTCATGAGTATTATTCACAATCGACCAACTTTTAAACATGCGATCTAAAGGGGGGCTGCCACTTGTGCATATTTTTCTGGCCAGTTTGTAACTGTCTTTTCAGTTTTCCCATGTAATTTTAGATGAGGTATGTGTATACTTCCACTATTACTACTGTATACCACCACTAACTGCTTAGTGGTTTAAGCCGAAAAGTGGTGAGGAATGAATGCTGCTTTTCTTACTGCTCAAGTCTTCTCTGCTCCTTGATACTCGAGAACATGAACATGAAAATTCTTTTGATTCTTTTTTTGTAAAAGATTATACGAAATCAGCATTGAAGTTCTTAGAGTGGGAAAATGATCTGAATTTTTATGTACAGTTGGTCCCATTTTTTAGCTTCTAAGATTCTCTGGAGTAGAATGTCTGACCTCCACCCCATATTGCATGGCACCTCCATTTATCTAGAGCACGACACTACTGGGCAACCTGTGCTGCCAGCAGGTAAAATGATCCCACTGATGAAATCACCAGACAGAAACTCCACTGGGGGCAAGACAGTTAAGGTGACTATCGAAGAATTCAGCTCCTTATGACAATATGCATGCTATGAATGAACCTCTGACTTTGAAATTTTGACTTTTTGTGGCAACTGAGTATCATATGGATCATACTCATGCCTTCTATTATTGCTGTTTAGACCATTTAAATTATTGCAAGAGCATGGTTTTTGTTATGTTCGAATTTTATAATGGTCTCTGATTATCTTTGTCAATGGACAGGGAGACTGAACTTGGTTTTGAATAATTCCACTTCTCTTGGTCCCTTAAATGTTAACTCCTATGTTCATTTGATTTTCAGAAAAACAGGGAATCATGCACTTATGAAAGTACGTCCTCCGGTGTGGCATGCACCATTCAAGCCATTATAGGTGTTTTAAGACATTGGTAGTGTTTTAGTCACCTAGCTGTTTTATATGGTTAGGAACGTCTGATGGATAACTGGTGGAAGAAAGAACAATAAACAACAAAGATACAAGCACACGACACAGAGATTTACGTGGTTCCCTCAAGATCGAGATAGGTGCATGGACTCACACAGATTCTACTATGCTCTGAGGCAAAAGAAGCACTCATAATACAATGAATAATCGTCTCTCGTCAACTGAGGGGTATATAATCCTAAGACAAAGCTAGGGTTTCTGTATCTCTATGTAAAAGTATGAAACCCCCCCCCCCCCCCCCACCCCCCCGGCATCAGCTGGGCCGCGGTGTTGTGCTTTCACGTACAGTTCTCTAGCACCATCAGGCTCCACGTAACATAACAACTTCCTGTGCTGCTCAATTGTGCAACATGATTTCCATCTGGGTACTGCCACCAGGTGTAAGAATTTGGGGTCTGGGTTCCTCTCACATCACACTAATCCTGAAGATCATCCAACGGTTTAGGCCCCAGGGAGAAGTCTTCCTAAAGAGGACTTCAATATTTTCCTTCTAATTTGTAGTTGGACCGGGCCTAACAATATGCCCTTTAGCCCTTATATGAAGGGTGGAAAACTTCTGGGCCAAAAGGCCCATTGAGCTTTCCAATCGCACAATTTAGGGTTTGAACACATGGTTAAGGTTACTTAGTGAGCAATTGAACATGTTATCCATTGCTTCTACAAATATTTAAGAGTTAAGATGATAAATTGAGCGTGATTGAAATCATAAACGTACCAATATAAGTTATTTAATCCCACATCCCATAAGGTTTTAGGAAATGTTATACCCTATATAAATCTATATTTTGGTGGGCAAATGATCAATTCGGGGCCAGTTGGCGGTTTTCTCTCTTCTCTAAGGTTATAGGCTCAAGCATGTTATTTTGGCCCAGGTCCATACCATTGGTGTAATTGAGATTCGTTTGTGGAACTCATTAGCAATTCAGAATACCCATAAAGTATTGTACGGGCGAGTATAATTCGTTTGTTATTCGAAAGTACATTTTAAAAATTCAGCAGAGCAAAATACAGTAAAATTATTTAAATTTTATTTTATTTTTTCATTTTTCCACTAAAAAATCAATTATTTAAGAAATAATTTAGGAATAATTCGCATTTAATATGGGTATAATATGATTCCTCATAAATATGAATATATTACAGAATCTTTGAATAATATTGCTGTATAATACGTTTTATTAAAAATACGTCAAATATCCATATTAAATGGGAAATTGCTAACTAGGATCTCGAAAGGATGGTTCTAAGACGAAGATAGAAAAGAGATCACCTTTAACTAACCGAAGGAAAATGATTTAATTTATGGTTAGTTTTGCTGATCATTTCTTGAAAAAAAAATTATATTGCTAGGCACCTCCGATGTATTTTCAAATGAAAGATATCATGTTGCTTAAGCATAGCCCATTGCTCTACATCCACATTATCATCAAGCTTTAAGCAAGACGATTACAGTGATTAGTACTTAGTACGATGGTGCACCCGACGATGAGGCCCCGATGTCAATTGTTAATGGGAGCTATATGATCTTTAATCTTGAACATCCGGTGTGCTATCATGACCCTTAGGGCTCTCATGCAATTCATGGAGAAATCTCGTTATGGTTTGCACAAACACTTCATCGATGCTCGGTTGACTCGGAGCAGCAGCGCCAGCGGCAGCGACAGTGGCAGTCGCCCTCCCTCTTGAGCTCTACAAGAAATAAATGAAATTAGAATCACGTAAAGTTAAAATTTAATTTATACTTACAGAAGACATGCACCCTGTAAATGTAAATGTGATTTTTGACATTAACATAGGAGAAAAACTTACAGAAGATACCCTTCGCCGCTTTGGCGGTCTCGTTCTTGCGTCCACCATGTCAATCAGCTCATCAAACAGGAAAACAAATGACCCACAAACCTAATCAGCTCTTATGGAAGTGATATATATATTGCTTGATTCTGAATAATAATTGTATACTTTGTATATATAATTTATATCATTTGCAATCAAGGAATATATGAACTTCGTTTAAAGCCAATCGTCGAGCGTGACAAATCAGTTTTTTTTTTTGAAAACTGAGAGAGAGAGAAAAGAACGAGCCTAAATCACGTAGAAATTATATATTGTTCCTTTTACAGGCATAAATTTACCTGTTTTACGATGGCTTCATACTTTCTCAAGCACTGGTATTGCCTCGAATCATCTTCTTCCCTAGACATGATCAAACTTTCTCCTATTTCTACTCTCTTTTTTTTGTTTTGATTACGTTTTAGTATGAGGGGGGCTTTATTTATAGTGGGGGGAGGAGAATGGAACGAGTAGTTGCTTTAAAGGAGAAATGGCGCGAACAAAGCGTGTCACACTTCGCTTAAATTTAATTTGACCGTTACCTACGACCCCACCCAAACAAAGAAAGAAGAACAGAAAAGAAAAACCGTTATGTCCCCCACCATTTCGTCTCCCATACGCGTTCAAACGCCACCCTCGTGACGAGAAACCGTAAGAGTTTGAATGTCAAACCTCTCCGAGGGAGAGAGAGAGTCTGAATAATAACGGTAACTAGTTACAGAAAAATGTAAGAAAGAAGAGAGAGAGAGAGAGAGAGAGAGAGAGAGAGAGAGAGAATTTTCTTCAAAATAACGGTTAACTACTCACACCCACCAGGAGTATGTGAAGAAGGCATAACCAATGAGAAAAGGGTTCCTTCTCCTATAAGTTGAAACTTAAAAGATGGAAGGGATTGTCCAGGGTTCTCTTAACTTCATGATCCTTTCCTCCTAACAAGACCCAAGGTGAATGAATCTATAGGATTAATACTCTATATGGTATGCTAGCTCAAGATCAAACCACGTGACATTCATGCACAAGGTATTGGGACCCCACGTTCAATGGGTGCCTGCCGTTGCATAAAATTCAACACTACATGCATGATCTCAACCATCTCCTCCGTAAGTAGGTCTGTAGCAAAATAGGGAAAAAAAATTGGTCTCACACTCCTGAGAGAATGCCACGTGGAAACTCTTTCGGGCCAACTGATACATTAATAGGGAAATGTCAGCCTGATTGGTGATTTGTAGTCATTAGATTCAAGCATATTTTTTAATGGGATGATTCTAGCATTTCTTTATTTTTTCATTGTGGGGCCGGGGGTTACTGGGATCAAACGGCTAGAAATCACCTAATTTTAATTTGGTGTCTAGGTCCACATTCATGGGCCTGGAAAAAGATTGCAAAGTTTTTGCGTTCTCTCACGCTTGGAGATCAAGTTGATCTCCTGGTAAGAGTTCCGAGGATCATATCGCCACTTTTGGTTCTTTGCGTCTTGTAACATTTTCAAGTGAATTAATTGCACAGGAAACAGTGGCACACCGTGCAGTGGAGGGGCATGAGGGACCGAGCCACGCAGCTGAGGTGCCAGCACCAGGAATAGAGCAAAATATGCTCAACGGCATCTATATGAGCCAAGAGGCACACTATTCGAAACCTATGCTCAACGACATCACTCTTCCTGACCACTGACCCTACCGTATGGATGTTTGGCACATTCCTACATGGTCCGCAGACCAAAAATCATCATGATTGGTGATTTCGAGCCGTTGGATCTGAGTACACCAAATAATGCTAGAATCTCACGACTAAAAATCAACCCATATATGAAAAAATTACAACAGGGCTAGAATCATCAATCGGAGTACTGATTTTTGATAGCTCATAGAGACTCGTTCAGCAAAGGCGGACTCTGAAGAAGAGAGCGTTGATAGTTTAAACCGTGAGCTGATCGTTTGAGTCATCATCAGGGCCTTTTGCCACTTTGTTCTTAAACTATCGTTATATTAATTTTTTGTAATTTTTAATGAAGGGCATAAATACTCTAAGGGGCTTGCGAGAAGACTCGCTACTTTTATTCAATTATCAAATTATTATTTATCTTTTACAAAATTTACTACAGTACCCTTAAAAATTAACTTTTTACGAGGAAAATTGAGCTTCAAAAGAGTAACATCGTTGTTTAAGTGTCCTTTTAAGCCTTATCATCCTGGTTCTAAATGGTTCCTTTTAGTATTTTTTGTACTTTCAAAAATGTCTATATAAGAAACTTTTTTTATAAAATAGGGTATTTTAATAACACCCCCGTGAAATTTGAGAGTAACTATTAACACGCCTTAATACTTTCAAACTTTAGGAATACCCTCCTTGACCTAGTTCAACAGTGGTTGACTCAAATTAAAAACGACTTGAATCATATATGGTTAACATTGTACTTGCAATATTATGGTCCTTTCATAGGTACATTAACAGGCGAATGATGCGTGTCACGTTTTATAGTCAAATGATGGTTAAACTAGGTCAAGGGGGGTATTCCTAAAGTTTGAAAGTATAAGCTGCTATTACTAATTACTTTCAAATTTTAGGGGGTGTTACTAAAATACACAAATAATTAAGACATCTCTTACACATTAATCACCTTCACATATCTCTTCAATCGCGTTCATCTCACGGACCTTCCACTAGTCAATATAATATTTCTCTTTGCTTACAAAAAGAAAATGAATGCAAAGGTCGGAAAATAAAATAAGACAACCGCCATACGCAGAATAGAGAGTACGGTTTTTTGGGCATAGCCTTCCAACTAGCCTCGATCGCAAAATGGTCAGCTTAGCCTGGGAGCAGTTTCCAAATGAAAGTGTAGAACATTACTTGATTAGAATCATCCAATCAAGTCAATCTCCCGGATGGACCCAAGGATGTGGCCCCACGACGACGCCGGTGTATATACACTTAACAGTTATCAAACAGGCCCCTTTTGTATGGTACCTATCTCTTACAAACTAATCCTTCAAACCCGAATATTGTCCGGATTTTCCTGTAAAGAAATACACACCGCACTTCGAAAACCTTTCTATTACATGAAAATTTTTAGACTGATTTTAGTAACATACACAGTCAGGCCGAGCTACTCTTGATTTTTTGGGACGTAACAAAAGAAAACAGCCACGAGAGATCACACCAATAGCACAAAAATGGTTTGCAAAATTATGGCTTCTCCCAGCTTTTGTTTTCACCGGGATGCCAGTGACCAGAAGTTCAGGAGGAAAGATGGTGAGACGGCGAACCAGCTGATGAACGCCATGGCAGTAGCGGTCTCGAACCTTGTACAGTGATTCTGGGCACAATAACCAAGATCATTGCTAATGAGGACTGTTATGCCCGCAGATGCACAGGCCGCAGCAAATGTAAGCGTGGATGTGATCTGCAGCAGAAAAGCTCCCATCATAATAACCCAGGAAGAAAACAAAAAACATTGAAAGTATAGATCAGCTTAGAATAGATTATTATCTAGGATCATTCATCTGTAACATGAATTATGTACAAATTATATGCGATGTGTATACATATATCGAGTATATACATATCCTGATTTACATGAGTGAATAGGATTGATTTTCATGATAGGTTGCGCTAAAAATTGCCATTTTAGTCTTCGACAGTGTTCAAAACTCCATCAACAGGTCAAGTACTTGAAAGAGTCGGTGAATTGAATTTACTTCAATCAACTCTGGCAGGTAAGAGTTAACTTGGTTATTAAATAAATAAACAATAGTAATCTGTTTTCGAGCCCTTGGAAATATCAAACCAACCATGGAAAACTTGGTGTACATATCTAGCTCTAAGGAACTTGGGTTCTGGCGTGCATCGAAGCTGAATCACGTGTAAAGTACTGAAGTTATTAAACCACGGTTCTTGGGTGATTGTAAATTATTTTGTATATATGGTAAAAAAAAAAAACAAGTAAATAGTTGGACCATCAGTAAAACTTGTAAAAGGAAAACTAAATGTCGCTCTCTACAAAGTACCATCAGCCATAGTTTTTCTTACCCCATCACCAATGGTGAACAAACTGACCACACGGGAATTCCGCAAGCAGCGTCTCACTAGAAGGGCGTATATGTCAACTATGGCTAGGGATAGGCTCCACAAGCTTTGCAAACCAACTGCGGCAACAAGGTAGCTGACACAGCAAATACCAGAACAGCTTTTGTATTATGAGACAGCAAATACCAGAAAGACTTCTTGCTTCCAAACTCACAAACTAGAAAACAGTTAATCCAAGCATTGCAAGCAAAATAATTAAGAAACAGAAAACATAAACAATGAAAAGAAAGATTGGCTTCAAGTAGAATAGATCACAAAGCTTCTATTCTAAAACTAGACCAACTAGTTTCTGTTAGTCTTAAGAAAGCCCGAGTCCTCAACACCTACTGTATAATATTGTGCCTGTGAGACCCGAGAGATAGGGGATGGTTGCAAGAAGACCTTATGTTTGAGACACTACTATTTAGTAATAACTCGATGTTCGGCTAGTGAGATAATAGATTTAATTAAAAATTATCATGATTAAAAGTATCATGTATTTGATTTGATATTCTTCTTATTATTTATTTATTTTTAATATATTGACTTGTAGTTTCTGTAATAAAAAAGAATATTGCACATTAACACCTACTCTCTTCATATAATACTAATTCAGCTGTTCAACCAATGAGATAATGAGTTTAAATGACAACTATCATGATTTAAACTCTCAGGTATTTGGTCTCACGCATAGTTGCCAGAAAGGGAAACAGGTGCGAGATGTGGCCCTAAAAGTTTCATGTGATACAGGAAACAGGTGAGAAGCATCAACGGAGACGTTAGTGGAAAAACAGATTTAAAACGACAAGGGAAATGACAGGAGAGTGAGCTCTCCAATTTCTCTGTCTATTTCATCCACTAATAAGAATAAACTTGGGGGGGGGGGGGGGACGACCTTGTGAGCCCTCTTTTTTCTTCTTTCCTTTCCTCTCATTCTTTCTCCTTTCCGTCTTATTTCCTATTCATCACACACAATGACCAATGGATGAGCCAAGGTACCATTATCATGCAGTGGAACATCAAGTAAAAACTGATTGGCTATGTTAACTGGACACTTCAAAATGAAACAGGTGCCCAATACTTCCTTTTGTAGCCATGTTAATGACAAACCCCGGCCATGTCACAGCTGTAGCTAAGTAACATAGCTGATTGACCTTGAACTCATTGTTGCATTTCTCCTTCGTGCATTTTAATCTGGTAGGAATTCATGGTCAGAGGATTGGGTTCTAGTTTGGGAATATTGTATCATCAATTCTGGGTCATTCATTCCTATCCCATGCATGACATGCCTTACAAAGTGTAAGTTTTATACTTCAAATGCCCCTATATATGCTGCGTCTTTCTCCACGATAAACCTATCGTTACCTCTCCACATTCTCTTCGATACAATGGTACTTTACCTCAATGCAATGGCTACAAATTTAATTTTATCCAACAGTGATACATCCATTGGATACACACGTCCATCCAGCCGCAAAACAAAGTCTTTAATATGATATCATTTCTCCCCACGACATCTATGCTTCTATCCAATGCGCTACATAGCTTCAAAAGAAGACTAGTAATAGATTTCAAACCTGATTAGATGGGTTTTTCTAGTGACATTGCATGGTGTTTTAGACAATGATAATGCATAGTTAGTACTTAGTACCACTGAGACTTATTTATTTAACTACTATCCACCTTCTTCACCCAAATGCCAACTATCTACTTCATCCCGCTCCATTCACCCAATCCCACTCAGCTTCTTCACTCCACTACAATCCATCTCCTTCACCAAATTACAATCTATATTCTTTACTCGATTACCATCGGTCTATCATTCAATAACCAACAATTTTCATTTTCTTCACATAAAATCAATCCGTTAGATATATCCTTTCTTCATGCAGCAGTTACATGTGTCCCAACCTATGTAACAATGACACGGACATGTGTGTCAGATTCCAACACAGATACAGAGTGTCTGACAAGGCACCTTTAAGAAGTCTGAAACATGGACATGACCGTACACATGTACGATAATATAATATTTCAGTTATATTGAAACCAAAAGTTTTTTTAAAATAAAAATAAGGCGAGAGGTATATGAAAAGTAAAATAAAACATTTTTGTATGTCATGGAGCTATCCAATAACATAACAAATATAAATAGATTTATAAAAAGGAAAACTATCAAACAACTATAGTTGTGTTTAACAACTTAAAAAAAGTATTGTATGGGGGATGAAACACACGAAGCCTCTTCTAGAAATCAGTTTTATAATAAAAATTATCAAAATAAAAGGTGATACGGCCGCACGTGTCCGCGTGTCCGCATGTCAACATGTCCAACACGGCAAAAAACCCAAAAAGTGCCATGTCCTTGTTACATAGGTCCCACCAGTGACCATGCTCCCTTATCCACTTAACCTCCGTATCTTTAAAGAACCATGGCAGAGCAACTCGTGGTATGCTAGTCTTCATTCAAGGTCAAGCATGAATTCTCTGATCAAATTAGGTTCAAGGCCCGATGTTTCATGTATGACAGCCTTCACGTCAGTTGTGCTTTACATTACCACTAGAGTTCAAGATATATTGCAATTTACATGGCTGCCCCGAAGGTTCAAAGTCCATTGAGGCTCCTACAAGAATGCATGTTTTCGTAAGACAGATTGGTTATATGACCGACAATGCAATGCTCCTAACAATGTTAAGGTTGGGGCCATCGTGCATGTTACAATTTATCTCTAGCTAAGGCATTATACACATGGTTCAAAGTATTGCATCGTCTTGAACTATCTCGGCCAAGAAGTCAAATTCATTAAGATATCGAAACAGTTCATAGGGTTATCTATCATCTCCTACCAAACCTTAATTAAGTATTAAAAGATTGGTTTGTTAACATCAGTTTTATAGCATATGTGTCTATAACACATAAAAGATAAATGACAAATTTTTAGCTTAATAAAGCATAATATTATCAACATGTATCTTGTATTTCCCATTGTCTCACTCCATCTCACTCGAGACCAAGGTTTTAAATTTCAGTTTCGGTAACCATTTCGGTGAGGTCCAAAACCAAAATTTCAGGCGGAGGATTTCGCTTTAGAAAGCTATATTTCGAGGATTTCGGTACTCACCTAAACGGAAATTTCAGCATTTTGGCCGAAATTTAAAACCTTGCTCGAGACATCTTGTTGAGTCAGCTTACCAAGACACAGAACTAGACCAAAGTAGAGTTTGGCCCTGATGATATGGTTTCATAATGAGGACTAGCTTAGCGGGTAGTAGCATTGTCAAGGCATACCATCTTGGTTGAAGCATAACCCTTTCTCTAATGTTGGTGTCGATGGACACCTTCCTTTAGTGTTCCTAGACATAATTCATCCATACCAAGGTTCTACTCAATCATTAGCTCCAAATAGTCAAATCACACTGCTCACCATCACCCACAAGCCACATGGGCATGCATCAAACAGATCCCCCACACGTGTTAAATGCATGTACAATACTTAGCAATGCATTCCCCAACCAATAATCAACAAAAACATAACATTGAAAATCCAATATAGATGGATAAAAGGTCTTTAAAACATACATCCAAGAACAATAAGCAAAAAGATACAACAGAAACTTAGGTAACCTGTGTATAAAAAATAAAAATAAAAATCTGATGCTCAAGGTTAGTGGATGCTTTTAAAGCCCCGTTCCAACTTTCATGGAATATATTTATTTTTAATTAAACAGAAATCTTTACAACAACTGGATACATCCTTAACAGTTATCACACGTGTGTGTTTGATTGGAAAACCTGTTTGTTCATTTTCGAGGTGTCCACCTCTACTTGACAGACGCAAAGTAACAAAGATACACTGAATCAGACCAAAAGGCGATTGCTAGACTGAAGCTCAGCAAATTTTCACCACTCTTACTGTAATGTGTTTGGAACAAAATCTATCCAGGGTAGTACATTCTCAACAAAAGCTACTTGCCAAAAAACAAAAAATCTCACCCCAATCTAAGTCAATTAATTTGATGATAGCATCAAGCCATTGACAGAAATTTGTTTGGTGGCAAATGTCTCTAGGCAAGGAGCCGCACGGGATTTGTTAAATCCCAATGCATAAAATAAGTTTTAAAAGCTTCTCCTACAAACCGAAGTAACAACACATATGGGACATAAGAACATAACCAACTGCACCGAAGCCACCGATTCTGTGCAGAATGCAACACCGTCGCCAAAATGTAAATCTACTCCATATGACTCAGTCACTATGTCTAAAGGAATTGAGGATTATATTGAGATTCCATATGACTCAGTCACTATCTCTAAAGGAATTGAGGATAGAAGTACTGGATAAAGAAAGTGGAAGAATAAACACAAAGAATATGTTACCAGAAGGCTGTGACCGAAGGGAAATCACTGGTGGAAGCCATGATGCAAAGCGCTGCAACAGCAAACAGAAATTGACAGATTCGTAAGGCAAGGCCACCGAGGGTACCGGGCATGCCTTGGACGTCCTTCATCCTCACTCTCGGCGCATTGTTGATACCATCAGTGAGAGGAGGTGCTTCTACTGGGTGCACCGAAGAATGGCTCACATTCATCGCTTCAGCAAAACTTCAATCTATTGCCCGATCATGTCCATGGAAATCAAATGATAGTAACGAAGCGCACAATTCGAATCCCGAGCTCAATTTTCGTGGAAGTAATGATCTCCTACCTCAGCGCCCCCGTCTCATTGATTCTCAGAAGATCCAACTCTCAATCTCAATTGCAGGGAAACAATCGCTGCCTCTAGACAGAGATTTCCGGACAACAACGCAGGCTCGTAGCCTAATTACACGAATTATACGGAGAAAGACCCCTCTCAATCATTTTTCGATCGGCAAAACCCTAATTCAATTGAATTACGCCAAAAATGAAACTAAATCACGCTAAGAACCCTAACTCTACAGAATCTAAAGAGCAAGATCACTCGTTCAAAGCCCTAATATCATCAATTCACATGGGTAAATGAAGGTAACCCCTGGTTATGAGATCTAAATCCTCCTTCCGACGAATGAGAAAAGAAAACTCTGAACTTCCACCGATTTGAGTAAAATAAAACAAATCTCCGACTCAAAACCCTAATTTCATCGATAATAGGGCAACGAGAAGCAAAATACCTGGTTCAGATCTCTAATTCACTGGATTAACAGAGAAGACCAAAAACAATAAGACCTCTCGTTTTAAGATTGAAATTCTTCTTCTTTTCGAGCAATCAACGAAGCAATGGAGAGGAAATAGAGATCGATTTCGAAGTAGTGGAAGAAGAGAGAAGAAAAAAAAATATATACAGAGGAGAAAGAGACCAAAAGAATGATAAGCTCAGTTAGCGTAGGGGCTACCTGCTGCGTCAGTATATGAGTTTTGAGTAGATGGCGGTCCGCATTTTAGCGCAATTCAGTACTTGTATCTCGCTGACCGCCCACTATAAGCCACGTGGCACCCTTTTAGAGGACTATGACCGTAAGGATGTTTGGTCAATCCCTAGATGAGTCTACAAAAAAATCAGCCTGATTAGTGATTTTAAACCTTTAGATCCTCGCACCTAAATAATGGCCAATAATGCTGAAATTCACACGGTTAATATCAACCCGTGAAAATGACTACAATCCAACGCTTAGAAATCACTAATCTGGCCTAATTTTGGTTTGTAGGCCCATCTAGAGATTGGTCAAACATCCATACGGTCGATATCCTCTAAAAGTGTGCCACGTGTCTTATATTGTGGGCCGTCATCGGGTCGGTCATCAAACGTTCCCCTTGAGTTGCTTTGGCAGACAAAAAAGCAACTCTTGGATTACAGACATTCGTCTGCATGCCGATCACACTATGAGCCACGTGGCACTTTCTCAGAGACCAATGTTTTTTCTCATCCCTAGGTAGACCTATCCGCCAAAAATCAACATGATTATTTATTTCTAATCTTTTGATCTGAGTAATGCTCGAATCCCACGGTTGAAAATTAACTCGTGAAAAGTACTCAAATAAACGGTTATAAATCACTAATCAGATTGATTTTTGGTCCGTAAGTCTAACTAGGGGATGGGACACAAATCTGTACGATCAGTGGTCTATGAGAAAATTCCACGTGGCTCATACTATGATCCGTCATCAACGTTGATGACAGACGTCCAATCATCAAAGAATTGCTTTTCTTTCTATTGAGAGTTCACTCAACACGTGCCGCGCTTTGGGAACTTTTGCACACTAATTTTCTGAGTCTCCGCATGTCACGTGATTACTGAAAAATAGAAGTCATCGCATGCCACGGATGTGCGTTTAACAATTAACGGCCGACTTGTTATTCTCACATCTGGCAGAGTTCAACCAATTCAAATCATCCGATCTACTTTCTGTTATCGACAACGATGAACATGGAAAAATTTGGAGAAATCTGTGTCTGCAAACGTATGCAGACTTGGTTACACAAAAAAAAAAAAAAAACGTATGCAGACTTAAAATCATGTAAACATGAGTAAAACTTGTGTCACAAGATGTTGTGACGGAAGCCGGTCACAGCATTCAATATGAGCCAGGTGGCATACTATTAGAGGATGATGATCGAATGGATCTTTGGCCAGTCCCTCGGTGGACCGGAACACAAAAAATCAGCTTGATTAGTGATTTCTAACTGATTCTATTGAAGTTATTTTCATGGGTTGATTTTAATGGTAGGACTCTATTGAGCGTTATTTGGGTGCAAAAATCCTAAGGTTTTAAATCACTAATCAGGCTGATTTTTGGTTTGTAGGTCCACCGAGGGACTAGCCAAACATCCATACGGTCAGCGCCCTCTTATCGTGTGCCACGTGGCTCGTATTGAGTGTTGTGACTGGCTTCCATCACAACATCTTGTGACACAAGTTTTACTCTCTAAACATTGTATCCACAGTTGAATGATCCTTGAAAAACATGTTTTTGATTTATAAATTATTTTTTTTTATGGCTAAAATATTTTATTTTTGAAAACAGTGAAATAACACGTTTTTTCTAGGGACGGGATATTGGCACCTGCGTTTTCGCTTAGTAAACCCAAAAATCCCCCTCCCTCCTTTTCACTCATCACACCCATAAAAAATAAAAACCCAAAAAATCAAACAGAGGAAGAGAAGGAGAAGAAGAAGAAGAATAAGGGGAAGGGGAGGACGATGACGCTGCATCCACCACCACCATAGAAGGGAGGAGGAGGAGGAGAAGAAGAAGAAGAAGAGGAGGACGACGACGACGACGCTGCCGCCACCACCACCATAGCAGGGAGGAGGAGGAGGAGGAGGAGGAGGAGGAGAAGAAGAAAGAAGAAGAAGGAGAGGAGGAGGACGACGACGACGCTGCCGCCACCACCGCCACAGCAGGGAGAAGAAGAAGAAGAAGAAGAAGAGGAGGAGGAGGAGGAGGAGGAAGAGGAGAAGGAGAAGGAGAAGAAGAAGAAGAAGAAGAAGGGGAGGACGACGACGACGACGCTGTCGCCACCACCGCCACAGTAGGGAGGAGGAGGAGGAGGAGAAGAAGAAGAAGAATAGGAGGAGGAGGAGGAAGAGGATGTTGCCGCCACCAGCACCACCGCTGCAACAGGGAGAAGAAGAAGAATAAGAGGATGAGGAGGCCGCTGTCGTCGCAAGTACGTCTCTCTCTCTCTCTCTCTCTTGCTCTCTCCCTCTCCCACTCACTCTTGATTCTGGGTTGCATCGGCAACCCCTGAGGCCGAGTGTGGCATTAAAAGCCGAGTGTGGAATGCCACACTCGGCCTCGAGGGCTACTAAGGGTTGCCGAGAGAAACACGTACCTGCGGCGGTGGTAGCGACGACGACGACGACGGCATCCTCCTCCTCTTCTTCTTCTTATCATCTTCTCTGTTATTTTTTTGTGTTTTTTTTTTTTGGTGGATGGGTGTGATGAGTGATGGGTTTACTGAGCGAAAACGCGGGTACCAATATCCCGTCCCTTTCTCTATGGCATCCAACAGTGCTAACCGCTAACAATGTTTGCATACATTTTTTTGGACTTGGGGGCTGTTTGGTTCCTAAGGAAAAGAGATCCAATGGTGAATATTTATCAAGACAGACTAAATATTTATACATACCAATATTTAGCTACGTTTGGTATGTGTATTATTAATTGGCTTACTTCATTTTCTTTCAATTTGTGTGGGTCCCACATTCAAAGTAAGTCAAGTATGGGTTAGGTGAATATGTGACCTACATATTAGGTCACAGGATCCAAACTGTCTCATTTTAATCTTTTTTATATGTTAAAAAATTATTTTTATTGAAAATAGCGATTTTCTTATGAGAAGCTAAAATGTTCCAACAAGGCTTATTTGGTGTGAAAATATTAACTCAAGGTGGGAGGTGATTAAATACTATGCCACCATGGCGTGTAAATTTATGGGTCCGGCTAAATATTTGGCGCGGGCAAATACGTGCCAAACACACTCGGACAAATATTAATGCAAACAAATATGTTATTTTTCCGCCGTGGTGGCCTACCAAACAGGCTAATAGATTTCTTCCAAAAATTTAGTAATGTAACTACTAAAAATAATTATTCAAATCCCAAGAAAAAAAAATCTAGAAATCGTCGCATGAAAAACGTTGGAATCCAATGGTTAGAGATCAATTAGGCTGATTTTTTGTGCAGATCCATCAGTGGTGGTCGAATATTCATGGGCAAGTGGCCTAAAAAAGTGTGCCTACTGCTATATTTTTATGCGCTTTACATGAAAAATGTTTCTTTCGTTTCATGGAGCACAAATAGGAAGGGAAAAATCTCTAATAGACCATGAATGTTTGATCCACGCTTGGGTGAATCTAAACACAAAAATCAGCATGGTTGGTTGTTTCTAGCTTTTATATTTGAGTACTTTCTTTATGATGGGCTTGGAATAAACCATAGGTCGATCTCCATGAAGCCGATGATAAAAAGTGCTATAAAAATCACCAATCACGCTAATTTTTTATATATAGGTCTTCCAATAAGGTCTTTGTGTGGCAATTTGAGGGGGTTCTTTATCAAAAATTTGATACAAATTCTGTATCATAGAATGACCCAGAAAGGAAGTCCACTTCTTCTCAACCATGAGTCTTTTTTTGCTCAAAGGCATTTTTGAGCAAAAAATTCCTGAAAGACGGCTGTATGAGCCAAGTGGCACACTCTCTGAGACCACTTTCTATGAGGATGTTTGCACCACTCTTAGGTGGACCCATAGTCTATGCGATCTTCGAGACTATTGGTGTCTCGATCGCAGAGGCTGACTGTAAGATTACAACTGAGAACTTCACGTGGTGGAGGACACCGGGGGGGGGGGGGGGGGGGGGTTACGTGTAAAAGACACTTCAGCGCTCAAATTAAAAATTGAACTCAGTGTTTGGATGAGGATGTAGTCCACGTGCCATGTTAGGAAGGATGATGAGTACTAATCATGGGGTCACACTATACCAAAAATATCTTCACTTATCGTCATTATATGGTGTCTAGGGGGCTTGCCTTAGCTTCTGTTGTTTATTTCGAGATAATTCTTGAGATCGATCAGTTGAGCTTTTTGAGGGTCAAGTTGGCACCATCATCTCCACGGGTCCGTATTTCACCATGTTGTCACATTTTATGTGCATCATGACATTGTTAACCTTAGGACATATATCTCGGGGTGCCATGTGGTGACATCTAGTGCAAGGATTATTCTTTCCCTTACCCAAGTCATTATTATACCCAAGGAAATAAATTTTGGTTTCGAGGTTTATTCCAACCAGCTCGAAAATAAAATTATTGTGTAAATATTTCAACCAGTGTTGAAATAATACATTTTTCATGAAAATTGTGAAAATAATGCAGAAAATGATGAAAATATTGTGGATTTTTTTTTTTTGAAAGGTCTGAAAAATGATAAAACAAGATCTCCTAAATATGGTAGGAGATCTTATTTTTCCAACGTGCTCGAACAAATCTTCTTGTTCCAGTGAGTATAATGCCCAAGGAAATTGTGGAGATATCCTAAATATGGTAGGAGATGATCTATTGGATATCTCCACAATATTCTTGGTGAGGTGTGCAAAATTGGCACAGTGAGTGTATATACAGTGCACACACACATATTCTATATATTGGGTCACTATCAGATTGGAATTGGATCGATCCAGTACCAATCTGATAAGTAAAAATAAGGTTCTGGACCCAGATTTTCTATTGTTTTTGTAAGTGCTGGACTCAGATTTTCAAATCAGATCGGATCTCTAGTCGATCCGATCCATTGCCGGCCCTAATATTATGTATAATTTTAGAAAACATATTTACTATAACGTATAACATTTACTTAATTTTTTAAATGTTTCAATATTTTTTTGAAAAACAATTTAACTTAACCAACTTGTATAAAGGACTAAATTATGCAACATATAATCAATAAAAAAATTTATGTACAATCATAGATGTTTAGGGTAAAAATCAATAAAATTGGAGTTTTTTTTTTTTTTTCAAATCTTAAATTTCACCTTAAATGATTTTCAATCCAAACACAAATCTAGTGTAAATGTATCGTAGATTCACAGATTTGATGCATTTACACCTAATTCGTTTATTTATAGCAAGATATTTTATACTTATGTATATTTTGAATTTGAAAAAACTATATTCGATTTGTCCTTACGATCAATCCGCGAATCAAAAAAGCTACATTGGATTATTTTTTTTATATAAAAATATAATATGAGATTTGTGGTAGTTTTGAGCTCAAATGCAAAGTTAATTACCTTCTCAATTGAAATGCTTTCATACATATCAAAATATTTTGACTGAAATAATATATATTTATATTGTTAATTGATCAAAATTTACTCACATATAATGCTTAGACATGTATGAAAATATTTCGTGAAATTTAAAATTTTCATGTATGTATTCTTTCTTCTCGGTAACTTAGAAAATGAAAATATTCGAAATATTTTGATAATTTCCTTGCTTATACCTTACCATGTATAGTACTTTTTTCCATGTAAATTGTGACCATAATTTAATAAACACATTTATAAATGTTATTATAATAGTTATGCTTGAACCCCATTATGTTGGTAAAAACCTCCTTAGAAAATATTTGAGAAAGATTGAACTTTGAAAGTGGATCGATCACCTTTAAATATTCTACTTAAACAGAGATCAAACTTGGATAACAATGATGATTGCCAATTTGATTTGATTAGATCAAACATCTTAAATCTAGTTCGAGTTCAAATTAAAGCATGCTCTCGATCTAGCCATGAAGTCCAGTCATGGAGTAAAATTTATGACACCGACAAACTCATACGAACACTAGATCACACGATCAAGCTTGTATAAATATTCCATGAAAGATGAACTAGAGGGATCAGTAGAAATCAATACAACATTTCCATAAGCTTCAAATGATGCAAAATTCAGAGAATTATTGGGAAAAAAGGATCAATGCTTCAAATCTGCAGGCTCTTTTGATGTCCATCGATTGAAGCATTTCGAGAGCCAAAAAATCTAAGGTATTTTAGTAACACCCCCCTGAAATTTGGAAGTAATTAGTAATACCCTTATAAACTTTAGGATTATCCCCCTTGACCTAGTTTAACCATCATTTGACTAACATTAAAACTAGACATGCATCATGCGCCTGTTAATGCACCTATGACAGGAGTCACAGGACCATAATATTGCAAGTTTGCAACATTTGGGGAAAATTTTGAACCAGCCACATTTCGCCA
The DNA here is from genome assembly GCA_035048495.1 of Euptelea pleiosperma. NCBI lineage: Eukaryota > Viridiplantae > Streptophyta > Magnoliopsida > Ranunculales > Eupteleaceae > Euptelea > Euptelea pleiosperma. The sequence goes on along the minus strand of CM068540.1, from coordinate 36,051,149 downwards.
AGTTGATCAATGGCCCTATGTAGCGCATTTTTCCAGGCACAGTGACCGCATGGATGCTAGGCCAATAAGCCATACACACCAAAAATCAGTTTGATCAGCTTCGAAGATTTGTCAGCTCTAAAAACTAGGAAATCTGCTCAAGCAAGGAGAGAAATGAAACTGCTATGGAGATTTAAGAAATCCTAGCAGCAATAGGAAGGTGTTTGGATTTTGCAGCAGAAAAGGCCGTCATTTTCTGCGTCTATGTGTGGAAAGAGAGAGGGCCGACCCTTGAAGATCGTTAGCTCCAAAATCGGTGTTGATGCTGCTGCAACGATGGGCTCTGCTGAGGGAGGCTGCAAAAGTACAGAAGAGGATCTGAATTCACAAAACCAAATGGGAATGGGAGAATTTTAAGTAATAGGGTTTGCTGGAATCCACGGCGGAGGTGACCCAACTTAAAGTACGCCACTATCCAGATATTTTGGAGTAAACCTTCGCTCACACCAGGGTATAGCTAGGTGTGAGCGAAGCCGATCACAGCCCATAGTATGAGCCACGTAGCATACTTTTAGAGGGAGCTGACCGTATGGATGTTTGGCCAATCACTAGGTGGACCTGCAAACCAAAAATCAGACTGATTAGTGATTTACAACCTTTGGATCTTTGCACCCAAATAACGCTCAATAATGCTCAAATCCCACTGTTAAAATCAACACATGAAAATAACTTCAATCCAACGCCTAGAAATCATTGATCAGATTCGTTTTTGGTTTGTAGGTCCACCTAGTTATTGGCCAAACATCTATAAGGTAAGCGTCCACTAAGAGTGTACCACGTGGCTCGTACTGTGGGCTGTGATCGGCTTCGCTCACACACCGGGGTGTGAGGTGTGTGAGCGTAGTTTACTTGATATTTTGGACGATGTGCCCCCAAAGTTTTGCAAAATGACCGCGCCAATCCCAATATTTTCTCTCACGTGGTTTCCTCTAAAATACGCTTTTAGTCAACAATGCGCACCCATTGCTTTTAGAGAGGTGAGTGGGCATCTTTACTACTTCAAGGATTTTTTTTTTGACCTAGCCATATTTCGATGGAGTGGAGCAGTTGCCCCACTTAGCCCAATGTAGGGCATGTTCATGGGCCCACTGACCGCATGAATGTTTATTCCACCACTCGTGGATATACACACCAAAAATCAGCTTGATTGATGATTTTTAGTCGTTGGATTTAGTACCCAAGAAACATGCTTGAATCCACAAGCTAGAGTCACTCCTAGATAAGAAATATGCCTGAATCAAACAGCTAGATTCACTCCTTTGAAAAGTGCTAAAATCCATTGGTTAGAATCATCAATCAGTTTTGTTTTGGGTCAGGTTTGGGGGACAACTATTTTTGACAATCATTTTGGTGGACCCACATAGAAGATGAATCAATGGCTGATTTTTGGTGAGATGATCTCCTCACCATATAGATCACCCCAAAAGAAAATCAGCCCACTCTGAAATTTCTAACCCCATCAAATGTGGTTTTCAATTTACACAAAAAATGGAGGGTCCATAATTCTTCAACTTCTAAACCAGTCTATGAATTTCGGAATGATTTGAAGTTTTGTGAGGATGATCTCCTCACCATGGAGATCATCCTCAGCAAAATCAGCCATTGATTCATCTTCTATGTGGGTCCGCCAAATGGTTGTCCCCCAAACTCGACCCTTTCGTTTTTAGTATCCATGCGGTCAGTGGGCCCAAGGACAAGCCCCACATACAACCGGATCGAAATGTGGCTGGTTCACTTACCTTTCTAAAAGCAACGGGTGCGCATTGTTGACTAAGCGTATTTTAGAGGAATCCACGTGGGAGAAAATATTGGGATTGGCATTCGAATTTCGAAGGTATTGTCGCCGTCATAGTGCACAACTTCGGGGCATTCCCACAGCTTACGGTGGCGTACTTTAAGTTGGGTCACCTCCCCGTGGATTCTAGCAAAACCCTATTACTTACACAGCCATCCCCATTTGGTTTTGTGAATCCGGATCCTCCTTCGTACTTTTGCAGCCTCCCTTGGCATAGACTACGTTGCAGCAGCAGCAGCAGCAGCAGCACCGATTATTGCAGCTTACGATCCGTAAGGGTCAGCCTTCTCTCTCTTCCATACACAGCCGCAGAAAATGAAGGCCACCTTAGCTGCTGCTGCTAGGGTTTCTTAAATCTCCAGAGCAGTTTTCATTTCTCTCCTTGCTTGAGCAGATTTCCTGGTTTTTAGAGCTTACAGATCTTCAAAGCTGCAATTTCGAGACCGTGTTTCTGTTCAAATACGCCTCTCAAGATGTTCTGGCGCATGCCTGCTCTTTCTGCCTCTTCTCCTGTAAGTGGAACCCTACCCAATTTATGTATTTAGTTTTTTTTTCCATTTTTCGTTTTGTAGATGGAAATGCTTTTATGTGGGTTATTGTTCTCTGCAATTCGGTAGAAGTAAATAGATATTGTTTATCTTCGTTTGTTTTTGGTTTTCGATTAGGGTTTTTGCGCGTTAACGGCAAATAGTTGTTTTCCGCAATTCTCAGTTCTCGATGAAATCGAGCAGTGTACACGGAGCCAGTTTTGGTCACTGAGTTTTCCGATCTGGAGTGCATTTTTTGTCCAGTTTCCTGCTAAAGAATGTTGCATCTTCTAGGATTAACGGTTTAATAAATGCGGAAGAATTGTAGCGTTATATTTTCCAATTATTTAAGACTTTTAATACAATTTTCTGCTGGTAAAATTAAATTTCAATTTCAAGTTTTCCGGGCCAAGGATAAAAAATTTGGGAGTTTCGAAAAATCTCTGTTTTTAGCAATTTGATTCTATTTATGAATTGAAAAATGTTGCTTTCTCTTGTTTAGACCCTCTTAGTAAATGGGGTCGTTTTGTTCAAATTTTCTTTGATAGCATAGCACGCTGGTTGGTTTCTCTACTAACTTTTGTGGCATTTTAACACATTTTATGAGTTTGAATTTAGATGCGGCACACTTTATAGGGCTGGAGATTGTTCTCTTTCTCAGTTTGTTGTTCTCTTGTTTTTGTCTATACTATGCTATGCTACCTTGTTTGTTTTGACTTGTGATTTCTATTTCCGGTATTTTTTTCGGTGGAAACGTTTTTTTCATGGGGACATCTTATTTGATGGTTAAAACTTAGAAGACCAGACAATATTGCATTAGTTTACTTGCATTCTGTTAATATTCTTTTCTTAAATGTTTGTAAAAGTCCTTTTTCTTACTACTACTACTACTATTATTATTATTATTGTCATCTATATTAATACTATTATTGTGCAGGTGGAATCAGTTTTAGACAAGGAAAATTTCACCTTGGAAGAGCTATTGGATGAGGAAGAAATAATCCAAGAATGCAAAGCTCTAAACAGTCGCCTCATAAATTTGTAATTTTCTGTTGCACTTGTATATTTCCTCTCTGTTTCCAAGGCAACAACTACTTATCACTCACATTATGTAACTTGTTTTTTGTCTTTCTTTGTAACAACTCATCATCATCATCACAAGCCTTTTTCCCAACGGTATGGGGTAGTCTTTTGTTTGCAACAACTCTATATAATAAATATAGAACAGCCAAACATTTTCAAAGAATGAGTGTAGCAGAGATAGGATGTTGAGATGGGTGAGCGGAAAGACTAGGAAGGTCGAAATTAAACATGAGCACATCTGAGAGAAGCCAAGTGTAACCCTAACAGGCAATCAAATAAATAAAGTTGATTGGGATGGTTTGTCAATGACCAATACACGAGAGAGGAGTTTTGGTGTGAGTTGAAGGCCTTTAAAGTGACGAGGACGATAGGAAAGAACGTGGATGGAGGTCGTAAGAAAAGATCAGAGGGATACACTCCAACAAAAGATATGGCCCTATAGAGTGGAATGGCAGAACAAGATTCGTGTAGCCAACATAAAATAGTTGGGATAAAGCTTTGTTGAATGATTGATGTCTTTGTAACTTCCATTTCCTTGATGTATCTATTTGTTATTGCACATTTTTTGGTTTAGCAGTTATTGGATGCATCATAAACCGAGTGATGTAAACAACTGTACACATTTATTAGTTTTGGCATAAAATGGAAGTTCTTGTTGTGGTCCTTCAAGCTATATGTATAGAAAGGAAGGCATGGCTAAAAAGTATAAAGTTCATTTTTTGTTCATCATATAAATTGACATACTTATAAAAAATATTTAAAATTGTATGGAAATCGACATTCCATAAATTGTAGACTTAAGGCGGAGCGCTTTGGAAGTTGATCCCGAAAGGCACTTATTATGTATTTATATTTTTCAGTCTGCGAGATAGAGCTCAGATAGAGCAGTTGCTTCGTTATATTGTGGAAGAACCCCCAGAGGATGCTGAAAGCAAACGGACCTTCAAGTAAATTTCTCACTTGATCGAAAATCAGTTTTGTTGGACTATATCATAGTCTTGGTTTTATTGTTTGATGTTGTAACTGTTCAAAATTATTACATTTTTGCACTCTTTGTACTTTTGTTTTTCACTTTTTTATTTATTTATTTATGATTTCATGTATTTCATGATTTAGGTTTCCTTTCATTGCCTGTGAGATATTCACTTGTGAAATTGACGTTATCTTTAAGACCTTAGTAGATGAAGAGGAGGTATGTGCTTCCATCATCTTCATGGTTCATGCACCCTTTTCATTCATGAAAGTTGTTTTGGTAATGGTTTACAGTTCTCATTTCGCATGCTTATCTTGTGCTTGCAGCTTATGAACTTACTTTTCTCCTTCTTGGAACCAAACCGTCCTCATAGTGCTTTGCTGGCTGGATACTTCAGCAAGGTAATACTGTGATTTTTGTTTCGTATTCTGGTCATGTTATGTTTTCATATGGGACATATAAATTACTTATATTTGCCAGTTAATACAGTTGGTTAACGTAATTGTTGTGGTGCTAGGTTGTTGTATGCATTATGTTACGGAAGACAGTGCCACTTATGAATTATGTTCAAGTAAGTAAATGCTTTAACTAACCTTTTCTTGTTGTGGATTCTTTACTTTTTTAACTTTTTACCCTTGTTTTATGAAAGCTTTTAACATATTTGGAGCGTGGAAGCAGTTTTTATTCCAGCAACTGAGTAATTTTTGTGAAACAAACACTAAACAGTAAAAAAAAATAGTAGTGTTCTTTATTATACAATGAAAGAAATTTTCACAACTTAACTAAGCTGGATGGGGCTCACCAAGTCGTATCAGTATTGCCCATTGAAGCTGGTAGGGACATGTTGGATAGCAGTATTTTCAACCTTGATAGATTGGGGCAAGTCAGGAAACTAAAAATTATTATTATTAGTGATTGCTATATATCTAAATTGTAGAATACCAAATATACATAACTAGCATGTGCTTACAAATATATTAGAGAAAACCCCATTTTGGTCCTCTCGGTTTTCCCCATGTGTATGCTGATATGCTCATCAAGAAACATGTTTGTGTAGTAGAGGCATGAGTGGATTGACTAGGACGGACAAAATAGGAATGAACACATCCAAGGGAATCTAGGAGTAGCCTCATCAGTGGATCAGAATCAGATAAAGGGAAGTTGGACGGTTTGACATGTATCGTTAAGATTAACGATGGTACTAGTGAAAATGAGTGGTTTTCTGCAGGTTGAAGGCTCTAAAAGGACAAGAGCAAGGCTGAAAAGGATGTGAATTGAGTTTGTAAGATGAAAAACAAATTCAAAGACACACTTAAGGGCCTAGGAGCCAAGAAAGAAGAGTGTTAGTTAAAAAAATTAAAAGGGATCCAGCCTATTATTGAAATAAACAACTCGCACACACTCCCTTTCCAAAAAAATCAATACACCAAGTACTACACTTAGATTTATTAGATTTGTTGCTAAAAGTATTTGTATTCAACCCGAAACTCCCGGCAGATGGCTAGTGACCCAAGGAAAGGGCCTAGGGAACCAGGAAAGAAGTGTGTTTGTTAAAAGAATTACCAAAAGTTGGGGAGAAAATATAGTTATGTCACAAGAGATGACAGTAGCATGGATAATTGTACTATTTGCTCATTTGGGGAAACGAGTGTGGGTGGTGTGAGCTTCCAACATTGGGGTCTGGGTGGAGTAGTGATCCTATGAGATAAGAAGACTATTGAAGTGACAGGGGAGCCTGTTGGTGCTTTCTCTATTTCGGTTCTTTGTAAATTGTAGACAATTTTCAGTGGGTGTTATCGAGTGCGTATGGGACCACTGATAAGTCCCTTTGTACTCAATTTTGGGAGGAACTAGACAACGTAGCAAGTTTGTGGGTGGGGATTTCAACGTCATTCGCTTCTCTCATGAAAAGAAGGGATGAAGTAAAATCACTAAAAATATGAGATTTTGTTTAGTTCGTTTTGAAGAACTTTTTATGGACTTGTCGTTGGGAGGTGAGCAATGCACATGGTCAAATTGCCAGGAGAGTTCTATTTGGTGCGGTTCGATAGATTATTGGTTTTGACTATTTTGAAAAGAGCATTGTTCTAGTATGTCACAGACAGCGATTCCTAAGCTGGCATCTGATTCTAGGCGGGCAATACATGTTGAAAGGTGGGCTCTTGCTGTATTGTGGTGGTATATTGAGATTCCCTTCACGTTTTCAGTTTAGATACATGTGGTTCCAGAGGTCTAATTTAAAGAGAAGGTGGGGGAGTGGTGGAGTACTTTTTATTTTGAGGGGAAAGCAAGGTCTATTTTTTGTTAGAAGCTTAAAGCTCTTAAGGAGAAGATTAAGTTGTGGAATTTGGAGGCATTTGGGAGGTTGGACCAGAAGTCAAAGTTTATTCTGGAAGATATTTCGATACTAGATAAGAAGGAAGAAGAGGAATCCCTATCTATGGAAGAAAGATGCAGGAGATCCAATCTTTAGGGAGAGTTCTAAAAGTTACCCAAATTGGAGGAGATTTTCTTGAAGCAGAAGTCAAAGATAGGATGGTTGAAAGAAGGGGGATAACAACACTAAGATATTTCTTGCATAGCGGATAAGCAATTTCATTTCCTGTCTTCATATAAATAGGCATTAGGGATGGGTAGTTGACTTATATTCAAGATTATATGCAGAACCTCGTTGTTATTGACCTTTGCTTGATGGCCTTGGGTTCACTAGTGTTTCTCTTGATTTGAGTAGTTGGTTGGAGAGATCATTTGATGAAGAGGAGATTCTTGAGGTTATTAGCTTTATGGAGGGGGATAAAGCTCTGAGACCTAATGGATTCTCTCTGGCCTTTTATAAACAATGTTTAGATGTGGTGGACATGGATTTCATAAAGGTGGTGTGTGAATTTCAGGATGAGGCTTCTTTGGACTATTATTCCAATGGCGTGTTCATGTCGTTGATCCCTAAAAAGAAGGGGGCAAAGGACATCACTGACTATAGGTTGATCAGTCTAGTGGGTAGTGCCTACAAAATGATTTTGAAAGCCTCGGTGTCTAGAATTAGAGGGATGTTATGTTTATTTCGTCTTCTCAAGAAGCTTTTATTTGGTATAAGCAAATGGGGTCTTACTGCAAACGAATGCATTGATTCGAGAAGATTAGGGGAGCCATGTGTGGTGTGTAAGATATATATGGAAAAAGGCATATGATCACGTGAATTGGGAGTTCCTGGATTATATCCTAGGGAGTATGGGTTTTGGCTTGAAATGAAGGAAGTGGGTTCGGAAATGTATACATCAGTGCTCTTCTCAGTGATGTTGAATGGTTCTCCAGCTGGTTGCTTTACGAGTTCGAGGGGCATGCATCAAGGGGACACTCTATCTCTTTTTTTGCTTATTCTTGTGATGGAGGCTTTTAGGAGGGATGATTCCGAAGGGAGGATCAACAAAAATACAGAAGGTTTTGGGGGTTGAGGGGGGAGAGTTATCTATTTCTCACATTCAGTTTGCAGATGACACTCTTGTTCCTGGGAGCGTTGTCGCATCACATGGGCTTGCTTTGTTGCTTTGAGGTGGCTTTGGGGCTTTGGATTAACATTTTTAAAAGCAAGGTGTTTGGAGTAGGGAATGTTGAGAGCATTGTGGAATTATCTACCATGTTGGGTTGCAGTATTGACTCTTTTCCTTCTACTTATCTTGATATACCTCTAGAGGCTAGCTATGGATCTATGACGTTGTGAGATTGTAGTGGAGAGGTTTGATAGGATGTTAGCAACTTGGAAAGAGGATTATCTTTCTAAAGGCGGTAAGCTAGTTTGATTAAAAATACATTGTCTAGCGTATTGATTTATTATCTCTATTTGTTTTACGTTCTGATGTGCATAGTTAAGAAGTTGGAGAAGATTATGAGGAATTTTGTGGCATGATAGAGATGAAAGGAGGAAGTATCATATAGTAAATTGGACGGGATTGTATGCTCTCCTAAGTTGAGGGGTTGTCTAGAAGTTAAAAAAATTCTAAAGCTTATGAATGAAGCCCTTTTGGGCAAGTGATTGTGGAGATTTGCTGAGGAAGTTGAGTTTTTGTGAAGTATGGTTGCTGTTAAATATAGAAGTAATAATAAGGCTTGGGAAAACATTCTTCATATGGTTGCAGTGTTTGGAGGGGCATTATATATAAAAAAAAAAAATTTCTAAGCATTTAAAGTTCGAGTAGGTAAAGGAGATGGAGTGAGTTATTGGGAGGAATGTCGGTGCAACGACCTTCCTTTCTAGGAGGAATTCCCGGTTATCTTTAATATTTTGGGGAAACATTAATATTGGGAGGACATAGTTGTGAGGTTGCTTGGGTGTTTGAATGTTTGTCTTATTGATGTTTCAATGGAGGACGCTTGCTATGGTCCATGGATGTTCCTTTGAGGTTCCGTTTTCCAGCAAATTGTGCGGGACTTTAAGGTCCCTTCCAAGGTGGCCTTTGTTTGGTGTGTAGCTTTACACAAGATCCTAACTTGCGATACCTTGATTGGGAGGGGAAAACTCTTAGTAGACTTTTGCTATATGTGCAAGGCAAGTGTATAATCAGCAAATCATCTTCTTTATTGCCATGTTGCTAGATAGGCGTGGCTGCGCGTGGTTCTTTTTTTTTTTTTTTCTCTCTTTGGGATTCATTTGGTGATGCCAAAGACAATGAGAGAAACTCTTGAAGCTTGGAATGTTTAGGCCCTTTTCTCTTTGTGGTAGACGTTTGTGGAGCTTGCTTTTGTTTCTCTTAGGTGGCGTTGGGTAAAACTTCTATTCAGACCTTCAGTCTGAATGGGCTGAAATTCAGTGATTTCGGCGATTAAGTGGCGTTTGGTAAGCAACTTAAGGTCTGAAAAAAGTGAAATTCAGACATAAGCAAAAAGTGAGCTAGGGGTCAATGCGGTAAGTGGTTTCGACGAAAAGCACCTAGAAAAGAGATTCTAAGGTTCTCTCTTAAATACCCCATAATTCCCTTTTCTTAAAGCTTCCTCTTTTAAAAACTAACGAAAGTGTCCTAATAAACATTTCAAAATACCCACAATGCCCTTGACTTAATTTTAAGACTTAAGATCTTTACCAAACAATCCAAATCAGACATAAACCATTAAGCTATCAGATCTTAAGCACTTTAAGCTTTTAGATCTGATAACTTAATTTACCAAACGCCACCTCAATGTGGGGATTGTGGAAAGAGAGGAACTATGGAGCTTTTGATGGTATTGAGCGAGATTGCCATCACATTGCCCTTTCCATTAAGGCCTTTTTAGTCTTTTGGTCTAAGATTTCCAAAGATTGTAAGAGCCTTCTTTTTGAAGATTTTGTTTTCAGGTGGGATCCTTTATTGTATACAGGTGAGTAGTGAGTTGTTTTTTCTTTTGGTCTTTCAGTGCTTGGTAGTTGATGCAGGACATTTAACCAATGCTCCCCAAAACCGCGACTGTTGGTAGCGTGAGATTAAATTCCTTTACTCATAGGATCTATCTAGGTTCCCGGTCGACATGACCCCTCGTGGGCCCATATCACACAAGCCACCCCACCCGAAGTATGCCCCATTTACGCAAGTTGCTCCACTCGAGCCCGGTGTGAAAATGCCCCTGCATTAATCACCCCAGGTGAGGAGACTCGAACACGAGACCTCCCGCTCTGATACCACTTTGATGTAGGACATTTAACCAATACTCCCTAAAAGCCGCTACTGTTGGTAGCGTGAGATTAAATTTCTTTATCTCATAGGATCTATCTAGGTTCTCGGTCGACACGACCCCTCGTGGGCCTATATCACACAGGCCACCCCACCACAAGTGTGCCCCATTTACGCAGGCTGCCCCACTCGAGCCTGGTGTGAAAATACCCCTGCATTAGTAGTTTTCTTGACCCCCTAGCCTCTTTGTTATTCCTGTGTTGTTTCATTGTCGTGTTTCTCAATAAAATTGTACTTCATAAAAAAACATAAGTCATGACTCTAAATAGAATTGCTGGTGGAACATGATTTATGTTTTCAACCCCAAATGGTCGGCATAGTTCAATGTCAATGTGATGATAATCAATAAATTTTTTTTTATAAGTAATAAGTATATTGAACAAAGGGACGAACCCCACCAAATACAAGTAGGAAGGGTCTTCAGAGGAAGGCCGTAACACAGAACAATCTACAAATCACATGGGCGAAGAACCTCTAAACATCTATTCCCATCGAAAAACAAAAGCATCATAAAATCACCCTCTAAGCTCATAACATGAGGAGGACCACAAATACAAGAGGGCTTTAATGCTCAACAACACCATGAGAATGTCTTCATCTATCCCTTCAAAAATACGAGAATTTCTCTCCTTCCATACAGCCCACATGATAACAAAGGGGAGTATTCGCCAAAGGAATCACCCTCTCCCAGTGAATGTCTCCAAAGCACTCCCTTGGACTAAATTGATCACATGACCCGGAATCACATGATCTATGCCAAAAAGGAGAAGAAAATCTGCCATATAGCGAATGTGAAGGGGCAACGAATCAACAAATGCTCCACTGATTTGGCGGTGGACTTACACAAGGAGCACCAATTAGATATCATCCCCCTACTGTTCAAATGGTCCACAGTCAAAGATATAGTAACGCCATTCCCCTACTGATCAGTAATTTTGTTACTTGATATCAAACTTTGTCTTCTTCCAAAACTACTCTACAATTAAAAGGCACCGTCCATGTTTTTCTCTCTCCCTATTTATTTATTCTGTTTACAACCAATCTCCTTCCTTTATTGAGAATAGGAGGATGGTTGGGCAAAAATTGTTAAGGAGAATAATTTTGATGGATAGGAAAAAAAAGGGAGAAAGTAATACATCATGGGTCTCCCACAGGTATGTCTGAAGTATGGTGTATGGCGTACCATCCTTATACCTACTCTGGTTCGAAGGGTGAGTCCCATCTAGGAAATCTTATATAAAACAAATACAAACCCCAATAGTTGATTGTGATCCCACAATTATTGTACTCTTATATATGAGTCCCTTAAAAGGCACCTATTTTAAAGTTTGTTCACAAAACTGCTCCCCATCTCTCCATGTTATTGCTGGACCGTATGATTTAAAAATGAAATGCTCTTCATCATGCAGAACTTGTTAATTAATTTCAGTGAACTATGGACGACTTGCCTGTCACTGCCTTTGTTCTTCTATGACTTCATTGATTTACCCTCTGGTTGTTTCTTATTAGGTCCATCAGGATGTTTTCTGCCAGCTGGTTGATTTGATAGGAATCACATCCATCATGGAGGTCAGTAAATGCATGTTGTTCGCTCAATGTCTTGCATGTAGCTCCTTTCAAGTTGATTTTGATTTTGTTATTCAACTCCTTTTTTCCTCGAAGGATGCTTTCTCCTGACAAATTGTTCCTTCACAGGTTTTGATTCGACTGGTTGGTGCGGATGACCATATGTATCCCAATTTTATGGATGTGATGCAGTGGCTAGCCAATAGCAATTTGCTAGAAATGATTGTGGATAAATTGAACCCATCCGTAAGTGTAAAAATTGCTTACTTCGTTTGAACATGGTAAAAAGATTCCGGGAAAAATAATGGACGTCTTACGAGTTGAACTATTGTACCAAGTAATTATCAGCTGTGTTGCGTTTCATCCTATCTGTGTGCTCCTACATGTGCATAGATTTATGTGACTTAATCATTATTTATTATTCTTCTTGTTTGGAGAGAACCACCTTGGATGTTAATTGAATTTCTGTGAGACTTATTTTTGGCATTTACATACATGTCTATATTTCAGCCAGTCACAAATGAAGGAGACCTGTATGCTTATTGCTAGAGCTTCTAATGAGTTGTGTCTCCTTGTCTAATTTTTTATATTTTGCTGATGTAACCATGTTTCCCTAAGTACTCCTATCATTGCAAATGTCCATATTGTTTGTATGCTCTTTAGGCATACGTCGTGGAATGAAACCATTTTTTTTTTTTTGAGTTCATCCGTTCTGGCTAATCTAGTGAATGATTTGATAGTTCCTGATTATTTTTTTTAATGGAACAGAGTCCCCCTGAAGTTCATGCTAATGCGGCGGAAACACTCTGTGCCATCACCCGAAATGCTCCATCAGCTCTATCCTCTAAACTCTCTAGCCCAAGGTTTGCAGTCTTTTGTTTATCCCCCCCGTCTCTAAGACATATTTACAGCAGAAACATGTATATGGATTGAATGCTTGTTTCAACTTCATTTATATGCAGCTTCATTACAAGGATATTTGGCCATGCACTGGAAGATTCCCAATCAAAATCTGGCCTTATCCACTCACTATCTGTCTGTATCTCTTTGTTGGATCCCAAAAGATCAGCTTCTTCTCCTTTATTTCATCATATACGAAGTCAACATTTATACGAACCACCTATCCCTATTAATCCTGAGACTGTTATTGCAATGCTGCCAAAAATTGGTAAGTTTGTGAATATTTATTTTTGATCAAAAGGAAGTTGCGAATATTTGTTGCATTTGATTGCATCATGACTTCCAAAGTGGTTGCATTACCTTCTTCAGTGGATTACTCTTCCTCATTTTTAACTGTGATATATTTTTATTGCACTAAATTGTTATGTATTTTTTTGATGACTATCAGTACTGTGGATTTTGATGCTAGAATCACAAATTTGTTGTTGATTCTAGTTTTTTGTTTAATTTTATACAACTCATGTAGGTTATGTTATGTACTTTCTCGATATTGCTACTTCTGACGTAATCTTTTTGCCTAGTTGCTTTGAGTTGCTTATGTATTTGTGTGTAATCCGGTAACGATGTAAAATTGAGCTGCAATAGTATTTTAAGTCATTGTTTTTCTTTCAGTTCTGTAATAACTGTATCGATTGGAAGAAACGGGAACTTCTGTGCTCTTTGAAAAGGTTGGGAGTAAGTTGCCCTATCCTTTGGTGGCTCTCCAATATGAGCTAAAAGTGGTATATTATAGTGTATTGCTTCCTATGCTATGTTTATTCTTGGAAAGCTCTCGGGCAACACATTATTTGTTTGTTTTCAAAGAAATTTTTTAATTTCTAGTTTGTCAAAACTTAATTCAGGCTCTTTTAGTATGATCTTGTTTTTTTTTTTTTTTTTTATATGCTGCTTAACCTGTTAAAACTACTAGAAACATGCGCAGTCAGGATTGGACAAGTTGGTTTGATATAAGGTTCTTGTGTATCTGATTTATTTTTGTTTTAAAGTCCCAGAGAGCAAGATCGATTTTAAAGCATAAGATTTGGTTAAAACTTATAACTGCATGTTTATATATGTTTTGGGCTTCCGGTATTGGTATGCATCTACTAATCATACTTCCATTTCACCATCTATATGGAAAATCATTTAAATTTTAATGTATTTATCTAGGAAATGGCTATCTGATTCTTGCGAAAATCACCATTTGTTTGATACTTGTTGACAGTATGACTATACTGCGACTTATCATGGTGGGTGAATGATCTGTAAATAAGCTATTGCAAAGCACTTTGGAAATTAGTTTCTCATTTTGAAACTTCCTCTAACAGCATTAGTAGTCATGCCATTCCCCATCTTCTGGTGCAGGCGACTTGCTTATGCTTTTGAATGTATCCTCCGACGAGAAGGTTTTGCCCACTACGTACGGCGAACTAAGGCCTCCCCTTGGGAAGCATCGGTTAAAGGTTGGTTTCTCTCCCTAGTCCCTAGGCTACAGCGTTACCATCCATACTGTCTACTGGACAAGGGTGAAATTTGAAAATATCAAGACTTATAAAACGAGACTGGTTGATTGGGATTCTGCTGGACAAGTTGTTTCAGTACTTTTGGTTTTTCTTTTTAAAAGATTCCAAGGCCCAATATGTCGCCTAGAGTTCCAACAATTTCTCTTATAGGAGCCAATAGTAGTGTACTTGGTTTTTTTGACTTTGGTGAATTTAGAGCTGGCTGTTATGTTTCAAAAAAATTATGCCAATGTCAAACTTTTAGCATTGCATTGATGGTCTGAAGCCTGGATGAGGAGGTTTACATCACGTTGGCAGTCGCTGTAAAACTTTTGCCGAATCTGCTCATGAATTATTTTCCATAGATATTGCTCTAGATAGAGGTAAATGGAGGAGCAGCATTGGTGATGCCAACCCAATGTAGTTGGGATAAGGCATTGATGATGACGATGATGATATGAGGCTTTTAAATATTGCATTAACTAGTTTCGAGTTCACATGGTTTGCTTGGGCTCTGTTTGGCATTGCAGAAATAAATTAAAAAGCTGTTTTGGGCTTATTTTCTGGGTTTTTGCGGCCTTGGTGATTTTCGAAAGTTGGTCATGGCAATGGCTAGATATTGTTCACATAGAAATGAGTGTTCAGTAAAGGCCTATATTTTGATCTTCTGTAAATCTTCAACTTTCTTTTCTAATTCCATTTTGATATTTAATTTCAGATTGTGGAGTTCATTGCAGTATTATTGAGGACTGGCAATGAAGATGCTCAGAAGGAATTGGTTAGCTCGGGTGCTGTCCTGAGGATCCTAGATCTCTTTTTTGAGTAAGCTGCTGCTTCATCTTTTGTGTTTAGCCAAAACATACACAAATTCTAGTTGTTTTACATATTTTGTTACAACTTATGCAGGTACCCATTCAATAACGCATTGCATCATCACATAGAGAGTATCATAGTATCGTGTTTGGAGAGCAAGATTGATACCATTGTTGATCATCTCTTTCGAGATTGTAATCTAATTGGAAAAATCCTTGAAGCAGATAGACGTCCCATTCTGTATGGTGATTCAAATAAGGTAATCATATGCACATACTTCATACAACATTAAAATTTTCTCTTTTCTAGTAAGTTAATAAATTGTATCAAGGGAAGGGAGAAAGATCCCACTATACAGGGAGAGAGAGGAACTAGTGAAGAAGGCCCTCACAAACAACAAAAAGAAAAGACCAAGACTAAGAACTATTCGAACCCATATAAAATGGCATCCCATCTAAATACAAAATCCTCAAAGTGTAAACCTTTGAACTTGTTCAAAATAGAAGACCATAAAAACAACGAGGCTTTGATTTTCACGACAATGGCTTCAATATCGCGTCACCTTATCTTTGAAAATACACCTTTTCCTTTCCTTCCATGTTGCGCTACATTGGACAATTGGAAGAAGCCTTCGTAGGATGCGGCCACGAGGAGAAAAAGCATTGGTAGTCCATTCTTTTGTAAAGTTCAAAACTACTCATAAGAACTGCCTAACATTTACCAAAGAGCTACAAAAATTGCCATACACCATGGTTTAAAATTTTAGAATTTAAGAGAACATGTTTCATATGTTTCATTTCATAATGTTTCAATTTGTTTCGCCAAGACATTACAAAACAATCCGATACAATAAAAAAGGTCGAGAAAAAAAAAATGATTTTATGATTTTTTGAATGTTTCGTAATATTTCGGAAGTGTTTTGCAATGTTTCACCTGTTTCAATATCTCGGGAATGTTTCGTTTCGTTTCGAAGTTTGTCTCGGTTTTTCACTTGACCGATACATTCCTCCGAAATGAGATTTTAAATCATGCATACAACCCATGGAGTCTTTGGTGAATCGACAAGGAGCAAATGATCCACGTATTTGCCATTGGATTTACACATGCAGTACATATTTTTCCTCCCAATAAGATTATCCACTGAAAGAATCTTGTCGTCCGTCATAGTCCAAATGAAAAAAGCCATTTTGGAAAGAATAGTAGTACCCCGCGCCAAGTAAAATGACCAAACTAAGAAAACACCCTTGGGATCCCACCTCCAAACTCTTTTATCTGCCTCTGTTAAAGATACATGTTCCCCACCAAGCCTACTAAGAAGACTAACAAGGTCATTCATCTCCCAATCAGTAATACTCCTTCTTAGACCCAAATTTCACAATATGATTTATCCCTATTGTTGACACAATCCCTAATTAGAGCCCCATCGAAGATTCGACATAGCAAAGATGTAAGGGATCGATGTTTGAAAAGAATTGTCCTCATACAAAATATCTCCCCAAAATCTTACCTTATCATCCCTCCCAACCTTTGGACTGGATACCTTCTTTAAAGATATCATAGATCTTATAAATACCCATACACTAGTTCCATAAGAAGATGGACTACATTACTATCATGCCCATTACTTCCACCGTCGTATTTGCAATCAATAACACTTCTCCACGAACTCTCTCTCCACACTATACCTACATAACCATATACCCAAAAAGAGTTATATTCATGTCCTTGAAGTGTCTAACTCTAAGAGCACCTTCATTTATTAGCCTACAAACCTTCTTCAAATCAATTAGATGATACCATAATTTTAAGTCTTGGCTGAGACTGAGTTGATCCGCTTGAGTAATCTTAGTCTTGTCAGGGACCGAGACATGATCTAGGTGTGATTTACAAATCACATTGGATCATGAGTTTGATTATTTCTCTTGTCTGACTTGGTTTTGACTCGTTTGTATCTCGTGAGTAAACAATATGATACAAACCAATCACATGTAGGCAAAAGCAAAACCTCTAAAATCAATCAAACTCATTCCAAATGCTTTTAGTTCGCCTTCTAGCATTAGTTATATGGTGGAAGAACTTCGTATTGCTATCACCTTCCTTCAACCACCTCACTCTAGACTTTTGATGCCAACTAATTTCATCCAACAGGGCCCACTTAATATAATCTCACTTGGCTTCTACTCTCCTTCCCTCCGACGATAACTCTCCATTCTCTTCTTTGTTGTCAATAGCTATAATCTCCTCCGAGAGTGCCACCATCTTCTTGTCCACCCTGCCGAAAACATCTTTGTTCCACACTTTATGTTTGCCTTTCAAAGCTTTCAATTTACTTCTAAAGACATAGTCCGCCTTCCTCTTATAAAGAAAATATTTGTACCATATTTAGAAAGATAGGTTCTTGTAACCACATGTTTTCGAACATAAAAGGGGAGGGATTTCTAGTAGTGCTTTTAAACGCTAAGGTGTGAGGCGAGGCACTTCACTAGCCAAAGCCTTGAGGCGTAGGTCTGAGGGAGTAAGCCTCACGTACCTTTTTTATTTTTGTATCTTATATAGATGACACCTGTTTTTTATATTTTATTTCTGTTTAAGTTAAAGAAAGCATGCCAAAAAATAGCACATCTGAGCCGTACACCCAGTCCAAGAAGCGTTGACGAGGCGTACACCTCTTGGAGTGAGGCGTGAGTGAGGTGTACGCCTCAAATGTGTAAACGCCTTTTCATTGAGCCTCGTGGCGTTTTTTAGGAGCTTCGCCCGAGGCGTGTCTCGTTGCGTACGCCAAACACGCCTTTAAAAACACTGGTTTCTAGAGATGTTCCCACACCCAAGCAAAATCGGATTATGGTCCGATGCCGGTTTAGAGATATCAGTACACAGCCTAGACCAACAATCTAATACTAGGAATATGTCCAAACGGGTCATCCTAGGTCTCTCTTGGTTATTGGACCAAGTGAAGTTCTCTCCTTTGAAAGGAAGGTCTATCAGACAATGCTTTCTTACCAGGGCCTCAAACTTCTCCTTATTCCCAGTTTCCGCGCTTCCCCCTTTCTTCTCGTAGGTAAATTGAATAACGTTAAAATCCTTGCCAAATACACCAAGGGAAAGCCCACTTCCCTCTAATAGTGTCCAACTTCGTCCAGAAATCCGATCTGAAGGTTGCTCTAGAAGGTCCCCTATCAACACCCACTTGTGTTGATCAACTAAATCTCTACAAACCAATAAAACTGAATATTCTCCGACATACGAGTCCTCAACACAAATTTTTGACTGATTCCATATCAGCAAAATACTACCTGCTATGCCATTAGCTGGCTGATTAAGCCACCCACAATCCTTATTTCCTCATTTCTCTTCCACCACCCTTGCTTCCATGACTTGCATTTTTGTCTCCTGGATCACTGCAACATCTACTTTCCATTGATTCATGAACTTCTTACAAAACCACCCTCTTATCCCTCCCTCCCAACCCCCTCACATTCCAAGAAAGTATTAATATTCATAATCATAAGAATAAGATCTCCTTCCCTTCCCCTTCTACTACCTGTCCTCCATATCCCCTCAGCCAAGTATTTGGATTCTAACAAGTTGTTAATCTCTCTAGACAACTTTACTTGCCTTCTGATTGGACAAGCACTAACATTGGCTATGTTGTCCACTACCTCTTGTTCCTCACTGTTAGGCTCCTCTGTGCCTGCTACAATCAGTCCCGTAGAAACTGAATAAGAACTATCATCATATATAGACGCCAATTGCTGTCCCCTGCAAGAAAATTCATTTCCTTCCACAAACAAATCTTCCTCTTGACCCCCTGAAAGCTGCATTTGTCCCGATGAAACCTCAAAAGCGAACTCCATACCTATTTTTGGAATTTGATCTGAGCAGTCCTCTATAGTTTTGAATAACTCTGTGACCTTTTCTTCATGTCCTTGATGTCCTAAACCCTATCACCTTATCCAACACCCACCTTGAAACCCCGTAATTGTAAAGGAGATCTTCCTCAAACTGTACTGCCCAGGTATAGGGCCCGAGTAACACACCATGTCTCCAAGCATCAAATCTTCCTCGCTATTGATCTGCACCTGATCCAACTCTTCCTTGTGCAGGCCTGTTTCTATCTTAACAGATTCTGCTCACCTGACCCTTTTTTCTCCCTCCACTCTTCTTGAATAGGAAATCACCGGTGGTGATTGGTTCAAATTATCACCCCTTTCGCATCCTTCCTCCTTACTATGCAGGTCCTTATGTTCCTCCCAAGTTCCCACCTCAGAATTACGAAGAGGGGGGAAAGAAGAGAGAAAAGGATTATGGCGAGGAAGAAGATCAACGAGAATTAAAGGGGAACGTACCTCAGCCGCATCCACAAGTCATTTTTCTTCCAGGATGGGATCTTGCAACGAACATCTGACTATTTCTCCATCGTCGACGTCTTTTCTATGATTGCAGACCTCAATCCCCATATCTAACTCTTGTGCTTCCTCATTCTTCTTCTTTGAATCAGAATTCTCTTTCCTCGTCAACTCCCTGTTATAAACCAACCAGTTTCCCCTTTAAAGAGGATGGGACTATAGACCAAACCACATCGTCTAGTGTTGATGGAATTACTAGTCGTTGCGGCAACCTCCCTCAAGTGTCCTTTCCCTTTACTAATAATGACTTCCGAGCCCCTATCGTTATCGCTCCCCAAATGTCGCTCATCCCTTTCACTTAGGACGATGCCTTTTGTATTGTCTATACATGATTCCCTACTGTATGCGCTCCTGATGCTCTTATAGTTTGTCACCTCGCCATCTCAAACTTCCCCCCAAAGTTCGCAACTCTTTTTAAAGCTTTGATATGGTGTTCGCCTGTAGCACCCAACCCCAAACGCCTTCTGCCCATCCAATGGTGCCTCTTGCCTTGATCACGTTGCCTCCCCACGTGTCATCTCTCTGGTCTCCTAATCAAATCAGGACGACCATCCCTCAGTACTCTCATCATTCTACCCTCCCTTCACCTTCCACATATCCCTCCCCCGTACAAAAGACCGTTGCCCTTGCTGCATATCCGACACGCATCGAGGCCATACCGATTATGCCATCTGTCTGCTTCCATATCTGGAATCTTCCAACGAGGTAAGACGTTCTCCTAAATGCCTCCCTCTTTCTACCCCTCTCAACGGGGTACACGTCATGCCTATCCACCCTTTCTACGTCGATTTACATGATTAGATCTCGCCACGTCAGCATCTTCCCTAAGGATCCCAACCGAGCGCGTGAAGATCTCTTTGTGTCCTACCCGTTACCAGATGAGTCACGGAGAACATTAGTTGCCCAAACCAACCTCTACCGAAACTCTGGTATCTCCCAGAGCTGTGATCATCACTAGTGCTATCCCCCCTCCCCCGACTTCACTTGAATCCTTGCTCATTCTACACACAGCAGGATTTCAGTGCCTTTGTCAGTAGCGACGAAACCTCCACATAAATCTCCCAAAGCTTGGAATGATGAGGTCCCCCCAAAGATGCAACGACAGGCCGAAAATCCTCATCCACATGTAGTCTCCCTTATTGTTAGAAACAGAGCACCCCGCTTTCTTGCTCCACATCTAAATAAAAAAAGAAATGCATCTCTCTTCAGCCTACAACCCTCCCGGAGAATTCTCCCCGCTCCCTTCTCCGACGGAAATTTAAACAACGACAACCCAGTGCTCATCCTTCTAATCTTGACTCCCACAGGCACTTTCCAACTCCTCTCCACCCACCTTTGAATAGTAATTGAGTCCCCGGGGTCTCCTTCCCACCTTCCAACCAAACAACAGTTGAGAAAGCTCTCTATCTGCCGTTTGGTTTGATATAAGTCCCTGAACCTCTCACAACCATTGTACATCACTCCGGGTATCTTTTTCAATCCAGCTACTTCCTTATACGATCGGTCATTCACCCCTTATACGATCTCTCTGCTTCCTACATCGCCCCAAAGTCCCACAAATGTTATCTAATTTTTCGTAGGATCGAGCTTGAGATAGGCTTTGTGAAAGAAAAAAAATTATGAAAGATATATTTATTAAAAGAAAGAGAGAGATCCTTATTGAGCTCCCTATTGAAATTTGTCTTGAGATATATGTGAAATTCCTTGTGAGCTCCTATTTTGCATGGCTATTCATCTTGAAATTTGTCTCTCAAAACAGTAATTTCTTTGAAAAGTAAAATTTATGAAAATAATAGAAAAGAGGGCCCAACCAGAGCGCCTCTCAAGCTACGTGGTGAAATGAATAGAAAGTTGTCCACAAGGTTTTTGATTTCCTTAATAGCATCTGCCAATCTCATAGACCAATTATTGAAATTTAATCTTTGACACTGCAGCCAACGTCATCTGCCGCTGGAAGACAGGCACCTCGGGCAGGCAACCTTGGACACATTACACGAATTTCTAACAAACTTGTTCAACTAGGAAATGGCAGCAACCATATTCAGGCATACCTACAGGTTGGTAACAGGTTGGATGTATCTTGTTGCAGTATAACTATTACATGGGCTCTTAAATGCTTCAGTTTTAATTAGTAAATGAAATTCATATCCTCAAAATTAAAACTTTTCAAGAGAGCTAATAATGCTGCTTCGAATGAGTTGTTTTCACAATGGGCCTGGCAAATGCCTTCAGAATAGCTCCCACTCAACTTTAATAGTTTCCCTAAGTTTGGCTTGTCCTAGATTTCCCAATGTGCATCCATTAAAGTTGGGATTTGTAGTACCTTGCTGCCAGTGTTCACCATAACGGTGACACCTCTTTATTTTTACCTCCAAGCAAGGGAGTCGTACTTCCTGAAATGAAATTTCACCATCCTTATGCCTTTGAATGCCCAAAAAATAGGCACGTTTGACCGTTTTGAAGTTTGAACACATTCTGTCTTATCACCTTTGTAACACGTCTAAGTTTATCTTCATATATGCGATTATTCCCTTCCAAGTTCCAAAGGCTGCTAGCTTCATGAATCTTTCTTCACTCTACCGTATTGTTATTGGCTTGTATTGGTCCCTCTTCCTATTTTATACATCAGTTAAATGTGTATTGTTACTTTCTGAACCTAGCTTTGATAACCAAGGTTGATTTTAATGTCTTATGCTGGTTGAATATTTGTATGGGGTTGATTCTCTCTCATTTAAGCAAGGATGATTGTGGAGGAAATCGTAGCATTTTGTTTGTTGATGACATTTTGGATGACTTGGGTTTATTTGTTTCATCTAGGAATATGGTGAATGGGTTGATTGGCAAGCTACCGTTCTACAAGAGCGTAATACCGTGGAAAATGTTAACCGATGGGCTTGTGGGTATGCTTCTTACCCTATACTCCTTTTTGTAGTATCCAATGGTTCAGAATATGATCAAAGGGCTGTCATATGGAGAGTATGATGTACATGTATATGGTAAGACATAAAGCTGAGGTCAAGTGCATTGCTGAACTGTCGATCAAAAGGAAAAGAGAATTTGCTATCATTTTTGAATAATAGAATGATGATGGTTGAGATTATTTTTTCTTTCTTAGTTGATTGCAATCAAAGACATTTATATGCTTTGAGGGAATTTTTTTTCTGTCTTATTAAATTTTTTCTGGATGTTGGGGTGGGGGTTTGTGGTGATGCAATTTTGCTGTTTATCTTGCAACCTTTTTTATTCTCTCTGCTCGCAAATGGTCTTTGTGTTTTGATGAGATGTAAGCTATACTTTCAGAGATCAGGTTTAACTATGATTTTGAAAGTGTTGACCTGTTACTTTAAGCATTTATCTGAATTTTGGAACTTTGTTATTTTCTGCCCCATGCAGCCGCCCAACTGCATTGCAGGACAGGACAAGGGATAGTGATGAGGATGAAATCCATGACAGAGATTACGACGTATCAGCACTCGCAAATAATCTAAGCCAGGCGTTTAGATACAACTTATATGGAAATGATGATGCTGAAGAGGTATTGAGTGCTGCATCCGGTTAAACCAGCTATTTTATTAAATCCATATTTTTTTTTGGTTTTAGAAATGTGCATGTATTCTTATTTTGTAATTGTTATGCGGTCCTTTTGCTGATCGCAGGTTCATGGATCTCTTGAGCGGGATGAGGAGGTAATATTTCAGGGCATGTAAATCATTATGCATGTCTAGATAATGCTTATCTACATGTGTGCAATAAATTTATACGTCTATGGATACCAAGCTAATCATGTGCTGGACACATTAAGTAGAGATGGAAAAAGGCAAATGAGGGGATTCTGGTTTGGAAAAGGGCAGCGTTTACAATCATCCCCAGTGGCTGTCATCCCTATTGTTGTCCTGGTTCCATCCCACTGATGTTCATTGAGATTTGCACCACACAAATCTCATAAATATCCAATGGTCTTGACCGGGGATGAAGATACTCCCGTCATTTTCCTTTGTAAAACACCAAGGATACTGAATAATGATTATCTTAATAATGGATGAGGTTGAGACAAATAGTAGGGTTTGGGGAAGGAATTTTGTAGATGTCTTTTTATTCTTAATATATGTTTTTTGATCAATTAAAACAATGCAGGATGTATATTTTGATGATGAATCGGCTGAAGTTGTGATATCGTCGCTGAGGCTTGGTGATGATCGAGAGAGGTAGGGTTTCAAGCCATTGGTATACACACACATGCATCTCTAAAGAAAAGGAATTCAATGTGCCCATTGGCTAGATGGTTCACCAAAGGCATAATCGCATAAAAGTAGATATGTTGCAAGCAGGCAGTGGTGGAACCAGGGGGGTCACCCTCAACCTGTTAGTCAATGTGTTACTAAACTGCAGATAGCTCTGACCACCCTCGAAGAATAACAGCTCTGACCACCCTCAACCTGTCAGTCAATGTGTTACTGCAATTATGTCCAATAAAAAAATGAGGTGACACTTCAACCTAACATTGTATAAGGGACACCTGATGGGATCATCACTGACCACCCTTGAAGAAAATCCTGACTCGGCGACTGCAAGCAGGGGAGTGGAACCACCACTTAATGGGCCCCACCTATATATCATAGGCTGAAGATGACCTAGGAGATCTTGGTGGCACATATGGATTTGTGGGTAACAAGTTTCTGAATGTGAGCCACATTACCATTTCGTTCTGCCCAAGGACCTTAGATTTCCCTGCTTGAAGAAATTCATGATGGTGGTTCTTTTGATTTTTCCTTCAAATATAAATCTCGCTGACTAACTTGGAGCTTGGTAGTCATCGCAATTTGTCAGGCTCAAAGTTCCAAGCAAGTTCTATGAACTGTTGAAGAGTTCAAGAGCTTTACATTGACCCATCCTGGTTGAGCTTAGAAACTGGGAGGCTGATCTTGTATCCAAGCTGTAGTTATTAAGCATTTGTTCATACAACCTGAAAGAAGTTAAAAGAAACTCTGCTGCTCATTGCTAATGCTTAAACAAAAACACTGTTTCTTGTTGCAGCAGTTTGTTCACGAATTCAAACTGGTTTGCTTTCCAAGACGACAGAATTGGTAACGAGTTTCTGAGCACTTCTCCCTCGGAGAAGCTGGACGAGATCAATTTGAAAGGAACCACAAATGGCGGCAGCAGTAGTAGTGATGATGAGGTGGTGGTTGGAGAGGACGGGGAGTTCGTAGACAGCAGCACTTCTGTCAATGGGGCATCCAGGTCCAGCACAAGTTCCCCAAATGAATTTACCACTAGCAGTCCCACGAATGGGGGGAATACGAATCCTCGGGATGAGAAAGCAAGCACTCCTGGTGATCTGGGTATCTTTCAGTATGAGACAACAGACAGCGGTCCTTTCTGCAATCAGCCATTACCTGATTGGATGGAATGGCGCGAGTCATTGGATTTGCAGGTTGGTGGGTCTGACAGGAATCCATTCAATGACAATGGTAAACCTGATGTCGAACATTCTGGTCCTAATGATGTGGTGTGCTGCAATGTCAACTCTCTGTCAAATGGTGAGGTCGAAGTGCCAAATGGTACCAGAAGCCCTATGGATTCCAGCGATGGGGTGGTAGGGATTGACACAAGTCACGGAGCTACTGTACCATCATTGTTTGAAGAGGACGTAGAATTCGTGGGTGTGGAGATAGAGGGCACGGAAAAGGCAATGGAACAGGCCCTGAAAGAGGGAATCGTCGGGGAAGCAGCACCCCTGAAGAGGAACCTGGCACCAAAGGTGCCAGAAAAGGAGAAGTTTGATGAAGATGGAGCAGAGATATTGGAATTCAACGATACAAATTACTGGAGGGTGGATCAAGAGGTTTCTGTTCAGGAGTGAAGGGTTTGTGCTGTTATGTGAACCCAAAAATTAAAGCCAATAATGATGTTCTTCACCCTTGTTGTTGGCAGGATATATATATATATATATATATATGTACATTATTTTTCCAAGAGGGGATTGGATGGTAGCTCATGTTATGCTTCCTATTATTGTCACTTTTATTGCTATTATTCAAAGTTTTTTCTTCTGGTTTTTTCTGTCAAAAAATTATCCAATTTTCAGAATAGCTCCGGGGATGATTTTCGTGGGAGGTAACCCATTATCTTCCCGAGTCCGTTGTCAGCCACGTGGCACTCTTGGACACCACTGACCTACAGACCAAAAATCAGCCTGATTGGCGAGTAAAAATAAATCCATGAGAAACACGTGCTAAAAAATAAAACAACATCTGCTGTCGTTTTTGTAAGTCCATTTTTGCTCATGGACGTGATTTTTGACCATTGGTTTTGTCTTTTTGTGGAGTTGCCTTCTTAACCGTGGGATTTGAGCATTATTTGGGGTATGATTTGGTCTGTGGTTTACCTAGGGATGGAACAAACATCCATACGGTGAGTGATCTCTAAGAATGCCCACTTAGCTCATTTTTGCTCAAGCTGTCATTGAGCTCGGGTTTAATAAGCCCTAGGTGTTAATTCGTGTTTATTTGGTTGGTTTCGGGACTGGTGATCTGGTAATTAAGGTAAGCTCTTAATCTCTCCGAAGATTTCCCTTCTTTGATGGATTCATCTGCAATAAACTTTTGGTTTTTATTTCAAATTTCAATTCAGAAACGATATTAATATGTGCAACTTATATAAGTCTTGAAAAGCTAGGATCAATTAAAATGGTCTCTATTAAAAAAATATTGTTTTTTCTTCAAATTTCTGACCAGATACGTTGTTGTGCAAACATAAAATCATGAAATTTAAACACTGGTGGAAAATTCAGTTCATATATAGCTAAATTTGGATAATTGAGACGAAGTGTTTGATTAAATGCCTCAGTTGAGATGGTTCCCGTCAATTCTTTGATTTGATGTGGTATACGCGTATATGGAGTTGATATAAGCCATGAGAGAAAGAATGGTTAAGATCTGCCCTACCAACTTCATGATCAGGAGTGTTTTATGTCTATTGCCACCTCCTTGATGCCAACAGATGATCATAACTCTCCGATGTATGGACTTATTTCCTGATCATTGAAGACATTCTTTCTCTAGATGTCCAAATGTTATCTCTTGCTCTGCAGGTGAAGATTCGTCAAAACCCCACAGATTTGAACCGTTTAAGCAAATTATGTGACCAAATTGTGCGAGGTTTCTCACAGTTGGCACTAAACTTCCACTCCTCTCAAAGTTTACAAATTATGGTTTGGGTTTTGAACTTTGCTTTTGCAGGAACAGGTCACTTCAGGGCTCTGAATTTGGCTTTCTGCGGTGGATTGTGAAATGGAGACCTGTAATGAGACTAGTCTAGCACTGTTCTTTCGAAATGTTGGTAGTTTCCTGCAGAAGTGCGTCTTCCGTGTGCTCTCTGTGGGTCCCATCCCCACTCACATTGCCTTTATCTTGGATGGAAACCGGAGGTATGCTCGAAAATGGAATCTGAAAGGAGTGGCTGGCCACAGGGTTGGGTTCTTGGCTCTCATGTCCATGCTCAGGCACTGCTATGAGTTGGGGGTGAAATATGTAACAGTGTACGCCTTCAGCATTGACAATTTCAATCGACAGCCCGAAGAAGTTAAGAATTTGATGGATCTGATGCAGGAGAAAATTGAGGAGTTGCTCATGGAAAGGAGCACCGTGAACGACTATGGAATTAGGATTCACTTCATTGGGAACCTGAAGCTTTTGCCTGAGGCTAACAGGGTAGCGGCTGAGAAGGCAATGGCAGCTACTGCCAAGAATAACAAGGCTGTGCTCTTGATTTGCATGGCATATACGTCCACTGATGAGATTGTTCATGCTGTCCAAGAATCTTTCAATAAGAAACAGAGTATAATTCAAAAATTGAATTCAAGTGGACCAGGTGACGGTCTGGTCGTCGGAGTTGGTGGGAATGAGAACGACCAAAAATGTGCAATAAAGTTGGTTGATCTCGAGAGGCACATGTACATGGCCATGGCACCTGATCCCGACATCTTAGTCCGTTCTTCCGGTGAGAAACGCCTGAGCAATTTCCTTCTCTGGCAGACTACCTACTGCCACTTGTATGCTCCAGCTGCGCTTTGGCCAGAGATCTCCTTTTGGCACCTGGTATGGGGGGTCTTGAACTTCCAGCGGGTCCAGCCTTATTTGGAAAAGAAAAAGAAGCGATCGTGAATCTTGTACCATGTAGAATGGTTTCTCAGCTTCTGGATTGTATGTTGGTGGTATTGCTTTGAATGTAGATTGCCTTGATTTCACGTGTGTATTTGAAACTCTTCTATTTTACTAAAATATTTGATCATGTAATGTTGTTTGATTAGGTTACGGTTGCTTAACATTTGGTCTGGATATAAGGATAATAACCACTCTGGATGATGGTAACACTGCCCCTAGAAAACCCAACAAAGCTTACATGTTTGTGCAGTTATATGGTAATGCTGGCAAATACATATTTATATAAAAATGGTAGTTTAATTAAAAGTACTATTTCACTACCAAGAAAAAAAAACTTTAAAAGTAGTAGCAGAAATAAAAAAAATTTGAAACTTTGAAATCCTTTTGTCATGGCCAACTGCGATTCTTGGCAGGTGTAAAATGAGAACTTTTTTACAAAAAAAAAAAAAAAATGTATCATTTAAGCAAGTTATAACCTAGAAGAAAATGTAGAGATTGCTCGTTCACAGAGAACAATATCCATGATTACTGCAGAAGGAAAGAAAATTGTAAGTTTACTTGGTTGTAATATGTACTTTTACAACGAATTTGAGAAGCTCCTCATTGTTCAGCATATTAATCTGATGCGGCAGGCAAAGCAAGATTGCAAAACAAGAGTTCTGGAGATTTCTCACAAGTCTGAAGCACCTGAACATCCACCTATGGATTTGGCATTTAAAACATCCCAAAGTAAAAGGAAGCCATTACCGGGGTTTATGATTCTTGGACAAACTTGTCCAGTGCGGCCGTGTCCAAGGCCAGGAACTCTTTAACAGCAGCAAGCACAGATAGTCCAAGTTTCATCGCATCCTCCTTGCTTGGTGCCTACAGTGTTTGTTACAATGGATCAATGGCAAAGTATATTAGGGTGATTGCCCACTGCTTGAAATGATGTAGTAGTTTTATCTACCTCAATGTTAAGGGGCAGAACAGGATCATGAAGGGATAGTCTCAGAAGGAACCACCCGCCACAGCCAGAGACTCGAACCTGTTGACATGAAGTAACAACATAGGAAGATGCAGTTATCCTGATGCTATGGAACCCAAAAAACTAACTCAAAACTCCAATGCCCAAACACCCTGTATTGGTTGTAGTGTTCTCAGTTGAGAAGGCTATCGTCGTTTGGCTTCTGTAACTGTAGATAAATAAACAAAATAATGAAAATAAAACTCTGTTATGAATGGTCAGGGGAAGTTCCTTGCTCTGAGCAAACAACACCCTTATTTAAAACAGAATTTGGAAAAGTCTACATTTTAGCTCTGTGAGGTCTTTGATTTTCACACACCCTTTGATCGTAACACCAAAAAAACTTCTCTTCACTTCTCCATGCACCCTCGGAGAGAACCCACAGCTTAAGGCATACAATTTTTAGACAAAATCCATAAACTTCCTCTTAACAATCCTAATCTCAATAGGACACCCTACAACCTGGAAAGGGTGATATAATCCTATACTACATAATGATAATAACAATGATGATGATTCTGATTGGAGAATGCTAGCATCACAATGAAGATTCATAGTTAAAGGGGTTAAAGCTCTAACTTCTAACACATACAGAAGTGATTAGGCTAACATATAATCCTAATCTGCCAGTCTTGCTCAATAGTATTGACTCTATGTTGCCAACTTACGCCTTCATAGTTGACAGGGGCTTTATGAAGCTTTGGATCTGAATCTATCTTGTTCTCCAAGTGTTTCAGCACCGCCTCTCCATATTCCCGGAAAGATCTGGAAGCACAAAAATTAAAATGAATCCACAACACTAAAACGCAATTCAGGTAAAAGAAACTGCACACGGATCATCTGGCATACCCTCCTTGGAGATCTGCATGATTCTGGTCTATCTTGAGTCTCAGTTCAACTGCAACAGCCGGTTCCTCAAGACCCTCTACCAGATCAGTTAGCACTTTGCTGCCACCGCCTGTTCCCAAAGCTCTGGCTGAAGCAAGTTTATTTAAGAGCTTGACCTGCAAGTAATATCATAAAGAGAAGAACAAAAGCAAACAGAAAAAGATAATGAGGGTGCGACGTGGATAAATGTCCATGCATTTCTGTTGATTTCCTAGTTCTCAAATGGACCAGCAACCTACAAAGATATTAACAGTTGATTCCTACCATAAGGTATGCACCATCATCTAGCCAGTGATTCTCCTTGAGGGCTCCATGGCCACTGGTTTCCATAGCCAAATGTGATTCCTCACCAACAGCGTTCTGTCAGCATTATTTTTACTTCAGTTAGGATTTTTTTCTGCAGGCATAATTGATAGCTTAAAGGATACAAAATGGACAAATAACCAAACAAGTGCATTCAAATTGAAGCTGGTAGGAAATGAAGACAATTAATGCCTCACCACAGATGAGATATGGTGATACATTCTTGATTTTACCAAGAGAGTATACCATGGACCAAGTTCAAAGAGGTGCATATTAAAAAACTGGCCTCGAAGAATGCATATAATTGAGGATTGGAGCTCTCAATTAGGCAAGTTCTGCTTTCTTCCATGGGGGTAACGTATGAGACATGAAATTGATTTTACATTGTAAATAAGCTAATGTGAGACGAAAACTCATCACGCGTTCTGTATTTTTGCTTAAGAACCAATCAGAAATCTTTGACCAGGATAGGAATGAAATAAGAAAATGGATTTGACGTATTCGGTTAGCAAAATCACTAATCTCACCACATCATTCATGGCATTAAAAATTACTAGGAACAGAACAAAATTAATGAAGAAAGACCATATGAACTAGCAATAAAGATTTAGAATTGTTGAATATTAAATATAAAAGAGGAACCAGTTGCACGTAAAGAAAGAGAGATATGTCACTAACTTTAACATGGCATTTTAACCATCCTAGTATTTCTGTGCAACCTCAACTCAATCTTCAAAGCCTAGAGTGCAGTCTCAAGGTACTACCTTTCTTTCAATTATCCCATTAAACCACCTCCTTCCCTTCATCCCCTGACCACACCCCCTCCTTCCTTGATGCTTTTCTTTACTTCATCCTTAAAGACACTTCCCTATATTTTTTCTTCATACCTCTAAAAAAAATTCCATCTTTATCCCTGTACAAAGACCTCCACCATTTTTGTGCAATATTTAGATACAATCACTCTTCTTCTATTGGCAATAATATTTTACCGGAGATAATCCGTTTACTTGGTAATATCGTTCACACTTTACCTACTCAGTTAATTCGAAGGATCTTGAATAACTACATTATTTCAAGGATTTGTATAGGAACAATCCAAAAAAGTCTCTTTCTCTCACAAGCTAAAAGCATGAAATGATATGCTTGACATCAAACTGACACTCTTCAAATTAAAAAAGGTTCACCTCATCTTCCTATGATTGGGTAAGTTTGGGGTTCGCACTAGCTCACTCCCACCAGGCTCAAATATTACATTTTATACTCTCTCGTATACACACATAGTGCACACACACATCAATTATATAATAGTCTCTCCCACTCTGAGAAAAGGCTTAAAAACCTTACACCAAAAACTGAAAGATATGACAAGGCACACTGACATATTATCTTCATCATGTTCATTCTTTAGCAGAAATGTCCTCTGAGAAGCATATAGAGTTAAACGGGAATGTTGCAGCTCCAACGCAGATCAAAAGGAGAACAATGACCATAGGACAAGTTGCATGGAAAAGACAGTTCCATAAATGAGAATTTCTCTACTGCTGCATGCAATTATCATTTTCAGATAACGGTATGGAACATTGAATCCCTCTTGGCTTTGTTGTCATCCCACTATAATGCATGTCTCAATGAATTACTTTTGTAGGTTGCCAAATTATACGTCATCACTTTCTCTCATTATGTTTAGTTTTTCTGTTAGATTCTTCATAACAATAAGGGTCCATATTCAACAAAGCTTCCATTCACTGTGGTAATCTAAAACTCCAAATTTATAACTAACAAAAATGAAAATAAATACTTACAGTCAGAAAATCAAATCAAATGAAAATTTTTCATTAAGCAACAATATACAACTTTTCATCATGGGCATGTAGTTGAACAGAAGTGATGTAAAACTAAACCTCACCAAGCGGATTGCCTCATCAATGACATTTTTGTAGCCTCTTTTGAATCGGTGATGTTTTCCTCCTTTGGAAAATGAAATTCATGAGCACATAAGGCGTAACGAGTAAGGAATATCATGAGATCTTAATACCATCTTACCAAGTTTCTTTTCAATAAATGTAGTCAACCCATCAGAAGTGACACTGTCTGTGACAATAGTTGTTCCTGGATGCTACCAGTGAGAACACAAGTAGAAGAAAATAAATATTTTTATTCTGAAGAAGGTAAAAATTAGAAGCAATGATCACTACTCACTAAAGAAAATTGCAAACTCAGAGAAATCTTACTTCTTCAAGAACAATAGCAGACATTAAAGCAATCAGCCGATTGCGATTGAATTCATGGCCGCTAGAATCCACAGCAGCAGATCTAAAAGAGACAATTATTCAGAAACAACCTAATAAGCATATCAGGTGGAAAAAAATAGGAGAAATCGCCACCTGTCAACATCTGTATCAAAGATGATGCCTAAGTCAGCCTTATGATCAAAGACTGCCTGGGTTATGGCTTTCATTGCCACTTTATCCTCCGGGTTAGGAATATGATTTGGGAACAAACCTGATACCAAAAGCAACTTTTTCAATTATACCATAACGAAGAATCTGTTCAAAAATTGAGTTTTAGAAATTACCATCTGGCTCCAAGAACTGACTGCCAGAAGTACTAGCTCCTAGAGGTTCAAGCACCTTTCCCTGAGAAACCATTGAAATAGAACAGCCATAGTCAAATAGGGGAATAAGTACCAGCTGCTTATAGTTTATCCAGCAACATAGGATAATGCTTCGTCTTAAGACATGATGTATGTTGAACTTGCAAGTAGATGGAAATCAAATCCATGACTGAGGGTTTAACACTTTTTGATAAAACCTAAACTCTTCATTCAAATTTTTGTTGTATAAGAAGATAAAGAAGATTTGAAGTACATAAGATTCTATATGGCTGCTTTTGGTGAATGCACAAGTGACTCACTATACCTACAAATATGAGATTCAGGTCATGAAATAGCAAGGTTGACAAATTCTTCCACGTCTTCTGTAGATTGATGCTCATGAGGCTATCTTGACTTGAAGAAACATTAACCCTTCCTAGCTTCTACAAGCCAGTGCATAATTCCTTTGCCTCTTGCTATTTTTTGTCTGGCATAGCATTACCAGCCCCAGGAGCTTTTCCTATTTCCCCCTTAAAATAATTTAATTTTAGAATTGCTTTGAATCCGGCAATTTGGTTTGTCACAAGCAATGTTATCAGCACATAGGGAAGAGAAAGAGCTCTTTCTGTGAATTTTAGATATAGAATGATTGGTCAGAACGGCATTCATAGGGGATACTGCATTATCCATAGATGGCCTTTTTGGGTGACAAATCAATCAATTTATGATTTAACAAAGTCAGTTTAGCTAAATTAATTTGTTCTTGAAAACCACCATAAAGGGGCATTTTAACATCAAACTCATGAAAGGTTATATAGATTTTGTTGCTGGAAAGAGGATGCGTGTCTCAGATCCCGGTTTGCAGCAAAAGAAAAACTTTATCATAATCTTTGTTGCACTCATGAGTATGAAATACCAATACATACATTTAAAACCAGTCATTTGATTGCTCATTTAGGACAAACTTCCCTCCCATTTCCCATTTCTCTAGAGAGCAATGACATATTAACTGATACCTTGTTTCCAACAGGGGTAGATGCCTTCAAAAAACATGGATGTCTTCTACTAAATTTGGAATTTCCTGAATCTCAGATAACTAAAGATCCTATTGACAAATTTGAAACTAATACGTTCCTATGTGAAATAGTTTCATATAATTGACTTCACTAGACCTCTTTTTTTTTTTGAGTTCACTTGCCATTATGGAGCAAAATATTAGGTAATCCACAACATGTACAGAATCAGTGAAGCAGAGACAAGATGTTGAGATAGATGAGTGAAAAGACTAGGAAGGAAAAAATCATAAAAGCACATCCAAGGAAATCTTGGGGTAGACCCAAAAGGGGTTAAAATAAAGGAAAGTAGATTGAGATTGGTCGGACATGTATAACAAAGAACAATGACAGCACCAGAGAGAAGAGAGCTTTGGAGCAGGTTGAAGCTCTAAATGGATGAAAGGAAGGCTGAAAACATACGTGGATTAAAGTAGCATAAGAAGGTATGAAGACAGACATTCTAACACAACACATGGTCCAGATAGAGTTGGAGCTGAACAGCAGTTATGTTTCTAACCCCAAGAGTTTGGATAAGGTACCGAAAATAATGATGATGACTGTACCCCTCAACTTGAAAATTCCAGTTTCACATTAAGAATAAGGATGAACTTGCTGCAAAAAATCCACCTGCTCCATTCCCTGCATCAACAACTATATGGAATCCCTCCAATGGCTTCTCTGAAAGTGAATCACAGTGAACAAATTGAACGTGGGCCACTTAAGGACATCTTCAAAATAAAGAGTAGGGTATCTACAACAACAGTAGTAATAAAGTAGAAAATGGTAAGAACTAAGAACTAAACACAAAAACAGAACGACCACGCTATTTCCACTTAATCAACTGTATGCATGAATGGAGAATTAGAAACTAAGCCCCTAAAAGACGGGCAAGAATTCTATTTTGAAATTTTCAATATGCTAGATATTTAACAGGTAATGTAACATCTCTAAAAAAATGGCACCTATATTCCCTGCAGCTTTGCGTACTGCATTTACAAGATCGGATGTATAAATAGACATGTAGTCCACCCTCTTTACAGATGAAGAAGCTGCTTGTTCTGAACTTTTTAAACCTTCAACTGAGAAGTTAGCATATATATTTGCAGCACGCTCCAAGATGTCCTTGATGTCAGCTTTCCCCAGTCCACCAGCATTTGTAAAAAATTTAAATCCATTTCGGTTGTAAGGAAGATGGCTGGCTGTTCGCAGAAATACATCAGTCAAAAATCTCTTTGATGAAAGTGATTACACAGTACAAAACTCTAGGCATAATTGAAAATTGTAAGTATGAGATTTTATTTTTTTATATGAATGAAACAAGATATGCCAATTGTCAAGTTTAGCAAAGTAGTTAAAAGCCAGCACACTGGATAAAACGATTTTGCTTCTAACCATTAGTGACGAGTCAAAAATTCTTGGCAGGATCGAAAATTCCAAATATGAGCAAATTATGAAGTAAGATATCCCAAGTTTGGAAAGTAATTAAAAGCCAGCACATTGAACAAAACAATTATAATTCCAAATTCTAATCATAGACAATAATAAATAGTAAACAATTACGATCTAATGATATGATGTAATAATCTCAAAGCACATGGTCCACTTACAGTTACAGGGTCTAAGGCTTATGTGCCAGACAATTAACACACACACACGCACACACACACACATATTATTTTTGAACACAACAAAGACACTCACCTGTTATCATTATGGATCCGTCAACTGGACATAAAAACTCTTCATCTTCTGTAAGTGTGCTGTTAAACATTGCTGGTGTAGATGCTAATCTACGAACAAAGAAAACAATACCCACAAGCATGGCCCAGTTATCAGATATCAGTTACAAGTTTTGTATCAGTCACAGGGAAAAACAAGAAAAGCTTCTTTGAAGATGATATCAAACATGCAGTAAACGAAGTTGGAGAAAATCATATCATTTCTGAATCATTTCAAGATACGGTCAAATAAATAGTTTACCAAATATGATTGATTTAAGATTTATTACTCACCCATATTGAATAACATCCAGGCCAGCACCAGCAACTCCTCGAGAAACTGCATCCTGTAAGATGAATCATTCAACTCAGTAACAAAAGAACAATTAAATTAATAAAAAGGTATATAACTTATTGTGGTTATTTATCCATTCACAACGCTGCCAAGCGGACGGGGACAAATTTTAGGCAAGTCCTAACTTCCTTTGAGAATATAAAATATCATTCTTTCCTCCTTTAAGTATTTTTGACCCACAGCAGTATCTTGTGTGCATGTTTCTAGGACATAATAATATTATATCTTGACCTGGCAACCCGTGATGTGTTTCAGAGTGTGTTTTGTTTTTAGGAGTATTATGGTCTTTGACATTATGTTATGTACTTAAGTGATATATACACACAAATGAGAAGGCTAAACAAGCTAAGTTCGATTCTCTCTATTTTCTCTCATCTATTATTTTCTTCTTTTCTTTGCTTCTCAATCTTCTCTAACTTTTCGTGGTGTGAGAGTTACTCTGATAGGTGAACAGTACTGCGAACAGTACCATGGTCCTAATCTCCTTTTCTTTTCTTATTTTTCCTTTGTTATTTCTTAGAAGATCAAGTTCAAGTGATTCAACCTACGGTTTTGGTTTCTAGGGGTGTTGCATGCTAGGGTTTGTGTTTTGAGGCTGCCGCAACCTATGTAAAGGTTGTTGCTAGCTCTAGAGTAAGGTGTTGTTGCTGGATTATAGTAAGCAGCCCCCCTAAAGTGATGATCTGTTGTTGTGTTCTTGACGTCGAAATCCTTGGAGTGATGGTTTGCTGTTGGTTTTTGATATTACAGCCTCTAAAGTGGATGCTCCCACAAGGTTAGTGTGACATTCGTGTTGGTTAAATTCATCTCTGACGTAGTTGGAGAGCTGTTTGGTTTTGATGGATACTTCTAGAAATGCTTAAATCCCTATTTGGGGTATGTCAGATGGGTTTGAGCCCAGGTTACCTCTATTAAATTAAATAATACAAATTATCCATTAATGTCATAAGCGATTGAAGTTTTTTTGTGTCTAAAGAAGAAATTGAAGTATATTACTGACGATCCTCCATCTGAAGGTGATAGTGGGTATAACAATTGGTTGAGTGAAATTTCCCTAATGATAACTTGGCTATGCAATAGTATGGGATGTTCTTGGACACTGCTAAACAGGTTTGGGATGCAGTAAAGAAAATGTATTCACAGACCGGAATGATACCTATAGCAATCTCTGAAGCATGTGAGATAATTTGTAGATGTATCAACCTCTCGCTACTAATATTGAAGTGCAGAGACGTCAAAGGGATGAGTTCCAGGTAGCCTTATTTCTCTCAGGTCTGAATTGTGAGTTTCATTCAATTAGGGGATAGATTCTAACAAGCGAATCCATTCCTAATCTCAATACTTTGTATGCTCGATTGGAGTACCAATTTTAAGACTAGTAGTTACAAAGAGAATTCAGTCCTTCTATCTTTTGGTGGACATGGTGGTGGCAGAGGTGAGTAATGAAAGTGTACATACTGTGGTGCTATTGGCTATACTGTTGATTGGTGTTGGGATAAATGGGGCAAACCAACCTGCGCAAATCAGGCATCTGAGGAGTTAATTCTGATGTGAAGAATTATGGCTCTGCATCAGTTTCTCATGAAGAGTAAAATCTTCTTCTTTAAGATCTAGTCTCCATCTACTGACCCATCCACTTCTACTACCACTTTGGCTAATTCATGGACTTCTACATATCTTCTTGCCCAACAATCCTCTTCATGGGTCATTGACTCAAGAGCCTCTGAACATATGTCTGTATGTTATCTAATTTCTATAGTTTTCATTCTTCAAATTCTAAGATTATTCTTGTTGATGGGTTTACATGTAAAGTTGTTGGTAGATGTGATGTGTCCACCCTACATCTTCTCTTTCATTGTCCTCTCTCCTTTACATTCCTAATTTTCCTTTTAATCTTACGCCTGTCAGCAAATTAACTTAAGTCTCTTTAGTGTTAAGTAACATTTTCCCCTTCTTTTGTATTTTCTATGACCTCTCGACAAAGAAGGTGATTGGTAGGGGCATGAGCGCAATGGCCTATATTATATTGATAAGGATCCAAGAGTTGGTGCGGCTACCCTTCATTCGAGTGTGCCCTTCTATTAGTGGAATTGTCGTTGCGAGTTATTTATATTTTCCAAACCTTTCATAAGGAATTTACAGTTCATGTTGATAAACCTATTCACATACTTAGATCTGATAATGCACTTGAATACAAGAAAAATGAATTGCAAGTTTTTGCACCGAAAATGAGATTTTTCATCAAACCTCTTGTACCCATACATCTTACAAAGCGTCGTCGAACGCAAACATTGACACTTGTTAGATGTTGCACGTACCTTGATGATAAATATGAATATTCAAAAAACCTATTGGGGGATGTTGTGCTGACTGCTTGCCATCGTCTACTTTGAAGGATAAGTCATTGTTTTCTACTTTGTTTTATGATGTTTCTCCATTTGCTCTGCCTCCATGTGTCTTTGGTTATGTATCGTTTGTTCATATGTTGGACCTAGTCATGATGAATTGTCTCCTCAGGCTATTAAGTATGTTTTTTTGTTACCTTAATACTCAAAAAGGTTATCATTGTTATTGTTCATCATTTTTTTTCGTAGTACTGATGTTACATTCTTTGAAAATACAACATTCTTTTCTTTTGATGATTAGTCTATAGATGGTGATTTATTTGCTAGTACTCCGGGGGAGGACTCTATTTCTCCTCTAGATCCTTTACCAATTGCTACAGATGCGCTTCCTGCACCACTCCTTACAATTTTATCACAAAAGAACCAAATCTACACCGACGATTGCTGCAGTGACTGCTCCTCAATCATCTACTTCGCCTGAGGATCCTTTTACCGATTTATCCATTGTTTTGTGTAAAGGTATTCGTTCTTATACTCAACATCCAATTACTAATTTTGTGTCATTTCATTGTGTCTCCATTATTCTGTGATTTTTCTTTATCCCTTTGTTGTTTCTATTTCTATGTCCTATCACATGCTTTTTCTTCTAGATGAAAGCAAGCTTTAAAAGAGCTTCTCTAGAACAACACATGGGAACTGACTATTCTTCCTCCTGAAAAACATTTAGTTGGATGTTTATGGGTATATGCCATCAAGAATCATCTTAATGACACGATTGAGCATTTTAAAGCACGCTTAGTTGCTAAAGGATACACTCAAACCTTTGGTGCAGGCTACTTTGAGGTGTTTTCACCTGTTACTAGCCTAAACTCTGTCAAGGTTCTTTTATCTGAGGTTGCATCCATGCATTGGTCCTTGTATCAGTTGGACATGCTTTCTTACATGGTGATTTGCAAGAAGAGATGTATATAGAGCAACACCTTGGAAATGTTGCTAGTGGATAGTCGAACGAGGTGTGCAGGTTGAAGAAGGCTATTTATGACCTAAACCAATTTACATGGCTTTGGTTTGATAAGTTTAGTGCAGTTGTGTTACGTTATAACTTCAAACGAACTTATTTTAATCACTCATTGTTTCTTCATCGGATAATTTCTGGAGTTATTATTTGCGTAGTATACATGGATGCTATTATTATCACAGAGACTGATAGTAGTGGAATTGTTGACCTGAAATCTCACTTGAGATAGCGTATTCAAACCAAGGATCTTGACTCTCTTTGATATTTTCGTGGTATTGAGGTAACGAGATCCTAGAGGGTATTAGTCTCTCATAGAGGAAGTATGTCACAGACCTGTTAGAGAAGATAAAAATGTTGAGATCTAAGCCAGTTGATACACCCATGGATTCTACTCTCAAGCTTGATGGTGAACAAGGGGAGTTGTATAGTGATCCAAGGCGATACGGAGGTTGGTTGGAAAGTTGATTTATTTCGCGATGACTCGTCCAAATATTACATTTGCAGTTGGGATTGACTCAGTTTATGCATGCTCCGTGCCAACTAAATTGGGATCGAGGATTGAAATTTCAGGCAAAATTTTGTTGAAATCATGGAAAATTATAAATGAAAAAAAAAATTTAGTTTATGGAAACAAATTCTAACTTTTTTCTCTCTATATAATCTTTTATAAGATAAGGGAGACGTATTTTTGCCATAAATAAGGGAAAGAAGGCTTTAATAGAGAAGTTTTTGTTAAATATGGAACAAATAAAGATATGGCCGAAATTTTAGGGATTTCGGTTTTGGTCTAACCCAAAACTAAAATTTCAAGTCGAAATTTCGAAGATTTTGTTGAAATTTAAAACCATGATTTGCAGTGTATATTGAGGTACTTGAAGGGTGCACCAAGGCCTATTATATCGACCATCAACGCACTTCACTGTTATGGATTTTTCTGATGTAGATTGAGGTGGAAATCATTCTGCTAGAAGGTACAGTTCTGGGTATTGTACATTTGTATGTGGTAATTTGGTCACATGGAGGATTAAAAAGCCAAATGTGGTCGCTACATCCAGATCCAGTACAAAGGCGGAGTATAGGTCTATGGTTCATACTACACATGAGGTGATGTTGGTGAAATCTCTCCTTTAAGAGATGGGTGTTGAGATTCCTACTCCTATGTAAATTAATTGTGATACCCAATATTTTTATGAGAGAACTAAATATATAGAAGTTGACTGTTATGGACATGGTTCTGAGTAAGACGATTGCTACTCGTATATTAAATCAGCTGATCAACTTGTTGATGTGTTTACTGAGGCATTAGGCCGGAGTCCGTTTTCTCTAATATGTAAGTGCATGCATGATCTTTATGCTCCAGCTTGAGCGGAAGTGCTAGAGTGTGTTTTATTCTTAAGGGTAATTATGATATTTTTTACATTATGTTATGTACATGAGGAGGCTGAACAAGCTAAGTTTGATTCTTCTTTTTTTTTGACAAGTGACTTTTTATTTTCTCTTCTTCTTCT
The DNA here is from genome assembly GCA_035048495.1 of Euptelea pleiosperma. NCBI lineage: Eukaryota > Viridiplantae > Streptophyta > Magnoliopsida > Ranunculales > Eupteleaceae > Euptelea > Euptelea pleiosperma. The sequence continues at coordinate 36,010,853 of CM068540.1, read as the reverse complement.
CCATCTTCTCTAACTTTACAATGTGATATATAGACATATGAAGCCATCAAAGGAGATATTTGTGTTGTGTTGGTGTTTGTACATCATTCCCAGACACAAACAATGACAAGTTACAAGTTGAAGTTCTTTAGAGTTCGGAAACATTATAATGTATAATCATAGGTCAAAAAAACCTTTGCTTCTTTTCATGCAAATTAGTGCAAGGAAGGCATACAAACATCAAAAGGCAATACAGATATCAAATCAATTTACTTTGAACAAAAGATAAACAACTCCATCACCAAGGGGAAAAAATACCTGTAGCGTTTGTGCAGAAATCCGTGAATCATGGCCAATGGAGACTCTCAAACGTCTGGAAGCATCTACTTTCTTTTTGTCCAATAACCATGCAGCAAAGGCACTAGCTATTGCTTCTGTAACAGGCTCAGTGAGGCTAACAGGTTCTCCCTCAACACCGGAAACAGCAACACCTCGAATGTCGCTGCATGGATAAACATTAATCTCTAAAATCCATTATTTGACCATTCCGTTAAATATTAAATCGGAGCTCAAAAAATCAGTTTCAACCAAATCAGGGCTCAACAATTAGCTCAATGTCAATGTCGTTTTTATGGTGGTTATTAATAACAATATTTTGAATATGTACAGATCTATGTAACAAGGACACAACACTTTTAGGATTTTTTGCCGTGTTGGATACGTGTGTCGACACATTCTGACACGTACAGCCGTGTCACCCTTTATTTTAATAAAATTGATTCCTAAAAGAGGGTTGATGTGTTCCATCCTCCATATAATACTATTTTTAAGTTATTAAACATAGTTATAGTTGATAAATAGTTTCCTTTTTATAAATCTACTTATATTTAATATGTTATTGGGTAGCTAGCTACATGATTTATAGAACTGTATTCTTTTACCTTTCATATATTTCTTTCCTTTTTTATTTTAAAACAACTTCTAATTTAAATACAACTAAAATATTATATTGTAATATATGTGTACGGACGTATCTGAGTGTCAGGGTTCTTAAAGGTGCCATGTCAAACACCTCGTATCGGTGTCGGACACCGACACGTGTCTGTGTTATTGTTACATAGGTACAGGTCTAGCATGTTCCCTAACAACTCTAAAGTTGGTCTAGAGTTGTATAAACTATGGCACTGCAAGAAATATTAAGTTTCACTTGGTGATAAGACAAATTTCATGTTATGCTCTAAAATTTATCAATGACCACTTCTTAGCACAACGTATATCAAATCCATATAATCTTTGACATTAAAAGATCAAGTCGAGTCTGACATACTATTGACAGATGAGTGTCGAGGTAGTTTCTTTCTGGAACACCATTAATTTGAAATTGGGGAAGCCAACAAGTGACAAATGCAAACAAGAGCACTTATGTATCGGAATAAGCAAGTTCCCTCAATCTAATCTTGTGGCCTCAAACCCTCACTATATCCTGTTGTATAGTAATAGCACCAGCAATTCTGAACGGATTCATGTTTCCAACTGACCCATCAGCAGCCAATTCTTGATCCTAGAGCCGGAAATGACTTGCAAATGATTCCCTCTAGAAAACATTGTTCGAAGACAAAAATAATCGAACATTACCTTTTACAATAGGATGAAATTCATTGATGATCTAGACCAGTCTATGAATGATATTAACTAATTTTGAGAAGTTCCTATGACCAAATAAAACCTAAAAAATAAATGAAACTGACTACCACGCCAGTGTACCAGTCAATGATAGCTCTAAGAAACAATGCACGAAACAGATGATAACCATCTATCCAATGATTTTTACTATAAGTTCCATTCAACCCTGGTGAAAGCAAAAAAACTGTGTAAAAGATTGTAATCCAATATTGCCAGCAACTATTATTGTCCTAAGCAGATATGATAGATTCTAATTCAACAACATACACTGGAGCCATAAATACATTACCTGCCATTTTGAAGCCTGCGAAAATCAACTTTTTCAAAATATGGTGCTGTACTACTACTAGTAGCCGGAAGAGCTGCAAAATAAGTCCCAGAAAGAAAAACACATAAGCTGAGAAGGAATAAGGAGTTGTGATTAACTAGAGTAAAGCATATTAAAGCAGTCAAAGTGATTTCACTAACGGAAAATTTTCATGAAAACATTAACGAAAAAGGAAATAGATTTAGAAGTAAAGTATACTGAAGGGCAGCATGATAATGGCCAGAAATATGCAGTATTTTGAAGGCAACAAAAAGAGCTATGGTCGCATTTGAGATCAACCTGGATAGTCAGAGTCTAGAACAGACCATTGCAATAAACATTTCCTCGGTTCCCAGGACCACTCTGGTATTTGGCTAAGGTATGCAACTGCATGGCTGAGATGCCACTCCATGCCAACTTCCTCACTTGAAAGGGAAGCGAGTTGCACATAGTAGGGGCACAACAGTCCCTGCGGTATTGGGTGTCCAACAATCTATTCCGTTGGCAACACTGTGCAATGAAAACATTTTGAACAACCTTCCCTGATGTTGCTGCATACAAATCCATACATCTGTGAGCTTAATCAAAATGGTAAGATGAAATTTGGTGATTAGTTCAGGGTTTTCCTATGGAGACGTTTGAACTTTTGGCTTAGATCATGACACAGTGAAATATAAGTATAATTAATGTTAGTAGAGGTTAAATATTGGTGCCTAAATACTGTGTATATCACAGACAAAGACGCTATAACGTGATGCATCTCTAATTTTCATTGATGAACTTAGAAAATCCTTTATTTGGTCAAGGATTTCTATCGAGCTAAGTTCAAATGAAGTAGAAATTCTCTATCTGTAAGAACAATCAGTACTCTCCTTGTCCTTGCAATTATATTTATTTAAAGCACTGATAGTATGCAACTTCAACAACAAAATTTGGCCACTTTAAAGAAACTCCAAATATATAAGCGTTCTCGTGACAAATAAATATAGATCCCCCAAATGGGTCCACTTGAACAAACTAGGTACATAAGTCACATTCAGATTCAGAACAATAAAAAGAGGAAATAAGAGGTACTCTTGCACTGTGAATTACCATTTTAATGAATTAAATTCAATTGAAATTCACTAAAACAGAACTTCATATGATTTCAGAGGATAATAACTCTACGTTTTCTTAACCAATAAGCGTTTCAAAGAACATGAGAGAGTTTGGGGTAGCTTGGGTAGCTCCTAGATCAATTAAGGAGTTATTCATTGCTTGGAAAGGAATGTCATTGGGTAATTTAGGAAAAAAGATGTGGGCGTTGACACCATTGGCAATTATTTGGGACTTGTGGAGGGAGCGGAACAATAGGGTGTTTGAAAGTAAAAGCCTCCGGACAGAGCAGCTTTTTTTTTTTTTTGATAAATCCAAAATTATATTGATAGAAGGAGATCAAGAAGATCTCTAAAAGATACAAAAGAGAGAAAAGAAGAGAAAAAAGAACAAACAACAGCGAACCGAGATATCAAAACAAAATATGCTCAAATCTGAGACCAATTTGCTAAAAAAGATGCCCCTACTCTCGTGGTTGATGCTTCCCCAATGGTATAAAAAAGACTTAATGCTCAAAATGACCTTGTGGAAGGAACTCTCTCTGTTTTCGAAGGTTCTCTTATTTCTTTCCAACCATTGGCCCCATATAATTGCCATTGGCACCATTTTCCACAATCTTGTTCCCCTTGTCGACATAGATGTGTAGGGCCAACTCTCCAACACTTCTCCTATGCGACCCGGGCATACCCAATCCGTTCCTATGTAAGATAGGAAGTACAACCAAACTCGTCTGGCGAACTCGCAATGGGCAAGAAGATGATTAGTACTTTCGCCATCAGCTTTACACATAACACAGAAATCCACTTTGATCCATTTTCTTTTAATTAAATTATCAACAGTAAGCAATTTGTTTAAAGGGGCTACCCAAGCAAAAAATTGTATTTTAAGTGGGACACAAGATTTCCAAAGTTTTAAAGCTGGAAATAGGTGGTATTCGTGGTTTGGCAAGGAGGCTAAGACTTCATACAACGAATGGACCGTGAAATTTCCAGATTTAGAGTGTATCCATACCCGTTTATCCTCCTCGGAGTTAATGACAGAATACTGGTTCAAACAAGACTGCAGCAAGTCTATTTGTTCAATCTCCCACTCAAAAGGCTTTCTTCTAAGACCTAAATCCCAAGCTGTATCCGAAGAGGACCCGATCCAAAATTGATCTATGGTTTGACGATAGAGAGTAAATAGGAGGAAAAGAATCCTTCAAAACTAGATCACCTACCCAAGAGTCTTCCCAACTCCAGACAGAGCAGCTTATCTTGGAGATAAAAGCTTTGGTTTATTATTGGGTAAAGTTGCATGACGAAGGGAAAGGTATTTCTTTTCAGGACATCGTTTTTAAATGGGGCGAACATGTAAGCAGTGCGAGGGATATGTGAGGGGTGTAGAGGGAGTGTACATTAGTTTTTCTTTTTTGTTGGTGTGTTGCTCTTCTTCTCTGTACTTGCTATGGTGCTTTGGTAGGCTTTCTTAGCCTCCAAAAACCTTTCTTCAATAAATCATTATACTTGTCAAAAAAAAAAACATACCTTCTTCATCGTGTTCGTAAATTAGTAGAATAACATGATCATCGGAAATGGATCGAAGAAACGTATTAATTCAACAAAATTTAGATTTGTTTAATCGCGAGTAGAGAATGTAATAAAGCAGTATGAAATAAAATTTACCTGCCATTTGAGGATTGAGGTCTGACTCGTCTGAACGGTTTTTTTCTCCACGAAGGACGAGAAGAGAGAGAGAGAGAGAGAGAGAGAATATTATGAACGAGCGGAGAAACTAAGAAGGCGCGAGAAGAACCAATGCTTGTATATTCGAGCAAGCAGATAAAGTAAAGGAAAATGAAATGATGCTGTCGTCCTGAGAAGAGCGTCATCCGTATATCCAGACCGTTGGATTGCCATCAAGAAACGTGTTATGGCTTATGAGCATCTCGTGAACATCCAACTTTCTTGAAACGTCCACCTTTCAATAACTTGATTTACATTTTTTCTGGTTTCACTTGTCCTCATAATTAAGGGTCATGATGTAACCAGGTACGCCTGAAACTTTTTGGCGTGGGGAAGAACGAATTTTTGCTACTCACCAGTCACCGGACTCACCACTGCCATCTGGGCCAACTGACCGCATGGATGTTTATCGGATCCCTCCGCTTGGTAGACATTCATACCAAAAATCAGCTTGTTCGGTGAATTTTAGCCGCTAGTTTTAGTACTCAAAAATTATGGTTGAATTCAACGGCTAGAATCACACCTTAAAAACTACTAAAATCTAATGGCCAGAGACTACCAATCAGGGTCACTTTGGTGTGTATATCCGCGAAGGGGTGTGTCGAACATCAATGCGGTCATTGGGCCCAGCTTGCAACATTGAGTAACGCCAAACTACCAATCAGGGTGACTTTGGTGTGTATATCCGCGAAGGGGTTTGTCGAACATCAATGCGGTCATTGGGCCCAGCTTGCAACATTGAGTAACGCCAAAAAGTTTCATGTATACCTTGTTACATCTATTTTGCATAAGTAACTTGCACGATCTTTCGAGTCAGTTTAAGTTTTTTTTGGGTATTTTAGTAAGGCCCCTTGAAATTTGAAAGTAATTGGTAATACCCCCTTATGCTTTCAAACTTTATGATTACCCCCTTGACTTAGTTTAACCATTATTTGACTAACATTTTAGCATGACATGTATCATGCCCATGTTAAGTGCACCTATGAAAGGACCATAATATTGTAAATATAATGCTAATGACGTTTGATTCAAGTCCGTTTTAACTGAAGTCAACCACCATTAAACTAGGTCAAGGGGTGGTCCTAAAGTTTTAAAGCATAAGGGGGTATTACTAATTACTTTCAAATTCAGGGGGCTTACTAAAATACCTTTTTTGTAGCATTACTTGCACCCATGTTTTTTGTAAGTGTCACCACCACTAACAAAAAATGACAAATGTGTCCCTAAATCTACATCCACCTTTTACAAAAATAAATAAACCTTATGAAAAAGAGGAACCCACCATCAATGTCCTCTTCTTCTTGTCGGACCACCACCACCTGGTACTGCACCATCTCCACCATCACCCACCCCACCATCCTCTCTCTCTCTCATTTGCCTCTCCCTTAAAAAATTCTTTTTGCATGTCGGCAAGCCAGGGTCTACATGCCTTTGTTTATGTCAACAGGCAAAGAGTAACATAGCTTTGGTTATGTCGTGTTGCCAAAGTCATGTTAGTCGTTCAGGGCTGACACATGCATGATTTTTTTTTAAAGAGAGAGAGAGATGTATGAAGGACGGAGGTGTGGTGGTGGCGGTGGAAGAAGAAGAAGGTTGTGGTGGTGCTGCAGTGGTTGTGGTGGGTGGGGCGTGGTGAAAGAATAAGAAATCGGTGGTGGTGGTGGTGAAGAAGAAGAAGAGGACGTTGGTGGTGGGTTCCTCTACTTTGTAAGGTTTGATTTTTTGTGTAAAAGGTGGGTGTAGATTTAGGGACACATTTATCATTTTTTTTGTTAGTGGTGTTGGCACTTGCAGAAAACACGGGTGCAAATAATGCTACCCCTTTTTTTATAAGTCAACTAGGGATGGCCCATCTCTCTATATTCTACTTATTATGGGAGAGACGGCTCTGGACTCCAAACCCTAATATTTTGAAAATACTTTTATTTTATTTCTTTTAAATTATTAACTTCTCAGCGGTTCTTTGGTCTTGACATCCATCATCGTTGATGAGGGATGTCATCATATCAAAGGTCTAACTCCGTTGCCTACTTGTCCCTCAACGTATTCATCCCACCAATGAGCTCTCTACTTAAACTTTAATACAACCCCTAGATGACCTCTTAATTATTTTTCATGCCACCTAGTTATTTTAAGCTTTTTAGATCTTTGTACCTGATAAAATGCTCAAAATCTACGGTTAAAAATCAACCCATGAAAATGACTCAAATCAAATGCTTGGAAATCACCGCTTAAGCAGATTTTTTGCATGTAGGTCCACCTAGAGATGGGCCAACCATCCATGCAATCAGTGATCTCTAAGAGTGTGCCACGTGTAAGGTGCATGTGCATTGCACGTGGTGTCCCATAGTTTTCATAAATAATTTATTATATTCATTATCTCAATAATACTGTCCCTTCGACTATGCTCATTTTATGAACAATGCATTATTTATTAAGACCATGCATTATTTCCCTTAGATAAGTTCTCTGAAATGATTCTTACTCATAAAATGTCCAGAAAATTTTCTAGATCAACATATTTTAACTATAAATTCCATCTTAGAAAACTTTTATATGGTCACCATACAAGGCATAATTGCCCAAGATTTTGCTCCACGGAACAAAATGGTAAAAAAAATAATTTTCTTTTGTTATAAGTAGTTGAGATAGAGAGAGATCTCTTTTGTTAGCACCCAGCCATGGAGGAGATTGTTGGTGCGTACCCCCACGATGGAGAAATCGCGGGTGAGCACTGAGCAGAGAAGACGCCTTCCAGCTGGGCAGTGACATCGGGCTGATGTTCGCTGTTGCGTGTGGGCTTAAGATGCCTACGGCCCAGCAGTAGAGATGTGGTCCTCCAAAAATAAAAGAAAATCTGATGTAGTAAGAGCATCTCCAACCGTGCTCTTTTTCTGTAAAATAGAGAGTCGATGGATAAAAACAACCCTCCAACCGTACTCCAAAAGGGGTCTCTATTCTAGAGACCCCTTTTTGAGTCTCTAAATCTAGAGACCTCGGATGGGGGTCTCTATTACTGTTGAGGTTGATTAATGACAGTTTTGGCCTTTTTCCAATGTTATATTAGATTCTATTTCCATTTGTATCCTTATTGCTTTTGAGAGGAACAGTGATTTAGAGATAAAGCAAGAGACTGCGGTTGGAGTAGACACGGTTACCGAAGTGCTGTAAAAGCACTTTATATTAAAAATTAATATTTTTGTGCTCCAAATTGGAGACCTCCGTTGGAGATGCTCTAAAGGCGGTGCGTGGTGTGGGTCTGTGGACACAATGTAAAGGAAATGACCAAAAAACCATTCAGTCATAGACAAAGTCAAACAAATCTTCTGAGGCACGGCAGGTTAGGGTTCGTCAGATTGTAGATAGGAATATATAGAAGGGTGGGTGCTGTCTTTGAGGGTTAAGAGTTTTATTTGTTTGATCCCGAGAGAGAAGGGCTGCTGCTGTTGTTGGTGTTAGAGAAGGAAAAAGGAGGAGAAGATGATCGAGGTGGTGCTGAACGATCGTCTGGGGAAGAAGGTGAGGGTGAAGTGCAACGATGACGACACAATCGGCGATCTGAAGAAGCTGGTCGCAGCGCAGACGGGAACAAGAGCGGACAAGATTCGAATTCAAAAGTGGTACAACATCTACAAGGACCACATCACCCTCAAGGACTACGAGATTCACGACGGCATGGGCCTCGAACTCTACTACAATTAGGTTAATTTGCTCTCTCTCCCTTTTTTTGGGTTTTGTTTTTGTTTACTTGTATGTTGATTTCATATTTCCAACGTCCATCATCCTCAGTAGTTCCTCTTCTTCATATCATTCGCGTGGCTAATCAGCTTGAATCTAGACTGTTCAATTGTTGGAGCATGTCTTGGACGGATTTAACGACCTTGAAAAGTGCATTCACATGCAGTTAGAGATTCTGGGAATATCCACATAAATTTCACTCACAATCCTTGGACATTAATTTATTATCTTGATGCTTTTACTTTTGTGGTTAGAATAGATTATGTTTATTTTCTACCTAATTTAAAGTTTGTGTAGATCGTTTTATTGAATCTTATGTATAATGACCATTGGAGAGTCTCACGCACACCAATCCTCACAATCTCGATATGGCCACAAACCCGTACACTTTAGTCCAAGCATTGAGTGATACATTTTTCAAAATATTTTATTTTTGTGTAAATTGTACAAAAAAGGAATGTCTCTACATAAGCTGATATACATTAAAATCATATAAACAATTTCTAGATAATAGAAGAAACACAAATTAATGGAAACTATTAAGATTTGTCTCAAAAAGGGTTCAAGTGTCCAGTGCAGCGAATTTTTAACTATAGATTGATGAGACTAAGGAGGTTGTAAATGTAAAATTAGAACTACGGAGGGAGATTTTGAAAATCTAAGTGTTTTAAGATGGGTAAGACCAAGACTTAATACATGCAGTGTAACTTTCGTATAAATACTAATAGGGATGATTCATTAATCATGAACTTGTGATTGATAGACAAGAAATACCCCAAAGCGACAAATTTCGTTATTTAGGTTCAATTATTTATTAGGACAGAGATTAGTGAGGATGCGACCATAAAATTAGTGTTGGATGACTAAAGTGGAGATGCGCTTATGGAGTATTATGTGATCGACGGGTACCTATCAAGTCAAAAGGAAAATTTAACAGGACAATTGTCAGACTAGTTATGCTTTATGGAGCTGAATGTTGGGTAGTTAAGAAACAACATGCTCATAGAATGAGTATAGCATAGATGAAGATGTTGTGGATGAGTGAAAAAACTAGAAAAGTCAAAATAAAAATGAGTATATTCGAGGAAACCTTAGAATAGCTCTAATAGAAGGTAAAATAAGAGAAAGTCGATTGAGGCTTGGGCATGTGCAACAAAGACCAAGGATGGCACTAGTGAGAAAGAGTGCTTTTTTGATGCAAGTCGAAGGCTTAGAAGGGGAGAGGAAGACCGAAAATGACATGGATGAAGGTAGTAAGAAAAGATCTAAAGACTTATGCTATGATAGAAGATATAGCTTTAAACATAGTCGTGCTGTAGACCCCAAACATTTGGGATAAGGTGTAGATGATGATGAGTGCTACTACTAATAATATTCAATGCAGTTATGATTTTTAACCACAACTTAGTAACTTCTTAATGTGGAGGTTGCTCCATCTTGATTATATATATATGCTTTTTATCAGTCAACGTAAAAGTTTAGTAAACAATAAAGCGAACTAAGGAATAACTACCCCTATGTGCAAAACATAGTCGATGGCTCTCTTTTGAGCCAAAGTGTACGCCTTCTATTTGGTGTTATGATGAGCATGGCTACATGTGACAATTAAGTACTTCACAGTATCTCTAATGTGATCTAGGGATTTGCGATTCGCACATCCACCGTACAAGTCAGCTAGGAGATAACACTGGACAAGTGACCATCAATCACAAGAGAGTTGGAAGAGAAATTATGGATAATCTTCCCCCCTTACAAAAGGGCCAATGCCTATTTTATTTGAGTGTCTTAGACCCATTGTACTGGCAAAAATTTTGAAGACTCGTTTATCTATCGTTCCTTCAATTCACACTCCAAATTTTCTGAAGGTATGTTGAAATTAAGTTTCAACCATCCTGCGTCCAGCTTCAACCAGGCCACTTTAGATGTTTGTTCTCTTATTCTACTAGTTTCGCTTGTTATTCCTCATTCATTTGTCTTCCTACCTGCACCATAGGAAATCTCTCACCAATCTTTCCAACTTTTTTGTTATACTTGCCGAAATAGATAAGAGGAATAACGTATAAATCGGAAGTCTGGATAGAGTACTTTTAATGAGAGTAATCTTACCACCTTTGGAGAGATACCTTGGTATCCAAGAAGCTAAGTGTCTTCCATAATTTCAAAAGTCAGGTCCCATATAGATTTGGCCCTATAGCTGGCACACAACGAAAGGCCTAAGTAAGACATAGGAATTGACTCACCTTACATCCCAGACTACCTGCAAGCATTGTTTTTAAAACCGTGCCTCAAGGCGCTTGAGGCGTACGCCTCGAGGCGAGGGTTAATCCTCATACCTCGAGTCTTAAGCCTTAACTGAATTTTTGAGGCTTAAGCTTTAATTAGTTGAGGTGTACCAACAAACATTCAAAAATTATTTTTTTATGTTTGTTTTATTTTTTCCCAAAATGTCCTAATGGTTTTTAATGGTCTAAATGACCTAAAAGATGGTTTTAACCATTTTTCCTCTTATTTGAGAGAACTCTTTCTTGGGGTTGTATGCCTAGACAAAATCAATTTTATGTCTTTTAGTAACTTTATTTTATTGACTTATGATTAATCATGTGCTTATTCATGGGTGTTTTACCATATATTATTTCATGAGATGAAACAAATTTTCTAGGTAACACAGTAGGAAGATTAGGTGTATGATTGAGAATCATACCCGGGATATCTGTATTTTTGAGTTCCTCGTAAACCTGGAATGTTCACAGTTAGGGGCGAAGCTAGGCACTTCAATTATATGACTGTAATATATGTGACTGTTATACGTAAGATGACCATATCTCATTCATTGAAGTGGTTGACTCTAAGTCTACACATTGATGTACGGATTATCCTATACTAAATGGATCATAATGAGACCGCGCTTGAGAAATTCACTGTCAAAGCGAGTGCAAATATCATTTTGTTAAACTATATGGTGTCCTTAGACCTGAGAGATTTATAGTTCTCAAGTAATCAATACCGACCAATGATGCCAAATGAGGCTATAAATTGGATAGTTTGGGTAGACAGTATATTACTGTGAGATTTCAAGTGCTCAATAATCTACTCAAATTTTAGAGCGAATATCCACTTGAGCTAATTTGATCAATTGAACATGTAAATCTGAATCCGGTGTTTATAGATAAATTGTTTGTTGAAGTTTTGTGAAATGGTTATGTAGGTTCGGGATGGAGCTTACCAATTTCTGGAGAGAGGTTACTTTAGGCAAGTATGGGGTTTCTTCCTTTGGCTGGAAGAGCTATGTGGTTAGGAGTTCGTACGGTTGTAGTGTGTGGAGAGGGATTTTAAAGGTTTCTGAGGAATTTGGTAGATGGGTTCGGTTTGAGGTAGGATCTGGAAACAAGATCAGATTCTGGGAGGACACCTAGCGTGGAGACAATCCCTTTCATGTGGATTTTTCGGAGCTTTACACTATCTCCGAGCGAAAAAATTGGTCTATTCAGGATTGTTTTTCAGAATGAAGGGTAGGAACATGAGTGGAGTCTGGGTTTTAGGAGAAATATTAATGACTGGGAAATTGAACCTTTATCTAGATTGATATCCAGGTTGCAGGATATCCACCTCTGGCCTTCAATTCAGAATAAAAGGGTTTGGATTTGGACTAAAGGCAAGTCGTTCTCCGTTAGATCTTTCTACAAGGCGCTTCAAAGTTTAGACGTGTCTCCTTTTTCGGTGTCTTTGGTTTGGAGATCCAAGATCCCTACTAAAGTGAAGTGACATTTTTTGCTTAGGAGGCTTCTCTTGATAATATTTTAACAATGGATCATCTGATGTCTAGAGGGTTCATCATGGTTGATTACTACTGCATGTATAGAAACAACGGGGAATCAATGGATCATCTTCTACTACATTGTGACATGGCTAGGGAGTTTTGGAGCTCATTTCTTTCAGAGTTCGGGATGAGTTAGGTTATGTCGGCCTCTTTTATGCCCCTCTTTTTTGCTAGAAATCCAAAGCTTTTTTTTGCTAGAGGAAGTGTTTTATGGAGGATGCCCCTATAACGATTATTTGGGGTCTTTGGAAAGAGAGAAATCAGAGTCTTTGAAGGCAAGCAAGCAACCTTGTATGCCATTATTCTCAACATCAAGGGGCTGATGTTCCTTTGGTCTAAGGCGTTTTCGGAATACATGTGTTTGTTCTTCGAAGACTTTGTCTTCCGTTGGGATCTTCTATGTTCTCGGGATGACAGTTAGTTGGGTTCTTGCTTGTTTGGCCTTAGTCTATTGTAGCCTTTGTAGGTCATCTCGACCTCTCTAGCTTTGGCTTGTTTGTCCCTTTTGGTGTTGGCCCTCAATAAAGCTTATACTTATAAAAAAAAAAGATTTCAGAAAAGAATTTTCTAGGTGTTCAATTGATAAAGTTAAAGCTCAAGGACCTATAATGCAAATAGTGGTGTGACATTGAATATGTAATAACCTTAAGGACTATTTATGGATATGGTTTTGTGGAGGGACCAATATATATTAATTAGCAGGGTAGAGCCTATGAGTAAATTCTCAAGCGCAATTGCAATTTTGTTAATGGGCTTCATTGCAATTATTGGAAAGTTCTAGTTCAAGTTTTAATGAAATTAGAATTCCAATGGAGTTAGGGTTTTGGGAACCCTATAGGATCCCATTCCCCCATGACATTTGCTAAGGTTTTTCCATGCTATAAAATAGTGAAAAAAATTTGGTAGTGAGACCATTAGTCTCCCAAAAATGTTGGAAAATCTTGGTGGGTTGTGTTAGGTGTGAGCATCCAAGGAAGAACAAAAAGCCAGTTTTGAAGATTAGAGGCAATTCTTCTATTCTTCTCATAATTCTACCAATTCTTGTGGAATTTCTTTATGGATTCATGTGAATAAAATTTTAAATTCCTATATATTCCAACACTCTCAAGGCCAAGCTATTGTGACATGGTTGAATCGGATAATAAATGAATTGTTGAAAAGTTGACTGAAGATGAGGGAGGTGCAAAAGAACCTTATCATGGCATACTGACATCGAGGAACTCAATGTCAATGCCGTTGAGACGTTGAGTTTGGAAAATGTTAGAACCATTTCAACTACTTGAATTCATTGATAAGTCAATCACCAAAAGGCCTAGAAAAGGAGGTTAGTGGTAGTCTAGTTGAAAACGACAAATAATTAGATTAAATAACAGGTTTTACTATTTATTCATTGATTTTCTTAAATCGTAACTATTATTTTTATTTATTTTTAACAAGATAAAGTAAGACGCCAATGCAATTAAGTGGATGAAGAAGAGGAATATGATGATATGGAGATGGATCCCAAGGACGATAGGGGAATTGATACCAATATGATTTCTTGGATAATCTTACGAACAACGAGGATGAGGGAAATGCTGATGAATAAAGACCGAAGACTTTTTGAGCTTAGAATTTAGATAATTTTCTCTCTAGTATTCAGAATATGGAACTTTGGAAGTATTGAGTAATGACTATTAAGTACGATTGCGTAGTTGTATATTGTAGAACTATAGATTTGGTTCCTTGATGTTGCTTTTTACTTCTTAGTTGGTCCTTGATTTGATTGTTATTTGGTTGTTCACTTGTTTTGTTGACTTATTATCTTTGCTTATGAATTGAAACCTGGTCTACGAGTTTGATTATCTTTTTTGGCTTGAAACTGTCACATGCTAAGATAGATCATTAAAAAGAAGAGCCATCAAGTTTTTTTTTGTTTGTTTTGTTTTCATTTCTATGGTGGTTTTATTTTTTTAAAATTCATCAATTTTTACGGGATTTGTAGTTTTTTTTTTTTTAATTTCTTTTCAGGTTTAAGCAGCCTTGCCTAACAAAAAGGGAAACTGCCTCATAAACACTTCGCGCTTTTAAAACATTCTGTAAGGTCCTTTAGGCTTACCACTTTTCCCACTCCAATTGGTTATGCAATGCTTCAGTGAAAAAAATGTTGTTGTCTGCAAACTGAATTTGAGAAATAGGTCTAGTGGCATCTACTTTAAAGTCTGCAATAGTCCCACCAGGTTTTGCTCTTGTCGTCATCCTACTAAGAGCCTCAACCACCATGATAAAGAGAAATGGGGACAATAGATCTCCTTGCCTCAACCCTCTCGAGCTATTGAGAATTTTGTTGGTGAACCATTTGCCAGAATTGATAAAGAACCACTAGATATACAAACTCTAATCCAATTCCTCCATTTAATGCCAAAACCTATAATTTCCAAGAGAAATAAAAAAAATTCCATGGTCATAGGCTTTTTCCATATTGCTTTTGCAGAGAATACCCCGCTCAACTGATCTCAACTAGTAGTCTATACATTCATTAGCAATGAGAACTCCATCCAAAAAGTTGCATCCCTTTAACAAAAGTGCCTTGGAATGGAGAAATAACCGCCTAAACCACCTCTTTCAAGTTTCATCCTAGATGCCTGAGCTTTGGAGATTATTTTGTATGCCCATCAAGCTACTAGGGCGGAAGTCTCTTAGCTTCTCTGCTCCTTTCTTTGGAATGAGCGTGATAAAAGTATAGTTTAACCACAAATCCAAAATTCCCTCTTCAAATTCCTTCATCACTTTCACAAGGTCTTCTTGAACTATGTCCCAACAACTCTTGAAGAAAGCCAGTGAAAAACTATCTGAAGCTGGAGCCCTATCACCACTAAGATCCTGAACCACTTGGAAATCTGCTCCTCTTCAAACAGTCTCTTAAGCCTATCGCATTGAATCAGAGTGATGCGACCAAAATCAATCCATCATGAAAGGGTCTAACATAACCAGGGTTCTTATACAGACAGATCCGAGTAGAACTCCACAATACTATCAATAATCTTTTCTTCAGAATTTGTAATCCCTTCCTTAACCTTGAGACAAGTAATGGTGTTATTTCTCCTTCTCGCAATATCAATGTAATGGAAAAATCTAGTTATTTTGTCCCCTTCCTAAAGCCCTCTAGCTTGAGATTTCTGATGCTAGCTGATTTCCTACATTTTAATAGAGAACTCCACCTTAGCTATCATTCTCCTTCGACTTTCTGAATATGAGAAATTCCCCAACGCTTTTGCTTTGTCTAGAGAAGATATCTTCTGTAGAAGTTCACCCATTTCGCTGTCCACTATCCAACATCTCCTCATTCCACCTCATAAGTTTTGATTTAAGTCCTTTTAGCTTTATACGAAAAATGTACCCAGCGCTGCCTGAAAACTGAAACCAAGTTGCACCCTCAATTGAGCCTTCTTATGTTGCAATACGTCTTTAGGAATGGGTTAGATGATAGGAAGTGGAAGTTGGAGGTCATTTTAGTTTCTTTGTCAAATCTGTTATGGGTCTGGCTGTTGTGAAAGCTGTGTATTTCCTCTATCACTAAGGCGTAGGCTGTGCATATGCCTTCTCAAGTTAACGTCGTATTCGGACAGTATTAACTAGATATCGACTTTCTCATTCATGGGGTTTTCACTCCCCTATATTTGCTTCATTTGTAGAGGAGCCGTGGGGACTGCAATTATTCTTGTCCTTCACAAGGCCTTCTTGATGTAGAATGGGGATTCTTCCTTGTTATAGGGTTGGTTATCAAGTGCTTATGGAAGTAGAAGCAAGAAGCGTCGGAAAATCCCTTGTTACATTTTATGCTGGGGTGTTTGGAAATAGTGGTATAATAGGATGTTGAGTTGAAAAGGTGGTTTCCAATACAACGCTACTTAAAAGGAACAAAAAACAACATTATCTTGTGGGTCCACTTTTGAAGAAATTCATGGCTTTAAGATTGAGGACCTAATGAGCCATTGGAAATTAGTTGTGGCTTGCCTCTTTGTAAACAAACCAGATCCTGGGTAATTAAGTTGCACTTAGATGTGAAGATTGGAATAACAGTGGCTACATAAAACTAGTGTGTTGGAGTATTTGAATATGACTATTACCACTAACGTGTAATTAGATACCTAAAAGTATCTGAGACCAGGTAAGTCCAAAATTACTTTTAAATGGTGAGCTTCATTTAGCAGCACACTCTGTGGCCTATGAAATGATAGTCTTGCTATTTAACTTCCAATTTCAGTTAGTTCGTACCTGGTGACGCTGATCTTGTTGAGAGGTTTCCAATTGCATGGAGCATAAGTTTCATATTCATGAGCAAATCTTTTTTTTTTGTTTGCATCCTACAAACAACTTTCCTTTTCCCTATCCTGTAAAAAATACCTTTCATTCTGAAGTATGTATGGCCTTCCTCTAGTTCTTGCCGTGGTGATCTGCATTTGACTCTCATTACTCTAGTTTTATTCTCTCTTCACATTATTCTAGTTTTATTCTTAACTCACGATGGGAAAGATAGGAAGCCATCCACCCTGATATAGTGGACGCATCTTGAGCCCCAGAATGTGCACCATGTGTATGGCAAGGGGGAGAATGGCTTCTCCCTGCCTTATTGTACTTAAAGATGTATTCCTGATATATGTTTGTTTGTTTTCTGCGTAACATATGCATTGTATTCTATCAATATGTGCGTAAATGCCCCGTCTCATCACCCATTTAAATTTTTTGGTCTCAGGTCTGGCATGCAGATGGAAAGCGGGGTGATTGCGTTTTGAACAGTGAAGATGAATATCTTATGTAATAGACACTGTTAGCCATTAATTTCAGCTTTCTGTATTCTGAATATACATATCATATCTTAGATAATTCCTTTGGTGAATAAAGCTGAAAACTTTTGAACACCAATATTTTTCTTTTTATCGTTATAGTCAAAGATAATATCAACTTTAGCCAACACTCATTTGAATTGCCTCAGGCCGCCTACTTCTACTGTTAAAACTGTACCCAAGAACACTGGTATCTTATTTTTCTTGCTGGGTAAAGCTGCGATTCGAATCGCTGAGCTCAGCGTTTGCTGACACAAAACACTATTAGGAGTTCGAGCCAATGTTCTCTGTGAGTTAATTGATACTTCGGCCTACAAGTGGCAAGGGAGCAGCCTTATGTGAAGGAATCTACTTGGTCTGAATCTGCTTGCCCAGCCAAAATAATTGAGAAATTAAAGATTATGTCCAGGCTGGTCATGAAAAAGATATTATTCATGAAGAAAAAATAAACAAAGAAGGATAACTAGGAAATGGAATTCCTCAATGTGCATGTCAGGATTAGATGTCCTTGCCTAGCTGTTAAGTTCGTTGGATCAATAGTTTTTCTAACAACACATGAACTCTTCTTCTCCTGGCCTCAGTCAATTTGGTGTCATTTACAAATAATAGGCCTGTAAATAATTGGTGAGGAGAAATCTTTCGGGTGATCTTTGGAACCCAACATGGCAAATCCTATGATTAGGCTTTGCAAACGGGCCTGTTCAAAATTTAACAAAAGCGAGGTCCAGCCCTAGTACGGGCCCATCTACAGTCCTATCTATGAACCTCGGTATGTGTGGGTCTTTATTGTCATTAGAGGCTCTAAATCCTTATTTATTCAATTTCTAGTCATTCTTTATAACATGGACTAAGCCCGTTTTTTCTTCTCCCTCGTTTCTGGTGATGAGCTAGGGTGTTATCTGTAGCCACCATAGAAGAAACTCGTGTTTGAACCCTAGATCTTGAACGTTGTTCAGTTCAGGCCCTTCAGGCTACTTTACCCATACTAGGTTGCACATGGGCTTGGGTAGACCCCACTGAGAAGGGGCCTAACTTGATCTGACTTGTGTTGGGTTGACCATGACCCGCCTAAGCTTGCCCCGTGTCCACTGCTATGTTTCATAGGCAGCTACAAGTCCGTTCTGAATGGACCAAAGTTCTGAAAATCGAACTGGTGGACTGGCCGGTTCGCCGGTGCAACCAGTTCACTAGTTTGCCTGTTCAACTGGCCGGTCCGGTCCAGGTTTAGAACAATGGAATAGACTTCCAGCATGGCAAGAGTTGTAGCTATAACCAAACAAACATATACAATAGGGATTCTTTCAATCAAATCAAAAGATGATATAGTGCGTGGGTTTGAAAGATATGTCAAGGATGTGCCCATCAAAATACCCAAAATTTCAACATACACCATGATGTGTATCACTACCCTAATTGTCATTCTGGTTTCGTAAGAGAAGTAATCATTATTTAACAATAATATTTTGCCAAATTATATAGAAAAATACATTCACCTACCAATCATATTTCTCTAATTCATTACCAAATGCTATCATGCCATGGTGTCCCATCATGGCGGATCGATGTTCGCCTCTATGTTCTTGCTTATGCGCCTGACATCGATTGAACACTGTCCGATCAATGGCCCAACCTTGAATTGGTCACCGGCCCAATTATAACCTCGACGAATCCTCCACCGACCTTCCGACGAATCCTCCACTGACCCTTTGCATATACTCTAATGTTTTTTTTTTCTGGTCATTGATTGGATGACCGCGATGTCTGATTCCATATAAACATGTCGATATGGCGAGCGATATGCAACGTTTTCGATACGTATCATTCTGTTTTTTTTTTTCTTTCTTATAGTCTTTATTAGATTTTTGCAGAAATTACATACAGCAGTGGGCCCATCAAAAAGTGGGTCCAGTCTAACTGCACGTGTCCCAACTTCCACGTAGGACGGTGAACCTCTAATATAGGGTCTATAGATATCCTTAGCGTGTATTAGAAGAAATGAAAGAAGGTAGGTGGGAGTAGAAATTCATTAGAAATGGTTAGCTGGAAACTGGGAAGAACACATTAGGTTACAGATGGAGAAGGTGGGGACTTATGTTTAGAGAGCATGCCGTGATGATCAGGTCAGTTTTGAAAAGGACATTGAAAAACACGGGGACTTGGCTTCTTCAGATAAAACGTCAACATCTCTTTCTTGTGGGCCTAACACATCTTAGCAAATAGAAGCAAAAGATATGGACTTCTGATCCCTCTAGGCCCACCCACCTACAACCTATGCCACATTAGACCCACCTATATAACAAACCACCACCCATATATTATACTATTTTATTTCATTCTCTTTTCGAAACTATATATTTTTTTAAAAAATGGACGTTATAACCGAAATGGATCTCCCCGTTACGTTACATACCATTTTAACGTCAGAAAATAATGGCCGCTATTTTTTATTTAAAGGCCATTATTTTATGTAAAAATTATTAAAAAAAGATACCTGTTATTTTCCATCATAAAGTTTACTGAAAATTTAAATTTTAGATCCATTTTTTCCTGTTATTTTCCATTTTGGTCCTGCGCGTTACAATCCGTCATAACGGAAAAACGGTAATGCCCCCAATCCATTATACCATTATAATGGCCCCTTTTCAACCTTGATCGATCCCTCTAGGTCAAAAGGGAATTAAAGACAGAAATCTTAGGCCTTTTTTGTGTTATTGCTCAAGGAATGGTGGTGGTTTTTTTTTCTGATAATGGAAGTGTAGGTTGAGAAAAGATGGAGTACCTAAACATGAGAAATGACGTAGGTACTCCGACATTTAATAAGAAACGTAACGAACACCGGGGCGCAACAGTGTCGCAAACTAATTGCACTACCCCATCACCATGAAAGGAAAGGACATGGATGCTAATTTCTGCTACCAGTCTTATGAACTGTCATTGTGGTCCGTGGTGCCTCTTTTTGTCTAACAATAACCCGACTCGGACCGCTAGATACATTATTGCATTGGGTTGTCAAAATAAGTTCTGCGAATTGTTCGAAAACAATTATGAATTGGATGTTCAATTATCTGATCATGTTAATTTTTGACCTAGGATGGCGGTTCTTGCTACCATACGGGCGCATCCCATGCAAGGCTATGCTAATTTCCAGAATAAGAATGCCATTTAACCTGTCCCGACATTTTTAGTCATCACATCTAAATATCGCAATGGCGACTTTTGTACACAACAACATTCAAATGGGGACGTCAGTGTCATTTTTTAAATATATTTTTATCTAGACTTTTTTCAGAAATTGTTATTTTTCTTTATATTCAATAAGCAAAGTTCTAAAAATTGAAAATTTCTATATTATTATTATTATTATTATTTTTTTATAAAAAAGAGGGTACGTGGTTTAATAATATAATCTTATTTTGATTTAAATTAACATTTTTAATATAAAAATCGAGAAAATAAATGATGGGGCCTAGCTTAATCAAGGCTTATAGGACCTACATGTCATCTCATCAATCCAATCCATTCCATCAATGTGCACATCTTGGACCAAAGTCAAACTAATTGATGGACACAGATTAAAAAAGTGACAACTCAATGTAATGACTTGTTACCAACCTTCTTCTTTTAGTAATCCAAATTTAAACTACAGGATTGGATGATAAATTAGGGTTCTTCGGTCAAAAATCCTGATTTTTAATTTAGGTGGCCCACATTTTGAATGCGGAATTGTGTTAGATATGAGTCCATCATCTTAATGGTATTACAAGAGGTGGGTCACATTTTTTTTTATTTGTCTTGTCAGTTTCCTGTTAATTTTGGGTCTATAGCATGGTTCAAAGTCTGGCGATCCGGATTGGGATCGGAACCCACCCATCCGATCCAAACCAGGCTCTGTCTCGCCCCAAGATCACTGCTTCAGATAGGTGTTCCACCTTGTCTCGGGTGAGATGGGCCGATCCAGGGATTTCGAACCTTGGTCCATTGTGGGCACAATGTGAAACTTAGGTCACGTAGGGGTTGCCTTTGCTAGAAATGATTCTTACCCATAAATGTTCATAAAAGTTTTCGAGATCAGCACATTTTGATTTATGAATTCCGTCTTAGAAAACTTTTATGTGGTCACCAGACTTAGGTCATGTAGGGTTGCCCCACGAAAAGTTTGCTAGAAATGATTCTTACCCATAAATGTTCATAAAAGTTTTCGAGATCAACACATTTTGATTTATGAATTCCGTCTTAGAAAACTTTTCTGTAGTCGCCACACGGGGCGTTAAAGTTTATTTTCCTGGTAATAAATTTCCGACACACATAGTAAAATTACTTATTCAGAACATTTCATTTAAATGTAACCCACTGAATATATGTGCAGTTGAGGCCATTGACCGTTGGATTCAAGAGATCCATGCAGTTGTTGCTTCGTGGATTGTGTATCTCTTGAATCCAATGGTCAATGGCCTCAAACCGCACATATTTTTGTCCAATTATCCGTGGGATAGCATTTTCCGATGTTTATAAAAATTGTTATAACAGGCATTAATGGTAACTCCCCAAGACCGCTAGTTATTTGTAAATAAACGCTAAATAAAAGGAACAAAACTTATAATGAAAATAACGGACGTTAATAACAATTTGGACCTCCCCCGTTATGTACTGTTTTAACGCTAAGAAAATCATGGCAGTAAGTTTTTTGTTATAACGAAAATAACGACCGTTATTTTCTGAAAATAATCATTAAAATAACGCCCCTGTTATTTTTGAATTTTGGTGCCTTTTTTTCCCCATTATTTTCCCTTTTTTATCCGTTTTGCCCGTGTGTTACAATCCATTATAATGGCCACCGGAAAAATGGTAACGCCTCCACTCCGTTATACAGTTATAACGGTCCCTTTTAAACCTTGGTCTATATAACCAAACATATCATTTGTATTGGTCGCTTTGTTCGATTCCGATCCGTTACATGCGTAAACAGCAAACTCCACAATATACCCCCAAAAAAACCCGATAAAATAGTGAATTTTTTTTACCGATATATTAACTTCTCACGAGACAATTAGCGAGAAATTCCGCGACGTCGCTTAGTTCTTAACAAGGGTTAAATCTCACCCCGTGAGTTTTGATCAAAGTTAGTCCCCACAAAAAACAATAGCCCCCTTCGTGTTTCTGTGTGTATATATATTTTACCATCGTCATGTCCACGTGTCATTGCAGTCCTCATCTGGATTTAGGTCAGAGACGATCAGGATACGACAGAAGGTAGGGTCCACCGCACGGGCGAATCGGCATACCACGTCACCAAATCTCTGTCGTTTAGGGGGTAGACTTTTCTACCTGAAAACGACGGAAAACAAGAAATAACACACCGGGTAAAATATTTCATTTACGTAGTCCCATTCCCTGAATCCCTGGTGGTCCCTCGCTCGACCTCGAACAAAGACGACGGCCTTTCTCATAGGCGTAGAGCCGTAGATAAAAGCACCATTCATAATATAATTTGAAAAATACATTATCGGTCCGACCCGACCCGACCCGACCCTAATAGACTATTATCGGTCCTTGTTTTCTGTTTGAAGTTTTTGATTACGATACAATTTAAATGTAGTTTTAATAAGAAACACGTTGGACTTATAAAATCTGAGAGCAGAATTCGAGGTTGACTTTTGTTACTTGTTTTTTTTATTTATTGTTTTGTACGCATTCTTGGATCTTGGTAACATCTATTTTTTTCACAGCTCAAATTCAACGCCTTACTCCACATCTTTGCCTTCCATCCCAATCTCCCACTTTTTTTTTAGGGTATTTTACTAACCCCCTTCTCAAATTTGAAAGTAATTAGTAATACCCCCTTAATACTTTCAAACTTTAGTATTACCCCTCTTAAACATTGCTTGAATTCTCGATCGGCAAATCCCGTTCTGGATCAGGCAATCCGGATAGGGATCAGAAGCCATTGATCAGAATGATACCAGTGTTGTCTCGCCGATCTGAATGATATTTGGGCGATCCGAATCGGGATCGTCGCCATCCGATCTCGAGATTTTGAACCATGCTCTTGACCTAGTTTAATCATCATTTGGCTAAATAGGACATGCATCATGCGCTGTTAATGCACTATGAAATGACCATAATATTGCAAGTACAATGCTAACGACCTGTGATTCAACTCCGTTTTTACTTAAGTCAACAATAGTTTAAACTAGGTCAAGAGGTAATCCTAAAGTCTGAAAGTTTAAGGGGTATTACTAAATATTTCCAAGTTTTAGAGGGTGAGGTATTTATAAATGGGCGGGACACCCATTTTTTCGACCCATCTCGGTGTTCGTGTGCTCGGCCGTGGATTTCAAGAATCCAATGGTGGTTGTCAACGTCGAGCTGGCATCACTTTTTTCACTTTTGGAGGCAATGACAACCACCGTTGAATTTGTGAAATCTGCGGCCGAGCGTGCGAACACCAAGAGGGGTCCTTGGAGCTTGACACTTTATAAATAGGACTACAACTCGGGCGGGTTGGGTCAGGTTCAAGGTCAACCCTAGCCCAACCCAACCTTAAAGGTTGTGAACCCTAACCCAACCCAACCTTATCGAGCTGGTTGGGTTAGTCGGGTTGGTCAATTTCTTAATTTTTTTTATTGGTTAAAAAGATTGATAAAAAATTTTTCATATTAAAATAATATATTGGTTAATAAAATAACCATTATGCTAACTATTAAATAATTAATAGCTTCATTTCCAACACCTCATGAAAGAAAACATAATATTTTCATAATAAGAGAAAAGTTCATTAACTCAAATGCATGATAAAAGTTACTAAAGAAATATCTAAAAAAATCGTCAAAACAAACACGAGCATCAACGCTAATCCAACCCAATTTCATCAAGTTACCAAAAATCTGGTCCAAGGCCAACCAAAGTTCTAAAAGGGCTAACCCAACCCAACCCTAATATCGTGTTCAACCCGTCAGGCTCAGATTGAGCCACGTCCACGTTGCAGCCCTATTTATAAATTGGTCATTAAGCACCTTCATTGGACATGCTAACAAGCAACACATTTATTGAAAATACAACATAGAAAACCAACACCTAGAATTAAAAAAAATGTACTTTTTTTGTTGTCATCTAGTGCATAGCATTGGTGCAGCGTGCATTGCTTGCTGGCATACCCCCATCACTTATTGCAAGACAAGCATGTCCTACCTAACGGCATCATCTTTTAAACATTTTCCTCTTGGTTTGAGGGATCTTCTTAGTACGCCCCACTTAACAAAATTATTTTAAATTTTCAATTTCCATTTTTAAATTGAAATTTGAAAGATGAAAATTATATCCATCATATCCTTAATGTAGACATGGCTAACGTTAATATCCGTTGTCAGGTTGGCATGTTCGGGTGGTTATGAGTACGACTAGAAATCATGTGAGAATTGCGCCGGGCCCACATAAATTAGATCTCATTAGAACTCCGAAGTTAAGCATGCTTGTGCTAGAGTAGTACTAGGATAGCCGACTATCTGGAAAAGTCCTTGTATTGAACTCTCTTTTTCTTCTGAAAATGCAAAACATGTGTCCCGCTTATTTGGGCTATGCCTTATCTCATCAAGTAGCGTACTTTTGAAGGGGTGATCCAGATTAATTATAGCATTGTTTAAAAATATGGTTATAATTGCAGGCCTTACGTACGATGCAATGCCCTTATACCATTACCGTTATTTACCATTTTTTCTCGTTAAATCATTGTCGTAAATAATAGTAAAGGTTGCCAAATGTTTAGCCGTTATATCGCCCCCTTCAAACTACAATTTGTAGGTTCCATTTTATATTTTTCCTTATATATATATATATATATATATTTTAATCCACGTCAAGGATTAAATTTCACATAAAAACAGTTGTATTTAAAGTAATTGGAAAATATTAATTAATTCGCGGGAAGATGGCGAGTAAAACTTTGCTGACCATCCGCCTACAATATGAGCCACATGGCATATTATTAGAGGACGCTGGCCATATGACAAACTAAAAATCGGCTTGATTAGTGATTTCAAACCTTTGGATTCTTGTATCCCAAATTATGGTCAATAATGCTCAAATTCCCACGGTTAAAATCAACCCATGAAATCACTAATCAGTTGCACTTTGGTTTTGTAGGAGTGTCCTCTAAAAATATGGCACGTGGCTCATACTGTGGGTGGTTAGAGGCATCGCTGACAGTAGACGGTCAGCTAAATTTTACTCGAGAGAAGAGAGAGGGTGGACAAGCAAGCAATGCGGCAGCACAGCCGTTGCTGCGGTGAAAAAAATATAGGTCAAAGCGAGGACCAAATAATCGATGACGTGCATATTGCGTGTATATGACGCCAAGCACATTTCCCCGTGACTTTGGATCTTTAGAAAAAAATTAAGTCTTAATTAAATTAAGTCATTAATTGAATAAGAAAGATGAAAACAATTAAAAATTAGTAAGAGAGAAACATGTCGGAGTGAAGGAAAATTGTATCTCTTTGTTTACTATTTTTTAAGTTTGTAACTGAAAACAAGGGAAGAAAAAGTGGGAAGGTGTGTTTTTGTTTTTCTTCTCCGTTCTCACCACCGCCCTCTGTTTCTTTGACCGTTTGACTTCTTTACTGTGAAATTCTTTTCTTATATATCACGAGAAATTGGGAGGAACCTTGTTTTGAAGTGTGTGGGGGGGGAGTGCGCAATGCACCCCACTTCCACACACTCAAGTCTTTGGTGGGTTCCACACTTCCACATGAAACTCTCGTGGGAGCGTAAGACTCACGATTAACACCGCGTCTCAATAGACGGTGTGTTGGGACCCACGAGTAGGGGTGTCATCGGGTCGGTTCCTAAGGTGGTCAGAACCGGAATAGACGGTTCTAGTTCTCAAAGTGATGGATCCGGAATCGGAATTGATTATGTAATTTTTCTTGATTCCTGTTCTGATTCCGGGTATATTGAATCCAATCTTGATAAAATGAGAATTTTTGCACTATATTTATATATTAGTTTCGGTTCTTATCGATTCGGTTCTGGTTCCTATTGGTTTCGGTTCCATTTTAGACTACCTAAAACCAGAACCATTCTATTCAGTTCGATTCTGATTTCGGTTCCTTTTTAATCGGTTTCTAAAAATGTGGAACCTGAACCTGTGTTTTTAGTTCCGGTTAAGCGGGTAAAATTGACACCCCAACCCACGAAGAGCCACGTAGAGTGGGGTGCGCATATCGCATCGGGTGCAAAGTATAAAGTATAAACCTTAGTGGTAGCGTGTGCCATACAAGGTACCGTACGCGTAGATTCCCACCATACAAGTGGCAAACAGAAATCACTGTGGCCCATAGGACTCTCGGGGTCCTACATAGCACATTGTTTTGGGCCCACTAATCGCATGGACGTTTAGAGAGGCACGAGAGACTCACTATGTCGAGAATCTTGCAATTGTTGGTTGGTATGGTTAATTCGAGCATCATGGTTCGAAGTCTCGACCGATCCCGTTCTGGATTGGAGCCCACTGATTACTGTTTCCTAAAGAAATCTCATGTTGTCTTGAGCGAGATGCACCGATCCTGTTCTGGATCAGACCGATCCGGATTGGGATTGGAGCCCATCCATCTGGCCTCCGATCTATTTTATTCGTTTTAAGGGGTTCCGCATGGCTCATGATCCGCCAACATGGCAAGAAATACTGGCTTGATTGTCGGTTATGAGTAACACAGGAGAATGGTGCGTATTGCGCACTATGCGTAAGGGACACAAGATTAAACCGGATAGGTTACATAAAACGAGATTTCAGTGATATTAACAGTTGGGATTTCTTCAAAAACGAGAAATTGGAGGTGGGGCACAGACGATAGAAAGTAAAAGTCTCCGGTGGGGTGAGGAGGTGGAAGTGGGTGTAGTCAACCAAGAAGGGGGCCCGGCAATCAAAACGGCGCAACATTCGCACATGATGACGTGGCCGCACGTGACTATTGATTGCCCTCTTTCAGGGTCCCACTCTCACGTGAAAACATGTGTCCCCGATTTTCATCGATTCTCTTATTATCTCTCTTGGCTGTGTGTTTTTTTTTGGCTCGGACTTGAGAAATATTTGTATGTTGGATCTGTTTCCTGTGTTGGAAGTCATTGAAACTTTTCACGATCGAGCGCCGTGACAGAGCGGGAAGCGGGCAGCAATTTCTAAGTTGGCCTTTGGGCTTTGATCCGACCCGTATTATATTATAGAAACAGGTTTCTAAATAATTTAATAATCCCGATAATTATATTTTCCCACGCTTACGGCACAAGGATAGGGACGTTAGAAAATAGGTATCGGATGCAGATTCTTT
Source organism: Euptelea pleiosperma (assembly GCA_035048495.1). Lineage (NCBI taxonomy): Eukaryota > Viridiplantae > Streptophyta > Magnoliopsida > Ranunculales > Eupteleaceae > Euptelea > Euptelea pleiosperma. The sequence continues at coordinate 35,983,362 of CM068540.1, read as the reverse complement.
TTCTCTGTTTAATTATTTACTATTATTTCTTCTATTTTATAAATCCTTGGTCTGTCATGTGACTTTGCAGTTGGGCTTTTCTTACACTAAAATTCTCATCCTTCCCTTGTCAATTATTCTTTTTTTTTTTTTTTTTATATATATATATAGACTTGCCTTACACATGGCATTCTTTTTTCTTTTCTTTTTTTGGGGTTGGCCACATGGCATTCATCTGATGGAAATAAGATCACGCCAACAAGATCTCTAAGGTCGTCACGATCTTTAACCACATGATTTCTAAATGAATTTTTTTTTGCCCTAGGCCTATTTTTCCTGTGGTGAGCATAAAAATGCACCACTTTACACTATTTTCGGGTCCACTGAATCATAAATGAATGGCCCACCCTTGATGGACATCCCAAAAACCAGCCTGATAACCATTGGATTCAAGCCAATAATTATTAGGTCAGTGGGCCCAAAAGAGTGTTTCAAGTGTATTCTTATTCTCCCAGGAATAAATCGGTTCAAGCTAGATTTTCTTGTTTCTGACTGGACTCTCTCTTCCTTATTTACTTTTTATCCACAAAATAATTATTCCTACTCGGATAGTTGGATCACACAAAAGCGTTTGTTATAGATTATCAAAAAAACAAAAAACTATAAAAATGAAAAAAGAAAAATCCGAGTTTGACTATAGTAACGATATCCTTGCCTAGACCGAGTCGACTCAGCCGACTCCTTACTGCTCTGTGACTAAATCTCGCTTGAGAGTTTGACCGAAAAAAAGAAGCAGATTAGTCTTTGTTTAAGAGTTGTTGAGGGTCTTTTTTTTTTTTTTCCATTTTAAGTCTGGACAATCGTTTTAACAAGTGACGGAGTGAACACCTAACCTTGTTTTCATTTTTTGAAGGGAATTAATTACATCCTCCTTAGGATCACACCGTACAATTTAAGTCCTAAGATCCATTTCAGACCATAGATGTCCTTTGAAATTCGTGTTATAATCTACACAAGATACACCTGTGACCAATGACAAAAAGACGGGACACCATGATTAAACTCATGAATAATCCTCGCCTCATGAGATCATATCACTCTTAACCTGTATGTCGAGCCCAGATGAACAGACATCTGCAGATGGATTTGAAGGCTCCTACAGAGGACTGCTAATATAAATTCGAAGCAGTTTATGCACAACATGGAAAAGCTGATAACTGAAGATTAACATGATATAAGTCATAAGAACCACTTCTAGTAAAAAAGATGTATACATTTAGGTTCACCACAATGATAGGAGTTTGTATCCAAATTCTCACTAAATATAAAACAAAGACCAGGAATTCTTCAAAACCAATTGTTTGAACTCCTCTATCAAAAACCAACTTTTCCTATTTTAAGCAAATATGCTTAGCGGACCTGTCTTACTAGAAGAGTTTAGTCCGTTTTCTGCATTCCGCAACCCTGTGATCCATGTCCTGCAAAAAGATTTTCAACTTGTATTTGTAGGGATTCTCTGAATTAAACTGGAAATAAGAACGACAATTTTGTAGAATGCACTTTAACGCAAGTGAAGGTTCGAAGTTCGAAGTTCAAAGCATAAAAAGGATTCAAAAATCGATCAAATGGGGTTTCTCCCATACACTCCAGAAAGTTAAAAGGTCAGCTTTTGGAGTTTGTTATCAACTGTACATTTAACAAGTGAGATTGTTCTTCTCTACCTTCCCATGTTGTTGCTGCTTGAATCCATTAGAATTGTCAGCCTCCTCGCGGTTTTCATAAACTCACTGCGATAATAAAGGAAAAAAATCCACATCAGATTTGGAAAGATGGGACACTTCTAATAACAGATTCTGACATGCTAGAGTATCTAAAGCCAAATAAAGCATTGGAGAAGGAAATAGGAAGACAAAATCTTTACCTGAATGGTTCATCTCCAGTGTGTTTAATTGCACCTGTAGCATCCCGATAGAGCACCTGGCTCAGCATCTCAGATCTTTCTATGCCAAACATGTTTGCCAGCCTTCTGTATAGCTCTTCGTATGACCCAAGGACCGACAGGTCAAGAGTCCGACCCACATCCTCCGACTCCATGAACACTTTACAGTGGCCGGTCTCCAAACCAAGCTCACTTGTCTGTCGATCCTTGTGCCATGGAAACCCTTCACAAGAAGAATTCTCTGATGGACCATGGTGATGAAATGCAGATCCAGAACCGTCGGAGAAGTTAGCTGTCTTCTCCAGATTCCCATCTGATGAACTGTTTCCAGTAAGAACCGGTGAAACTGTATCACCGGAGCAGCTAAGAGAGATCTGTTGCTCAGTGAGTATTGGTTGACCAAAGAGTACAAACTGTGGTGTCTTCCTGTCATCAGATTTCTTTGAATTTTGGGTAGAATTCCCCATGGTTAGCAAGAGAGATACATTCTCATTGCTGTTGGGGTTGCCCATGATGAGGCCATTGGAGATTCTGGAGGGGGGGGCAGCGTGATGGAGCCGCTGAATACCGGCCAGAAACAGACCCGACTGCAGTTTGTTAAGATGGAGATCTGATAAAGATATACCAAATTGAGTATGCCTGGCTCCCTGTATGCCTGCAGTAGTGTTGTCTGATAGACAACACAAGGGGCTGCTGGGTCCGAGGGGGTTGCCTGAAAATGACGCCATTGGAAGTTGGCCGTCGAGGGGGAAATCTGGGTGATGCGGAAGCCGCAATTTCTTTCTTGGTGGTGAGAAGGGTGACAGTTGGATGGCAGGCATGTTTGATACCAATTCGACCAACCATGGGCTGACACGCTTCACGTTTTGGAGCAAATCTGGCTCATCCCATGTCACCTGCGATATGGATTTTGGCAACGAGAGGGTGAGAAGAGACCAAGTAAGATGGGTGGGCTTAAAACTAAACATACACAATTATCCCTTTGAACAATTAAAAACAGAACTCCAACAGAGCCGTTGTAATTTTCTGGTGAGCAGACAGAGATAAGGTGTCGGTCACTTTGACAGTAGCAATGCGCGTGAGCACACACAATTATCCCTTCGAACAATTAAAAACAGGACTCTAACAGAGCCGTTGTAATTTTCTGACACACACACACACACACACACACCAAGTACCCAAGACTTCATTTTTTAAACCTTTTATGTACTTCCATTCAAATAAATTTTATGTTTTGAACTGATAAAAAAATTGATGTTTTATATATAAATAATTTAATATATACTTTGTCATTGTCATGTACTCCATGGGCTTTACAATACCCTGAAGGGGGGATGTAACATACTGCCAGTGGGCCTTAAGTTTAATTAGCTACCAAAAGCAGCTAGAAGTGAAAGGGGCAAAAAAGTTACTATAGAGCATGGAAACATCTAAAAATTGCAAGATTGTAAAGCAGAGCAGAGTGACTGAAGTAGAAAATCAATGGATCAATGGTTTCAACCTTGAAGGAGGAACCAAATCAATACTGGATCAGTTGAGTTTAATGAAGCACATATCTTGAATGCTAAAATGGACTCGGTCTGCTTAGGTTACCTGTTATGTTCAAAATAAAAACATAATATTCCACGATACCTCAAGGTCATGAGCATATATATATATATATATATGAACAAGTGACATGATGAGTAAAGTTTTGGCATTTGGAATCTAATACCTGAATATAGGTGCTCTTGATTAAAAAATGGCACAAAAGGTTCATGGAAAAATAGTTCCAGAAATGAACATAAAAAAAACCCTTGAATAAATCATATAAAAAGAAAAGAGGGTTCTTTGCTGAAAATAATCAAAATATACATCCATGCATTTATCAAAATGTACAATTAAAGAGTGTGTGAGTAGCCTACCCCCAGAAGCTTGTTTCAAAATAAAACACAAATTAGGAGAAGCAACAATCCAACATTAGAGAAAAATGAAGAACAAGGCACCCTCCCATCATCAACAATATACAAAATAAATTATATTTTGTACAAAAATATACGGTCAAGAGAGACAAGGGTTATTACCTGGAGAAGCCTCCATGGTGAATTAGGCCAACGGATGTGGTCGGCAACCTGAACAGAAGATATAGTTCCCATGAACCAGCTTATCCGCGATGAATCCTCGGTCTCAAATGCCATCTTGAACCTCATCCCCGAACACCACTGGATCCGCATCGCTGCCCTTACGGATGAGGCCTTCACACAGAACTCTGGAGTGCTTGCTCGCGGGTAGTAAATTACCTCAAAGGGCTGCCCGTTGCCAGCAAGAGCCGCAGCCTCAATAACAGACTCAGGCCTCACTCTTCCCCTTCCCCTCAAACCCCCACTGCCGTTTGAATTCCCACCATTAACATTTCTCATTAGCTTGTTCTCGTCTTCCCTCAAGAAGACAGAAAACCCACCATATGGTGAGATACAATTTCCTGCAGCTGGATTCCACCCAGATGGGGACTCAGGTCCACCACCAATCCCTCTCTTCGCCCGCCGGATTCCAACACAGAGATCCCCATTCTCTGCTCTTAAAAACACAATTGAATCCCCAGCAACGAGCTTCTTCTGGTTCACAAAAGTGCTCCATCCCGTTGTCAGGAGATGACGACGTGGAGTCCCTCTATAAATATGCCGGAATTTCCAAATCTCACCATGAACATCCTTTGCAAGGACGGTTTGGACAGGAGGATCTGCTGAATAGTCCAGGCGGGGAAAGATTGTCTCTGCACAGTAACGAGGAACAGAGAAACCTCCACCATTGTTGGCATCAGACTGTGTCAATGTTTTTGCGAAAGATGCAGGTTTCTCTGTGACCTCAGATCCGTTGCTTCCAAGAACACCATCATCGTCGTAGTCAGGCTCGTTGTTCCTCATAGGAACCAACTTTATCTTTGCATAAACCTCGTCCGTTTCAGGATCTGCCATGAATTTCACAGCTGCAACTCTGCAGAGGATGAGCGCTGGAATCCTTGGGGTATTTCCGAAATCCACGTTCCCATGTGCATGCTCTGCTTGGCCCTGTGGGAAGTAGAAGACCTTTGAGTTCACCAGTGGCATCTGCACCATCCCTCCGGCGCAGGCATGCCAGAGTTGAGAATCCAAGCATTTTTCCGTTTCCTTCATCGGTTCTTTCATGGAATCCGTAAATGTGATCATTGCAGTCAGGATGGTAAAAGTAATTGAACAGGCTTCAAAGCCCCAAAAAACCCTTCTTTGATGCTTATATCTCAGTAAATGCTGTAACCAAACAAATCTTACAAACTTCAGGCGAGATATTAACCATAAACGAACAAAAACAAAACCAAAAAGGGATCCACTTCAATAAAAACCTACAAGACATCAAGTTTATCTGAAAAAAACAAAGAGTCAAAAGGACTATAAATTTCTTACCTTTATAACGAACAGAAATTCCAGCAAGAGAATATCAACTGAAGCAAATTCTTATAAGCAAAGCTGAAAACCCCAAACAAATTCAAGAGCGCAGAAACCAAAACTCATACTCAAAGAAATGGGCAAAAGAACACATTCCTTTAAAGTTTTCTTCAACCTTTCTTCAAGACTATCGCAATCTTTGAGCCCTGGACTGAACACTGTACTCCCTTGGAACCTCAACTTAACAGAAGAAAATTTTCAACTCCTAAAGCTCCATTCCCTTCTTTTTCCACTTCAATCACCTCACTAGGATCTCCAGAGTTCCCGAAATAGCCCTAATTTTCACAAAAGACCATCTTTTGAGCTTTTCTCCACCCTCTAACAACACATATTGTACATTTAATCTTCAGACACGAATCTCCAACCGCTCAACTGAAATCCTTCCAAGATTTTCACCACAAAACTCATAGAAATTGGGGATTCATAGAGTTGTTCCGATGCTTTACATCCATCAAGTCGCTGAGATTTAAAGCACAAGCTTCCCTCCAACCTCGACACACAAGCAAAAAAAAACCCCAATTTTTTTTCAGTTCCAGTATATCTCAGTAACTATAAACATGACTCACCCACCCAAAACACATGACTCTTCATCAAATGCAGTATTTACAGCAAAACACCTATGATTCAACCCCTACTAAAGCCAGATTAACAGAAATCATCGAATATTTCAAGCTTAAGAAGAGAAATCCCCATTCCTCTTTAACTCTTCTTTGATTTCACACAATCGACAGCCAAAACACTCATCCACCGCCAGGTTTAACAGAGATTACGGAAAAAAAAAAAAAAAACCCGAACAATCGCAAATCCCAACTCTTCGAGTAAAATCTAACTTCTCTCCTTCTTCAAGTCTCAGATATTTAATCTCTCTCACACACCTGAAACTTCAATGGCCGACCAGATTATAGAGCGGAGACTTACAGAAATCTCGACACCATTTGAAACAGATATTTCATCTTCTTCGAAACTTTTCGATCACAAGAATCCAGAAGAAAAGCCAAGATCAGGTCTCCTACTCGATTTCGTTCTTATCTTTTTCTTCAGATCTGAGACAAGTAACTCTCTCTCTCCCTACCCCCTTCACAAGTGAACCCAACAAAAATCACAAAACAAACATCGATTTTCTAAAAAAACAACTAAAAAAGGATATTTTATTAATAATAAGAGTAAATAATTAATTAAACCGGTTCCTAATTGGAACACTAATACGAGTTACCGCGATATTGTCAAAATATCGCCGATTAATGAAGAATAGGAAAAGAACGTGAAGTATTTCTTCTTGGACTACTCCAAAAACCGAAGCGGTCGTTAACCAGATAAGCTAACTGTGGTTAAGTATTTCTTGTCTGAACTGAATTGCAAAACCTGAACTAACCATGGTTAGTTGACTTTAGGATTAGGTTAGTTTAACCAGGGTCAATCTTTATTTGTTGCTTTTTGAATATCCTTTTCCCGATATTTTAATCGGTCGACAAGATTCGGGCGTTGGGACCTTTTTGGTTCATCGGAGTGAGGCCCGCCTGTAGGTAGTAGAACCGTAGAACTGTAGAAGTAAACCAAAAGTGGAAATAAAAAAAACCGGAAATGACGTCCCAGTGTCCAAACCGTTGGATGTTCTTTGAAATTGGTGTGGTGATCTGTTGTGAAATTCTATATGAGCATTAGTGTTTACACCTTGAGATTTACGATCTTAAAGATTTGCATGACACGTATACTTATATAACTGTTCTAACTCAAGTTGAACTGAACTGCTTTTAACTTTTTAAGTTAAACTGGGTTTAAGATGGGATGGGTCGCCTTTCTGAGTACGTGTCGAGGGAACCGTCCAAGCAAAATGTTACTCCCGACTATGTTGGAGGCTAGGAATTTTCAACTTTTAACCTGGCTCCATGGGAGAAAACTTTTGATCATGCAACTTTTTATCCAGGGTCCTGCCACCTGTCCCGGGTTAAGTTGGTCCTTAACTGTAGTTACCCAAGCAACTACATGATCAAAAATAGTGGAGGAAGTGAGGCCTTTGCATATGAAATTAAGAGAAAATTTTTGAAGCAGCGATCATGCGCCCAATGATACTGCGCCACATGTACTGGGGTTTAAGGTTTGGTTATAAAATAAACTTTTTGAGAAGTAACCATGGGTATAGGTGGCAAACGATCGCTGCTTCTAAAATCCCGTGGCATCAAAAAATTTCTCTGAAATTAGTTATTCGACATGAGTGCAGCATCCATTTTGGATTGTCCAAATAATTAGGGGGTACATGTCAATTGGACAGCTCTTTGGGTGCTTAGCAGCAAAGTTTTGGGGGAAATATCATTTCCGTGCCCTTTTGCTTCATCCCAGTTAATTTTGCTTAGGAAATAGAGATTAACACTTTGATGACAGAGCTCAATATGAGTCAATGTGGCATACTCTGAGAGGACTCTGACCGTATGGATTGTTTTTCCAATCCCTAGCTAGGTGGACCTACAAACAAAAAATCAGCTTGATTAGTGATTTCAAACATTTGGATCTTTGTACCTAACATAATAATCAATAATGCTCAAATTCCCACGGTTAAAATCAACCCATGAAAATAATTCCAATCCAACCCGCTTAGAAATTACTAATCAAGCTATTTTTTTCTTTGTAGTAGGTTCACCTAGGAATTGGAAAAAATCCATCTGGTCAGAGTCCTCTAAGAGTGTGCCACGTGGTTCATATTGTGCTGTCATCAAAATTTTACTCGAAATTAAATAGATGTAACAAGCCATAACTAATGCTTTTTGGCGTCAGCTAGAGCATTTTTGTTACTCATCGCTGTCCTCTGGGCCTACTGACCGCATTGTCCTCTGAACCCACTGACCACGTGGATGTTTAGCCCACCCTTGGTGGACATTCATACCAAAAATCATCTTCTTTGATGATTTTTAGCCTTGGTTTTAGTATTAAAATAAAAGTTTAATCAAACGTCTAGAATCACGCCTTAAAAATTATTAAAATCTGACTAGAAATTACCAATCATGATGATTTTTTGTATGTAATCCTCTAAGGGGTGGGCTAAACATCCATGCTATCAATGGGCCCAGAGGAAGCGATGAGTAACAAAAATGCGCTAGCTGATGCCAAAATTAGCCAAAAAGCATCAGATATGACTTGTTACATCTATTTCCTAAGCAAAATTAACTGGGATGAAGCAAAAGAACAGTAGAAAAGATATTTCCCCCTAAACTTTGCTGCCAAGCGCCCAAAGCTGCTGTCTAATTCACATGTGCCTCTAATTATTTGGACACTCCAAAATGGATATTTTTAGAATGGTCGACCCTAGGACCCCGTGGATTCCGAGAATCCAGCGGTTGTTGATAGCGCTGATCTGGCATTCACTTTTTACACCACCGTTGATTAGTAAAGTCCACAGGCACATAACCCCCAAGAGGGGTAAAAGAAAAAAGAGGGTCCTCAGAGTCTTCTTAGAAAGATTTCAAATGTCAAAGTTGATTTCAATCTTTTTTACTAATGGATGATTATGGGAGATACATCAGGCTGATTAGTGATTTTTAAGCGTTGGATTGAAGTTATTGTCATGGGTTGAGTTTAACTGTAGGAATTTGAACATTATTTGGGGACAAAGATCCAAAGGTTTTAAATCATTAATCAGGCTGATTTTTGGTTTGTAGGTCCACCTAACGATGGGATGCGAAAGAAAAAAAAAATTCGCTAGTCCCAAGGACCTTCAAACTTTGAAAGTTCCCCTCCTAAAATGTCTGACACGTATGTCAAAGCCTAAACCTAACCCAAGTTAAACCCTTGGTTAGTTAAGGCTGGTTAACAAAAGTACGTGTCAGACATTTTGGGAGGCTTTGAAGGTCCCCAGGACTAGCGAATTTTTTCCCATCGGCAAGACATCCGTACGGTATAAGTGTCCTATTAAGAATGTGCCACATGGCTCATATTGGCTGCAATCAGAGGCGTGGCCGAGTGGAAAGCCGCTCAGCGACAAATCTACTCCTAAGTGTACTTAGAAGCAAAGATTTAGTTATAAAAGTTTGAAATTTACCCTTGGAGAGGAGAGTTTGGGCAGTAAAGCAAAGGCATAAGATAGAGTCGGGAAGCTCACAGAAGATCCAAAGCAACCCCCGCATCATCGAATACGAATCAAAAGTCGGCAACCATTAGTGTAATACAAAGACATTCCAAAGAATCTGGGAGATAGAAAGAGACACTCTTAACCATACATTTCATGTACAAGATATCGATGGAGAGTTGTTGGACGAGAAACAACATCGAAACCGACACAACGTCCAACCCCATCACTCTTTCTGGTCCTCTTCTTTTATTACTGGGACCCCATCACTTAATTAAAGGGACCCACACAAACAGTGGGCCCCATGCCCTTAGTGTCCTATTTTCATTGGCTTCTGAACAGCCTGAAGGTACACTTTATCCAATGAAAATGAAACAAGAGGGGGCTGTATGGCTTCATTCGATAGGGACCTTCCTATTGAATCACTCTTTTAAACCTATCACATCTTCCTAGCCAACCCCTACATATAGGGTCTTTAACCAATTGTCCTGGGGTTGTCTCTCTTAATGTGGTCCTCCAACAATGACCTTTTTCAATAAAAACAAAGTTTTTATGACTTTTTTGTAAGTTGCAACTTAAATTTCATTCAGAAATTACAGCGGGCCCGTCCTATATATCTTCTTCTGGTGAGAATAGTATTTGACTATTCTCACAGGGGTGCACATCGGGCCCGAAACCTGAACCCGACCGAATCCAAATATTCGCCTACCTGAACCCAGCTAAAAATTAGAAACAAGGCTCGGGCAAACCAAACCCGGACTGAACTAAAAAATCCCAAAAATATCTACAAAAATTTGCAAAAAAATTCAAAGAATGAAGATGTTCTCCTTTGCTGTGGTAACATCAATTAAAAAAAGATTAGTAGTTTATTTAAAAAATTTTACATGTAAATAATTAATTAAATATTTAAAAAATTAATTTTAAGAGGATTTTTGCGGTACCCATAAGGAATCTAATATATTTGCATTATTGACTTTCATTCTTTTAGTCTTGCCCCGTCGACTATGTTTTGACCATCATTGACTGTATTAGAAAGATTAACCATGTAACCCAAAATGAATATTTTTTTAGTTGGATTAGTACTTTAAATTTTAAGTGACCGGGTTAATGTTTCTAACTCGACCAATGACAGCCAAAAAACGGTCGAGGGAGTAAAACCAAAGGAACAAAAACACATGGGGGTAACACAAATATAGCAAAATTCTCACGGGGGTGCATGAAAAATGCTCTATTTTGAAAAATATTATTTCTTACAATTATTAAAATGTTAAATTTTTATTTATCTAATTAATCTTTATTTGTTTTTACCTTATATTTGATTTTTTAAGGAATAGGAGAAGATCGGACTTGATTATTTTATTATTCATTTACATACTTTGTTGAATATTTAGTTAGAATAAATTTATCATATGGAGGGAGAAGAAATATACAATGAGCACATTGTAACATAGAAATTATGATATTTTAGAATAATATATTCATTTGTTCACTGAAACACCATTAAAATCTGCGGGAGACACAAATATTAATGAGTCCGATTTCATTAACAGATAAAAGACAGAGACCTAATGTTTGGAATCATTTTAGTAAAGTAAATGTTATGCAACCAAATGATGTTTTACAATAAAATGTTAGATGTAAGTACTGTAAGAAATATATGACTTATAACATCTCTACAATTAGAGCCATCTTCTTAAATAGACATTAAAACAAAGGACACAACCTGAATCATTGTTAAGGAAATCCATAAAGGGTGGGATTTCAACTTAAACATATGATACTGATAGAGCATGACGCTCTACCAAAAAAAATTTACAACGAAAGATATATCATTTTTGTGGCTTGGAGAGGAAGGCATTAAAAAATGGATACAAAAGCTCTTTCATTTCATAATTTCAAGTTATTTTTATAAAAGAATTTAATGAAAATGTTTAATTAAATCTGAGAGAAATAAAATAAAAGAAGTATCTATATAACAAAACAGGACGGTTATCTCTCCCTCTTATAAGCTTCATAAAGCAGGGTCGAGATCTTATTCCCCAACTGGACGGTGGATCTCAGCCACTCACACCCAATTTTGACAAATGCTTTGTCGAACAGTACCATGGGCACGGGCCACCTACTAGTTAATTTACAAATACCTCCAAAAAGATAGATATATATATATATATACATTTTCTATTTTCATAAAAATAGACGGTTCATAATTCTTCAACTTTTAAATCGGTCTATGAATATCGGAATGATTTGAATTTTTATGAGGATGATCTCCTCACCATAGAGACCATCCTCGCCAAAAATCATCCAATTCCAAAACTTCTAATTTATATATTGGGCCGCACTAAGTTTTCGTTGTCAAAAATGTTGTCACCCGATCCTGACCCATATATATATGTGCATTACAACACAATTTATAGATAATGACTGAAACTTAAACAAAAAATAAATAGTTTCTCTACACTTTATCACTGCATACGAGATATTAATTGTTGGGACTACCAAATAATCTCATAAAATGTGAAATTATTAATAAAATATTTAATATAATTTTAGATAATTTCATAAATAATGACACGACTATAATAAATCTTTGAGAAATTTATTTAATGGTGTTATATTTAAAAGAAAAAAACTTAATTTTCGTTGTGCGGCATGTGCATGTGTTTAACATTATAGTCCAACAGGGGTACGGTTAGATACTATACTACAAAGATTCGAAGAAAAATATAAATTAGTAATCTATGATCAACAAAAAGAACATTAAATGCACATAGATGGAATGCGACTTATGAAATGCTAATTTGTTTTTTTTTTTTTTTTTTGTTGTAATTTTTGCATAGTCAACAACTTTTTTGAGAGTAAAATACTAAATCTTAGTGAACTTTATTTGTAATTAAGTAATATAAGAGTAGTTTAAATGAAAATTATTCAAACTTTTATTGTTCAAAAAGAAAATAAAAAATACAAAAGATATATTGACTAGAAATTCTGCTCGTTCTAGCATTTGCTTCGGTTATGGGCGACCGATATAAGACGAGGGTTTTATCAATTCTTTTGCAAGTTACTTATGGTGACGATTATATAAATAAATTAATAGATTATATAAGTTATACCAGTTATTGTCAAGAGGAGGTAGATGAACTTTCACCTAAAGTTGCTCGACATTCGAGCTGCAACGTTATTTAGATTCTAACCCAATGGATGTTTACCATGAAGCTAAATTTTAATGGGATGGTGTTACTCCTCACAGTATCACATTCTTTCCATAATGACACACTATCCACTAACCATTCATGTTTCTGCGTTCGCGTATTGTACATACACTCATACTAATGCATATAGAGGTAGGCCGTCCAATTCCAGCGGCAGAGCCAGGATTTTGTTCAAGGGTGGGCAAAATTGTACACATTTTGATCTAGGGGGCTCCACCACTGAGTCCAACCCATGTGTGGCTTATATGCGTGTGGGACCCACATATGAGTTGTGGGTGCCGTCATGGTATGTGGGGGCTCACCTTGCCCTTTGATGTATTGGAGCGCCCACAAATTTGATGCGTTCTTATGTGAGTGTGTAATAATACACATGCATGTGCATTTTCTTCTTAAGTTGGGAAAATTATTTATTTTGCATGGGAGAAAGGTGATCCTATATGCCCAAACCAAACACACCCTAAGTGAATTGTTAGAAATTAATATCCAATTGATGGAGACGATTGAGATGTCACATGGAACACGTGAAGGTGTGGGTCGTGATGTGCACAAATCACTAGGATTTTCACAGATGGAATAAAGCAATTAGGGTTTTCAGAATTCTTCTAACCATGGTTTAAAAAACGGCCGTTGTAACGGATTCGGACCTCCCACGTTTAGGGGTGTCAATTTTACCCGTTTAACCAGAACCGAATCGGAACTGGAACCGAAAACACCGTTTCCGGTTCCACATTTTTTGGAACCGATTAAAAAGTAGCCGGAACTGGAACCGAACCGACAATAACAGTTCCGGTTCTGGGTAGCCTAATATGGAATTAAAACCGATAAGAACCGGAACCGAACCTATAAGAACTGGTACCAATAAATAAATTCAGTGTAAAAATTCTCATATTCTCAAGATTTGGCCCAATATACCCGAAACTGGAACCGGAACCGGAACCGACATAAATATATAATCGGTTCCGGTTACAGATCCATCACTTTGAGAACTGGAACCGTCAAGGAACCGAACCGATAAGAACCGGAACCGATTGTTCCGATTCTGGCCACCTTAGGAACTGAACCGGAACCAACCCATTGACACTCCTACCCACATTACGTTATGTACTGTTGAAATGCCCAGAAAATAATGGCCATTATTTTCTGGAAAATTTTGTGAAAAAATGGCTGTAATTTCCATTTTTTCTTTTTTCAAAAATGTGAAATAAAATTTCAAATTTGAATTCCAGCACCATTTTTTCCGTTTTTTCATATTTTTTTTTACCCCTCAGCATTACAATGGAAAAAACGGTAACACCCCCAGTCTGTTATACCGTTATAACGGCCCCTTTTAAACCTTGCTCATAACTACCGCGGTCAACGTGATGGGAGCTATGCAGTATTTCACACATATTTGATCCAATGGATAGGGTCATTTAAAACAAAAAATTACAAAATGATCTCCACATCATATCAAGGTTATCTAACTATTAAGGGATAAGAGGAAGGGTCAGGTTAAGCGGACACATATTTTCACACAAAAAAAATGATCGGGGGCCAATATATAAATTAGAAGTTTTGGAATGGGATGATTTTTGGTGAGAATGGACTATATGGCGAGGAGATCACACCCACAAAAAATTCAAATCATTATGATATTCATAGCATGGTTTACAAGTTGAAGAATTATGGACCATTTATATTTTACCGTTAACTTGAGACCCAAATTTGATGGGGTTGGAAATTTCAAATTGGGCCGATTTTTTGTAAGGGTGATCTATATGGTGAGGAGAATTAGCAATTGATTTATCTTCCATGTGGGTACACCAAAATTGTGTGTGAAAATATGTGTCCGCTGAGCCTGACACCCTATAAGGAATGGAAGCAAGACGCGGACGTCATACCATGCATCAACTGAGGTGGTTTGGTAATTTAGTAGGTCCAGAGTCTCCATAAAAAAAGTTTTATGACCAACTACCATTGGATTCTCGGAATAGACGCCCGATAAAACGAGTGATCTTATGAGTTCACTCGTGTGAATTCACGGATCCCGACCAAGCGAGCACTCTCATTTTTTATTCCCAAATTTTAACTCGTCTTCGTGGGCATGGATTCCGAACATCCATCCGTGGTTGAAAGTGCTGAGCTGGCATTCACTTTTGCCATAGCAAAACCATCATTGGATTCTCAGAATTTTTTTGGAGTGAAAAGGTGAGTACGCGGATCCCTAACCTGTTTTCTTAAATTGTACTCGGTAGTTGGTACCGTGTAACTTACCAAGTTCCAACCATTTCCTAGTTTGCTACGAATGAATTTAGATCCTATACACGAGGGCATTAGGTAACTTACCAAACTCTCACTTTTTTGGTTTGCCATGTACCACATGTTTTAAAGACTACCTTTACATATGAGTACGTGGCAAACAGAGAAGCGTCTGACTGGCGTAATTAGCGTACAACTCTACTCTACCTATGCATATTATTAAAGATATGAAATCTTACACGTCAAAAGTTGGGTAAGTTGCCCAATACCCACGGTGGACATTTGCAACCACACAATATTTAAGACAAAAAAAATACTGTTTGAAGGATACGTGGCAACCCAACACTTAATATTGGGTAGAAGCATTGTCAGTTAGTTTGTGTATTACACATGAATTTTGTATTATTCTAGGAAACTGCCGCTGCCCACGGCACTCCCGACAAAGCATTTGCAAAAATCGGGTGCCTTCAGGTGGAAAGGAGAGTCCAAATGGTGTTGGATCGCGAAAATAAAGCTAAAATGAAATGACTTGGGCTAAGTGGGTCGAACAGGGCCACATATTATCTCAGCTACTATTTATGGCACGCGTGAGAAGCATATATTTTAGTGGCTTGGGGGATAAGAGGGAAGATCTTACCGTGAAATGAACGGGAAGATCTCATGCATCCTTTATACCTTTATTTAGCCTTATACCATATATTAGATGGTGTGGCCCACATTATGGAGACAATCCAACTCCAAGGTGAGTTGTCATATTATGGAGACCATCTTTGCAAAAAGAATCAGTGATTTTGACATTCCTAACTGACTTGAATTTGGAAAATCTGGGCCATCTAAATTTATTGTGGATTTAGGTCAATTTTTTGTAAAGTTTGTCGGAATTGATTAATTTTTTGTGTGATGATGATGAACATGAGAAGAACAAAGCATTGAGAAGGGTACGTGGTAGACAACCTGATCTCTATGTGGGTAGACAACCTGATCACTATGTGGGTTCCACCAACTGATGTAGGAAATGGTAGACAAATTCATTGCTGAATGGCGAATACTAAGTATAGGGAAAGGGTACGTGGCAAACAAAAAATTGTGAGTCGGGTAACTACCCAATACCCTGGCGTACAGGATCGCGACTCATCGAAGAAAACGTCACCATGTGTAACTCGGCGATTAAATCGGTATTAACCATGGTTTGGTGGAACCCCGCAAAGCGACAATCGAACTGAATTGCTGCTACTGACAATACGTCGCATTCGATGGCTTAGACCTCTCCCAGTCTCCCTCTCTCTCCAAACGGGAGTGGCTATCATGCGCCTAGGGTTAATGAAGTAATGAACCACATTTTTTAACTTTCTCTTTCTCCATCTTCTTGTGAATGTTTGGCACACGCAACTTGACAGCTACAAGACAACCCAGTAGAGCTCGTTACCGTACACGTTGACTTGGCTCTACCAGAACTGTACACGTGTCAATGGTTGGGTGGAGGATTCGTCACGCTTGTCCTATCCCGTGATTTATCGTCGGTGCCGATGATGGGACGTGATGCTGTAGTTGGGGCCACCGCATGCCCACTTCCCGAATCTCTGTCGCTATGTCCTCAGTGTTAATCTTCGATGACAGACCTCCATCATCAACGTTGTGACGGACTACATTTGAGACACGTGGCATACTCTTCGAGACCTCCGACCGTATGGATGTTCGGCCCATCCCTAAACTGACACACGAAGCAAAAATCATCCTGATTGGGTGATTTATAACCGTTAAATTAGAGTCTTTTTTATGGGTTTATTTTTAATCGTGGCATTTCAGCATTATTTGGGGATACTCTGATCCAAAGGTTAGAAATTATTAATCAGGTTAATTTTTGGTATGTGTGTCTACAAATGGATGGGCCAAACATTCATACGGTCTGTCTTGTTTAAGAATATGCCACTTTTCTCAAACTTTCCGTCACCTACGATTTATTCATTTGTCGCTGCATAAGAACAGTGAA
This sequence comes from Euptelea pleiosperma, assembly GCA_035048495.1. Lineage (NCBI taxonomy): Eukaryota > Viridiplantae > Streptophyta > Magnoliopsida > Ranunculales > Eupteleaceae > Euptelea > Euptelea pleiosperma. The sequence goes on along the minus strand of CM068540.1, from coordinate 35,966,486 downwards.
ACTCGAGTCATTCGACTTCATAACTCGCGTCTCGGCCGAGTTGATTCGTGAGTCCAGCGTTCCTGACTCAGTTTGTCTTTTAATAAGCGACAAGAAAATTTGGCCCCACACAATGCCCGAGGGAAAGTTTTCTGCCAAGTAAATCAGTTTGTCGAATGCACGACGCACGGTGCTCCTTTTCGAGTAAACCTTCGATGACACCTGCAGTAAGCGTTTGCAGCCATTATGAGCCACGTGGCACATTCTTGAGAGGATATTGACCGTGTTGATGTTTGGCGAATCAGTAGGTGGATTTACAAACCAAGAATCAGTTTGGTTTAAAACATTTGGATCTTTATACCCAAATTGTGCTCAAATTCCTACGGTTAAAATCAACCCATGCAGATAAGTTCAATCCAACGCTTATAAGCGATCAAATTTATTTTTGGTTTGTAGGTCCACCTACCGATTGGTCCAACATCCATACGGTTAGTATCCTCTTAAGAATGTGCCACGTGGCTCATATTGGCTGCAGTGAGCCGCATCGCTGACTGCAGGTGTCATCGAAGGTTTATTGCTGCTTTTTAATGAGCCAACAAACATACGTACTACCAAAAAAAACAAAAAATGGTAGACCGCGGATTTTTTTAACAAACACACATATTTTAAGGCTTAGGCCATGAGGATCCCCTTTTTCTGACCCCTCTCGCGAGTCGAATCCAACGGTAGTTATGCTTTTGCAAAGAGTGAAAAAAAAGTGAATGCCAGTCGAGAACGACCCCCAAGAGATTGAGTTGGCTCCTACAGTACTCGTGTTTAGGCTTGGGCTTGAGTTTTTAAAACCCAATCACAACTGGTTTGACGCCTCGGGGCAACCTAACCCAACCCCAATCCAGGTCCGATCAAAATATAATATCATGAACAATATCTTTCACCTTGCTGACTTAGCTTCGAAGACTCTTTCAGTGGACACCCCCATTGATTCTCAGGGCCTACTATGACAGTTTGTGCAAGAACGCCTCGGTACTCTCGACAACCTCGGCGTATATATGCCATATCAAGTTTATTTTCTCATCCTTGACGGTATATATGCCCTTTTAGTACTCTATACCCCCCGGGGCGAGGGCTGTCTACCAGCTCTAGTCCACCACCGTAGGGGCTTCTGGGAGCCACTTTGGAAGGGAGAAGATTTCCTGGTGCCTGAAAGCTGTCTTGCACCAAAAACTATTCCGGCTTTTGTCTGAGTTGCTTGGCTTTCGGTCCTCTCTTCCGAGAGTCCCTTAAGCCCAAGCCTTGTTTGTGTTCCGCTTCGTGGTTCCCTTCCTCGCTGTCGCTTCGGTAGGTGCCCCACTACGCTTTCGCTCCGCTTGTGCCCCCGGCTCCGCAGTTTCAAGATTGGGAGGGGGTCCCCCAAGAAATGCTCTGGGATGAGTTCGAAAAAAATGAAATAAAGACTCTCATCCAGTGAGTGAGCCTGCGAAGAGATGGATTGGACTATGACCGTCTCGTCAAGAGAGCCATCCAAACCTTTCTTTAAATAATTCAAAATTAGAGATATATTATGCAATGAGTTTGGGCAATTTAATTAATGTGACTTTTGCTTTAATTTTCACTTTTAATTTCTTTTTTGTTAGATAAGTTGCAAATTGATTGGTTCAATACAAAAAAAAAAAAAAAAAAAATTCATTACAACGCTTGCTTGCTTGCCCTTCTTGTCATCCACGATCATCATGCATCATAATCAACAAGTCTTTTATTTATTCTGGCGTGTCCTAACAATATTGAACGAAATGCATTTGATAGACCTCTTCCTTCTGCCCCCTTGGCAAAACGTCTTGGTCCACCAACTCCATGGATGCTTGGCCAACCCATTAGTCTACACACAAATTTAATCAGTTTCATTAGCGATTTCTAGTCAGTTAGATTTGATTACCAAAACGAATCCAATGGCTAGAAATCACTGATCAAGCTGATTTTTGATGTGTATGTCCAGCAAAATAGGGTGTGCCAAACATCATTGGGTGAGAGGGGCCTATGAATTTCCACTTGGCATTTTGAAAAGGCGGGATAGGAAACTTAGAAGTCCCCATGATCAGCAAAACGAACCCTAACCTACTGCCGTAGTGTTGGAGAATATAAATAGTTGCAGGTTAATGTAAGAATATTATTTAATAACACTTTGAAATTTAAATAAAGAAATAAGCATATTAAGATGTGTCTTATTAAATGGACGGCTTGGGAGTCAAAGTTCGCTCACCACCCACATTATGAGCCACGTGGAATACTCTTAGAGGACAATGACTGTATGGATGTTTGGCCAATCCCTAGGTGGACCTACAAATCCAAAATCAGCCTGATTAGTGATTTCAAATCTTTGGATCTTTGTACCCAAATAATCAATAATGCTCAAATTCACAGTTAAAATTAACCCATGAAAATGACTCTAATCCAATGCTTCAAAATCACTAATCAGATTGATTTTTTATTTGTAGGTACACCTAATTGGTCAAAGTGTCAAACATCCATAGGGTCATCACCACTAAGAATGTGCCAAGTAGCTCATATTGTGGGAGGTCAGCCAAGTTTAATTTACTTAACAGCTTGGGTAGTCACGGACGGGCTCTGCCCATCTGCCGTCTCTGAAGCAACAAAAAGAGAGTAAAACTTCTGTCACAACGTTCTGACAGATGCTTCTGTCACAATACAAACACTGGCCACGTGGCACATTCTTAGTCGAGATGACCGTATGGATGTTTGGCCAGTCCCTCGGTGGACCTATAAATCAAAAATCATCCTGATTAGTGATTTATAACCTTTGGATCTTTGCACCCAAATAACGCTAAATAATGATTGGATTCTTACCGCTAAAATCAACCCATGAAAATTTCTCAATCGAATCGCTTAGGAATCACTAGTCAGGCTGAGTTTTGGTTTAGAGGTCCAACGAGTGACTGGCCAAACATCCATACGGTCAGCTCCACTAATAATGTGCCACGTGGCCAGTGTTTGCATTGTGACAGAAGCTTCTGTCTGAACGCTGTGATAGAAGTTTTACTCTTTAACAAAGATTCCACAGGTCATCGCAGCGTGCAACATATTACCTCCACGTGGCAAGTGGGTCCCTCATTATCAATGTGACACGTGTCGACACTTTAGCGGCAGCAGCTATGGCAGTGATTTGACGGCCGCGGCCGGCGTTGTCGCTTGTCTGCTTGTAAATCAAAGATTTATCACCGGTCAACACACACACACACACTCTCTCTCTCTCGTGATAATGATCATTGGATCTTGTTACACGAGTAAAACTTCTGTCACAACAAAGTTGCAAATCACACAATCACAGCCAATGAGTTCTCGGCACGTGCACCTGAAAGCAAAAGCACATGGTACGTTGCACAAGCACTTGTGTACGTGCCGAGAACTCATTGGCTTGTGATTGTGTGATTTACAATTTGTCGTGATAGAAGTTTTACTCTTATTACACCATCTTCCATCAGGAAAATATGGATTGGTTAGTTGATAAAGAAAAGGAAAAAGATGTAACAAGGTATGCTTGATCATTCACGGAAGAGCGGCATTTTTGTAGTCACCGCTGCCATCTGGGCCCACTGACCGCATGGATGTTTATCCCACCCGTGGTGGATAGACAGACCAAAAATCACCTTGATTGGTAATCTATAACCATTAGATTTTAACACTTTTTAGCACTTTTTAAGGCGTTCTTATAGCCGTTGACTGCAACCAGTTTTTGAGTACTAAAACCAACGGCTAAAAATAATTAAACAAGCTGATTTTTTGCATGAATGTCTATTAAGGGGTGGGCTAAACATCCATGCGGTCAGTGGGCCCAGATGGCAGTGGTGACTACCAAAAATGCCGCTTCAGCAAATGAAAAGATCTCAGGTATACCTTGTTACATCACGACACTAAAGAAAATGATGGTATTGCGAGGACGATCAGTACGACAACCTTGAAGTCCTAACTGCTGGATGGCCTCAAGTGTGAATCTCGAGGACATCTTTGGACCCATACGCACATGGGAATTGGTTGTATATATATAAAGAATTTGTTCTAGTAGAGAAAGTATTACTATTTTTAAACCAAAACTAGAGTTGCAACGCTACAACGTTCACACGACATTCACCGAGGCACCTATTAAAGACAACAGCATCATAGCGTAACCCTATTAATCTCCTTCCTTTAATTCTCTTCTCAAACCGGACCACAAAGGAGCAATCTCGTGTCCCTATTTCTTAAAGAGCTCTACGTGCCTCTCTTGTGCATAAATTTTATTTTTAGGCTCTATTTGGCCGTTCTGAATAAATTTTCTAGAAATGATTTTTGCAGATAAGTCTCACGCCGCTCACCCAGCCATCCCAATGCAGTCGATGCTGAGCATTCTAGTGACCCCTACATGGGCCATTGTTTTGGACCCACCACTAACCGCATGGATGTTTGGTCCAACCACCCCTTGTTGGTTTTACACATGGTTTAAAACCAATTCGGACCTCCCCCTGTTACGTTACGTACAGTTAAAATGCTTTCAAAATAACAGCCGTTCCATCATTTTCCTTTACAACGAAAATGTTGTGAAAATAGTCCGTTGTTCCCTTTTTGCTCCTGAGCTTTAGAATTCGCTATAATGGTCGTTATAACGGAAAAAACAGTTACGCCCCAGCCCGTTATAACGGCCCCCTTTTGAACCTTGGTTTTACATACGAAAAAAACAATTGATTGGTTATCTCTAGCCACAGATTTTACTTTTTTAAGGATTGACTTAACCATCGTATTCAACTATTTTTTTTTATGGCAAATTCGACGGCTAGAAATCACCAATCAATCTGATTTTTAGTGTGGTTATCCTATAAATGGGTGAGCTAAACATCCATATCCGTGGGCCCAATATATATTGGGCCACGAGACTCCCGCTGCTTCGATGTGTGCAATTAAAATAAAGAAGGAAATAAAACATATTAAAAGAGGTGTCGGTCAATTGGACAAGTTGGTGGTCACTCCTGTGCCCATCTGCCGTCTCCGAAGCAACAAAGATACCATAAGTCATTGCAGCGTGCAACATCTTAACTCCACGTGGTCATGTGGGTCCCTCATAATCAATATAACACGTGTAGACACGTAGGCGGCTACACTGTAGTGGCGATATGACTGCCACGGCCGGCGTGGTCGTTTGTTTGACAACAAATCACAAATTTCCCACCAGTCAACACTCAACAACACCAGGAAAATTTTTAGATGCAGAGAGGACTTCGGATGTAGCCAATGCAGAGGACTCTAGTGGCCTCACATAGCAATTTTTTTGGGCCCACTAACCGCATGGATGTTTATCCCACTACTTGCTCGATATACATACCAAAAATTAGCCTGATTAGTTATCTCTAGTCATAATTTTTAGCACTTTTAAGGATTGATTCTAGCCCTTGGATTCAAACATATTTTTGGGAACAAAATCCTACGGACATAAATCATCAATCAAGATGATTTTTTGTATGTATGTCCACCAATAGGTGGGCTCAACATCCATGTGGTGAGTGGCCCGGGTGGGGGTGGGGGGGTAGGCCGTAAGGACGGTCCAGGCTATAAACCAGATGTGAATTCCTGGAAATCACAGCAGTCAAAAACTTGAGTTGGATGATCGCAGCCAATAGATTTATAGACGTCTTTTTGGATGGTCAAAAGTCAACTTGATCTAATGATCACAACCATTCAAATCTTATTCTTTGGGACAACAGATTAGATTTTCCAACCATCCACAAGAATGGAATAGATCTAATGGATGTGATCGTATGATCAAATTGTGTATAGGCCAAAAAATAAATGTGCACTTGTGTCTGGATCTCATTGTGCTCAGAGATGATTATTATAGCCAAGGTTTTAAAAGCTCCGTTGTAACCGTTAAAACGTTACCGTCGTGCCATTATAATGGGTCACATCAGTCCCATATGGGTAGAAAAAAGTATTATTTTATTGTTTTTTATTTTTTTCAAAATAACATTGATAATGGAAAAATAACGGATAAGGGCTAAAATAACGTCTGTTATAACACTAAGCCCGTCTTTTCAGTTTTGGACATTATTTTCTAGTTAATGTAACGGGGTTGGGCTGTTACCGTTATAATGGCTGTATTTTTTTTAAAGCATGGTTAGAACTATTGTAATCATACCAAGGGCATGTTTGGATGTTTTGATAATCCCTGCTATCCAAACAACTAATAGTGCTTATTCTGAAATTAGCTCAAGTCTGAGGCTCCGAGCTATGCCTACAGTCAAACACCAGCACTGAATGAGCCCAGATGCCTACAACAACAACAAAAAATAGCCCATCTAAACTGCACGCTTCTAGGCTCGGCCTGAGTAATTAATTTCGGGCCCAAGTCAAGCTAATTTGGCAACCGGCCGGGTTTTAGCCTAAGTATTGGAAGATTTGTGTTACACCCAACTCAGGCCCAGTGGAGGTTAGATCTAAACATCATTGAGGGATAAGCATATTCCACAATGCAATAAGCCACGCAGACCAAACAACGGATAGCTCTTATCCTGAATTTAGTCTATCCAGAGCAACACAATGCCAGCAAGCTAAGCCACTACTCATAATAGTTTTACGGTACCAACCTAATGTTGTGATGGGGCTTTGCAAGTGGGCTAAAGCCCCGCAAGTCCTTGTCAGCAAAGCCCAAGCTCAAGCCCAACCCAAACTATCAATGGGCTTTGACAAGCAAGGCCATCCCCAACCTCAATCTATACATTTTGGAGTAATTGTATGAAGAGAATTGGGCTTGCCAACTGAGATGTGTATAAGTTTAGTGGGCCTTACAGACTGAACCCTTATAGGACTAAGTGGATGAAACAAAAAAAATATGTACACCTCATATAGAATGGCAGTTTTTTTTTGTTTACGCTGGCCGGATAATCATATGGGCTTGAAAATCCAGCCCATTCTTACACCCCGGTGGTGGGGCTCATTGAGAGATCATGTTTGGATAATCCAACTGCACTGTGAGTTGTTCATACTGTGGAGACCATCCTCACAACAAATCAGTCCATATTTCGAAATTCCTGACTTCCCATGAAAATTGACTTGAAATTGAAAAATCCAGACCATCCATTTTATCCTGTTTTTTAGGTCAATTTTTTTTAATGGTTAGAAATGTCTAAATAGACAGATTTGTGGTGATGATGATCATTGTGGGATGAAAAACTCAAATGTATGGTTGGATTATTCAACACGATCTCTATGTGGGCCCATCATGTGGTGAGTATTATCTCCTCGCCATAGAAATTATCCTCACAAAAATCAGCCCTCTCGAACTCCTAACTCTATCAAATGTGGACTAGTTAAAAGTGAAAATGGAGGTAGAAAAATTTTCAACTTGTAATCTACTTTTCATAAAGCTACAAATGTCCGAAGACGATTAATTTTTGTGATGAGATCATCATCACCAAAAATCAACCCTTAACTCATCTCCCATTAGTCCCCTGTCCCACAAGGCCATTTCATTAGTGTTGACACTATATGTATTTGACACACTATAACACACAATCGTGGAGCCCACGTGGAGATAAGTTAGGTGCTGATGGCGCAAAAGAAAATCAACTTAAAATCCACTTCTCAGAAATGGGCTGATTTTTGGTGATGTGGACCCCATGACTGAGTGTCAACCAATCCCGACCCTAATAGGAAATTCCTAACATTTGGATTTGAGGGCAAACATTTATTGGGGTCTCCATAAGTGTGCCATGTGGGACAGGTGTGTGTGCGAGCAAAATTTATGATCGGCCAGTGTTCTGAGACCTGCCCAAACCTGGTCCATTACCTAGAGGCATGGGGACAACCTCAGCCCAACAAGGTAAAAGATATCCATTTTTTGCCCATGCCTGATATTCTGTAATATCTAGAAGCCCATTTCCAGCCCAATATCGGCCTACCAAGTCATTTACTATCGAACCCAAGCCAATTTTCAATCAGGTCGAGATGTTGGACCATCAGAGCTAGCCTGTTGGAATCATGTAAGAAAATTAGCTTAAGACTCACATTATTTGGTAAATAAACTCAGGACTTTTTGTGATCCCCCATGGGAGTCGTGCATGTGCTTGACCGTTGGATTGCAAAAGGTGAAAAATGTGAAATTCAGGTCAGAGCTATCAACCACTGTTGGATTCTAGGAATCCACGGCCGAGCACACGACTCCCACGAGGGGTCACAAAAAGGGGGTCCGTTGAGCCCGATCCTAAATTAAAAGGTTCAGATTTCAGAGGCCTATAATCAGAAACATTTTTTGCTTATTGTGAAAACATCCAATTAGGTGAATCATAAAAAAAAAATCAGAGTCAACTTGGTGGAGTCCAAATTCAAGTTCTTGAGTTTACTATGAAAAATCTAGGGTAGGCCGTTTATCAAAAAAAAAAAAAAAAAAAAAGAGTAGGCTTAGGAAGTTGATATTGGACTAAACAAAGGACCTTGGGAAATGCTTAATAATGTCTTACTGGGTCATTTAAAGGGTGGGACTTTGAGCATTTTTTTGGTTATTTAAATGGTTTTATTTTTATTTTTTCATTGATGGAATTTGGGATCGTGTGCTTTGACCTTTAAACCAGCGTTTTAAATGGTCCGTTATAACGGTCCTTTGATGTTACAGTTACTATAGTTATAATGGATAAAGAGGTCCATGGGTTAAGGATTTGGGATTATGATGTGTGTACCACAGCCCAGTATCACATATACAGGCCCACGAACCAGTACCTGTAATTTGAAATCAGTCAAAAGTGGGCTGTTCTCACAATTATGGAGATGTTGAGCACAGATTAGATAGCCGATCCCCTTGTCTAATGCCTCGATAACTTTTCTTGCAACAAGAAGAGCATCAGTCATCAATGGAGAAGAAACTGGACTTATAAAAGACAGTAAATGAAACAAACACCAGGCTAGAAAACTCAACGTTGTACATAGATTTTCCTAATAAACAGATCAACTGCAAAAAGAATTCCGCAAAATACAAAAAAAAAACACAAATTTCAATACCTATAATGATCTAAGCATCCCTATACCTAAATCCTAATCCTGACCTTCCACTTTCTCTTTCCCTCTACCCATTACAGTTTTCTCTCATTCTTTCCTTTCCTCTACAACCTAGAATATGGTCATCTGTTGCTCCTATCACTCTCCCCATCTATATACAAAAGTACAAATGGAAAAAAAAAACTGTAAGATCGAAAAGAGAAAAAAAAAAAAAAGGAACGTTCACTCTCTCCCTCTTCCTCCCTCCCTCCCTTATATGTAATCAAGCAAATTGCTGCTCTTTGGCATGAATTCCGGGGGAGGAGTTGTCACACTCTCAGTTCCTGCTGCCACATTCTGGTCAACCTTGGTCCTCATTTCTATAACTTTCTTATGGGAGTTGGAGTGCAATGACGCAACAAAGGTTGGGCTTGCTGCAGGGCGGTATTCTGGAAAGAGCCGGCCCGACTTGTACCGTACGCCACAAGCATTGCAAAGGGTCTTGGGCCCCATTGGTCCTGCTCTCCACTGCGGGGTCTTTGTTATCTCACAATGCTTACATTTCCTGATTGCAATAGGCTGCTGCGGTGAATCAACTTGGTCCATGCTACTGTGCATAGGTGACAACTTCTTTTTCTTTTTCTTCAGCTCTGTCACAGGGAGTTTCAGTATCTTCTTTGAAGGATGTGACTCTGCAAAACTCTCCAACTCTGATTGTAATTCTGAGGCGGAAATTGACATGGTGAGATCAGTTATGGAGGAGGTGGGGGAGATAAGCGGGAGCACCGACCGCGGATTGAAGGTCGCGGGACGTGGGCGCTTACTCCGAGCACGCCCGCGCCCAGGGACAAAAGTCTCAGGGCTCAGCCGCATGGTCTTTCCTCCAGAGCAAGAGCTGCTGCTTTCGAGGACGGAGACTGGGCTGGAGGTATGGAACTGATGGGAGTCTTGGGAGTCTTTGTTGTCAGAGGAGTCATTATCAAGGGTGATGTTTCCAGGAGAGAATGCATTCTCGACGAAGTCTGACAACCATTCCAGTTGAGCAACGTCTTCATACTGAGAAGGTCGAAGAAACAGAGATATCAGATGAGATGTGGAAAATGATATGTTACTTTTGTCTAAGATACTTCTTAGGCCAAAACAAGTATACTAATTTCCAACTTTAGGGTTCTACTTTTTTCAACATTAGGAAGTTATGATCAGAGCAAAGGACGTGCACACATTTATTCACTGAAATTCAAGTAGGCCCCGACTGAGCCATTGATCCAGACTGTTTAATAATTGGTGGGGAACTTGTTGCTGCAGCAGTCATAATCTAACCAATGACATGACTGATTAACTGGCCCATTGGGATTAATTTTGTGGACGGCCCATACGAACCGCCTGCAGATTTTAAAGATAAATATTCAATGGTTCAGTGGACACTGTTGTATATAGTGCAGGCAGGCACCAAATATCATTTAAAAAAAAATCAGTACATGGCTGCAAACCATGGCATCATGGATCCCAGTCTAACAGCTTCCAGAGCCTCCCGCTTTAATTTAATTTAATTTAATTAAAGCTGCAAAAGGGGATGTCATGTAAGTTTCACCCAGCACAAAAAGAAGAGTAATGGGGCCTGGTGGTAAAATTAACATAATACCACCTCGATGTAGTCCATTGGCTATGGGAGTAATGATGTCATGATTCTCACATCCAATAGGCTTGGTTTTCTTTCTTCTTCCATTGGTTCTTAAGAGGATTAGGATTTTTCAGAAATTATCTTACAAGATTTAAACCCTTCAAGTTTTCTGGACCTGAATTAAATTGCGCCATTACATCAAGGCCCTGTATGGTTACCCTTAGAAAAGTTCTCTAGCAGTGATTCTAGACCATAAATGTCCATAAACATTTTCCAGACCAAAACATTTAGGCTCTGTATGGTTGCCCTGAGTAACTTTTCTAGAAATGATTTTTTGCATACAAATGTCATAAAAAAAATTCTGTATAAACATTTTGTGAATTAATCCCTTTTCTGTGATCACCATACAGAGCCTTAACAAACAAATCATTTTCTACAAAATTTTCCTCTGATCATCGTACAAGGCTTAAGTATTTCCAATACACCTACTATTTCTAAAATACAGTTATGGGCTCATAATAGGAACTGGAAATACATGTTTTTTCAAACAAGAAGTTTAATGGCTGGTTACTACCGAGTTTTAACTAAGGCCCTGTATGTTTATGGACATCTATGAGCAAAAATCATTTCTAGAAAACTTATCCAAGGGAGACGAGACCTAAGAACCAAAATTAGAAAGTCCCAGTACCACTATAATTATAATAGTACCAACTATGTATAATACATATTCTTATCAACCTGAACTTTTCAATCAGTGGATCCATGTAGGAGTCCTCTTTGACAAAAAATTAGCTAAGTTTGGATGATTTTAACCATCCGATTATGAGTCAAGAAAAAAAATAAGCTTTTTTCTCTAGACTCACACTCTTATATTTCTAGCCGTCCAAAAAAAAATCAATTGGTTTGATAATTAGGATCATCCAAAGGGGCTGAATTTCAATCCAGGAAAACTTCTAAATGGAAGCAATTGAGACATTTTTTCTTAGCAAATCTAAGACACATTAAGGCTCTGTATGGTTCCCCTGAATAAGTTTTCTAGAAATGATTTTTGCATATAGGGCTCTAAGATAGTTTAAAAAGGCGTTTGAGGATTACGCTTCGCGGCGCGCCTCAAGGCGAGGCGCCCAAAATAGCCTTGAGGCTTAACTGAGGCCTAAGCCTTATACTTACATGGTAAAATTCAAAACCTTAAACCCCTTTATAAATTTTTTTGAACTTCAAAATACCTTCCCCACTATTTTTTTATTTACAAAAAAGACCTAAAAGGTTTCATCTTTTTATCTAAAGCTCTTTATTTTGGGAGAAACACTAAATCTAACCATTCATCCCTAGTTTTTCCCATTTAGAATAGATTAAATGGGAAGATGATGATGATATTGGGGATGAAGGAGAATAGAAGATTGATGATTATTGTAAACGAATAGGATTTTGATTGGTGTTCTTGTTATTGGACTTTGTGTTTATATGTTAACTTGTTAGATTTTAGCTTTTATTACATTATAGAGTTGCTCTACTTTTCAAACTCCTATCTTGTTAGTTACTTTGTTAGTATTTTATTAATAGACACTAGATAGTGGACTTAGCATAGTAACAATTTAGACTTGGTAATTTAGTTATGTACTTCATGTTTTTTAAGATTTGATATTAGTATTCATGCATTCAGTTAGAGTTCCGACAACGCCAATCCCAACGGCAGAGCTGGGATTTGTTCAAGGAGGGCACAATCACCCCCTTACTATGCCTGGGGGGAGGGGGGGGGGGCGGACTTTGAAGCATGGTTTAAAATAGCGCCGTTTTAACGAAAATAACGGCTGTTAAAACTGTAATGCCCAAAGCCCATTCCGTTATGAATTGTTTGGACGCTTAGAAAGTAACGACCATTATTTTCTAAAAAAATTTGTGAAAAACAGCCATTATTTTTCGTTTTTGATAAAACTTTGAATTTCGGCGCCATTTTTTTCCATTACTTCCCTTTTTTCTATTTTTGTCCATGTCCATTACAATTCGTTTTAACAGCGAAAAAATGGTAACACCCCTAGTCCGTTATGCCGTTATAACTGCCTCTTTTAAACCTTGCTTTGAAGGATTAGCATCTGGCCCCTTCCTGGCTCCGCCCTTGGTTGTTCCTAAGGTAAAAGTTATAGCCTCAATTACTTTTATGCTTATTTAAGTTATTTTTTTCACATGACACATTGTTTCTCATTTTTGCAAAATTAATTATATATTTTTTAGAATTTTTTAAGCAATTGTTTTAAAAAAAATTGAGCCTTAAATGAGGCTTTCGCCTCGGTATCGTCTTGAGGATACCCCTCAGTTCCCGAACTAGCCTTTTTAAACTTTGTGCTCTGTATGATTACCATGAATAAGTTTTCTAGAAATGATTTTTACACGAAAGTGTCATAAAACTTTTTTGGTATCAACAGTTTCTGACATACAAATTTTTTTTCTATAAAACTTTTTGTTGATCACCATACAGAGCCTAGGTGTCATAGAACTTTTTATGTATCAATACTCCCTGAAATACAAATCATTTTTTCGTAAAACTTTTTATTGATCACTATACAGAGCCTATATTGTTGATAAGAATATTACCCCGTGAATGGGGAAGAGCCAACGGGTATGTAAAAAAAAAAATCCCGCCCTCTCTCTTCTGTTTTGCTACTTGGGAAATGTATAGCAGAAAATGACAAGCTAAGAAACTCACAGGAACAGGAAGCTCTGTGGGAAGTTCTGAACTGCTATTGGTGCTGTTGCCGGAGAAAACAGAACTAGAACCCGCCAAACTGTCTGGTGGGGCAGGCCAAACGCCTTGGAAGCCATTGCAATCTCCTCCAACAGCTCCGCCTTCGACGTCTTCACTTGGAAAATCAAGTAAATCATCAATGTGGTCGAAGAAATCCTCGCCGATATCGATGTCTATTTCATCTATAAAGCTCGGCCCGATCATGGTTCCTGAAGAAGATTAAACGAAGTAGGAGAAAGATTATAAAGTGTTCCATCTTTGTTTCAGTTCATAATAGATAACTAATAGTAAACAGAATATCTACATTTTGAAATTGGAGGACAAATTCTGGTCCTTCATAAAGGTTGTAGAATTGTAGTTTTCCACAAAAGAGTCGTGCTATTCCACCGGACAAAAATATGTGCGGTGGAGGACATTGGCCATTGGATTCAAGAGATCAACGCAGTTATTGTGAATCCAATGGCCTTATAACCGCACATATTTTTGTCCTGTTATCCATCGGATAGCATTTTCTCGAGAAATTACCAAAAACGTCGTTATCTATTTATCTTCATAGATTACGTTTTTAAATATTTATTCCCACATTGTAGCATGTATCCTTGTGATCCGAGAATTTCCGTTTCAAAATCAATTTCTATCGTCAACGCGTTCGCCGGCCTAACTCCGGACCCACGGTGCCACTTGCCTTCTTTAGATTGGACGTCACTAGGACAGCACATACACCGCTTACGCATGTTAGCAATTCTGGTTTTTAGCTGTTAAAATTTTTAAAGATGGGAGAATACAAAACAAATGTAACAGTTTTGATTCCCTTTGTTACTTGAAGGCACACCTAATCTAGACCTACGTGTCAGAAACACTGCACGTGTCCCTAATGGCCCACCTAAGCACAATAATGATTTTAAATAAGTGGGTCGCTTACAAACAAATATCGATCAATGCGTAGGTCCACCACGTGTCGGCGAGAGATTTTGGTGTACTATAAAAAATATTATTATTTTTTAATGGAAGAAAATCCTGATAACAAAGACAGTAAAACTTGTGTCACAAGATGTTGTGATGGAACACGGTCACAGCACTCAGTACGAGCCACGTGGCACACTATCAGAGGTCTTTGACCGTATGGATGTTTGACCAGTCCCTCGGTGGACCTACCAACCAAAACTCAGGCTGATTAGTGATTTACAACCTTTGGATTTATGCACCCAAATAACGCTCAATAATGCTCAAATTCGTACCGTTAAAATCAACCCATGAAAATAACTTCAATAGAATCAGTTAGAAATCACTAATCGAGCTGATTTTTTGTGTACGAGTCTACTGAGGGACTGCTCAAACATCCATACAGTCATTGTCCTCTAATAGTATACCACGTGGCTCGTATTGAGCGCTGTGACCGTGTTCCATCACAACATCTTGTGACACAAGTTTTACTACAGACAGAGATGGAGCGACGTCTCTATACTTCTACCGACAGTACAGGTGGCACATGAGATGGGTCATACAAAACAATTCAATAGGCCCCACCGGGCCCACCCTACGATATCTCTTAGGTGGATCCTAATCTCCCAAACCATTCGATTTGTCAGGTTTTTATACGGTCACAGAAAAAGAAATATGAAATAACTCTCAAGATCGGAAGATCGGATGGTTCTCTTCAGCTGACCGGATGGCGGACCATACTATGTTCCGCGTCCACCGTTTCCGGAGTTGTGGCTGGGAGATTGTTTCAGGCTTCATTATACACAAGGGCCGGTTGCAGGAAACACTTTCAACGACCCTCTCTCCCTCCAGGGTTTCGAAAGAAAAACCGAATACCAAAATCATCAGCGTATTCGCCACTCGGTGTGAACGATAGCGAATTCCGAATGCCCCGAAAAATAACCAGAGAACAAAATAGCAACCAAAAGGCGAAACAAGGAGAAATTGAAATTTCAGAATGCAAGAAATTAAAATGACAAAAAGAAGCAGGAGATAAAACCAGTCGCATGTTAGAGAGAAGTTATAACTGTAATTCGACAAAAATTTACGAACTCAAAACGGAAAAAGATTTGAATTTGGAGAAGATTAACAAATGCACTTTTACATTGATATTCAAACTTCAAAATATATAGAATTATGAGTTTTCTGAAGCAAACCTTCGCAATAAAAAATGGCTATTTGCAGAGCTTCACTTCTTTTCTCTTGTTCCGAAAGTAAAACTGAAGCTTTATCCTTCGAAGCTCACAGCCAATGTTTCTCCAGTGGAGATTTCGTGCACTAAGAGCCACAATGCAGAAAACGCGACTTCGAGCTCTGGATTTTGTTAAAATTCTTAGAGAAATTGTATGATGGAGTTCGAACCCTAATCTCGGTAGATATTGGGGGAAGGGACGACGAACGAGTGGGGTAACGAAGCAGAAGCAGAGCAAAAGCTAGCAAAAAGCCTAACTCTCTGAAAATTGAAGGAAACAGGTCAACCTCTTCAAGTGGCGGTGGAACTGCTCAGGAAAAATAAGAAATCCGAACGAAAGCCAGAAATCTCTCCTGCAAAACAAAAGAAAAACCAGAAATGAGAACAAGAGCAAGACGAAACCCCGAATAATCTCTGATATTTCAAAAGAAATGCCTGCAAAACTCGAGACAAAAAGCAAAGAGGAGAGAGAAAAACACAGGCCTAAACACTAATCCTCTACGAAAAATAAAGCCTATAAGCACGATTTCCCGCCGAAATTTCGAAGTAAAATGCATCAAAATGCCAAATAAGTGAACAACAAGATAAGCGGAACAAACCTGTTCTTAAACCTCAATTCCCTTTAAATCTCGAACAAAGCACATTAAACTCGCGAGAGTTCAAGAAAAACCAAGCATGAACTCCAAACCTCTCAAAATTTGCAGGAAAAGCTTTCTAAATCAAACGAGAACATAAGAACAAGGAATGTACTCTAACTCACACACCTAAATCCCTAATCTTCCATGAAAACTCAAACGAAGAAAGAGCAGATATGGAGATAAAAAACGCGTCGAAGTTTGAAAGGGTTGGAGAAGAGAAAGAAACCCTAAAAAGGGGAAAAAGAACGTGAGGAGGAGAAGGTTACAGTCTCTACTTCTGGTAGGTACGCCTCCCACTTCATTGCTAGCTGTCTTTTACGATCCCTCACTGTCGTGATGTTGAAGTCATCAACGCCCCACCTTCCTCTCTCTGATGACTGAAAGCAAAAAGGGTCCCACACCCACCACCGCTCGATTTCGATTTCTTCTTCTTTTTTTTTAAATTTTCTTCTTCTTAGATTTACGCCTTTCGCAGTTACTTTAAAGTTTAAAGAGTTGCAGAAACAGGCAAAAGAGGAAACGGGGGATTCTCATTTCTCCCTCTTGGTCTTGGGTTTCGGTTTCAAAGGTCTGTCATTTATAGACTCACGCTTTTCGACTTTAGCTGCAGCTGTTTCCGAGGTTTTACCCTTTCACCCCCACCCAGTGAAAGAGAATTATTAATTTACCCTTCCTCAGTACGTGCAATTACTACTAGTATCCTCAGAAATATCTTAATCATTATGGGCAGAATGGGTATTTGATACTGTACCCTTCTCTACACCTGCAGTGCATCCTGCAGGGTGCAGCATATACTGGCGACGGTGTGTACAAACCGCTAAATGCATGCAGTGTCTTTGCAGACATTTGCATTTGACGAAAGCAGTCTAAATCTACCCGTTTATTTGCAAGTAGCGGGGTCCACCCCACTTTCTCCCAATAACTACATTACAGTACCTACTGTCTGTAGCATAATATCATGTCTTCATAAAGGATGATAAAATACTGAAGATTAGTACAGCCTATACTTACAAGCTGTACCAGTGGGGGACCATCCTGACCACCCATAATATGAGCCACGTTGTACACTCATAGAAAACGCTGACCGTAGGATGTTTACCCAATCCTCAAGTAGACCTACAAACCAAAAATCAGCCTGATTAGTGATTTCAAACCTTTGGATCTTTGTACCCAAATAATGGTAAATAATGCTCAAATTCGTACGGTTAAAATCAACCCATGAAAATGACTTCAACTAACGTTTAGAAATCAGTGATTAGGTTGATTTTGGGTTTACAGGTCCACCTAGAGATTGGCCAAACATCTATACGGTCAGTGTCCTCTAAGAAATTACCACGTGGCTTATATCGTGGTGGTAAGGTAAGATTTACTCATCCTATTGTCATCAGTCATCACTTCAGAATCAGATGTACGTACTGCGGGAAGCATAAAACCATGCACATGTGCGTAACGCAGGGGTTACAGAATTAAATTTAATGGTATTTCCGTAATTCTCTTCAGTATTCGGGGGGGCAAGAAAGGGAAAAAGGACCCATTTTTTACTTTTACGGATTTACCCCTGACGTCCGTTTCACACAATCACCTAACGCCAATAAAAACCTTATCTAGTGCGCCTCACGTTTTTCGAAATTCAAAGGGCTTTAAAAGCAAAAATAAATAAATGAAATAAAAAAAACGGATTGAAATTAAAAAGAAATAAAAAAAAAAGGTAATAAAGTGACCGCACAACGGAAGGTTGCTTTGATTTGGGCCTAATTGATATGATGGGCCTTGTTTCGCTCGCATCCCCCCTCTTCCACTCTCACTCTTCCTTTTAACTAACTTCTTCTCTACTCTTTGCATCAATTCCTTCAAAAATACTTTCTCTCATGGACTCACCTTTTTTCACTAATGAAGCCAACTAATGCTCATAGGCGTGGATCCTTAGAATCCAACAGTAGTTGTGCGTTGACAAAAAATAGTGAATCTAGTGAATGCCATCTCAGCACTTACAATCGACGTCCAAGATCATTAGTGAAATTTGGTCCCCACATCTCTCTCTCTCATTAAAACCCATTTTTTTAAATAAAATTAGGTGTTGAGCTTCATGACTTAATGAGTTAGTGGTGAGAACATAAGGGTTGCAATGATGAAGCCAGGTTCTAACCAACCACCAATTTCTTAATTCCCCTTAATTATAGCATGCAATCCCTAAAGACCTAAAAACTCATCCTGAAACCCTCATGAAATGTGACACAATGAACATGCATCACGACGCGCTTTCGCAGCACATTTCGTCAGTTTTTGGGTCGGACTCAGGGGGGAGTCGTGTGCTCGGCCGTGTGGTGGTGCATAGTTCTGAACTAGCATTCACTTTTTTCATTTTTTTTTTTCCGGTGCACTGTCTGATTCATGAATCCACCGCCAAGCACACAACTCCCGAGAGGAGTCAGAGAAATGGGGTCCTCAAAGCCTGAACCATGGTTTTAAAATTCATTCCCATTTTGGACCCCAGCGACACTTATGAGGGTCGTGAATTGAGCGTAAACATGTAAAAAATGTGATTAGGAATTCGTTTTCGTCACTTAAAAGAGAAGAAAAGAAGAGGTTATGAGTGATCATTCTTGAAACAAAAAAAAGCCTCAATCAAGGACTGAGTGTGTTTTGGTAATATTGCTCTTCAGAGTTGGAGGACATGCGTTACGCTGTCACTATTAACTATATATATTGGGATTAATTTGTTAGCCACAATCAAATTCTTAATAAATATTTTTCTTATTATGCTTTACATTGTCATGTAGTGAACAAATATATATAAACGTTGAGCACAACACGTAGTGCGAGTCGGACACACGAAGAAACTGAAAAAATGCATCACCGACACACTGCGACGTGCCTCTATGCATGACAAACAATGTCATTTCTGCATGCCATTCGAAACTCTAAGTGGCACTACTAAAAGAATGACAAGTTGTATAAGTAACGTACTTTAAATAAAATAAAATAAAATTGTGAGCGTCGGATATCACATTCACTTAATTTGCTACCGTGGACCCCGAGCGAGATGGTGCCATATAACGGATACGCCGTTGTCGCGTCTCAAATTTGATTTTTTTTTTATGCTATATATATATATATATATATATATATAATTAATACAAAGTGTTACTTGTGTCTCTCTTCTCATCTTCCATGTGACAGTACGGAAAATGTTGGTGTGTATTTATGTAATACAGAGAGCACATGACCCTGCACCCCTCCCTTGCCATTGAAGCTGGCTCGGTCCCTAAGAAATGGAATTATTAATTTGACGACGCTCACGCAATTCAGATATGTAAATCAAGGGCTGTGAATCAATAAGTGGAGGTGGGCTCCACTTATGTATTGATGGACGGCCCTTGATTAACGTGACATCCTTTGGGTCGACGAATGTGTGACAGCAAATATTTTTATTTATTTATTTTTTGATGGGGATAGTCAAGCATATAAGATGGTCATGTGGTTGGTACTTCATTATTGTACTCATTCTCTTAGAAGTTCATTACTTCATTGCCACATTTACGAGCGGTAGATAGATGAAAGGGACCACGTAACCTTCCAAAGTCTTTTGTTTAACTGAACAATTTGTTCTAGAAGTTCTCTTCTACTTCTTATTAGGTGGATTTTTTTATTTTTTTTTATTTTTGTGGAACGAAAAATAGAGTAGGTGTCGGCAGGATGCCTCACATCCAATATCTACCATGATGTAAACCAGGCAAGGAACTCTCAATTTCTTATGCTAGCAAGCAACGCACTGCATGAGTTGCACTATTTTTTCTTATCTTCTAGTGCATTGTATAGGTTCTTAGTACTAATGAAGAATGCTAGCAAAGAAACCTCTTAATAGAGTTGCACTGATGCAATTCCACAACGAATGGAAAAATAATGCCTCGAAAATCGCACTTTTAAATTAAAATATATTTTATTTTGTTTTGCCCGTGCGTTGCTTGCTAGTATTACCCTATTCTTTTTTGGTGGAAATTTACGCAAGCTTTCAAGAAATTGATAATAAGTGATATTTTCCGGCCTTTTTTAGGCAAATTTATTGGGAAGAAAGAACAATAAATCAAAATTTACACAACAACACAGAGATTTACGTGGTTCCCTCTAGATTGAGGTGTGTCCACGGATCTACGTCGATTCCACTATACTTTAGGGCAAAAGAAATATATATAGTACAAGATTAAGATACTCATCTCTCACCAACAGTGGTATATATAACCTCAAGAAAAAATTAGGGTTTCTGTATATCTATGTAAGAATTACGAAAATGCCAAGTCAGCCTGGAGTTGGGCCGCAGAATCGTGCCTTCATGTACAGTGTTTCAAGCATCATTAGTCTCTACATAACACAACAAAATGCACGTTGAAAGGTGAATTTAAGGTTTAGTTGATAGATGTGAAAAAATTAAAGTGGCCTAAAAATATGAAAGAAATTGGCCTGAATTTATCACTTTATTTCTAAAATTTGTATCAGAATTTAGAATGTGGATTTTTCAACATTCACGTATAGAAAAAAGAAAAGAAAAAAAGAGGAATGCTAACAAGCAGCGCGTTTATGAGTTGCACAGATGCAACCCCACAAAAGACAAGAAATATAGGAAAGGTGTGGATTTCGAGGTAATTTTTCTTGTCGTTTGTGGGGTTAAATCTGTGCAACTCCGTTAAAGCACTGCTTGCTAGCATTCCTCATAGAAAAATTACGGCTGACGGACATTCTGGCGGAAAAAAAGGAGATTACATATGCAATGCAGCGTGCGAGCAAGTGCGCACCCACATTCTGTGGGGCCCGTGCACGTTGCATAGTGGGTAGATAGTAGTCCACTCCACAAATTGTGACACAATTCAACCATTGATTGGGTTACCCTGTTTTGGGACCCACACGCCAGCTGCCGTTGCTGAGGCAACGCGGACAGTGGGCCAGTGGCACGTGACTTTTGATTCGGGATAGCATGTGTAATTTTGGATAAGATTTTGCCTGTTGTGAATACTGAATAGAGCTGTGCTGTCAGCTACGGGAGGACGTCTTCCCTATGTCTACATTGTTCGATGTTCTCTGGATTTACATCAAATAAGTCATCGGGATCGAAAACGTCCATATTAGTTCTATAGAACAAACGAGGAGGACATTCTCTCTAGGATTAAGACCGTATGATGGCCGGCCCTTCCGATTCATATGGTGTCACGATGACCATTCAACATGGTTGACCTAGGAAGAACGTTGTCCACTTTTTCTTGATAGGCGGAAGAACGTTCTCCACAGAATGATTGTAATAGTGGACACAGGTCATCAGTTCCTCTACTTCTATCAATCGAGTAAAACTTTGATGACAGGACGACCTCATCCATGCCGATGATAGCGTGCAATATGAGCCACGTAGCACACTATCCAAGGACTCTAAAAGTATGGATGTTTTTCCAATCTCTAGGTTGACCTACAAACCAAAAATCAGCATGATTAGTAATTTCAAAGCTTTGGATCTTTGTACCTCAACTATTGGTCTATAATGTTAAAATCAACCGACGAAAATAATATAATCCAACTAAAAATCTCTAATCGGGCTGATTTTTGGTTTGTAGGTCCACCTAGGGATTGGCCAAACATCAATACTGTCAGAGTCCTCTGAAAGTATGCCAGGTGGCTCATATTGTGCACTTTCATCGGCCTCAATGACATGACACTGTAATTAAAGTTTTTCTATCTCACCAATCAGGGAGAAGATTTTTGCTGACCGGTAACAAAGAACTTTGCTAACCAATGACAGTGCCAAACATCCATGCCGCCAAATAGTGCCCCCACCATTCCTCAAGGATTTTCATATTGGAAGTGAGGAAACAAGATGGGACATAGCACATAGAGCTTAGAGGGCCTCCACCCCATGCCGTACAAATGGATCCAAGACAAAATGGTTTAAGACCCGTATTGCGGGATGGTGATTGGTGCATAGCCCATAACCCATGGCAACCACAAGCCTTTTTCGGCTATGGTGGGATAAGGAATGAACGGTCAGGACTCAGGATCTATGTGCGATGTGCCCATGTCAATCGTATGGACTGTGGGCCCAGGCCCTCTACTTTAATGCCACCACTACATAAAAATCAAAATTGCAGGATGTGACTGACCATACAAATGGTGCACATTGTAATCTATCGATTCCATGCAGTAAATGAGCCCATTTAGACAGCTCTTAGATCCACAATCAACCAGATTAGATGATCTCAACCGTTAATAAATAGACTGTAGATAACTATCCTGAACCCATTATTGATAGGATACACACAGCTTCAAAGTGGGGAAGACCATCTAATGTGGTAGCTCGCGGAGTATCAAATCATAATTCAGATTTTAATAAATATCACTCGAACGGTAAAAATGGTCACACAAAAGAGTATCATATCAGTTTCTACTCGAAAGCAAAGACAACGAAAGCTCGTCGAAGATCTTGACCGGATAAAATAAACCGAATTTACCGGGAGTATATCTGGCGTGTCGGTGCCGACACAAACTCCCACCGACAAACCTATCCGGTACACCCGGTTCTACGCTCTGAGTTCTGACACACCACCTCCATTCCTTTACAGTGTCAACGAGGCACGTGCCTGATACCGGAAATCCATGCGAGAAAGATATATACTATAGAGTATAGATCAATTAACCGTGTCGGTGCATTTTTTTTTGAACAATCGTGACTAAGCATTCTAACGGTTTCTGACTTTCCGTTGGTCCGGATTCTCGACAGTTAATATTTAAAATTATAAAAATAATTTTTTAATATAGTAAAAAAATGAGAATTTTGTATATGCACGGTTATGCATGTACTTTCAAAAGTCTCTACCTAGCCATTGGAATTTGGATATGGTTATGGACCGTTGGATTCAAGAGATCCACTGTAACGTGGCAATCATTAACTTAGTGCTCAATACCTATTTCACCCTTTGCAGTTGTTGCCATGGAGACCGTGGATCTCTTCAATCGCACGGTCTTTTTTGTCTTTTGTGTGCAGATGGCAAGTTCGTAAAAAACTGAAAACTGGAGTTGGGTACGACGTGATGCCATGTGACATGTTGTGTAAAGCTGGTCAAGAACTTAGTTCGCACCATGTGGTGGTATCCACGTGTCACGATCAGATATAACTATTTTGATCAATAAAATCCAAGGTGTGACTGAGAAATTAAATATCTTCGGTGTTGTGACCACCGGTACTGGTGCCGTGAAAAAGACATATTGCATGTGAAATATCGGGAAAAAAAAAAAAAAAAATGAAGGATTACACATGGGATAATCCAATGATAATACATGCGTATCTGGGGTGCATATTGTTATCAATCCAAAGTCCAAACTGTCCAATTTGTAGGCCCCATCTTGAAGATTTGCTAACCAAAATTTGGTCAAATCGAATGATCCTAACCACCCAAATAATTGTCGTCCCAAAAACACGTGGACTGTGATATTCCACAAAGGATAATTATAGTGTCCAATGGCGTTTGACTCAAACCAACGCTGTCGGGCCCACATGGATGAGCCCCCTACGGGCTTATTTTCGGTGAGGATGATATCTTCACCATTGAGATCATCCTCCAAAAAAATCAGGCTAGTATGAGTTTTCTAACCTCACCAAAATGTACTCTGAAGAGCAAATTTGGTGGGGTCAGAGACTTCAAAATGGTCTGATATTTTTTAGACCTCACCCATGTGGGTCCCATAGCGCTCGTTTGAGTCAAACCACCGGTGACCTTATAACAATCCTTCCACGATTATAAGGGCCTAGCAATCCGATGGTTAAAAAAATGAAAAATTTGTGTATGGGGCCACATAGAGAAACGGACACGAATGTTGTGTCATGTCCCCCTGCATAATTTGTGCTGGGTCCAAGAGATTTGTAAGTTCTACGATATCATAGACATATAACAAGTGAAGTTGTCTCCCCACTCATACCTCCTCTTGTACGCTTCAATAAAGAAGGGCCGAGATCTTAACCCCCGACTGGACGGTGGATCTCAGTCACTCACACCTGATTTTGGCAAATGCTTTGTCGAAGAGTGGCCGTACAACACTTGTAGCTAACCATTTCTTTTGATTGAAAACTAACATTATGGGACCTCGGAGCCTGAGCCATTATGGGATATAATTATATGAACAGTGCTAGCCTCCCATGCGTGTGGGAGGGCACATACGTATGGTCCAGGTTGAGAGGAGAGTGGATCGTGTGGCAGTAGATAGGTGATTGAATGAGAGCTGTCAGCGAAGCTGCCGACTACCATAGAATTCTCCCGATCGACTGCTTTTTGCCACGTATCCAAGTACTTTTTTGCTTTTGTAATAATAAATTAAAAAAGAAATCATAAAAAAACTCACTTGGATACTAAAAGTGGAGAGATTTTTTGAAGCGGCGAATCAGTGGCCAATCACATCGCGCCACAATCCGCTGTTCAAAAGCATTTCTAAGTCTGTTTAAAAGCATAAGCTGATTGTGGTGGGATGTGATTGGCCACTGGTTCGCCGCTTAAAAAAAATCCAAAATTTTCTCCTGAAGGTGATATTCATGGTGCAACAACAAAAATTAGTACAGAAAAATAAAAATGGAACAATAACAAAAATAACTTCGTTTTTCTCTTTTATGAATTTAAAATGTCTAAGATACCCTTTAGCATATAACACAGAATAGATATAATTTAGGGGTATTACTGAAAAATTAGTGTCTTATAATGAACAACTTGCCACCCTTTGGGTTGTATGTGTGTGTAGGCAAACATGAGTATTTAGGCAGTTGCAATTTGGATTTTTAGCGAATCAACATCTATGAATTCATGCCATCAATCAAGCTAGATCTTATGGTTCATATCTGTGTAGAGAGTTATGAATTTTTGAATGAACATAGGTTGGAACAATCTCTACGATTTTAGGGCAGATGTAACCTATGTCTGAACATAGGTTGGCACATTACTTCTCGTGTAATTCGCTTTAAGAGGCGAATGCCATTACCTCCAGCTCCATGCAATGGTCACAATCACCTGGCCTACACCGCCTCTATAGAGGTTATTCTATGGTTTCCATGAGATAGCAATTCCCAGGACTGTTGGAGCAGTCTTCACACCCACCCCTGCATTATTCCCCAAATAATTTGAGTGGCGGATTCTCTTACAAGCTAGCAACCTGTCTGATCTTCATTCTAAAATGACTGTCTAACCAAATTTTGGTACAGTCAAATGCATCATAAAGTGATTGGTGAAAATCATTAACTATTGATAGAACATGGCGTCACATGCACACAAGCAGATTCAAATTTCATTTGTGGGAAAAATCTTTCCTTTTCAATTTCTGGTAAATAACAGCATTTACTGTGAAAAAAAACAAAAAGGGGGCAGCCAAAGGCACAGACCTTAGAATACTTTCACCCTTGCTTATCTAAAAACAGTCATTTTTTCCCAAAACTGGCCAGTGGCTGTCTAATATATGGGAATACAAAGTGCCCATGGCTGAAGATCTTGGGCACAGGCGTCAATGCTGAAACTGAACCCCATCCTTCCATCAATTCCGGAATAGCTCTTTTATCCTATCCTTGCACTTGGTAACTAAATCATTTTTATACTTTGAGTTTCAAAGTTCTTCTTGCATTTACAAGCAGAAAGATGAGCATAAGGAGTAAGAGGAATGTGACGGCTAACAAAAAGACCTTCCATAGGGGGGCTCCATATGAATTGTACCTGTTCTGTCTCTCCTGCAATATTATACAAATTAAGTCACTATAGAGTAAGTTTGCCAAATATTGAGACCTCTACCCTGCGAAGATTTACAATGTGTGTGTGTGTGTGTGTGTGTGCGTCTGTGATGCTTCAACACATGGATAGAACAGATTTGAATTTCAGATTCCCACAGGAAATACTTTATTTGCCAAAGAATTTTGGTAGGTTGTACTTCAATACATGCATGGAACAGATTTGAATTTCTAATTCTCTGAGGAATACTCATCTCTCCAGAACAAAGTACATGTACAGCTATACAGTAGGGAAATGGACAATATACCTACTTCTCTGTGTATTGTTTACAGTAAAGGCATGAAGAGAATACTTAATACAAAAGAATCAGGGGATCTTCTAGGAAAAACCAATGAATTTCACATAAAATACTTTAGTATGAATACAGGCACTACCTGATGCTATTCTAGCACACAAGCACCTTAGCATCCCCAGACCTCTACTAATATCCTGTATTTTACTAATTTATCATATCTTCTCAGTCGTCACAGTTACCTGCTATTTCTAATATTTCATCTTCCTTTCAAAAGCCTATTGCTTACAGGTATGTGTTCCCCAATTCCATCAAAATTTATTTCACATCATGTCCCATTGATTGGTCATTTACTAATTTCTCACATCTTATCCATCATATCACAATTACCTACTATTTCTGGTAGTGAAACTCCCTTTGCAAACATCACCACTAACAGGAGTAATTCGACAATCTACTTACCATTATAATTTAGTTCATAATCGTGTCCCATTTATTAGCTCTAACAATCCAAAAATTAGAACAAAATCAAAATTCTGAGGTCAATATGGGGGACTTTTGCTCATATAAAAACCAACTACCTTTCCAATCTACAAGAAAAAGGTTGGTTTGAGTACTTGTCACCGAAAGATGTTTCTAGATCAAGCAAATATGGAGTGTCAGATAGAATGGGGACTAACCGCTTCAACCAACTTCTGCTGCGCAAAGATATCTTGGGCATGCTTATAGAGCTCCACATCAAGGTTGTTTAGAGATATTATTTGCCGGAGGACCACATCAGGAACCTGAAGGCGTGCCTGTGAATTCCAAATTTCCATAAATAAATAGCAGAGAAAGTCAGCTAAAGGTATGCAGCTCTAGACTCAGAGAGCTCTCAAATTTTTTAGCCAGAAGTGCACCAACATCTCAATCAACTTGTATTTCCTATCTAATAAGGCCACTCCATGTCTTCAAAAAATTGATACGCCAGACTGTAGTTAGCAATTTCTCATTCAATACGCGTATTTTACATATTTTTAAGAAACTGCGTTACATTGCTGTACTATTCAAAGATTCAGTAAAATTCGCGTATTTTATGAAGAACCGTATTATACCCATCTATGATGCCCGGATCCAGACATGGATATGGGATGCAGGGATACGACTCAATATTTTCTAAAATCTAAGACACTGATACGGGTATCCTACTCAAATGAATGAAGAATACAAAGGACTTTCATTTTTTCTAATTTTTATGTTAAAAAACAGAAAATCGAAAGGTAAATACTTGAATAAATTTTCAACCGTATCCTAATGCACCCATACCATGTC
This sequence comes from Euptelea pleiosperma, assembly GCA_035048495.1. Classification (NCBI taxonomy): domain Eukaryota; kingdom Viridiplantae; phylum Streptophyta; class Magnoliopsida; order Ranunculales; family Eupteleaceae; genus Euptelea; species Euptelea pleiosperma. The sequence continues at coordinate 35,938,986 of CM068540.1, read as the reverse complement.
CCATACCCGTATCCAATCACACTGTGTCGATATTGGTACAATGGCCATGTACAGTTATCCAGGTATCATAGATACCAATATTAAACTTGTATTATTCTGTTATTGAAAAACAGATTTTTAACTGTGGAAAAAAAATGCAAAATTACATTTTTTTAGAAATTTTTAAATGTGTTTTTATTTATTGCCGAATTTTTAAACTTATTTTTGCATGACAAATCCGAATTATACTCGAAATTTTCCCATACCGTATTTGTGCCCTATGCAGAATTGCTAACTAGATGCCAGACACTCGTCAACAAAGCAACTAACACACATGCTAGGCACTCAATTTCTTCAAACATTTGAATGTTATCTCTATATCTGTCGAGAAATTCTAACATATTCTTTAGTTTTGTTCAGTGCTACCTGGACTCTGCCCCTGGGAATCCAGACTTGGCCGAATCAAAGACTTCTTGCACTCAATCCATATGAGTCACCATTACTTTTAACACATTCTTTATAGTTAATGACACATAATAGATACTTTATAACATTTATTATTTCCTAATATGAATATGCTACAACAATTAAACCATAGTTGCAGAAAGATATGGTAAGCTTTTTTATATATAGTCAGCAAGTCCGGACTTATGGCTCAATGAGTCTCACACTCTTAACAAGTATAAAAAAACTCGTGCATACGAGTCCATATAACACAGCTCTGGTTACAATAGTAATCAGATATTACATCTTCCAAATTAATTGTATAACTGCACAGACCAAGGTTTAAAAGAGCCAGTTTTAACGGTATAACGGACTGGGGGCGTAACCATTAAAACGGCCCTTAAAACGAATTGTAATGGACATGGGCAAAAATGAAAAAAAAAAAAAAAAAAAAACGGAATATAATGGAAATAACGGGAAACGGAAAAAATGGCACTGAAATTCAAAATTCAAAATTTGAGTTTCAAATTTTCAAAAACGAAAAAAAAAATAAAATGGAAAATTGATGGAAATAACGGCCATTTTTTCCACAATTTTTTTCAGAAAATAATGGCTGTTATTTTCTAAGCGTCAAAACGGTTCTTAACGTAACGGGCTTGGGGCATTACCGTTTTAACGGCCGTTAAAACAGCGTTATTTTAATCCATGGTACAGACTTCTCAAGCATAGTTAGCAAATCAGAAGTGGCAAAACTTCACCCACTGAAAAATGTGAGTTCTAAACAATTTACATTCAAAAAAGTGAGTCAAAAGAAGAAACATCAAAAGATTGATGAGCGAGGACTTCAGGTTTTCAAACTACGCACTCATCACACACACACACACACACATAGGGCTGGAATACGTTGACTCATATAATGATTCATGGACATGGGGCCCACATGCAGATGAGTTAAGCGCTGATTTTTGGTGATGATATTCTTCTCAGCATGGGTATCAACCTCTCAAAAAATCAGCCCATTCCAACATTTGCAGCCTTATGAAAAGTGGATTAGGTCCACATTTGATAGGGTTAGAAATTTTAGATATTGCTGATTTGGATGAGGATGATCTCCATGGTGAGGAGATCATCCTCACCAAAAATCAGCCGTTAACTCATCTGCATGTGTCCCCACTGTGTGTGTGTGTGTGTGCATACACCCATGATGTACTATAGATTGGGTAGTGGTATAAGTATAATAGTACCGAAGCTATACGATGCTTCCTTTAAATCTAGTAATGTAAGCAATATTCGTAATATCCAAAACATATTTCTCATTCACCAAGGTCTCCAAAAGCATAGGAATCTTTTAATTCTTTCTAAAAATATTTTTATGAACACAAAATAGGTGACCTATTTTATAAATAATATCTTTAATTTTTTTAGAACAAAGAGAGTTTTCTTCAAGAGATTTTTTGAAAATTCTAAAATTACAGGGTTGTTTTAGATTGTTGAATATTTATTCTTTTTTTTTTTTTTTTTTGTGATGTTTTGAAAAAACTGTGCTTTAAATGTTTTTTCAGAAAATGAGTTTTTAGTTTTTCAAAAAGACGTGTTTTAAACGGGGATTTGCTAACTATGTTCTCAAGCACAGTAGAGATAAGGAAACTCCATTGTGTATGCACCTTGTGTGTGTCTCTGATAGAGACTTGTGATCAACTATACAAAATACAGGATTGCCAAATTACTAAAGAAGGAAACCTCTCGTATGGTCAGGTAGACTAGAAGGACAGTCTACCAACAGCATCGCAATACATTATGGGCACATGCGTAGGGATGTGACCCACCATTTGACGTTTCATTCTTTTGGGATCCTGATTGTCTAGTCTGTCAACATTTTTCAGGACCTTTTATCATATTCCTCACCATATAAAGAATGTGAAGGATAGGATCGTTTTGGCCCTGGAGAAAGTATGGCAAACCATATTGTGGGTCATACACCCCTGCATGAGTGACATGTACACTGTTATGGGGTTAGATGACTGTCCTAGAGTCTGCATGGTAGCTATACCTTATATCTACACTTACTAAACTTCTTCCTTGTGGTGGAGGATGTGACGTTATCACCGTCCCATATTGGGTTCTTATGCCCAGATTATAAATCCATCCAAAACAGGCATCACCATGGACAAGTTAATGGGTCCAAATTTCCAGAGACAATGGCTCGAAAAACAAGTTCTATCATAACATATAACAGAAAAGGGCAACCAATGACATCTTTAGCGAACAACTTTTCGGAAAAGATTTTAGTTTATGTGAATCTTACCTCTTTTGAGAAGTTTACTGGGAAGATCCTCTTCAAAGAAGAGGTTCTTCGATGTGCTTGGGTCTTCCGTAAACTAGAAATACACACTTCATAAGCTTCCATCAGTTTTCCAACTGTCATCTGATATGTTAATGGTTCAGAATCAGCGAATAAACACAGTAAAACAACTCTCCACTGATGGAGGAATGTATCAAACCTCAAAATCTGTAAATTAGAAGCTAGAATCTCCAACAGACCGAAAGCAATCTTACAGTTTCATATGTTGTTTCAGCATTTTCGGTTAAAGAAATTTCACTTGCCTTTTGGTTGTTGGTGCTATTCTATCAAGCAGGCAAAATATCACAGTAAGAACAGTACAAGTTTAGTGATTTAACATTTCACCATATGCTTATCAAATTGGGAAAGATCTATCTCTGCTTACCTGCAGGTGATTGCTGTCATGCTCGGAATCAGGAAAGGAAGAGCTCAGTTCTGTAACACGAGTAGCATATTTATGAGGAAAAAAAAACTATGTTCTCATCACCAAGATCAAACATATAAATAAAACAACAACACATACATCTTATTAAAACTTCACTGCAACATGTTGAAGTTGGCAGAGTTAATGTTTCTCTATTGAAGTTTTTTAACTTCATCATTGGTTGGAAGTGCCCCAAATGAGTCCATTTCGTGGGAACTCGAATTTGATTTTCAATAGGACACGTGATATTTTTTATATTTATCTCTGTTGCTGCCTTTGGCTTGAGCTGGAACAAAAGACTCAAAGTTTGAATGCACTGCGGATCGGACATTTATTTACTAATGGGAGTATGTCATGTAAATTTAAACATTAGTCAAAGCGTAATTATTCTATGTCAGACTAACCTGTTAACTACGAGATCACTATCACCGGATTTACATATAGCATCCCATCAATGACTCCGAACTTTGACTGCAGATCAGACATTTAGTTTCTAATGGGGGTATGTTATGTAAATTTAAACATTAGTCAAATCGTAATTATTCTATGTCAGACTAACTGTTATTTACGAGATCACTATCACTAGATTTACATATAGCATCCCATCAATGACTCCCCTGTGATGTACTTCCAAAAGCCAACTATCTGTATCAGTCGGGTCTGTCTGTCAGTCAGGTTAGCAGATCGGCTAAGCTCAGTTATACTAAAGACTAGTTCGTCTTAAGACAACTATGTCTATCTCAGTCAGGTTTGTCTAACAGCCAAGTCTGTCTTCAGTCACGTCTGCTGGATCTCAGTCAAGTCTATTGGATTGGCTCGGCTAGAATTTAGGTTGGACCTCCTTAAGTCTGTTTTTTCTTTGTTTTTATGCCTTCTATGAAATGGGAATTGACACATGGCCGGCGAGGATGGTTTTGCAAAAATATGCATTCACACCAGCATTATAAATCACCCTAGATCTTGTTTTTAATTTGGACATAATGTATGCCTAGACACTTGGGAGTGCCAGAGAAAAAATGGATGATCAAGGATGGTGCTTTCAGGCCTTTTTGTACACAGGGAATGACAGTCTTTTATCACCCCTTCTTTCTTTTTCTTTATATCAACAAAACTTTTTCTTTTACTGGTCAAAAAATCGATATTCAACCAAAAGTTGAAGTCATAAATGTCTAAGGTGGCGTTTGGTAAATTAAGTTATCAGATCTAAAAGCTTAAAGTGCTTAAGATCTGGTAGCTTAATGACTTATGTCTGAATTAGGTTGTTTGGCTAAGGTCTTAAGTCTTAACATTAAGTCAAGGGCATTGTGGGTATTTTGAAATGTTTATTAGGATACTTTCGTAAGTTTTTAAAAGAGAAAGGTTTGAAAAAAGGGCATTGTTGGTATTAAAAAAGAATCAAAGAATCTTTTTTAAAGATTCAATCACTTACCGCAAAAAGTGAAGGCTGGGTCACTTTTTACTTTTGTCTTTTTTTCCTTGAGTTTGGTGATAAGTGCTGAAATAAAGTCGTTTACCGAACGCAACTAAATCACCAAAATCACTTAATTTCAGCTGATTCAGACTTAAGGTCTGAAAAAAAGTTTTACCAAACGCCACCTAAAAGTAATTTCTTAATATTTCAACTATCTGAAACTAGTTTTAATTATTTTGTGTTTCTTTTTCACTTTTTGGTTTTATAAAGTAGGAACAAAATATATTTAAACTAAATCTTAATATTAGAAATAAATTTGAGTTTTTAAATTTATGACCATTCTTTTTATCCCATTCTTTTGGGTACAGATTGTTTAAAACCTTTCGTCTCCTCCCATTAAATATTATCCCCTTCCATATAACTATCGTATAGTCCACTTGACTATCATTTGACTTACTACTAAAGTACAAGGTTGCAACTCCTACCCATTTTGTTGTTTGTTGCTTGCTCAACACTGGAGCTTAATGCTTGCAATTGGGAAAGCACCTGTAGCCCAACCACATTTGCAAACATTGTTGCAGATTTTTTGTGATCCTCGGTAAGTCCAACATATAACATATCGTCCAATCTCTTCTGCAAGATTTACAAGGGCCCACATTGATTGCCAATTTACGGAAAACAGCAGAGAAGCGCATATCATGTGTTATTTTGAACTCCTGTTTTGTGTTACCTTTGCAACTTCAAGCACATATTCGCCAAGAGTCTGAAACTTCCTTACACAGTGACGCACTTCATGTGATTCCGCTAAACAAGAGTTGTTTGTCAGTCCTGCAACCTGTTAAATCAATTTGGGCAGCTACGTAACAATGCAATGTATTTTTATCGTGAGACATTAAACATGAATTGCAAGAATATTTCATACAATTTCAAGAAGTGGAAGTGTCTAGAGGCAGGACACGGACAATAGCATAGAAATTGGTTTTTTTTTTTTTTTGCCTGCTTGCCTCCGCACTTATGTCACTCAGATCATGGTTTAAAAAACAGCCGTTATAACGAAAATAACGGCCGTTATAGCGGATTTGGATCCCACCCGTTACGGTATGTACCGTTTTAACGCTTAGAAATAACGGCTGTTATAACGACTTATTTTTTGAAAAAAATTGTTAAAAAAACACCCGTTATTTTCTGTTATAAATTTTATTGAAAATTTGAAATTCAAAATTTGAATTTTAGCGCCATTTTCTTCCATGTTATCCGTTATTTTCCACTTTTGCCCCCGTGCATTACAATCTGCTATAACGGAAAAAATGGTGACGCCTCCAGTCCATTATACCATTATAACAGTCCCTTTTAAACCTTGATTTAGACTTCAATGGTTCCACCCCATAAGAGGTGTCCTGCACCAGATCGGTACCCTATCAAGAAATTGAATGACCATAAAGAAGATTGATGCGGACATCAAAGCATTACATGGGTTCTACTAATGGAAGACAAGGAAGAAGATTTTGAAGACCCCACATGCATGTGCATCATGAAGACTCCACATTGGAAAAGATGCATGTCGGCTGCATAGGGAGTTTTTGAAGAGTTTTTATTTGTTTTTTAGGCTTATTTTGATGTTTTTTAGAATTTTGGGTGTTTTTGTAATTAGCTCAAAGTTAGGAGGCTCATTGTTATTTTGGTTAGTTGCTTTAAGTTGTTTTTTATAGCCATTAGATTAGATGGATGGCCAAGATTAGATTAGGATATTTTGGGTTATTATATAAACTCTTTTAATTGCAAACTTTCATTAATGATGAAATATATTGAATCTTGCTATTGAGAATTCTCTTGTGGAGAGTGCTCTCTTCTTCCTTCGTGTGAATCCAAACTACTCGGTGCAAATCCGAAAGGTATTATCTTTATCTCTATCTCTTCTCTCTAATTCTCTTCTCTTTCTCCATCTTTATTTTCTTTTTGGATTGAGTTTGATCTAAAAAACCTGACCATATCTTTTTCACCTCTAAAACCTAACCATTGAACAACACTATGAATTGTGCTATGTGAATAGTGCTGCGTGATTAGTACTGCGTGAATAGTGCCGCGTGAATAGTAACCTCCTACACTAGTTCTTCCTACGACACTCTAAACCTTCCCAAAACCCTTACCACAACCCCCAAACACTTCCAGATCCCTACGGTAACCATAGAAACCCCTAATCTCTTCTCAAACCCTAATTTTCCACAGTTCTCATTTTTCTCCTGAAACCTGACTAAAATCTGATACTTGTCAGAAAGCACCGAAACTTGCCAGAAATCTTTTTGAACTTCAAATAATTTATAATCTCTTAGAAAAGGAAACAATTTCAAATCTGTTTCAGCTTTTAACTGGTTCTCTAAGCTTGTTGGAAGTTCCACATTCCATTAGATCCTCGTCGTTAAAGCAACGTGTCTAATATTGTGGGATTGTGTGAAGGCCTTGAATGTTAATAAACTTATTTGCTTAAATCTGATAATTTGCGTGTGATTAGCATGGAAATTTACTATTTCATTGTTCTTAATAATTTTCTGTTAACTCAGCCTTTAGTTTGAGGCCATCACGTTCGTCCTGCGTCAAAGATTATGTGCTTATCTTTGTCAAAAAGAAAATAAGTTTATGAACTTATTCTCTATGTAACTCAGACATGTTGCAGAAAAAATGAATTTTGAGACCCAACATATCTGTATAATTAGGTGATAGTATACATGGATACAGTACAAATAAATAATAGTTTATATAAGTATGCAGAAAAAGAAAATGTATTCAAATCAGCAGAAGCATATGACAGATAACTACTATGTAGTTTCCTCTTCCGCTGTCCCATCGCGTTTTCTTCATTTGTTCTTGGAAATTGAATGAATGGTGTGATTCATCTGAGCACTCATTCACAGATAAGGAAATTCCAATGCTGATAAGATAACTAATATGGGAGTTTTTGGTGATTCTCAAGCAATGTGAGATCACATCCCTATGTCGTAATTTCCCCAGAAGGGTTCGTTTGTATTTTCTCTCTCTGTCTCATTCAGTATATTACTTTTTATTTTTAAATAACATATAAAAAGGTAAATTATAATTTTCCCTTGCATATCCGACACAACAATTATTTTTTAAGAAAACAGTCTTCTTTCATGAGTGGACCTCTTACTCACAAAAATCTCCGATTTTTCAAATTCACGAATCAATCGCCGATTTTGCCGATTAATTGGCTAATGCCCATTTTTTTCCCTTCTACTTTTGATTTTGCTGATTTTTGAATTTTGATTATGAATGATGAATCATGCTTATGAGTTATGACTTATTATTATGGAATTATAGATGTGCTTTTCATCATATAAACGTGTTTTGTTAAAATATGCCAGGATTTATTTTTTATAATTTTTTTTATTTTTCTCAATTTTTACCGAATTTTCCCGACTTGACCCCTTGCCGATTTATTGCCGAATCCCAACTTTGTGACTACTTATCTACTAATACTCCACCACCATAGGCAAAAATGATGATATATGGTTTTAAATGAAAAATAAAATAAAATCTCTACCACATAGGTACTATGTTCTTCTGCATAAACAGCAAAAATTATACTGAAGGCATTAAGAATTTAATGAGAAGTTGCATAAGAGATATTTGTTGACATTCATAGAGATGCAGATTTTGTATTTGAAGATTTGTCTTTTCTAGGACTCTAAGGTCCAATGACTTGGTGCCTATGATTGTGTTGACATTGAGTCGGTGGGAATGACTCAGTTCTAACATCATTCCCATAAATTTCAATCCTATGTTCATGAGGCCAGCAGAGATCAATATGCACTCCAAGACTACACTACACTCGGACATAATTTCAGATGGAGTATCTGTGTTGGTCACTGACATTTGGGATACCATGTCCACACTGTTTTGGCTGGTAGGTCAGCTGGGATTGAACCACCAACCTCATTGTTACAGTGCTACATCAACCAAATGATTTACGGGCATGAGCCACTCTAAATGGATACTCTTTCTCTTCTGAATAAATTTATTTGCTGATACTCACAAAATTTATTTCAAATAATTCTTTATTAGCTTTATTCCCTTGTAATGTCTGCCAAAGAGAAGCTACAGCACCATTTTGGTGAATGCGTAGTGGCTAAAAAATTTCAAAATTTTTTTTCCTGGCTGACAAGATATATTTAACTTCAACTAATCATATTAATAAGTTATGACTACACTCTTTATAATTTTCTCTCATTCTCCTGTGCCCATGTCCAATCATGCAAACAAATGGATATACACTTCCATATATTGGGAATGTCTGTATCGTGTTGGACTCAGACACATGTCTGACATGAGTACGTTGCCCATTTAGAAGAATCCCTGCAACATAGCCAATCGTGCATACAAATGGAGGGTTTTGAGTTCAGAATTAAACATTACTGATACAACCTTTGTTAATGAATGTCAATATTTAAACCTTGGTTCAGGTGAGCTACTTAGCTAGCACTGGAACACACCAACACGACCCAGGTAAGTTAGGTAAAAATCAACCAAGTCTCTTACATAAGTCCGTGTCAGTACCCAGCAAAACTGTTATACCTCGTCCAACTTTAAAGCATAGCTAATTCTAGAAATTTGACACGTTAATAGTTAGTCTACAGTTGAGAAAACTGTCCATGTTAAAGTTACCAAGACAACAAATAAACGTAGCCTTACCCATGTACTTCCATTAATTGAGGTCATCGCGTCTAAGTACCATAGCCAAACCCATAACCATACCATGGTAAAAGAAATCTACGCTCTTTTTTCCACTGACAAAAGCATGATAATTGATCTATATACTGAAATTCATCCACTTCTAATGCTGGAGCATATATTGTTGTTAAATGTGTCAATTGCATTACAAAATAGTCAATATTTGATATAGATCAAGGCTTCTTTGTTACTCTCATTCATCAACTTTTAACTTATCAAACAGTAAGAAATACGGACAAAGAAGGGAAAACAGGGGAACATCCACAGATAGGGATATTTGGTTACATGATTTGTTGTATTTGTAAAAAGATTCCACCGGGGGCCCCTTAATGTTTGGTTTCTTATATTTAAGTCTTCTTTCTAAAATATTATCACAAACTGTAAATGACAAGTGGAGCAAGATAAAGACACCATGAAAAATAATTGTAAAATTTAAAGAAGAGACCATGATCATAAAATATGGCTTCACAGTTGTGATGATTCATGGGCCAAGGTACCTGAAAAGTAGCTCCATTGTGAATGATATCGTGAGCCACAGGGTCGTTGATGAATTCATGAAATGGCATAACAATCTCTTCCATATCGTATGAATCATTTCTTTCTTTGATATCTGTGAAATTCCCATGTTTTCTGTCATCTCTCTGTCATTTAAATTAAAACAGAAATACTATCATTAGACACAAACATGTTCTACTGAAGTAAATTAAAAGATACCAAGTAAAGATTGATCTGCTATACATAAGGAAGAGATATTATTAAACTTATTGATCCCATTCTCAGACCACAGAAATGAATTTATTCAAATTGTGGACCTTTTCCAAGTTTGGAACCACTTAAATTGGACTTTGCTAGTTATAACATTTACTAGTGAAGAGGCACACAATACGCGAATCGAGTATAAGAGAAGCCCATCTTACTGGTAGCAATAGCCGATTTGCAACAATCTTATCTGAGCAAGAACATGTTAATTAACTTATTTCTAAAATGAGAAACTGTAAATATAAAAGTTAAGAACAAATAAAGAAAAATGGAAACTCATTGATAATCCTGTGTTAACCATTTACCAACAGATTCTCTGTCCTAAGCCAGAATCTTTCGGACTACTTCATTTGGATTTCACCAACAAAATTAGATGTGGGAATTTTTTGGTTTGGTGTGGATCTTAGATGGCTTAGACATTTGGGGAACAATGTGTCAGTTATCAGTTTGGTGGGTGGGGTGGGGATTTGTACGTGAGAACAGTAGGTTATAAAACTAATTAGAACATGTGTTAACGTGTATTGTTCTTATTGGTTGTTTGTTGAAAGGTTTTGTTCTTTGAGTTCTAATCAAACTCACGTGTTTAGTAGGACTTTTTAGAAAAAAATATTCAAGATGACTAAATACCATTCCCTTCTCTTTCCACTTTCCTAAAAGCACTCCTATTACCGTTCCCTCTCTTTTTTAAAATATCAGCTTTGTCCTTGTTTTTAATCAAACACTTTAAGCTCAATGAACAATTTCATATAAAACCCTTAAAACGGCCTTTCGCTTAATAGTATAGATTTAGAAGTTTAATCCAAAATTTGGAGAAATATCAATCAATAAAAATTAAAGTTGATATGCCACTCTGTGGACTTGGCCTCACAGTCATTCATAATCTACTTTGTTTTGCCTTCCACACATTCAAAAAAAAGAAAGAGAAAGAAAGAAAGAATGAATGAATGACAGTTTAAAACACATCAAACTCCGGATATGAAGTGTATTTCATTAGCTTAATTTAGTTTTTTCAAAAGCCTGACTCCGAAAATTGTTGCTTACAAAAAATAAAACATGACCTCACAAAGATGAAGTTCCTTTATAGATGCAAACTCCTTGGACAATAATATAATCAACATGGGATTCATGGTTCCCAGTTTCTGTGTTTGGGTGCTCCACTTTGGGGGATACGTGAAAAGTTTTCCTCAGTTCTCACAATTCTCTTTAGTGGCAATATCCAATCTATCAAGGAAAGGGAATGCCAGTTCAACTCAACAGGCATGTGAAGCATGTAAGGCCAACTTCTCTCTAAATTGAAAATGATGGCAGTACCACGTGAAAATGTAACACCAATTTATCTCTAGAATTGAAATCAATGGTAGTACTTTGTGAAAATGTAGTGATGGTTTATCTCTAGAATTTAAATTAATGGTATTATTTTGTGAATGTGTAACCCACATAGAAAACAAAATAGAAGCTAACTGGTCAAAATAATCCTTGGCGGTAATAAAAACCGGCTTTTCAAGGAACACTTATGGATCTTTATGATAAGAAAGAGGCAAAGTGAATAACACTACAAGGAAAAGGAGAGACTCTCATTAATAGACATAGCTATCTCAGTATGTATCAAAGGAAACATACCCGAGAAAATAGGTCCTCCCTCATCCAAGGAACCAAATACTTCCACGGCCAAATATCCAACGTACTTACTCCATTATTCTTTGGACGTATTCTTCCAGTCATTTTTATTGCAGAAGTTAAGTTTGGATGCACTAGAAACCTAGCTCCAACCTCCACTGAAAATTCATAAGTGCTAAAGACACGATCAACTGGGTTTCTTAGTATTGTAACCACAGAAGTTCTTTCCTTCGGCAGCTTGGACATCATGCTATAGTCATCATGCGTAACCATCAACCTGCAATTTGGTTTGCTGCATACAAAACCAAATAATTCCTTTCAGAAATCTTTATAAAAGCCAAATCCGTAATGAGTTTCCAGTAGTTGGTTGTCAAATAAGGTAAAGTCAAGTTACTGTAAGAATCTGATACTTATCATAATATTGCTGCAGTGATTAAGTTGCTGATAATATATTTTGAGCCCCACAATTTAGTTTTCCTGAAGTATATCACGAAATAAGTTGATCATGTTCTAATCTAACACTAGCATTTGGGTGAAAATTCTCATCATTATTTCTTTTATTTTCTTTTCTTTTTGAAAAAAAAAAAAGGTTTTATTAAACTCAAGTTATATGAAATGATATGATTAAAGATAGTAAATTGAACTAGATGATTAAGTGTGTTTAATGAACAAAATGTAATTCCACACTTTAATTTCCTGGTTTCTGAAAATTTTAGAATATAGTTCATTGTAAACTTCTTTAATTCCACACTCTAATTTCATGGTTTCTAAAATTTTTAGAATATAGTTCATTGTAGACTTCTTTATGCACATTGAACATCTTTGTATATAGTGAATTTTCTGCCCTAAACTTTGTGTCTTTTTCCTCTTTTTAGATTTGTTCTTTATCCAAACAAAAATTGTGCTTCATACAACTAACAAAAAACCCTTTTACTTACAAAATTACTAACAATGAATTCTGATAAATTTTCAAGATGTACGATCACGCCAATAGTATCACAACAAAGATAATTGCCAGTTTGTTAATAGCATCCAAATTTACTAAATGCATATAATCTGCGCGGAAAAGAGCCCCAAGAAGAAAATAGCGCAAACTAAAAAAAGAACTCATCTAGTGGAGATTAATTAACGAAAATGGGGAGATAATTACCTTGGATCAAAATGCAGCTTGTCATAAGAACGAGGACATTCAAGATAACTAGTGTACAGTTTCTTCAAAAAGCTGCTAGAACAAATGCATAGCCAATAAGCAAGAGAATAACATTAATCAAAGAAATGGTATCTCTTGATAGAGAATTATTGTTCTGAGTGTCAAATGTGTAAGGAACTTGCCAGTGGAAATATGTACGTCCTCCTGTCCGGGGGACATGGAGAAAGAAAAGCAAGTCCCGCAGTGTATGCTTATTTTCCTTGACTCCATCAAGCGAAGAAGATGCCCACTTCCGGACCGTACTTTGGCAACGCAAGAAATTATCCTCAGTAGAAATGGCATTTATTGATGCACACACTGGGAAAACGTTAAAAAGTTCAATGCTCATTTTTACCAAGAAATAATATAAGGTTTATAGTATAAAAATAGAAAACTAAGGCTAATAAAGAGAAATGTGGCTGTAGAGAACAGAGATAACCAGGTTCGTTCCTCGAGCATAACGAAGTTGGCTTCCAAATAAAAATAAGATTTTAGCATATAGGGATATCGTATTCAAAACAGTCACTGGAAACAGTTAAACCCATGAACTAAAAAACTAGCAGCCTAAGACTTCAACCAAAGAACAAAAGAATTAACAACTTATGGGTCCTAGATGAAAATAGAAATATAGAATAGAAGAGGAGAAAAAAGGAAAATAAATAATATGCACACGTACCCAATACAAGAAGCATCACGGACAGGGTGAAACCTTGAGCAGGAGCCATTCACCTCCTTTCCAACTAACTACTTCCAAACAAAAACATTGAAATTACAAAGTGTAATGTGAAGACCAATCTAAATTTCTCTCAGTTTCCAATCCAAACACTAGAACATCCGCAGTCAAATTAAATAAAGAAAAACAAAATGTGTACACATAAAACAAAATCTAAGCAAAGTACTCCGGAATTCCAACTCAAACACAAAAACATCAACATTCAGACACAAGAAAAGAAAAACCAACCCCAATAGAGGAAAATGAAAAAACCCACCAAAAACCCTAATCCAAAAACACTAACACAAGTTCAAACATCAGAAGCACCAAACAACAACATGAAAACCCAGGAACAAAACCACCAAAATCCCTGCAAAATTTGCAACCCAAAACACAATAAGCTTAAACAATCAAACATCAGAAACACATAAGAACAAAAACTCACCAGAAAACCCTAATCGAACAGAAGAGAGCAGCAAAAATTCAAACGTATGATCATGATAGAAGTACAACAGAAAAGAACGAAATTCAGTGGTGGGGTTTCCTACCTGTCTCGGATTCCAAAATCTCCCCCTCATAAATCCACAAACTGTGTTGGAATTCCACCAGACAACCTAGTGATGAAAGAGTCCACAGCAGATACCTCCATTAAATTACAACCTTTCCACAGCTCTGCTGCTCAGTTTCTCGAAGTTTCTTACCAGAAACAAAGATTATTACACAACATAACAGAATTTAGAGAACAGAGCACACACAATGAACCCAACAAGCGAAAAGAGAAACCCTATAGATTTCTCTCTTCTCTCTGATTTGAAGATCTTGATTTGACTCTTTCAGTGAGGAAGAGGGAGAGAGAACTACGGAATTTGCGCGACCGGATTCAGCGAAAAATGAACATGTCCGTACGAGTCCTCCCTCGGGGGTAAGATAGTAAAATATCAAAAGCAAGGAAAAAACGATAACGTGCGTCATGAGAGTGCGTTTTGTAGATTACTTCAGCTCGACAATCCGGGTAGGCGGGGTTCTCCGCTTGCCAACCCCACCGCGCATTTTAGATGCCAGTTTCAAGAATTTAACCGTTCATCTTTAATCCCCAAAATGACGCATATGTCCTTTTGGGACAATCTGTTTTTTCTGTTTTATTTAGACCCCACGGATAACCGGACAAAATTATGTGAGGTTGAGGCCATTGACCATTGGATTAAAGAGATCACAGTCCACGAGGCAACAACTGCAAATCCAATCGTCAATGGCCTCAATCCAATGGGGTCCCTAGAGAAAAGATGCAACGAGGTAGACCTCACGCCAAAGCTTTAGGCATTTTTGTCGCTCACTACTGCCCTCTAGGCCCACTGACCGTATGGATGTTTAGCCCACTCCTTGGTGGATAGACACACCAAAAATCACCATGATTGGTAATCTCTAGCTATTATATTTTAGTGCTTTTTAAGGGCTTATTATAGCCATTGGATCAACCATCTTTGGGGTACTAAGTCCAACGACTATAAATCACCAGACAAGCTGATTTTTTGTATTAATATCTACCAATGGGTGGGCTAAACATCCATGCAGTCAGTGGGTCCAGAGGGTAGAGGTGAGTAACACAAATGCTAGAACTCACGCCTTTGCCATGAGGGCTACCTTATTACATCATGACTCCTAATATTATGGAGTAGTATCCTATCATTCAGCTAATCAAAGGAAGTGGAGCCCACCACTTCCGACGGCCTGCATTGTATATGTCTTAAGTGGTGTGGTGGGCCCGAGGCGCACTTTCTGAGTAAAGTGAGTCCACTTTTCATCGTGGACATCTCTCATGCGGCCCATTCGCAGATCAAGATGGACCTACAGACCAAAAACGATTTAAGTCCTTTTCGTGCGTTTTTTTAATTCGAAATTGCCAATCAGAGTTTCGGATATTCAGATCCAATGGCTAGAAATCGCCAATCAGGATGATTGGTCTATAGGTCCACCTAGGGACATTCATACACTCAGTGGTCTCTAAGAGTGTGCTAGGTGGCTCAACCGTCCTCAGAGATGTCTGATGAAAAGTGGAATCGACCAAAGTGCTGCTCAGGATTTTCTTTGTATGACACGTACCCGATGTATCAAAGTCGAGCTCCTTAGCAGTTTTGTGTATCGGTTAGGATCTTCTAACATTATACAAGGTTTAAAACAACGCCCGTTTTAATGAATTTAATGGCCGTTAAAACAGTAACGTCCAAAGCTCATTACGTTATGAACCATTTTGATGCTTAGAAGATAACGACCCTTATTTTCTGAAAAAAAAAATGTGAAAAAACGACTGTTATTTCCGTTATTTTCCCCCTTTTTACCATTTTTGCCCCTGTCCGTTACCACTCATTTTAACAGCCATTTTAACGAAAAAAACGGTAATGCCCCCACTCCGTTATAACAGCCTCTTTTAAACATTGGCATTATATGCCCGTTTGCACGTGTTTAATACGCAAATCATCAAGATGTATTGACTGTATTAAATTTCATAGTTAAGTGAACTAATTGGTGACCTACTTAGATCAAGAAAGAAATGCTTGATGTATTTAACCAACACCCAGATAAAATTTAATATAATCATCATCCATGCTATAGTAATACAGATATATAATCACAGATAACAAATTGAAGAATGAGCTCTGATTAGGGAGACATTATCTCTACAAATACTGGATTCCCCATCCTAAGAATCTCAATTGGCACATTACATTGCTTCCAATTTCTGATTTTGATCAAATAAAAGAATTACGGACGAGAGTCAGTTTTGTAGAACAAGCAGATCACAGTCGCCACATTATCATTGCATCAAATCTGACTCAATCACCCAGCACCAGGCAGGACCAATAAGAAAATGGTAACTGCAACATTGTCATGGTTTTACTAAAACTGATTTGGAGGCGTCCAGATGATTAAGGCGACATGTTCCAAGAAGGAACTCTGGGAGCTCCTCTTGTGTGTTAGCCTGCATTGGATAGGTTGGGGTTTATACATGAGCAAGCACAAGTAATTCCATTGAGAATGTGTAGTCAAGTTACCTGTATCAGAAATGCCATTTCCATAACCAGATTGTTCAGGTAACCGAGAACAAGGCTGACCACACCCCTCGCAACCGTTGACGACCCGATATCCATCCCAAGCTGAAATTTAGATAAATATTGTTCAAAGTTAGCAGATGAGAACAAAACAATTTCACACACTTGTTATGCTTCTATTATTAGCTTTTTAAACACAATGGCTGCTGTCACAATCTGTTTGTGTGTGCGTGTATGGTGGGTCCAATCAATTGGCCCCACTGGTATCATCAAATGTTCAAAGCTGCATCACATAAAGATGCAACTGCATGAACTCAATTATCATTTCCATGGAAGTGAAAAATGTGATTTTACCTCCAAATAGTTCTTCCCGCGAAAATAATTTATTTCAAGGGCTTGACCAACCAGGCATGCTTTCTTTCCAACACTCTGCTTTACTATCCATGATCCCTAAGAGAAATCATCAAACCCACATATCTGATTTAAATATTGTGTAAAAATGGGTTTCATGCAGTTTCTCTCCACAAAAAGATGGTTATAAACTTATAAAAACTGCAGGTGAATAAGAATTTAATGATAAGTAATTTTCTAGTTTTCATACTAAGCAAAGATTAATTTTTTAAATTCATTACAAAGCCCTACTTTTATTTCTCATTTCTCAAATAGAAAGCAGAAATGAAA
This sequence comes from Euptelea pleiosperma, assembly GCA_035048495.1. Lineage (NCBI taxonomy): Eukaryota > Viridiplantae > Streptophyta > Magnoliopsida > Ranunculales > Eupteleaceae > Euptelea > Euptelea pleiosperma. The sequence continues at coordinate 35,921,639 of CM068540.1, read as the reverse complement.
AGACGTTGAAAGCTAAGTTATAAATGATTGAATTAAAAAAAATAAAAATCTTTGCAAATGTTATGAAAAATTGGCAAAACACATCGCCGGCGACTATGGTTCTCTGAAATTCAGCACGCCCAGTGTACCAATATCGACATAATATGACATCCATACTGATACCAGATACTTATATGGACAATCTACATTATATTTTCCACATTTCCTGCTGTACTATTGGTTATTTTCATTACTCCTAAGTCTTAACAATTGCTTATTTGTTTTGGAAACAAAAAATAATAAATAGTATATTGTAACATATCTTTAGGTAAAAAGCTTGCAAGATTAGAGTTTCATTACATTTGGCATGATGTAAATACTACAGAATGATATTTAGCTTTAAAAAAGCTACAAATTAAGCATGGTATCAATATATTGAACATGATACCCGTATCCGTATCCATATCCGTATCCTTTGTCCTTGATTTCAAGAAATGGATTCGTATCCTATTTCCATACCGGTGTCTGTATCAGGGAATCTTAAGTTGGAAATAAAATGTGAAAAGTGTGATTTCTCCAGAAAACGCAGTTTCAACCAACTAGGCTCTTGGGATTTAAACAAATTCAAATTCCAACAATTGCTACAGTACTGACCTTAGAAATGTATGGTATGAGCTTAAACCTTGAATTCCGGTATGCATCATCTCCATTGATAAAGCTCTCCAACAAGGGAGTGTCTTCCACGGGGGTATTCATCATGAAATATAGCACAAGGCCATATGTGGTCGAACCTGGTATCTGGTTCACGATAATGTTGTGGTGAATATCCTAATAGTTCATGATCCAAGAGAAATTAAATAAACGAAAATTCACCTGAATGTTTACAATGAAGAAGAATTCAGGTCCACCAGATGCAGCATATTTCTGCATGGCTCCAAAACTTTACTTGTAAGAGTAGATCTTTTTAATAGGTATATGCACACAGGTACGTATGTTGAAAAGATAAATTGCAATTAAGTAATGGATCAACCTGAACAATGCCCCCAGGACGACCACCAAGATCATCTTCTCGTTTGTCAGATCTCAGCCAATCCGCGGCAACCATTTGCATCAAGGTACCTTTTGCCTTGATCTGGTGAATTGATAATGCATGGATAAAAAAATGATATAGCAGCCAAAAAAGAATAACAATGAGTTATGAAAGAAATCTCACTTGAGAAACTGAAACTTAAATATATTCTATTTGTGCATTGAAATAGAAGTTCCTAGGGGTGTTCCACAGATACTGCTCCTGAAAGAACATACATGAATAATACATTCACACATATACATGAGGAATTTAAGGGTTTTTTAAAAGTACTCGTAACATAATGTGTCTTTTCATTAACCTTCCATGATAGAGTAAAAAAATAACGTTTGCGGAAGATACTCTTGTTAAATAGCTGGTATAATCCATTTAAATCTTTTAAAACCAGTGATTTATTTAGTCTATAGACTACCTTTTTTCTTTTGGGTGGGATGGGTACACCGTACACTTGAGGAGAAGGAAACTTTAGTGTAGTTGGTTGATTGGACCCGAGTAATACAAATTCATCCAGAAAATCTGGAAACCTCCTAACAAACTCATCATCATCATCATAAACTACATGGGCTCAGTGATTTATTCATGTAGCTGAGGAATAATACATATTCCTCCATTCAGTTCTATCTAAAGCCTACTAACAACCAATATTACAAAAAATGAATAGAATGAAAAATATGTTAGCTTCCCATAATTTATACAAGAGATTAACATAGAAGAACATTCAATCTTACTCACCAACGGGAAGATGAGCACCACTAGATCATGTAAATTTTTGACATACTGAATTGGTCAGCTAATTCTGCATCCTCATCCATTGGGAATGTGAGGAATTATGATCTATATTACTGGCAATGTTAACTGTACACTTCTACCCTTTAGGCTTTTGCCATGCTGGTACTTAAGGACACACAAACATTTCCTGACAAACAACACTGCTCTACATGCAGAGATGATGCTATCTAACATTTTTTTTTTTTTGTTGCTTACTTACCTGAATATTTAAATTTACACACTAAGCAAGTAGATATTGATAAGAACTAACTAAATATTTTTTTCTTCAAAATTGACGCTTTCAAGTTTCAACTTTCAAGCATTCAATTATTCTTCCTTGACAATAGCTAGCAAAATGGGTACCTTCTGATGGTCTTCTAGATAATTATCTCCACGGATCAGAAATGTGGAAGGATCTGCTGTTGTCCAACTACAAGCCGAAGTACAACTCGGGTCTTTAAGAAGAGTGGCGCCATAGCAACCTGAGATACTATCTTCCCTTGCCAGCAATTGCAAGTCCACGTAACCCCTCTTCTGAACTGCAGCACATGGAATCTCATGGCATTTGAGATAAAAGAAACTGGAAAGCTATCTGAGAAAAACAGTTAAACAAAGGCCATCATGATTAATTAAATATTGGATAGCCTAATAGGACTCACCCGCTAGATCATGCAATTTTTTCACAAAATTTGCAGCCGATGATAGCTTGGGATGGCGTGGTTCCTGCAACTCACGATGTCAAAAGAGCCATGTGAGAAAATGAAACTCAAAATAACGAGCAAAGCTTACAACATTTTCTATAAGGAGAGAAAAATTGATACAAACATGAGAAACTGTGATGACAAAAATGAATAAACAGAAAAGGCAAAAAGCTTGTGAGGTGAATCACATTACTAAGGGAAATTTATGTTTATTAGAGAATTTAACTGCCTCGGACGGGAAAATGGAATAAATGTATATGCAGCAAAACCCATTGATTAGTTCCACGATGGAGGTCATCAAAGGTTGACCAGTTAGAAGACCACAACTATCTAGTTTATAGAACTTTCCTAGACCATTTGCCAGACTTCTTGTGACAGTCTAACGAAATTACAAATGCAGCAGATCAGATGGTTAGGATCATCCAATCATGTGAAGTTGCCACAAGATCTCTTAAGTAGAACCATTCCAATGGTGGGTCCCAATGGACCTATATGTGCTCCACAAGTAAAAATGGGCAGGGGGGCTAGCTTTTTCCCATCCTTCCATCCTGACACAAGCATAATTCTTATCATTTGTTTATTGAAAAACTGAAACGGTATCATTATAGATTTACAGTTATTTTCTACCTTATTTTAATACTTGTCAAGGCACATATTCTATGAAAACAATGAGACATCAGAGCTAGAAATCATCATCATCCCAAAGGCCAACAGTAATATTTCAAATATCACCAATGACTCGAAACCCAGCTGCGATGACCCGATGCAGCTGCTCCTTGGGTATTATTCCAAAATTTTCTTTCCTTTTTTTTTTTCCATAAGATCAGCAGTATGTTTTTTGTTGACATGGCTAACTAAGTACCTGAGAGTGCATTTCTAGACTAGTACCAGAAGACCACCCATTCTCTGATAGGTCGTAGTCTGATGGTTCAGGAACATCAAAGAACTCATCAGCTGCATCGGTCAGTCCCCCGAGGCTCGCAGGTTCTGAAGGTGACTTTTCAACCTCTTCCACTGAATCATCCTCCTCAAATATACTATTCTCTTCTGGGGTTGGAACTTCAACCTTGATGTCCTCTTTTTCACTTTGAGGTAACCCAATATCTCTTGTCAACTCTCCTGAAGAGAAATCAGAGCCGGGATAGTTTCCTAGTTTGGCTCTGAACAACTCTCTCAGTGCTGCAAACACAAAAACAGAGATGTTATCAGCTTTGGGCTCAGAAGATTCTCAGTCCTAAGACTCCTAACATCTACAAAGAACAATAAGTGAGCTTGTGCTTCATCAATAGGAGTACCTGCAACCCTCCCAAGCATTCGGATGGTTATAGACCTCGCTGATGATGTTCGCAGATAAGACTTCCAGAACTTCCAATCAATAGCAAGCATGTGCTTTACAACTGATTTTTTCCCTTGGTTCACAGGAGAAATTACATATCCTCCACCTGCAAGAGAAAAAAAAAGTAACATTTCATATAATATTTTCCAAACTATGCATAGACTTAAAAGGATAAAAATATTTGTATTAAGAGAAGAATCAGAATGATACAAATTGGATGATATGATGTGAACTTTTGTATTGAAACAATAATAAAAGTGAACTACTTCAGTCAGGATGAGAAGAAGCCATCCTCCGTGCTCGTGTTGTACATGTAGCACACATGCAGGTAGATTGGGACCACCATTTGATGAATCCTACCAACCTTGGAGAGCCATAAATAAAATCAATCTTATGGTATTCTTTTGGATGGTCATAATACACATATAGTCAACAGATTAGACTATTTAGAGTCATCAATCAGGTCAGTCCTGACCTAGAAGATACCAAAAAAATAAAGAAATAATTTTTTTGAGACCTAGAAGATCTCAGGAGACACATCTAATGGTGGGTCTGAACCACCCCGGATGTGTGCCATGTATAGAGCATGGGCCCAGGATGGCTTCTTCCCATATTCTTGTCCTGACACGAAGATTCTTCATAACATGATTGATAAAATCGAAAGAAGAATAAAATGAAGGTAATTGAAATGGAAATAACTGACATGTTTATAACAGACATGACATATATGATATATATATCACTAAAAGAATAATGTTTCTATTTCCAATTCAAAGCATACATTACTTTTAAGGCAGGCACGGACATAGCCATTTTGGGATCGACACCTTTTGTGAAACACAGAATGGTAGAGAATTACTGCAACATAGCAAAACCAAAAGGCTTCAGTTTCTGATAGGGACTCCAAAGTCATAGATAAAATTTTCAAATGTTCCTTCAAATGCATAACTACCATATGTTCCATCATCCTCCCTTCTCCAAATACGCTGCAACAGTAAATCTCTTCGTTTCATCCCCCTGTTTAAGTATGATGTATTAATAACAGGGTAATTTATAAATAGAGTCGTTTCAAAACTGAGTTAACATCTTCTCTACAAACTGTAAGGAGGTTCAGGATCTGACCATGGTAACCAATCACTGTTCAGCTGCTTGTGAACAATATCTGTATGACCGTCGAGGTGCTCAACCACGCTTCCCCGGGAGAAACAGAAGTCCCATCTGCAAGAAATTTTGTAAAATTTAATCTTTGTAACAAAAATGTCTATTATTAAGAAAATAACACATGAGATGCACATTGATATATGTATTTGGAATGAAACCTTAAGTTATAGTTTTCTTACTTATTCTTCCGTAAAAAATTCACGGATAAAGAGTACTCGTGTCAATCCGGATGTGATTTCTCCACAGCTTATGCATTTATGAATTACCATTCAGATAAAAGTATATTATTTTGACTTTATCAGATTCCAGTATGGAAGTTCTTCTCAGGATTTTCAGTTCCCCATATTCAACATCACAACACTGACATGTCCACATCTAATTCATATTCCGTGACAATATGTAAGAAGATGAGATTAGTGATGTAATAGGGAGATCATTATAATGATAATGAACCTCCCCCTCTGCTGGTGTACATGCTTATCAATCTGCCCATCCAATCATTGTGTTGCACATGGCCCACAAAACATGTTAATTGTTCTAATTGGTAGGCCTTTTTTTTCGAAGTGAGTTTACCGTAATTTTGTTAAATGTTCAAAAGTTGGTAAATGGATAAGCACGGTTAGGGATATTCAATCAATTTTATTTTTGAGACATGCAATCCAAGAGGTCTTCCATTGATTGCATGGTCCAGATCGATGAGCATGTGCACCATGTAGTGAAGAGAGATCACTGTAAAATAATTAAACCAGTGCTACCATATAGCTTTTCATAAGATAAATGCTCCAATGTTAGAAGAGAGATGAAAGACTCCATCAATCTTACTCTGATCTTGATGGACCAAGAGACATAAGTGTCCGGAAAATGGCCTCTGAACTTCCATCAACCACACCCACTGCCATTATTGCTGGATGATCATCCCAATGCTGAGGATAGAAGCATTTCAGCAACAAAACCATATTTTAAAATCAATACTTGGTACATCAAATTAGGTACCTACCTTCCCATGAAAATCCCAATCTTTTGCCTCTTTAAATAGCCGTAAGCCTGTATAAGTTTTCAAAATGTAAATACTTGTGTTTAGCTTTCATAGCAAGGAAGAATTTTGACATTTACCATTTTGACAGCCGAAAATTGTCCATGGAGAGGGTGCAATAACATCAGATGTCATCGGATCCGTGTGCATGGCTGAATGAAGAGTCCAGTCTATGGAGTTTGTACGACCTCTCCCCTTGTAACGTTTTAACCTAAAAAAATGTTTATAAGCAAACGGGCAATAATAACTGCAGTGCTGAACAAATTTTTTTTTTTGAACAAGACAGATTAAAATTCATAGTGTTTATTGAAATACATGTGGACATCGTTAACTAAAGGAGTTCATGGATGTAATGGACAGGATCCCCAAAGTTCTCCTAATACTACTCTTTTTTTTTTTTTTGATAAGGTAAAGATATATATAAGAAGCGAAGGGAAAGTACAAGGGGCTGGAGGTCGAGGAGACCTCCAAAAAAACAGAAAAACACGAGCCTCTAACAACCCTTACTCATGATGACCTCCCATCTAAAGACCATGTCCTCAAAGGATAGCCCTTTACATTCCGTGAACATCTTGGACCAAAGAAAGAGAAGAGCCTTGATATTAATCACAAAATTCTGGATCGCCGCTTCCTTGCCTTCGAAGATCCTTCTATTACGCTCATGCCATAGGCCCCACCAAACCGCAAAAGGTAAGATGCTCCATAGTCTTTGCCCGCAATCTGCTAAGCCACTAGACGACCAGCTCTTAATAGTCGAAACGACTGATTCCGGGAGCGTCCAATACATGCCGAAGGCTTCAAAGAAGATGCCCCAAACTTCTCGGGCTAGCTTGCAATGAAGAAGGAGGTGGTTGACCGTTTCCCCGACTGCTTTGCACATACAACAGTAGTTTGGCATTATCCAGTTTCTTTTGACGAGGTTGTCTAAGGTTAGAATCTTTCATGGGAAGCACACCATGTAAAGAAAGCGACCTTCGATGGGACTCTCGACCCCCAAACTTTAGAGGAGGGGAATTCTGGGCACCAAAAGGAGGTCGTAGACTCCAAGGAGGATCTCCATCTGCTATCCTCCCACTTGTACAAATGGCAGACAGAGAACGACTCATCTGGACTACCAGGCCCACCAAACCTCATCTTCCCTGGATCTATCCAACGCCGCACACTCCAGCTTGAGTAAGAGAGCTGCCACCACTGGGATCTCCCAATCATTCAGATGTCGTCTCAAACCAAGGTTCCAAGAGACCCCGTTGGTTTCCTCCACCATGACATTCTGGATGACGCTATCTTTCACATCTGATATCGCGTAAAGGGTTGGGAACTCTTCCATGAGAGCCTTGTCTCCGCACCACACGTCGCTCCAAAATCTCACCCTATCCCCCTTGCCGACCTTGAATCTGAAACCCTCTAGGATATCGGCCACCATCCTTTGAATGCCTTTCCAAACTCCGCAACCATACGAAGATCGAACTATTCGGCTGAACCAACCCCTCGGATCTACTCCGTGCCTTGCTGCTATAACCTTCCTCCACTGGCTATCAATTTCCTTTGTAAATCTCCATAGCCATTTACCGAGCAACGCTTTGTTCCTACATTTAAGGTTCTTGATTCCGAGGCCTCCTACACTTTTTGGAGAGAACGCAAGTCTCCAATCCACCAAGGGGTAGCCGGAGGTTACATCTTGACCAAACCAGAGGAAACGGCGAAAAAGCTTCTCCAATCTCTTGGTAACACTAGCCGGCATTGCATACATAGACATGTAATAAGTGGGTAGGTTTGAAAGAGTGCTCTTGATAAGCACTAACCTTCCCCCCTTAGATAGGTACTTAGCCCACCAGACCGCGAGCCTCTTCTCACAACGTTCTATGACGGGGTCCCATAGGGCCTTCGACTTGTAGGGGCCTCCAAGAGGAAGGCCGAGGTAAGAGGTCGAGAGGGATGCAAGACCCGAGATGTCCTCTATTTCGCCCACCTGATAAACTTTACTTTTGGCGAAGTTTACTTTCAAGCCCGACACCGCTTCAAAGCAAACCAGAAGGCCTTTCAAGACGATGCATTGATCCTTGTCTGCCTCTATGAATATAATGGTGTCATCAACAAACTGTAGGTGTGAAATCGTAGGGCCTGGATTTCCAACTCTAAAACCATTCAGCAACCCCTGGTTGGTGGCTTTGTCTACCAATCTGCTCAGCGCTTCACCCACAATAATGAAAAGGAATGGGGATAGAGGGTCCCCCTGCCTTAGACCCCTGGAACTCCGGAAGAAGCCGGCTGGGGAGCCGTTGATCAGAATCGAGAAGGATGCCGAGGAAATACACTTGCCAATCCAATTTCTCCATACCTGGCCAAACTCCATACGTTCAAGGAGATAGTCTAGGAAGGCCCAACACACATGGTCGTACGCCTTTTGCAAATCAATTTTGCAACCAATGCCTGGGATACCTGATCTGATTCTCTCATTGATGCATTCGTTAGCCACCAGCACCCCGTCCAAGATCAGTCTACCGAACACAAAAGCTCCTTGAGAAGGGGAGATCACTCTCGGGAGCACTTCTCTAATCCTTGATGCTAGGACTTTAGACAAGATCTTGTAAAAGCTGCCTACCAAGCTAATGGGTCTGAAGTCCGCTATATCCACAACTCCTTGCTTCTTAGGAATGAGCACTAAGAACGTATTATTGGACCATCTGTCTAGGATGCCTTCTTTGTGGAAATCCTCCACAGCCGCCATGATGTCGCCTCCCACAATGTTCCAACAATGGCTAAAAAAGGCTAGGGGAAAGCCGTCTGGGCCCGGGGTGTCGCCTTCTAGATCTTTGATGGCTTTCAGGACTTCCTCATCCTCTATGGGTCTTTCCAGCCACATTTTTTGAGTTGGTGATATACTATTAAAACCCAAAGCATCCATCTCTGGTCTGACAAAGGATGACTCCCTGTAAAGCTTAGTGTAGAAATCCCCCCTTCTGATGTCTTCCTCTTTATCCAATATGTGCCCCTCGACTGCTACTCTCTCAATGTGATTAACCCTTCTTCTAGTGTTAGCTATGCTATGGAAGAATTTAGTGTTGCCATCCCCTTCCTTAAGCCATCTAACTCTAGATTTTTGACGCCAGCTCACCTCCATTTTGGCTAAAGAGTGATATTGGGCCTGCAACTCTGCTCTCTTGCCCCTCTCTGCAGTGGTCAAGTCGTCGTCTTCTTCTTTCCTGTCGAGCTTGGCAATCTTGGAGAGAATATCTTTCAACTTCCCGTCCACGCGCCCCACCACTTCCTGTTCCATTTCGCAAGAATCTTCTTGAGGGCCAGTTTTTTACGAAGCGCCACCCCAGGTCTGTCCTGAAAAGAAAACGATGACCACCAAACTTTGACTTTCTCCACGAAATCCGGAATTAGGAGCCACATTTTTTCAAACCTAAAAGGTTTAGGTCTGGACGATGCTCCTTCTATATCCAGCATGACCGGGGCATGGTCCGAAGTAGGTCTAGGGAGGAGTCTCTGGATCACCAGGGGGAAGTGCTCCTCCCAAGAATCTGAAACCAAGAATCGGTCCAGTTTGCAGAGGATAGGGGAGCTTTGTTTGTTAGTCCACGTGAATCGGCCCCCATTCAGCGGGAGATCCATGAGACCGTAGGAATTCACAAAGTCATTGAATTCCTCCATACTTCTACTGATTCTGCACCCTCCTTTCTTTTCATAAGAGTATCTGATGACGTTGAAATCCCCCCCGATGCACCAGGGTAAGTCCCAGCAACCTATTATGTCCCCTAACTCGTCCCAAAATTGAGATCTCAAGCTTCTGTTTGACGGCCCATACACACTAGTGAGTATCCACCGGACCCGTCATGGATGGATCGGCAAGCCAAAGATATAGAGAAAGCTTCGATGAGGTCCTCTGAGACATCCATAGTGTCCACTTCCCACAGGATCAAAATCCCCCTTGACTTCCTTATGGCTAGAAGGGCATACCAGCCGCATGACTTTGAATCCCAGATGTCTGCTATAAGGCTCGAACTTATGGTTTCCAGCTTTGTCTCTTGAAGCAAAACTATCTTAGCCCTGCTATCACGAATGACCCTTTTGACCATAGCCTTCTTCGCTAGGTCCCCCAACTCTCTAACGTTCCAGGATAAAAATTTCAAAGGCAACATGAAGAAACTAGAACAAGCCCGATAGCCAAGGACTGCTCAACAGAAACAACGAGGTCTCCTGTTAGGTCCCCTTTTGGAGCTGGAATTCATAATCTCCACCAAGCTGGATTCATTGAGTCCCAGCCTATTAAGCTCGTTGATGGTCTTATGCTTCAATTGTGAGCTCCCTGGCTTCCGATGGTGTTCCTCAGGTTGCTGAGGAGAACAAGTTAAAGGCAAACTGTACTTGCTGTTCTGGTCCTTAGAGCGGGCCGTGATCTCTGTGACGCTGGCAGACGGCGTCTAAATGAGTACTTCTTCCTGCACGTATTCTAGGAGGGCTGGTTCAAGTTGGAGCTGGGCTACCTTCCGAGGCTTAGGGTTAAAGTTATGCTTGCTAGCCAGATCCCTTAGCATACTAGCCGCCTTGTAGCCATGGTTATGAAACGAAATTCCCAACACTGATGCCAAAGAAAAAATGTCAGAAATAGGGGAGGGGGGTGGACATACCGATAGAATCCAAGTAGGAGCACCAGGGGTGGGGGATATTGCCAATGTTCCTCTTCCTCCCAACTTGATACTGTTGGGCAGTGTATCAGGATTACTCCTGCCATCTGGATTGGGGTTCCCGTACAGCTTGCACAATCCTAGTCTCCCACTGAGAAGGACGGCACCTCCTCCGCCCGAAAGCTGGACTGTTACTGAGTTTTCGCGATTGTCGATGCCCTGGATGACCCAATTGTCGGCTTGTCCTGCTTCCGGTTCAATTCCGGTGGAACCCTTCGCCTAGAGATTTGAAGGTCGCGGAATAGGTTCTCGAAAACACCCCGAACAGGCCGACAGTATGCATTATTAGTTCGAGGCTTGACAATATCTGCCTCTACATCGACGACGGGAGGGATGAGACTGGGGCAGACCATGTCCACTCTACCCTGAGAAGATGGGGGAGTCGATCTAAGGGGACTCGATGTCCTGAAAATGGGGGGAGAGGTGCAGTGAGTAGATAAAGGGTAAAACCCGGGGTTACAAGCTTCTGGGCTCGCCGAGGGACTGAGTAATGGGTTGAGGGCTCGCAGTCATTGGGCCCCTCCGTGGATCCAGGGTCCAGCCAACGATGGGCCCCTCCTGCTTGGGCCTCTTCTTCTCGTGGGGCGTGAGACAGCCCACAACCGCCCAAGTTCTCCTCTCCCACTGACTGGCCCAATTGATTGAGATTCGATCCAGGGTCCAGACTTGGACAGCTGTCGCTATCCTTGACCACTCTAGCACCCCCTGGTCTAAGTCCTCGCTTACCCCTTCTTTTATAAACCACTGTCTTGCCAATTTGAAATCCCCCAATCCTGGTTCGAAGCATACGATTAACGTCAACGTCTACTGCAGCACCACTGTCGCCTGGACAGTTGTTCTTCTTCTTCCCTGGTTGTACAGGCTTCACCTCTGACACCTGACAATAATTACGGGGCGAGGTCGGTAAGGCGGGAAGAGATTCCACCTCAGCTTCTAGGGCTAGCTGACCTGGCTGCTGCGTTGGATCAGATCCCGTGACAACTCGCTCCACGACCTCTGGAACCGAGTCCACCTGTGCGATCATCGCTTCTCCCTGCAACTAGTAGTTTGGAGCTGCTTGCCCTACACCTCCGGTGGTTTCAACTGAGATCTTACCGTTCGTCTCGAGTTCCACCACCGTGGTAACGCCTCTGTCAACCACTGTCACAAACCGTGGGATGTCTCCCGGTTCTGCTTCTACTCGGATTCTCGCCTTGCGCAGGTTCCTCAGCCCCAGGGTTTGTCCATCCAGCTCCACTAGACCTCCAACGACGCCCCCTATGAGTTTGAAGCAGTCTAGAGTCCAAAGGTGAAGTGGCAGGCCTATAATCGATATCCAGGAAGTTCCTACTGTAGGGGGTTGAGGTGCGACATTGATGTGGGGAGTCCAAGATGAGAAGAAGACGTGGCATCCACCGACGGCGACAGAGACCAGGCCGCAGAGAAACCTAGCCACCTCAGCCGTGGGGGGGAAGAAGATCCTCCTCAAATCGTCTAACGGACGGAGGAAGGCTTGGCATTCCAACCCTATTATGCCTTGTATTGCCTCTGAAATGTCCTCCCAGTGGGCGTTAACAGAGTCCACCGAGCACACCATCGCCTTACTCCACTGGCCGAAAGCGCCTGCGCCAGATCTAGTGTACCAAGTATAGATAACAGGGCGGTGGTTAAACCAACAGATATCCCCGGCAACCCCAGGGGTGTACCTAGCTGCTTGTCGACCATGAGTCGTCGGTGAGCTACTATTGTCGGCTGTCTGAATGGGTTTACAGGCCGAGCCTGAAACCTGAGACAATGCCAGAAAAGTTTTCCTCCAGCCGGCTTTCTCTTTTCCCGTGGGGAAGCAAAGGGATTTGTTTCTCCCCGATGCCGTGATCTCGACAACTCTGAAGTACGATCCACCCCTGTTGGTTTTACTGTCTTCGATGAAAGTCCTTCCCGCAGTAGTCCTCTTTCTCCACAAGGAGTCAACATTAGGGCGAACTGTGGCTTCCTCAAGCAGCGAAGATATCCATTGACAATCCTTGATGGAACAACAGATTTCCTCCACACGGCGTCTTCCTCTTTCCTTAATCGTGACCTTCGAACAGCCCACCCATCTCACAAACTGAAAAACCTTTGATTCCACCTTAATCTCCAGCATCGTCGCCTCATCGCAATGAATACAACAGCTTGAGCAACACAAATGCAGAATACAACAGCTGAACAAAAATCACATATGCATAAGACTAGAAAGCATAGTACTAAAAGAAATGCATAGATTTTTAACTATAACTTGAACGAAGAAGGGTTTTGTGCTATTCTCATTGCAAACTACTTAAGTAAAACTTAGTTGCCCTAGAACTCATTGTGTGATTGCCTTAAGCCCATAGGATGATGCTAGAATCTCATCAGAGGTTTGTGGAAATCTTGACATCTGACAGGTTTTCTAGAATCTAGTCCAAGGTTTGTCAAAACCTTGTTGGAGCACCACTGAAGGAGAGACCTTTATTTTTCTTTCATCAAGGGTCACGGAGAAACCTAAACAAAGTCAAGTGCAATGAGGCAATTGAAGATCCAGAGATATATATAATTTAGAGCCACTTATTTTTGCCTCAAAACTATTTCAACATAATTATTTTCTTAAAAGAAAGGTTGCTCTTAAATTGAAATCACTCACAAGAACAAAAGAGACAACAAAACACATAATCGAGGAGTAATCTTCTTTCTTAAGTGGACATGCTGGATGATACATGATTTACCTGAAAGACTGACATTTGCTCTTGGAAGTGGAACAAGCCAAAATATTCTCTTCTGGGTTTGGACACTCCTGCAAATATGCAAAAAGATCAGTATTTTGTCTTTAGCAAAACAAATCTCAGCAGTGGGTTAGAAAAAATCAGAAGTTTGGAACCTTTAATGCAGCTTCCTGGAAAGAATGAATCCATCTTGCTGCTTCTTCTGGGCTACTTGCTCCCAACTGTAAAGTGGAAATATCAACACTTGGGTTGTTGAGTGAATATAAACATGGGAAAACGTTGCTTTCTTGCAAGAAATTTACCACACCTTAAGCTGATCGTTGTGATTAGAAGTATTATAAAGGGTGAAAATGAAGAATACCTACAAATTGCAGCACAAACTGTCATTATTAAACTGTAACAAGAGGAAATATATCAATGCCCAAAGAGAAAAAGGGTCCTAAGGTTCATACTTTCCTATGAATGCTCTCTCTGCCATTGTCTGTAACCCGAACGCAGGAATCTATGATTGCCCTTCTTACAGGATCCTGACAAAACAATCAAGTTTTCTTAGTTGGTCCACTTGGTAATGGCCATTATCAATACACTTTTGGTTAGACGAGCATGATATATCAAATTCTTGAAGCAACGTTAAAAGAAAATAACTGCCAGCCCAAATAAAATGAAGAAATCTTCATTCTATATAAAAGCATAAACAAATGGATATCCCTGACATGCAGCTATAACAGGTCAAGACACCAAGTATTTATTTTAGCCTTGTAACAAACAGACACATGTATTGACACGGGTCTAATTATTTCTTTCAAAAATCTTCGCCGTTACTTATTAGAGACTTTAGAGTAAATACAAAATTTTCACGATTTCTGAGGTAAATTTCTAGTTGTTCTCCTTATTCAGGTTTTTTTTTTAATATTACAATGTATTTGTATGAACATGTCGGCGTATCTGTTAAGTGGGATTAGTCCACATCAATTGCAACTTGTGAGTCAGTTTATAATTGGCTTCTCCGACTCCTTATGTCTTGTGGGCTTCCCAAAGATCCTCTGTTATCATGTCCATTTGGAAGGTTCTTCTCTTATGGTCGTATGGTGTCGCATGGGAGTTTTATATGTTCGATCTTGTTTACTGTGTTCTCATACCGTTTTATTTTTTGCCATTTCTAACCTTGATTCACTTTCAATTTGTTTAATGTGTAAAAAGGGAACTTTTTGGTAAAACCATTACTCTCCATGTTGTCTGCCTTGTGCTTCTGTTTTATTGCGTCTTTCTTGTTATTTTACAGGATCTCAGTGCAAGTTTGATGTGTATGCTCTTCCATCAAACTCCATGGCTTGTGTAATCCCACTACAAGAAATCCATCATGAAATTGCCCATGAAATCCCAAACCACATGAACAGATTTCTTGCATATTGATTGAGCGATAACCCATTTTCATCTTCTAGTATTTTTTTTTTGTTACTCTTTTTACCTTACATTCTTGAGATATCACATCAGAAACCGGACCTGATATGCCACAGAACATCAAATTCAAGAAAAAGAACCAAAGAGGCGCAAGAGTGAGACAATCAACCAACAACAGAAGCTAAGTGGAAGAACTATAAAAGAAGAAACATAAGTACAAACCAGTGCAAGAATATCCATAACACCTTATCCTTCAACATGGGTTCAAAACCAGAGATTAAACAACTGAAATTTGAATTAAACAATTCGAAACTCCATAACTCATCAAATCCCACAAATAAAAAAGAAAAAAGAGAATCCCCAGAGCCTCTCGCTAGTTTCTACGATGCATGTCGACCAGAAATCAAACAATATGAAGTTGAAATATATAAAAAGAGAGAGAGAGAGAGAGAGAGAGAGAGAGAGAGAGAGAGAGAGAGAGAGAGAGAGAGAGAGAGAGAATCCAGAGTGCCACTTGATACAGTATACCATATCGATGTTAAAATTTGAAAATCCAAATTCAAAGAGAAGAACTCTAAAATCCATTAGCCATCATTCTGGTACAAGGAAAATGATAATAAAGAGAAAGAAAAAAGGAAAAAAAAAAACTCTAAATATAAACCGGGTTATCCATAATATAGATCAAATCATCAAATTTAGCAAGAATACCTCAAACATTCAATAAAATCAGCCCAAGACCTATTTATCTTTCTTATTTCAAGCACATGGGAAACCGAAATACCTCTTTTATGACGTGCATTATTAAATTTAAACAATAAAATCTCTTTCCACTACATGGGTATCACATATCAACCTATATTCAAATAGAAAAACCCGATAATCCATCGGTTTTTATCATCATAGCATCAAATAAAGAGAAAGGAATCCCAAAATACCTCTTTCTGCAACATGGGTACGTTCATTTCAATCGAAATTCAAACCAAACAGCTATAAAAGTTATTGATTTTGACCATTAAAGCATGCAAAATGGAAAACAGAATGACCCATATACCTCTTTTTTCGATGTCGATATCGATTTGAAGCTTTTGAGATGAAAATCTTCGAGAATGAAATACCGCTTTTGGGAGTACTGCAATCCAATCCGATTGGAACGAATGAGATACAACCAACCTTCCATCCTCCCATCCTTTTGTGAGATCCCCATCTAAGAAACCCCACAACCAACCCCACCTCTTTTGTTACGTATCTTTGCCTACAATCGGAAGCTCAAATCCATTGAAATTTGAATTTTCTTGAGTTTCATCAGCAGAACCAATCTAAGATATCTATATGTACAAATACGATGGAAATGTATGGAATATTAAATGACATGGAATGAGATGGGATTAGATGAGATGATCCTCTGATCCCACCTAAGGGAAACAGAGAATCATTTACAGGAAATACCACCTCTTGGAATTTCAGGCAAGGCTCTCTCTGTTTTTTTTTTTTCTTTTCTTTTTCGTAAGCCTCTCTCTCTCTTAAAAGTAACAGAATTTGTGCATATATGAGACAAAGTTGGCAGAAAAATAATTCAAGACAAAATGACGAATGTACCCTTATTAGTTTTCCTAGAACTAATTCTTGAAATTTAAAGAAGGAAGATAAAGAAAACTATTAATTTACCAAGCTTTAATTAAGGATAATTATAGTGTCCAATGGCGTTTGACTCAAGCGAACGCTGTGGGGCCCACATGGGTGAGCCCCTAGGGCTAATTTTCAGTGAGGGTGATCATCCTCCAAAAAAATCAGGCCAGTCTGAGGTTTTTTACCCCACCAAAATGTGTTTTTCATTCTGAGTGGTTCATTTTCTAAAGAGCAAAGGATCAGAAGCTTCAGAATGGCCTTTTTTTTTAAGATCATTGGACCAGAATGTGCTTTTCATTCCGAGTCATTCATTTTCTAAAGAGCGAAGGATCAGAAGCTTCAGAATGGTCATTTTTTTTTAGGATGATTTCAATGATGAAGAGATCGTCTCTTAGGATTAGGGGATCTCCCATGTGGGCCCCACAATGCTCATTTGAGTCAAACCATGAGTGACCTTATAACATCCCTTTAAATACCCAAAAAAAGAAAAACAAAAAAAAAGCTCATCCATCAAAGAAAATGAGCAGCTACATAGTTTCTTGACATAAATAGATAAATAAAAATTTCCTAGTTTTTTTCTTAAAAAAAAATAAAAAAATTTCACAAGTATCAAGGAGGGTATTTGGGTAAAGTTGAGAGAAAAAAAGAAATTAAGAAGTTTACTGCTTTGCAACAAAGGTGAGGGGCAATTGGGTAAAGTTGGAGAGATGATGTGTCATATTCACAAGGACCCCCCGTGAGTGTAAAATTCTAATGAGAATAAAAAAGTAAGTTAAACAGGGATTTTTTGGTAATATAATATTTTAAAATATTTTTATTGTTTATTTGATTTATTATATTAATTAAAAAAAGAAAAGAAACTAAGCAGGGTCAGGGTCCCTAGGAAGCGGGCCTGATGAGATGATGAGAGGGTGATGATGGTTGTCTTTTTGCCTAAAACGAGTCTT
This sequence comes from Euptelea pleiosperma, assembly GCA_035048495.1. Lineage (NCBI taxonomy): Eukaryota > Viridiplantae > Streptophyta > Magnoliopsida > Ranunculales > Eupteleaceae > Euptelea > Euptelea pleiosperma. The sequence continues at coordinate 35,904,192 of CM068540.1, read as the reverse complement.
TCGGCTGCCAAATGGGCGGTGACCAATCACTTGAGCCAAAACCTATGTGCAGTTGCCTACCTGGCTCTCGACGGATAAAACTTTGACGACAGGGTGCAATTTGAGCCACGCGGCACACTCTTAGAGGACTCTGACCGTATGGATGTTTTGTCCAATCCCTAGGTGGACCTAGCAATCAGCCCGATTAGTGATTTCTAAGCGTTGGATTGGAATTATTTTCATGGGTTGATTTTAACCGTGGGAATTTGAGCACTATTTAGTATTTACCATTATTTGAGGTACAAAGATCCAAAGGTTTGAAATCGCTGATTTTTGTTTTGAATGTCCACATAGGGATTGGAAAAACATCCATATGTTCAGAGCCCTCTAATAGTTTGCCACGTGGCTCATATTGCGCCCAGTCATCGGCCTTGATGATAGGATGTGTCATCAAATTTTTACTCGCTCTCGACTTTGTGCTTTACTTCGTCAAATTTAATTCCAACCCTAATAACATTCAATATTTTGCACTCGTAATTTCACTTGCTTCTCACGGTGGTTTGATTTGGCGAGTGAAATTTTGATGACAGGACTCTGTCATCAAGGCCGATGACATGGCATAATATGAGCCACGTGGCATATTCTTAGAGGACTCTGACCGTATGGATGTTTTTCCAATCCCTAGGTGGACCTAGAAACCAAAAATCAACCAAATTAGTGATTTTTAGACGTTGGATTGGAATTATATTCATGGGTTAATTTAACCTTGTGAAGTTTACATTATTGACCATTATTTTAGGTACAAATATCCAAAGGTTTGAAATCACTAATCATGCTGATTTTTGGTTTGTACGTCCACCTAGGGATTGGAAAAACATCTATACGGTCAGATTCCTATAAATGTGCTCCACGTGGCTCATATTACACCCTGTCATCAGCCTCGATGACAGAGCCAGTCATCGAAGTTTTACTCTGCTTTGGCAAAAAAAGTGAATGCCAGCTCAGCGTTATTAACCACCATTTGGTTTCTCGGAATCCACGTCCGAGAAGACAAGTGAAAGTACGAGTAAAGAAAAGATGAGTCCCCGGATCCCAAACCCTTTACGGAATTAATGATTTATAGCTGTTGAATTTGAGCATTTTTTTTTCCCTGGGTGATTTCGATGCTACAGCAGCTATGTTGAGCAAAAATGTTCTCGATGATTTCTAGTGGTTGGATTCAAGATTTTTATATGTACCGAATCCAACGGATAAAAAATGCCAATGTGTATGTCCATCATGAGGTGGGCCCAGAAATATAAAAAATGGATCTGGAAATATCACTTCCCCTAGATATCCCCACGTACGTTAGAACCTACTCTGTAGTTGGCAAACACGTATTAACTAGCCTCGTCACCAACTATAGTTATGTGTCTCGAGACACGGAATATCACCACTCTCTATCTCAGAAAATATTTATTTTCCTCAGGTTTTTTCTTTCATGCACTACCTCTACAAAATAAATTTAGGAAAATGTTATAACCGGACAAAAAATTGTGTGGTTCGAGGCCATTTGACCATTGGATTCAATAGATCCACAGTCTACGAGGCAACAACTGCGTGAATCTCTGTAATCCAACGGTTGACCGCACGGGTTCTTGTCCGGTTATCAATGAGAGTGAGAAACATTGCTGCTGGGAGAGAAGTAAGTGACAGTTCTGTTCCTTCCAAAGGAACATGAATGAGACCCTTCAGAAAGTATCAACCAAATGTTAAGAACCCTCGATTTCTTTGGAAATTTTTTGAAGCCGTGATCATGTGCCCAATGATCAAGCGCCACATATACCTTAGGTTTAGGATTTGGTTTAAAAAAAAATTAAAAAGTAACCATGAGTATATGTGGCGCACGATCATTGTCACATGATTGCCACTTCGAAAATCCCGCCGCTCAAAAAATCTCCAATTTCTTACCTAGCAGAAAAAAAAAAACCTTAATTTCTTACTTTATTATCAAATTTGAGAATACTTGAACACTGAAAAATGGGTTGTCGGGCATGCATAATTCCTGATCATGTTCGGGTCGGGGTCGGGCATAATTCCGTTTTCGAAGAATTCATTATGTTCTTGAGACAATGTAGCATCTTCACCATTTCATATGAAACCTACTTGATGGAGTGCCGTCATATATTTTGATTGCAGTCAAAGCAAACAACAAAGATTAATTTTTAAAACCTGTGGTCTTCATATGCTAAGGGCATGTTTGACTGCACAGAAAAATAAATTTTCCCGAGAAAATACATCTGGGACATGCCTTAAATAGCTAATTGACTACAACTGGATGAGACACACATTTCAATCATGTGAGATTGAAATGAATTCATTTTCATGTGGAAATGAATTCTCACCTATCTGGATGGGAAATGAATTCCGAGCTTAGTAGGGAAAATTATCCAGATTTAAAATGGCTATCTAAAACGCAACCAAACACACCTTAAGTGTGATTGCATTTCTTGAGATACAAGTTTTTTTTATGGTTTTGAAGAGAGAAAGATGATTAAAATAAGAGATCAATGGGATTATACGTTTCTTTTAAGGAATGAATCTTGTAAGATTAAAATAATCTATAATTTTGGTTATTTAAATCTTGTTTCTTAAACTTCCAACTTTTGTTCTAGCTAGTGTGATTATCTAACCTACTACTAATAATTGCTTGGCCCCACCTAGAAACCCCCACTTGGGATTTTTTTTTTTTAAATTTCCTTCAATGGGGTCTCCTCTTCCTAACCTCTTTACCTACCAGTCATTAAAAAAAAACACAGTTAACATGGCTTTTGCCCCCAATTAGTAGAGACAGATATTCTGGTGTTATTATAATAGACGATTTTATGACAAGTGGCATAAGCTATTTAATATTTGAGTTTTTCTCTTGCGATGCCAAATGGCACTTGTGGGCCAATGCCAAATGGCGTCTAAGCACACTATAAGCACACTACAATCAGCACGTGATTAGCGGAATGGCATCTTGAAGACTACTATGTATATTCTCAATACAGTACCCAGTAAGTCTGTGCCTAAGACTCCTTTCGAGCTCTGGTGTAAGAGTAAGCCTAGCCTTAGTCATCAATTAGGGGTTATCCTGAGAGATTTGAGTCATATAGATTCTATTGGATGTCTAGTCCGATAATGATTAATTGTTAAAATCTTAGGTCTTCATATGTTAAGTGTGATTGCTTTTCTTATGAAACAAGTTCCTTAAATTAAGTCTTTAATCGTGTTAGATTAATATAACTATAATTTTGTTTCTTGGGCTTGTTCGGTACGTGAGAAAAAGAGTTCCAATGGCGAATATTTAGCCAGGCGAATATTATCTTGGCTAAATATTTGTTCATATCAATATTCAACAACGTTTGGTACGTGTATAAGCTAGCTTACTTCAGCTTACTTCATTTTCTTTCAATTTGAGTGGGTCCCACATATCAAAGTAAATCGAAAATGGGTTAGGCGAGTTTGGGAACCACATATTATGTCGAAGGATAAAAAAAAATAAAAAAACTCATCTTTATCTTTTTTATATATTAAAAAACTTAATTTTATTGAAAATAGTGACCCTTGATAAATACTTTATTACTTTCTATGCCATCATTGTTATTTCAATACAGTACTTGATAACCGCTTAATTACTTACCATGCCATTATTTTTAATTTTTCAAAATAGTTCCTTAATAACAACTGAATTACTTCTTATGTCATATCTTTCATATTTTAAAAATAACCCCTTAATAACTACATATCTATTCTACATGGACAACTTTGAAATTTTAATTTTCTAATTTGGCCTTGAATTGCCACAATTTACGGTTCGACATCAAAACTGCCCTTTTCGGAGTGTTTGGATCACTATTTTTAGATGGAAAAGTCATGTTTTTTTTTTTCCATAAAAAGACTTTTTTCCAAACTAATAGATTGTTTGGAACTTTGGATGACCATTTTAAAAAAATCCTTAAAAATATATTTTTTAAGCCAAAAAGTATTTTTATACATTTTTTTAAAAAAAAATTTGCTAGCTCAGTGAATATAATGAACAAAGAAACAGTTTTTGGTAGAAGTCCCCTTCCTAAAAAAATAAAGACATTAATGATGATCCAAACGACCTTTTTAAGAAAAAGACATTTTCAAAAATATATTTTTAGAAAAGTTATTTTTTATAAAACAAGCGATCCAAACACCCCCTAAATTTTATTAAAGGAAGAAGAAATCAACAAGATGAGATAGGAGGTCTAGAGAACCTCCACAAAACAAAAAGAAAGAGACACTAGTTACCCCTTAAAATAATAGACTCCCACATAAAAACCAAGTCCGCAAAGGATAGCCCTTTTGTATTCTTCATAATCTTGGACCAAAACAAGAGAAGAGCTTAAATATATCAAAGCTAGACGCTTCTTTGCTCTTGATGACCCTACTATTCCTCTCCTTCCATGAACCCCACTATATTGCAAAGGGAAGAAAGCTCCATAGTTTGCGGCTACAAGGAAGAAAACACAGATACGTCCAACTATAGATGGTCTCTAGAACCAATTTGATTTAAAAATTTAAATTAAATAAAAATAGTTAGTAATGAACATCAATAGAAAGAGTTGAAGTTACAAGCTTTTGAAAAATTACGAAAACTAAGATTTAGGGTTTGGGAAATTTTAATGAGAAAGACATCAAAGAAGATGGCCAACCCCCATGCCAAACACATAAAAGGGCATAGAAAAGGCAACCATGTCTTCACCTAATAAATTGGTTTTGGTTGGGGGAGGGTTTGAATGGGGAGGTTGCAATTTGCAGTAATAAAAGGGAAGTAGTTGAGTAATTAACTTCCATCTATAGAAGGATGTCCTTACACATGGCACCCAGGCAGGGGGTGTTAGAACTAGAATGGTGGGTCCAGGGTACCTACCTAGGATAATCCTGATCAAAACCAACCAAGCTATACAGGTAGATGTGGTGGAGAAGTGAAAGGTCACACATTCTTAGTTTTTTTAAATTTATTATGATAGGTGTATTTGTGGTGGGGAAGTGAAAGTTACAGATTAATCACAGAAAATGAACTCTGAATGGAATGGTGGGGCCTGGTATGCCGCTACATGTGCGTGTCGTTGCGCATAGTAATAAAAATTATGAGATAACATAAATCTTTATCAACGTCCAACTCCAAAAAGAGGGTGGGTTCGTTGGACTAAAAATAGTCTAATAAGTGTGCTATTATGGTTGTCTAGAGCCTAGTTAGTAAATTCTTGAATTATTCGCCAATAATTCGTGAACCCAACCAATTATTTAAAAAACAAACCGAACAATGTCCTATTCCAAAGTTTTTTTTTTAACATGATCCGAATAATTCACAGACTTTTCTGAATTCTACCAGGGAATTTTCACTGCCCAAGCTAGATAATGCTCGAATCAACTCATGAAAAATAATAAAATCCAACAAATAGAAGTAAATAATCAGATTGATTTTTAAATCTGTAGGTCCACTTAGGGATGGGCCAAACTTCCATACTGTCGGTGGTCTTTAAGAGTGTCACATGGCTTATATGGAAATTGGTGGGCCGTGGCTGGAGTGCCTTGGGCACAAAGGGAGGGGAAACAAATGGGCCGGGCTGGGCCTCACAGGGATGGGGACTAGGCATCATCGGCTAAGACTGGCCTCACGGACGGGGCTTCAAAATGCCAAGCACAGGCCTGGCTCTTAGAGGAGGTGGGCCGGATTGGGCCTGGTCATGGTTCCGGAAAAAAGGGTCTGGGCTAGGGACTCGCAGGCCAGATTTACGGCACTAGTTATGTGTCACCTTATGCAACCATTTGCATACTAGTTTTCCTGCGAAGTAGAGGAATTTCCTCTTAAGGACGTGTTTGATTGACAAGTGGAAAAATTGCATTTTCCTTGCGAAAATACAACTGTCCATTGTTAGGTAGCCATTTTAAATCTGTATAATTTACCCTACCAAGCCATTTAAATCTGGATAATTTTCCCTACTATCCAGATAGGTGAGAATTCATTTCCACCTGGAAATATGCCTTTATTTTCTCACATGATTGGAATACGTGTTTACAGTTGCAATCAATCAACCATTTAAGGCATTTTCCAAATGTATTTTCTCGGGAAAATTTTCTGTGCAATCAAACATGCCCTTAATTTCTTTGTGCACGGTTGTGGAGATGGAATGGTAGGGAAGGACCGGGATTTTGGGAAATCCCTTCAATGGCTGATTGATTGCAACTGAGAACACGTATTGTGTGAGATCAAATTGAGACAGGAGCTTCGGATAGTTGGGCAATAGCGAGACCAAATGGTTTCTGTATCGTTGCCAATACCAATTTCCACATAAAATTGAAGTCCAACCCATTTGGAAGAGTTAAAGTAAACTTGGGTTCAAAACTCATTGCAAGCACTTATTTAATCAAGGTTTATTTATTGCATTCACTCAAAAGGAAAGGGTTTTTTGGGAATGGTATTTTAAGTGAGGATATGTTGGTCTTTATTAAGAAGTCAAGGGTTTAATTATAATCCTATGGCTAGGATTAGTCCGCAAGAATAGGGTTTAATTATAATCCTCAAGGTCAATGTGTTTACCAAGATATTTCTCTTAAATTAGATATTGTTAATCTCTTCTTTTCGAGTGCCATATCTCTATAACAAAACACAGTGGTTGTCTCCCCACTTATACCCCCTCTTATATGTTTCAACAAAGAAGGGCCGAGATCTTATCCCCTAACTAGATGGTGGATCTCAGCCACTCACACCCAATTTTGGCAAATGCTTTGTCCGGAATTGCCGTGGGCACGGGTCACTCACTATCTATATAACAAATCAGCTCGGTTGTCTCACCCTCTTATAGGGTTCATATATAGATGGCTGAGATCTTATCCGTAATTACCACCCCCCCCCCGCCCCCCCCCAAGCAGGGAGATGATACTTGATTGGTCCCAACCCATGGCGGAGCCAGAATTTTTGTTCGGTAACAGCTGATGATATTTTTTTTATTGACAGAATCACCCCTTATAGAAATGGGCCATTAAAGCCCATCAACTTTTTAATGGAAATTTTTTTTGAGTAAATCTGTTGCAATGGACAGGTCATCAACGATTGACGACGGACCATAGTATGGGCTACAGGGCACTCTCTTAGAGACCACTGACCGTATGGATGTTTGGCCATCCCTAGGTGGACCCACAGACCAAAAACCAGCCTGATTTAGTGATTTCTAAATGTTGAATTTGATTCTTTTCAAACTGTTGGATTCAAACATAATTTGGTAGATCCAAAGGTTAGAAAACACTAATGAGGCTCATTTTTGGTATATAGGTCCACCTAGGTCATCCGGATGAGCCAAACATCCATGCGGTCAGTGGTCTCTAATGGTGTTGCACGTGGCAAATACTGTGTAGCTTAACTTTGGAACATAAGTATCATGTTCAGCTACTCATCGCATTGTTCGATGGGATTTCCGGGAAATGTAAATAGCTGAAGACATCATCACAGATAAAACAACAAAAGCAGAAATAAGAAAAACAGGAACCATAAATGGCAATCAGACATTAGTGAAAGAAAGAAGGGTAAAATGGGCAAAAAGAAGAAACAAATAGACAGATTAAATGAACCTATATGCTCGTGGTATTGTTTTATGGACAGAAAGTGAGATTTCCGCCTGTAATTGTGGATATCAACAGCTAGAAAAATGTGGCTACTACCTGAGGAAGAAAAATTCACTTAAAGAATTGAATTCGCTTAACACCCTTCAAGAAGGAAAAAAGACACAGGCATTCACAAAAACGTGGGAAAACAATGAAGTACTGAGAAGGATCTAAGTTACCCCTTTCCCATCCGGGTAAGGTATTCTTTGTCTGCATCAGCAAGGCGATTTCGGAACTCTGCCCACTCACTTTTGCACCTATCTCTCACCTGCACTTGGTAGGAAAGAGAATTTAGCTTGAAATCTTGTACTGCTCACAAGGAAAAAGAAAGAGTAGCCTTTCGAATTTTCTAATCGCTACATCTAATACAAAAGGCTATGATTTTTCTTTCCCCATAATCTCTACAGTAAGAAGTAACAAGAAGATGACTTCAACAGCACACTTGATTTTTGCATTCATTGGGAACACAAAAAGCCAAATCATTTTGAAAATAAGCTGGCAGGGGTGTGTGAAGAAACCATTAGACGATAGTAAGTTGTCGTAAAAACGTACCCCTTCCCATGGAGCTTTCCCACTATCTGACAGGCCCTGCAGATTTTGTTGAAGTGTGAAGGTATAAGAACAAAAGTTATGGAAAACTAATTGATCGAGTACACAAGGCGATGTTAAATGTATAGACAAAAAATAGCATCATAATCTGTGGATGATAAGGAACTAAAAAGAGAGCGAGTTAATGCACACGCATACTGTGGATAAAAAAAGCATCATAATCTGTGGTCGTAAAAACGTAGGTATCAATGCATCTGCTAATCAAAAAATTTATCATATCTAACGTTCCTTTTGCTCTTGTTCATTCTGATGTGTAGGGTCTTACAATCGTTAATTCTATGTTTGGTTATCGTTATTTTGTGATCTTTATGGATGATTTTACTCGTGTTACTAGGGGTCTATCTTATGAAATCAAAAGATGAAGTGTTTCAAATTTCTAAAAACTTTCATTAGATGATTTGCACTCAATTTGACACATCCTTGAAGATTTTACGTTCTGATAATGGGGGTAAATACATAAACTCTGGCCTCCAATCGTATTTTGTCGAAAATGGGATAGAGCATAAGACTAGTTGTGTTAAAACACCTCAACAGAATGGTGTTGCTGAAAGAAAACTTTGCCACATTCTTGAGGTTGGTGAAGCTCTATTGTTCAACAGGAATGTTCCCAAACTTTTTTGGTTTAAAGTTGTTCTTATTGTTTCCTATTTGATATGCCTTCTCAAGTTTTGAGCTACAAAACCCTTTTTGAGTTACTTTGCCCTGTTCAGGCTCTCTTTCTTTCCTTCCTTCCTCCCAACTCTTTCGATGTGTTTGCTTTGTTCATATACATAGTTGTGACTAATCCAAACTTGATCCCAAGGCACTTAAGTATATCTTTCTTAGGTATCATCCAGAAAGGATATAAGTGTTACCATCTAAGGTCAAGAAAGAGATTTATCTCCATGGATGAGACATTCTTTGAGTCCATCCTATTCTTTCTGTCGAGACAGACCTTTCTTCAGGGGAGAGTAGTAATGAAGAGAGCTTCCTTTTTTCACTTCATGTGTTGCCATCTATCTTGAATCTTGATATTACTATTGGTTCACAAGGCAGCGTAGGTACACAAAGCACTAAAGAGAAGGATTACTCAAAGGTGTATATGAGAAAAAATAACTCTCCAATTGTTCCTCCACTACCAATAGTTCACTTTGATTCAGGTAATGATATGTCTGATCGATATCCAAATTCCAATGATTCCTTGGTTGTTGATGATGTAAATCTATTGATTGCCATTCGAAAAGGTAAATGGTATTGTACTCAACACCCTATCTCTAATTTGTTTCATACTAGTTGTTGTCTCCTACTTAGCGTATGTTTCCTCTATTTCCTTGCGTATAGTCTTAAATGAACAATATGGATGGACAACCCTTGAATGATGCAAGGCAATTCCAGATGATTGTAGGAAAGCTAATATACTTGCTCCTCACTAGTCTAGACATTGCATTAGGGCTGGCAATGGATCGATCAAACCCGAGATCCGATCCGAAAAAATCAGGTCCGGAACTTTATTTTTCGGTATCGGATCGGTTCCGATCTTTTATCGGATCGGTTCTGGATCGACCTTGTTCCGATCCGATATATACCCGATGTCTATACTATATATAATATATATTATATAGATATATATTTAATTACTTATAAGTATTTAAATATGTCCAATGGAATTATAAATGTGTAGATATTATATACATATAAGATCAGATCGGATCGGACCCGGAACCAATCTAATCATATCGGATCGGTTCCAGAACTGAATTTTATTGATCCGATTGGGTCAGATCGATTGGATTTCTTATCGGATCGGTACCAAATCAGTACCAATGCAACTCAAACCCGATCCATTGCCAGCCCTGCATTGCATATGCTGTGTGTAGTTGATTAGTTCATGCATGCACTAAGGACTACTCATCTTGAAGCTACCTTAAAGATATTTAGGTACCTAAAGTTAGCACCAGGGAGAGTATTATTATTCTCTAGACATGGGCACTTGAGAGTAGAAGCATTTACAGACACAGACTAGGCAAAATTAATAACCGATCGAAGGTCTACATCCAACTATTGTACATTTGTTGGAGGTAATTTTATAACCTAGAGGACCAAGAAACAAATTGTGGTTAAAAGATCCAGTGTTAAGGCAGAATATAGGACTATAGCAGAGGATGTGTGTGTGTGTGTGTGAAGTTTTTTGGTTGCGACTGTTGCTGAGAGAAATCAGATTTGAGCCTTTATTTTGATAATAAGGCTGCCATCAGCATAGCTAACAACCCAATTCAACATGACTGGACCAAGTATATTGAGGTGGATAGGCATTTCATTTGTGAGAAGCTCCAAGCATGTTAAATCTGTATCCCATTCGTGAAGTCTGCAAAGTTTGCAAATCAATTGGCAGATGTTCTTACAAAAGGGGGTTCCCACGGCTAAACTAGTTGATGTTATGCAATTTGGGCATGAGAGATATCTACGGGCCAATTTGAGGGGGAGTGTTAGCATGTCTTTATTTGTTATTATTTAGGTAGTCATGGGCATCTCTGCTATTATTGTATTCTTCAAGGGTCTATATGTAATTTCCAATAGTTAATAAAATAAAAAGCGATGGATTGTGTAGAGATACACACTATTCTCCCTTCTTCTATTTTCTTATTCTTCTTCTTCTCTCTCAGTAACAAACCCAAGGTTTGTAACACCCCAAATAACAAATCTAAGGTTTGTAACGATTAGTTGGGTATCACTTGTGAGTTATGATATCAAACACCTTTAACATAAATTGACAAAAGTACAATTGTACCGAGGCATCAATTAAACTACATTGCAAATTTATCAAGAATGATGTCTCACCTGGTTTCCAAGAGAAGGTATGACTTGATGAACAATCCATTGCGAGTCAACCACACCAATCTTCTCATGTGCAGGCTGTGCAAATCACAAGACAAATAACGAGTGAAGTGTCAAATAGGAAGTGTGTGCCTGAATGATCTAAAACAATACTGAATAGTTCATTTGACAGGAGATGGACCAATGGAAACTTCATTGACCCGTCACCAACTGAAAACATGATTCATAGTTTGTTCAGGCAAAAGATGCCTAAATTTTAAGAACGGACAGGACACCTATTTATCAATTTTACATGATTACTTATTTGGACCATGAACCAGTAATCCAGTCCAATGGATGCCTCCATGGTTTGCAGATCAATCATTCTTTTAAAAGAGTGGTTTTGCTTGCCCAGAACCAGGAGAAAGATAGGACATGTAGGCCATCTGCCTTAAGTTTTATGTTTGTGTATAAAGATGATTCAGAATAAACAGAACTCACTGACCTCTACACATCTTCTTAGTGCAAAGTCCAATCCCCATCCGTGTACCAAATCATTCTACAAGAACAATGTCCAACATTTTCTGTTAATAGAAGGTGAAAACTGAAAAAACACAACTTAAGGGATTCTGAAATAGGAGAACCAGAATCCAAATAAATGAAGTTCCTAAAAAAAAGCAATGATACCTGAATCAAATGCCACACGCAACGCCATGCGGCCCGAGAAAATACAGGGGCCATAATTTCCACAAAACTGAATCAATGCAGAAAAAGACAATTAAAGCATAAATGGGAAGAAAAAATATATAGTTATTCACTAGTGCTAGGGGAATACAGTTTTGGGTTGAGTTCACTGAATTAACCATGCATTCTTGAATTCTTCACCACATAACACCAAGCTCGCCCATTCATGAATCATATTCATTTTTAAGGCTATAAATTTGATTCGTCTAGTGTGCAGGATTCAAATTATTTACATGGGACTTTGATTTGCCCTAACTGATGGAATAACTAATCCAACTGTGAGTAAAACACACAGAGGAAATTAACAAATGCTCAAGCATAGATTATGCTCTTTATGCATGACATGGATGTGTGCTATGTAGCACACTTGGTCATCAACTTGTCATCCAGAATGTTGGATCAGAGGTTTACCCCTTGGTTTAGCTACAGCCAAAATTATATCATTCAAAGAACTCTTACGTCCTATTTTATATACCTTTGCTCCATGATAACAGACAATTTTGGAAGTGCCCAAATAATTTTTACTTTCGAAAGGATGCTCTACAACAGACTACGCCAATAAGCAGTAGTACAATTCTTGGGCTATGGTCCATTCAAGGGGTAGCCAAACATGTGAATGATCCAGACTGATGATCGAGTGTGCCACTAGTCACACATTCACCTCAAAAATGAAATTTTTTCCTACATGTCAAGCATATGGTACCCAGAAACGCATATAACTGTGTGAGGAACAGCAAGTATAGCTGGAATAGGATCTTTCAAAGCTACTATTGGTCGTCCATGTGCGAAATCGGCGGTTCCATGCACTATATGGACATGTCACACATGGATATTTCCCCCCCATTGAAGAGAGAGAGAGAGAGAGAGAGCATACGCTGCACATGGAGGCAAATGTGGGTCAGAACACCACCCTGGTTTCTCTTCTGTTTCCCTGCACACCAACAAGACACAACTGTTTGTAAAATGGACTACGCCAGTCATCACCAGATGGTATAGCAATATTCATATTAAAATTAAGATATCATTGAAAAAGAGACAATAACATAGTAATCCTACTTGTGAACTTCACTGTCACCTCTCCTCTTCGTCATCTGCCATGTCAATCCTTTATTTGGCTCAAGACCTGGTTGAGAGATCTCCAAGCCATGTTTCTTTACCAACTTAATATACCTAGGACAATTGCATAAAATATAAATACAAAGCAAGCATGTAAAGCTGCTTTGGAATTGCAATTGGCCAGGAACCTTGAATAATTAAAGAAAAACACAACACTTACTTCTCTGCATTGAAGTGTTCAACTCCAAGATCTTCATCCCAGATAAAAATGTAATCATAAGCTGCTACTACATCTGGATGCAAAAATCGTTTTGCGTACCACCTACCAAAGATAAGAAAGATCTGGCAAGTCAAGAAAAGCTGTGAAAGGTTATGGCCCCTATGCAAGATCAAAAGGTACAACAAATCTAATAAAGCAGAGAAAAAGGCTGGACTCTACAGGAGAAGGCAAAAAGTACCGAGACTTAATTACATCTTTGTTTTGGTCAGTTTTCTTCCTTAGAAGACAGTATAAATGAACTTATGAAGTTGTACCATTTTGTTTGCTTCTTTACACTAACATGAATCGCTCGCTTTGACCACTCAAATTGATCCCATTCACTTGTCCGACCATCATAGTGAAATAGTAAAATTGTGAAATCCTCAGAAAACTACAAGAAAACAAAAGGAAAGAAGAGAAGAAGAAAAAAAGTCAGTATCTTCAAAAAAGAAAGAATTAGAAAGGATAAGAGCCATTCATAGAACCTTTTTTAATGCTGCATTGATATTGTTCCTCTGATCAAACCCAACGGTGAAAGTCACCAAGTACTTTGGCCTAGTTTTCAGATCCTGCAGGTTTCAGACCATTGATGCTATGAACATAAGTCCCACTGTCCAGAAAGTTCACCCGTATGCACAATAAATGGAAGCCTAATAGCTGGAATCCCCAAATCTCTTTCCCATAGCCATTATGCCTGCCTGCCCGCAGACATGTGCACGCACACATTTTTTAAGCTTAAAAGAACTGTTATGAGTTAGAACAAGACATGAATAGACAGAGTGCAAGTAAGGACATGGAGAAGAGGAATTAAGACTCATGGTCTAGAGACAGCCCAAAGCGAATATTTCAGTTCTCACTTGTTCAATTAAGTCTGGAGAGCTTGAGGAGGACTTTGTCTATATAATTAGAGTTGGTGACAGAAGTAGAGACATGCTTATGCAATGCTATGACAATAAGACAGGCTATGCTTCATGAAGTATCATGTTACGGATCAAGAAACATGTATATAGAATGAGCATAGCCGAAATAAAGAGGTTGAAAACGATGATTGACAACACTAGAAAAGACAAAATTAGAAATGAGCACATTTAAGGGTAGCCAGGAGTAGCAATAGGTAAGAAAATAAATGTGCAACAATGATCATTCACTGCACTAGTGAGAAGGAACGCGCCAGTGCAGGTTGAAGCCTCTAAAATGAGGAGGTAATGAGAAAAGACTGGAAAGTGAATGCTTAAATGAAATATCCGTCTCTAAATAGCATAGAATGGTGGAACAAGATTTGTGTAGGTGATCCCAAACAGTTGAGTTGAGGCTTGGATGGCGATTTGATGAAACAAAAATGCTATCATCCGCAACTACATATCACCACCCTATCTACTCACCCCTACCTACCCACACAAACCCCCTCCAGGCCAGGTGTAGGCAGGCAGGCACACACACACATGTACATAAAGTGACCAGGTAATAAGTGACTCACAAACAAAAGTTCAAAAACAATTACTGCTACCAAAAACAACAAAAGCATACCTCACTGGGATCACCCCATAATCTGCGCAAATATAAATCTGTTTCAGACACAACAATTCCTGGAGGTAGTAACTCTGCACCACGAGGATTTGTTGCAACATATATCTGGAGAAAAATAATAGGCACAAGCAAGTTAACAGCCCCAGTCAGACTATCGACATGAACAAGCAAGTTAATTCTGCACCACTGCTGTAATACCAATCTCCAGGAGCTTTACAAAAAATAAAATTTTCAACATTTTTTCCTTGATAAATCTCTGCAAATTATTATGATCTTAAGCATTTTCAATGTCTATAATTAAGCCTACTTATTTAAAATCTCTCAAAGGAAGAACTTTGCATATCCAGGAGACTTACAACTAACGATTACTCAACAGTCAACAATCTACTGTCACAGTTGATAAGCTTCTCAGTGTGAACAAATCTTATCCTTTTTAGTGGTGAACAATCCCGACCAATGACACTCCCGGTAATTGTTGAGCTACTATTTTACACAATTAGTGACCAGTTCTTGCGAGTGAAAGATGTAGCAAAATAGGATTTCATTTGCAAAAATATATATTGTGGGAAACTTAATCAGAAGAGTGATCATAAAGTTGCTATAAAAGCATGTTTTATTTCAACATCATTTTTATAATAAGCTGCTTAGCTCCATGCCTAAGTAACTTTTTCTCTATAAACATAATCATAAGGCAGGCTATGCTTTTTTAGTTTCATTATCAGTTTCTACCAAGGTCAAGGTCGACGCTAACTCAAACAAGTTGTCACAGTTTTGAGGGGTACCAATACAAGTCACAATTTAATAGTCTGGGCTATTAAGTACAAGCTTCACTATAAATTTGACAATCGACCAAGTGGGAACCCACTTATTTCGTTTCAGTGTTCATGCCAGTCAAACACAAACCAAAATTGTAAGTTCCTGTTTGTAATTTTGTATATTGGTTCTATCATTTCATAATATACTTGAGTACCATGGTATACCCATAACGTGTCAAGCCAGAGGCTATATCGATATAAATAGCATGTAGCAATTGGTACAGACAACAACTGGCATCATCCTGGTATACCTGTCATGAAATATAACAATTCAAAAGGAGTGGCAAGTATCATATATAAGTACCATGCAGCAAATGGTGTAGCCAAGAACTATCACCATCCTGGTATGCCTGTTAGGAGAAACCAAAATAACAATTGACTCCCAAAATTTAAACAATTAAAGGAAAAGATGTCATCAATATTGACTTAGGCATAAAAACTCAGATGTGAGATTCTAAGTTACCTGAATTCTGAACAAACTAACACCAGTGTCCAACTGTATTTCATACTGGTACAGATTAGTCTCCAATAAAACTCCTGAGTTTCTTAACTACTCTTGTAAATATTGTAGCAAGAAAATGTCCATCCAGGGAAATGGTTTGAAACATCATTTAGCAAAAAGGCAGCAGGAGGTATAAGAGATTCAGTAGTTGGTCTAGTATAACTGTATAAGTAAAACTAAAGAAACTAATGCAAGCAATCCTAGTGCAATGATAAATGAATTAGAGAATCTGAAATATTAAAGTTATTGGCACGTAAAAAGAGACAATTGACAACCCAAAAAGAATATATCATATCGTCTTAAAGAAATGTTATTATTTGACTATTCGTTGAGAGTATTTGTTTTCTTGATTAAAAAACAGCAAATTAATTTGTTGTAAGATGACAAATACAAAGCCATAACCTTTCAGTGATTATTTGACGACTAAGTTTGCTCATGCAAAAAAAGAATGTGCAAACTAAGTAGAAATAACAAGACATTAAAGACGATTGGTACCTTTGAACTATCACCTGATCTGTTTAGATCAAGTCTAGGCTGGATAGTTCTGACTGATCTATTCTCATCAGTATTGGTCGATAAAAGACCAGAATGAAGATTAAGCTGCAAAGATTTCACAATAAGTCAAAGGCATTGTAAGGATCTGATATAACACTAAACAAACAATGAATACACTCACGTCAATATACCTTGATAACTGACATAGATGGAAATGAAACACCAATAAAAAATCCAAAGACAACCCCCATAATAGTCGTGATAATGAGCCTGGCACTGTCATTTGATTTTTTAATAACACCGCTGCAAACCCAAAAAAATATAAAAATAATTAAAGTGATTATGCTGAAGGGCATTGCCATCCGTGCAAGAGCCTAGCTAATAAGTGTAAGATAGAGTATAAGAAACAGGAAAGTCTAGGATACACACTAGCAGAACAGAAATACCAAAGCAGTGACATCTCTAGTGGTAAATATAGCTGAGAAGCATACGCGCAAAACAAACCTGCGGTAGGGGGTCCCCATCTTGGTATGCTAAAGCCACTCAACTCAAAAGTTACACCGTGAGCATTGACTGAGCAATTAAATAATGTGTCAAAAGCTTGAGCAAATTTTGAAGCTAATGTAGCATTCTTCGATAAGAAGTAAGATGAACCCTGACAAAAAGACAAACTTAAAATGTTAGGTGACCATATAAAGAAATTTGTTCTCTACAAATTCAAAAGGTAATTGTGATATCTTTACCACCCAAATTCCTCGTAGAATATTTTGATGCTTCCACTAATGCAATATGGAATTATCATCTCATGATGACAACAGGCCTAGGACCACAGTTGTGACATCACCCTCCGTTCTCGACTTGAAGATAAAAAAATTACTATAATTGATGAGATACTAATTCAATTATCAGGTTACTCTAATAGATGACACACTAACCCAAGAACATTACTTAGCAACCGTGATAAGGGAAATCAATCCCCATTCGATTTCTGACTCCTACGTTGCGGATTTTGCGTCATAGTGTGAAATTTGACATTTAAAGATCATTTCTTGCAACCCGAATTCTAAATAATTCTGCTAGAAATTTCCTAATTTTGAAATCCCATAATTTCATCACATCTCGAGGAATGTCCAGAGATATTCAATTGGCGTAAAACCAAACAAAGACCATAAACGCTTCATATATATAAGAGATTCACTGTTAACCCTAGAAGTTCAATAAAAACAAGAAGAAGCAAATCAAACACTATAACTCGCAGATCGATCGTTTGAAAATCGCTATTTAGATATTAAAATACTTAAATCAAGATTCAAAACAAGAAACTAAGAAAAAATCAAAAAAATAAAATAAAATTGCAGACTTGACGTAATTTGGAGAGATTAGGGTTAAGAAGCTTACGAGTTCTGTCGATCGTTTTGGGGGGGAGAGAGAGGGAGGTGAGAGTTGAGAAGTAGCTGAGACGGACGGTGAGTCATCTCCTTCAAATGAGATCGGATTTCCATGGAAAATAATTTTGTGACGAGACATGACGAAAATGGCCTTGACCGTAATACCCATTCTTATGTATCAAATCAAACGAGTAAAACTTCTGTCAAAAGATGTTGTGACCGAAGGCAGTCACAACACACAATACGAGCCACGTGGTACACTATTAGAGGGAGATGACCGTATGGATGTTTGTCCAGTCCCTCGGTGGGTCTGAAAATAAAAAATCAGCCTGATTAATGATTTAAAACCTTTGGATCTTTGCAACCAAATAACGCTTAATAATGCTCAAATTCGTACGGTTGAAATCAACCCATGAAAATCACTTCAATCCAATGCTGAGAAATCACCATCAGGCTGGTTTTTGGTTTTCAGTTCCACCGATGGACCGGCCAAACATCCATACGGTCAGATCCCTCTAATAGTGTGCCACGTGGCTCATATTGTGTGTTGTGACCGGCTTCGGTCACAACATCTTGTGACAGAAGTTTTACTCAAATCAAACTATCAACCATCAAGCTTAAAATAGACTATCAAATATTATACAAAACTTCAACAATCGGCTCCGCTCATCCGCTAGAATTAAAAAAAACTACAATCAAGTGTGGGCCCGGACCCACCATTGATGGATCCCACCAAAGCGATCTATATTTCGACATAAAAGGATGATTCTGACCATCTGATGCGGCAACAGATTCATCGAATGACGACCCCTCCTGTGTAAATCTTATAAAAGACGGATTATCAACGGCGGAGGGACACGCAATGCAAGTACTTCGTAGCTTAGACAATGAAATTACCTTTTTAACACTTCATTTTTAGTCATAAAAATCATTTATAAGAGTATTATAGGAATCTCCAATTTATGAAACTATCAATTTATAATATAAATAGAAATATTTAGTAAATGGATATTATTGAAAAATCTCGTCGCGCGATCGCATTCTATGGAATAAAAAAAATTTCCTTAAAAACTTGCCAATTCAATTTTGGTCCACACCTTGGTGGACCCACACAGCAAAAATCAGTGTGATTAGTGATTGCTAGCTATTGGATTTGAGCACTGTTTCATCATGGGCTTGAAACCAACACGTACATAGACTAGTTCATAAAGCCCATGATGAAAAAGTGCTCAAAGCCTACTGCTAGAAATCACCAATCACTCTGATTTTTGGTGTATAGGTTCATCATAGGGTGGACCAAACATTTAGAGGGCAAGTGGGCCCAAATGAGTCTACTATGTTGCAATTTGAGGGACTTCTGCATCAAAATTTTGATATAGAAGTATGCATCAAAGAACAGCCCAAGTTAAACTAACTTTAGATTCAAAAGACTAATTTACCCTTTAGTTAAGTTACGAAATTAATTATTCTTCTATAGCCCATTCTATTGATGCGTTGAAGGTGTCGAAGGATTTTGTTTCTTTAAACTTTGTATATATTCACCGCTCAGGTAATAAAGTGGCTCACTGTCATGAGATTCCCCCCATCCTGGCTATCTTCTGTTATAGTCAAGACAGGGTCCATTTTCTTGGATAGTTTCGTTGGTTTTATGGAATGACGTTGAGTCATCGTCAATTGAATTTCTCTTATGTTTTTTATAAAATAATTGGAAAATATTTTTTGACCTTGTAATTTTAATTTTCACAAAATTTTTAAATAGGCAACATGGTAAAACTCACAATGGGAAATCTTGTAAAACTCCTCTACTGTTTGATTAATAATGTAGGAGTCTAAACGGGCCAGCTCATGAGAGGTATTGGGCTTGAAATTGAATTGTATTAGACTGGCCTCAGGTCCAGGCCCAGAATTGGAACCTATGAGAGAGAGAGAGAGGGAGAGAGATTCCCATTAATAGAGCCACTTTTGGCTACATTGATGAGAAACACCCTTCAACAAAGGGCTAGTAAACAACAATAAACATCCTCCTTGATCCTGGCCAAGAATTCTCATTCCCTTTCCCTTACATGGGGAATCAAAAGAAAGTAGAAACAGTGCTCCAGCTTTAACTCTCACTGTTTCTTCCCTCATCCAACACAATCTGTAACCAATCCACCCACCCAAAATAAGAACAAAGACAAACATATTAAAAAACAAAGAATGGTAATTAACAACAATTCAGAAATCAGAACTTTGCACAATGGCTAGGCAGTCCCGTCTCGTGATCGACCATGACGATCTCTGTTGCATTATTGCATCCGATCACGTCTTGCCCAAGCTTCGCTCCTGCTGCTTTCAGTCCCCTCAGAGAAACTGCCTGGTTGAATAAGTTCAGGGCCGGTAACCTCGAGGCTGGCGGCAACTTCCCACCTGGCAACAACCCCCGGAAGTCCTCCTTCAACAGTGGCACTTCGAAATCCCCCTTGTCGTGCCTGACGACGTTATCCTTCGCACTAATGTGAGCCCCGGGCTCCATATGGTTGGTTGAAAAGCTTGCCTGGTTGGGGAAATTTGGATAGAGACTAACGTAACCTCTAAGGTACATCATATCAATCAGAAACTTCTTCCATGAAGCTTGCCACCCATTAGTTCTAGACTTCGGAATCTGAACTGGGTTTTGCTTGGCATCTTCTGTGAACCTCATGTTCATATACACATAGAATTCTCTCCATTGCTTGGGGAAGAAAACTGCACCCCAACTGCAAGGTAACTGATGGAGATAAGGTGTGTTTGGATGAATACGTTTGAAGAACTCTGTTGCATTCCACCTGGGTCTCTCTTTCACGACTTCGACCAATCGAGGAGTATAGAGAGAAATTGAGGAGAGCTCAGGGAGGGATACTTGTGGGTCATAGTGGTAGGCTAAGAGGGCATATTTGATCCATAGGTAGTAGTATGGAGAGACTTCGATGTCATCTTCGAGCAGGAGGCCGAAATCGTCATCCGACGATGGGTACCAGCTCTCACTGACAGCTCGGATGAGCCCTCCTTGGATGATTCTCCTTCGGAGGGTTTTGGGGCCATGGGGCCATTCAAACGAGTTCAGAAGCCTTATAGTCTCCTCGTCCACTTTGCTGTCTACGTTGAAGCTGAGAGGGACCTCATCCCCGAGATAGTAAGCATCATGTAGAGATTTGAGAAGCCTTGTAAGAGAAGAAGCACGGTTTTGGGTGATGATGTTTACAGAGATCTTCATCCGGTTCCAATCTGCACGTAATAACATGAATTGTTTAGATAAATCCACAAAAGAGAAACATAGAGTTCTAAAACTTAGGATCAAAGTTGGAATATTTGATTCAGAACTTGGAAAGTTCTTAAGAGTCAACTTGACGCGAGTTAAACAGGTGATTTCATTTGATGGAACTCAACAGAACTTGATAATAATGATAAGGATCACGGTTTAAGAGCTTGATTTGACCTCAGGAGCTCAGTTCAACCAATTTGACTCAGGTCCAGCTTACTCGATTTTCAGGGAAACTGAAAAAATGGGACCACACACTTGCAACACAGTAGGATTGAAGTTTGAAATGTTAATTTGATAATTGAAAATCTTGGCAAGTCAACTTGACTCTATCAATGAGCGGGATCGAGTTAAAGGGGTATATTGGCTTTTAAATTGCTTTAGAAATGTATCACTTGAAAAAAAATTCTGATTAAGGTTTGAAACTTCGGCCGTGTTTGATTGCATGGAAAATGTTCCCGAGAAAATACATCTGGGATATGCCTTAAATGGCTGATTGATTGCAACAGAGAGCACATATTTCAATCATGTGAGAAAATAAATTTGTATTTTCAGGTGGAAATGAATTCTCACCTATCTGGATGAGAAATGAATTCCGGGCATAATAGGAAAAATTATCCAGATTTGAATGGCTTGTTAGGGAAAATTGTACAGATTTATCTGGCTATCTAACAATGGACAGTTGTGTTTTCCCAAGGAAAATGCAATTTTCCCACTTGGTAATCAAACACGGCCTTCATGTAGTACTCAGAAAGCCCAGTGAGTCAACTAGGCTCAATCAAGACTTGAATTGAGTTAGAAGGGTGTTCAGCTTTTATTGAACCCACTTGTAGAATCTTGATCAAGTACTTGAAAAACTTAATTCGCTAAAACTCTCAGAAAATTGATTAGTTATTTAAAGAACTCAACTGAGTTTTGAATTGTTTTGGACTCGAAATCAATTCAACTTTTGACTTTAAACCTTGATTAAGATAACAGTGTGGCTTCTTTTCCAGGTTTTCAATTTCTGTAACTATATATAGCATGAAGTTATGGCTCTTACTTGGCAATGCCGTTGATCGTAGATCGGCCATCCATAGGACCTTCGACACAGAGGATCTCGGTAGAAGAACCAGCGTTGAACGGTTTGAATTAGTCTCTGAAGCCATTTTCAGAGCTTTCCTCATGTTTGAATCAATATCAGACACCGTGATCAGCACACTGGGGTTGTGAATCTTGATCAACCCTTTCATGCTCGAGTACACAGCTTGTAAGACAGGCACCTCTGAATTTGATATCCCTGAAAGAGCCCCAACTCCCAAATCGAAAATCTTGAATCTTCTCTCTCTACAAACTGATTTGGGCCAGTTCAGAGCAGCTGCAGCTTCTTCACAAGGACAGAAGCTGCCTCCAGAAACAGCAAGGTAAGCCTTCTTTCCGACAGTGGACCTGAATTTTTCAAGGAGGGGTGCAAGAGCTTTCACCTCTTCTAGAGAATGAGCATAGAAGAGTGCATCTATATTCTGAGGATACATTGCAGCCCACTGAGTCACATAACCGGTGGAGAGAGCTCGCCACCATTGATCGTCTCGGACTTGAACAATATCCTTGAAGATTACTGTGGTCTCGGACACATATGCGAGCCTGTGTTCACTGTCGCCCCACGTTTCCTTGTCTTTTGGGTCAACAGGAAGCACAAAAGAACCTGCATTTCTATACTTCTGAAGCTGATAGCTGCATGGTTTTGTGTAGGATTGGTAATGTTAGACAATGAAGAAAATCAGAAAAAGAAATGCAACTGAAATTAAAGATGCCATTGACAATATCATAAGGACAATGTACTATATGCATAGTAGCACATGCGCATATTCACTGAGATGGATCCCACCTAAGAGATCTTCTAGGACAAATTGGTCAGATTATCCTTCTCATCCGATCTATCGCATTCTTTTGGGCGACCAAAAAACAAAAAGCCAAAACATTCAGAAATACGTTAATGGATCATATGATTAGGATCGTCTAATTGGGTTGATGAAGGTGCTAGCTTTCTAAGTTGGTAAAGTATGTGAGTGTTGATACCAAAGACCTGGGTTCAAAACCCACCTTCACCTACTAACTGCTTACCCACCAAAAAAATCTAATTGGGTTGATATTGGGCTTTTATGAGATCTCCTAGTGGTGAGTCTGGTGACCCTTGCAATGGTTGGTCCCAGTCCCCTGCAGATGGTTCTTATGGTCTTAACCTTAGGTTTCCACAGTAATAAAATAACAGACAGCAAAGACCAGAAAAATGCTCAAGAGGATCTGAAAATGGGAATGTTTATTGGTTAAGATCGTAAATAAAGTATACCGTAGCACTGGAACTGAACCGTAGATAACATTATGGCAAGCAAATCCTCTAAATATGGTATTAAACTGAAAAGCTTACGACACCAAACAAATGAAAGAAGGGTAGATTGAAGAAAGAAGTCCTGGTAAAAATCTGACTAGAACTCATTACTGTTGGCTCATTCTCTCTCTTAGCCATCTAGAAATAGATACCCAGAGCGTAAGAACTCGATTTACTCTACTCATAATTCTTTCCAAGTCAATTCAAACTCGATATAGACTTGAATCAAACTGAAGGGGTAAACCGATTTTAATTAAAACACGTAACACGCTGAATGGACGAATAGTAAAACAGCACCCAACAAAGATCAAACAATGTTTTGGGATAATAAAAGAATGGGATCGTTATATTGGTTAATATCATAAATAAAGTGTCTATTAGTTGTGAAATCCCTCTTAAGTATGATATGAAATTCAACAGCTTTTTTTTGGTGGGGGTTGGGTTAACAGGTATGTGAGGATGGGTTTTGTGCCGAGTTGACTCCTCACAATCAAGACTGATTGAATATAAAGGTTAACTCATTCTTTTAGTTTTATGTTTATCAACTTGTTTAAAATTCCTGGTTTGTATCCAATACTCAAAAACTAAAATAAATAGGCTATCATTTCAGTTCACTACATACCTGAGGTGCAGATCTTCACCGGTCATGAAGGTGAAGGGCGTCTCAATGAAGAGCGTATTAACAAGCTCAGCAGATAAAAACCATGAGCTGGACAGAAAATCAACTTGCACGATCTTGTCAACAGTGATATCATAGGCAGGATCGGGCAAATAAAGTCCTGCTTCCTTTGATCGAAACTTTCTATAGCTCGGGAATGTATAGTCCTTCTGTCTGAAAGGCAAGATCCTCCCTATACTGCCCAACACCGAGTTCTTATACTTCTCAATCCCCGCTACGTGAGATAATATCTCTAGCATCTTCTTGCCAGGGATCATGTCATCATCAAGGATGTATACAAGATCGGCTTCTGTCTGTAGGGCCAACTGAAACCTTCCATAATACTTGAAATCGTAGCTCGAACTAATGAAACTGATCCTCGAATCGTTGTAGCTATCCACAATCCTCTTCAAGGAGAGCTCGTTCGGGCTCCCAAATGAGAGCACCCAGACACTGTGGAAGGGAAGGGTCTGATGAAGTAGGGAATCAAGCTGGGAACAAAGAGTTTTCCTCTTGAAATGGTTTAAAATCACAGTTATTTTTGGGATATTCGGGCCTTTCAATTTCCATTTTGAGCTCATTGCCATCAGTTCGGAGAGAGTCTCTGTCCCAAATGATTTGCTTTGGAACTCCAACAACTCCTTGTAGAGTTCTGTCTTCAACTTGATCATTTGGGCATCATTCGATTTCTTCTGTTGGAAATCAATCTTCTCGTGCTCACAGACCTCGGATGGTGAGATTGGCGGGATTTCGGCTGCAAGGAGGGAAGAAGCTTCTTGGTAGCGTCCAAGAACGTTGGGTGGAATGATGAATTGTTTCCAGTGTTGGGCAATCCTGGCAGCCCATGCAAAATCTGGTTTGGTGCGTAAATCAACAGTAGGGCTCATATAGTACAGAAGGAAGGTGGCGTAGATTGCAAAGGCGAATTGGAGGCAGGTCAGAGCAGTGACCAGGCGAGCAGAAGCACTCTTGTGTGCTCTCATCTTGGTTTTTCCACCCACATAATCGTTGATCATCCCTTCCAAGTAATCCCCACTTCTCATAGTCGGAGTCCGAAGTAAACCCATATCACGAATTCAAAGGCAGAGGAAGGTGATCTACAAAGCAATACAGTATACAGTGTTAAGTAAAAAATAGCCTTAAACAGAGTTGAAACTTCAAACTAACAACTGGAATCCAAACCAAAACATAAGAAATTTACAAAGAATTCAAGCTTGATTATCATTAGACACTCACAACCCAAATCCAAAAAAAATGACCTGAATAATCAGTTTGTCGAGCTTGGAAGACAAAAATCTATGGACTGTGAAGTATTGAACCAATTCAGGCTTGACTAAAACTCTCAGTTTCCTTCTAAACCCAAGCTTCTATGAAACAAGGAGAATTCTAACATCTGAGACACAGAAATCTATAATCACCTCAAGTTCAAATACAATAAACAGAAGCTGCACAAACAATCCGATAGAAGCGATAAACAACTTACAATCTGTGGAAATTTACAGTGGAGTACAGTGCTGTTGAAGATGGATTTGAAGGACCAATGATTTACAACGAGGAAGAGATAAGAAGGAGAGGAAAGGGACTCAGATGGGGAGGAGGGAGAGTTGCAGAGGAAGGGGACTCCCAGATGAGATTATAGAGAAGAAAGCTGTGTTGAATTTTGAAGAGCAACGGATCCTGTGCCAAAGGTATATTTATGTAAAGTTAAGGAAACCCCATGAAAAATGCATCACAGGTCACATGGGTTTAACACTAATTAAAAAATAATTAAAGCGTTGCCTTTACTACTTCTCATACATTTCACCTCTCCGACACCATTAAAAAGCCGGTTTTGATGGCGAGAAAGCAGGCAAACCCTACGTTTTTGGCACAGCTCTTTGCCCTCTTTGTAAACTTCTTTTTTAACTCCTCACTCTATGTGCTAGAAATCTACACAAACCGAAAAATCCATCTTGTTTTCCATGAAAATAGAAGAAAATCCATGAGTCCAAGACATAAAATTCTATTTCTTTTACATAAAATTTGCAGAAAAATCGCAGAAACTCAACCATGGGCTTGGAATTTCTAAATTTGGATCAATATCCATTTACAGAAATACTTAATTTCAATTTTAAGTTTGAACCCATATTTAGTTTTCTAATGAATCATGAATGCTTACTTTCAGTTTTCATAAAAAGTGAACAAAATCCAAAATTTTAATACCTATTTTTAACATTTAAAATATGAAAAAAAATACAATCAAGGGTTTAGAAATTCCAAAAAATGGATCAAACCCCCCCACAACCCAAACCCTAATCCTTACTTAAAAATTCGAACAGAATCGAGAACCAGAGTCCATAAATTTCCTAATAAGAACACACCCACAACAAAGAAACGTATCAAAACTCCTGACTTTGAAATTCCCAAACCATAGTTTTCTCTTCCAAACTCCAAAGAACACAAAGCCCACTGGAACCCAAATCCCCAAAAACCCTAAAACATTAGTAAAATCCTTCAAACCCAAATCCCAAGAACAATAATTTATGTCCGAAGAGGACCAACCTAAAGAAAAAGAAAAAAATAATATATGAAGACAACAGAGAAACTCAACCTTAAGAAAAAAGAAAAACCCAGGGGACCAGAACCCTTTTCTTCTCCAGCAAAGTAAGCTACAATCTCAACCACACCGCCATTAATGGATCCCGAGAGACCGCGTTGAGTTGCAGAGAAGGAAAATATTTGAATAAAAAGTAGAATCTTTAAAGAGATTTATATAAACAAAAAATTCGTATGGTTGACTTAACTTGAATGTATGAATGAAAATCTCAGCAATCTCCGGTAATGCCTTTTTGCCGAACTTAGGCAAGTTGAATGTGTGAAACCATCGCGGAATTTGCTTGCAGAGGGGAGAATTCAAATGGTTTGGTCGCTTATAGAAGAATAAACACTTTATCTACTTTTCTTTTAGTCAAGGTTTTTACAAGGGAGTCGCCATTAGAGTTGCAGAAGGAAAAAAAAAACTGCCATTTTGGTTTCTTTTCAAACTTATTTCGATAAATTTAGAGTTAAAACTAGAAGAGATTTAATCCATTTAAGAATCAGATTGAAGAAAAGAATCCCAACTGCTACTTAAAGAAAAATGGTAGCAGGTGATTAACCAGAAAAAAAAAAAAAAACGCGGAGCTGTTTAGTTGGAAATTTTGGATAAATTTAGAAGATAAAATAGAGGAAGGATAGATTTAGAGGAGAAAAACTAGAGGAGGTTTGGACAAAAAAAAAATGGTTGGTAGTTGGGTCTCTGGAGTCAAATTACTGATATATCCTTGAGAATTCTATTTGATGAGAAACTCACAAGGAGCTGAGGGGACTGAACTCTAGTGGAATCCCCCCAACTTAAGGGTATATTGGTAATTTAAAATTTCAATGAGAGAGAGAGAGAGAGAGATCGCTCAAGAGACGGGATAGCGAAGGCCACTAACTAACTTCCATTTGAAAAAGGCGCCTTTTCTGAAATAACGGAAAGTACCTTTTCTTTGATATGGGCTGATAGATTGAGGGTGGTTTTGAGACTGTAGGTGGCTGTTTGGCCGCAAAGATATACTATCTAGGGCCTGTTTGGTATGTGAGAAAAAGAGTTCCAATGGGGAATATTATCTTGGCCATATATTTGAGCATATCAGTATTTAACAACATTTGGTACTTGTATTAGTTAGCTTACTTCATTTTCTTTGAATTTGTATGGGTCCCACATATTAAAGTAAGTCCAATGTTTTTCCCTTGTGGTAGACAAATTTGTGGGCCCGGCGAAATATTTGGCACGGACAAGTGGCTACTAAACACGCCCGGATGAATATTAGCATGCGCAAATATTTTATTTTTCCGCCGTGGTGGCCTACCAAACATGCCCTAATATAGATATCATTGTGGGAGTCTTCCTTCCTTAATATTGAATAGGGAAACGAAGGTCTCCAAAAATTAACTGTTGAATAGCCTCAATACCAAGGATGAAAGTCTCGGGATCAGAGGCTGGATTGGTGGGCTCCAATCTAGATCGGACCATGATCGGGCCATCTCGCCTGAGACAATGTGAAAATCCATTGTAAAACAGTGATCTGGGGACTTTGAACAATGTCAATACTAACTTGTGGTGGCCCCCATTTGCTAGGTCAAATGCGGAAACCGCTATTCTCATCGAGGAATGATGTCCAAACAGCTGTTAATAGAAAACGTTACACTTTATGAGCTAATATGTATACATTAACTTAAATTTCAGCTTATGTAACTCGTCGACAATATAATTATATAGTATTATTGTTATTTTAATAATTTTTCTAATATATATATACTTTATATGGTCAACTTCTATATAAGTTTGATGATTTTTTTTTAAGTGGTCGATGAGTTACGTCACGTAACACCTATATGCTAGTACTGAAAGTATATTATTAGGCATTTATCAGCTTTTTTCATTGGAAATTACCTTTAATTTGCTGATTGTATTAAACATAACATCTACAATCGAATGGTTATAAATATTAGATCAGTGTGATTTTTAGGATTATATGGTCCATTGAACATTTGGTTAGACGATCTGGACCATTCATCGATAGAGCTAGCTGGTCCATACATAATGTAATTTAAACTTTTCTAGAAGAAATGATTTGTATTAAAATATGATGATCTATTAATTTTTTATGAACATTTATGGGCAAAATTCGCTTTTAGAAAACTTTGTAAATAGAAGATTAAGAGGACCATTAATTTTATTTATTTATTTATTTTTCGAGCCATCCGACCGTCCACTTTTTCCACGTTGCATGGGTCTTACCCATCGAATGTAATAATCGGTGTAATATATGCAATTAATACATGCACGTGAGATACCACACACGCTCACATGTCAAGAATCATTAGGTTAGTCATGATACCCTGATTAAGAAGTCCATCTTAAAAGGGCTAACGTCGTAAATCTTTGGGCTGTTCTTGGATACCGACTTCGGTATCAAAGTTTTGATGCCGCAGTCCCTCAATTTGCCACGTAGTAGACTCTTTTGGGTCCACTGACTCCATGAATATTTGGCCCACATCTTGGTGGACCCACACACCAAAAATCAGCGTGATTGGTAATTTCTAGCCATAGGATTTGAGTACTTTTCATCATGGGCTTTATGAACACGCCTATGAAGTGTTTCAAGCCCATGATGAAAAAGTGCTCAAATTCAATGGCTAGAAATCACTAATCACGCTGATTCTTGGTGTGTGGGTCCACCAAGATGTGTGCCAAATATTCATGGAGTCAGTGGGCCCGAAAGAATCTACTATATGGCAAATTGAGGGACTTCGGCATCAAAATTTTGATACAGAAGTCGGTATCATAGATTTTTCCTAAATCTTTCGATCGGTTTTGTTGTAGTCCTGAGGAGG
This sequence comes from Euptelea pleiosperma, assembly GCA_035048495.1. Classification (NCBI taxonomy): domain Eukaryota; kingdom Viridiplantae; phylum Streptophyta; class Magnoliopsida; order Ranunculales; family Eupteleaceae; genus Euptelea; species Euptelea pleiosperma. The sequence continues at coordinate 35,874,663 of CM068540.1, read as the reverse complement.
ACATCCTCCCTAGATCTACACCATTAGATGGTCCTCGGGATTCATCTGAATATGTCCTGCTCAAGACAATAATATTATTTTCCTCTTTTTTTTAGTTCCCAAATATTGAGTAAAACTTCTATCACGGCGTTCCGACAGATCCTTCTGTCACAACGAAACTCACAGCCTACGTGGCACACTCTTAGTGGACACTGACCGTATGGATGTTTGGCCAGTCCCTCGATGGACCTATAAACAAAAAATTCAGCCTGATTAGTGATTTACAACATTTGGATCTTTGCACCCAATTCTTACCGTTAAAATCAACCTATGACAATAACTTCAATCGAATCGCTTAGAAATCACTAACCAGGATGATTTTTGGTTTAGAGGTCCACTGAGGGACCGGCCAAACATCCATACGGTCATCCTCCGCTAAGAGTGTGCCATATGGGGCTGTGATTTTCATTGTGACAGAAGGATCTGTCAGAACGTTTGATAGAAGTTTTACTCCCCAAATATTCTTCCCTTCTTTTTACCATCTACGGTCAAAAATGTCAACCAAAAAAAGTCAACCTTCAAATATCGTCAGTCTCGTCTGATGGTTAATTAGGCCCCTCCACATCAGAGAGCACTAAGAGAGTTTGACTTGAGCCAAGTGGCAGAATTTGGTAGGCACCAAAGTTTTGACTGACCAAGAAAATGGATGTAGTGGCAGCCACATAAGCAAAAAGGATTGTTTTTTTCTTTATTTATACACTATCTACTAGACAAAAGGAAATGGGTATTGTTTTAAATGACCAAACAATAGAGAAATCTAAGTGGAAGGAAGTGTAAGGGTGACCATGTGCAGACCCTCCATGCATTAATTTACATTTATACCTTGTCTTACACATAGACTTTGTGAAGAATTCGATCTTACATTGTTTAATTTTAATTTTAATTTTTTTGGGTTTGTGGCGTGGTACCTAAGAGAGACTCTCGATGCATTGCACATGGTTTAGAGCCTGTTTCAAGGGGAGTAATAAAGGGGTTTTCACACCCTTAAAAGTCCTACACGGAAGGTATTTGATATTAGGGTTAGCAATGGATCGGGTTCGAGTCGGATTGGTACTGATTTGCTACTGATCTGATAAGAAATTCAATCGATCCAGACCCGATTTGGACCTGAATGGATCAATCGAATTCAGTTTCGGAACTGATATGATATAAATAGATTCGTTTTGGGTTGGGTCCGATCTAATATGTATATAACTAATGGGTGGCTCGTGCCCACGACACTCCCCGACAAATGTTTTGTCAAAGTCGTGTGTGAGTGGCTGAGATCCACCGTCCAGTTGGGTGATAAGATATCGACACTTCTTTGTTGAAGCCTATAAGAGGGGGAGACAACTGAGCTCCCTTTTTATATTGGTCTTCTCAGCTAGTTAATGAACTCACTTTATAGAGACATGGTGTCCTTGGTGCAACAACAAACAGGTTATAGCATCATCGTGGTCCCTTAACGTCAGTCACCGTAATAAGTCGGTCATGTATGAAGAAAAAAAAAGCAGAATATAATATTTTTCATAAAAACCTTAATAATAGCAAAAAAACATTTTTTGTGTCCAAAACAATGGCTGCGATTTTCATTAATTATAATGCTAAACCCATTTTATTTCAAAATTGATCATTATTTTCAAACTAACGTAATGGGGTCAGAGCGTTACCATTACAATGTACGGCTGCATGATACATGTATAACATTCACATGGTAGAATCACAAACTTCAAAGACATTTAAATGAGAAGCATCGAGAGATCAAACCGCACACATTTTTGTCCAGTTATTCGTGGAATAGAAAAAATAAAAATAAAAACACATAATGAGATTCCGGCAATGGTTGCGTAAATGAATATGTGTCAACATGCTAACATAATCCATCATGCATGCAGCTTTATAATTTAGTTGTTCACTATTTTATTCACACACATAAAAAAAATAAAAAATTGAAAAGAATCAAATTATCCGGGGCACATTTAACACAGATTATTATTATTATTATTATTATTATTATTATTATTATTATTATTATTATTATTATTTTTCTGAGCATCTCAACAAAAGGTGTTTCTTCTAGAAGAACTTGTAGCCCTAAAAAGCATTTTTATTGCAAAACGAGCTTTAATAATGCTAATTAATTAGCTTAGTGGTGGTACACATTACACAGTGCACTAGCCCTAAACAGGCTTAATGCTCATGACCACCTAAAAAAAATATTTATTATATATTTGAATATTTAAGACAATTTTTAAAAATTGGATCTATTAAGAATCGAAAATGGTGGTGCCGTACATAAAGTTCCAATCCAAACAAAGCCACTTAAAAGTAGGGAAGTTAAGTGGTTTTAACTTTTATTTATAGTATTTCAGCACCTTATTTTAGTATGTTGTCTTGATCTTCACTCATATTCCTGTGTTCCGGATCATAATCGTGCCCAATTTCCTCCTCTTTTCACCAGAATCCCATGGCCCCACGAAACACCAACTTATTTTCGCGGTCTATGGGACTAGTGGCAGGGAAAACATGGAAGGCTGATCACAATTATTTAGCCCTTTGAATCATACCTACCAGCCAACTAGCACAATTGGTTGGGGTCATAGTTCGAAGTCTCGGCCAATCTCGTTTTGGATCGGGCAATCAGGATTGGGATCAGAGTCCACCAATCCAATCCAAATAATGGATCGTCTCATCTGATATCATTGTTTCCTAAAGAAGTCTCACGTTCTCTCGAGTGAGATGTGCCGATACCGTTCTGGATCAGATCGATTTGGGTTAGGATTGGAGCCCACCGACCCAGCCTCCGATCTCGAGATGTTGAACCATGGTTGGTGTGCATCTTCATGGTTCAAGCCTTGAACCCACAGGGCAGGTTTCCTCCTGTGCTGTAGGTGTTAGGAGTAGATATTGTAGCTGTTTTGCCTTAGCCCTGTGGGCTTAGCCTACTTGGGAACTGAATAGTCTAGCAGTTAGAATTGGCTGCCCGTACCAAAAAAATAGAAAATTTTGATCCTGCAACTTATAGTTAAGCGCCACCTATCCTGATCGTAGTGAGTTCGGGTCCTCTAATCTGATCCATTAACACATCATGCCGATAGCTTTCTAACTATATTATTTTTACAACAAACTAACTTATGAATTGTGTTACGATCCTAAAGGTTAAGACTTCAAATTTCTGCACCTCTATCACCTAGGTGCTTTTGGTCAATTGGTTTCGGTCGTAACATTTGGTATCAGAGTCAACCTTATGTCACATGTTCAAGTCATGGGAGGGGCAACCTGAGAAAAGGGCTACTTGGAGGTTTATTCAAAAAAGAGAAAAATAGGGCTACTAGAAAAAAAAAATTTGGGAGCTCGCTCAAAAAAAGTGAGAAAATAGGGGTATCGGAGTGAAAGCTGCCTCAAACTGAGTAGGCCACCATGGACGTTGGTGGAATGGTACGATCCTAAAGGTTAAGACTTAAACTTTCTGTCACCTCTATCACTTGCTTTTGGTGCATTGGTCTGGGTCTTTAAGAGATTGAAAGATGAGGTTTTGCAAAATAAAAAAAGAAGTTGTAGGTAAGCAGGTAAAAACTGAGTAAAAGTTGGGAAACTGAAAAAAATTAGGGGAGAATTTTAAGGAAATTGAGAGCGTTCGTGTAATTCTGACGTTAAACCCAACAGCCCTTCTCATAACAAACGGAAACTGATTTATTCTCTCCGAACTCACTCCCCCCCTTTAGACTCGGACCCATTTCTTTCTCCTGCCCAAGAAAAGTCACAACAAAAGAAAAAGACGAAAAAACCATCTTCACTCCTTTCTTTCTTCATTTTGTTTTGGTTTCCTTTCCTTACTCTCTTCTGTTCTTCCTTCTGAGATTTCTCCATGTTTACAAAAGCTTTAACGCTGCCCAAATCAGAATAATACATGGCATGCATGAAGTTGGGATCCAAAGCTGAAGCCTTTCAACGCGAAGGCCAAACATGGTAAGCCTTTCTTGCTTCAATTTTTTTTTTTTTTGGTTTTGGGGGTTTTGTGTGTTGGGTTTGTGATAAAATTAGGAAAAATGAAATGGGTTTTATTTATTTATTTTTGGAATTCAAAATTTGGGTATTACATGCATCCGAACGTATTATTACTGTGATGTATAATGTAACTTCTTGGTGGTGTATGTGTATGTTGAATGCTGAATGTATATATGCAGATGAGCTAGCATGTATGATGTAATGCCATGGGTTTAATTCTAGTTTACCCACAGAAGAATTTATTTTTAGAGAAATTCAGCTGTGTTCTTCAAAAAGAATTTAACACTATAAACCCACCAATGCGAGTGATGGGGGCGGTCAGAGACATTTGTATAAAAAGTTGATCCACAATGCTGGCCTTGCAGGCTGGGTGACCTACATTGCTAGATTTCAATTAACAGAATTTGTCCTTGATGATTTATGTGTCTTTTATATATGTATCTATGTGCATAAACATACCTGAAACAATTATGAGAATTTTTGACATACCCCCCCATGTTATCTTTAAAATTTGACATACCCCCCCACAATTTGAAAAAGCTGACATACCCCCCTATGACTCGGTCCACTGTCATTTGACCAATGTTGACCCGAGTTGACTACCTAATTTTGTATTAAAGGATGAAAGTGCCCTTGTCTTCAACCTTAGAACAAGGGTTTGGGTTTAAGCCAAAACCCATACCCCAACCCAAAAAAAAAAAAAAAAAAAAACTTATAAAGGAATGAGATTTCTTTTTACGGATTTTATTGTAGAATGAAATTTTAAAATTGAGATAACCCATCTTTCCAAAATCCACATCTCAAAAGTTCGAAATATAAATTGCTTTGTCATGTTTTTCATTTTTGTTAATGAAAATTTTAAAACTAAAATTATATACTCTGTGTGTTTTTTATTTATTTATTAAACCTTGGGTTTAAAATTATTGACGGAGTGGTGGCCAGCGGGCCATGAGACTCCAGTGGGTTGGTCGCCGGCAATGGGCGGCCAACCCATTGGAATCTCTTGGCCAGCCATCCCCACAGCCGTTTGATTTGGGGTTTGGGTTTTGGCCCAAACCCTTGTTCCAAGCTTGAAGACAAGGGCATTTTTGCAATTTAATACAAAATTTAGAAGTCAACTCGGGTCAACACTGGTCAAATGACAGTGGACTGAGTCATAGGGGGGGTATGTCAGCTTTTTCAAATTGTGGGGGGGTATGTCAAATTTTAAAGATAACATGGGGGGGGGGGGGGGGGGTATGTCAAAAATTCCCAACAATTATTTGTGGACTTCAGTACTACTCTCACTCCTTGTAAGCTTATGTTAAAGTTCGATATACCAAAGGTTCTATGAGTACCCAATTGAATTACATCTAGATTGGGTTACCTCCTTGACTTAGATTTCACTTGTTTTATAAGAAACAAAATTCCCTCCTTGATCAGTTTTCTTTTGCTCGAGTCAATTCCTCTAGTCAGGACCTTAGAATCACCTCTTCAACAAAACAAACTTTGCTTGCTTCCCTAGAATCCTGAACCCATGAGATGTTGTCGTATTCACATCCTCGTGTAGATCAGTGTTAGAAACTCATTCTTTGTGTCTAGTTCCTAACAACAATCAAGAGTACCGCTTGTACCAAATTTAGCCTTGCAACAAGTGCAACATCCCTAATCTACATTACAAGTCTTGTTAGAAGCGATTACTTTGTTTCTGTCAATAGACTATCTATTTATACTTAAAAGAGTATACTTCCCACTTGTGTCATTTTCCATGCTAACTCTTCTCCTCAACTATTGATTCCATTTGGATGTTCCCCAAAACTTAAAGGATTACAAGATTAAGAGATAGAAGGAACATAACAGCTACAGGAAAGAGATTAATGTAGGTGGGACAAAAATGAGTGATAGTGTTAGATGTGCAGATTCTATTTCCTTGGCATAATGTAATAGGAAAATCAGAGTGAACAGGGTTAGAAGGAAGAAGTGAAGATGACTCGATAAAATGAAGATTTTTTTTTCTTTTTTTCTTTTGGTTGTTGCATCTTATTGTGGAGTATAAGGGAAAGTAATCTGATTCTCAGTCCCATTCTCTTGAAGATATCATTTGCATTGATACTTGCCTCTTTATCAGATTGCAAGGCCCTCACTTTTGCATTGACTTGGGTTTGAATTATCTCATAAATATCTCAAGGATTGTAACCCCATCCTTATATTTATTAAGGTATGTCCAAGGAACCTGAGACTGAGCATCAGGACTACAGGGGAGGGTCCCCAAAAATCAATTTGAATAACAACAAAAGGAAAAACACTATAAAATGCTGGTGTATACATAGTATGACACTGATTAGATGATTGACATGCTTCAAATTGCAAATTCACTTGATAAACTGACTCAAATTAGGAACCAAAGATTGTAGAGATGACAAAGACAAGTGACTTAGAAGCGATTGCCATCGGTTAACACTTCCCTTATTCCAAATTGAGGCAAGTGGAAATGCTAAAGATATCCATCATCAAGGAGCTACGATTTGGCTAATTCATGCCTTGCCACTTGTCCTCCTCTAGTCCTTGTCATCAGTGCTGAAAAGCATAATGTAAAAGGAGAGACAGATTGATCCTTTTCTTGTAGAGGCAGAAAAAAAATCCATTTACTTTTCTATCCCCCTCAGCAAGGAAGTCCTGATGAAAAAGCAGTCCCAGTGTCATGCTTTTTGAAAGATCTTGAATTTGTGATATGGTCGGGCTGCAACATCTCATATCATCCAATTCCTCCCTAGATATAAGTCAGCAAACTTGACTATAAGACATGCTTCACTTAGAAGTCGTGCTTGGTTTTTTTTCTTCTTTTTTTATTTTCTTTTATTTCTTTCATTTATTGTTGGAAAGGCTACCTTGAACACATCTTTTTGCAGGCTTTGCACAACTGGGCTTCCAAGTGATGTTGTTGTCGAAGTTGGAGAAATGACCTTTCATCTTCACAAGGTGTGTTAGTTCAGTCAAGTTTGATCCCTTATTCTTTTGCTTACTTAAGCAAGTTTTTCTTTTCCTGTATATCCACTTAAATGCAAAATAGTAAACATTGACTTCATTATAAAGTTTTTCAGTGAAAAATCAAAATTAATTCAGAGAAGTCTAGGGAAGTTTTGCAGAGATTTGATAATTAGGGGAAGTTAAGGGATTATTATAAACGGAAGAAACATAAATTGATATTTCATGAAATAATAAAACAAGCATGAAAACATACTCAACTTATTATATCACAAGAAACAAATATTTGGAGTAACAAACGCAAGATCAATAATGTTTAATACATAATGGCATATGTTTTGAAATATTAAGACTGTGAGAGCCAATGTTATATGGTTATTTGCTGAAAGTCCTGTCATCTAAGTACATAAAAGGGCCCAAAACAATCTACTTAGGGGCCTGCCTGATAGAACTTTTGTGCAATGTAGCTGTAGTACTAGGTCCACGACATGATGTAATACCAGTTGGTGTAGTTACTTACATATTGCGCATACAGTCACGAGCACACAGTCCCAAGCATTTGGATCAGGATCCCAAGGCTATGAACAATATCCCATCTACTATGAGTGGTTTGTGTGACTACATCAACTAGTATGATTCTATCATGTCGAGGTTTCAATACTACAGCTACATTTGCCTAACAGTTTTACTAAGCCCTTGAATAGGATGTAGATGACAAGGAGGGTTGTAGATCCACGTCGTTATGACCTACTCAGGTCATAAGTGTGAGATAAATGTTTGAATAAAATCATTAAAGCAAAATGTGTCTTAAGGAGTTTTGAACCGAGGACCTTTACTTACATTGATTTTGTTCTACAAACTTTTAAAAGGACTTTGAATTGAAAACTTTTGGAGGGAAATCAAAAGTGCTTCTACTCTTTAAAGTCAAAAGTTTTCTCAAAACTTTTGGTCCCACATTGCTTGGGAGTGTGGAGATCCTTAAGTATATAAGAATGAGAGTTGGCCCTAAAGGATGGAACCCTTGGGTCTCCCAATTTTGGTGCCCATTGGGCACAACTATGCATCTCATTAGCCATACACAAACACACACGCGCCGAGCCAGATCTGGTCTGGTCGTGGGTCTGGTCATTAGCCCTGGGCTCTTGTAAGCCCAACTTATCTTGTTGGGCTAAAAACCTCTGATTTTGCTTCTCTTTAATTAAAACGTTTTTAATTAATTTTATTACCATTCATCGTATTTAATAGATTTAGTATCGTTACTTTTTAGCCCTTAATGAGAGTTATTAGGGATAAACGACTCTCTCTTCTACCTCTATATAAAGAGAGGTTTAAGGGGGTTGAAAATATGAAAACAGACACCATTGTTTTATAGAAAGCTTCTCTTCTTCCCCCCTTTGGTTTTTTCTTGATTATTGAGTACGTCTACAAAGGGATTCTTCATCTGCTGTACTTGAAGTACTAAGTATCTTGGGAGGTGAATGCCTGTGAAGCCTAAAAGTACCAAGGCTTTGACCGAGCAAGGGGCGTCTAATCACCTCAAATACAACGTTATTCTAACGTGGCGTCTAATCACCTTAAGGACAACGTTATTCTAACGTGCCTCTACCGATAAATTCATCTTCTTTATCTTGCTATTTTTCTTTGTCCCTCTCAATTTCTGTTTCCTGGTTTTCATTTCTATTTCTTGTATCATAATTTAATTGTTTTGAATATACATCTATCCTATATTTCCAACAATCTTAAGGTGATTATATTGGTTGTTATTGGGACTAATTGAAAATGAATCACCCTGAGAAACCATAAACTTTTCATGGTAGAAACTTTAAGAGATGGCAAATGAAAATGCTATTGTACTTGTATACGTTGAATTTAGTTCACATGCTTACTGAAATTTGACCTATAACTAAAGAAAATGCTGAACTTACACAATTAGAAAATCATAAGAAATGGGATCAATCCTATTACATGTGTAGAACTATATACTAAATTGTATGATTCCTATTCTGTATGATGTTTATATTCATTGCAATACTACCATAGAATTATGGAATGCTTTTGAAAAGAAAGTACATAATAGAAACATTTTTTAATTAATTTTGATACCGTTTATCCTATTTAATATATGTACAGTTACTGTTTAGCCCTTAATGAGAGTTATTAGGACCAGTGTTTTTAAATGATAAGGCGTGAGGCCTCTTTAATAGAAACATTTTTTAATTAATTTTGATACCGTTTATCCTATTTAATATATGTAGTATTGTTACAGTTTAGCCCTTAATGAGAATTATTAGGACCAGTGTTTTTAAATGATAAGGCTTGAGGCGAGGGGCTTCGCTAGCCAAAGGGTGGTTGTTGCTGGACTGTTGAAGAACCTAGAATATGTAGAACAGAAAACAGAGGAAGAAGAAGACGAAGAAGAAGACGAAGGGGTGTTGGACTGCGGACTGCTGAAGAAGAAGAAGAAGAATGAGAAGGTGTACCTTTCACCTTGGGACGTTGATGTTCTTTGCTGACGTGAAAGAATGGATGCTGGTTGGAGACGTTGGTTGCTGTTATTTTTAAGGTGTACGCCCAGTCCAAGAGGCATTGTAAACACCTTTTTATTGAGCCTCAGAGCGTTTTTTTAGAGCTTCGCCCTGAGGCGCGCCTCGAGGCGTATGCCTCACACGCCTTTTAAAACACTGATTAGGGCCAAACGTCTCTCTCTCTTCTACCTCTATATAAAGAGAGGTTTGAGGGGGTATGAAAAATACGAAAATAGAGACCATTGTTCAACAGAAAGCTTCCTTTCTTTCCCTCTTTGGTTTTTTCTTGATTATTGAGAATGTCCACAAAGGGTTTGATTCTTCATTTGTTGTACTTGAAGCAGTGAAGAAGGGTAGTTGTATCTTGGGAGGTGAGCGCTTGCGAAGTCTGAAAGTACTGAGGTTTTGACCGAGCAGGGGGTGTCTAATCACCTTAAGGACATCATTATTCTAGGAGGCCTCTACCAATAAGTTCATCTTTTCTGTCTTGCTATTTTTTTTGTCCATCTCAATTTCTGTTTTCTGGTTTTCATTTCTATATCTTCGATTATAATTTAATTATTCTGAATATACATCTATCCTATATTTCCAACAATAAGTAAGTTTTTTTTTGTTTTTTATATACTTAGATGACATGATTTTGATCAATTAACTATGTTATTTTGGCTCTCAGTCTCAATATTTCAAATACCTGTATTAGTATGTACAGGTATCTGGTATGTACTAAACACTACTGAGCTTGCATTTGTTACTCCAGTAGTGTGTTCTCATGCTTGTTTTATCAAAACCTAACATTTCATTTCTTGTTTTTAATGTGTTTACACCAGTTCCCTAAACTTCTCCAATTACCAAAATTTTTGCAAAAAATCCTTAAATTTTCCGAATAAATTCCTGGATTTTGAACGTATTATGTTACAAATATCAAATCATGAACAGTACCAAAATTTAATGATTTTTACTGAATTATTCGAATTAATATGTTCGATTTTTTTCGTAAAATTTGGTAAATTTTCTATTCCAGTTACAATTCAATTCGTTCAGTAAAAATAGTATTTGATTCACCTGAATTTTGGAATTAAATTGATTTGTAAAACCATGCATATATTGTTGTACGTATGTACTAGCTAGCATGATTTTTTGCTTCCTAGCGATAGAACTTGATGGAATAGACATGCCTAACAGCACCTTTTATTCCTCCTTTTTTGTCCAGTTTCCATTGCTTTCCAGAAGTGGGGTATTAGAAAAGCTAATTGAAGATTTTTCCAGTGGAGATGGACCAAGCTGTGTTTTACAGCTTCATGACATACCTGGTGGAGCCAAAGCCTTCGAGCTCATAGCCAAGTTCTGTTATGGTGTTAAAATAGAACTAACTGCCCTGAACGTGGTCAGTCTACGATGTGCTGCTGAGCACCTTGAGATGACCGAAACTTACGGAGAGGGAAATCTCATAAAACAGACAGAGGATTTCTTCAATGAAGTCTTCAGCGATTGGGCTGACTCCATCAAAGCTCTCGAAACATGTGACGAGGTTCTCCCACATGCAGAAGAGGTCCACATTGTCTCAAGATGCATCAACTCCTTGTCAATGAAAGCTTGTGCAGATCCCAGCTTATTTGGTTGGCCTGTATCAGGACAAAATAACATGCAGAGCCCTGGGGGCAATGTATTTTGGAATGGAATACGTACAGGATCTAAGCCGCGATCGGTGGGTGAGGATTGGTGGTATGAGGATGTGTCTTTCCTTAGTTTACCTCTTTATAAGAGGCTGATCTTGGCTGTTGAATCAAGAGGGATGAAACCTGAGAGAATTGCCGGATCCCTCATGTTCTATGCAAAGAGGTATCTGCCTGGACTGACTAGGTATGCGAGCTTCAAGGAGAACATGAACCGTGTTAACCCTGGATTTTCAGCCCCATCGGCGAGCGATCAACGTGTTCTCCTTGAAGAGATTGTGGGGTTACTGCCCAATAAGAAGGGAGTCACGTCGACCAAGTTTTTGCTCAGGGTGCTCCAAACTGCAATGATTTTACACGCGAGCCCATCATGTAGAGAGAACTTGGAGAAAAGGGTGGGGGCTCAGTTGGACCACGCTGCGTTGGATGATCTTCTCATACCAAACACAGGCTACACAGTGGAGACCCTTTATGATACCGACTGTGTTCAGCGGATTCTTGATCACTTTACGTCAGTGGACCAGGCTGCAGTTGGTTCTTCTCCTTGTATAGTTGATGAGGGGCAGTTGATGGAAGGGTCCACACCACTGACCCCAATGATGTTGGTGGCCAAGCTAGTGGATGGGTACCTTGCAGAGGTTGCGCCCGATGTTAATTTGAAGCTCCCAAAATTTCAGTCACTCGCAGCTCTCATCCCTGATTATGCTAGGCCACTTGATGATAGCATATATCGCGCAATTGATATATACCTCAAGGTAACAACATCTTGGTTTTATGTGTGTGTGTGTGTGTGCATGTATGGGTATCTATTGGCTCAAGCAGGCCAACACTCATAAATTTTTTTACAACTGATATAGAGTGTGCCAACACATGCATGTATATATATCCATGGAGCCTCCACTTTCAAATACCTAGTTCATTTATTCATGCGTATATATAACAATATCTCTGTACACATCTGAATCTCAACAGTTATTTCTACTTAGACACTGCTTTCATGGATGCAGAGAGTTGCATGCATGGCATGGACAATATATACATATACACACACATAATATTTTTCAAAATTTAAATAATACATGGAGAATGTATCATTGTCGGAAATAGTTGCGAGGTGTCTGACTTGGCGACTTTGACAGGCCTTTTTTGGTTGACATCTTTATCATTCTTGCAAGTAATAAAAAACTATACATTATGTATTCAATAATTCAAAATAATATATCAATAGTTAACAAAAATTTAAAAATATGGAAATGTACATGATTCCTTATTTCTCTAATTTATCTCTAATGCCTCTTCAAAATAAAATCAACTATCTTATAAAAAAAAAATCAACTATATGCTGTTTTATCTTCTTCAATTGCCAATTAGAGTATATGCCATATTTATGATGTATTATATGCCTGTACTTGTAATCATTCAAGTGTAACATACATAAAGACAAACGTAGACAGGTAAACCTTTCATTGTCTTCAGTAATGGATTAGTTAAGGTCTAATCCTAGCATCTTACACCGTCACCATGCACTGGTGTTGCACATCAATCTTGAGACTTCTCAAAACCAGTTTGGATGGATGCAAGTTTAGATAGTGCAAAATGAGATGGGCTGAAAATGGTGTTGAAAAAAGAGATTTATTAAACAAGTTTGTGCGAGCACTGTTTGGAGGTTGGTTTGGTGGATGGTGCATATTGCAAGGTGCGAACCAGCGCCATCCAAATGCATGAATCGCAAAATGCAGTTGGCACAAATTGAAAAATATCTCCAGCTGTATTTTGTGGTACATCCAAATGGATCCTTTATTATGAAGTAGTTTATTTTATAACACGAATGGCGGTGTAAGATGTTAGATATATATTCAATATTCACGCTAGGTCCTTCTTTCAGTTTTGAATGTGCTAACACATTTCTTGACTTCAGGCACACCCCTGGCTCACAGACTCCGAGAGGGAGCAGCTTTGCAGGCTCATGAACTGCCAAAAGCTTTCTTTGGAGGCCAGCACCCATGCAGCCCAGAACGAGAGGCTACCTCTTCGAGTAGTCGTCCAAGTCCTCTTCTTTGAACAACTTCGGCTCCGTACGTCGATTGCTGGCTGGTTCTTTGTCTCTGACAATGTTGAGAACTCGCATGGCCCAAATGGGAACCTTGCACTACCCATGAACAATGGGTCCATCCAGCTGGATCCTGTGCAGAATGGGAACGAAGGCCAAGTTGTGGGCATTGATGACATGAGGCTGCGGGTGTCTGAGCTTGAGAAGGAGTGCTCGAGCATGAGACAAGAGATCGAAAAACTGGGGAAGACGAAGAGTAGTTGGAACATCTTCTCCAAAACATTTGGGTATAAAAAATCACAGCCTAGCAATTCCAAAGCACCACCACTAGCTGTGAATGGACAACAAAATCGCGAAAACAGTGAGTTGGTTGATTGAATTTTGAAAGCAAAGACTAACAGAAATAACATTCTTTTTGTTTATTCTTTTCTACCTGTTGAGAGCTATATAGGTCTGATTTTTCTGTTTGTGGATTTATTACTGATTAGGACCACTGTAATTATGCTTAAGTGGTAGGTTGTAATCCAATTCCTTTGTAATTGATTGTCCCATTTTCTCTTGCAAACTTCTGTTCTAAGTTTTTCGGGAAAGCATCGTATAACTTGCAAGCTTTTTTTCTTTTCTTTTCATTTTTTTTTATAGTTGTCCTGCAGGTTCCGACACCGTGGATCACACAATGGTGTGCGATCTGTTATTAATGGGAGGATAACGGGATGCGATCATGTTATTATAACTATGATAGAGCTGGAACTCTTACCATATATAATTACAGTAAACTCTCATTAATCCAATTGCTGAACTCTACTAGATTCCTATCTCAAATTCCAGCTTGATGGGATGATATTAAACATTCTGTTTGTTGCATTCTTTTGAATCAGAACCAAGAAAAGAATTCCATCTCTTTTATGATTTGGGTAATTTTATTGCTCAACAGACAACAAAGATGCAAACACAGGACACAGAGATTTACGTGGTTCCCTCAAGATCGAGGTACGTCCCGGGTCAGGCATAGTGGAATCTGTTTATGATGGAGGGTAATTTTTATTTTTATTGCCCTGTGATGGAGGGTACTTGGGCAACAATGAAGCTACCTTACTGCGACTATTAATCCCGAGGGGTCGGTACACAATGGATCTGTGCTATTTCAATGAAGGTGGGTTCCATTACATCCTCGATCACATCAGGGAGCTATTAAATACAAGGTTTCCAGGCATCACCACCAAGTTTAAATGTCTGTTATAACATTATAACGGACATATAACGTTACCATTATGTCCATTAGAACAGCCGTTGTAATAGGTCACATTGATAAAAAAAAAAAGGGTATTTTAGTAACCCCCCCTGAAATTTGAAAGTAATTAGTAATACCCTCTTGAACTTTCAAACTTTTGGATTACCCCCCTTGACCTCGTTTAACAATGGTTGACTTAAGTTAAAACAGACTTGAATCCGACCTCGTTAGCATTGCACTTACAATATTATGGCCATCACTTCATAGTTGCATTAACAGGCGCATGACGCATGTCACATTTTAATGCTAGTCAAATGATGTTTAAACTAGGTCAAGGGGGTAATCCTAAAGTTTGAAAGTACAAGGGGGGTATTACTAATTACTAATCTTGGGGAGTGCCGGGGGCACGGGCCACCTACTAGTAAACAATGAAATAAGGTTCTAAACTAATTTTAGTACTTAAATTAAGTTGTTGGCAGGAGTCGATATGTTCTCCTATGTATCGTCTCAGTAGCTTATCAAAACAAGACATCACAGCTTAGATGAACTGAAACTAAACAAGATTTTCAACTGGCTCCAAGAAATGTCGTAGTAATCAAGAACACAGATATTGAAGTGGTGCCATATGAATTAAAAGAAAATATTTCAAAAAAAAAAGTGATGTGGACCCCACATAAACATATGGTCTTGATTATGCAACCTTCACCTTTGAGATTCTAATCCATGCACCATTAATTAGGTTAATTAATCAAAATATCTTCTTTTTTTTTTTTTTTTTTTTTTATAATAAACAAAAAGTATAATTTTTTTCTTTTTTAACCTGATCTTCATGCTAATCCATTCTCCTTTGAACTAAAACCACTCCTATAATGATCTCTCTGTGATCTTTACACTCACCAATCTTTTTATTATTATTATTATTATTATTATCATTTAAAATTTTCAGTATCCGCCTTTTACGTACTATATCTTATCAAGAACGGCAAAAAAACTATGTGTGGCTAATTGCGATAGCCGCCTCGGCTCATCAAGATGCAAATTATCCACAAAATTAAGTTATTAAAAGTCTCAATCTAGATGTTGGCTCACTTATAGACACCTAATCAAGACTTTTTTGATTCCCAAATATGGGGATTAAGAATTTAGCATTGAGAGAGTGGGGTCCATTTTGGCATGGTGGGGCTGATGATTGTGATCATCCCTATGCGCGTGTTAGCACAGTTAAATCAAGTACAATGCAAGATTTTTGAAACTTAAATGAAGCTTAGCATAGTAACGTGTCTTTTGGAGAGAGGGAGGGTCGTGTGTTCGAGAGGTTAATGTAAGATGTGCTTGAAACTTAGGCATACCGTGCACACTCGAGGTTAATCTGTGCCGCACATCTGGGTGTCAGTGCTTTGTCGATGGTATATATACCAGAGAATATATTGCAATAAATTGTGTGAGATACACCTTGAACTGTTGTAATGTTCTATATAAGAGCTTTGAGTAGATTTAGTAGGTCTAGTATTGTGGACCGGGTTCACATTGGATTTGTAAGCCCACTAGTCCTCGTTAGGGCTTTCAATGGACCGAGTTCAGATTGGATTCGTAAGCCCAGACCTAATCCAATAGCTTATCAAATCACAAATTCAGATTCAAACCTAACTCGATTTGATAAACTATCGAAACTTATCGAATCAGATAGGAGCGACCTAACATTGAGTCGATTTGATGCATAAAGGTATTGGATCTGATTTAAAAAAAAATAAAAAAATAAAAATTTGTAAATCAAATAACAAATGGTAAATTATTCGTTTCATTAATATAACATATTTCATTAACAGTATATAAAAACAATATTATATATATTTCCTTAATAATATCGGATGAGTCATTATCAGATCAGATCAAGTGGACCTAGAACAGATTCAATAGCTTATCGGATCACGATTCCTAGGTCTATACCTGATATCCGATGTCAGATCCGTTATCGGGTCGAGTCAATCCATTGACAGCCCTAATCCTAGTCGAGCCACACCAATTACAAGTCAGCTCGATCAGTTTATGAGCCATTGCAATCAGCTCGACTCGTAGCTAATCCACCATCACTGCCTCGATCAGTTACAGCCCCTGAGCTTCCGTCACTACCAGCACAAATAGCGAAATTCAACAGAGCCCGTGCACCACGCATCTTGTAAGCTGCACGATCATAAGCCATCGCGGCCTCCTCAGCCGTATCGAACGTTCCAAGCCATACTCTAGCTCCCTGGCGCGCCGAGTCACGAATTTCAGCCGCGAATTTCCCCCATGGCCGCTCTCTCACTCCTCGATAGTGCCGCCCAACTCGTTTCTTCTTCGTCGGCGTGGCGGTGGGAGTCTCGTTTGCTGGCTTTGGTTTAGGATTCGGCTTGGCTGGAGCCGCATAAGCCGTTTCAGATACAGACTGAGTCGTTGGCGTGATCGGCTGCCACCCTCTCATCGTGGCTTCCTGCAAGACTCCATACAAAACCATGTCCTCGGAATCGTTCTCATTTAAAGGTAACTTCTCCCAACCACCTGAAACACTAGGGCTCGGGCAACCGTTATATTTAACGGCCACACTCGAAAAATCTAACGACGTAATTTGGTTGCTGCTATGAAGATGATAATAAGCTGAGGCCGGTAAATTCAACGGCGCAGGATGGGTATTCTTTGCCACGTTATCCTCCACGTCAGCGAGGAGCGTAAGGCATCCTCCTTCGGCACAGTCGAAAGCTAAGGCGCTCTGGACGAATTTCTCGTCCTCGTTGCCGTTGATTTCTTCTTCCACTGAAGAATCAGAACCATCAGTTTTCCGGCGCTTGGACGGTGGAGAAAGAGAGGAATCATATGAGTTGCAGTCCGTCAAAGAGGAATCAGATGGAGAGTGAAGGACGAGATTGGATGGCTGCATGGCTCGGTCAGATCCTTCTAGTAGGTGCGATCGTATGCGATCGAGCGCGGTTTCCATGGTAACGAAAATAGTAGTCGCCGGTGGAAGAATGGCAGCGGAGCAGGAATTTGCTTTTTGCCGTGTTGGATGGGAAGACCTTATTTATAGGCGGAAAACCCATTCCTTTTGGATCGTTACCGTTAACTAACACTGTTAGGCTCTTTTTGTCAACCCCTTTCGAAAAAAGTTTTAATTAAACTTATTTCATAATTTAATTCAAAGATTTAGTGCTGTCAATGGATCGAAAGAGTTTGACGGAAGGTCCTTTCATCCAAATAATATGTAAGGACTCTGAAAAGTCGCCACCTACACATTTATATTAATTAAAATTTAAAATTATTTGTCTTTCTGTACACATGGTGACTTTACTTTTGAGAGTCTTTTTTCCAGTCGGGCTTGCTTCACCCATTTGGTTGACGCATCTCCTTAATCCCCCCGCTATCATCTACTGACACGGGTAGCAACTTTAATAACCGGAGCCAGTCGTCCACGTGTAAATGATATATTCTCATAATTTTACGAAAAAAGCTGTTGGATTTGTTATTTGATAAGTAAGTGGATAAGAGGAAAGCTTTATAGGAGAAAAAGATTGATGCATGGTCTCCACCTACATATTTTTTGTAAATTAAAGTTTAAAAAATTATTTGTCATTTTGTGCATATGGTGGCTTTTTAGAGTTTCTGCCTCAGTTTGGATGGAAGATCCGTCTATCAAACTTTTCCACATTTTTTAAGCAATGAAGGGTCAGATCATGTACCTCTTTATTCACCACGTACTCATTCTAAATTTAAATTTCAGTTTTTCAAGTTGTTTTTTCAATGAGTAACGCATGGAGTACGTGGCAAACAAGTAGATTTGGTACCTGGGTAAATTAATTCTATTATATATGGAAAGGATGCTTCCAACGCACTAAAAAACAAACAAAAAAATACATTGCTGATAGATAAAGAGGTTGGCTTTTATAGCCGTGTTTATGGGGATCGTCCGATCTTGAGTCCTATAGCCTGATTTCAGAAAGGACCAATCCTTTTGAATTTGGAGTTGTCTTCGAATGATCCAAATTGAGATCGGTGCCCACTAATTCGGTACCTGATCCGGATACCTACATCACATAGTTTAAAAAACGAAAAATTTCTGAAAAGAAAATAAAATTTAAATAATTTACAAAAAAGAATACAACTTTTCTCAAATCCCTAAAAAGAAAACGAAACGCCATTTCAAAGGGCGTTTCGTCAGGCTGTCAATCGAATCAGTCGTCGACTGACTAACGAATGACTGATGGCTGACACGCCTGACAAACGCCCTTTTAAAGGGCATTTATTCTTAAGAAATGGTTTTTTAAAAAACGTTTTTATGGAAAAAACACCTCTGCCAGGCGACGACTTAAATTCCTCTTAAGTCACTTTCATTTATTCTCCCGCCTCTCCTCTCTCTGTGCTTTCTCCGGCGAACTCTCCCCTCTCTCTCTCCGGCGGTCTCCTTGCGGCCTCCTTTCTCTGATCGAAGCGGCCTCCTCCGATTAAAACTCAAGTTTGTTTTTTGTTTTTTTTTGGTGGGGCTTGAGGGACCCCCATTTTGGCCTACACAGTAAAAATCGACGACCCATAATTTCTCAACTTTTAAACCAGTCTACGAATATCGGAATGATTTGAATTTTTGTGAGGATGATCTCCTCACCATAGAGATCATCCTTACCAAAAATCAGCCATTGATTCATCTTCTAGGTATGCCAAAATGGGCGTAAAAATTGGGGTTCCGTGTGTTTTTTGGGCTCAGGCTCCGGTGTTACAGGACGCAATATTAGCCACATGGCACATTCTTAGAGGACTCTGACCATGTGGATGTTTGGCCAATCCCTAAGTGAACCTACAAATCAAAACTCAGCCTGATTAGTGATTTATAGGCGTTGGATTATACTTATTTTCATGGGTTGATCTCAACTGTGAGAATTTTGGAGGTTTTAGTACCTGAGATCTTTTCATTTGCCGAAGCGGCATTTTTGGTAGTCACCATTGTCATCTGGGCTCACAGACCGCATGGATGTTTAGCCCACTCCTTAATAGACTTTCATACAAAAAATCAGCTTGTTTAATGATTTTTAGCCGTTGATTTTAGTTCTCAGAAAATGGTTGCATTCAACGGCTATAAGAACGCCTTAAAAAGGGCGTTGATTTTAGTTCTCAAAAAAACACCCTTTTAAAGGGCGTTTTTCACTGACACATGCCCTTTAAAATAACGTCTGTCAGTTGTCAGACGTCACTCAGAACCTGACAAACACTTTTTAAAAAAGTATTTATTTATGAAAAACGCCATTTAAAATGGCGTTTTTTACTAATAAACGCCCTTTAAAAAGGTGTTTTTTTGATAAAGATGTGACAAGTAATGAAACGCCATTTTAAAGGGCGTTTAATTTTTTTTTTTTGAGATTTGAGAAAAGTTGTATTCTTTTTTGTAAATTATTTAAATTTTATTTTCTTTTCAGAAATTTTCCGTTTAAAAAACGGCCATTATAAGGGATTAGGACCCCACCCATTTTGTTATGTACCACTATAACACCCAGAAAATAACGGCCGTTATTTTATTGAAAAAAAAGTTGTTAAAAAAAAAATCCCTTATTTATGTTATTTTTTGTTATAAGTTTTATTCAAATTTTGAAATTCAAAATTTGAATTTTAGTGTCGTTAATTATTTTTCCTTATTTTCCTATTTTTCCCCTATGTGTTGCAATCCGTTGTAATGGAAAACGATAACACCTCCAGCCTCTTATACCGTTATAACGGCCTCTTTTAAACCTTGCTTCATCCATCCTTGCAGCTAAAGGGGTGAACCTAGGGATGTCAACGGGTCGGTTCTTTGTTTGGTTCCTAAGATACCCAGAACTGGAACCAATATTGCCAGTTCTTATTAGTTCCAATTTTCAAAATGATTGATTTGGAACCAAAAACGATTATTTGGTTCCAGTCAGTTTCGGTTTTGGTTCCTGGTAAATTGCTTCTAATCTTGTTATTATTACAGTTTTAACACTATATTTATATCGTGGTTCCGGTTCCTATCAACAACCCTGAGCTGGAACCATTATTTTCAGGCCGGTTTGTTCCCATTAAGGTTCTCTTTTAATCGGTTCCCAAAAATATGGAACTGAAACTGGTGTTTTCAGTTCTAGTTCTGATTCGGTTTCAGTTAAACGGGTAAAAATTGACACCATTTAACCTCGTTATCAAATTTAATAAATCATATATATGGTCAATTTTGGAGCACCCCCAATCCGTTTCCAATTTCTCGGTTCCTTCCATTTGAAGGATCGATCGGGCTTACCATCGGATCGGTACTGGATTCACTTACTTGATTCTATCCGGAACCCGACCCAGAGTTGTCCACATATTCACATATTCTGATTTTGTTGATTAAGATGAATCCAGGTGCCACGTTTCATCTGAGAACGTCGCCAAAATTTCCACCGTCTGAAATTTAGAATAAAGTGAAGGAGAGTAAAACTTGCCTGACCACCAATAATATGAGCCACGTGGTACACTCTTAGAAGATGCTGACCGTATGGATGTTTGGCCAATCCTTAAGTAGACCTACAAACCAAAAATCAGCCTGATTAGTGATATGAAACCTTTGGAGCCATGAAAATGACTTCAACGAACGCTTAGAAATCACTGATCAGGTTGATTTTGGGTTTATAGAACCACCTAGGGATTGGACAAACATCTATACGGTCAGCGTCCTCTAAGAAATTGCCACTGACTTATATTGTGGGTGGTCTGGTGAGATTTTCTCAATGAAGGATATCTTGGAAATTTCACGTGATTAACGGTCTTGCTGATGGAATAAGGTGACGTCACGCTTTGTGGATTTTGTGGTGCTGATGACGACACTAATGTGGGCCCAGGTTACGTGGAGCAGATATATATTAAGCTAATACCACCCAAAATTCCGTACGATCCAGAAGGCCGCGACCATAAAAGCTGATAACGTAGTCTGAGACTCTGAGGCTCTGAGCTCTGTGGTCGTCCACAACCACAAGTCGGTAGCATTTCTTGATTCCCGAAAATGCCCTTCTAAACTTCCACCCTGGAAGACACGTTATCCAGATTCCAGAAAGTTTTGGTTGCAAAGTTTAAAGAAAAAATTAAAATTCAAAAATAAGAAACAGGGGTACTTGTCAAATGCACAGGGTGGTAGTGATTGAGTACGTCAGTAAATAGGTGACCAAAAGTTGGACCGGGGTCCATGGATATAGCCACGCTGCAAAATGGTGACTTTATGTCATTGGTCAAAAGTGTAGGACTAACTAACGTCAATAAATATTTTAAGTAAAACAAAAATGATTTTGTGCGTAGTTTGAGCCTTTGAGGTACACTTTTTTTAACAACTGATTAAAGGACACCACTATTTACCACGACTACATCTACATCCCTGTACCCTGGTCCATGTGATCATTACTCATGAACCGCGTTGATCCAGGATTCCAGATCATCAAATTTATATGAACCCTATCTTTGGTGGGCCTAACTACAATTCTTATCAAATCAAACTGCGATGATTTAATAGGAGGTTCTATCCAATCAAGCCATACAAGCCGATCGTGTCTTATTTTTACCAGGGGGCCACCACGTGCGATGCACCTACACGTGTCACACATTTAGAGACCACTGTCCGTATAGATGTTTTCCCATCTCTGGGTCGACCTATCTACGAAAATTCATTGCTATGGTCTGATTTTAACTGTAGATTTTTAACATTACTATTTAGCATATAGCTCAAGGGCACGCAAGAAGTATCATCGTCCATTAATAGGTACAATATATTCCATACAGTAACCTTGGGGTCCTCACAAGCCAATGAATGAAGCCAGAGGTACACTTTATAGTATGTACAATGAAAATGAAACTTAAATAAGCCCCCTTATTGGATCACCAGTAACTAGCAGGACGGCACGTGCACCTTAAGTGTGCCAACCGTATGGATAATTGGCCCATTCCTAGGTGGACGTACATTTCTCATGGAGAGAGTTCACGAACCATGCCATTTTAACGTGAATGCATTTACACCGAGTGAAAAGCAAAAGTTATGTAAAGACAAAAGAACTCTAAATAAATAAAATAATTAAGAAAAAGTAGAAATACATAACATAGACATTTTTGAAATAATAGAGATTATGTTAGTAATGTAAAAATGTCTTCATGCGTTAATAAGTAGAATAGATATGGGTCGGGATCGGGGGACAACCATTTGACTTACCCACATAGAAGATGAATCAATGGCTGATTTTTGGTCAGGACGATCTCCTCACCATTTAGATCACCCCAGCAAAAAAATCAGCACATTCTAAAAATTTTAACCCCATCAAATGTGGTTTTCAAGTCATGCGATAAAAATCGATGGCCCATAATTCTTCAACTTCTAAACCAGTCTACGAATATATATCGGAATGATTTGAATTTTTGTGAGGATGATCTCCTCACCATAGAGATCATCCTCACCAAATATCAGCCATTGATTCATCTTCTATGTGGGTAAGCCAAAATGGTTGTCCCCTGATCCTGACCCAATAGATATATGTTTTCCTCACAAGAACAAGTCTTTAATGGTCATTCCAACCTAACCTTTGCGATCACCTAACAAGTGAAGGTTGTTAACCATGACATGACATTTTGGGTCCTTGTCTATAGGGGTGTCCAACCAAATCCACTTGATTACTAATTGGGTTTAAAATATGGACCAGACCAAGTCCACGGGGCCTTGGTATGAATAGAAAACTTGTGGAGGAGGATACCTAGCTAGAACCGGCATCAATATTGACTAGGTACAAAAGGATAGTTCCACACCTGACTAACCAAGTCGGGTATATGGGGTAATCAGGCACTTATTCAGGGTGTGTTTGATTGCCACATGAGAAAATTGCATTTTCCCTACCAAGTCATTTAAATCTGTATAATTTTCCCTACCAAACCATTTAAATTTAGATAATTTTCCCTACTAAGCCTGGAATTTATTTCCCATCCAAATAGGTAAGAATTCATTTCCACTGGAAAATACACCTTTATTTTCTTGATTAAACTGTGTTCTCAATTACAATCAATCAGCCATTTAAGGTATTTCCCAGATGTATTTTCTCAGGAAAACTTTCTATGCAATCAAACACGCACTAATGGAATTTGCTGTTCTTCCATGAATATAGACCACCCCTAAAAATTAAGTAGTCTCACTAGTTTCAACCATGGTTTAAAAAACAACTGTTATAATGAAAATAACAGCCATTATAACGGATTCGAACCTCCCCGGCCCCTTACGTTATGTACCGTTATAAAGCTCTAAAAATAACGTCCATTATTTTTCGTTATAACAAAAATAACAACAGTTATTTCCTGGAAATTTTTGTGAAAAAACAGTTGTTATTTCCGTTATCTTCTATTTTTTTTATTTTTAAAAATTTGAAATTTAAATTTTAAAATTCAAAATTTGAATTTCAGCACCATTTTCTGTTATTTTTCGTTTTTGCCCCTGAGCGTTACAATTTGTTATAACAGAAAAAATGATAACACCCCCAATCTGTTGTACCGTTAAAATGGCCGCCCCCCCCCCGCCCCCCCCCCCCCCCCCCCCCTTAAACCTTGGTTTCAACACCATAGTCAAAAGAGGGTAAATCGGCCACATTAAAATTACCATCGGACTCGTTTGTTTTACCCAACTGGTTGAGCTGGCGAATTAACCAGCACTGGTTTGAGGAACACGAGAAATTAGAGTAGAACATCCAGAATGTGGGATGCTTGTTGATAATATATTTTGCTATAATAATTCGAGATACTTTATTCGGGGTCGGGTCACCGACAAAGCAAAATTAAGTACAACAACAAGCAATTTTAAGTAATTATTAGTAATTATTAAAATAAGTAGCATTGTCTTGGATACTTTCAATTGGCTATCTTTCAATTCAATACAAACCCTTATCAACAATATTGTCTTCTTTCATGTGCAAGTGGATTCAATAAACCTTTCCCAGCCATACATCTTTATCTTTTTATTTTTATTTTTATTTTCTCCATTTTTGTAATATTTATCAAGTGGGCCTCCCATAAATATATACAGTAATTTTTTTTTATTATAGAAAATTCATAATTTCAATATTAAAAATAACATTTATAGTGTACTAGGAAATAATTTTTTAGAAAATTTATATTATTATTTTATTTGACATGAGATATATGGTTTTAAAAATTATATTAAATAATAATTAAATAAAATTGAGATAATAAAAGACGGATATTAGCTAGCAACGAGCCGATGGTGTAGCGCCTCGAATCTAAAAAAATAATTATTATTTTTTTTCCTTTATTTTTAATTGTCTTTTTCTTTTCAATAATTAAAAAAAAAAAGAAAAAAAAAAGGGGGAATTGGAGAATTGGTAGGTAGTAGTGGAACTGGAATTCCTGTGAAATGAACTTTTTGTCTTTTAGCTAGGTGGTAGGATTTAGGGATAAAGTCCATCCAAGAAAAGTTGGCAACCATCTTTGGCCATGAGAGATGCAAAAATATCTAATGTGAGGAGTGCCAGCAACACATTGTACAGATCATTCTCCCACTTACTGGGCCTTGAACCTCTGCGTTGTCCACATTACCGTGGCCGATTTATCTTTTAAATTACTATAACAGCCTCAGACGTTGATGCCCTCCTCCAATCACGTGGGCATTTGGTCTGAAGACCTTATTATTAGACACGTGGCACACTCTTATAGATCTCTCACCGTATGGATGTTTGGCCAATCCCTAGATGGACTTATATACCAGAAATCAGCCTGATTAATGATTTAAAACCTTTAGATATTTATACTCCAAATAGTGATCGAATTCAACGGTTATATATCAACTGAAGAAAACGACTACAATCCAACGCTAAGAAATCACTAATCAGGTTGATTTTTGGTTTGTAAGTCTATTTAGGGTTGGGCCAAACATCCATACTATCAACGATCTATAAGAGTGAGCCACGTGGCTCTTAGTGTAGTTGATGACCACCGGTGAAGCAAATATCTACAGAAGGCTTTTATAATAATAAAGAACACCTAGAAAGGGAATAAGTGAAGGAGAGACGCTGTTTCGTCGGTTGATGAGCATAAATAAATGTTTTTCTTCTTTCCAATTCACCAAACTACCCTCTAAAGCTTTTTCAAAGCTCTGTTAGTCGACTCTTGACGTTACCGTTATAATGGTTGTTATATTATAATGGGTCACGTCAATCACAACTAGTAACTGAAAAAAAGTCACATCTTAACGTTAGGTCAAAAATAACAAATTCTTTTCCAAATCAACAGTCATTATTTCCGTTATAAACGGTCTTTATAACACTAACATGTTGCGGTGTGACCGTATGACGGCCGTTTTTTAAACAACGGAGAGTACTACTTTTGATTAGACAGATGGAAACAACTCAAATATCAATGAGAATAAAGTCATTAATTGCAAATGTGTAAAGGGTAATTCAGTAATTTTATATGCTTTGAATAATTCCTCAATCTCCATCACCTTATACAGTGGGAGTAAAACTTTGATGACAGGGCACACTCTTAGAGGACTCTGACCGTATGGATGTTTTTCAACCTTTGGATCTTTGTACTTCAATTAATGGTCCATAATACTCAAATTCTCACCGTTAAAATCAACCTATGAAAATAATTTCAATCCAACAGCTAGAAATCACTAATCGAGCTGATTTTTGGTTTGTGGTCCACCTAGGGATTGGCCAAACATCCATACGGTTAAGAGTCCTCTAAGAGTGTGCCACGTGGCTCATATTGCACTTTGTTATGGGCCTCGATGACAGGACCCTGTCATCAAAGTTTTATATACATGTACAGGACATATTTGAAGTCAAGTTCACGTGATTTGACCTTGACCGTGACTTCATTATATAAGGAACTTAAAAGTCAAAAGTTTCTAGACGTCATTTGCTAAGGCCCTTAAGAAACTATCAGAGAAATGTTTCAACTCACACATGTTTTCAACCCTCGTGGTAGATGGCGTGCTGTATGGTAGTACTGCGACATTGTCCTCGAACCACGCATGTGGCAAACCCACTTACAGATCTACACCATTCATTTTAATGGCCCACCAGGTTGGTAGTTGGTAGGTGATAAAGGTTGACCAATACCATGATCGTGATGAGTCTCGTATCTAGAACTACTTCGTCCCACTGAGTTGGGAAGTCTAAACCTTAGCCGTGATTGATTTTTTGTGAGGATGGTCTCCGTGCTCATGGACTATTGTTTACTTCGATTTGATCTTTTCAACCTAGAGGTTGAGCTGTGACCATTGGATTCAACAGATCCATGGTCGTCCACGCACGTGGTAAATAACTACTGCAAAGGCTAAAACACTTGTTTGGATATTAATAAAGTCACTGCCACCTGGACTGCAAATTTCTTGAATCCGACCGTTCATGGATCAACCGCACAGCTCTTTTTTGCTATTAAGACCCTGCTTGGTATCCCGTCTGTGGTTTGCAGGAAAAATGTTTGTAGACAAATATTTATTGGGAAAATATTCGTATGGTTGGAAGGGGAAAGCTGTTGGGGGAGACCAAAGGGAGCGAGAGAGTCATTTGCCAATAGGGCTAGAACTTGGGTGGGCTCGAACCGATGTTAGGCTCGGGCTTGAATTTTGATAACCCAATCAAAATTGGGTTGGACTCGGGTTGAGGCTTTAGGCAACTCAACTCAACCCGAGCCTGATAATACACCACTGCAAATATAAATGTATATATTTTATTAGGTTCAGGCTCTGAGGACCCCCTTTTTCTGACCATTCTTGGTGTTCGCGCACTCTGCCGTGGATTTCACAAATCCAACGGTGGTTGTCAGCGCCCCAAAATGTGATGCCAGCTCGGCGCTGGCAACCACCGTGGATTCTTAAAATCCACAGGCCAAGGACACAAATACTGATAGGGGTCAGAAAAAAAGGGGTCCCCTGAGCCCGACCCATTTTATAATTTTATTAATGTGTTTTATGTTTCCTAATCTATTTTAGTGTGGTATATGTTTGTCAAGATGACGAGTAAAAAAATATTATATTCATTTTTAAATTGGAAATTAACATAAAATTTTACCAATATTTTCTAGCAATAAAAAATAAGAAATTGAGTACTTTACCAACTTGACTAACCCAATCGGGTTGGGCTCAGGTTAGAAACTTTAGGCCCGATCTCGGATTGGGTTGGACTTGGACTCACAACCTTAAAGCCCCAAACCTGACCCAACCCATCCGAGTTGCAGCCCTATTTGGCCAAGCATACGCAAATGCTGCGGAAACATTTGTAGTATTTGTCTTTAGATATGACTTGAGAATCTATCTAGCCAATGGGAAATCGTCTCTACTGAAAATCCAAATGCACCAATAAATGGAACTTTTACGACCCGTTGTCGATGATGATACAAAAGAATCATATTTATCGGATGGTTTGGAAACATCTGGTCATGCCCGTGTAGGTAATCAACCAATTCACCAACGACCTCATTGAAAACATTAACGGTATCAGCCTGAGCCCAATCG
Organism: Euptelea pleiosperma; assembly: GCA_035048495.1. Classification (NCBI taxonomy): domain Eukaryota; kingdom Viridiplantae; phylum Streptophyta; class Magnoliopsida; order Ranunculales; family Eupteleaceae; genus Euptelea; species Euptelea pleiosperma. The sequence goes on along the minus strand of CM068540.1, from coordinate 35,846,690 downwards.
AACCTGATAACGCTCCAAGGTTGTCTGTGGCCCATATGTGCTTTGCATCATGACCGACGATCCCATCAGGCGCCCTGTATATAAAATTACAGTAAGGTACCCCCATGAAAAACTGTAACTGTGCTGTGCAAGGCACATAATGTATTGGCTAAGGTATCGTCTAACATTTACGGGACGTCTGATGGGATCATCACACCATACATACATGCCAACATTATCAAAAAATAAAAAAAAGTTAAGACAGATTTGAAGGCCAAGCCCATCTGATTGACTCCTCAACAACCAAATGCTTTTGGTGGGGTTTTCAAACTAGGGTCGGGCTCCGTGACAGATCTAAAATGACAGATAAAATGATAGGGACACAGTATAAGATACGTGGCACACTATTACAGGACTCTGACCGTATGGATGTTTGTCCTATCCCATGGTGGACCTACAAACCAAAAATCAGCCTGATTAGTGATTTATAGGCTTTGGATTGGACGTATTTTCATGGGCTGATCTCAACTGTGGGAAGTTGAGCAGTATTTGAGGTATATAGATGCAACACTTATAAATCACTAATCAGGCTGATTTTTGGTTTATAGGTCCATCATGGGATAGGACAAACATCCGTACGGTCAGAGTCCTGTAACAGTGTGCCACCTGGATTATATTGTGTCCCTGTCATTTTATATCTGTCAACGGGGCCCGACCCTTCAAACTAATGGTACAAAATTGACTACCACAAGAAAAACAGGCAATGGCAGGGAAAATGGAAGCTAAGGTGTACCATGTTGTCATACATGTCCATACTACTTCCCCCCCTCTCAATAGATAACACGTGTCCTTCCCTACATGTGTTTTGTTCTCATTTGTCAACAATAGAGGCCAGGCCTCCTCTTCCACCCAATCAGCAACAGGAAAACCCCTTTCTCCCCTTCTAAATCTATAACAGATGATCCTTCTATACACGTGTTATTGTCCTACTTGTCAATGATTGAGGGGCCCCTCTTTGTCTAATCAACATCATCTAGCCCTTCTCTTCCACGAGTAAAACTTCTGTCACAATGGGATTGCAAATCACACAAAACACAGCCAATGAGTTCTCGGCACGTACACGTAAAAAGCAAAAGCACATGGGTACGTTGCAAAGCACTTGTGTACGTGCCGAGAACTCATTGGCTGTGTTTTGTGTGATTTACAATTTCGTGTGATAGAAGTTTTACTCCTCTTCCACATCGTTATCTTAATCTCTTGTCAGTTATCTGTCGTACAAACCTTAACAATGAACAAGTACATGCTAGAATTTTGACAACTTGTTCATGACACACATGGACATGACCCCTCTTTCACCTCCCGATTAGCGACACCTGGTCCCATCACTGTTGTTCTTCCAGTTTCTCCAGGATCCTTGGTGATAATCCAATTGGAAAGAGTGTAAGAAGCCTAGGCGACCCTTCTTTAAGCAAAAGGGGAAGACTAGTTTGCATAATTTTGCAAATTGTGTGATCTTCTTCCTATATGATTCGGAGAATATCATCGGACAAGCGCCATTTATCTTCGCGTCGTGATGGTTATACTTCGTAGCGGAGTTACCTGGTTTGCCCTTTATATAATGCAAAGCACACAGCGAAAAAAGCAAAAACACACAATGCAAGTAGTCCTAATAGGGTTTTTGAGAGTAAGTCTTACTTTGGAGGAATATTTTTTAGAGATTGAAGCGTTGGTTTATTTCTGTATGAAGGAAGGGAAATGTATCTCTTTTGAAGATATTGTCTTTAAATGGATCGAGTTGGTAAGTAATGAGAGGGATTAGTGGTGGGTGGTGGCCGGTGGTGCATTTTTGCTTGGTACTTGGTAGGCTTTCTTAGCCTCTAAGGCCCTCCTTAGATAAAAGCTTTTATACTTGGAAAAAAAAACAAAAAGAGAGAGTCCTAACCTCCTCTATACATGATCGACTTCCATCTAAAAACAAAATCTTCAAAAAACAAGTCTCCGAAAACAGTCTAGGCCATTGATACATCAATGCATTAGATAAAATAACTCCCTCCACATCTATCTCTGTCTTCGAACGTTTTCTGGTACATTAATCACATGTTTTGTTCTTATTTGTCGACAAGATAGGTCAGTCCCTCTCTTCTTCCCAATCAAAAACATGAAACCCCTTTCCTCATCTCAATCAATGAAAGAATGACAGATGGTCCTTCTGTATACGAGTTGTTGTCCTACTTGTCAATGAGTGGGGTCCATCTTCGTTCCAATCAACATCATCATGCCCTTCCCTTCCACATTGTTATATTTTGCTTGCTCTTGTCAGTTATCTGTCCTTCAAACCTCAACAATAAACAAGTAAATGCTAGCAATTTGACAACTCATCCATGACACACTTGGCCCCTCTTTCACCTCTCGATCAACCGACACCTGGGTTCCCTTCGCTATTGTTCTTTCAGTTTCTCCAGAACGTTTGGAGATACCCAAGTGTGAACTATAATTATCAAATTATTGCTCTTGTCAGTTATCTGTGTTCAAACTTCAAACCTTAACAATAAACAAGTACATGCTAGCATTTTGACAATTCGTCCATGACACACATGACCCCTCTTTCGCTTCCCGATCATCGACACCTGGTCCCTTCGCTATTGTTCTTTCAGTTCTTCGGGAGGTACCGAAGTGTGAAGTAAAATCACATTAAAAGTTGTAAGATTGCTTAGCTGACAGAGACCAGAGAAGAAGTTAGGAGTGTAAGAAGTCTTAGGAAGGAGACCTAGCAACCCTTCTCTGAGCAAGGGGAAGACTAGTTTGCATAATTTTGCAAATTTTGTTATCTTCTCCCTGTATGATTCAGATAATATCAGACAACCTCCATTTATCTTCACATCATGACAGTTTTACTTTGGAGCATATTTACCTAGTTTGCCTTTTAGTATGATCGTTTCTCCCACGATTCAAACTTGGGCTTACTTCGTCGCACGCGGGTAAGTTTAGTGTGTTGCCACCAAGCGGCAGCCCTTCCCCGTAATCTAGTTGCCACTAATGGCACCCTCTCGTTCTCCGAAACTTCCTTAAAATCCAAGACCTCGATCCAGGTTTGCACCCAATTGAGGAATTCACCCATTTTCATTGTTACAGAGAGTACTAATCAAGGTTTAAAGGAGGCCGTTTTAACGGTTAAACGGACTGGGGGTGTTTAAACCGTTTAAACGGCCGTTAAAACGGATTGAAACGGTCAGGGGGGCAAAAATGAAAAAAAAATGGAATTAAACGGATTTTAACGGAATTAAACGGTTTTAACGGCCGTTTTGTTCCCAAAATTTTTCAAAATTAAACGGCTGTTTAAACGATTTTAATGGCCGTTTAAACGATTTTAACGGCTGTTAAAACCAAAAAACGGCCGTTTTTTCAAAACCGATAAAACGGGTTTAAACGGAAACGGGCTTGGGGCGTTACCGTTTAAACGGCCGTTTAAACCATTTAAACGGCCGTTTTTAAAACCATGGTACTAATCTCAATTTGGCTACTTGTTAAATTGATTAAAAAATTTTTGAGAACTTCTGTCAGACTTGGTAACTATGCTGTGGTGCAACAAAGAAAGCGTTACAATGAATAAGTCAGCTTGGTAAGTCAGTAACGATACCATGACCTGGGTTCAGTACCCGCCTTCACCCACTTACCCAGTAAACACCCTGATTGCCTACCAAAAAGAAAGCATTACTAAATCCTTCTGATGTTTAAGGGGGTAACTACAAAGGAGGACAAGATAGCCACCTACAACAGTGAAAGCAAGAACACACAACGCAAGGAGTCCTAATCTCATCTATACATCATGGACTCCCATCTAAAAACAAAATCCTCAAAAAACAAGCCTCGATACTCTGAAAACAGTCTAGAACACTGATACATTAATGCTTTAAAGATAAGATAACTCCCTTCACATCTCCCTCTTTGTCTTCGAATGTTCTCTGATTCCTCTCCAAATGGAAGAATGCTCTAAAGTCCTATTTTATTCTGTCTGCACAATGCTTTTATTTTGTTCTTATATTTGTGCATATTGATAATGGAGGAGTTCATAGGGATATATGCATTGTAGCATGGACCTTCATTATATAATTTGCTTTGTTTATCCTTTCGCGCTTATGTTTGGAGGGTTATTTCATTAAAAGAAATATTGATTAGCCTATAAATGTCAAGAGATGTGTCAATCAGGTGAAATTGGAAGTGAAATCAGGGTTACAGTTCTAAGCTTATTCAACACAAGAGAGTAGCAAACACCCTAAACTGCTGAAAAATGTTCTCATCTTGAAAGGGGCACTTTTGTCATATTATATACTCAAAAGCATTTTGTAATTAAAACTAAGATAAACAAATTTCCTAAAAACAGGGAACAGTGAAGCTTCATATATTAAGGCCGTTTGATATATTTTACAAAAAGAATTCCCCCAATGTGGAAATTTTTGGTCTTCCAAGTTTGGCCTTCCATTCATCAAAATGACATCCCTTTCCACTTTCTCTCTCTCTCTCTCTCTCTCTCTCTCTCTCTCCCTTTCTGTCTGCACACACCTATTGTCCTTCTTACCTAGAGATATCACATTTGGGAGAGTAGCCAAGCTGTTCAATCTCCCAGTTCAACTTTGAAGCAACTCCTTCATGCCGGGGGAAATATTCCTGAAGTAAGAGAACAAGAACTCTCTGTTACTATTACATTCTTACTCTCAGAAGCAGCTACATGCACGAATACATAAACATGTACAAGCATGCCCTATGTTTGTACATGTGCAAGCATCTATTTTTGCCACTAAGAAGCGACCGATGTGTGCGTGATTACATTCATGCACATATGCATGGACTAGGATCTTATGTTTGTATCCATATATAAGTGGTTACAAGGGTACGCCGCATTTTTCTCTGTGTACCCTTGTTAGATATGTTCATGTATATACATGAATGTAAGAAACAAATTGAAGCCCTATGTATCCAGATGAGATGAAAATGTTCATAAGGAATTATCAGCAAATGGGTTTCAGGTAGAAACAAATGATTACAAGGCAATGCAGGTTTTCAAAATTTTAAAGTTCAAAACAGAGTAAGAAGCAGGGCAAGAAAAAGAGCAGGTGATGATCCTTTGGGTAAGAAACAGAGCAACAGATATATTTGCGAGGACTATGATAATCTGATACCAGTAATTCTGTTTTTTTTGGAAAAGATTACCTCCAGTTTCTTCACTAACTCCTTTGCTGTTGGGGCAGATACAATGATAAGGCGTGCACTTGGGCTAATGAAGCCTTCCTCTACAGCTTTGTCAATGAAAGATAGCAAGGAGTTGTAGTACCCATCCACATTCAATAATCCCACCTGCAAAATTCAGAAGAAACATAACTTTGTTCAAATTCTAATATTTACTTTGGAAGTATCATCAATCCAATCCTATCTATCAAGTGTTAAGGATAAGGGTAATTACACCAGAGGTGAACATTAGAATTTCGAGAGTACATTAACGGGCATTACCGGTTTATCGTGTATGCCTAGTTGAGCCCAGGTTATCACTTCAAGTAGCTCTTCAAGAGTCCCATAACCACCTGCATGTACATCATATACGTTTTTAATCTACTAAGCCACATCGTACACAACTATTGTACAATAAAAAAAATTCAATTAAGGCATCCAAGGATAATTATGCCTTAATAATGATGGTAACTAGTGGGACTTATGGGATAATCTGTCAGCTTTTGGGGACAAATGAAACTCATAATTTGGATGCCCCATGATTTCATTGGGATCATTAAGGATCAGATTGTCTTGGATTTTGCAGAACAGTGTTTATTGCACCTGTCCTTCAGACACATGGCAAAATAAGTCATTTATGTGTTGACATTAACACATTAAATTTCATGGACGCCCCCTCATGCTTCCAATGTAATAGAGCTCTAATTTGAACCCATTAGTTGCATATGGTTACCCCAGTAAATGCTAAATGACTGTTTTGCCCCTGTAAATTCAGGTATACTTCCTACTGAAATTTTAAGAACTCCGGGAGGAAAGTCAATCTTTTAATGGGAGTGAACATGATCTCCTTTCACCAGCAGGTGATAGTTGGCAACACTATTTGGTGAAAGTTTTAATGGGTTTTTTTTGTCCTTAATGTGGCAAGTGAATGGTACAATAATACCACAGGCTATACGACTTTTTTCATCCAAGAAAAAGGAAAGCATATTAACCACAGAAGTAGGGTTTCATCAGAAGCCCTAATTTTCAGTGTCAGATGTTGATGGCTCAGGAACTAGGGTTTGAAGGGTTGCTCTCTAATCATGAGTCTTGGGGGTCCAAGTTCATACAGTTGTGATAATTTGGGCCTGGAACAGTTGCTTTCCCATATATGGTAACAAATAGTCAGATACAACAGGCCATCAAGCACACAAACAAAATATCACGATATTTTGAAATTTTCTAGAGAAATAAATTCATTTTTCAGTCTACTTTATTTTAATTTGTTTATGTATTTAATGATTTAAATTTTAGAGAAAACTCAATTTGAGGCCTTCTGTTTTAGCCAATTCGAAGGGGATGTACCCATGTTCTCTGTTTATTTTTCTCTCTTTTTCTGTTTTTAAGCTAAGAACTCTTTATCAACTTCCAGAGAATAGCCTTACATCTTATTTCTTCCTTGTACTGCAAATCAGATCACATCATATAAATAAAAAATATGAACATTCTGATTTAAAAACTTTAAGAAGAATCAAGAAATGGGTTCTAATTATCTTTGTAATCCTTACACAAAATTTGAAAAATAAAACATTTATGGGGTCTATCTTTCTTGATAAGCCTTGAATTTTTAGTGGGAGTGGTGGCTGAGAAATTTGCAGGGTTTATACTAACCAGGTAAGGCAATAAAAGCATCTGACTGCCTAGCCATTTCTGCTTTCCTTTGGTGCATATCTGCAACTGCCTTGACTTCCCCTACTGTTTCACCAGTTATCTGCAAGAAAAAACAAAACAAAACAAAATTTTGATAAATAAATAAAAAAATAAAGACTAGAAAAGAGGTTGGCCACAGAAAGCCAGAGTCCCAAGGCTCCCAGAAACTTTTTAGGGGTGCTGTGCAGAGAAGCAATGATGAGTGTTGCAGAGTGTGATGGGCTTTAATCCAAAATCTTCAACTCGGCGATTCCTCGGCGAGTAACAAAATACAAGATAAACAGAAAAAAAAAAAAAACAGGGTGTGAAAGAGAGGGGGGTAGAGTATTTTTCATGTGTGTGAGGAACAAATTGCCATGAAGATAAGTCCTAGAAAAAAAAACGGAAAAGGATATGGAAAAAACTACTAAAAAGCTAAGGGAAAATAGTGAAACCCCACCCCCAAGTGGTTTGATGGATAAGTTTATTAAAGTCTCTGGGAAAAAATAGAAATTATAACAACCAATCAAAAATCCCTTAATTTTTTTTTATAGATTTTGTTGGTATCACATATCATATGGCTATAAGACCTAAGAAACAAGTGTGAAAACCCATTACCCAAGATAAGAAGAGGGGGGAGAAGGAGTAAAAAGACAGCAGCTAACCCAAAAAATTCACAAAAGGAAAAAAAACAAAAATCACAGAAAGAAATGGGAGAAAAAGAGAAAAAAAAACATAAAAGTAGCACTGTAGTAGAACTCAATTTCTGCTTTTGTCCATTTTGATTTTTTATTTTCTTTCAAGAAAAGCCTAAAGACTTTTTAGTTAGAGCAGACATACCTCTCGAGGCATGAGCGTCTTGGGAATAACTCTGCAGAGAGACAATAACATGACAAAATCAGTTGTGATGAACAAAATTAATCTGTTTGTTTATTTATTTTTGAGAATTCATGGACAAAAAGAAGCTCACCCAAGAACATGCCGACCACCATCATGAACAGCTTGTGAAACCAAACCCATCAAACCTATACTACCCCCTCCATAAACCAGATCAATGTTCCTTGACACCTACAACAAGCCAAGCCAAACCAAACCTAATTAGCAAGAAAGGAACATAAAATATTTTAAAATTTTGAAAATTTTAAGGTGGAAATGGACTCCAAATATGTTTTAATGCAGAACCCATTTCTCCAAAAAGAAAAAAGTTCCCATCAAGTACATTTATTACTAATCTTGAGAGAGAGGATTCTTCAATGAAGATTAATTTAACTAAAGAGTACAAATACATTACTTCCAGGTCTCCTTATTTATATGAGAGATAGAGATTGATATAAAGAAGAGTACTGGTAAAGATTAATATGGAGAGGGGGAAATTGGGGAGAATGAAAGTAACCCAATATAAAAACAAAAGGAGATTGAATGAATATAAGCTGGAAAGTGAGAACTCGAAATGTATATCTTTTCCATCTGTGAAAATAGGAATGAAGTTAGAATCTTAATCCTACTTTCTATATAGAGACATTCAAAGAGAGAGAAAAATAGAGCTCTGTTTTGGCAACAGAGCCTTGTTCGTTATGAACAAGGAAGGTTTCACTTGGAAAAAGTCCATAAAAGAGAGAAGAGACCACGTTTTAATAAAGCCATGCCACAAACTACTCAAACAGTAATAAAGAACAAAGAAATACTACAAACAAACCAACTGTCAGGCAAAAACCCATGAGAAATCTAGAAGAAAACAATCTGAAAGAACCAATCTTCAAAAAAGGATTCCCTTAGACAAGTTTCTAGCAAAACCCATGAGACAAAACCAATTTCTATCAAGAACCCAAGTTGAGAATCTATTAAAAGATTGAAGAAGAGGTAGAAAACAGACAAAACTCAATAAGAACATAGCCAAAAAGAGCACTGTAAAGAAGCATTACCATCTCCTTCCCAAGCTCTATAGCAGCATCTTGGTAGCTACTCTTCTTTCCTTGGCTACTTCCACAGAACACACAAATCCTCTTGAATTTGGATTGCTCCATCTCCTTCTCCCTCTCCATCTCTCTCTCTCTCTCTCTCGTCTAAGTCGTCTTTGCTTAGTAGTAGTAGAAGAAAAACTCTCCTTGTTTTCTCTGTCTACTCAGCACAAATACAAATATCCAGTAGTTCCTTTACCACTTTTGAGTGCGCCTTCTCATGCGTATATATAAAGGGAAAGACACGTGCGTGAAAGTGGCACACGTACACCACAACCCGCACCCGCACCCGCACTTAACAGTCAGCACCTTACAAATATGGGTAAAGACATCCATGTTTTGTTGCCCGTTATTTTAGGGTTCCAAGTCTCTTAGATGAGATTTTAGGGTTTCTTTTCAACATTATCATGTTGAGTTTAGTTTAAGAGGACAAGCACCCTGGGCGTTTTAAGATTTAAAGATTAAAATTTTATTTTTATTATTGAATATAATTGCATTATTATTAATTATTTAAAAAATGCATTAATATTGTTTTCTAACTCTTTAACAAATTAAAAATATTAACCTGTTAAGTATATAAAAATAAAAATAAAATTAAGTTTCGCAATCAGCATCATGGGCTCGACCCTGTACCTCAATTAGTTTACATCCTTTAAGAACATAAAAGAAAAGAAAGAAAAGAAAGAAAAAAATTATGTTCAACAGTTAAATCATGAGCTTGCACTTATAATTCGATCGGTTGATGTTCAATCCTCAATCGCGAGGTCGTGGGTTCAATCCTAACTTACCCACAAAAAAAATGTTAGTCATTTTCATTACAAATTAAATAAAAAAAAATGTTAATCTCCTCTTTTCATGTTTAATTTGGGGTTTGGGTATTGGCCCAAACCCAAACCCTTGTTCTAAGGTTCAAGACAAGGGCACTTTTGTCCATTAATACAGAATTTGGTAGTCAACTCTGGTCAATACTGGTCAAATGACAGTGGACCAAGTCATAGGGGGGTATGTCAGCTTTTTCCAATCATGGGGGCGTATGTCAAATTTTCAAAATAAATGGGGGTGTATGTCAAAAATTCCCTAAAAAAAAGAACCATAGAGAGAGAAAGAGCGAGAGAGAGAGAGAGAGAGAGAGAGAAAGCAAGCATTAAATGGCCATTATTTTGTAGCAAATACAAGGGGACATATACACAAATGCATGAGTACACACTACTCATACATACCAAAGTGTACCTCAAAGTACATATATGTACACTATATTTAATCTTGAATTTGATTCAGTATATCAAAACAGAGTAGTTAAAGAATCTAATCATGTGATTAGAATCGAATGGCGGCGAGCGATCGTACTTGCATTTGAAATAAGGCACCACCTACTAAAAGAACCAAATTAGGGTAGGAGTAATGAATTCCAGATATCATCATCATCCAATCTCAGGATCGATTGGGTGACAAAATTCTAGTTAGTAGGCCACTTTGGACCGAACATCCCATCACCGTTCAATTGCGATCAAGTGACCAATTCAGGCCTATGGAAAGAAAGAGAGAGAATGTAGTATAGGTAGGTTCTGATGATCCTATAGCATTGATGATTGAAAAACATATGTGGGTTGATCCTATCTGCTTGTACCCTCATTCACCCTCACTCACTCGACAAACATGTTGTAAGCGTAGGAAACATTTTATTTTTATTTCACACGCCCCCCCCCTCCCATTCCCCATATTCCCATCCTTGCCGGACCAAGCATGCTCTCCACATCCCCCACCCCATTCCTCCCTACTAATTGCATTGCCTTCTCCAAAACCCACATTTTTAAATTCTGATTTTAACACCCCCATGTTCTCAATTTTTTTTATTTCTTTTTCTATGGGCTTTGATTATTTTTTTGTTTTATTTTATTCTAATTTCCATTGCCTGGATTGCAGGAACTCAACCCATGCTCTTAAACTAATCTTTATTATATATTTATATTATTTTCTTATCCGCAATCCCCAAAAACCACCTTTCTAGTCTTCTTCCTTTCTCCTCCTTTCTGTCTTTCCCATTTCCTAGTTGTTCTTGAGTTAGAATATTAAAAAGAAAAATTATGTGCAAGCTTGAAGTCGTGTCGTGCGCGTGTATTTATATACTTTAAGTTTATGCAGAAAAGAATTATATTTTATTGAAATTTCTATGATTTATAGAGTTTGAGACGAATTAAGAGCATTTTTTTTTCTTAATTTATGTTTTATTTGACTAATATTTCCTGTAATTTCTGAAACTATTATTTCTTGTAATTTATGTATAAATGGTGGGATCTGTTTCTATCTTTTTTGTGCAGTTTTGTCTCTGCAAGGTTTCCAATCCAAGGGTAGGGGGTAAGTTCTAGTCCTACCAACGCCCGACCTCAACCTTTATTACCTCCCCTTCCCAATGCACTTCAAGGTTTTAGGACCCATAACTTGCTAGATTCTCAATATCATTCATAAATGAAATTAAAAATATGTAAAGATAAATAACAAAAATAAATAAATAATATTTTGGAAGAGACTTTTCTTCATTTACTTAGTTCATCTGATGAGGATGAATTTTCTTGGCAGTTTCTCTTTTGCTTCTGCTCAATATAGAAATTGATATTGATAGGACCCACATTGCAGATTGTCCATGTCAAAAATTATCCTCATTGGATGATCATCACCATTCGATCTGTCTCGTTTAGTGGGGTAGAATTTTTATTTTTATTTTTCTTTTTCTGGAGCAGCCTTACGTCGGATCGAGCCAATTCCTTTACAAAAGCATAGAAAAATGTCACCCCTACGACTTTGATAGGGCAATTCTGACCATCCAATTCATTGATCTTTTTATTTATCTTAACTACTTCTTTAGTTCAGTTGAATTCAACTCTTTTATCAGGCAATTAAGATTGCGTGCCACAGTATGATCAAGAAACCTGTTATATACATAATTAAAACTCTAATTTCTTATTACCTCATGTAACCATTCAATGTGGGTTCCACTTAGGAGATCCACATTTCAAATGCCCACCTGATTGGATGGCTGCAGCCATCTGATCAAGTCGTAGCTATAGTATAGCATTCCATTTCCTTCTTGTTTTGAGCACTCCCTCATTAGCTATCGTATGCTCTTCTAAGAAAGAGGGTGGGTTAGTGAAGCTAGATACAGAAGTGATCCTTTGGGGTGGTTTAGTAAGGGAGCTCAGATCCCGTACAAATATGGTGTTTGGAGGAGAGTGTTGAAGATGTCTTCTTCTTACTTTGTTGGCATCCGCTTCAAGGTGGGCATTGATGATAGGATTTGCTTTTGGTGCGACGTTTGGTGTGGAGATAAGGCTCTCAAGATGGACTTCCCTCAGCTTTATGAAATTTTGGACAAAAATATCTGTTTGGTACACTACTTTTATGTGAGGGAGGGGAATAATGTTTCCTGGGATTTCAGGCTGTGGTACAATCCTAATGGTTGGGAAATCCCTTCTATGGCAGCTCTTCTTCAAAACTTGGAGACGATGGAAGTGGACAGATCAGAGAAGATATTATTTGGTGGTTAGGTAGGCCTTACATGCATTTCTTTGTGAGCTCATTCTATGTGATGCTAGATAGATCTTGGAGGTCTTCGCCAATAGTAGCGCATATACCAAGGACATGTTCATTTTCAATGGTCCAGATCTGGGAGTCAAAGGTTCCTTCCAAAGTAGCTTTCTTTATAAGGTGTGCCTCCTTGGAGATGATTCTCACTGCGAACAACCTCATTAAAAGGAATAGAGTGATGGTGAATTGTTGTGCTATGTGCAAGGATGTAGAAAAATCAATCAATTATCTTTTGCTCCATTGCAAGTTTGCTTGGGAGGTGTGGAGCCTTTTCTTTGGTTCCTTCGGGATTTGTTGAGTTCTCCCTGGAACTATTCTCGAGACCATCAGCAGCTGATCCTATCTTTGTTTTCATCCTTGTGGCTATAAGCTATGGTTCATTCTTCCCTTTGCAGTTTGGTTGGGTATATGAAAGGAGAGGAATAACATGGCCTTTGAGAGTAAGGAGACATCTATCTTTGATGTAGTGATATCCATCAAGATGCTTAATTTTTTTTTATTTTTTTTTTTTTTTCTGGTCTAAGGTGTTCAAAGAATATAAAGATCTTTCTTTACGAACTTGATTTTTAGATGGGAGTCTGTTATGCATATAGGGGAAAGTTTTCGTATCTTTGATTGTGCATACGTTTTCCTTGACCTCCTGCCTCTCTTTTTTCTATAATTCTCCTTTCCATCTAATACAATTTTTACCTTATCATAAAAATTATATTTTACTATTAATTAAAAGAACTAACAATTATTATATATTTAATAGTAAAAAGTATCAATCTTGATTATTGAGTACCAATATAAGCAATAATTTTCCTAAAAGAAAGTTCGCAAGAAGTTCTTCGGGTGAACCAATAGGAAATGCTCTGAATGTTAAAAGAAATAGGCAGACTAACAAAGGAAGTAAAAGCCATATACGTTCAACGTTAAGAAGAGAAAATGTAGACCTCGACACGAAAGGGAGATAGTTGTTGAAAGGGTCGCTCTACGAGCGCCCACCTCTTTAAGCTGGGCACCCAAATCCTAGACAAAAAACCTTTTTTACTAAAAGATAAAAAGCCCTCCTTTTGTTTGGGCACCCACCCCACCCCACTCCTCTCTCTCTCTCTCTCTCTTTAGCCCCCACTGTAGTTCAGCACCCCAGAGAGAGAAAGATGAGGTGGCCAAACTGAAAGAGGGGGCATTTTGGTCCACGTGGGTGGCTAGCTGAAAGACGTGGGCACCCGTAGAACAACCATTGGCTGAAACTAGGATTAAAAGGGGCACATAAGAGATAACGAGTGTGATGAACAGTCAGATGCAACGAGACAATACAAGAAAGCGTACGATAGAGATGTGATGTCATTATAGAACACAAATATAACACAATTGACATTGAGGATAGCATTCCATTTATTTTGGATAAAATGGTAGACCTCCCTCTTCCAACACGTATACTGAAACTATGGAGATCGACGTGTACCGCTGTCCACACTCCAGATTATTTGGACAAAACCACGTTGTAGAGCCATGTAGAATCAGCACTCACTAACCAATCACAACACGACAACTCTTTCCCTTACGTGTCCAAGCTTCTCTAAAATTGGTGAACCACCTTTATTTCCTCTCTGGGTGGTCAGTGAAAGTAGGAGCATTAAAGGCTTTAAAGGCAAATTCAACAACAAAAGACTAAAAGGCCCCAAACACAGAGGAGGACCCCATCTCTCCCCCAAATAAAGCAACACTTCTTATGGTGCCTTAGTACACATAAAAGGTTTTCAAAATTGTAATTTCATCAGCCTATCAAGGGCAGTTTGGTAAGTTTTTTTTTCTAATTTCTTTTATGATAAATAGTGAAAAATGGATTAACATAAAAAAAAAAAAAAAAAAAAGATAATTTAAAATAAAGAGAATATAAATTAGATTCCCCCCCTGTGGGTTGTGGAAATCCTATTCGGAAATTTCTGATCCACTTTCCCCACCTCCACTATCCCACGCTTAGTAGGAAGATGAAGGCAGCACCATATCTTCCCACTCAAAAACGACGCCTACTAAGGGGGGTCACTTTTTGTCCCCTATAGGACAATCTACCTAGGTTTATTATTTTCTTATTTTGTGAACCCCACATCATACCCACATTGGATTTCCACACGTTTTTCTCTTTTTTTCCACAACCTGCCACGTGGCCTTTTGATTCCGGGTCAAACTTTCTTATCTTTACATCATGGGCTTTCTTATTTCTTCTTAACCATTCCATTAAACCATAACCCTAATGTTCTAAACAAATGCTGGCGACCCGTTACATTTTCCCCCCCGTTATAATGCGCCCAAAAGTCGTTTTTTGCGTTATAATGGTCATGATTAAAAAAAAAAACGGTCGTTATAATGGATTTGGACCTACCCCGTTACATTAACGACTGTTATTTTATAAAAAAAAAAATTTGTGAAAAATACCATTATTTTCTCTTATAAAGTCTATTGAAAATTTGAAATTCAAATTTAAATTTTAGCACCATTTTTTTGTTATTTTTCATTTTTACCCTGTGCGTTACAATTCGTTACAACGGAAAAAACAGTAATGCCCCCAGTCTGTTTTACCGTTATAATAATAATTTTCTAACCTTTTTCTTATTCAGATGTGACCTTTTGTAACAGTCATAACATTAACGTTATGATACCGTTATAATGGGATGATTTAAAACTTGGGTAAGTTGGTTATTACTGCAATTAATGATTTTTTTTTTTGCTTAATCAAGGGCGTTATATTTTTCCAATCTCTCTTAATCTCAGGAAAAGGACCTATCTTTTTTTCTTGCCATCCCTTATAGATTTCTTGTTTTCAAACAAAATGAAATATGAATATGTGAACCTTAAGAGGGCGCGGAATGCGGATAGCTTCGGAATGATCCGATAAGGGTATGTTCATCGGTAAATACTAGTTTATAAGGGATGATTCTAGGTGATTAAGCTAAGTGTTGAAAGAGAATTAGTTTTTCTTTTTCTTTTTCTTTTTTAATATGAGAGGTCAATTTTAGAAGAATTTGTGAAATTGGAAGTGTCACGTGTGAGATAAAGGGTCTTTAAAAACCTTTGGCAAGGAGTGGTTGGAATTTTCAACACAGAAGGGATGCTTTTCATTGGTCGAAACAGACAAACCCCTCTGCTACACTACCACTTATCCAAGAATTATCCACTTAGCAGCAACATATGAGGAATCAAGAACCGACCATTCAATGGGTCCTACTCTGCCTATCAAAAACGAAAAAGGGGTGGCCCCACTCGTATCTAAGGGCCTGTTTTCCAAAATCCCAAAAAATTAGGGCCAACTGGGGTCAGGTGACTCAGGTCAGACCAGGTTCAGTTGTTCTCACCCATTTGTGCTAACCATGAAGGGCCCACTTTTTTGAGCCTCAATTTCTTCAGACAGGACCAGAGTTGGCTCTTTGGAAAGAGATTGCAACATCAAATCAGTTCTAGGAATGGTCCATTCCTTGGTTTTTCATCACCATGAACCCCTAAGATCATTCGATCATGACTCTTTGGTGGGTTTGGTACCCATGCATGTGTGCCATGTGTCATGATATTGTGCTTCTAATAAAAATATTTCTGATTACTGGTTGCTCCTTACTTTTTCGCATATCTTTCTCAATGAACAAACCAGACTGTGTACTGTAAAATGACCCTTTTATTTTCCACTTGTCGGGGGTGTCGAAAGTTCTTCGACTTTCCGAATTTGTGTGTGATACATGTTGGTACCGCGAATATAGCTAGTGATGCCAAGTAAAATCAGATAACAACTCAATTAAAGTTGGTAATTCTTTAAGGAATATATATTTGTCTTTCCCAAATTTTAGGTTCCACGTCGACCTGGTTGCAAGGAGATGAATCCAGGCCAAAATTTTAGGGAATGGACCACTAGTAGAAACTAGAAAAAGGGTCGGCGAGCTTTTGCCGAGGAGGAAACATAGTTGGTCGGTTGAAGATTCACATTCACCTTACAAATTCAAATGAGTTGTTAACTCACTCAGTCGACTCGACTACTCTGTGTCAGCTAAAACTCGCAAGTTGAATCATAAACTTCAGTGGAACCCTTTTGAGTTCCATAAAAAAAAATGGAACTCATGAACTCGACTACTCATGCCCTTACCTTTCATAAAAAAAAAAAATTCTCATGTCCTCTTGTAATTATATTTACAGTCTCATGGCATGTAAATCCTTCAAATCCCAAATATGCATATACCCAGGCGGATTTATAGCCTAAAGCTCTAATACGCCCTCCTCTAATTATATTTACAGTCTCATGGCATGTAAATCCTTCAAACCCCAAGTACACATATACCCAGATGGATTTATAGCCTAAAGCTTTGATACGCCCTCCACTAACTACATTTACAGTCTCATGGCATGTAAATCCTTCAAACCCTAAGTATCCATGTACTCAGACGGATTTATAACCTAAAGCTCTGATACCAAATAAACCATAGCCTAAAGCTCTGATACACCCTCCACTAACTACATCTACCGTCTAATGGCATGTAGATCCTTCAAACTCCAAGTATGCATATACCCAGATGGATTTATAGCCTAAAGCTCTGATACCGAGTTCAGCATTTGTCGAAATTTAGACAGTTAACACACTATTACCGAGTACTAACAAACAACGTATCGACAGAAAATGAGCCAGAGTAAAAAACAAAAAATGCGGTTGGTCTATGGCTTCCCTATAGCATGACATATCGCACGATTCTGCCTATATTTTTGCAAGATCTCACAGACAAATCCACCTAGTATGAACAAGTGACCCTTCCAGACATCTATATCTGAGACTAGGGTTTCCTACGTGGCGTAAGAACACGAAAGCGCCACTTGTCGACTAACCGTAATTAGACTAGGGGAGTAGTTATGTGACCTCTAGGGGGAGTGGGCAATCTTGTTGTCTGGCCTTATATGAGGAGAATGGAAGAATAAAACATAGAGCATGCTCAGTTTTGTTTAGCTAGCTAGTGTATATTTGACAAGGACAAGAGCCCCCTAGTGCTTTTCATGCTTGACACAATTCCCTCCATTCTACCAACAAAGAGACCACCAACCCATTATCCCTTTTTCTTTTTTCTACAAAGCGAAAAGTCAAAATAATTTCCTGTTAGGGGTTGTTTGGCCAGACACCATAACATGCACAAACTCTGTGCCATTAAAATAATGTAGGTTTTGTTTTCGCGAAAATGTTATTTTTTTTCTTATCTCAAACATGAAACCCTAATCAGTGGGACCATCTCGAAGATCTGATTCTCTTAACCGTTTTTGAATTTACCGGTTGTGAAGGACCTAAGGGCAGAATGATAGCTAAAAAAAATTGACAAAGTTTTTGCATTAGTAGCAAAAGCTAAAGCCAGAATATCAGGCAAAAAAAAAAGTGTCGGCATTCTTGTGGCCCCACAGATTGGGACATGCAAATTGATCTACGAGTGCTGATAAACTGTTGCCTTTTTAGATAAAAATATCTCATTTTTGATCTTCTATATAGCTGCCAACGTCTTCGTGGAAAAAATAATATGAATTAAATTGTCTTGATTTGATCCATTCCACTGTTTAGGATCGATAGATATTATGTGATCTTCATAGATGACTTTACTCGATTCACTTCGTTTTCCGAAACGGATCGATAGCTTACATATATAATATTATATTTTTTTACTTTCGTCTTCCCCCCATAAATTTATTCAAAATCCAAAGGTGTTTTTTTTTCTAGAACCAGTCATGGATCGGGCTCCATGGTTCGGTAGTGGGTCCTGCTTAGAAATTGTCCGAACACATTTAATGTGGTTGTAAAGAAAAGAGAAAGAGAGGAATCGCGATTATTTCGGAGTAGACAGAGGGGAACGTTGGGACATGAGTGAAGAATCCGTTCCCTATGACCTTGTCTTCCGATTCCTCGGCCAAATTGATTGATTCAAAGGACTTCCCATCACTTGGTGCTCAAAAGCTCCTCCATCTTCCATGATCCACCCCAAATTTTCTCCTTTGAGCTTTTGCTCTTTTTTATTTTTTTTGAAATTACAACTAAAATTCCATTATTAGGGATCATTTAAAATCAGGTTTATTATTTGAATTATTGTTCCATAACAAATATAAAAATCTTATCTGTGTTTTCTCTGTCTACCCAATAAAAAAAAAAAAAAATTTTAAACAAAAAGTGAGAATTTATCACCAACCTTACCAAGTGGCTCGTGTTATGATTTTGGTTGTTGGTTCCTCACATGGTGCCATGAACAAAGAGTGGGGCTTGGTTATAATGGTGGAGAGGCTTTTTAGTGTTCTTGAATTGTGATATGGAACCCTCTTAGTCTCTGTATGCAGAGTCTAATCATCATATCATATGCCAGAACGACGGCCATGGCCGCAGTGCGAGCCCTCGCCACTTGTGATCATCATCTTTTTCGACTGCATTGCATGATAATCTTGAGAATTTGAATTTTGCTTGCACCTACCATGTAGAAAAGTTTGTAATGCCGACGACGCTCGGTGTCTGAATAATTCAAGTGACATCCTATTAAGCATTTGCATGTCTTTGTCTGTCAGGCTATACATGTCAGCTTTATACCCGCTCACAAAGCGTAACATGTTATGGATGAAGTTGATCCAGCATTTTGTTGAGTCAGATCCCATGAAATCTAGCCTTATATGAGAAAAATGCAAAAGTTCCATTAAACCCATTTGGAGAAAAAATACATTTTCACATTTTTTACATATTTATCGCATATACAGGCGAAAATTTCATTAAACCCATTTGGAGAAAAAATACATTTTCCCATTTTTTACATATTTAGGCGGACCCTTGTCATTTTCAGGTAACGTGAAAGCCGAAAGGTGCGTAAGTAGGTTCGGGAGATTAGATTAGGCTTTTTTTTTTTTTTTCTAGTTTAGAAGAAAATTAGTTGAAGAAAGCAATTGTTTTTGTGTTGGAGAAACAATGGTCAAGGACAATTGAGATCTGATCCCCTGAATGTGGTCTCATAACTCAACTCAATTGTCTTATCCAATGCTAATGAATGGCTTGAAACTACTCTTTTAGATAATTCACAAAAGAGAGCATCAGATTGACAATAAGAAAAGCATGAGCAACTTGTTAAAAGCTTGTTTTCTACTTTGGCTTTTGGTCTGCTTAAGTTATTCTAAGCCCCAGACACTTATTTAAAGATTGGTTGCTTTTTAAAATTTTTTTTTTTACTACAAACACTTGAAGCTACCCTAGCCAGGCCAATAGTCAAAGTGGGTCCATGTCTACTGACTAAGTTCACACAAAAAAGCATGGCTTCTAATATCATAGGAGCACTAGGACCCACAACCATAGCCCATTGTAAAAAGGTTTTATGATATAGAGGACTATGGGAAATACCTGACTTAGGGTTTGGACCCATTCTTGTTGCCCCATTATTGATATTGTCTCTCTTTTAGATACCATTTTATGTTTTACTTCATCAATGTGTCTACTGCCCTCTTTTATCTCAAAAAATTTGTGGGTAATTTAGTAAAAAAAAAAGGATATCCATTTATTTAAGTATTGAAAAACTTAGACTTTTTCTAGAAGAGTCAAAATTAGTTGTAAGCATTGATTAAAAAAAAAAGCTATTTGGTCAAAAGAAGTTTTTCAAAAGTACATTAACAATAATACCCAAAATTGCTTTTTAAAGTACCATGTGTTTAAGACAAATGAAAAAGAAAAAAGTGCGTTAGGGATAGTTACCTCCTGTACGAGACATCAACACCGTGAATTTTCCGCCAATTTTCCAACGATCACTATAAGAAATGTAGTTTTTTAGTGGCGACATTTTTAGCCGCAGTTCCTATATCATCACTAAAAACTCATCTTTAGTGGCGAAAATCTGATGTCGCCACTAAAGGTGTTACCATAGCCATTTTTAGCGACAACCCAAATGTCACAGCAAAAAGTCGTCACTAAATACATAGTGCAAAATTTTAACGCGCATTTCAGTTGGAGGGAAACATAATTAGTAACATGCACGGCACAAGAATTTATAGCCATTAGATGCGTATATGCGTTAAATATGATTCTGATAAATATTTATGCGTCCGCGCCGTGGCACTAAGAACCCATTTCTTAGGTTTGTTACTATATTCTAATAGATCACAGTTTGCTAGATTGATGAATTTAATATAATCCAACTTTTCTTATGCTTTAAGCCAAAGATTAAGGACTTTAAAAGTGTGTAGAATTATTTGGGCTCACAACTTTTTTGTCTTTTGTTTCATTCAAACCCACTTTTCAAAAGTTTGGAACTCAATTAACAAAAACCCATAATCAAGATTGGGGATATATATATATATATATTTTAAAATTGCATTTTAATGGATAATATGATTAATATCATTTACAAAAGATTAGTTAATATGGTGAAACGTAAACGAAATATAATATAATAATATGGTAAAAATACTCGAAAAAATGATGACGCCATGTTTGAGCAATTATATCGTCCCATCTAGATAAGAGATAGCTTATTGCCAAGTCGGGGCCTGCGTGGGACGATCAATGAAACTCATGCTCATGTTATGATTTATGTTTCTATATTTTTTATTTCACTTGAAATTTTCCGTACGCTGCGACATACGGAACGACTTTTGGGACGGGTCTTTACGACACTCGATTCATAGAGATCACCCCTTCCACACCATGGTGAAGGTGTAGATATTAGTGTGCTTCATATGTACCTAGCATTAGCTTTTTTATTTTATGGTGTCCTTATCGACTGTTACATTCATCAGAAGCTTTTTATCGGTTTTGAAGTGTTTCACAAAAGCTTAGCAATTTAGGGTTGAACATCAGTGGAAGGGACGAGGTACAACTTTATTCAATTGGGGAAATAAGGACTTATAATTGGCTTGAAGCTTTGAAATGTTAAAGAGTAAAATAGATTCTGCCTTATCTAGCATTCTAGTTTTCTAGCCTATCTGCAATTAAGACAGTATTAAGGATTAATTAAGCTCGAATTGTAGGTTAATCAGACTTTAAAAGAGGCCATTTTAACGGTATAACAGAGTGGGGGTGTTACTGTTAAAACGGTCGTTAAAATGGATTGTAACGAACATGGGCAAAAATGAGAAAGAAAAAAAAAAGGCACTGAAATTTGAAATTCAAATTCAAATTCAAAAAAATTTGAAAAAAATGAAATTTGAAATTTAAAATATCTAAATTTGAAAAAAAATGGAATTTAATGGAAATAACTGCCATTTTTTTGCACAAAATTTTTCAGATTTTAACAGACGTTAAAATGAAAAAATGGCAGTTATTTTCTAAGCATCAAAAAAAAAAAAAATGGAAAAACGATCACAGCACAAGAAGCAGAAGATTTTATGTGGTTTACCTCCGGGCAAACTTATATAGAATTCGAGACATGAATCTTTCGATGTTTTGATCAAGGTTTAAAAAACGGCCGTTATAACGGATTCGGACCTCCCCCATTACGTTATGGACCGTTAAAACGCCCAAAAAATAACGACCGTTATTTTCTGGAAAAAATTGTGAAAAAACGGCCGTTATTTTCTGTTATATTCTATTTTTCCGTTATTTTTCGTTTTTGAAATTTTTGAATTTCAGAGCCATGTTTTCCGTTATTTTCTATTTTTTCCCATTTTTCCGTTTTTGCCCCTGAGCATTATAACAGGAAAAAAAAAAACGGTAACACCCCCAGTCTGTTATACCGTTGTAACGGCCCGCTTTAAACCTTGGTTTTGATCAAGTCGAATATGGGTTTGGAAGTTAGATCCTTAATAGAACTTATTCTTATATTCCACAAACCTTGGTTTTGATCAAGTCGAATATGGGTTTGGAAGTTAGATCCTTAATAGAACTTATTCTTATATTCCACAAATAAATAGATTCCGGATCTTCTCATATGGATCATGGTTCAAATTTAGATCACGTGTCATGAATTTGGGACGGCATCCTCCTTAAGTCTAAAGTCCATTGGGATCCACGTGTCACATGAATCAGGATGACCACCCAAATGGTCTGGACCCTAGAACAGACGTCCTTCTGTGACTGACAGAAAATACATTTTCCAAATGTGCTACTCATCACACCACTAAATAAGTAATCCCACCACTACACGAGTCTTCGTCTTCTTTAAACGTCTAATTTATGCAAGTTCACACCAAGGTATAAAAGGGGCCGTTATAACGGTATAACGGACTAGGGGCGTTACCCTTTTTTTTCGTTATAACGAATTTTAACTTTCAGGGGAAAAAAATGAAAAATAGGAAAAAATGGTGCTGAAATTCAAATTTTCAAAAATGGAAAATTACTGAAACAACGGCCGTATTTTTCACAAAAGTTTTCAGCAAACAGGGGACATTATTTTTTTAGCGTTTTTAACGGTACATAACATAACGTGTGAGATCCAAATCCGTTATAACGGCAGTTATTATAACGGCCGTTTTTTAAACCATGGTTCACATTAGGGAATATGAATATCAATCCCACCGCTTAAAACCAAAATTTTTTTAGATGAGGAATTTGGATGCAGTCGATGCAGATAGCTCAATTGGCCCTACATAGCTTATTTTTTTGGGCCAACTAATCGCATGGATGTTTAGCCCACCCTTTGGTGGATATGCATACTAAAAATCAGTCTGGTTGGTTTTCTCTGGCTATAGATTTTAGCGCTATTTAAATATTGATTCTAACCGTTGGATTCAAGCATGGGTTTTTGCATATTTTTTGGGTTCTTTATCCAACGTCTACAAATTATCAAACAAGCTAATTTTTGGTATGTAGATCCCACCAAGGGATATATTCTGCATCGACTGCATCCAAAGTCGTCTACATCTAAAATTTTTCCGAATGCCTAATCTAGACCATCCAAACAGTCTTTCAACGCCTAATCTAGACCGTGCAATTGAACAATGTAGATAGTGGCGCAATGTGCAATTTGCAATTTCTCTATCATGAACTATTGAAAAACGAAATCTTGGTGCATGAGAGGCGTCATGGCCTCGGCTTGAATGATCACACGCCCTCATAAAACAGATGCATGCATCTATCCCAATGATGAACTGCATCCTTACCCATATCCAAATCCTATCCATGGTTCACCGCCCCCCCTCAACATTGGCCCGTGTTTCCAAACACCACCTTTAGTACCCAATTCAAACACGCCTTTAAGCACAATATCGTGACACATGGCTCTAAATCTGAGTGTTTTGGACCCTGCGGTTCCAAGTGGTGAGCCTCCAAACGAACAATCGGGACCGATGAATTGATTGACCATGTACCCATTTAGGATATTGGATCTCAAATCACAGATGACATGCTCCTAACATTCACCGGAAGAAGAAAAATGTCCTGTAACTAGCAAAACGTCAACCTGAGCCCGACGGGATCAGTATTCGGGTTTGACTCGGGCTTAGATTTTGACGACACGATCAAATTTAGATTGGGCTCGGACTGAGGCTTTGGGCAACTCAAGCCGACCCGAGTCCGACAATACACCAGTGCAAATATAAATGTCTATATTTTGTTAATGTGTTAAATGTTTGCTAGCCTTTATGTTTGTGTAAAGACAGGAATAAAAAGTTCTTATAATATAAATTTTTTTTACCAACCTTTCCTTCCATTAAAAAAAATTGAGTAATTTACCAGGGTCGGGCTCAAGGGACCCCCATTTCTGACCCCCTTTTTTGACCCCCATCTTGGCGTACCCACATAGGAGATGAATCAATGGCTGATTTTTAGTGGGGATGATAACCTCACCATATAGATCACCCCAACAAAAAAATCAGCCCATTCTGAAATTTCTAACCCCATCAAATGTGGTTTTAGAGTTACACAGTAAAAATCAACGGTCCATAATGCTTCAGCTTCTAAACCAGTCTATGAATATCAGAATGATTTGAATTTTTGTGATGATGATCTCCTCACCATAGAGATCATCCTCACCAAAAATCAGCCATTGATTCATCTCCTATGTGGGTACGCCAAGATGGGGGTCAGAAATGGGGGTCCCTTGAGCCCGACCGTGGTAAATTACCCAATTTACCAACCCCGACCAACCCAATCAGGTTGGACTCGGGCTGAAAATTCTAGGCCCAAGGATTGGATTGGGCTTGGGCTCACAACCTTGAAGATCGGGTTGACCTCAACCCGCCCGTGTTGCAGCCCTAAATAGCACGGGCTTGGGCCTCTTAAATATGGCATGTAGCATCCTCTCATCCATCTAATCAAACAGTGGGACCTGTTTGAAAGCTTTGTCTAATTACCAGTGTACACAGAACCAACCCGAGTAAAACTTGTGTCACAGGATGTTGTGACTGAAGCCGGTAACAGCATTCAATACGAGCCACGTGGCATACTATTAGATGACGATGACCGTATGGATGTTTGGCCAGTCCCTCGGTGGACCGGTACACAAAAAATCAGCTTGATTAGTAATTTCTAACCGATTCGGTTGAAGTTAATTTCATGGGTTGATTTTAACGGTAGGACTCTGAGCAATATTGAGCGTTATTTGGCTGCACAAATCCAAAGGCTGTAAATCACTAAGGCTGATTTTTGGATTGTAGGTCCGAGGGACCGGCCAAACATCCATACGGTCAGCGCCCTCTGAACGTGTGCCACGTGTCTCGTATTGAGAGCTGTGACCGGCTTCCGTCACAACATCTTGTGACACAAGTTTTACTCGCCCTATTATATATGCCAGTTCCGGGTCTGAGCAGTTCTGAATCTGGTGCTGAAACAAGGAATCCCAGAACTGGATAGTTTGGGCCAAGTTCCGTCAAGTAATTGGTGGTTAATCAGGTACCCACTGATGAGCCATCTTTCCTGTAGGGAGGTACTGGTCTGCTACCCTGATGTAGACCAAGCGTCATGAAATCATGATAAGTGGCCATCTTTGAAACTAACTAAATTACCCTTCATACCTTCTAAGTGTTTATGTCTAGCTAATTACGAGTTTTAACTTCGTATCTACAATACGCCAAAACCCCTCTTGAAAGATCATACTGATCGGTGACCATGTCAGTAGATGGCAGTAGTTTCTAACTGTGGCCCACCAATCAACATACAATTCCATTCAACTCAGGTATATGGCATAAAACTACTTCAAAACCAGACAAGATCAAAGCCGAGTTGCATATCGTTTTCTTATGTGATTCATCGCATTTCAGTATTCAAAACATACATTGCACAATTTAAACGGCACCGCTTACAGTCAATTGTCTCTCTTGATCATCTTGAGGCGGGGTTCCAACATAGCACACAGTAGTGATTGCCCAGAGGCAGAGGCGCATATAGTGCTAGGAGCATGTAATTTTGAAACATTGACCGTCAGTCAGTGATGCATATCGGCCGCTTCGTTTAGCTCCCAGAAAACCTGTTTGAAAGATCAGAAATTACAGTACCAATACAATGAGCCCAAAAACCAAATTTACGCTTAGTGAAGGGATGATCATTCAATATCCCAACCCATCTAATAATAGAAGAGATTATGTCTACCAATCATTTTTATTTACGTACAAAGCCCAGACATTAAAAATGCTTCAGAACCATACCATAGGCATTTTCTTGATTGAAATAAATCTGGAAATATCCAACGGTCAAAATTGGCGCCTTGGCCTTGCTTCCGCCATGGTTACTCGGATTGCTCTGCCATTCAAATCCTGCATCATAAACAAAATTAAGAATGGATTAAAAATAAGTTTATGCCTAAGGTTATAAAAATAAGCATAGTTCATACAACAATTTATAACATGTCTAGCAAGAGCTGAAAAAAAACCCAAATTCAATCAATAGGGCTAGTGAGGAATATTTGAGAATATTCACATATACTTACAACACCATCTAAGGATGAAATTGCACTGTTGACCTCCTCAGCAGAGCCGTAAGTGACGAACCCAAAACCCCTTGACCTACCAGTCTCCCTGTCATAAACCACTTTGGCCTCCATAACCTTTCCTTGCTCACTGAACAGGGTCTCAAGAGCTAAATCATCAACACCCCATGAAAGGTTGCCAACATACACCCGGTTGGGAGAATCGAAACTACCCCCACCTCGGGGTCCCCTGGAAGGAGAATCTTCCTTAGGAGGAGGAGGCCCGGAATTCACCCTCAATTGCCTCCCATCAAGTTCCTGCGACAACATCATAATTTCTTGCTTAAAAACCATTTAGATTCAAAACTCAACCAAGTAAACATAATGGGAACAAAGAGTGTAGCACCTATTGCTTATATATGCACAAACAAGCATAAGAAGATGGAATTGGTAACTGGATTCAACAACAATGAAAAGGGATGCACATTATAAACTAACAGAGATCAAAAGAAAAATAGAACATAAGAAACTTACATAGCCATTGAACTGCTGCGCCGCTGCTTCCACTTCCTCGACCGTAGACATGGTCACAAACCCAAACCCCCGGCTTCTTCCAGTTACCTTGTCGTAAATTACCTGGCCATGGGCAACCACTTCAGTCTTCTAATACTCTATTGACTTAGCCAAGTCTCTCACATACAGAGAATATGTGCACATCATACATCTAGATACTTATATGTGTATGTGTATATCTACCACGCACTTATACATTAAGAAGGGACATGTAACACAAAAACCATGCATATATGCGCAAGTATTTGAACATACATGTCTGTATGTATGTGTCCTGTATCCATGCACACATACCAACATAAACTTGCGTTTACTTATGTTAATGCATGTACACATAAAAATTTACATGCCTACACGTGAATATGTATATATATGTACAAAGGAAAATGACGATGACGATAGTACTCGTCGTCCATAGGTCCAGACCGTTGGATTGTCTTCGAGATCTGGTAGTGTGAATCCCGAGGACCAATCAGCGGGACGACGGCTACATTAATCTCTACATTGATGTTCTTAAACAATTAAGTATATATGTACAACACCGAAGCACTAAATTAATCCCAGCAAAAAATTAAAGTGGGAAAGAAAAAGGGAATAAAATTTCTTAAAAACCCAATAGTCCTTAAACCCTAAACCCCCAAAAGCCGAAACCTTTTTTAGAAAATTCCTCAAGAGAACCAAACTTGGAAAAATTTAGATTGAAAGATGAACCCACCTCGACCATCTCGACATTTCCAGCTCGTTCGAATAATCCAGCGAGCTCAGCACTGTCGACGTTGAAAGGGAGGTTACCGACAAAGAGCTTCAAATCTGGGGAGAAACTAGCTTCGCCTCTTTCACTGGAGACCTCCTCTTCTTGGTCGAACTCGGAGGAAATCGCTACGTTTCGAACGAAACGAGACGATAGACTCTCGTGCCTTCTCTGAGAGAGAAAAGCAGAAGTGATTGAAATGGGTTTGTTTTGGGATTTGAGTGAGATGTTGGGAGAGAAGAGAGAGATAGAAGGGTTTCTGGTTTTGGAGAAAACCAGGGTTTTGAGAGAGAGAGATGGGAGGACGAGAGAAGACGAAGCCATTGCTGCTGCAGAGCTTGAGCTGCTCCCGATAAGGTTCGAAGGGGCGAGAGAGAGGGGAATAGAAATGATGGAGAGAAGTTTTTACTTTATAAATAGAACAGGATAGGGCTTGACGTAAATAAAATACACCTGGGATTTCAATAGAATTACGGAAAAGAGAGTAGAGAGAAGGAAGATATTTATGGGAAGAGGTAACGCTTTTGTGAACCATCTACTGTACCATGGCCCATGCATGTTCAATCTGGACCGTAGATTGTTTCGCCTCTTCACAATGGTCCCACTTTCCAAAGAATAGCTTAACCGTCCATCAACTTGGAACCAAGCCAAAAATTCGTTTTGCTAAAAAGAGGAAATTAGAATGGTAATGATTTTCATAAATTTGGCTATCTTTTGTCCAAGAGGAGAGGAGAGCCCATAATTGAACGGTTGTGATCGATGTAAGAGGTGGTTTTATTGTTCATCACCGTACGAAATGAATGATACAAAGCTTTTGTATGTATGATAATATGGTACATAATCATACAAGTTATCTGCTTCGCCACCGATTTTCTGATCAAGAAGCCACGTCTTGGTTCAGCTAGCCACACAAATCGAGGGTGCGGGACCACATAGATATTAATTAGAAAATACCCCTCAATAGTTGCAAAAATTACAGGGGAGAGTGAAGATAAAAGGTCGAACGGATAGGGCGTCACGTAACGACGAGAGATCGCTGTAGATTTTTATTAGCCAATGGATAGGTCGTCGTGTAAAATGCCCCTATATAATAAACATGACGAGGAGTTATACGGACCAACGACCAGAATATAGGCCGCTTAACGACATGATACAGACTGTCGACACTAATGATCTTAATCGTCTGATCAATCAACTTGTTATTCGGACTATACCTGTGATGACCCAAAAACTTGATTGGAGTCGCTGGGGCTGCAACTTGGGTTGGGGTTGAGTTGGCCCTTGGGCCCTACACGACTCGGGTTGGGCTCAGGCTGAGACTTTGGGCAATCCGACCCAACCCAATACACCACTGCAAATATATATATATATATATATATATATATATATATTTTGTTAATGTATTTTTATGTTTCCTAATAAAAAAATTCTTTTATGTATTTTTATATTAAGAATTAATATAAAAGATTTACCAACCTTTCCTAACAAGAAAAAACAAATAAAAAAAAGGTAAGTAGTTTACCAACCCAACTAACCCAATCAGGTTTAGGCACGGGCTGAAAATTGTATGCCCGACCTCGGGTTGGGCTTGGGCTCACAACCTCGAAGATTAGGTTGGACTAGTGTTGACCCCAAAGGGCCCAAACCTGACCGAGTTGCATCTCTATTGGACGCTATATGGTTAGGATCATTGGATGGTTGTGATTTGAGCTGTTGTCTATTCTCAAGAAGCTACCTTCCAGTTCCAAACTTCAATCTCCAAGGAATTCTGTCAAGAATTCTTGCCTTCTCTCCCACATACCTACTTGTTCAAAAGTAATCCTCTTAAGCAGAGGAAACCGGTGAAGACCACTATCGCAGAAGCCCCTGCAATGTCTAACATCCACCCTAAGCAATGGTAGTGGCAGCGACAACTGGCCACTGTTGAGGAGACTTTGGATCACTTTGGCAGTTGCCACTAGTAAGAAGAGGATTTGATGTGGGGTTTTATGGTTTCTGGGAGATAAATTAAGAACTTTATTTTGTTCTTTCATGGTTGGCCTGGGTATGTATGTGTGTGCAACAATCTGAAGTAGGAGTTAGATGCGACGATCGGTGGTGTTGGTGGTTGCTGGTGACTTGTCAAGTATGGTGGGTGAGGAACAACTAAACAGGAGCCCTATGAAATTCCCAGGGTGATCATATAAATTAATTAAATCAAATATGAAATACAGAGAAGAAAAACAAAAGATGACGAAACATTAGAATTTTCACGGAATAGAAAGAAATGATCCGGCCTCTCATTTTAGCTTGGTTGAATTGTTATAGAAGCATATGATTAATCAGGATTTTTTACCAAAAAACACAGGATAACTGGATCTGATTTTGAAGCATTTAATCCAATTCGAATCAAGCCAAACATTTGAAAAAAGAGAGTTTTTTTTTCTTTTTTTTTTTAAAGGTAGAATTTCTACTCCTGTGATACAGAAGCAGCTTCTTTTAAACATGACCTCATTATCTTCCCAAGCTTCGAACAAGCGTCAAGACAAAGCTCCATGGCCTGTTCATAGAAAAACATATAAAACATGTGATGATTAGGAGCTGATTATTCACATAAAAGAGGCAGGAATCTTTTAAATCAGACATGTATTGAAACATATTGGGTTTCAACTGGAAATGCGCTATATTACTTGAGTATTAGATTGAGGAAGCTTTTGATGATTATGTATACCTTTTGAAATTTTAAACTTCAAATGGAATTTGTTTTGTCAGGAAATTATTGCTTGAACAATTTTATATTTTTAATACACCAGCCCTCTTTAGAAATCATGTTTCTTGAAAAAGTCATTAAAGGGTGACATTACCGTACAATCCATGTCGATATGTGTCGAACAGCCAAAATGAGAAAATGGTTGTCTCCTTGTTACATGGGTGGGTTGAATTCCTATAGTTGATCATAGATAGGTAAAAGATCAACATGAAAGAATATGATATTCTTTCCTCTTACCAGTTGCCATATCTATCACATGAAAGAATGTGATATTCTTCTTCCTTCCAATCGCCATATCAATGATCGGATGTTTTGATAATCTGATCTTGTTTGCTTTTCTAAAAGATTTTCTAGGTGGGCTCATCAAATGGTGGGTAATGAACCCCCCACCCCACCCCCTCTAGCACCATGTGTACAGTTATGCTGTTTATATACAGTAATCATTGTCTACAAGATGGGGACCTCAGGTCCCTCAAATATTATGGAGCTCAGTAAAACTTTTCTTTCCAAGTGATAACTCTAATGATAAATGATAAAAACTACAGAGAGAGAATTCCATACCTCGTGAATCTTTGGGGTTGACCATTCTCCAGTGAGGGTGAGCTGAGTGACCTCATT
This sequence comes from Euptelea pleiosperma, assembly GCA_035048495.1. NCBI lineage: Eukaryota > Viridiplantae > Streptophyta > Magnoliopsida > Ranunculales > Eupteleaceae > Euptelea > Euptelea pleiosperma. Next base: position 35,815,796 of record CM068540.1, on the reverse strand, counting down.
ACGAGAAGGCATGGATGTAATCATAAAACTTCCATCTTGGTGGCCTTCTTCTTCTGATATAGGATCTATGACAAGGTTCGCCCCAAGACAAGACTAGGGAACCCAAAAATGCAAGAAAGGGAAATAAGTAAGACTTGAAAATGAGCACAAATAGATATATGGGAACAAGTGGTTTGGAAGGGCAGCTGAAATATATTTAAAAGGATATTTCTTACACACCTTATCATGACATGGGTGTTTACACGGCTCAGTCAGGCCCACATGGAGATGAGTCAAGCGATGATTTGGTGAGGATGATATCCTCATCTTGAGCAAGAATCGGCCAATTACGACATTTCTAGCCCTAAGAAAATGGATTACAAGTTGAAGAATCCTGCCAACTGTACGGGAAAACGGACGACATTTCTAGCCCTATGAAAATGGATCACCAAAAATCAGCCATTGACTCATCTCCATGTGGGCCCCAAAGAGCTGTATAAAACGAATCTAAATATCAAGGTTTTCATATCCTACCTCGTGATTTGTTTTTTATGAAACTCCTATTATATACGTTATTTCTGCATCCATTGGGTGTGATCTGTGTGCGGAAATTTTAGCCCTCTCAATGAAAACCAAGTTTCCTTGAATACATTAGCAGAGACTAGCATTCAAAAAAGCACACGATATGCCTTTGGGAGAAGACATGTTAATCCACACTCCCTAAAATCAGTCCAAGCTGAACAAAAAACAGTTCTTGAGACAGCTAAAGTTGTTATTGTGTGCATGCAGTATGCACATTGAGTTCAATCCCATGCTTACAGCAAATAAAAAGAAAAAGAGAAAAAAAAATTGTATGTATGCACATACCACAGAAACTGAAGTAACAAGGTCAAACATCATGATCCCTGCATCCGCTAGGGCAAGACTTGCACATGATATCACAACTGGAAGATCACCTATAAAATTAAAATTGAATCACATTAAGAATCTCAAAGACGACCCCTTAATATGTTTTTAGAAATATGATTATGATACTTGAATTATAATGAGAGAACATTTTACACTGATATTTGAAATGTTACATATAAAGATGATGAAAAATAAAGAAACTTCGAACCATGATATAACATTATGAAAGACCCTATCAGCTACAGCAAGAGAGAGAGAGAGAGAGCATTTTAGAGTTTAATGAGCCTACAAGTTGCAAGACTCTTTTAGAGAGAGAGAGAGAGAGAGAGAGCATTTTAGAGTTTAATGAGCCTACAAGTTGCAAGACTCTTTTACAGAACTTAAGTAAAAGAGACAAAAAAATTATTAAAGGCAAAAGCAGCATAGGGGCTTCTCGATATGAAAGCAAATTTCTGTAATATCAATAATAACAAATGGTCAGAGGGTGACTTAAACTCATTATTAGTATGGCAAGCGTTGATCTGTAAACTTACTGCCACCAGATTCCAGCACCAGTGCAAAAACATCTACAGTTGTCTTTGGGAAACTCTCCAGTATTATAGCACCCTCCAAAGCTTTATGAAGCATTGAGGAAAACTCTTTGTTGTCTGAACCCTGAATAAATAAGATTTTACAACTATTAGACAGAAACAAAGCATAATTGGAATTAATACGATCACAAAATATGGACACCCATATACCTGTCCACGAACTGGAGAAGAAAAGGTTGTATAGCTGACATTACAATTCAGCCGACCTATATCACTGTACATCATAGCTTTCTTACTTTCTCTTGGACCAAATCTGAACCAAGGAAGATCCAGACACAATGCTGTGATACAATGACAACAAAGTACAAAAACTAAAATGGTAGCTGATAAGAACTAAGAGATATTTATGGGACCCAACAGTAGACCATAAGTATGGTCTACAAACAACATATGATTACACATGACACATCAAGAATAGAACCCCTCATACAATGGCTACCACTAAGCAGATCTCCTAGGCCAAAAATTGAAAAGTGGGTGATTATAATCATCCGCTCCATTGCATTATTTTGGATGATAAAACTCAACAAAATAAATAAATATGTACAATAAAACACTATAGGGAGGATGGGTACAATTATCTGAGTAGGACGATATTTTATCTGGGTCAGTCATATGTCATACAGATATATTAGCAAAAGATGAAGGAAGAAATTTGGAACCTATCCCACAATATCCTCTTGGGAATCTATTCTATAACATATGTAAGAAAATGAACAAATTTGAGAAAGGACTTTCCACAAGGTAAAAGAAGTACTCACACAGATACGATGACCTTGGTATTTCCAAACTCGGCATAAGCAGAGCCTGATGCAGCATTTACAGCACCAGTCCTCAAAACTGCAAGAGACAAACAACTTAGCATGCTTCTTCTGCGTAAGCCCTATTTGGTCCATATAATGCCATTACAATTCAACCAAGGTGACACTAAAGAACATGAAAATGAATAAGAGAACCTCAAACTCTAACGTCATCTAATAAGTAATCCAACAAAATAACAAACAGCAAAGAGGGTGAGTCAAGTTGAATTTCAATACTAGTTCTTTATTAGCAGACTGATGAAGAGAAAGCCGGTAATATTCTTGAAGTCCATTCAAGCCCAAATGGAGTTAAAGATTCAAAAGAAGAGGAACTTAGAGCACTATTACAAGGACTGACCATCTACTATTCTCTCTATAAAGGCCCTTTGGTTGTAGAGTGACTCATTTAACCCAGTCTTTTGGGCCAAGGGAACAAATGGACCGTTTAAGTATGCTACCATGCATGCTTTCTGTGAATATAATGATTTGGTCTCAATCACATTCTTCATGCCGCTAATGATCTTGCAACTCGTTTGCCAATGGCAAGAAACGGTGTAAAGAGAAACACTATCCTTTTTCTGCTTTTCTTCTCACTTTTTAATGAAATTACAGTTACTTATCAAAAAATAAACACAAAATTAAACCAAAACAAAGTTTTATAAACAGTTCGCATTTAAGCTTTCAGCATTCAGACTGTTACATATGATGTTTGTTTTATTCAACTCAACTCCAGCCACGTCACAGGTTGTATGAATCATAGAGAAAGTACTCATAAATCCTTGCCCTAATGCTTCAGAAGTTTTATAAGAAAGCAACAAAGGCTTCAACCATGCCAAGCTTTTGAATCGACTTTTTTTTTAATGACATTTCCATATTCTAGTATGATGAAAGAAGCAGCATTGTACTCTCTGCAGCCACAAAGTATCCCCCTGATAATAGACCGGCCAAGTTTTGCATTAATTTTAGTCTGGGTCCTGATCTACCAAGAAAAACTGAGGGATTTTTCCCTCCTAGGACTTCATAAGAGACACATTGACTTCAATTTTGAATCTTGATGCTTCTGCTCATTTCAGATTCCAAAAACCACTTTTATCAATAAAAGGACTTGAAGCAACCCAACCCTCTGAAGCCCCATATACAAAGACTGAAAGATGAAAAACAAGGACAAATTGATCTTTTACATAATTATGCTTAAATCTTTTTTTTCCCAAATGTGAATTGCTCTTTCATTCTCCTTTCAGGGAATTCAGAACTGGATTCAAGTTCAGGGGTATTATTGTGACATGTACAAAGTACATTTGTTGTGTTATACATCTTCTATAGCCAATTCAGATGAACATAAAAGCATTGGTGCCTTATAAATACAAAATTATACCAAGACAAGCAGAAATGCATAAAATCTTTTGCCATCGAATCAAACTACTCGGAGAACCAAATGCTTCAGAACCCAGAAACGCAAAGAAGAAAAAGGAATAAGTGTGTTTGCTTACCTTGGAAGCTACAAACAAAATGCTCTAGGAAAACTATGTTAAATAAAGGAGAATTGAGGATAAAAATGTGTTCTTCCATACCATTTAATCTAAAAAACTAAAATGCAATAAAACCCATTTTCATCTAAGAAAAACCTTCCAGAAAGCAAATTCTTCAAGACCCAAATGCCTGTCATGATATGCTTTTATACCCCCTACAAAACCTAATGTGTAGGAAAAGCTACAGAGACAATCAAAATGGCTCAAAATCCAACATAATCCAATCAAAACGCTCAACAAAATCCCCACTACGAAGTAGCCAAGAAGATTAAAATGAAAGGGGTGTGTTTGTGTGTGTGTGTGAGAGAGAGAGAGAGAGAGAGAGAGAGAACTGACAAGCGGGCCTGCACTGATGAAAGCCTCGACCATCGGGACGAACCCAGTCGACATCTTTGAAGATGGATTGTTGCTTTTTCTGAGTCGGAGACGGAGAATACGTCGTTGGAATCGTTGCAGATGAAGACTTCCCGGCCATCTCTCTCAATAGTCAATACTGCCTCCCTTTATTCCTAGTCTCCTACTCCACCCCCTGTGTGCGCACAACACCTCTCTCACTCTCTTTAACATGCGCCGGTACTCTTGTTGCCTTTACATAACCAGAGGAGCCGTAACATTCGAATCGCAATAAGATTTCGCCGTTCTAGTAGAGTAAGAAGAAGGTTCCCTAAAAAAATTGCTCCTTCGCCCTCCCAAAAATGCCTGCGTTGCATACTCATTCGGTTCTGGGCCTCTGGCCCATAGAACGTTTACTCGTTTAGGCTGTTTCATACAACCACACACCAAAAATTAACTCATGGTGGAGCCACACCAAAAATTAGCCTGTTTGAGAATTTCTAGCCCTTCTATCTGAGTACCCGGAAATTTCTCAAATCAAACGATTAGAAATCAATCCATGAAAAATTGGGAATCAAGCAGTTAGAAAATAAGCAATTAGGCTGATTTTTGGTGTATAAGCCCACCAAGAAGGCTCTAAAATTCATGGGTAAATGGACCTGAAAGAGATGCCATATTGCCATGATAGCAAGCATCCCAACTATATTGGCACCCCGCTATTATCAATCATGTGCATATCTCGCCTCCAAAGACTCAATTAACAAATCTAAAATATGACCTATTAGGTAGGTTCCTTTATAGTTCATACTATTCAAAAAGGTAGGTCTGTGGCCCGCCCCACCATTGATGCGTCCCTAAAGTTAAAGAGCATGCCCAGTTGGCACAAGTATCCGCACTTAAATTGGCTTCTCTCCAAGTTATATAACTCATTCATGCATAGTCATATATGTTTAAAGTAAAAAACCAAAGAAATTTGAGTTTCTTTAAATTTGTGTTCATATCTTGTATAAATGCATTATAGATTCATAGATCTGATTTTTTTTTTTTTTTTTTTTTCGTAAGCCCGATAATGTATTAACCCAAAAGCCAAAAGCCAAAAGAGAGGACGGATGGTCGGCCGGCCACCAAAGCTGAAGAAAGCCAGTGGGGGAAGCCATCCAACCAAATACAAGGATTCAAAAAATGAATAGCCTTGAGGCTATAGTATTGTCTACTCTATTACATGAGCGGTAAGCGAAAGTAAAGGAGAGAGTATGAAAGAGACCAACACAAGACAAAATATCGGAAGCGAGAGCTGAAGAGGATCGCCCTAAAGAAGAAGAATTGTTCTGCAAAGCCTGGATCATAACAAGGGCATCCGATTCCACTATCAATTTTGCAATCCCTGCACTCCGGGCAAACTGGATTCCCCCATCGGATGGCTCGAGCCTCGGCTTCTTCAGCAGATTCAGCCCGAGAATGGGTTCCTCCTGCCAAAACACAAATATTAGCTTCGTTGCTAATCAAAAAGCCCAGACCTGCTTGTTTGGAGGAGTGGTTCCATGCAGCACCAGTGTTAATGTTCAGAAATCCACTGGGAGGAGAGCTCCAATTGGGATGACGCTTTGGAGCCTTTAAGCTTTCTCAAGTATAATCCTTTGTTTTGTGAATTATGAAGGAATCTGTTTGCTTCAATAGGATAAAGGAACTTTTATGGCACTGATGTGTGTATGTAATAATTCCTCCACATCCAAACTTTCCACATTAGAATGCCTCTGATATACATGGCTTCCTCATCTTCAGTTCTATCTAATATCTTTAAACTCTATTTCTAAAAAGAAGAACAAGAAATTTAAGGTTAATCGAAAGATTTTGTGCTCATATCTTGGTGAGGGAAGGCCCCCAGCCCAGGTCCCACTAGCCACAAACCAAAAATCAACCTGACTGATTATCTCTAACCATAGATTTTTGTACTTTTTAGGACAATATTCTAGCCGTTCGATTCAAGCATGTCTTTTGGGTAGTAAATCCAATGGCTAGAAATCATCAATCAAGCTGATTTTGTGTGTTTACCCACCGATAGGTGGGCTGAACATCTACGTAATCATTGGCCCCAAAAAATGATCTACATAGTTTTTTATCAGCAGAAATAGTTTTTTATATAAATATTTTCAATAATATAGAGTTTAATTTTTTAATTAATATCATATATATTAATATATTAAATATAAAAAAGGTCTTGTATAGAGTTTTCGCCTTAGGCCTCAACCTGTATTGAGACGGCCCTAGAACCTAGGACCTCCCGCTCTGATACCATGTTGACAACCTCTTTATTCTCTTTACTTGTGCTTTTAGAGTAAAGTGGTAGTGTTGTTGGAGTGTGTTGTTTGGTTGTGTAGTCAGCTCTTCGGCTCTATTAGACCCATGGACCATTTGACATACATTGCTACGCCTCCCTCTAATAGTTTAGGCTTTTAGAGTAAAATGGTTATCAACAAAAACAAAATCGATAAGGGTAAAATAACAAAAAACAAACATTATAACGACCATTATTTTTACAATGTTATGTATGTTCTTCCAATTTTTGGACTTTTTTTTGCAAATAACACAATGATCTTAGAGCGTTACCTTATAATGTCACGGTCAATCAGTGTTTATTATTCAAATATAGAATTATTATTTTCACTGTTCGATTCAAAAGCGGAACAATCAGTTGTCATTGAATCATGGATCCTGTTTTCAAGATTCCAGATTCTTGATTCTCAAAGCCATTTATATTGTACTACCAATAGTACCAACCATGGTTTAAATAACGGACGTAATAACCAAAAGAACGGCCGTTATAACAGATTTGGACCTCCCCCATTACGTTATGTACCATTTTAAAGCTCAGAAAATAACGGCCACTATTTTTTTCAAATAAATTGTTAAAAAAATACCTGTTATTTTCCTTTATTTTCCGTTATAATTCAAATTTTGAATTTTGGCGCTGTTATTTTCCATTTTTGCCCCTGTGCATTACAATCCAATATAACGGCTGTTATAACGGAAAAAAATGGTATTACGACCCCTTTTAAACCTTGGTACCAATTATCAGCATTATGTAACAATATTTCAAACTACAACCCAAAAATCAAGATCCAAAATAAGCCATTTTTTAATATTAGATAAATAAAAAAGATCCAAAGGACAAAGTAATAGAAAATAAATTATTCATACATTGCAACCATTCAACTGCTACGCTCAGCACACACACACACACAAAATACAAATTATACACACACATTGGTATCTAGGAGGACCTTCAGATTTGTCAAACAATTTGAAGATACAAAAATCAACCATTAGACATTTATAAGGTAGATCTCTCTTCCACACACACACAGATACACGTGTCAGAAGGAAGAAAGAAAAATGGAACTACATTGGAGGTGGGGGTGCTGGCTCAAACAGTGGTGGACAACAGCTTGTAAATAAACCACAGCAGCAGATGAACCACAAACTGCAGGAAGAAAGAGAAAAAAAAAAAACAGAATGTGAGATTCTAGCATTATTTCAGCAAAAGAAGAGCAAGGAGTGATACTGACCATGAACTCAGGAATCCATCATGACCTCCATCCGGCGGTGGTGCGGGTGGGAGCAGCGGTGCATAAGGCGGTGCATCAGAGGGTAGTGGGGGTGGATCCATCAGGGGTAGAAGAGGATTAAGGAGAGGGAAAGTAGGAGAGTTGATGTTTTGTGTTTTAACAAAATGTGGTTTGTGTTTTGGTTTGGTGCCACCTTCCTTTCCTGTTTCATACATCCATCTACCATTCAATGTTGCAAACACATCCAACATTCCAACTAACTCTCAGAAATCAAGTCATCTAACATGCACCATGGGTGTACTGAACACCCACATCTTACTGTTTCAACCAAAATGCTCTATTTTCAATCTTGAGGTCGTGGATTCAATACCAGCTTACCTACCCTATATCAAATTTAAGTTTATCACAAATCAAGCAATCCATAAACTGGATTAAACTCACTGATAAACCTTGCCTCACCCACTTGTTTGAGGCTTCTCCTCAACACCCACACATATTGTGACATATGGAGCAGTGCACAGGCAACTGAACTTGACTGTTACTTTTTTTATTTTTTTGTTGTGGGGGGGGGGAGGGGGGGTTGGGGTTGGGAGCACAGAAAATCGAAAAATGGAAATCACTGAAAACTTCTCTTCTCCCTCTCCACATTGCTTTTCTGACTAACAACGAAAGGTTCTTTAATGGCAGTCTCTTTGAGACTTATTTTCTCTATTTTCAGTTTATGCACTCTTTTCAAATTTGAAAAAGTCAGTTGGATGAGGAGATCTAACCACGTCACCGGAGGGGCGACCTGGGAAAAGGGCTACCTGGGGGCTGAGGAAAAAAAGGTATCAATGTGAAAGGCATCTCAGAGTGGGCTACTGTGGACGTCGGCCTTGGAAGTATGGTGGAATGTTAAGAACCCAAACTATATAAGGGCTTAGCTTTCCACTCCACTATCACATAGGTACGTTTGGAGTATTGATTAGATTCCTAACATTAGATAACAGCTTAAGGTTTTAAGATAAAATGGCAAGAAGAAAGGCAGAGTTTTTTTTTTATCAATAAAACAGGGAAAGAAAGATATAGAAAGATATATAAAAGGAACCCCATATTTGAGGAGAGAGAGAGAGAGAGAGAGAGAGAGAGAGAGAGACTTAGGGATTATATGTGAAGGAAGAAACAAAATGAGGGTTAAGAGTTGAGTTGATTAGGAATTGTGATAATGAGGGCTAAGAGTCATCGTCGACTTTTTTTTTTGCTAAGTAATGAATATATTGAAGGCGGGAAGGATAGGATATAAAGCGTTAAGGGGCTCCCAAGGATCCTGGCATCCCAACTAGGTTGGCACCCCTAGAAACCAAAGAGAGATAGACCTTAGGCTCAAGAAAAAATACAATTAATCGAATCTGAAATAAGATGCATAGGAGTTTTCCATTCTCAACAAGAACAGAGGCCTAATGTTTTGGCCTAGATTGGTGCCAAACTTAACAGCGCTATCAGCTGAGAAGTTTGTTTCTCTCCAAGTTGAAGTAATGATGCAATGATTGGTACACTGAAGAGCTGATTCCCAAGTAGATCGCACTTGCCATGGAGGCGAATGAATGTTGGTGTTCGGAGCTCATAGATCGTCGGCTCTACTGTTGGTGGGGTCCACGTTGTTTTCTTTATTCGTCTTGTTGATAATCGATCGACGATATACGGCTCTTTGGATTTATTTATTTAAATGATCGCATAATGAATGTTTGTGATGATCTTACACCATTCAATTTCGATCAGATTGGTTATTTTTGTATTTCACTGTAGTCTCATCTCTGACAAGTGGTATTAGAGCAGGATCTATTCTCGGGAGAGAAATCGATATATGTGTGTCTTTCTTGCGACGTATTAATATGGATTGTGATCTAAGGTAGATACTCATTGCTACGATGTCAGTGTACTACCTGTGGGGCAACTGACATCACCTTGCAGTGAAGTCAGACGTCACCACCTACGGTGGGGTGTTGAACCTGAGGTAGGTGCACACTGCGAGCTGCCACATCACCACCCGCAATGGGCCGGGTGTTGAACCGATAGGCATACCATGAGTTGCCACATCACCAAATTCATGATATTTATGGGAATCCACAATGCAAGTGCAACCTAAATTTCTTCAACTTTCTCTGTACATTAGCAATAAGAATAAAAATAATGAAAAAAATACACACCTTCCACAATGGACTACCAATATGCCCCTTGACAAGCAAGTTCTGACTGGAAAATTACTAAAACTTCCATGAAAACATCCTTGTTTCACCAATGGTGCCAAAATTCATTGGTAATTATGCTAATTTTTGGCTGGAAGTTTTTATCTGTGATGGTAGTGATACTCATCAGAGGGAATGAACGTTTGCCTGCCAGAATGATTCGAACCGGGGTTCTGTTAAGTCCACTGTTTCATCATCAGGGGCACGCCAACTCCTGGCTTTGGAAGTTAAGAGGATCAGTCTCTCCATATAGTTAGCTGACAGAACCGTATCCACCTCTTTAACACTGTCTACAGCACATAGAGTGCGGTCTACAGTTAATGGCAATGAACACCGAGCAGACCACCTCTTGGACGTAGCTCGCCTCAGCTCCTCTGCATCTATAGGACCATCAGCCTTTTCGCCAGACTTCTCCATGTCTGACAAACTTTTTGCGCTATGAGTAGATGAGTTCTGCAATACAGAAAAATACAAAATAAATGGCCTAGTGGATGTACCACAAATTTAGGATGGCATTCCAGGTAGAATGAAGGTCTTGACTGAGTGCATGAAATCACTTCACTGTACTAGAAACCTTAACAGATGAAAGCGAGTCAAGTGGGTTCATCTAGGGTCCCAATACAGAGTCCACACTCCAGTTTACCAAAACACAAAACATCAACTGAGTCGAAGAACTTGGATGAGTCTAGTCCGACCAACATCCACATTTAACATCATTTAAGGCTTGGATACTTTTCAAGTGCATGTCAGAATTTAAAAATGGATTATATCTAGGAATGATGCAATCCAACTTTCCAAGCAATGACCGAAAATTTGATTGTCAAAGTTGGAAGGAGGTTGGCTCAGGCTGGCTGAGGACTGAGCAAGAACTCCAAATTCAAATTCTATCACATGGGCACCATAGAGATTATTGACTTGAAACTTTTTAATAAGAGAACATCTGTGATGGATCTGATGGACCTCATCCTCAATGAACCCTGACTGTAGCAGACCAGTCAATAGGTGGGCCACCAATTGGATGGGACTTAGACAGCCATGGATCTTAACCTTCTCATTTAGAGCTAGAGCTTGGGTACCAAGGCGATACTATTAACTCTCAGTAAAAAATTACAAGAGTTGGCGGTTAGAACTGAGACTGGTCTATGGTATGCCATATCCAAGAGGTGGCCAACTGACTGAGCAGCCAAGACCATGTTTTTAATTAAAAAATAATTTCTAACAGAGGGTTGGTGTGTCCCATCGTCCATACAGTTTTATAAATCTACTTATATTATTAATGTTGTTGGCCAGCTCCATGGCATATGGAAATGTTTTCTTTTACTTTTCATAGTTTCTTTATTTTTATTTAAAAAATTCTTCTTTAAATATTATTTTATAATACACGTGTATGCCATGTCTACGTTTTAGGCTTCTTAGAGGCACCATGTCAGAAACCTCGTATCTGTGTTGGACACTAACATGAGTGTCCGTGTTATTATTACATAGGATAAGAACATTTACCTGGAAAAAATTAACAGGAAAATTTCGCCTTCTAGATGTCTTTGGTTCAATAGTGGAAAGGATTTGAACAACCTCACTCATGGTAGGTCGAGAGTCAGGATCCAAAAGCAAGCACTCCTTTGCTAAATAAGCCATTATCTGCATCTCTTCTTCTGGAAAGTTTCCTTTCAGAAGTGGGTCAGGCAGTTCTGAGATCACCCGTTTACTATCCTGTAAGCGAGGGGTAGCCTACAATGGCACAAATGAAATTACAAGCTGAATCAGTAAGTCGTCAATTTTCTCTTATTTCATGGAAAATAAAGATTATCTAGATATGGAAATATCCCCACTTCTCAAAGGAACAAAGTGAAAAGACCAAGGTCCCCCTCATTTCATGCATTTCCAACCCCTTAGTCACACACACATCATCCAGTAATCAGGACATCTCAAAAATCCAGGCCACCTATCAAGAAGCATCTCTTGGCTCGTCCATGCAGCACAAACATCACTGGGGCACTACTAACCATCAAAATCGGTCACATTCTTTTGGACTGTAAATAAAAATGAGTATCTTTTAGGAATGCTCTATATCAGATAGATAAGATCATCCAGTAGGTGTGAGTTATTGCCAAGTTAAGAGATCTAGATTGATGAGATACCCGCCAATTGGATGTCCTCAAGGAGGAGTATGTATTTTCCATGAGAATAAGAAAGTTGCCTCATGTTAAAAAGGCTTTGGCTTGACTGAGGGTACGTTTGTCCACGAGAAGAAAATATTAATCTACTTTACCCATATGAAAAGGCTTTCTTCTCCTTTACTGGATGATTTATGGATGGGATGCCGACCAGTGATCAACTCCAGAAGAACCACACCGAAGCTGAAAACATCTGACTTAAGAGAGGCCCTTCCAACAATTGCATACTCTGGTGCAAAATATCCAAAGGTCCCCTGCATTCTTGCTGGAGAACTGGAACAGCTGGGAAGGTCATCAGTCCTTAAGTGCTTGGCCATACCAAGATCAGTTATCTGCACATACAAATGATCTTTTAAGAAAATTAAATTGGCTAATTTGAGTGTCATTTGAGTAAATCATTTCTCATTCACAATGTATTATCCCAACTATTTGGGGTTGGCAACATGAATCCTAGTTTGTCATTCATGCCACTTGAGTAAATAAGTTACACAATTACATTAGAGTCCAATGTTCAAAACTTGGATTCGAGACTCAGAAATTGGTCTCTCAATCTTCAAGTGAATACATCTGAGAAAATGAAGAACTTGCCGACTTTGTAAAACATTAACTGAGACAATCGTTGACTTGATGCCTTATTTTATAAAATTGGAGTAGACACTAAACACCGGAAGCCTAGCCAAATCAAGTGGACTCAGCCGAGTTCCTTGTCAAAGGCTACTCTTTTTTTTTTTCTTCTGATATTTGCAATTTGTAAACTATCTAAAACATTCAAGATTCTTACTTTAGCTCTCCACTTCTCGTCCAGAAGAATGTTGGTGGATTTGACATCTCTATGCAAAATCCTTGGAGCAGCTGCTTCATGGAGATACTCCAAGCCCCTTGCCGCTCCGAGTGCAATGCCAACACGAGTCCCCCAGTCCATGGGTTCTTTCCCTTGATTCTCATCTAAACAATCTCTCAGATTACCGTTTGGCATGTATTCAAATACCAGTAGCCTCTCAGCATGTCTTCTTTGCGATTCTGAGCAGTAGCCAAGCAAAGGCACCACGTGATAGTGGTGGAGTCTTGATATCAGTTCAATCTGTGGAAAAAAAAAAAGGAAGTTGTAAAATCTTCAAGGTTACAGCATAGAGTTGGGCCTTTTGTTCTAACTGCTATTTCAAGATATCCAGAGAGAAGAAGAGTTCAACCAATAACAAAAAATACCAGTATTTTGAGAAAGTACCTCAGTTAAAAACACAGAGTCAGCATCTGGCCCTCCTTGGGTATTTAGTCGCTTAACAGCGACAGCTCTACCATCTTTGAGCTGACCACGGTAAACATGACTGCTTCCCCCAAGACCAATCAGATTAGAACGGGAGAACTTATTGGTTGCTAGCTCCAATTCGGAATAAGAAAATTGGATAATTTTTCCAGGTAAGGTTCCTGTTTTTCTTCTAAATATGAAAGAACTTATACACCCTGCAGAAAACATGCAAACACTTAACAGTGGTTTGACATTTGAGTGCTAAAGAATAGTCTGGACCTAAGAATTTATGAAAAAAAATCGTGCCTAGAAAGTAGAATTTGTGTTCAACGAAAAGGCTCAAAAGGAAACCTTATGCTTAACGTAAGTTCAAGTTCTTCAAAGGAAAGATCACTTAAAAGGAAATTACACTGTTTTACCTGTGATAGGGTTTGAGGGATGATTTATATTAACTTTGAATTCAGACACTGATGCAGACCTATGGCTTATTAGGTTGGTAGCACTATTGCAGCTTGTGTCTTTGTCTGATGAGAATACTGTTGGCTGAGCAGGGCATTTGTCCCTCCGGTAGACATAGCATCCCAGCGAAGCAAGAAATGCGAGAGTAGTGAGCACGACAGACAGTAGGAGAATGTAGACAATAACTTTGCTGGAAATGTGCTTCCTTGAAGCTTTTTGCTCACCCGAAAAACCTGTATGAGAGGCATTTAAAATGGCACCCAAGTAATGTGCTAAGCCCGTTAATTGAGCATTGAGAAATGATTATATACATAACACTAAAATAATTGTGCACAAACATATATCATTCTATGAGTGAAAATAATGTCGCCATCCTCTTGTGCTAGTATAATGAAGTTGACTTGAATATTAGAGTATATATATGATCAATCTGAGGTTCATCATCCTCAATGACTCCTACTCACATACCTTATACGTGGCCCACCACCGAATCTATTAGAAACTTCCAATTAGAAGGCCATCACGTGGATGAGGCATAACCAAATTAAAACCAATCTGACACTAATATCCACGCGATGTATGGACCAATCTCTTAGCGGCTAACCTTATTTTTTATAGCAGACCAAGTGTTAACTACAGATCAGAAACAGACAATTTCAGACTTTAGTCATCCAAGAGGTAGCCCACCAATTGGGTCGTCCTGATCTACAAGTCAGTGGGCCAGGAGTACAGTAGAGGGTTATGGTTTCAAGGATGATAAACCACGACTTCAGCATATGCTTCATTAAGAGATTATATCGTTATACATAGAAATACAATTAAACTACTAGGCATTTCAAAATGGACACTTCCTTGTGGATATAGAAAAACTACCGATGTGCAGTTGCAGGCTGTAAAACAACTGGCATCATGGATGTTGCCTAGTGCTTTGGGAAATCCCTCAGCAGCACAAAGACATGTCCATCTATCTCCACTTGATCCTCCGGCAGCTTCTTCTGCTATAAGACATTAATGCAGTTAGATGATCAAAAATTACATAAGACCAAGGCAATAAATTTCATGAAATTATCGAAATATTTCGCGAAATATTTCCATTTTCTAGGTTACCGACAAGAAAGAATACTTACGTCGAAATAATATTAAATTTCCCGAAATATTTCCATTCATGTCGAAATATTTCGTGTGAATAGTAAATTTCGATCAATTGATAGTGTAAATATGTATTATTTCGGTTGAAATGTTTTGACATGTATGGTAACATTGGAAACATTTCAATAGTAGGTAGGAAACATCTCATTTGAGCTCAAAACCGCTATAAATCTCATATTTGATCCATTTAACCCCTTTCCATACATTTTGTTTATACAAAAGATCAATCCATTGTAGATTTTTTGGTTCGTAGATTGATCGTGAGGACGAATCAAATCCTGTTTGGGAGTTTTTTCAAATTCGAAATATATATAACGATAAAATTTCTTGCTACAAATAAATAGGTTAAGTGTAAATTAATTTAATTTATTAATCTATGATGCATTTACACTAGATTTGTACACGGATTAAAGATTGTTTAGGGTGAAATTTTGGAATTTGGGAAAAATTCAATTTCATTGGTTTTTATCCTAAACATCCATGATTGTGCATAAATTAATTATATGTTGCATAACTTAGCCCGTTTTACAAGTTAGTTGGGTTAAAAAAAAATTCAAAAAAAATTAACCCTAATTTTTTTTTCAAATAAAAAAATTAAACGTTCAAAAAATAAATAAATGTTATAAGTTGATAGTAAATAGGTTTTCTAAAATTACATATAATGTTAAGAAATTAATGTAAGTGAATAAGGATTTGTTAATATATTACTTTATAACTTTTTTATAATTAACAATTAAATAAGAGTTATATAATTAAATTAAACATTTACTAATTAAAGATACTTGCTGCGACATATTACAGACGATTATGGTCATTCATTTTGCACACTACATATGGTTGTATATTATGGTTTGAAAGCTTATAAGTGTGTTTTATGTTTGTTCCATCATTTCCCAAACTTTTCACAAACATTTCCGCATTATTTCCATCATTTCCACGAAAAATGTATTATTTCCACACTGGTGGAAATGGAAATATTTCCATTTTTAGACTGGTTGAAATAAACCTCGAAACCGAAATTTATTTCCTTGCATAAGACAATACTTTCTCACCTATATACGTTAGATACAGAAAGAGAAAACCAAAATAAAAATATACATATAGAAGTATTTACACATTTTTTAGTCAAATGGCTGAAAAGGTACAGAGAATTCCCTATTGCCCATTTATTGCACCTTGCAGGTCACAAGGATTCATCGTAAAGAACCCTGCTAAAGACTTACATGTTTTGGTGTCTAAAAAATACTGTAGGTATTAATATTTTTCCTATAAATGGAAGCTATTAACAAAGAGTTGCCACATTCTTCCCTGCTTTTCTTGCAACTGAACCATGATTCGCCAGACCCTGTTAACATATTAGATGGGTGAACCTTTTCATGCTTACAGATTTTAGGAAAGACCGATTTTCTGTCTAACTGTTTAACAACTGGATACCCACATTACAAAGCTTCAAATGAGTATATCATAAATATTGGCACCATACCAGGATTGCAATCACAGGATGTAGAACAGTTAGCTACATTATAGCTCTGATTTCCTTGATGAGCAGAAGCACATGAACATGTCCATTTGTTTATGCCAGACCCTTCTGGAACTTCATCTGCCACCAATAAGTTTTAACAATTGGATGTAGTAATCAGAAAAATCAGATTGGGAGTTGTTATGTAGCCGTTATTAAAATAAAAAGGAACAGTGTCCACATGAGGGTGGCATTATGGATGATATTATAATGCTAAACTCGTATTATAACATAAGAAACAGCATTCAGTTTATTTGCAAAGACCAGCCACTATAGAGGAGATCTAAGGTACCACTCAGGTAGAACAGAAGGACAGTCTACAAACAGAATAGTGGCTCATGAGGAACACATGCAGAGCAATGGGACCCCCATTCAATGGCTCCCACTTGGGAGATTTCTTATGAGACAAAAAACTGATTGGACAAGTTTAAGAATTCAATCTAATGAGATCATTACCACATTCTTTTCTGACAAACAAAAGTAATGTGACAGATCGGATGGTTAGGATCATCATATTGTATCAGGAAGACCTAAGAGATCTCCAAGGTGGAACCCTTTAGATGGTGGGTCCCACTGCATGACATGCATGCCAGTGTCATGTGCAGCTATAAGCTATCGAAAGACTATCCTTGCAGTCTATGGGGTGTTACTTTGATTCCTCTCACCTATATGATCAATGGATAGAACAAAGTGCCAAACATGGTACATAATTTTGATACTAACCACAAGAAATGCACTGAAACCAGAGAATGCTAATGATACAAGCAAGGGCAACTTCCACTTGGAGCTTCATTTGTTTTCGCCGAAAAGCAAAAGAATCCTGTTAGAGTACATTCAGTAATTAGTTTCAGAAAGAATCAACCTGAACTTCCACTAAATTACAGAACTACATGAAAAGCAACTACCACTGGAAGAAATTATTTTCAGAGGAATGCTAGCCCTCCTTGAAGCGAGGAGAAAAAAGTATGCCTTATGGTATTTGGTTGACCTGTATCCTTTTAAGGGTGTTCGGCTAATTTAAATTTGCTAGTACAGGGTATTATAAATTACCAGAACACATGTCAATCAAAGACGGCAAGGAGTTAGCACTCACCTAGTTTTTACATCAATAGTTTATAAATGACCAGAAGTAACTTTCTGGTATGATGAGAGGGTTTAGGCCAGTAACTTAGTGTCATTTCAATAGTGTGGAAAAGTAATTAGCAATCAACTGCTAAAGCTTATGCTTCTTGGTGAGTCTACCTACAGTTAAATTTTGCATCTTGAAAAGAAACTAGAGATCGGTATTTTAGCTGCCACCAGAAACATTAAGTAATTTCTGATGAAAATATTACATAAAAAACATGACTGCATACCAAACTAAAGAATTCATACAGTAAATTTTCCGTTCAAACAGAAAGTTGCAGAGGAAATCATGCAAGGCATAATAAAAGGGTCTAACTAAAACTTTATTAGCAGCAAGAGACTTCTTTAAATGTCCATGATCTGAAACCCTTCAACCTGCACCAGTTGACAATATAACTTACAATTTAGTCTAAGCATCAAAACAAATATTCAGGGTGGAGAAGAAAGGAAAAGGCAAGAAATATCATCATCGTCATCATCATAAGCCTTGTCCCAACTATAGGGGGTTGGCTGGGGCAAGAAATATCAACAACCATGCAAAATCAAAAGTTCATATTCATAAACATTAAATATTTGTGATCCTTAAATATGTAAGAGATTTCAATGTGAATTGACAACAACAAAATGCTAAATTACTAGAGACAGTTCAAATTTCAGATTTTTGGACATATATATGGTCTAGCAAGTGAAACTTGAAAGGGATTAAGTAATGTTCCTTTTAGGCCTGAATTCCTGGAAATGTTGATATTCACAGAAAACCTAAAACCTGAAACATGGAAATGCATGCGCGTGCACATACATAGATACACATATAAATAAACTGTCATATAATAGAACGTCAATAATAATAATAATAACAACAAATTTTCATTTGTTAAACATGTGTAGCCAACTGATCAAGAAAAATCACATGTTTGGCCAACAAAAAGCTGTAGGTTCCAATTCATTTCAACTCAAAATACCCAGAAGTCTTCCAAGATACATTGTAGACTGTAGACCAAAGTTAAGTTGTAATGCTTCTTATGAATTGCCGGTCATCTACAGTGTGCATAACTACTTCTATTTCCTTCTTATCTCTGACGGGGCTTCAGGGTAGAACTCTCGAAAAAAATATGCAAGGATACAAGGAAGAGAAAGAAAGCTACCCGGAACACAATTATGCTTGGTTCTTAGGTTTCGGCGATAATGACATTGTTTTCACCTAAATTACTTAAGTTTCAATACAAATACGCAAGACACTAAACTGAAAAAACTAAAACAGAGAAGCGAAACCAGCAATCCGATTAGCTTGTCTTCAAAACTGCACACTGATGCTTACAGTGGCAGTTCAAACACAGGAACAAAGATGAGAGCAAAACATTATCAAGAAAGCCATAGATTTGATGTTTCTAATCTGAGCAATCAATAACCATTAATAGGTAGTGTGCAGAACAGACATCTGACAGCAAATAAATCGATAGCGATTGAAATGTTTATCAAATATTCAAAGCGAAATAGCTAGAGACAACTTCCATTACTCACCTCTATGAAAGCAACCCTTTTCAACCTGATAGAGATGTATCAACAATACGGATCAAAAGTTCAAAACCCACATTTCTGCTTTTTTCAATCTTGCTTCTTCTCTCAGCATTCAGCAATTTCTACGTTTCGAATCACTCACAGAGAACTGTAAAAAGGGAAAGTTTTCAAATTTTCCAGAACGTGTAGACCAACGGCTAGAAATACTTGGGGTCCGAAGACATTTTATCAATGACGTATGAACAGGACTGTAAACGAATTCTACTCACCGGCTCCATTAAATCGGTGTCGGCTGTTAACTTAAGTCAGGACGAGTTTTAGACTTTTAGTTAGGTGAAGAGGATGAGAAGAATCCGTCCTCCCTGTCTCTGCTTCAACATGGTAAGTATACATTTTGACCTAGATCTCCGGGTTGGACCCACCGTTTTGCGTTGCGGAGAGTAAACTGTAAAACTTTGATGACAGCTCCCTGTCATCGGCCCTGTTTTTGGTTTGCAGTTCCACCGAAGGACTGGCCAAACATCCATACGGTCAGCGCCCTCTAATAGTGTACCACGTGGCTCACATTTTGGGTTGTGACCGGCTTCGGTCACAACCCGTTGTTACCGAAGTTTTACTTGCGTGTTGGTCACAACCCGTTGTTACCGAAGTTTTACTCGCGTGCTGGTCCACCAAGAGCTTGCAGTGGGCCCCTAATTGTGCCACACGTCTTTTTTTCTCTCTCCAATTTCTCCGATATCGTGAGAAAACTAAGGAAAATTTACTAAAGATCGTCAATTAAACGCGATAAATTGGCATACCTGAGCAAAATAGCGAAGAATTGTGATTTCTCCTCTGCGTTTCTCCATCCAGCGTGAAAACGCCTACCACTTTTCGCAATTCCACCGACCCAGTGTGGGCTCTGCTTCACAAAACAACAAAAGTAGTGAGGAATCAAATGTAGAAATTCAAACTCCAACGGCTCCAGGATTAGGTTTAGGTTTTGATTTCTAGATCTGCAAACGTGAGGAAAATTTGAAAGACGGAAGAATCAAATGAAATTTTAAAAATCTAAAGGTCTTAGTGGATTGGAAGATTTTAGAAGGGAAGGAGAGGAATTCTGAATGTAAGATCAGAAGATTTTAAAACCAAAATGCTAGGAAGAGATGGAAACTCGAAGAAAAAGCAGTTTGAGAGTGAGCTTGATTCTGAGCTCAAAAAGAAGCAAATACCTGATAAGAAAAACGTTCAAAGTTCAAACGTCCGAAGATCTACCGACTGGAGGTTACATAAGAACCGAGAGATTAAACTGGTTTCGATTTTGATTAGGGTTTCTGAGTGAGAAATCTAAGAGCAGAGGTTTTGATCGGATTTCCGAGAAAAGAGTTTCAGCTTACATGTTTCTGAAACAGAGCGAGAGACGTTACACTATTTCTACTTTATATTTTGTGATGTCAAGTTGTCAACTTCTTTAAGTCTTAAGATCCTAAAAAAGATCCTAAAAAAAGATCAGGCTCCATTTACAGCCCTAAAATGACAGGATCCAGTCACAGGACACAATATGGTCCACTTGGCACACTCTTAGAGGACTCTGACGGTATAGATGTTTGGCCAATCTCTAAGTGGACCTACAAACTAACAATCAGCTTGATTAGTGATTTATAGGCGTTGGATTGGACTTATTTTCATGGGTTAATCTCAACTGTGGGAATTTGAGCAGTATTCGAGGTACAAAGATCCAACGCCTATAAATCACTAAGCAGGCTGATTTTTGGTTTGTAGGTCAACCTGTGGATTGGACAAACATCCATACAGTCAGAGTCCTCTAAGAGTGTGCCACGTTGCTAATATTGTGTCCTGTAACCGGAGTCTGTCATTTTAGGACGGTAACTGGAGCCCGACCCCCTAAAAAAAACCTAAATTTCATATTTTCTATTAAGGTCTTTTTTAAATTAACGCCAGCGTGCATGTTCGATGAGGAATTTTTTTTTAGTAGACAGAAAATGTATTGAATTTTGTAAGAATATTTTTGGAAAAAATGGTAAAATTTAGAGATACTTTGGAAGAATTTTGGAAATCTGAAAATTTGAAGGATAACTTTGAAAGCAGTTCTGAAAATTTTTGCAAAATAAAAATTTAAAAGGCATAAATGCCCTTCCATCGTTACTACAAAAATAAAATTGTGCGGGGGTATTTTTGAAAAAAAAAATGGATAAATGGCTGTTGTCACATTATACGGCGTTCGTTTGTCGTAAGTAGTGGAGATGAGCTGTTTGCTGTCGGCCTCAAAAGATAGTCTCTCTTAAGTCTAGACCTTTAGATTGTCTAAGAGACAAAAACTAATTGGAGCATCCAACGGTCAACTATCCAAATAGTCAAGTTATCCAAATATATAGTTATATATATATATATATATATATATATGAGAGAGAGAGAGATCTCCCGTATCATTTCTGCCAAGGAGACATGTTCATTAACGCCATGCACGCTGTAAAATTTTCTTCACGATGGCCTAAATCGCAGTCATAGTCAATTCAATTTTTATTCTTTTATTTATTGACTTGTAGGGGAGGGAGCGCATTTTCGCACACACTATTTCTCATCAGAGAGGACTCTTGGTTGGGGCACACCCCAATCCAATGCTTAGAAATTACTAATCAGGCTGATTTTTGGTTTGTAAGTCCACCTAGTGATTGGCCAAACATTCATACGGTAACTGTCCTCTAAAAATGTGTCACATGGTCATATTGTGGGTGGTCAGTGACCATCGCCGGTCAACCAAGTTTTACCGGTCTTAGAGAGATCTTTTTTGGTGTGTGCCTCGACCAAGAGTCCGCCCCGACAGCAAGTAGGGTGAGCAAATATGCACTCCCTTTCCACCTTAGCCAAAAAAGTGTGCGCGTCTTAGAACTTGCATCAAGATGATGTAAGGGTTGTTTTTTGGTGAAAATGATTTCGTAAAGTCAGCTTGTAATCCATGCTAGAAATGCTGGATTAAGCTTTTTTATTTTTCTTTCCCATGATCACATGGGCCGGGTTCTATCAATGCATCCATGGGACTCATTGTTGGCAACTTTTGATTAGTTGCCAATTCACCTTGGGCTGATTGTAGTAAATTCTATTTTATAATAATTTAACCATTTAAGATTGTATTATATTATTTTAAATAGCAATTAAATGTGTTGCTTTTATTTTCAATAGCAATTAAAAGCTTTCCCTTCCAATAAATGACCTGCCGACCTGTCCTCCTTCTCTCATCTCCCTCAACTTCATATCTCTCATGGGTGGGGGGTCTTCCTCCATTTTTCTTTGGATACATTCATCGTTTAGGAGTAAAACTTATGTCACAAAACATTGTGACAGAAGCCGGTCACAAACAATGCGAGCTATGTGGCACACTCTTAGTGGATGCTGATGGTATGGATATTTGGCTTGTCCCTCGGTGGACCTACAAACAATAATCAGCCTGATCAGTGATTTAAAACCATTCAATCTTTGTCATCAAATAAACTGCAATAATGCTCAAATTCCTACGATTAAAAGGGTCAGGATTGGGTGACACCCATTTTGGCATACCCACATAGAAGATGAATCAATGACTGATTTTTGATCAGGATGGTCTCTATGTTGAGGAGATCACCCTCACAAAATTTCAGATCATTCCGATATTTTTAGACTGGTTTAGAAGTTGAAGAATTATGGACTGTCGATTTTTCCACATTTGATGGGGTTAGAAATATCGGAATGGGCTGATTTTTTGTTGGGGGTGATCTATATGGTGAGGAGATCATCCCCACAAAAATTCAGCCATTGATTCATCTTCTATGTGGGTACGTCAAAATGGGTGTCACCCAATCCCAACCCATGTTCTTTCCATGCCAAAGAACGAAAGAAGTAGAAGGTATGGGAAAGAGACAAGAAGAGAGAAGAAGTCGTTTATTGGAAGAGGAAATATTTTTTGGTAACACCTTTAATTGCTATTTAGAATAATATAGTTTAATCCTAAATGGTTAAACTATTCTAAAATGGAATTTATTGGAGTAGCTACTGCGCAGCCCGAAGTGAGCAGGCAACTAATTAGAAGTTGCCAACAATGAGTCCCATGGACGCATTGATAGAACCCGGCCCATGTGATCATCACTCTTTTTTTTTTTTTGTGAAACTCAACTTACTCATCTCTATATGGGGCCCACATAGCCGTGTCAAATGGCGTGTAAAAGTAATGCATGTTAAAATAACCCTGGTCATATAACTGTGAAAAGTCTTATTTGGTTCTAGTTTATTTTTTTTTTGGCTGGTCCTGCTAACGTGAGTGAATATAATATTTACATCTTCTGAAAGTTAATCAAATACTTCCTGCAAAATGGCTTTGTAACATCGAGGAGATAGATGATGAATTGTCACATGAAAAATTCGGATTCCCATGAGCATGGCTATAACCATTATGCTCACATTTATTCAAGCCAGTACCACATCGATCAATTTATTAAATGGGTCAGGATTGGGGGACAACAATTTCATACAACAATTTTGGCATACTCGAGTGAAAGATGAATCAATGGTTGATTTTTATGAGGATGATCTCTTCAACATATAGATCACCCCTACAAATAATCAGCCTATTCTGAAATTTCTAATCCCATTAAATGTGGTTTTCAAGTTAACGATAAAAATAGACAATCCATAATTCTTCAACAGTCTACGAATATCAGAATGACTTGAATTTGTACGAGGATGATCTCCACGCCATAGAGATGTGGAGATCATCCTTGCCAAAAATCATCCCATTCCAATGCTACTAATTTATACATTGACCTGCACCAATTTTTTTGTTGTCAAAAATTGTTGTCTCACCATCCCGACCCATGCTTAATTTGAAACACTTACTGGGGAAGGTGACCATTCGGGTTTGGGTAGAAGGGTAACATTTTGTTCGGGATTTGGGATTTGGGATTTGGGATTTTATGGATGGATGTGAAGAGATCTATAGTTTGATTTATGAGCCAGGCGCTTGGCTTTCCAAATATTTATTGGGGATGGGCCATGATTGTATGGTTGGAATTTGAGTGAATCGATCAAGTTGTAGCCCTAGAGGGGATCCAAACCATGAAGCTTTTGCAAAGGGGCACTCCAGCAGCAGGTGATAATCGACTTTGTAGCTGTGTAACACGTAGGGCAAGAAGTTGTATGTAGGGGAATTTTTTAATTAATTTGCTCTCGGGTGGAGAGGTTGGAGAAAATCATTTCCAGGTAACAGGAACTAGACTTTTCCAAAATTTTCTCCATATTGAGGCTGGGATGGAATTATTCAGGAACTATAATCAGCTACGAGAAAAGATGTGAACGTGTAAATGCACATTATCCCATAACCCATCCGTCACATTGAAGATTTCTTACGACAACTATTTGACTGAATATTTGCTCTTCCTCCGATTTTTTTTTATTTATTTTCACCACTGTTAGCATCGTTGCAAGGACTGTCATTGTCCGAAGGTGCGGTCACCATGTTTCCCACTTCACGAATCCCAAAGACCATCAATAGATCCCAAAGTCACCACACAAATTTCAGAGCACATCCAATGGTTAGAACAGAGCATCATCCGAGATTTTCCCCATTGTCTAGACTCTAGAATAGTGGAAGTAACGTGCGCGCGTGTGTAACAGAGAGAGAGAACAGAAGAAGAATAAGCTGTATCTCAAATCAAAGATCAAAGTAAAGGGAGAGTTGTTATAATAATTGGGATTTTATAAAAAGAATAAAGAGTAGAAATATTTATATATCAAGTGAAGAATGAACCCAATGTATCCCCTCCATCCTCTCAAAAGAGAAAAAACCTTTCTCTTTATATACACCAGCTAAAATGTCCTCCCAGAACTGTTCTTCCCCAAAACCAGTTTCCCACCTTTACCCATTTTATTCATCATTCATTTACAATACCAGGAAATTTTTCCACCCACCAAAACTCTCCCCTCTATCTCCCTAAATTTACCCACACCCCCAACAAGTAAAAAAAAAAAAAAAATTAAAAAAAAAAATAGTCACTGAATAAAATATACAATGTAATTAGAGCATAATTCCGGAAGAAATCCCTAATAATTACCTTGGCTGTGGTTGGGGAAGGAATGATCGAGCCGGCCGGATAGGTGGCCCAGAGGTTGGAACACCCGAACCCAACATCATCGTCTGAGATCGGGTTAGCATGTCAACCATGGATGGAGTCTGGTAGGCATGTACTAAGCTTGCGCTATGAGTTGAGTCACCACGTGCTGTGGCCCTCTGCCATGAATGCGAGCTCAGCCCAGACAGAACATATGCCCTGCCGGATGCCTCGTACACACGCCGGCTTGCCATCCTCTCTTGCATCTCCCTGAGCTCTGCATCCAACGCAACACAAAGCTGGTCACCAGCACGTCCTGATGTCGTTTCTAATAACACCCTCCGACAGCTCTCAAGGACAGACACTCCACCGGCTAGGTCACCACGCTCAGCTGCAGCTCGTGCCTCTGCCATCGCCTCGGCTGCTTTGACCCGATTTCTCTGCCTGTCCACCTCTATCGACACAGCATTTTCGCTGACAATTTCAGGCCTCTGGACCGTTACTTCTTTGCTTTCCAAGATCATGGTTTCTTTTGAAATAGGGTCTCTGTACACACACCGCACCTTCACCAACGTTGTCTCATTGCTGGAATCATCCACTGGAACGTTGACTGATACCAGAAAGTCCCTCTCTTCATCTGCGTACAAATCTCCAACATTGATATATCCTATTCGTGCACTGTTCATCACACTGGTCGCATAACTTCCAGCCTTTAATGACTCAAGACGTAGATCAGGGTGCACACATTCAACACGCACTTGCAGGTCCTGCACAACCACACTCAGGAGCCCACCGATACACTGAGCAAATGCATCCTGGATCACACCCTCA
Source organism: Euptelea pleiosperma (assembly GCA_035048495.1). NCBI lineage: Eukaryota > Viridiplantae > Streptophyta > Magnoliopsida > Ranunculales > Eupteleaceae > Euptelea > Euptelea pleiosperma. The sequence continues at coordinate 35,789,767 of CM068540.1, read as the reverse complement.
GCCTCAATGAACGAGAAGGTCCCGCCAGAAATCTCTGAGATTGAGTGCATTGAGGCGGCATCATGGTCTGCACCAAACCCAAATGCATGAACTGGAATCTGGAACCCTGAATCGCCACTGCCACGGATAGAGACTGGGAGGAGAGATTGGTAGTCTTGCCGCAGGTGGGTCCCACCAGGATGAGTGACAGTATATGTGTCCTGACCATCGGACAACAATATGATACTACAAACAGGATTCTTCTCCCTGCGATCTTCTATCACCTTGGCACCCTTCCTCAGGCCTGCAGCAATGTTGGTCCCACCAGTTGAGGTCAGAGAGTTCACAGCCTGCAGTGCTTGCTGCCGCCCAGAATCTGTCATTCGACGGAGAGGAAAGACGCGGCGGGCAGTGGAAGAGAATGCAACGACCGATAACCGATCAAAGGGGCCAAGGTTCTGAATCACAAACCCCATGGCTCGCTTTAGCAATGCGAGCTTGGTTCCTGCCATGCTGCCACTGACATCAAGCACCGTGACAAGGTCGACCGAAGCACGGGAAGTTTGAGGGATTGGTGGCAAGTCAGCCTGATTTCTGCTTGGATCATATCTTGAATTTGTAACTGGAGCTTTGAGATGGATCAGAACTGTAAATTTCTCTTTGGAGGATTTACGCTGAACAGCTGAGAATTCCGGGTATATTTTGATCTCTACAGATCTGATGGAATTATTATCTGCAGTATCTCCGGTGGAAAAGCTTGTATTGGGCAATTCAGGTTGGCGGTCCAAGTGTTCGTCGTCATTGAAGACACTTGGCTCCGGTAACCGGAAAAGAGATGCAATGTGATAATTGGAGTCTGCACGAGCTGGAGGGAGACGGCGTAATATGGTCATCCAGGCATCATCTTGGGGCCAATCCACTGGGTTGATTCTTGCCCTTCTATGGGGGAGATCTGAAGGACCTTGGAAGGGAATTTCCTTCCATTTTGCTCTGCAAACAGGACATACTTGATTGCCATGTTTCACATTTGAAGTAATGCAGTGGAAATGGAAAACATGAGAACATTCAGCGGTGAAAAGAGCATGGCCGTGGCCCGGTTTCATGGAGCCCAGGCATATGGCACAAGTCCTCTGCAAGTCAAAGAATGCAGATGAGAAAGCAGAAATCGCGGATAAAACCAAATGAAGAAAGGAGATTAGACAACTTCAAGACAAACAACAGATTTCATCAATTGCTGTAACACAAAAGATTATTCAAACACACAAGGATCCCAAGAAGAACGATTAAAAAAATATCCATAAATGTAAATAACTCATCATACTAATTAAGTTAAAATGAAGGTTACAAATATACAAAGCCTGACAGCTTTTTCAAAGTAATTCTGCAGAAATGTATCAAGCAAGGATAAGCCTAGAAAGCAGTACAGCAAAATTGATGTGGTTATCATAAGAAGCAACAAAATTGATGTGGTTATCGTAAGAAGCAATATCTTTCAAAACCAACATTCTCCAAGCTGACTAGCTGATTACTACAAACATTCCATACTTTCTTTAGCTAATCTTGACATTTCATTGCAATTTGCTGCTCACAAAAGCATTCAGTTGCATACTGATCAGCCATGATAAGGCAGCATAGAGTCACTGCACCAATACACACATAAGTTATAACTTGCCTTGAAATTCATGAAGGCAACTATCTGGGTCTACTAAGTTTGATTCATGAGTTACAAAATAATCTGATTCATGAGTTATTTCAATATGCAAGAGTAAAGTCAGTCACATAAATTGGCCTGTAAATTGTGCAGAGTATGCCATAGGAAGACTACTACAGGAACACAACAATTCCAATAATGGTCTTTGGATTTTATTTCAATTTAACTTACCATATTGTACACAAGCGAACGAGCACTTATATAATATCATATCTATCAACATTATCATATAAACAAAATGTCGATGTCGTCGGGAGGAAGACATCCTCCCTAGGGTCCACACCACTGGATGGTTTTAGGGATTCACCTCAGGGTGACAGCAACGCGGCTCATCAAATAAATTCACAAAGTCAGTTTTTCAAAAGTCATCATACCAATCCATACGTCCACCTCCAAGTTAAAGTGTCATATAAAGCATGGTTCAACGTCTCAGCCGGGCGATCCAGATCGATAGGCACCGATCCATTCCATCTTGGGATCATCTCACGCAAGATGCACTGTTCCATGAAGAAACCTCACGTCATCTCAAGGGAGACCACGGAGACGGTGTTGGATCGGCACCCACCAATCCGGATCAGGATCAACACCCACTGATCCCGAGACTTCGAACCATGATATAAAGATTAATAGGAACAGGATACAACTAATTTCACTTTAACGGTGGAATAACTCTAATAAAAATGAAAAGAAATCAGGCAAATAAACAAAAAAAAAAATCAAGGGTGTGACTTTTGAAGTCTAGGTGTAATCAAGAATCTAACCCTAATGATATAGAGCTTTCAAGTCGATCAAGAAAGACTACCACAGCCCATCCACCAAAAGCAAAAGGAGATCATTAGTTACTGTTCGATTTTTTTTTCTTTTTTGGCTTTTACACTTTTCCTTTGATGAAGTTAACTGGTAGAAAGCTATCAATTAACGGTCCACAGACTTTTGTTAAAAGAAGCAATGCATATGGAAGAGTGTAGTTTCTGACCAAAGAAGTTATTTCCCATCAAGGGAAGGAGAAAAAGGAAATCCTTTTTCTGATGAGCCAAATGACAGTGGGCCTTACAGGGACCACTACTCTTTATCCCCACAAGCCAAAGAGGAGGGGAAAACAACAACACAACAAACGCATTGACCCCTAGTTTCAGATAATTTTTCGAAAATTACAAGAAAAAAGGGGGAAATAAAACAAAAGCCAACAGTATTCAGCAGATAAAGTGGAAAAAAAAGGCATCAATATCGATATAAATCTATTAAACAAACACGAGAGATGCTTTAGTTCATATGAGGAAGAAAAATCGGAACAAAAACATCAAAAACTAAAAATTCTCGTTCCATCTCTTCGTCTCAGAAGAAAATGCGAGAAAAATTGATTCCAAGACCACTGATCTAGCCCTAGAAACCCTATGAAGAGATCTACGAAGAAATTCTGAGAAACATGATAATAGAATGAAACATCAAACACCCAATAAGAACAAAAGTTGTTAACTTAATAAAAAAAGCAAGAAAAAAATAGAGCCGAACCTTCGAGGATCTGCTACTGGTTTTTGACAACCGGAGACTGGACGAAGACGGGGTAGCCGTAGTCGGAGCCGCAAGTCGAGAATCTGAGTTTCGGGGCGGCGGAGAATGTGAATGAGAGATAGAAGCAACATCAGAAAATCTTCCAGCCGCATCTTGAGACGGGGACGCTTCATCTAGAGTTCTAGGAACGTAAACGCAGAGATTTAATCCAAGAGCAATCTTCGCTTTCCTCCATTTGCTGCCCATTTCTCCTAGATTTGAGTCTCTGATTAACAAGATCAAACCTTTAACAGGTTCCTAACAAAGCTTCTAAAATCAAAGAAATTCGAGTCCTTTCAAAAAGCTCTGAGATCGTAAACGAATTGAGAAGCATATAAATCTGACATCAAAGAGCGCTCCTTAGGGCTTTGAGGATCAAACCAAAGAATCTCACGACACTCTTTTGCAGGAATCCTCGAAACTGAGGAGATTTCAGTTAGGATTTTGAGATCCAAAAACGAGAGAAGCTTTGAATGGGAAGATTAAACGCAAAGAGATCTGAAGACCAAAACGAGGTTTTTATTTCGACATTTTCGAAGAATCCCTACTACGTCAAGAATACGACTTAGTCGTAAAGGAAAGCGTTAGCTTCTACTCTTCCTCTGGCCGCCATTAGAGGGCCGGTTTTGACCTTCGGTGTAGCAACAGCCTTTTACAGCTGAGAATGAGCAAAACGATTTGGTTGAACAAGGAACTTTTGGATTTTATACTACTCTAATATACCAATTTCCCAAATTACCCTTACGCACTCGTATATCATCATAAATACCCCTGACTACCACGGTAAAAATCAACCCATGAAAACGACTCCGGTTCAGCATTACGAAATCACTTTATCAAGCCAGTTTGCGGTCCGTATGTCCATCTAGGGTTGGGCCAAACATCCATTCAGTCCGAAATCTATAAGAAGATGCCACGTGACTCACTGTGTTCGGTCAGCAACTTTGTTAAGGGACGTTGGCCAATCCCTAGATGGGCCTACAAACCAAAAATCAACCTGAATAGTGATTTCAAACCTTTGGATCCTTATACCCAAATAATGGCCAATCATGCTCAAATTTACACCGTTAAAATCAAAACCATGAAAATGACTTTAATCCAACACCTCGAAATCACTAATCGGGTTGATTTTGGTTTGTAGGCCATGGAGGGATTGGCCAAACATCCATATGGTCAGCGTCCTCTAAAACTGTGCCACGTTGTTCATAATGTGGGCGGTCGGCGTGGGTGGTCAGCAAAGTTTAAAACAAATAATTTGGTTACCTATCACCACATATACGTGATTAAATAAGGAGTTTTCAGCCGACTACGAAAATGAGTTTGCACGTTTAAACATGAGAGGAGATGACAGGGTTGCGGATCTTGGCACATGGATTTTATACCGACGGACCACCTCGGCCTCAACACACACGTACCCAGGTAAGTGTTTTGGGGATAAAACTTTGATGATAGGGTAGCAGATCTCGGCACGTGGAATTTGTACGGGCTGACCACCTCGGCCTCACCATACACGTACCCAGGTGAGTACTCGAGTGCTTTTTGCCCAAACACTCACCTATGTACGTGGGTGGTTATGCCGAGGTGGTCCACGAGTACAAAATCAACGTGCTGTGATTTGCTGCCCTATCATCTCCTTCGATGACAGGGCCTTGTCATTGAAGTTTTACTCGTGTTTTGGCAAAAAACACTCGAGTACACCCTAGATACGTGTGCGGTGAAGTCGAGGTGGTCAGCCCATGCAAAATCCACTTGCCGAGATCTGCAACCCTGTTATCTCCTTTGATGACGGCCCAATCATCAAAGTTTTACTCTTTAAACACTTCCTAATCACTTAATTTAGTGACTCGTCTCAATCACTCAACCCTCTAATACTAAGCGAGCCCCACATATAAAGTAGGGTTGGCAATGGATAGGATCAAATCTGAGATCCATTCTGATCCAAAAAAAATTGGGTCTAGAACTATATTTTTCGTTATTCGATTGGTACCGAATCATAGATTGTCGATCCAATCTCTTATCGGATTGGCACCGGATCGACCTTGTTCCTATATAGACCCGATATCTATACTACATATAATATATATTATATAGATATATATATTTAACTACATTAAGGTATTTAAATATATGTTTAATGGGATTATACATGCATATATATTATATACATATGTGATCGGATTGGATCAGACCCAGAATCAATCTAATCATATCAGATCGATCCCCACCACACACAAACACATCAAGCATGCCTCACGTTCTAGGCGGGTTCCATAAATCAAGGGGGCCTCATTATAGGTGGACCCCACATGTAATGACCCTAAATAGGCACCATTTAAGTAAAGAAATTTTCAGGAATGTGCATTTTCTCCTAAACAAATGGAGCCAAAAAAGAATGCTAGATGCCATTGTATGTGTCGAGAACTCATTGGCTGTCAGGGGCTCCGATTGATAGCCCACTGTCATCAAAGTTTTACTCCACGTTTGATATGCACAATGGTGAAGTTGCGACATTTGCGTCGATGCGCGCGGAAACGAGGCCTAACTTGACCTCAAACGGATGATGGGCAGTTGGAAAGATGGCAGTTTGGTAATATCGTGAATTAGAGAGGGCATTGAGGACATGTCAACGTGTAAAGTATTCCCAAACTATAAAGCCCCGAAATTTGGAGGAAAACCCAAAATAGAGGAGATACGGAAAAGTAGAACTCTTTGCTGTACGGCGCGGAAGTTGAGGGTCGTTTTCATTTCCAGCGGCGCCTTCTTCATTCCTTCAAGTTTTAACTCCTTTCCATAAATAAAATTAAACTTAAAAATACCAACATACCCTTGAACTTAATTTTTCCAAAATTACATGTAATAGTCGAACTTTTTTATTTTTTCGTAAAATAGTCAAAAACTTCATTTCTTTCAAAAGTGGTGAATTTTTGTTAATTTTGTAATTTGCAAGTTATTAAAAAAAATTGACGGAGTAAATTCATGCTTCCCTTATTGGATACCAACCGGGTACGTACAATGCACATGACTGAAGAGTAGAGGTGTCGGAATTGCGTGTAGAGAATGTTGGGTAATTCTTTATTTATTTAGTAGATGGTTAAAATTACAAAAGACTGATTAGAATAAATATGTATTGCATGTTTTCAAGGGTATTATAGTATTTTTAAAATAATTAGAGTATTTTAGTAACACCCCCTTGAAATTTGAAAGTAATTTGTAATACCCCCTTATACTTTCAAACACTAAGATTACCCCCATTGACCTAGTTTATTGGTGGCTGACTTGGGTTAAAATGGACTTAAATCATACATTGTGAGCATTGGAATTGAAATATTATGGTCCTTTCATAAGTGCATTAACATGCGCATGATGCATGTCACATTTTAATGTTAGTCAAATGATTCTTAAACTAGGTCAAGCGGGGTAATCCTAACATTTGAAAGTATAAGGGGGTATTACAAATTATTTTCAAATTTGAGGTGGCATTACTAAAATACCCTAATAATTATAATGGAATAAAAATAGTTAAAATTAAATGTAATGGATCTATTTTTATTTTAAAATAATATATAAATTGAAAGTTATGTATTTTTGAAAATCATAAAAAAGAAAATTAGTTATTTGAAGAGAGAGAGAGAGAAACGTGGCTGGTGGGGGTCCTTGGGAAGAGAGACGTCTTTCGCCTATTCACAATCCTCATTTATTTTTAACCAAAAATAGTAAATATTTATTAAAAAAAATGAAAAAAAGAAAAATGTAATTAGTGACAGCTCAAAAGATCGGCTCACAAGTCACGGCTGAAGGGATGAGCCATTTTATAATAGTAAACGGCCCTTAAAAAAAGAGTTTTGACCATTAAAACGGTCAAAAGAAAACCGCCAGGTACGATTATGTTGTTATAACTTATAACGATCCCCTTTAAACCTTGCCACCTAGTTCCAAACCGTTATATTAGTTAAAGATATCTTGAATAGGTCATTGCCAAGAACTTTGATTGATCCAAAAATCATAACAATCTGATGACAAGGGAGGGTTAGGATTGCGCCACCAGTGCAATTTTGGGGCTATGGCCCCATCCAACAACTGGCTTAAAGTTTTAGACAATCTAGATTGATAATCACAGCCGGGTTTTACATTTAAATGACACGTGGCTGATTGCGACTTGAGTGGACTAAGCCCATTGATTCCACGTAGTCAAAAGACTCAAAACCTTTTTTTTTGTCAAAGCTTTGGGAGCTAACAGCTATTTGACATAAAAAGTGGTGAAAGCACACTTTTTTTTTTTTTTTTTGCAATTGTTTACCCGTTTCGGAAAACCTCATTATCTGGTGGAAAAAATAATCCCACATGAGTACTTTATGACTTTAGTTGAATTAGTGGTCTGGTCCCATAATGATGTGTGATAGTCCTGGCACGAATCAACGGTGGGATTACTTCATGATGTAATCTATGTGAGAGGGTAAGCAATCCATACATGCATTACATCATTTAAGTTGGTTGTGGGTCCCATTATCATATATGCGTTGGATAACCAGAATTACCCCATAAAAAATAAACTCAAATCCAACTGCTAGAAGTTACCAAGCAGGCTGATTTTACATGTAGATTCAGCAAGGGGTAGGCCCAACATCCATGTCGGTGGGCTTAAAAGAGTGTGCAACATGGCATTTGGGAGAGCAAACATCATCACATTGACCAATTTGATCATAACAAAAAAATTCTTCCTCTTATAGGTTTCATATAAAGAATGGCCTAGATCATATACCCCAACTGGACGGTGGATCTCAGCCACTCACACACCCGATTTTGGCATATGACTTATATAACAAAACACATTGGTTGTCTTCCCACTTATACCACCTCTTATAGGTTTCAACAAAGAACGGCCAAGATCTTATCCTCCAAATGGATGGTGGATCTCAGCTACTCACATTTGATTTTTGTATACGCTTTGTTAGAGAGTACCGTGGGCATGGGCCATCCACTACCCAACTCCCACATGACATTGTTTGGCACGTATTCCATGTCCTACAACTGAAAAGAAACAAAAAAAAATGAAAACTGAATTTAAATAGAGTACATGGTGGTGAAAGAAGAGGCCCAGGGCTCAATGGTGCACAAGATCCAGGTTATGTTTTTTTGAAAATATAGATGAAATGTCATGGAAAGAAATTAAACAGTTGAAAGGGGGCTGTTTAGGATCCGGATTCTTGCCGGCCCCTCGCATGATTACATCGGGGTTATCAAAGGAAATGGAGAGTCATGAATGATAGATTCCCTTATCAAAGTGTCAAACAACTCTCACATTTTAGACGTAGATGCTTATGTTTGTGTCAAATCCATATAAAAAGCTCCTTTAAAAATCTCCCTGGTAGGCTCCATAGCAGACAGCCATGACATAAACCTCGGATATGCTACCCTTTCAAACAACCAGATAATTAAACCTTACAACACCCATCGATTGACACATTTCACCACGTGAAATATCTTTTCTTTATAATCTGTAAAATTACTCAAACTACCCTTCTTCGATATATATACATGCATGTGAGGTTAACGTTACGGCTATAAAGCGACACAGAACAACCGAACCCCTAGTAATTAAGGAAAGGTTAGTAAGGGATTTGGTTGTTACGCGTCATCTTCTAGCCACATTTGCATACTATAAAAGTACGCAACCATTTCCATACTATTTTTTTTTTCCGACGGGCCCATAGGATGTATGGATTAGCTTATACTAGCTCATGAGCGTCATGTGTGACAGCATAGAACGGTCAAGGACGCAAAACTTGCGAACGCGCCATTTATTTTTTTTGCATGATTTTTGTTCATGTTCTGTGCGAATCTCAAATAATTGCATCTTAATTACTTATGGTAAGGGAAGAACTAAATAATGCACTGCACAGTCACGAGTCATCAGTGCTAGACAACTCATGGCCCCATTCACCCAACTGGGCCTCACCATTAGAGGAGAGTCTCCCTATAAAAGCCTGCTTTCTACCTTTTTTTGTTGACTTGTCCCATAAAGTCTGCCAAACTTAGGGCTAAAAAAAAGGAAGCTGAGCCCCCATAGGAGCCAAACATGGCGATTCTTTTGTTAATGGTTCACCACTACTCACTGTAATCAAGCCTTCTCTCTCTCTCTCTCTCTTTCTCATATGTGGTCTTAAAAGGAGTAGTGAAATGAAAGGAGTACGTGAGTGTGTTGGTCCCTTGTCCATGGTCTCTTGTGGGGAGGAATAACTTTACATCTAAAATATAGACACTTTTCTTTCAAAAGCTGGTCTTTATGGATAAAAATAAGTGGGAACAGACAACTCCAATCAAAGGTCAGGATCATTTGTGGTCTTTTCTTATTATATGTGTCTGTGAATGTGTGGTTGGTGCGTCTTGTAAGCTAAGGAAGCTAAGGGGTTGTCTGAGTCTACAGTGGTGGAGCCAGGGGCATGTGGCGGACTCAAATTTGAAAATCCTTTAAAAAAAATTTTAATTTTCAAAAATACCCTTTTATTTTAGTTTAGTGCCCATCTCAGTTTTTCTTTTTCTTCTAGACTGCGTCGCGCGATTTCCTTGATTGTGCCCCCCTTCAACAAAATCCTGACTCCGCCACTATGAGTCCATGAAATGCTCCACATGGGGTTTCAATGCTCAACTATCTTATCAGCTTGAAACTCACTCAAATTTTTTTTTTTTTAATTTCTAAATGTTTTCAGTATTTTTTTTTTCTATATTTTATAAATTTTTTGATAAATATTATTTTTATATGTTTAAATATTTAATAATTAATTTAATGACTCGCTGAGTCAACTCCTAAGTCATCATCGAGTAGGGCTGGCAATGGATGGGATCAACACGAGATCCGATCCGAAAAAACCAGTTCCGAAACTTAATTTTTTTGTTATCGGATCAGTACTGGATCACAGATTGTTGATCCGATCTCTTATCGGATGGGTATTGGATCAACCTTATCCTCATCCGATATAGACCCGATATCTATATTATATACAATATTTATTATATAAATATATATATTTAATTGTATAAAAATATATATATCAGATCGTATTGGTTCTGAAACTGAATTTTATTGATCCGATCGGGTCTGGATCGGTACCTAATCAGTAGCAATCCAATTCAAACCCGATCCATTGCTAACCCTATCATCGAGGTGACTCGACCCAATAGACTTTCAAGTTGAGTTCCAAGTTTTAAAAAAATTGGTTTCAATGCTCAACCAACTTGTTCTTATAGACTTGTAGTTGTGTATGAGTCCGAAATTCTTGGTGTCTTGTTGAACCTAAATTGTTCTTATCTGAGCATTCCATTTCGGGACAGAATTCTTCCAATTTGAAGTTTGAACCAAATAGTCCACTTTATTGACCACTAGATGTAGCTCTTTTGTTTTTTGTTCTTTTAAAATTTGTAGAGAGAAATATTATTATCTAACACGTGCAAGGTATCCAGATGTGGTCAACTTACGGTGATTCAATAAAAGTCAAAGTTTAATAATTATATGGAAATTTTCCCCCCGTACTCATTTTTTGACTCGTGCAACAACCAAAGTTTTACACATTCAATTTAAGTGTTTGTCTCGGAGTCGGTGGAGTGTGACCCCCCAACACCGTATGTACATCAATCAGTGGGCCAACGTCACTTTTTAAATTATTTTTCTGTCAAATTACGTACGTGGGGCACGCCTACCCTGGTACAGATTGGGACCCACCTCAAAACCTAATTACATCAGAAAATTTTCCCATTGGACAATATGCCTATGTAATACAATTACAACCTTTAAAATAAAATTATGAGGGTAAATTATTTATGTAGTGGCAATTTCAATGTAGGTATTAGGTATGTGTGTATAATCAAGGATTTCCAACTGTTCATGGCAGCAAAATTTGCTATTCTCCCTCCAAAATGCCACGTGGAACACTCTTTGGGTCCACTGATAGTATGAATGTGTGGGTCCACCAAAACTCAACATGATCTAGTTGTTGGGATTGGAGCACTTTTCATGGGGTGATTCTAGCCGTTGATTTCAGCATTTTTTTTGGAGAGCCATATAAATAGGCTGACGTTTTCTATTGTTTGGAAAATTTTGTGAATTTTTGGGTTAGTCAAATAGTTCACCACGAATTATTCAAAACGGCAATTATTTTCGTTATAACTACCATTATTTTCCGTTACGACAAAAATATCGACCATTATAACGGAAAAAATTGGTTATAACAGCCGTTTATTATTGCGTCTTTGCATCCTGTGACGTGGTTGTCAGGCAAATCCGACACCTGGATCCATGCCCATACCCGAGAGTCGCATAAGTGACCTCCACCAAACTCTTTTGCATAGCTGACGCCTGACGCCTGACCCGTCATCCTCGTCATCCTCTACTGAGAAACGAGGGAGTGGAAGTATACAGGCCAAAACACATTTCCCTTTTAAAGCCGAAGAAGATAGAATAGGATCATAGGCATATGCCACGTGGCATCTATGAATAAGAGACCTCTTTTTTCTTTTGTTTCATGTTTTGTCATCTCTTCTCTCCTTTTGTCTTATTCGGGCTGTGCTTTTGCTTTTGAGTTTTGACCGTCTTCTCTTTCATTTGACTGTCCCCTAGGTTATGGAGGAATCTAATGTGTAACTAAGACCCTCACAAACGGCTGTCTACCTTCTTTCATACCTCCGCACCGGAGGCACATGCAGAGCAGATGAGCCATCACTTGGTGGATACCACCTATTAACATAACTGATCGCATGGTTATGATCATGGTTATAATAAGATGTGTGAGATGCACCATATTATTATTGGTGCATCTCATCGCAGATTCTCAAGATTATCACAGTTATCAAGATCCACAGAATCTAATACACCAATAGATTTTTAATTATATCCATCATCCAAGTATGGCATTCGGGAATCAACGCTCCAGTTACCGCCCTAAAATGACTGGCTCCTGTTACAGGACACAGTAGGAGTCACGTGGCACACTCTTAGAGGACTCTGACCGTATGGAAGTTTGTCCATTCCCTAGGTGGACCTACAAACTAAAAATCAGCCTGATTAGTGATTTCAGGACGTTGGAACTTTGTACTTCCAATACTGCTCAAATTCCCACAGTTGAGATCAACCCAAGAAAATAAGTCCAATCCAACTCCTATAAATCACTAATCAGGCTAAGTTTTGGTTTGTAGGTCCACTTAGGGATTGGCAAAACATCCATACGGTCAGAGTTCTATAAGAGCGTGCCACGTAGCTCATATTGAGTCCTGTAACCCGTAGCCTGTCATTTTAGGGCGGTCACTGGAGCCTGGTCCTTTTAGAAATGGGAAGTTCATTCACATCCAACTTTTATCCACGCCGTTGCCGATGCGGACTTGTTGGCTTAGACCCTTTCTCATATTGGAAGCCTGAAATGGTACGCTGCGTACAACAACGGTTGGTGACGGGCAAGCAATGCAAGAAAGTAGCAGATTTTGATTTGTATCATGCCCTCTCACATGTTTTATGAGGTCAAAACTTCACGAGAGCAAAGTCAAACATTTAAACCTCGATTAGGGGTCAAACCTATGGACGGCCGAATACTTGGAAAATATCCAAGATGAACAGCGGAGTGTGGTCCAGGTGATGTGGATGTTATACTAGCTGGTAGATTGCTTCTCAGCCGTCATACTTCATCCATTAAATTTTGGGAATTTTTGACATGCCCCCATGTTATCATTTGAATTTGTTGTCACACCCCGTATGACCTGGTCAACTGTTATTTGACCAGCGTTGATCGAGTTGACTAACGCAATCTTGATTAAAGGAAGAAAATGCCCTTGTCTTCAACCTTTGAATAAGGGTTTGGGCCAAACCCAAACCCCAAATCAAACAGTTATAAGTGGGCAAAGACGATGGACCCTTTCATTTTTGCCTTAAACAAATAAGTCTTAATATCACACCTCTGGACATCTTTCAGATTTATTATTCTTAGGCTACAAGATTTAGAAATAAAAGAACTGATTTTACTATTAACACATGGCTAGTGTAGTGAGATCTGTTAAATTGCCGCCGGAGTGGTGGTCGGCCGTCTATGAGATACTGGTGGATTGCTCACCAGTGATGTGTGGCCAACCCATTAGAATATCTTAGTCATTTGTTCACCACAGCCATTTGATTTAGGGTTTGGGATTGTTGTCCTAGTCAAGGGCCGGTTATGAAAAATGACGTGGACCTTACTCTGTCATGTACAGATGGGTTACCTTAGATTGGGACCACAGGACCACATCGAAAATGCCTTCTCATCAACAACAAATTCCTGAGTTCTCAAGGGACCCTTTTCTTGCCCATACGCACGGATACATTTACCTTTTCCGCACGTGGTTCACATTCATGAGAAATCAATTTGTAGCCGTCTAAACTGATAGAAACGGTTTATCCCTGTTCTGGGATTAGCTATTTCAGAACCAGAATCGATTAGACCGGAGACCAAAAGGTTCCAGTTCTTAACACAAGAGTACTCAACTGAATCTGAACCTGAATCTGAACCGAAACTGATAGGACCCAGAACTAAAATATGTAGTAGTGTTAATATATTAAGCTTTTTCTAAATATCTATCTATCTATCTATACTTTTATAAAGCTAAACCGGGATTCTCACTCAAGGGGAGCACAACTTTAACTATGGAGGTCCATCATCAACGTTGATGACGGACGACTGTGTGGGCCACGTGGCACACTCTTATAGACTACTGACCATATTGTTACGATTCTAAGACCTAGCTAGCTCAATACTAGATATTTGAGCTGGTTTATAATACTCAGGTTGGACCTAAACTTTTTGAGGGTAATAGCTAAGCCCAGCCCATCTATCTATTTCTTAGTCTCAGGCATTAGCCCACTTTAGAGGCAGCCAAAACCTAGCACAAAGTAGGTCGATCATAGGTGCCCATGGGCCAGCCCAGTAAACACGCACACCCCTAGTCAAACCAAATATTTAGGGGTGTCAACGGATTGGTTTCTGAATCGGGTATGAACGTACCCAAACCCAGAACCTATTATGTTTCCAGTTTCTATTGGTACCGGTTCCTAAACAAGTGGATTCAGAACCAGAAACGATAATATCCAGTTCTCCCATTGGGTATTGATTACCCGTGTAATATATAAAAATGTGAATAAATAAATAAATAAAATGATTTTAATATTATATATGTTGGTTCCGGGTCCTATTGGATCAGTCTAGATACTTAAGTGTACCAAGAACCAGAACCTATCACATACTAGGTCGTATTGGTTCCAGATCTTTTTGGGTTTGATTTTAAAAGGAAAAAGATGTAACAAGGCATGCCTGAAACTGTTTCAAATGCGGAAGCACGATTTTTGTTACTTACAACTGTCATCTGGGCCCACCGACCGCATGGATGTTTATCCCACCCCTTGGTGGATACACACCAAAAATCACTCCGATTGGTAATCTATAACCATTAGATTTTAGCACTGTTTTAGGCGTGGGCTAAACATCCATGCGATCAATGGGCCCAGATGGCAGCAGCGACTACCAAAATTGCCGCTTCCACATTTGAAAAGATCTCAGGTATACCTTGTTACATCAGGACCCTTTTAAAATAGCTAGTCTTGGAACTGGGATAATCGGGACCCGTTCCTATCGGGTATTAGTTAATCAAGTAAAAATTGACACCCCTACTGAGTGCCACCAGACTCAAATCGCTGGTAAGATAGGGTTTTTACACATGGCAGCTGAGGTGCAGGGAGAAAGGGGTCCACTTGTGCAGCTACCTCACCATCTCGCATGAAAAGTTTCAGCGCAGGATCCCACGTGGCAAAAGGTGACACTCCAGAAATCCTTCTCTCAGAAAATATGTATGCATAAAACTTGACAAATTGACTTGCAAGTAGGCTGATTCAAGTAATCAGTATGATTTAGATAAGGGTCTTAATGGATGCCATCTGATGGGCATTAAGACCCATCCTAGTGTAGGCCCAAGCTTTTGATTGATTAAGGGCTTGGAAACTGCATGGGCTGGGCTCCGGAGTTCAAAGCTAGACCTGATGGCTCTTATTGTTTTCCTAACAAGCTAGACCATGGAGATCATCCTCACCAAAGGTTGACACATGGTTTTGTGACACACGATCGTGAGGCCTGCATGGAATGAATTAAGGCTGGTTTTTGGTGAGGAGAAATTTCTTAACATAGAGATTATCCTCCCAGAAATCAGCCCATTGAACATTTGAAGCCTTATAAAAAATGGAATGCAAGTTGAGAAATTTTGGACCGTCCATTTTCACTGTAAACTTTAAGTCTAGGTATGAGTTTGAAAAAGGGTTGATTATATGGGCCCCATGACCGTGTGACTTAATTATGTGTGTCGAACAAATGTGTCAACCTATTCTAACCATAGGTTAGGATAAAATGACAGTCTTAAGGCCCACATGGAGTCGTTTTCATGGGAAAATTACCTCCAGGGTTATAAGTTTAAACTTATGGCCCAAGGTAACCACCTCTTCATTATTGGGACCAAAAAGGACTGCCTTTTTAGAAATATGGACTTAAAACCCCAATCAGCCTATTTTGACCAACCGTTTAAAAATATATTCATACTTTTACCCTCATAGGAAGAAACATAATCTTAGTGGGTTTTCATAAAAAAATAAAAAAAGAAAAGTAACTAAAGAAATTAACAAGGAGAGACTGCAAACCAAAAATCATCCGGATTATTGATTTACAACCTTTGGATCTTTGTACCCACAACACTCAATAATGCCCAATTTCCTACGGTTAAAATGAACCTATGAAAATAACTTCAATCGAACGCTTATAAATCGCTGATCAGGTGTATTTTAGGTTTATAGGTCCACCTAGTCATTGGCCAAACATCCATACGGTCAGCGTCCACTAAGAGTGTGACATGTGGCTCGTATTGTGGGCTGCGATCGGTTTCGCTCACAGCCCGGTGTACTACCAATTACTTTTGCAAAAGGAAGGGTAGTACTAAAATACCCTAATAAAAAAAAGGGATAAAGCTACTTCTTTACCTACGATGGTAAAGTAGGAATAAATTTTTAGAAATTACTCAAAATAGGCTGATTGGAGTTTTAAGTCTATATTTCTACAATGAACAGTGGTTACTTTGAGCCGTAAGTTTAAACTTATTGTCCTCGAGGTAATTTTTCCAAAAAAAATAACTGGAATTTGAGCATTATTGACCATTATTCGGGGTGCAAAGATCACAAGGTTTGAGGCTGATTTTTCGTTTGTAGGTCTACCTAGGGATTGGCCAAACATCAATAAGGTTAGTGTCCTCTAAGAGTGTACCATGTGGCTCACATTGTGGTCGGTCAGCAACTTTGCTGACGGACATGGGTCGGCAAGGTCCTTTTTATGCCTCCTTATGCAAAGGAAGTGGGCCCATCTTTGATGCATCCTTCTCTCAAAGTGACATGCAACACGCACTTTTGGGCTCACTGACAACATGAATGTTTTAGTCCAAAAGATCCACATCTACAAATTGAAATAGGCCACATAGCCCTTGCATTGCCTCATACACACTGGATCTCTTGAATCCAAACTGTAGCTTAATCCAACGGTGTAAGCTAGCATCCTATTTGTTATTCACCGCTGCCCTATGGGACGCACTGACCGTATGAATGTTTAGCCCACCCCTTAGTAGACATATGTACAAACATTCAGCTTGTTTGATAATTTTTAGCCGTTGATTTTAATATTCAAACGAATGGTTGAAGTCAACTGCTAAAATCACGTAGTATTAAAAAGTACTAAAATATAACGGCTAGAGATTACTAATCAAGGTGATTTTTGGTGTGTATATCCACCAAGGGGTGGGCTAAACATCCATACGGTCAGTGGGTCAGTGGGACCAGATAGCAGCGCTGAGTAAGAGAAATGGTGCTATCTTATGCTTTTGGAGTAAGCCACGGCTTGTTACATCGCCACCCGGTTAAAAATCAACTCAAAATGACTCCAATTCGTTAGCTCACTGCGGGGTGTCAGCGAAGCCGCTGATAATTGCAGAGTTCTTGGCGTGGGATTTTGTACGGACGACCCACCATGGCCTAAAGAAGACTCACTACTACTGATATGGAAGAGTTGAGTCCCAAGCCAAGCTATGAGGTCATGGAACGTTACCCCCCTCAATCCCCCGAGGGGGGCGTCGGATGACTCAAAGCTAGGTTGAAAGAAATCCCTTTTGAAAAGAGACAGCTAATGTCACCTGCACACTACGGCTTTCAAGCCGGAGTGCCATTTTCTACACAGGTTACGTTCGAACTAAAGGAGAGTAAGGCTTTCTCCCAGAGAGAATGGGTGGACCTCTAAACCAAAAACCAGCCTGATTAGTGATTTCTAAGTATTCGATTGAAGTTATTTTCATGGGTTGATTTTAATGGTAGAAATTTGAGCATTATTTAGCGTTATTGGGTGCAAAGATCTAAAGGTCTTAAATCACTAATCAGGCTGATTTTTGGTTTATAGGTCCACGGAGGGACTGGCCAAACATCTATACGGTCAGCATCCACTAAGAGAGTGCCACATGGCTCGTATTTTTCGTTGCGACAGAAACTTCTTTCACAACGCTGTTACAGAAGTTTTACTTGCCGAGTCGTGAGATCAAGAGAGAGAGAAAATTGAAATGTCCAATGGCAGTCAATGTCATTGGAGGCTACGGGGCTCATGTGGATAAGGGTTCTGACATGTGGATAATCTAGAGAGGAAGCTGTCCTCGTCAAAGTTTTATCGATAGACATAAGTTTTTCGTTGACCACATCAGCATTCTACGTGGCAGAATCTCCTGACGCTGCAGCGTTACAAGTATAGAATATCACGAGATGTGCATGCGGGTCGGTCTCATTGAAGTGGATTTGAGTGAGTAAAACTTTTGTCACAGAAGCTTCCAGCACAACGCAAGCCACGTGGCACATTCTTAGTGGACGATGACCGTATAGATGTTTGCCCTGTCCCTCAGTGGACCTCTAACCCAAACGTAATTGAAACCGGAACCGAACCGATAATAATGGTTCCGGTTCTGGGTAGCCTAAAATGGAACAGAAACCGATAAGAACCGGTACCAATAAATAAATATAGTGTAAATATTGTCATATTCTCAAGATTTGGCCCAATATACCCTGAACCGGAATCGGAACTGGAACCAACATAAATACATAATTGGTTTTGGTTCCGGACCCATCACTTAGAGAACCAGAACCGTTAAGGAACCGAACTGATAAGAACCGGAACCGACCTGTTGACACCCCTATAAATGACTGAAGAGGAAATATTCCCTAATTAAGGTCCAGACTGTCAGATGGTCCTTATGATTCATGTTCCGAATCTCGAGGATAATCCGACAGTGTAACCTATAAAAAAACGCTTTCTTCAGGCTGAAAAAGCACCACGTTTCAATGATTAAAAAAGTGATTAACATGGGAAGTGCTTAGCTTTGTTTGTTTTTTCACACATCATGTCCAGCTCAATGAAGATTCCCTCCTAACAAAATCAACCAATTAAAAAATCGTTTTCTCTTAATACACCGTTTTCAAACAATAATGTCAACAAGATCATGATTCTCTAGTGACACGCGTGTCAATTATATTACTTGATTTCTAATTAATAACTTAAGCACATTATCCAGAGATTTAGGGGGTACGTGTTTGTCTTTCTAGAGAAAATTTTTGTAGCAGTGGATTTTTTGAAGCAACGAATCAGTGGCGAATCACATGGCGCCACAACCTACTGTTGCTGTCATACAAACCCAGAAACGCTCAATTTAATAGGGTTTCGTTTTAACTTGCAACCTCAATGACACACTGTTGACACCAAGATATTACATGAAATCCTACGCATTTCTTGGAAAAAAAAAGGAAGAAAATAAAGGCTTCTCCACACCCTCTATGTTTGACATGTGTCCTTGTAAGGAGTAACGCAAACTTTCCTATTGACACTATTTGAAGCATTGCTGTATTAAAATAAAAATTAAAGGAAAAATTACTTGAAGGGCCGTAAGTTTGTAATTATGGCCCTTCATAGGCAGATGGTGGTTTGTTCGTCTGAAAGGAGCTGCCTTTTTCAAACATTAGCTCAGCACCCCCAAATACATTGTTCTGAGCCCATTTGTTCCATCTTTACCCTCATAGCCGCTGCGATAGCCTCTGTGATTGCAGGAGTAGCTTCAGTATACGACCCATCAGTTCAATGTCAGCTACTCTAGACCTTATCAAGCTCTAATGGAGTTAAAAAAAAAAGAGAAAAACTCTCTGTTTTCTGTTGTGGATTCGTTGAAGACAAAGATAAAGCGACCAAGACGATCTCCGCTGCAATGGAGGTTAGGGAAAAAAAAACAAAACAAAAAAAGAGAATTTGATCTCTCATTTTCTCTAGTTTCATCTCCCTCTCCAGTATTTTCCATCTCCTTTTCCTGTGCTTGGAGTCCCTTCCAATGGCCCCATCGTTGAAGACGAAGACGAATTAACTACCAAGATGATTTCTGTTGCCACGGAGGTTGAAAAGAAAAACCAAGCAAAAAAGGGAATGAGATCTTTTATTCTCTCTAGTTTTCCCTTCCTCTATAGCCTCTTACGTCTCCTTCTCTAGCGCTCGGGGCCCCTTTTAGTGGTCCTAAAGATCAGCAGTAAGTAAATAAATGGTTATACCTGAGGTCTTTGGCGTCTGATCTACCTTGTTAAATCTATTTTTAAAGTTTTTTATGATCTACGGTTTTTGGTATTTTTTCTTCCATATTATGAATTAGGTAAAAAAAAGTACCAATTTTAAAATCTAGTAAAAAAAGTACAAGTTTTTAAAAAATAGATATATGACCATATTCATAAAAGAGATTATTACAGTGTAAAGCCATTGGAAGGGACCCCAAGGGCTGGGACAACCCCCTTGAATTCTACCTTAGCTGGAGAGATTCATGATTGAAGAGGGCAATGACCACTTCCATCTCTTGCCACATGGGAGTAATTTAAAGTGTTTCAAAGCTCATTGGTGGGTATTCTCTAATAAAAATTTGGGCTTCATCAACAAAACGTGGCTTGATATCCCTATACCACATGTATGTCAATAATTGACTGGGCTGCTCTTTCAAGAGAGCTTGTACATGTAATTGCAAACTTACAGCTCCTCAAGTAATTTTTTAAGAGAGCTTGATCATTTTCTGCTCCCATTGTGTTTTGGTGTTTAGGATTTCAACCTCTCTGTACTCCCATTTCACTAGTGGAACAAACAATATTTACTTATTTCTTTGGATGAAAATGCTAATACAAACGTAGATGAATGCATAGTACCTAGGCTAATAAAAAATGAATAAATATTAAGATAATAAGATTGGGTCTTTAGGGTTATGGGTTTACAAACCATGCAAGCAGCCCCCATCGAAGCAACCCCTCAAAATCTATTTTGGTGAACTAGATATTTAACATTAATGTAAAAGGATTCCTTTCAGGGCCGGGAGATAAGCTATAACGTAAGAGCTTACAACGATGATCTCCTTCCCTATCTATTTTGGCAATGCTTTGATAACGCTCTTGAGAGGGAACCACGTCACCTATTTCGTTCTATTGTTTCTTTTCGCTATAACAGACGATGATAAGAGACGATGATCTCCTTTAATTCGCTATAACAGACGATGATAACGATGATCTCCTTCATGGTTTCCTTCACTCTAAAGATGATGATCTCCTTCACTGGTTTTTCACTTGTTCTGTTTTTTCATTTTTATTCTTTTGACAAATAAACAAAAAAACTAAAGTCAGATCTCCTTCATGGTTTCCTTCACTCTAAAGATGATGATCTCCTTCACTGGTTTTTCACTTGCTCTATTTTTTCATTTTTTTTCTTTTAACAAATAAATAAAAAACTAAAGTTAACCTTTGACCTATGCCTACAACCTACGCCTGCTACGTCTTTAACTACTCGTACGGGCTAAAAGGGCAAAATGGGAAGACATGAGTATGGAACAGTGCATTTGGGGGGTGCTGGTCCAATGTTCCAAAAAGGCACCCCCTCTCAGCTGAATAGAACATCATCTGTGGGTGAAGGGCCATAATTGCAAACTTACGGCCTCTCAAATAATTTTCCCAAAATTAAATTATACATGGGCAATTCTAAAAAAAAAATGCCGAAGTCGTTGATGACACTAAAGATTCTTTTCTTATATAATAGAAGTCGCAGTCTCAGTCTCATGAGCCCCCTTTGTTTTTTTACCCCTATTGAGAGTCGTGTTCTCGGCTGTAGATCTCACGAATCCAATAGTGGTTGAGCTTTTGCAAAAAAATGAAAACAATGCATGCCAGCTCAGTACTATCAACCACAGTTGGATTCTCAGAATAACGGCCAAGAACACGATTCTCAAGAGGGGTTAGAAAAGGGGTATCCTGAGAGTAAAACTTTTGTCACAACGGGATTGCAAATCACACAATCATAGCCAATGAGTTCTCGGCACGTACACCTAAAAGCAAAAGCACATTGGTACGTTGCAAAAAGCACTTGTGTACGTGCTGAGAACTCATTGGCTTGTGATTGTGTGATTTACAATTTCTTGTGATGGACGTTTTACTCGTATCCTGAGCCCAACTTAAAATAGATTATCAAAAAAGATAAAAAAGATAGTCAAGCTTTACCTAAAATTTAATTGGCAAAATAGACCGTGCTTGATGTGATGCAACTTGTAATCATAGTGACAACAATTGTGGAAAGGCTATTAAAATTAATTGTTTGTGTGATATATATATGGGTTAGGATCGGGGGACAACAATTTTGACAACAAAATTTGGTGCAAGCCAATGTATAAATAAGAAGTTTTGGAATGTGATGATTTTTGGCGAGGATGGTTTCTATTTTGAGGAAATCATCCCCACAAAAATTCAAATCATTCCGATATTCGTAGACGGGTTTACAAGTTGAAGAATTATGGACCGTCTATTTTTATCATTTACTTGAAAACCACATTTGATGGGATTAGAAATTTCAGAATGTGTTGATTTTTTTTGTAGAGGTGATCTATCAGAAAAATGAGGCTCCTCTGAATACATTTCTTGTATTCCTCGGGACTTTTTAAAAGTACTTCTATCAACTTTGACAGTGGTACATTCAATTCTTTTTTTCTCTGAAAGGTTAAGAAAGCTTTACGGCCGTGTTTGATTACCAAGTGGGAAAATTGCATTTTCCTTAGGAAAACACAACTGTCCATTGTTAGATAACCAATATAAATCTGTATAATTTTCCTTAACAAGCCAAATAAAATCTGGATACTTTTTCCTACTAAGCCTGGAATTCATTTCTCATCCAGATAGGTGAGAATTCATTTCCACCTGAAAATACACATTTATTTTCTCACATCATTGAAATATGTGTTCTCAGTTGCAATCAATCAGTCATTTAAGGCATATCCGAGATGTATTTTCTCGGAAAAATTTTTCATGCAATCAAACACAGCCTAAGGGAATTGAGAAGGCCTACCGAGGAAAAAAAACAAGCAATCAGGAAAAAAATATGTGTGTTCTTGTTACTCCGTAACAAGATGAAACATGAAACAAGAGCGACCCAAAAGAACACCCACACAACCAGCCCCAACAATAATCCTCAATCAAAGACGGTCGACTCAACACCACTTCCTAAAACCTAACACCCTCTATTCTTTGTACAATTTGATCCAAATATAAATATGACCTCGAGATTTTAACACAAGAGCTTCAAGGGAAGACCGTTTACCCTCAAAGACCATATTATTACGTTCTCTCAAAATACTCTATAAAATAGCTAGGGGTTTAGAGCGCACAACCTCTTCTAGAGATCACTAAACGCCTTGCAGTGTCAAGCTAAAAATAAGTCTTTGATGGATAGAGTTTGTGATATGATTCTAAATTGTTTTAATTTATGGACCGTCTGGGGGCCTTACTATTTTAAAGGGGCCATTATAACAGACTGGGGGCATTACCATTTTTTCTGTTATAACAGCCGTTATAACAGATTGTAACACGGGAAAAAGTGGGAAAATAACGGTGCTAAATTCAAAATTTAAATTCAATTTTTTAATAATATTTATATCAGAAAATAACAGAAATAACGGGCATTTTTTAACAATTTTTTCAGAATATAATTAGCGTTAAAACAGTACAAAACGTAACGGGGGAGGTCTTAAATTTTAAACCATGCTTGAGAGAGAGAGAGTGTGAGTGCACTCAGGGGTGAGTACGATGGTACGGCAGCCACCCCTAGAGCGTGAGACGATAAGGGAGAAATCTAGTTTACATGCCTCTGCAGGGAAAAATCTATGATACCGACTTCGGTATCAAAGTTTGGATGCCGAAGTCCCTCAATTTGCCTAGACTCTTTCGGGCCCACTGACTCAATGAATATTTGACCCACATCTTGGTGGACACACACACCAAAAATCAGCGTGATCAGTGATTTCAAGCCATTGAATTTGAGCACTTTTTCATCATGGGCTTGGAACCACTTGATAGGCATGTTCAAAAAGCCCATGATGAAAAGTGCTCAAATCCTATGGCTAGAAATCACCAATCACGCTGATTTTTTGTGTGTGGGTCCACCAAGATGTGGGCCAAATATTCATGGAGTCGGTGGGCCCAAAAGAGTCTACTACGTGGCAAATTGAGGGACTTCGGCATCAAAATTTTGATACCCAAGTAGGTATCAAAGAACTGCTCCCTTTGCAGACTTAAAAGTATGTAAACATTGTATCCACCTTTGAATGTTCTTTGAAAAACGTGTTTTTAATTTATAAAATGAGTTTTTTTTTGAAAATATTGAAATAACACGTATGCAGACTGTATTTATCCGACAATAAGTGCCATATTGTTGAAGATAATGAACTGAAAATATGGAATATCAGGTTAGGGGTATTTTAGTCATATCAACCAAAAATGGAAAAGGACCCGTGTATATGGAAAAGGGTAGCCATGTAACAAGCTAATGCTTAATCCAAAAGCGTAAGCTACACTATTTCTGTTACTCAGCTCTACCATCTGGGCCAACTGACCGCATGGATGGTTAGCCCACCCCTAGGTTGGATATACACACAAACAATCACCATGATCGGTAATCTCTAGCGATTATATTTTAGTACTTTTAAGACGTGATTGTAGCCGTTGAATTCAACCATTTTTGAGTACTAAAACCAAAGGGCAACAAATTATCAAACAAGCTGATTTTTTATATGAATGTCTATCAAGGTGTGGGCTAAACATCTATACGGTCAGTGGGTCCCATATGGCAGCGGTGAGTAACAAAAAGGATGCTATAGCTTACGCTTTTGGATTAAGCTACAGATTGTCGCATAGCGACCCTGTGGAAAAAGACGAGTAAAACTTCGGTCACGGCCCATAATACAAGCCACGTGGAATACTCTTAGTGGACACTGACCGTATGGATGTTTGGCCAAACACTAGGTGGATCTATAATCAGAAAATAAACCTGATCAGTGATTTCTAAGCGTTGGATTGAAGTTGTTTTCATGGGTTGATTATAACCGTAGGAATCTGAGCATTATTGAACCTTATTTGGTGCAAAGATCCGAATGTTGTAAATCACTAATCAGTCTGATTTTTGATTTGCAGGTCCACCGTGAGACTGGTCCAACATCCATACCGTCAGTGCCCTCTAATATTCTGCCACGTGTCTCGTACTGTGGGCTGTGGGTCTGTGACTGGCTTCTTACTCGGAAAAGACCCTCGTTGTCGGAAATACGAGATATAAGGAGATCATCTCGTCATAAATACGGAGAGAGGGAGAGAGAGAGAGATAGAGGGGGGCGAGTTAGGATCTTAGGACTGAGAAAGTGAGAAGTACAGACACAGATAGAGAAAGCGTCGTTAAAAAAAAAAAAGAAAAAAAAGAAAGAGAAATCGGAGTATCGTTAACTGTCCTTTTTCCAGGGTTCTTGTTTTATTTTTTTTTAACCATGAGAAGTTGTGATTTGTGACCACGGATCTTCTCTCTCTCTCTCTCTCCGTCTGTCTCTACTTCCAATAGAATCTGCAGAGAAACGAAAAGAAAACCCTAAAAGGTAATCTCTTTCAAACCCTAATAGTTTTTGATTTTTCATCGATGAATCAAGTAATCAAAAACTCACCTTTGATATTTCTATGTATCTTCAACGGTCCCTCGCTTTTATTTTCCTCTTCAGGCTTATCAGATCCACTAGAATAGACGTGTCAGTCTTTTGTTATTAATGGCGTCCTGTCTCAATCTTCTTTGTCGCGTGCCCGTTCAGGGTTTTCTAGGGTTCCAGGTTTCTTTTCTTCGGCAACCAGTGGTTCTGATTTGGAAAATTTTGTTTGATGCTGTGGACTATATTTGGAAGATCTGATTAGGGTTTTTCTAGTATAAGTTTCTACATTTTTTTTCTAATTTGGGTATCATGTTTTTGTTCTTCTATTTCTATCAGTGATTTGTTGTCGTAAATGGGGAATCGATCTCGGATGTTCCTTTATATTTTGCATTGCAATTTACTCTTCAATACTGTGTATTATTAATAAATTTGATGTCAATCCGATCGAATACTAGTAAACCCTTTCAATTTTATGTGTTTTGCTGGATGTGAATTTTGTTATTTTTGTTGTTGTGAGAACGCTATGACTGCTCCGCAGCTGTAATTTTTTTCGAGTCATCTCCAGGTGTAATTGGGAGAGCATCAAAAGATGATTGGACTTGGTACATGGAAATTGGCTGTGAATATGTAGGCTATGATGGATCTTTGTATTCATATTTCCATTGCATTTCTGTTGATAATCTGCAATACCAAGAAATAATTGATCATTTTTGGCCAATGACAGCTTATTATACACCAGGGGATTTGACTTTCTTGATATTGGCCTTACCAATTTGCATTAACTTAACCGGCTTGGTTTTTATGTAATATCTAGTTTTCCATAAAAAAATTTTTACTCGTTTCTGACCATCACTTGATACACCTAGTAAAGGTTGTTCTGTTTTTGAGGTTCATTCCATTTTTGATACATCAACTGTCTTCTAACTTGCAATATGTGTAAACCACCCTCTCTCTCTCATGTATTCTGGGGCGTTTATGATATTTCCATTCACTAACTGAATTTTATTGAACCATGATTCGGTGGTACAGGTGGGGATGTGATTGGTGATTACGGCTTAGGAAATATTTGATCTTTTTATACCTGGTCATGATCATTAAGCCACAGACTACAAATTGGTTTATGTGTTCCTAGAAGTATACTATCAAATTCGTTATGGCAGAGGTCTCACATCTTCTAGATTAACTTTCTGCCAGTATCAATATCTCTTCAGATTAGCATTTTGGCAGTATTGGCACTTAAATAGTTTGTGATTGCTCGCCTGCTGACCACCGTTGGAATAAAAGTTTGCCACTTTAGCATGTTGTCATGCAAATAAATGTGTTTTAAGGAGAAGCTGTTCGGTTTGAGTGTGGCGAGTATATTACAAGGGCCAGCGAGACTTGCTTTGTCAAAGTCGTCGTGGGATGTATGCGCTCCTTCATATTTATGCTCTCTGAAGATAAGGGATCTGGTTCTGGCCTTACCGTGGCTACATGCAAAGATGGTTGACCATGGAAGTCACAAATGTCCTGTTGGATGACTTGTAAAGGGGTGCTATAAAGCATCCTACGACCCAATTACTTGAATTAAGAATTGTTACGTGAGGCCATGTGATTCTTTGAATTTGACACTTCTTAAAGGTTTCATCAGTTACCTGGAAACGTGTATTCTAGTATTGCATTGGACTGGCGATTGCAAATTCACTTGAATACTTTTCAAAACATGGAAGGTGACAATGCCAATGTTAACCAGATGTTGGGTATTGTCCCTCGGCTATTCCCAGCTGTTGGACCAATGCTTCTTATTTCGATGGGATATATTGACCCTGGAAAGTGGGCTGCAGCTGTTGAGGGGGGTGCCCGTTTTGGGTTTGATCTTATGTTATTGGTACTTGTTTTCAACTGTGCTGCTATTCTGTGTCAGTACCTGGCAGCTCGTATTGGTGTGGTCACTGGAAAGAATCTTGCGCAGGTATTTGCTTTTTCTTTTTTTTTCCTTATAGTATAAATTTTAGTGCTCTGTTTGTTATAGGGAATTGTCACAAACTTCAGTATGCTCTGAAAAGGCATCCTTTTTTAGCCTTTTCTATTTCATGCATGTATTAATAACTTGTAAATGAATCTTGTTCTTGGGAATTTTCATCAATGGTACTCTTTGGTGCTTATTGATGTTTTTTCCTCAGATTCTTATTGGAAATTATCAGTTAAATTAGGAAAAAAAATAAAATTGAGTATATTAGAAAGTTAATCTATTCGTCAACTCTAAATTTCTCTATTTTGTCATATATGTCTTTGGATTCTCAGAAAAAATGATGTTTTGATTTTTTAAATTATCAGAGTCATTTGTAACCATGGCAAGTAAGGCTGCCTTACATTTCTATCCTGGTAACGTTTTGGTACGTGGGAATAAATCTTGATCACCTCTATATGGCTCCTTATCTTGAAACGTAACTACATATGCTCTTATTTTGAAGCCTCAACTGCAATTTTTGAAGTTTCGTACTCTTAACAAGGACATGTGCTTAGTGTTTTTCTCTAGGGGTTTTTGTATGTATTTGATGCAGTTCTTATTCTGTTTTGTACTTGACTTAATTCTAACCAGTTATATTTACTGTTGATGCAAAAGATTTGCAGTGAGGAGTACAATATGTGCACATGCTTACTTTTGGGAGTTCAAGCAGAGCTTTCGGTGATTGTTTTGGACCTGACTATGGTAGCAATCCTGCCTCGACTAATTTATTGCTCATCTATCTGGCTTCTTTGTTCAAAATGGTGGAACTGGATAGTACATGTCTTACCACCATGGTTGAGCCATCTCTAACATATATTTGCATTGACCATGCTAGATTTTGGGAATTGCACATGGACTCAATCTTCTCTTTGGGGTGGACTTGTGTACTAGTGTCCTTCTTACTGCAGTTGATGCTGTTCTATTTCCACTTTTTACCACCCTCTTGGTAAGGTTTGATTAGTTACATTATTTTCCACCGGCACTACTTGTAGATTCTCTCAATACAAAGATTATAATGGTTGTTACTGATACTCGATGCTCAGGAAAAACGCAAGACAGAAATTTTATTTGTTAGCACAGCAGCCTTTCTGTTGCTCTGTTATGTGTTTGGAGTGCTTATCAGTCAACCTGAAGTCCCACTTGTTATGAACGGGATGCTGACAAAGTTAAGTGGAGAGAGTGCATTCACGCTCATGAGTCTTCTTGGAGCAAACATTATGCCTCACAATTTTTATCTCCACTCTTCTATTGTACAGGTACCTTGATTATTTTTCTTTGCCCTCTTTTCCTCTTTCTTTGTTTCTTCTTCTTTTTCTTTGGTCTTTCTCTTTGCATCCTTTACATGTCTAGTTTCTGACGTTCGATTGCATTGACCTCTTAATTAACTTGGCATTCGAATATTGGTGACTATGGGAAATCTGTTTAACAATATTATTGTTCCTCGTGCATTTAAATTTCACACCATTTTGTTGTCAAAAGCCTTGGATTCAAATGACGCCCTTGTTTAGGTTGATTCTGTCTTATTGTATGCACCATTGGAACTCTAGCTTTGCAGCTTTCTCAGTAATGATTTTATTTGTACACAATGTGTAGAGGAGTATCATGGTTCCATTATTAGAGCATGAGCCAGTCAAGCTTGCATTTCCAAATTTTAATATGATTGCAACATGGGACTGCCTTTGCTGCACCTACTTTTTATGTGTTCTGCCATTTGTTTTTCTTTTTGACAAGTGTTGATACTAAAGTATAAAAAGGGAAGAAGTCCCCACTTAACAAAAGGCTTCTATACAGTGAGATATTAGGGAGGCGACTAAAGAGCAATCATCGACTACAGAAAAAATCAAACAAGACCCCAAAGAGAGCTACCTGGCTCAATATAGTCTGATCCCATTTAAATATAAAATCCTCATAGCATATCCATTCGAATTCTATAGAGAACCAATGGACCAGAGTTGTTTTGACTTTCTCAATGACCGACTTTAGTGACCAAAACTTGTCTTTGAAAATGTGGTTGTTGCCCTTTTGTATTTGAGGGTCTTGACGAATATAAAATCCAACAAGTATCTTATGCCTATTCTAACTTCTAACTGGCACATGATATTTTCATCACCTAATGCTGGGAATTTAGACTGTATATGAACGTTAAGAGTTCAGCTGCATTTGGATTTCAATATTTGATTATCAAGAAGTGGATTTTAAAACTTAGATTCTCCGACTTATTGTCTTGAACTGTGTTTTCCCTCATCCCTTCTCTATACATTGCTTGCTTTTTTAAAAAACATATTATGTTTGGAAGTAATGTCATGTTTGGATATTCATTCTACTTGGATGTGATGTTTTGTTCTTTATTAAATTTGCAGATAATGTTGTCATTGAAATGGTAGTGGTCAAGACAGGTAGGTACCAGAATAGCAACTTGGTTGCAAATGCAGTGGCATATTTATCTATTCGTTTATTTAGTCTCTTTGACATTGTTATTTTGTAAGTTTATGGACAGCTTAGAATGATTAGTAGTGCACAAGAGTGACATTTTTACCAAAATATCTAGTTTTATAGTCTTCCACGAAGGCCTAAGCCTTTTGCATCAAGGTTTAAGCCTCTTAAAACCATGCTGTCTCCTTCATCTTTTACAAAATAAGAAACCAGACTTTAGAAATAGTGGTAGTGTGTGTTCAGTATTCTGAAATGGGTGTTATATTTACATATTACAGATTTCTGAGAAATGACTATTCTACCCCTAGTTATGAATATGATTCTTCCTCTGTATATTAACAGAAGGCAACATGGTGGTGTAACATGGTAATATGATAGTATAACACTTTTTGCTTCATTTGATTCTTATCAAGCTAAAAAAAGCATGGTGAATTGGATGCCTCATATCTGGATAATGTTAGCACAGGAGAAATACCTGTTACATTTAAGTTCAATATAATGACTCAGATATATGGATGAATGCTTATTATGGATTTTGTTTCTTATGCATCAAACCCAAATACAGTGTTGACCATAAGACGGTATATTTCATCTGTTTTATATTACCTTATGATTTTTTGCTTATTCATTTTTTTGAATGTTACCCACAATGGTCACTTTGTAACCAGTGTAATAAGGACACCATCTTCTAAAGAACACGGTGTCATACTCTCCTGTTGGGACACGTGTCGTATCACTTGTATGGACACATGCATGTGTCTGTGTCCTTGTCACATAGTTTGTAACTGATACTTTGACCTTGTATTTAATGTTAATGCAAATGAATAGCTGTAAATTTTATTTCTTCTATGTTTGAACCCTGGATGAAACCCTCTAAGTCACTTTCTTAGGTTTCCCCCTCTGATTGTTGACTAGGTTTATTTTCACCTTTATATGTGAAATCATTCTATCATAAATCTTTATAAATGTTGAAAAATTCTCCTTATAAGTTTATCTGAAATCAATTGAATGTTGAACTTTAAGTTGCAGTGACTAATATCTCTTTTTATTTGTTTTAATAACTTTTAGAATAGTTTTCTCAGTTAAACTATTTTGGTAAATTTTATAGTAGTGTATTTTTATATCTTCTTCACTTTTTGTTATGGGGAGAACATATGGTATACCTTTTACAATTGTAGATTAATATTGGCACCTGGCTATATGCCATTTCTCAATTAAGTATTTTTTTACAATATTTTAATATATATGTTCTGGACTTCTTTTTTTGGTATATAAGCGTGGGGTTAGACAGACCCCCTACCTGACATTAAATAAAGAAAGATATTACATTCTGTAGTACACTTGCCCAGAGGCATCCTCAATGACTATTTTTCTTAGTTCAGCATCAAACAATTGAGGATTAATGAGAATACAACCAATAGAGTTATGAAAAGAAGCTAGGTAATCCGCCGCTCTATTTGTCTCTCTAAAGACGTGGAATATATCAAATTCTTCGAACGTTGCTCGATGATGGTGGATAGACCTCACAAGTTTTCGAGTTTAATTCCCACTGCGTGGGCCGAATCCGTAGCTAGTTGAATGACTTTTATTTCTTTAGAAACAACCATTTCTATGCCAATCAAAATGGCTTGGATCTCATTATAGATGACCGAAACATTTTTATTTCCCCCCGCATATGCAAACAAATAAAACGCCCACCGTGGGGTTCGAACCCACGACCACAAGGTTAAGAGCCTTGCGCTCTACCAACTGAGCTAGAAGGGCAGTTGTTTTTAAATGGTTTCGAGGGGTGCAACATGAGGACTTCCCAGGATATCGCCCATCCTAGAAACGAATAAAGGTAAACAATATACCTCTTTGAATTGTATTCCAATGTTGTAGTAAGCTATTTGTATGCCTATTTCTTTCATTTGTTCCTTACTCTCCAGAACCAGTATATATTTTGAAATTGTGCAGTCATAAAAATATATAGAAAATCTGCCGGACACAGGACTCTGTACATTTGTACTCATGGTCTTTGTAATTATCTAGCATTAAATTTGTATATGAAGTTGAAGTCTCCACAAACTAATTATAGATGGTGAATGTGGGAACCTCCACGGGCTAGTCAGACATGTATTGTAGAAGTAACTAGTCTAAGCATATGAGAATACAACCATGTGAGCTATCTAAATGTCTGTGGAACTCGATTAGCACATTAACGTTCTTTCACATCTCTGCTTATCATTTCTGAATGGGCCAGACCTAATCTTTCGACTTTGCATCTCATTTGTCAGTACTTCATATTGGTTCACTTTTTCAAAGCAAGCATGGGTGTTTCTTTTATAATGAAGTCCATAAATGTGATGGGAAGTCTATTAATTTTTTGAGTCATAGTAAGGTTTAAAATTTCGGTTTCGCATGCCATTTCGGTGAGGGCCAAAACCTTGGAAATTTTGAAATTGAGATTAGTAATGAAAAAAGTTTGAAATTTCACAAAAAACTGAAATTTCAAAAATCCAAAATTTTGGAATTTCTAAAGTTTTGATTTTTATGGATACACCGAAACCAAAATTTTGGACATTTCGTACTTTTCGTCGAAATTTAAAACCATGGTCATAGTATTTCCCTTTGTTGTTGTGAGCATTTATGGAGAGACAATTTCAATGCCATCCATAAGATAATCTTCCAAACATGACCTTGCAACTCTAAACTCATTCTACCATTATCCATCTTCGTTCTAAATCGGAACCATTAGTTTTAGTGAAGCTTCATTTTTGGTGCCTTTTTCTTACCTTTTTATTTTTATTTTTTATTTATAACTTCACATTGCGTCATGATAATATATCTTTCTTGTGGCCAGTTTGGATGCCATTTTCTCAAACCAGTTTTGCCACAAAAATTGTTTTTAATAGCCAAAATGATTTTCAACTGCAAAAGCTGCATTTTGATGTGTGCTCCTGAAAATCATTAATAGATCAAAAAATTGTTTGATAAAAAAGGCCTTGGAGTTTTTGGGAATCAATGGACTATTGAGAACAAAAAAACCCTTTCTTGAAGTGTTATCAGAATGTCCCCCCTCTTGCTTCCCCAAATAAAATAAAATAAAGCAATCAGAGAATCATTTTCGGAAAATAGGTTAACTTAATTGTTTTCAGGAAAAGCCTCAAACCTGCTCTTCATATTTTATCGTTATGGTATTTTCTATCTTAATTCATAGGTTTTCTCGTCAATTTTCTAAACCTTGGCTCATCTTCCATCTTCGTGCAGCAGCAGCGGGGACCACCAAATGTATCCAAGGGTGCCTTATGTCATGACCATTTATTTGCCATTTTATGCATTTTTAGTGGCATTTATCTGGTGAATTATGTGGTGATGAACTCAGCAGCAATTGTTTTCCACAGTGAAGGCCTTGCTGTGCTTACTTTTCAGGATGCACTTTCACTGATGGACCAGGTTTAATTTTCATTTCCATTACCAATGGTTATTTAAGAGATTCTGTGCATGACATGGCTTGTGATGTATTTCTCTGAAACACTATCATGCATACTAATTTTTTTTTTTTAAATGTGTTGTACAGGTATTTAGGAGTCCTGTGGCACCTTTTGCCTTTTTTCTGCTCTTGCTCACATCAAGTCAGATCACAGCATTAACATGGAATCTTGGTGGGCAAGTAGTGTTGCATGAATTATTTAGGATGGGTCCACCCATTTGGCTTCATCGTGCAACAATCAGAATTCTTGCCATTGTTCCAGCTCTTTTCTGCGCATGGAATTCAGGCGCCGAAGGGATATATCAACTTCTTATTTTCACTCAAGTTATACTGGCTATGCTGCTTCCATCTTCTGTGATCCCCCTTTTTCGTGTGGCCTCATCGAGAGCGATAATGGGTGCCTTCAAAATATCTCAGTTTGTGGAGTTCTTAGCTTTGACTACCTTCATTGGGATGCTTGGTTTAAAAATTATTTTGGTTGTAGAGATGTTGTTTGGCAATAATGACTGGGTTGGTAATTTGAGGTCGAACATGGGAAGTGGTCTGGCATTTCCATATGTAGTTCTTCTGATCACTGCCTCTGCATCGCTTTTTTTTATGCTTTGGCTAGCAGCCACACCATTAAAATCAGCAAGTGTCAGACCAGATCAACAGATATGGAACTGGGATGTACAAAAAACTCTCCCTCAGTCATCTGTGGAGGGAGATGAAAATGATTTAAGTTTGATTAAATATCATGGAGAGGATCCTGTAGAAGAATCAGCATTTGACAAGTCTCTGGGGCATCATTGTGATAATATGGTTGTGGAATTTGATCTTGATTTGCCTGAAGTAATTATGGATTCTGATCGAGAGCCTCACCTACCCACCGTTGAGGATAATCGTAGTACAGGTCGGAGCTCCCCAACATGCCATCTAAAAGAATTGATGTCCACTATTGAGTTGGCCCCATTGGCAATTGTAGATAAGAAGGTTTCTGATGCTGGATTGCTGGATAAAGCTACCTTACAGCAGATTGAATCTGTTGACCCAGTTGCAAAGAGTGTGGGGGCAGAGGTAGATTTGCAGACTGAGAAGGATGATGAGGAGGGGGATACTTGGGAGTCTGAAGAATCATCTAGAGGGGTTTCTGCGGGTGGGCCCACTTTGAACTCTGAGGGTACAGGATCTTTTAAGACTCTCATTGCGAAAAGTGACGAAGGTGGTAATGGCAGTGGAAGCCTTTCGAGATTATGTGGATTGGGCCGTGCTGCTAGACGTCAATTAGCTGCCATTCTCGATGAGTTCTGGGGGCAGTTGTATGACTTTCATGGGCAAGCAACTCAAGAAGCAAAAACTAAGAAACTGGATTTCTTGTTGGGACTGGATCCAAAGCCAGCTGCTTCTTCCTTAAGATTTGACCCTGCAGGAAGGGAATCTTTGGGATACTTCCCTTCTGTAGCAGAAAGAGGAACTGGGTTTCGGATGAACTCTAGTATTCTTGTCTCTCCCAAGCTACAGAGGATGGCAAGCAGTGTAGAGTCACCTCATGCAATCCAAACAGGATCCTCCTCGTCTTGGTCTAACCACATACAATTGTTGGATGCATATGTGCAAAATTCCTCCCACAATGTACTTGACTCTGGTGAGAAGCGCTATTCTAGTTTGCGCCTGCCACCATCTTCTGAAGGCTGGGATTATCAGCCGGCCACTATACATGGTTGTCAGATTGCATCCTATCTCAGTAGGATTACTACAGACAGAAATTTTGATTCCTCAAGCACTCTATTCGAGTCTCCAACCCCTAAATCCCCATCATTTGTCCCCACAAACTACAGAGATCCGCTCACTTATACTGTGGCACAAAAACCACAAAACGGGATTAGCTCTGTACATGCATCTAGTATGCAGAACCCTGTTATATCTCGAACTAGCAGCCATGCCGAGAGACCTTGTTATGATCCTTGTTCATTTGGACCTGGTGAGAATGTTGGGTCTCCGGCCTACACAAAGAAGTACCATAGCTTGCCTGACATTTCAGGACTTTTAGTTCCTCAACGGAATTCGCATTTGGTTGATAGGATCACTCAGCGGGGCACTCCTCCTGGGTTTGGGCCTTCTATTGGTAGAACAGCCTACGAGAAATCTCTATATTCAGATGCTGGATCCAGGGCAGCAGTTCCTTTGGCTTTTGATGAACTTGCTCCATCCAAGCTCTATAGAGATGCTTTCCCTGTACAGTTTTCAAATTCAGACGCCAAATCACTCTGGTCTAGACAGCCTTATGAGCAGTTATTTGGCATGGCAGGTAAAACTGTGTGTGTGGGGGACGAAAGAAGCGAAAGCAGTCCTAGTTTGGGTCTCCCAGAAACCACTTCTCATGCAGATTTGGTGGCCAAACTGCTTCAGTCTTTCAGATATTGTATCATGAAGCTCTTGAAATTGGAGGGATCTGATTGGTTGTTTAGTCAGAGTGGCGGGGTCGACGAGGATCTGATTGATCGAGTGGCTGCAGGGGAGAGATTCCATTATGATGCTGAAACTAGAGGGGTGAACCAGGTATTTCGCTTGGGGGAGTCCCAATACCAGTCTTCTGATAGGAAGTTTGGCTCAGCACTGAAGAATGAGGCAGATCTTGTCAAGTGTCTGGTTTCTACGGTTTCTCATTGCGGAGATGGCTGCATTTGGCAAGCGGATCTGATAGTTAGCTTTGGGGTGTGGTGCATTCACCGCATCCTAGAGCTGTCACTAATGGAAAGCCGGCCAGAGCTGTGGGGAAAATATACTTACGTTCTCAATCGTCTTCAGGTAAAAGTTCAGTAAGCCATGCATGATATCCTGATTGACTGTCACATAACTTGTGAAATGACTATATAATTCTGAGCACAAGATGTACATGTCCTATTTATGGAAAATCTTGGGTGCCATCCGGTGGACCAAAAGGATCATCTACCAATGGCATGGCCACGTGAGAAATTTGCTGCGATAAAAAATTGGCTATCCATGAACTGTTACTGTGTCCTTTGTAACCACCGGTAGAATGAGACAGATCAAATTGTGAATATCTGAGTACATTTCTGGCATAGTAGATAGCCGAGGTGAGACACGTCTGATTGTGGGTTGAGTCCTAACCTCTTACATGCATTTGCTAGACCATCTTAATAGTACACCCAATGCCTACTTTAGATTCTTTGCTTTAATTTTATTAAAAAGATGTATAAAATAATTTCTAGTTTTACGGTTGACGACTGACAGTTGTAGTTCCTATCTTGTTGGCAACAGGGAATCCTCGATCCAGCATTTTCCAAGCCCCGGTCTCCGATGAGCCCCTGCTTCTGTCTTCAAATTCCAGCAGCAAATGCAAAGAGACCAACCCAGCCACTGCCCAATGGGCTCTTACCCCCAGCTGCAAAACCAGGCAAGGGGAAATGCACAACTGCAAGCACGCTCCTTGACATAATTAAGGATGTTGAGATGGCGGTCTCCTGCCGTAAGGGTCGGACAGGCACCGCAGCGGGTGATGTAGCTTTCCCGAAAGGGAAAGAGAACTTGGCGTCCGTCCTCAAGCGCTACAAACGTCGCCTCTCTAACAAAGCCGCTGCGACCCATGAAAGTGTATCTGGGTTGCGCAAGGCTCCGATGCCCACTTTTTACACCTCACAGCTTGTTTGATGTGGTTCTATAACAATTCTGGATGAAGGATTTCTGAGCTGTTTGATTTTGAAAATCAGATCACCAGTTACTTCGTGTAAGGGCTGCAGCTTAGTAGCCTGGGTCGCGCTCTCTCTCTATGTTTATATGTCTGCTGCAAGTTTTATATCCATGTAATATAAACACTATAAAGTTGAGGAACTGTAATTGCAGCAGAAAAGCAAACAGGTAGAAGAAAAGTGGAAAAGTGGTTGCTGCTGTTGTTTTTTGTCTTTTTTGCTCGGTTTTTGGTACCAAGTGACGATGAGTATGCCAACTGAGGAGATAAAAAGGGTCAAAAAAAACACAAGGAATGTTAAGGTAGAGATGTTTGATGGCATTTTGAAATCAGCGAAGTGTAGAACTCAGATAGCTCTTCCTTAAAAAAGATGGGGAGGTGGCTTCTTGTGCACCATTTGGCCATACTTGTAGTAGGTGGCATTCGATTTCGGAGTGTTCTTTAACAAATTTGAGTTCTAATTGTGCTTTTTTTTTTTTTTCTTTTCTTGTTAATCTCCAATCCTTCTATTTTGTTAGGCAATACGGTTGAAGCTTGGGTTGCAAGACCAATGTTAGGGCTGGAATCTACCCAAGACGAGACCAGTAGGCTGAACCCGCGGGTAAAGGTCATTTCAATTCCACTGCACTATCTGTGTGGTATGCAGCCCACCACCTCTGACAAGGACATGGTACACTCCAATCTTGAAAGCGAATTGTTGGGCGTTTGTAATCTCTAATGGAACGTATGGTTTTAAGGTTGTTATGCTCGACATGAGGCAATGGGTTCAGCCCCCACGTTGAAGTGGGTCAAATCCTGACCATGTAGTACACATGGCAGGATGGGCCCCTCATGATTTGGCTGTAGAATCTATACTCCTATTACTACAAAGCACCGAAATGAGAAAAAACTTTTGATTGCCTAAATGCCTTCTTTTATATATATGATTGTTATACCCTTTTCTACTACCACGAGATTTTCCTTCTCCTCTTATAATTCAAAAAAATAGAAATCAGAGACTTTCTTTCTTCAAAGACATTGCTTCTCTCTCTAAAATTAATTTTCTTTTCTTATTTCTAAATTTCTTTTTAAGGATTGGTTAGAGTTCTATGCAATCCCTCTATGTTTTGATTCTCACTGTTACGCTCGCAGTGGGAAAGTATTATATGTAGTTAAACAAGTCTTTTAACCTTGAAACCAGAGATAGTCATCGGAACTATCATGGGATTACCCTTAGGGTCTGTTTGGCAACCAGGTACAGGATTTGGAATTGAAAATAGAATTCTAGGATTTTTGATTTCTAAGAATTTGAATTCAATGAATTGAAATTTCTTGTGTTTGGTTGCACCGTGGAAATTGCTTGGAATTCCCAATAAATTCTAATTTTAGCTGTTTGGATATATAATAGAATTGAATTTTCTATGTATCTACATAAGAGAAATATCATCCCATGAAATTTATGTTATAAGAACAGTTTTTTATTTTCGTGTCATCTATCAATTTATTGTTATTAATGTTAATTCAAAGAAATTTTTTTTAAATAATAAATAAAATTATTTTGATTATGATTGACCCACACCAAAATCTCAATGGCTAAAGCCTAAGTAGCACAATATGCAATCAATACAGATGTCTATCGTCAACACTAATGATGGATGATATTCGCTCAAAAGTGCTTATTTTAAGCAATTATCCTTTTAGCGTTATTGCATTCTCCTACGTTAAAATGCTCTAGTTATCTACTTTTCTACGTAAGAGTCTCTTTTGTTGCGCAGAACACACTTTTCTGGACGAAATGGTATATTTGCATGCATTAAACACATTTTCGGAAGTCTAAACATGAAGTCATTCTGATAGTCTCATTACGCCCTTCTTCTGTCGCAGGAAACCCCGATGGGACAATTCTCGAGACTTGCGAGCCCACATCGATCAGAAAGTCTATTATCAAACCTTAAAGAGCCCACATGCTATGACTAGAAGATATGGGCCAAATATGGACTGAATAAGATGACCAAAAAGCCGGCCCAAAGAACGAAGAGAGTAGGAGAGCCAATGACCAAAAGACGGACCAAAGCGTTTAAAGTCACATGAGTCAGCAATGAATGATAGCCTACTCTACTTGAGAAGCGTGAGGATGGTCACAGTGAAGACCAGGGTTCCAGACCCTCTGCCAATACTTTTATCTCCATTTTCTGATACTTTCTCTCTCATATCTCCTTATTCTCTCTCTCTCTCTCTTCATCTCCCGGTTCTCGAATCTACTGACATAACCCCAGAACTCCTGCCCATCGGCTCTATCTCATCTCCCTTAGCTTTCTGGCCGTTGGATCTTCAATCGGACCGTTGGATCTCTCTAGATCCGTCGATCTACCAATCTGGGTTCCAATCAAGTCACCATTCATCCGATCGCCATCAGACTGTTTGTCATATCATCTTGTGAAACGATGGACATCATCAATCCATGTGGGCCAGTAGCCGGGCCCATCATCATCGACCCGCTGTCCGACCAGTTAGTGGACCCCGTGAATTTTAAAATAATTTTAATTAAATTTTAAAAAATAGGGGGTCCACTAAATGGGGACATTCCCCAAAGAAAAGTAGTGTTTTACTTATAATATATATATATATATATTTTTTTTAAAAATTTCCTAATTTTCATTAATGGAAACTAGGGAGCTTTAAAAGGGGAAGGAGAAGGGTTCTTTGGAACCCTAATCCCCCTCCATTCTCTTTAATCCTTCCTCCATTCTCCTCTCCTTCGCCCCACAACGTTTCCCCCTTCTTCTTCTCTTTCTTTCACCTCCTTCCTCTTCATCTTCTTCATCTTCTCTACCCTTTACTGGAGTTCCAGCCTGCAACTCCGGTTGCCACCGCCTGTGTGCTGTTGTGGCCACTCATCCTCTCTGTTGGTAAGTTAGCAAGATTCTCTCTCCCTAGTTTCTCTCTCTAAATTAGTTTCTCTCTCTAGATAGTTTAATCTTACTTGCTTTCTTTTTGTTATGTTTGTATTAAAGCTCAATAGTTTTGTAATTTGATTTGTTAGTTTTAATGAAGAAGTTTTAGTTTGGTTATTTGTTCTAAATTTTGTCATTAATCTAAAGAATGGTTCTCTTAACTTCTCTCTAAAAAGATGAATGTTTTAAAATCACTACCACCATTCTCACCTCTCCATATTTTCTACAATCTCCAGCAAAAATTCGTCATTTCATGTTCGTTATTGTGCTAACCGGACTAATCCTGAGTGCGGATTCGACTCCGACTTTCCACTGTGCTAGAATTCTTAATTTTTGCAAAGAAAAAGAATCGGATTAATTACAAATGTGTTGAGATTAGGGTTTTCCGTAACCAACGACGCGGAAAAATCTTACTTTCAATGGACTACATTATGAGCACGTCATGTGGCACGTTATCAGAGAATAGACCGTATTGATGTTTGTCCCATCCCTAGGTGGATCTACATACTAAAAATTAGGCTGATTAGTTATTTCTAACCTTTAGAATTGAGTACCCCAAATAATGCTAGATATCCCATAGTTAAAAATCAACCAATAAAAAGACATGAATCCAATGGTTACAAATCACTAATACCATATGGATATTTGTCCCATCCCTAGGTGGGCCTACATACTAAAAATAAGGTTGATTGGTTATTTATAAGCTTCGGATCTTTGTACCCCAACTACTGCTAGAAATTCTACGTTTAAAAATCAACCCATACAAGACACCAATCTAACAGTTAGTTACTTCCCTAGGTGGACCTACAAACTGAAATCAGGCTGATTAAATATCTCTCCACTTGGATCTTCGTACCCCAACTAATGCTATATATATATATATATCCCATGGTTAAAAATCAACCCATAAAAGACATCAATTAAATGGTTACAAATTTGTACTCCGTTGATAATGGATCACAATATGAACCATGTGGCACATTACCAGAGACCATATGGATGTTTGTCCCATCCCTAGGTGGACCTACATGCTAAAAATCAGGCTGATTAGAAATTTCTAACCTTTGGATTTGAGTACCCCAAATAGTGCTAGATATCACACGGTTAAAAATCAACCAAAAAAATATACCAATCCAACGGTTGCAAATAATTAATCTTGCTGATTTTTTATTTATAGGTCCACCTAGCGATCAGTGTGAGAGTTGGTGCCCGATAAAATTTCTCTCGAATCTCTCGCCCAGAAATAGAATTTCAGGAATTAGAAGTTTCTTCTCCCCCTAAAAATTCTAATTCTGAAAAATCATGGAATTGATTTCGTAGGTCCACCTAGGGATTGGCCGAACATCTATACGGTCAGAGTCCTCTAATAGATTTCCACGTGGCTTATATTGTGGGTGGTCAGGGGAAAAATCTATGATACCTACTTCGGTATCAAAATTTTGATGCCGAAGTCCCTCAATTTGCCACGTAGTAGAATCTTTCGGGCCCACTGACTCCATGAATATTTGGCCCACCTCTTGGTGGACCCACACACCAAAACTCAACGTGATTAGTAATTACTATGGGCTTGGAACCACTTCATAGGCATGTTCATAAAGCCCATGATAAAAAGTGCTCAAATCCTACGGCTAGAAATCACCAATCACGCTGATTTTTGGTGTGTGAGTCCACCAAGATGTGGGCCAAATATTCATGGAGTCAGTGGGCCCAAAAGATTCTACTACGTGGCAAATTGAGGGACTTCGGCATCAAAATTTTGATACCGAAGTCGGTCTCAAAGAGCAGCCCGTTGTCAGGTAGCTGGCAAGTCTTACTCTTTACGAGAAAAAATTCGCTGGTCCCGGAGTCCTTCAAACTTTGAAGGTCCCCCTCCGAAATGTTTGACACGTATCCTTTGTTAACCACCCTGAACCAACTAACCAAGGCTTAACGTGGGTTGGGTTTAGGCCTTGAAGTACGTGTCTGACATTTTGGCAGGGGGACATTTAAAGTTTGAAGGAACCCAGGACCAAGAAATTTTTTCTCTACTCTTTAGTCTTTACCATCGTATGGTACGGAGGTGCATAACTGCAGCGTGGCCCAGTGATTTATATGGTCGTATCGTACGCCACGAGTTTTTGCTTGTGTGGGCCTACGTCACGAGTTTCAATTAGCAAAACACGTCACGTCGATCAACTGTTGCCTCGATTTTCGATATCGTGAGTCGCATTTTCTTCTGGAGTATGCCTGGCTGTTTGCAACACCATTGACTGATCATATCCGTGCATCATACTTTGGGTACCCTGTGCACGAAATTTCGGGAAGAAGTGGGACCCAGCTATGACCATTGAACCTGCGACACAACTTCCTTTCGGATAAAACTTTGATGACCGCTCGCAAATGAGTATACTGTGTTTCTGAGAAAACATTCGCTGCCCGCGGGTACCTTCAAATTTTCAGAGTAAAACTTCCATCACACAAAACACAGCCAATGAGTTCTCGGCACGTACACAAGTGCTTTTGCAACGTACCCATGTGCTTTTGATTTATAGGTGTACGTGCCGAGAACTCATTGGCTGTGTTTTGTGTGATTTGCAATCCCACTGTGATGGAAGTTTTACTCAAATTTTGAAGTCCCCCATCCAAAATGTCAGACACGTACGTCAATCCTTAACCCAACCAGAGTTAAGCCTCTGGTTAGTGGTTGACAAGGGGTACTTGTCATACATTTTGGGAGGGGACATCAAGTTTCAAGTCACCCGATGGCAGCGAATTTTTTCTCCGTGTTTCTCGTTACCTCAAGAGATTCACGATGGGGTAAGGGGCTGACACGTAACGTGTACGAGGGCAAAATCCACGTGTTCCATCCACAGGTTCCGCTGTAAGATGGACGGCCTAGAATGATTACATCCCCACTCTGTGGCAGAAAATCTCTTGTAGCTGCAGCCTTTCGAGTGTGCAGCGGACATAGAAATATAATGACACGTGGAGTAAGTGCAATTGAGGCCATTGACTGTTGGATTCAAGAGATCCATGGTCCACAAGACAACAGCTGCATGACAGCACTTTCAAAGGTAAGTAAGTGGATTGCGCGTGATTCACGACTTCCTACTTCCTACCTACCACTATATGTAATCTTTGGGAGCAACAAGAAACGCAGTACCCGGGTTGTTGCTCAGATGCAATGCACCAAGGACAACACGAGTAAAAATTTGACCGACCAAAATATGAGCCACGTGGCATTCTTAGACGACGCGTACCGTATAGATGTTTGGCCAATACCTAAGTGGACCTACAAACCAAATATCAGCCTGATTAGTGATTTCAAACCTTTGTATCTTTGTACCCCAAGTAATAGTCAATAATGTTCAAATTCCTACTGTTAAACTCAACCCATGACTCCAATCCAAGGCTTAGAAATCATTAATCGGGTTGATTTTTGGTTTATAAGTCCACCTAGGGATTGGCCAAACATCATGTCCTCTAGAAATGCCATGTAGCATATATCGTGGGTAGTAGCGGTTGACCATCAGCAAAGTTTTACACCTACAATGGCTACAAGACAATCTTAACGGCTCCGATGCAATGCACTAAAAGATTAGACATAATAATCTCTTCGTACAAAGTGTGGTTGTCAAGGTAGTTTTTCTTTGTCTCTGTCTTTTACTAGTAAATGGCCAGTGCCCGCACTCTCCGACAAAAGCATATGCAAAAATTAAGTGCCTTCTGCACTCAAATAGTATAACGGAGTGGGGGAGTTACAGTTTTTTCTTGTATAACAGATTGTAACGCACAGGGGCAAAAATAGAAAAATATATAATGAAAATAACATAAAATAACCTCACTAAAATTCAAAATTTGAATTTCAAAATTTCAAATTGTTGCTTGTGGGGGTCAAATGAGTGGGAGTGACTGAATAAATGAGGGGGATTGAGTGGCAGAAATCTAACTGTCCACATTAGATGGATGGATTTGATCTCAACCACTCTTTATCTTATCAAGCCGGATAAGATAAGAGATAAGACAACTTCCTTATTTTGTTATATAGATTAGTAACACATTAAATGCTTGTTTGCTAACATTTCCCTGCCTTGTTCGCTGCACTGGAACGCAAATGTACTCACTTACAACAAATTTGAAATGCACATGATTGGTTGGGGCGTACAAATGAGCTGGCGTGCAAGTGGTTGTCAAACCCTAGCAAACTTCTTAAGAAAACATATGCAAGCAAGTGTAGTCCAAAAACCATGGCAAGTGGGTGCATTGATACTCACTATATTTGCACTAGGGTTCATGTAGC
This sequence comes from Euptelea pleiosperma, assembly GCA_035048495.1. Taxonomy (NCBI): domain Eukaryota; kingdom Viridiplantae; phylum Streptophyta; class Magnoliopsida; order Ranunculales; family Eupteleaceae; genus Euptelea; species Euptelea pleiosperma. Next base: position 35,745,651 of record CM068540.1, on the reverse strand, counting down.
CAATCAATGGATCAATCAAGGCCATTCAATAGGTAGATTAGCTTGCACATGGGCCATCCTCCAGCTCTAATGATCATATTGATTAGGAGTATCCTGACCATCCACACACAAACTTGGACAGTAAAAGCTCCATGTCTGGGTTAGCTTGGATTGGTTACTTCGCTGTGGTTTGGGGAGATTCCTTTGCATCAACTAAAATGGAGTCTGCATAATAGTAGATATTATGGGCCCAAAAGGGTTTGACCTTTTATATGACTTTTGAGATGGGGTCAACTTTGTCACCCAATTGCTAATGTGACATTTATATCCCACGTGGAAATGAGTTAAAAGAAAAAAAAGGCCCTTTTTAGAACTTATAAACCTATCAAATGTGGACTTATAGTGAATAGTAAAAAAAAGACGGTACAAAAGTTTTCAACTTGTAATCCACTTTTTATAAGGCTAAAAATGTTAGAACAAACTGCATTTTTTGCGATGTATATATCAGTGCTGAAGAGAATATCCTCGCCTCAACTCAGCCCTTATCTCTTCTCCATGACCATTTTTCATTTTTATTTGTCAAAAAGCATTTGTCAACTCATCCGGACTATTGCGCCTAATGGCCACCAACAAACAGATGTGTTAGGTGTTAATCTTTTCAAAATCAGCCATTTTCACCATTTCTATTCTTATCAAAAGTGTATAATTACAAGTTGAAATGCTTTGAATTGTCCATTTTGATTGCACCGAAATGTTTCTTTTTCATGAAAAAATTTATTTGGAAAATACTCCTGATAAGGACCATAAGGCTGTTTGATTCCACCTGATAAGATATGAAAATTTCAATTATATGAGAAAATAAAGTTGGATTTTCATGGAAACGAATTCTCATCTATGTGGAACGGAAATGATGGATGGAAATATCTCATTTTCTCGGAAACATTTTCCAAACATAAAATATTTATCAAACAAGGGAGAATTATGTTTTCCTGAGCAAATGCAATTTTTCCACGTGAAAATTGGCAATCAAATATGCCCTTAACTTTAGCTACAAGCTGATTTTTGGTGAGGATGATCTCCTCATCATATAGATCACCCCTACAAAAGATCAGCACATTCTGAAATTTCTAACCCCATCTAATGTGGTTTTCAAGTTAACGATAAAAATAGATGGTCCATAATTCATCAACTTGTAAACTGATCTACGAATATCAGATTGATTTGAATTTTTGTGAAGATGATCTCACTATAGAGACCATCCTCGCCAAATATTACCCCTTTCCAAGCCTTCTAATTCATACATTGGCATGTGTAAATTTTTGTTGTCAAAAATATTGTATGAAATTGTTGTCCCCGATCCTGACCCATATATATATATATATATATATATTGGAGGAGGTTGTTGGTGAATGCACCCCCACTATATGAGGTTCGCGGGTTCAATCCCGTACCCTGTTGTGCAGTGGCCCTGGGTTGACGTTCCCTGTTGCATGTGGGCCTAGTAGAGCTGTGGCCCACCGAAAGCCTAGTTGTCTGCCGTACTAACTAAACCAAAACTTGTGTTACAAGATGTTGTGACGGAAGCCGGTCACAGCACTCAATATGAGCCATGTGGCACAAGATCAGAGGGCGCTGACCGTATGGATGTTTGGCCAGTCCCTCGGTGGGCCGGTACACAAAACATCATCCTGATTAGTGATTTCTAACCGATTCCATTGAAGTTATTTTCATGTGTTGATTTTAACGGTAGGAATTTGAGCATTATTGAGCGTTATTTGGGTGCAAAAATACAAAGGTTGTATATCACTAATCAGGCTGATTTTTGGTTTGTAGGTCCACCGAGGGACTGGCCAAACATCCATACGGTCAGCGCCCTCTGATCATGTGCCACGTGGCTAGTATTGAGTGCTGTGACCGGTTCCGTCACAACATCTTGTGACACAAGTTTTACTCCCAGACCATGAGTATCAGAGTATCGTATATTTGTTTTGGCCCACCCCCTTAGTGGACCTACACGCAAAAAATCAGTGTCATTGGTGATTTCCATCTACTGATTTGATCATTTTTTTTTTAATCAGAAGCTTCATATGAATGGGTTCAAAGCCCATGATGAAAAATGCTTTAATAAATCACAATCAGTCTGATATTTGTTGTGTAGACCCACCAAGGAGTGGACCAAACGATCATGGGGTTAAGCATTTTGAGGCATGGTTTAAAATAACACACTTTTTAACCGCCGTTAAAATGGTAACGCCCCAAGCCCACTACGTTAAGAACCGTTTTGATGCTTACAAAATAACAGCCGTTTCTCCTGCCGTTTTAACGGTGACACCCCCAGTCGTTATACAGATAAAACGGACTCTTTTAAACCTTGTTATGAGGTAGTTGTGTGTCAAACTATTGATATAGAATTCCGTATCATTTTTGGTTTTGTGACGGTGGCGCTTTATTAGGTAGGTTTGTGGGTCCTCAACTTGGGTGACAGCTAATCTTTTTTGGATGTGTGGTGTTAAATGTTAGATGACTAAGTCGAACACAGACACGCCACGTTGATCTGCCAATGGCCACAATTCAATAAGTCAAAAGTATTCCATGTGGCAAGTGGAACACCTATAACACTTTTAAGTCCCTAAAATTCTATTTCGGTGGACAACATTTTCTTTTTTAAGGGTGCGTGTCTTTACTAACCTTGTCCATGAAAATGACCATTAAGTCCCCATCTACCCCCACATTCAGTAATTTGCTGGGAAGAAATCAATAACCCCCACATGAAGAAAGTAAGAGAAAAAACACGTTCTCCGTTACCCACCTAAATCTTTTAGTTTGGTGTTGAACTGACTTTCTTCGCGGTGTTGGGGGTGTTGGTGTGCCCGTGTGGGCCACACCAACACATCCCCTTCTCCCGCCTTGAACCCATGACCTCCTGTATAGAGCAATCTTTTAAAATCCAAACCAGCCATTGACCCGTTGGATTGGCTGGTTCACTGTTCAACCGGTTGGTCAGACAGGCGTTCCATCCAGGTTTTTTCGATTCCTTTATCTATCCTAATCCTAGTTTCCAATTCGGCCTATGGAAAAAAAAATGCGGGATGAGAATAGTATGAATATAATCCATTTTAAAATTTTGAAATACAGTTAAAAAAAAGTCAAATAAACGGGAAACAAAAATAAAATACAGTTCGAGAATAATTCGTGTATAATACAATCTAGTATAATCAATGTGCTATTTTTAGGTGCAGCCCGAATGCAATTTCTCACTTGGAACCTCTTAGAGACCATTGATTGAATGGATGTTATGCCCATCCTTAGGTGGACATACAGACCAAAAATTAGCATGATTAGTGCCTTATATCTAATTGATTTAGTCTTTTTTCATGGGTGATTTTCGACAATGGGATTGGATCATTATTTTGGGGGTGGGTACAAAAATCTAATGGCTAAAAATCACCAATCAGGCTGATTTTCAACTGAGATTGGAGATTGCCCGAATAAAAAAAAAAGTCAGGTATGTCATCGATCTCTAAGAATGTGTCAATGAACTTTTTCCCTCATGTGTTTGAATTTGAAATTTTATTGAAAAAAATATAAATACGTGTTTTAATCGATTTTAGAGAAAAATGGAGAATAATCTGTACAGTTCAATGTATACGGTTTTTTAAAGCGTTTTATTTTCAAAAAAAGCCTTCTACTCGAATTACTAACTAGGATCCTGATTCCTGACGTGGACAATTTTGAGGACTTACCGGTTCACCAGTTCAACCGACCGGTTCAAGGTTGACATGGTCTTTGTTGAGTAGGTTGGTGATAGGAACTCCACACCAAACAAGAAAGGAGGGATATGTTGCCTTATTCTAGAATTCAAGAATTTTAAAACCCAACCTTTGGTGACTTGATAGCGTAGCTGCTTCTATCCAATTTCTCATGATAATTTGCTGAATTTTAAATTCTAATCCTATAAAGTGGGCCCAAGGGACTAGTTAAATCAAGATGATTTTCAGCATAGGTTATCTTTCTAGTGGGTGGGTCCCTTTCCCCTGCATGAGACTGTTGACCATCAATTGGGCCCACCTGACGCAGACACTACGCTTATAAAATTGGATTATCGTGCCCACAATAATCTCGCCAGTTCTCAGCCGTTCTCATCTACCGCAGAGGGGAGGTTGGTGGTTGGCACGACTTGTGTTAGCTCAACACCACTTTTACAACTTTTTTGCTTAATTTTTAAGTATTTCTCGTTATTTGATGCCACGATCTAAATTTGACGCTTTCCAAGTATTTTTCCCAAGGTTTAAAAGAGGCCGTTATAACTGGCATAACGTACGGGTTGGGGGTGTTACCATTTTTCCCCGTTATAACGGGCATTAAAACGAATTGTAACGGATGGGCAGAAAAAAATGAGAAAATAACAGAAAAATGGCGCTCAAATTCAAATTAGAATATCAAATTTTCAAAAACAAAAAAAATGAAAAAAAATAAATTAACGGAAATAACGGACATTTTTTTTCACATTTTTTTATAGAAAATAACGACTTCATAAAGTAATGGGCTTTGGGCAACCGTTTTAACGACCATAATATTCGTTAAAACGACGTTATTTTAAACTATGATTTTTTTCTTAGTCTAACAAATATCTCGTCCTATAACTAGTGTGGAACTTCATTGTTGGTATCTTGATTTGTGGTTAGACGGAGAGTTGGCACTGTACGTAAGCTCATGAGAGAGCCTTTGACCATGACACTAAATATATAAGTTAAATAAATAACGATGATCAATCGATCAACATCTGCAGATATTTCAACTGAGACGTCTGAATAACAATTACTCAGATCTACGCACGCACATTGGTTGTCTCTTAACAAACTTTAGCTTTAGGCCGATCAAACCGTTCAACCGCCTTTACTGGGGGATTCAAGCACTACATATACCAATTACTGGGATCATTCATCACATCTCATCCATAATCCATATATATTCACGTGCAATCACTTTTTTATTTCATTAAATATAATAAAAAATTATTTTAATAAAAATCTTTCTAAATACTCTTGATTTTTGAAAATTCTCTTCTCAAAAAATTCAATAGTGAGAGATGTCAAATTTTAGAAAATAATTTAAGTTTTCTACCTTAATTCATAATTGACTCATAAGAGGATAAGAAACTACCCACCTTACAATGCTAATCCAAATGACCTATAATGACTACTAGTGTGGCTTGATATTTTACTAGTTTAGCTCAAACTTTAATGGTTCGAGGGTCTCTCAAAATAGCTCTAATACTTTAAATCTCAATCTATGTTCCTCTTCTAGTGTAGTTCCATCTTCTTCGCAATTGATGAAAAAATATAAAATTTAATTAAATTCGATGATCAAACGTCAACCCTAATTTTATTATACAATTATTAAAATGAACAAAACCTAATACTTAAATTAAAATAGAACTATAATCTCTGTTAAGTAAGACGAACCTTAATAAGAAGATTAAATATCGATCAATCATACTTTGACTATCCTCTTGTATTTTATTAATTTTTAGGTGAACAATGATATGAACTCAGCAACAAAATTATTATCCATTGAACAAGGTGGCCAGGCAATAGTAAATATTGGCCTTGAACTATCATATTAAATTAATTTAGCAATGTCATTAGTGAAAATTATAGAATAATATTTTTATGCAACATATATTGCACTGATTTTAAAATAGTTTATATGCGTAGATATTCGTAAGTAAATGACGAGCTACTTAAATTTTGTTATATTTTAAATATAAAATAATGTGTTTCAATATATTAATTAATATCCAACGTCGAAAATTTTATTTAGGTTAGTGTATAGTTATAATAAGAGGCTCGTATTCCGTCTCTTGGTCTGTACACGTGATTAATTTGATATTTATGATAGTTTTTTTACTTCAAAATTTTCCATTCGATACACTAAATTCAAGATATACGTGAAGTAGTGTTACTACGGTATTTTTTTTTTTTTTGTAAATTAACATTTTGTTAATCAAGAAGACAAATTACAAGATATGGGAGTGAACCTCCCTTACAAGACATATCTGAGAAACTAATTAAAGAATTCAAGAGTGCTATTGTTCCCATAAGAAATCGATATTCATACCACCATGTGGTGTACCACGATGCGGGGGGTTCGAAACCTGCGTTCACCAACCAATCGCTGACAACTATTGGCCTGCCTGCCTACTTAGAAAATAATAAAAAAATAAAAAAAAATCTTGATTGCGGTATACGAAAACGGTATCATATTTTAATAATATCATTTTGCATAATAATATAAGGATTAGGAGCATTTATGTTATTAAAATTAGATTTTGCGCCTGCAATGTTTGGTGGAATATTTATTGACCCAAAACGGCCATGAGAATAAAAGAAAAAGGGTCAAGTTCCAGTGACCACCATTTTTTACCCCCATTTTGGTGTACCCACGTAGAAGATGAATCAATATGGCTGATTTTTGGTGAGGATGATCTCTATAGTGAGGAGATCATGCTCACAAAAATTCAAATCATTCTGATATTCATAGACTGGTTTCGAAGTTGAAGAATTATGGACTGTCGTTTTTTAACGTGTAACTTGAAAACCGTATTTGACGGGGTTATCAGAATGAGCTGATTTTTTGTTTGGGTGATCTCCTCACCAAAGAGATCATCCTGACAAAAAAAAAAAAAAGCCATTGATTTATCTTCTATGTGGGTACACCAAAATAGGTGTCAAAAATGGGGTCACTGAACCCGACCCAAAGAAAAAAGGTAGAAGAAATTAAGAAAAGGTGGACGGAAAATATAAGATGCTTTGACAACTACCAAGCCCACTAAATAGCGATTCAAATGGACGGGGGTTGGTAGGTTTTCCACAAGGAAGAAGTGGATAATAAAAAAAAAAAAAGAGCAAGTAGATAATAAAATTTGACCTCCAATAAGATTATGACATGTGGTAGAACAGAATTTTCCAAGAAACCCCTGATTAAGAAATTTAAGAATAATTTACACAAAAAGCTTCCAACTATAATTTGGAATTTTGAAGAGAATTACTGAAATGCCCCTATATTACGGAAGCATTACACCAATTTTACCAAATTCCTAAGCTAACACGACCTTATGTGCCAAACACTCTGGCCTTGGTTCAAAGACGGAAGAACCGGTTCAATGTCGGAACCACTTTTTGAAAAGCCTAATTCTGGATTTGTTTTAAAGGCGATATTTGAAAAAAAAAAAAAAAAAAAAACGAGGCTGAAATATAGGCCCTACGTTATCAAACACAAGCCAGAATGATTGGACCTGGACTCCACAGGTAGCCCCATTTTTGGGTTTGGATATTGTACACTAGGGTGCTCGAGTGACTCTCATCGAGGACGTTGAAACTTTTCGATAAAGAAAAAAATTCTCTTAGGCTTAATCTGCCTTTACTGAAGATCAAGGGGTACACTTTGGATTCTAGTAAGTTATCCTATGCCCTGGTGTACATGATCTGCTCTCTTCGTAGAGAGCACTTTTTTTTTCTTGTACCACTTTACATAAGGAAGTTTGAGTAAAACTTACCTGACCACCCATAATATGAGCCACGTGGTACACTCTTAGAGGACGCTGACCGTATGGATGTTTGGCCAATCCCTAAGTGGCTCTAGAAATCAAAAATCAGCCTGATTTTTTATTTGAAACCTTTGGATCTTTGTACCCAAATAATGGTAAATAATGCTCAAATTCCTACGGTTAAAATCAACCCATGAAAATGACTTCAACTAAGGCTTAGAGATCACTGATCAGGTTGATTTTGGGTTTATAGGTCCACCTAAGGATTGGCCAAACATCTATACGGTCAGTGTCCTCTAAGAAATTTCCACGTGGCTTAGATTGCGGAAGTTTGGTCTTTTGGAAAAGGTTAACTCTTACCAATAATTTGGAGGTTTGTTTTGTCAGTTCACCTTCTTTGCTTTTTTTTTTTTTTTTTTTCGGGGGTTGGTTTGGTCAGCTTACCTTGTTTGGTTTGCCTGAAAATTTTAGCTATCACACTGCGACTGCAAAAGTGAGCTCGCAGTATTGAAGACCACATGTAGAGGTGGGGTCCACAATCCACATCATCGAGAAATATTTGACTTTTTTTTTAAAACAATGGGTTCCGCATCTATGTCGTCTTGAATACTACGACCTTAGGCTTGGCTGTCGCAGTGCGACTTTAAGGAGGTTTTTTGGTAAGTGGGCTTAAGATGTCAATGCTTTGGTGGCCCCCCACTGCCACCAACCATCCCTTCTCTTTGACGAGTAAAAATCCGCGTTTCTATCCAAAGGGTCTGTTACGCTCATGATAGAACCACGTGTCAATATCTATCCTTCCAAGGACATGAAGATCATACGGTCATGAGTGATTTTCAACTAACCCGTTAGCCTCCCCACCCAACACTCAAATGAGACCACACCTCTATTTAAAGAACAAAATGCAGATGAACAAGACTCAGGAAATTCATCCCCAACCCAAAATTTCCTCTCTCAACTCTCAAATCCAAATCAATTCAACAAATTAAGCTCATCAGTTGTTTTTTTATTTCTTCGTCTCTCGAGTTTCGTCCTTTTTCTTGATCGTTTTTGGTTTCTATCTTCATAGAAATCAATTTGAATTTCTCAATTTGCTCAAGTGATCATCTTCGGGTAATTCTTGTAAAAGAAGATGGGCAGCCAAATCTACGAGAACGGGAATGGAAACGGGTCGACGGAAAGTTTCTGCATCAAAGACCCATTGAACTGGGGAATGGCAGCGGAGTCTCTAAAGGGAAGTCATCTTGATGAGGTTAAGCGTATGGTGGAGGAGTTCCGTAAGCCAGTGGTTAGACTCGGGGGTGAGACCCTGACAATCTCACAGGTGGCCTCTATTGCTGCTCATGAAACAAACGTGAAGGTGGAGCTTTCAGAGTCGGCAAGGGCTGGCGTGAAAGCAAGCAGCGATTGGGTGATGGACAGCATGAACAAAGGAACAGATAGTTATGGCGTCACAACTGGGTTTGGTGCAACTTCACACAGGAGAACCAAACAAGGAGGAGCCCTTCAGAAGGAACTTATTAGGTCAACAAACTCCGAAACTCAAATCTTCAAATCTTCATTTTGATTTTGATTACTGGTTTTTTTTAGTATGTTTTACAAACTATAATATTTTAGACAGGGTTGGTGGTTCCTTAAAGGCTTAAACGACCTACCCTTCCTGTACAAATTTATTTCTTACACGTGGAAACTAAGAAGTTTCTACCTAACCCTATGAAGTTATAAACGTTGATGATAGACCATAGTATGAGACACGTGGCACACTCTTAAAGACATCTGACCGTTGGATTAGAGTCTTTTTACCCATGGTTTATTTTTAACTATGGATTTCGAGAATTATTTGGGGTACTCAGATCCGAAGGTTATAAATCACTAATCAGATTGATTTTTGGCACATATGCCACTTGACTTCCGTTATTAAAGTTTTGCTTTTTCCTAAATGGTGTGTTGTGAAGCCTGTGACCGTCAGCCAACTCAGGTTTTGTTTTTTTTGTTTTTGATTTTTTTGTAAATGTACCACGTGGCATTTATAGGTGGAAGCTTTTGTGAAGCCTGCAACCGTCCCAAAAACGTTATATGTTAATCTATTAAGTAAACCTCTGTTTTGATGAAAATAGTGGCCCTTATTTGGAAAAACAACGGCCATTATAACGATTTTAACCCTTATTTACAATAAAACGCTTTTTGGGCCCACTGATAAACTGATGTTTGGCTAAACCCCTTGATGGACCTGACCTACACGCCAAAAATCAGCTTGATTGGTGATTTCCAGGCATCAGATTTGAGTACCCCAAAAATGGCTCAAATCCAACGTCTAGAAATTACCCCATTAAAATGCTCAAATTCATCGGCTAGAAATCCCCAATCAAGCTGATTTATGGTGTGTAGGGTCCACCAAGCATTTTTGGAGGGGGGCTCCAAAGGGAACATGTTTTTTTATCAAAAATAAAATTCAAAGGAAATTGTTTTTTTCTTCTTTTTCCAGAAAACTTCGTACCTTTCTTGGAGAATTTTTTCTCAATTGATGGTCCTCTGTTAAGTAAAACTTTGACTAGCAATGTCCCACATAACGAGACGAAAGAGATAAAAAGGAATAATCTAGCAATGCATAGACAAATTTTTTGGTGTAAGTGATTGTTTAACCGTCCGCTACAATCCTTCAGAAATCAGACGAGTTGCTAATCGATTTCATGGAATCTAAATGCAACAGATTCTTGAACGCTGGAATCTTTGGCAATGGGACGGAATCTTGCCACACATTGCCTCACTCTGCAACAAGAGCAGCTATGCTGGTGAGAATCAACACCCTGCTCCAAGGATACTCTGGCATCCGGTTTGAGATCATGGAAGCCATCACCAAATTCCTCAATCACAACATCACCCCATGCTTGCCTCTCAGAGGTACGATTACTGCGTCGGGTGATCTCGTCCCTTTATCCTACATTGCTGGGCTCTTGACCGGTAGGCCCAATTCCAAAGCGGTAGGACCCGATGGAAAAATCCTTGATGCCGAAGAAGCTTTCCACCACGCCGGGATCAATGGTGGGTTCTTTGAATTACAGCCCAAGGAAGGTCTTGCACTTGTTAATGGCACTGCAGTGGGGTCTGGTTTGGCTTCGATGGTTTTATTCGAAGCTAACATCCTAGCCGTCCTTTCGGAAGTCATTTCCGCGATCTTTGCCGAAGTCATGCAAGGCAAACCGGAGTTTACAGACCATCTGACCCACAAATTGAAGCATCACCCAGGCCAAATTGAAGCAGCAGCTATCATGGAACACATCTTAGATGGAAGCTCCTACGTGAAGGCAGCTCAGAAGCTTCATGAAATTGATCCTCTACAGAAGCCAAAGCAAGACCGATACGCTCTCCGTACTTCTCCCCAATGGCTGGGCCCACAGATCGAAGTGATCAGATCATCTACCAAATCGATTGAACGGGAGATCAACTCTGTTAATGATAACCCCTTGATTGATGTCTCTAGAAACAAGGCCCTCCATGGTGGAAACTTCCAAGGGACGCCAATTGGAGTCTCTATGGACAACACTCGGTTAGCAATTGGATCAATCGGGAAGCTCTTGTTCGCACAATTCTCCGAGCTTGTCAACGATTTCTACAACAATGGATTGCCTTCGAATCTATCAGGTGGAAGAAATCCAAGCTTGGATTATGGATTCAAGGGTGCAGAGATTGCAATGGCATCATACTGCTCAGAACTCCAATTTCTCTCAAATCCAGTCACCAATCATGTTCAAAGTGCAGAGCAACACAACCAAGATGTGAACTCCTTGGGCTTGATTTCTTCAAGAAAAACTGCAGAAGCTGTCGATATCTTGAAGCTCATGTCTTCGACTTTCTTAGTTGCACTTTGCCAAGCAATTGATCTAAGGCATTTGGAGGAGAATTTGAAGAATACTGTGAAGAACACAGTAAGCCAAGTAGCTAAGAGAGTTCTAACAATGGGGGTTAATGGGGAGCTACATCCTTCAAGGTTCTGCGAGAAGGAATTGCTCAAGGTTGTCGATCGTGAATATGTCTTCGCCTACATTGATGATCCCTGCAGTGCTACTTACCCACTAATGCAGAAATTAAGGCAAGTTCTTGTCGAACATGCGTTGATCAATGGCGATAATGAGAAGAATTCAAACACTTCAATCTTTCAAAAGATCGGTGCGTTCGAGGAGGAATTGAAAACCCTTTTACCAAAAGAAGTTGAGAATGCGAGGTGCGCGTTGGAGAGTGGGAACCCGGCAATTCCTAACCAAATTAAGGAATGCAGGTCGTACCCATTGTACAAGTTTATTAGGGAAGAATTGGGTACTGGACTACTGACTGGGGAGAAGGTTCAATCACCGGGTGAGGCATTTGACAAGGTGTTCTCAGCGATGTGCGAGGGGAAGATGATCGATCCTCTGCTTGACTGTCTCAGGGAATGGAATGGTGCTCCTCTTCCAATCTGTTAGAAAATCTAGTGTCTTGGAATCATGGGACGTCGTTTTAGTTTCTGTTTCTTTGTTTTTTAATTTTCTTTGTGCCTTTGTATTCTCATGGGAACCCCGAACCCTCCCAACTATGTTTACACCGGAAGGTGATATAAATTTATTAGCAGTTTCTTTCGTAATCTTTGCTTTTGTATCCCTCGGTGATGAAAAACGGGTTGACGATCATGGTGCGGTGATATATGTTTGAAAGAAGCCTTTTTCCTGTTTGTATTCTCTTTCACGACGGAAAGGGTAGTTCGTATCTTCATTTTAGAACGAATCAAATACATAGATTTCATCGGAGTTTGTTTTCAAAAGAAACCTTTTAAAGGAAAAGATGGGTTTTTTGTTGGAATTGTTGAGATATTTCATTGTTGTAAGTAAAAAGGTGGACTATCTTTTTTTGGACTCTTTCCAAATCGAGAGGTTTCTTGATTACCTCATTTTATGATTTTTTATCTCCTACCCCTATGGCTCATCTGTCTTATATTAAGAATACATCATGAGCAATGTTATGACTATTGAAGATCTCGTTGTTTCCTTTTAAAGAAGTCTGATCCTGCAGAATTTTGATAATAAAAATAATTATGTTAATGCTTATTATGTCATTTTAGTGTATCTTTAGCATTAGTGCTCGTTACATCATTTTTAGTATTGTTTGAACTTTTGATAGTCCAGACGCTCATGAACACCTCTACTATGTGTTCTACATCATTTCCGGATTTGAGAGGTGTTTATTTTGGGGATAGGGTTTTTAGGTTGGACAGTCTTTTGGGGAGTGTAGTGGGTGTGGTTTTATGTTCTCGTGTTTTTTTTTCTCAAGCTCGATCTCATTAATTACTTAGTCTGGACATATAAAAAAAATAGGTTGCTAAGCAATTTCTAGAACGTTAAGATTAGAATAAATCAAGTCGGAGAAGTGTCAATTTCAAACAGCCATTAGGGCCAAATTATCGTTTTTAGGAAACTTTTGAATTTTCTCTTTAGATTTTCCCTACACTTTCTCCTTGTAGATTTAAGGTTGTGTTTTGGTAGAAAACGGTGATCGTAAGAGCTTTCCGCTAGGTTACTCACCCTTTGCACACTATCATGAAAAGCTATATGGCCTACCAACTCATCTATCCAGGGCTTTTAAATGAGTGGGCCAAAACGAGATTTTTTTTATGAAAGCCCACTCCATAAAATCTGAAGGAGCAACTCCCAAAGGTTGCCATGTGTACAAGAACACAAAATTGATAACTTTGTCAGTAAAATGATTCATTGAAAAATTAATACAGAAAGATCCCCTACAGAATCCAACAAAATGGGCTTCAAGAGCTATATCCACCAAGGGGTGGGCTAAACATTTATGCGGTTAGTGGGCCCAAAAAATGAGCTATGTAGGGGCATGAGAGCCCTCTGCATCGACTGCATCCAAAGTCCTCTGCATATAAAAAATTTCCCCCATTGATGTAAGTATGACACCAATATACATATGTACACCTGTCCCAAATTGATACACCAAGAAAGCTAATCAAACCATTTAAAATCTTCTATGATACAAACCCTCCTTCTAATTTCTAACTTAAAAACAAATCACGTAATAAAGAACTCTTTCCTCAACTTGATTCAAAGTTTTTAGATGTCAAGCAAAATATAAAGAACTCTTTTGCACCAAGAGGGCAATTGGTTGAGTTGCAGACTTTAATGGCAGATAGATAGGGTCTTTTCGGATAAAAGGGATAACAGGCAGGTAGGGGTGTAAATTTGGGGCTAGGCCCAAGCCCAAGTTTCACGTTACCCAAGTCTGGCCTGAAATTCTGAACCCAGGCTGGGGTTCCTCGTCGGGCCTGAAACCATGACCAGCCTGATATCAGAGCCAGAGCTGGCCCAGATAAAACTGGGGTTTTAACGGGCCCGAACCCAAAAAGTCTAAAAAAAGGCTCGAAAATTTAAAATAAAAAAAGGTTTTAGTGTGTCCAAACTCCAGTCCGAACCCGAGTTGGCCTGAAAAACCCAATTTTTCGGGTTTAAGATAGGGCCCAGGTAGGGTTCCTCAAGCTTCAGCCTGACGACACAAGCCCAACCTGACTAAATTTAAGTCGGGTCGGGCTACTACCCGCATATACAATCATTAATGATGGTTAGAATCAATCAATCTTACCATCATTAAACTTTTATCTCATTTTGATTGGGAGTCACCCACCTTTGAACCTGTCTCCTCAATTCAATTCTTGAATGCCCGTCGTTCACATAGATATTTTCCTTAAAAACATCAGCCTGATTAGTTAACAAACCTGGACTCTGATCATATGGATGTTTGGCCAATCCCTACGTGGACCTACAAACCAAAATTTGGCCTGATTATTGATTTCTAAGCATTGGATTGGAGTCATTTTCATGAGTTGATTTTAACAGTGGGAGCATTACTGACCATTATTTGGGGTGCAGGATCGAAAGGTTTGAAAACTAATCAGGCCTATCTGATTTTTGGTTTGTAGGTCCACTTAGGGATTGGCCAAACATCTATCCTCTAAAAATGTGCCACGGGGCTCATATTCTAATAGAAACAAGGAGAAGTTATTATCACATTTTCCAGTTACCGCCCTAAAATGACAGGCTTTGGTTACAAGACACAATATGTGCCACGTACCCCAATTGACCTATATTGATTAGTTTTTTAAAATTACAAAAATACCCCTTTCTTCAACCTTAAAACAAGCAAAAACATGTGAGTTTGGGCCGAAATTCTAACCCAAATCAAACGACTGTAGTGGACGACTGACCACTACAATTGGAGAGAGAGGAATAAGAGGGTGTTCGACAGCAGGAAAATAAATATGCCCATTTTTTTTTTAACTGTGAGCATATTTCTCGAGTCATTTTTAACAACATTTGCTACTTTTTTTCCAATACTATCATTTTAATATGTAAAGAATCTTTGATTTCATAGGGCCGTATATTAGTTTTTATCTTTATATTTTAATAAAAGAGTCCGTCTAGAGCTACACCCATTTCTTACATCCACTTCTTACACCCGAGGTTGGGGCCCACATGGAGATCATATTGGACAATCCAACCGCGGAATTAGTTATCCTTGCCATGATGATAATCGTTGCCAAAAATCAGTCCACTTCAACATCCCTAACCATATAAAAAATTGACCGAAAATAATAGTTTAATTGGATGGTCTAGATTTTTAAAATTAAAGTCATATTTTCATGAGGTTAAGAATGTCGAATTGTCATGTTTTCTTGTGAGAAGGGTAACCATAGTATGAAAAACTCATTGTGCGGTTGGATTGTCCAACATGATCTCCATGTGGGCCCCAACCTCGGGTGTAAGAAGTGGATGTAAGAAATGGGTGTAGCTCTAGACGACTCTTAATAAAATACTTTTTTATTATTAAAGATAAGTGGCTTACAAGAGACCGACAACTTTTCTTTTCCTCCAACCACCCACGTCTCTATCCTCAACCACCAAAATCTCTCTTTTCAACCCCTAATTCTTTTTTCTTTATGATTTTCAACCTATTAGTTAGTTCGGGGTAAAAATAGAATTATAAGATATTCAATTCTAACTACTTATGCAATTATAATGCTAATTATTTTACTTTTAAAAATACTATAATACCCTAGAAAGCATACAATACATATTCAACTTCAATGGGTGTTTTTGTCTTTTGCTATTTTAAAAAGACTTGGGATAAAGCTACATCCAATTCTTATATTATTGATGGAGCTCACATGGAAATCATGTTGGATAATCTAACCATGGTTTAAAAAACGGCCCTTATAACGGATTCAGACCTCCCCCGTTATGTCGTTAAAACACTTTTTAAATAATGGCCGTTATTTTTTTTGGTTATATTGAAAACAGCCACCGTTATTTTCTGAAAAAAATTTGTGAAAAAGGTTGTTATTTCTTATATGTTCCATTTTTTCCCCTGAGCGTTACAATTTGTTATAACAGAAAAAATGGTAACGCCCAGTCCGTTATACCGTTGTAACGACCCTTTTAAACCTTGAATCTAACCGTTGCCCGTTCCCTCGTTCGTAACCCATTGAAAAGTTTACTTAATAATCTAAGGGTCGGGCTCCGTTGACAGATCTAAGATGACAGATAAAATGACAGGGACAAAATATAAGCCACGTGGCAAACTGTTACAGGACTCTGACCGTATGGATGTTTGTCCTATCCCATGGTGGACCTACAAACCAAAAATCCACCTGATTATTGATTTATAGGCTTTGGATTGGACTTATTTTCATGGGCTGATCTCAACTGTGGGAATTTGAGCAGTATTTGAGGTACAAAGATGCAATACTTATAAATCACTAATCAGGCTGATTTTTGGTTTGTAGGTCCACCATGGGATAGGACAAACATCCGTACGGTCATAGTCCTGTAACAGTATGCCACCTGGCTTATATTGTGTCCCTGTCATTTTATATCTGTCAACCGAGCCCGACCCTAATTTTAAAAATCCAAACGTATACATTGCGGCTTAAAAAAAATTCTTTGTGTGGTTGGATTGTCAACGATGTCCATTTGAGCCCTACCAACAGGTGTAAAAATTGGGTGTAGCTTTAAAATATCCTAAATAAAAAAAAAACTACCTCAGCAGAACTTTGGGATGTCCATCATCAACGTTGTTGAGGGACAACAGTATGAGCCACGTGGCACACTTTTAGAGAGTGCTGTCCGTATGGATGTTTTTGCCCAACCCTTTGTGGCCTACAGCCCAAAATTAGCCTCATTAATTATTTCTAAGCGTTGGATTGGTGTCGTTTTTATGGGTTGATTTTCAACCGTGGAATTCTAACGTTTATTTGGTGTATATAAAGATCAATCACAAATCAGGCTGATTTTTGGTATGTAAAGTCCAAACATCCGTACGGTCAGTGGTCTCCAAAAGCCTGCCACGTTGATCGTACTGTGATCCGTCATCAATCCGTCAGCAAAGTTCTACTTCTTTGCCCCCGACGACCTCCACAACCTGGACACCTCTCCTCTTTAAGTCACGTGTATCCCACGTGTCCCATGCTAGTTTTTGAGTAAAAATTCGCTCACACCATGTGAGCAAAGCCGATCACACACTACATTATGAGACGTGGTACACTCGTAGAGGATGATGACCGTATGGATGTTTGTCCAGTCCCTCGTTAGACCTGAAAGCCAAAAATCAGCCTGATTAGTTATGTCAGACCTTTGGATCAAGTACTCCAAATAATGGTCAATAATGCTCTAAACTCTATGGTTAAAAGAAACCCATGAAAATGACTCCAATCCATTGCTTAGAAATTACTAATCAAGCTAATTGTTGGTTTACAAGTCCGCCGAGGGACTAGCCAAACATCCATACGGTTATATTCCTATAATAATATGCCACGTGGCTCATATTGTGACGTGTGATCGGCTTTGCTTTCTCCTAGTTTTCCTTAACCACGTAGCCGAACTTTAGCCGGGAAAACGTCATAGCAACTTTTCCCGGCTAAAATGCGACAAAATGGGGTTGGTGAGGACACCCTACAGATACGCCTATAAATACAGAAAATGGAACTCATTTTTGCCGAGCAGCTCTTCAGCTTCAGATCTGATACACCAACTTTTTCTTCTTTCTCAATCTCTGCTCTCTTTCGTTCACTCTGTGATCAATGGCGTACGAACGCATTCTTTTGGGGATGGGGAATCCCCTCTTAGACATCTCGGCGGTCGTAGACGAGCAGTTTCTGAACAAGTAATTCGATGTCCTGTTTTCTTCTCTTTGCATATCTGAATATTTTAGCTTGTAAAAACGTGGATCTCTCTATTTTCTCTCTTTTTCGCTATCGCAAAACCAAAATGGCTGTTCTTCTGATGTTTTCTTCGATTTAATTAGGTTTTGCTCTAGTTCGTTTGATTAATACTAAAACAATTAAATAGCTCTTGTGGTGTGCACTGAGGAGCTGGATGATGGTGAGCTTTGTGATTCTGTGTAGCAACTAGTATAGCAATGGGATGCTACACAGCCTTTTTTTTTTCCATTGAGATCTTAGCTTATAGAGAGGTGAATCGTGTTGTTTGTTCTATTTGATACCGTACATGTTAGGCTTGTTGATGGTTTGGATGTTTGGTGTAGATTTAGGTAGTCTCGTGGTTTTTCATGTTTCCAAAGCTGTATATTTCTGTGTTCAATTGGAGTCTTTAGTTTGATGTGATACATGCCTTACCTTCTATAAACGTATTTACTCTCAATCAAGGATAAAGGAATATGGCTACAATCAAGGAGAGAGATTATCATGCAAAGATAAGGAAATATGGTTACAATAGGAGTTTTGATTTATTAATTGCCATAATTGTAAGTGATCCACCATCTATATAAGGTGGCAATCGTAGGTAGAAGAATCATCGAAAGTTTAATGTTTCTAGTTATCTTTCCCCCAGATGTGGGAAACTTGCTTAGCTAATTGATCTTTTCTTCCAGGGTTGTATCATGACGACTAAAAATCATGGCTTTTGATATGCTATTTATGGTTCAAGATGTGAAATTCAATGGTGCATCTTGATTTTTATGGATCTTATTTTCATTAGTACTGATCTCTATCTCTTCCACAGAATTGGAAAGAGATAGAGTCATCTCCTCCAAATAAGGAAACCCTTCCCAATGATCTAGGAAACTATTCCTAGCTTTTCTCTGTTTTATAAACTATTTTGAATTTTGAATTGTATTGTATCTTAGGAAAGAGCTTCTCCACTTAGAAAAAATCTTCTCTACACTAATTGTACTGTATGAGAGGAGATATCTTAGGAAAGATTCCCTCCACACAATCTTGTATATTGTAAACATTCTATATATTCAATATAATACTCAACGGCCTAATTAGGTTGTGCTATCTTACATGGTATCAGACTAATCGTTGGCTAGCACCTTTTCTAACAATCCTCCACTCTCACTAGTGCTTTTGCCCGATGGCCTCCACCGGTTCATCTTCTTCCGCTAATGCGATCTCCCACACACTACCGAATTTTGCTCACTCGTTTTGGTCAAGCTCGATCGCTCCAAAAATCTCATGTGGGTATCTCAATTTTTACCCGCATATGTCTCAACCACACACTCATGGTCGATTTGGACCTCCAACGACAAATATAGTTGTTACCTCACCATCCAATGGCCATCAAACTTGTCAAATTTGCGGGAAATCTGAGCATACTACACTGGATTGCTATCGTAGAATGGATTTTGCCTTTCAAGGTCGGCACCCTCCTCAACAATTTGCAGCAATGGTTGCTCAATGTAATGTCGCAATCTCTCCCCAAACATGGTACATAGATAGTGGTGCCACCAATCACATTACAACTGATCTTGGCAATCTCTCCCTACACTATGAATATCATGGTCACGACAATGTTGCTGTAGGTAATGGATCGGGTTTGCCCATTACACACACATGTTCAACGACACTAACCACTCCCCTGCTTACTTTTAAACTAAATAGCATTTTGCACTGTCCCATTGCATCAACAAATTTAATATGTCCACAAATTTGCTACAGACACCATTGCCATTTTATCTTTACACCCACTTGTTTTGTTGTGAAGGACAACTTATCAGGGAGGACTTTGTTCCAAGGACTGAGTGAACATGGCATGTATCCCATCCACCTTCAACCACATTCCATTAATAACTCCTGTCACCTCACTACTTTCTTAGGTGTTCATGCTCCAGCAACCATTTAGCATCATCGCTTGGGTCATCCTACTCTTTCTATTCTTCAACACATCTATCGTTCTCACCACCTCTCCATACAAGGATCGGCTCAGCTTGATGGTGTCTGTGAATCGTGTCAAATGGGAAAAATCAAACAATTACCTTTTCCCCCTTCGTTTAGTGTGTCTCAGTCTCTAGTTGAATTGATTCATTGTGATGTATGGACTTCTCCGAATTTATCAATAAGTGGTTGCAAATATTACATGATTTTTATTGACTTTTCTCGTTACTCATGGCTATTCCCTTTACCTCTTAAATCCGCTTCCTTGCACATGTAGCAGTAGTTAACCATCACCCACTTTCTCTTGATAAGATTGTCAATTGTGAGGATCTTCTCCAAAGAGGCATTCCAAAAAAAAGAACGCAACTTTCGAAGGGGCTTTAGATCCCCACACCTTAGCCGACGGGTAAGCGTGACTCCGAGCAGGGTTAGAGATAGACGAAGAAGGGTTCCAAAGCCTCTCTAGCATCTCATAGAGAGTGCAGTGAGAACTTCCCGTCGGACCTACCTTTCCACCAAATAACGACCTCTCTTGTGCTATCTATCGACACCCCTTCCAATCATTCAAGTGATGTCTGAAGCCAAAATCCCAAGGAGTGCCGCCCTCCCCCACCAGAAAATGTTGTACAGTGTCTAGTTTCTTATCTGGTATTGCAAATAGTTTAGGGAAGTCCACCATGAGAGCCTTGTCACCACACCAAAGCCGAACCCTGTTGCTGATACCCACTTTGAAGCTAATGCCTGCAGAGAAGGAAGGGGATATTTTCAAGATCCCCTTCCAAACACCACTCCCATACGAGAACTTGCCTTCCCTGCAAAACCATGCTAAGGGCTCGCATCCATATCTAGCCACAATGACCTACCTCCAAAGGCTATCTTCCTCCACGGCGAAGCGCCATAGCCATTTACCCAAGAGTGCGTGGTTCATTAGTCTCAAATTCCTAATGCCTAAACCAGCCAACTTCTTTGGAGAGCAAATGCTCTTCCAGGAAACCAGGGGATAACCCTTCCCCATCGAACCATAGGAATTATCCGAAACAAGAATCCAACCTCCTAACCACCCCAGCTGGCATGGAGAAGAGCGAAAGATAATAGATTGGAAGGTTGGAAAGCGTGCTCTTGATCAAGCATACTCTACCGCCTTTGGATAAATATTTAGCCTTCCAGACTGCCAAGCTTCTTTCACACCTATTGATGAATGGATCCCATAGGGATTTAGATCTATAAGTTGCTCCAAGAGGCAAGCCAAGATACAGAGTCGGGAGAGGCGCAGTAGGGACACCCAAGAAGGAAGCAAGGTCCTTGACATCCTCGACCTCGCCTATCGGGTATAACTTGCTTTCCTTGAAGTTCACCTTAAGGCTAGAGACTGCCTCAAAGCAAGCTAGGGTCCCTTTCTACACAATCTTGTATATTGTAAACATTCTATATACTCAATGACCTGATTAGGGTGTGTAATCTTACAATAATTATCTAAATTCCAGAACCTTAGATCAGGTTTATTGAGCTGCCTTTTGCAATTTAGGGAATATTGAATGGCTTGTTGACTACATTTCTATTATTTAGCTTTGATTTGTGCCCCTCACTATTTTTTTCCTGTCAGTATCTATTTCACACTGATATTTTAGTTCAATTTCATTTATTTGATGTATCATATATATTTATTTATCTTAGTGCTCGAAGTATGCTTTAGGTAGCTGAAATACAGAATTGTATTGTCTTGAGACTGTTATACGTCTTGTGTCTTGATGTTTGTGTTTTGACTCATGAGAAACCTGTAGGTATTCGGTCTGATTTTCATGTTTTGTCTCTGTCATAGTTGCAGTATCTATGAAAATAAAAGATAAGTTAAGTTTTTGTTTTTTTCTTGGCCTTGTGGATATGATAGTATGTTTTGTTTCTTTAACATTGGTGCTAGAAGTGGCCATTTTTCTGTTATTTATGCCTATCAAGGATGTTGCTCTGGTTTGTTTCATGGATTTGCATTTAAGGTATGCATTCTTTGTAGTATATATTATCTTCTTTTTTCTAAAGTCATGAATTTAATAGTGTGGTTGATATTTGTCATCTCAAAGCTGTAAGAGTTTGTTAATATCATTTCTTATATGAAATGTTGGTATTTTGTCAGCATTTCTATTATGGACTTTGAATAGGTGTGTTTTGGATTTATTCACATACTGGAATTGATACTGTTTTCTGCTGTGGTTAGTTATCATGGTTGACAAATATGATCCTTCAATGGATGGTTGAATTTCATGGTTCTGAGACTTCAATTTTGTCTTGTCTGCTGACAGATATGGCATCAAGTTGAATAATGCTATTCTTGCAGAGGACAAGCACTTACCAATGTAAGTGTTCCGTTTCTGATTTTCAGACCAGCTATCTCTTCTTGTTTTGTATAATAGATCCATCTAACTTTATAAACTGAGAGATTGGTATATTTGGCTCATGTGCATGTTGTTTTGAGCTTATCACGTAGAAGTCATGATGGAAAATCTTGTTTTTTTTTTCTACTTTTGCATAGAGAAAAAAATTGAAGTAATCTAAGACGGGATATTTGGATTCAACCTTCTTAGATCTTGGCCTTGTCTTACTTTTACTGTTGGTCCCCATGTCAATTTAAACATACTAGTAGGCTGCATGTGAGTGATTGTAGGGGCATTTAGGAATAATAAAGTTTCAACCCAAATGACAGTTTGGAATGGACGTAGTTATTAAGGATTGTTTTGGAAATATGGAAGAAATGGCATAGAAAGTAATTATGATGTTATTAAGGAACTATTTTGGAAATATGAAAATAATGGTATAGTAAGTCATTAAGTGAGTTAACAAGAGGCTGTATTAAAAAGAAGTATGATGGCATGGAAAAGTAATTTAATATTTATCTAAGGGGCTATATTAAAAATGTAGTTAATGGCAGGAGAATGGGCGAGTACGTTGACAGCATTTAATGAACTTTTTTGGTTCCTGAGAGAGGGGAGCATTTAAGCCTATGTTTATTTGATAGGCAACTAATGGTGAACGACATGCCCCAAACCAAGTTTTGGCTTTATAATAGTAATAGGTTAGATCACTAATGTCGATTATTAGCTTGAACAATTCAACAAAAAATAAAAGAAAGGATCCCCAGAACTTCAACGATGTTCTGTGCTGGATCCCACAAGCGGATGAGGCAATCAATGCTTGCAGAAGGTTGTTGACAAGGTCTTCTTCGATGGCTATGATAGAAGTTTTAGATTTCTTCCACTTTAAGAATCGCTGGTGGTTCAAGAATAGAAAATTTTTCACTAGAAAAGAATGAATTGTTATCCTTTTTAACTAGGTTTATCAGCTAACATTTCAGAGGATGGGAATTGTGAGACTTTGGTCTTGGATTTTTGAAGTGTATGCGTGGTGTTGTACTCTAGATGCATATGGTTGGTTATAGCTATATAATCTACTTAATTTTGATACGCTTGATTGAATATGGAATTCTGTAGATAATCTCTCAGTCCTTTCAGTTTTAAATTAAATAAATGCTCCCCTAAGTAATAGCATAACATGCTATAGATACACTCCTGCAATAGATAAGGCAGATGTAGCTTTTTCTTGCTGCTTATTATATAAAACTTCTTCTGAGGGTGGACATGTGATTTTAATTTTATGATGTAGAATCTTCTCCAAGTGATCCTTATAATATTTTACCAACTTTTTGTCATGATTTCCAACTCAATCAAGATTTGAGTCTTTGTAATTACAAGTGTTAGCCGTGGAAACGAAGGTATTGATGCTTTTGGTCTTTATATAAAATGAGACACACTGAGACTGTTAGAGAGCCCATGCCAAGCCGCCACTTTACCAGCTTGCCCTCACATCTATCAACACATAAATAACAGGTAGAAGTTAAAGAGTTAGATGAAACAGACTCAATTCTTCAAGGGTTCTTAACGTATTTAAGGTTTTAGTTGGAAATAAAGGATTTCAATCCCATAGTTCGTAAAAATTCTTGTAGATGTCTTTCAACCATACGATGTTTGTGAGTGGATTGGCTTGTTTTCTAAACTGAAATGCTGTATTATATTGAACTAATATTCTTTGGATTGTGATATTCTCAGGTATGATGAATTGGCTAATAAAAATAATGTTGAGTACACTGCTGGAGGTAACATGAAGATTGTATTCATGTTGGGTTCCTTAAAATAACTACATCTTTGTATGATATATAGCTAAATGTAAGCTAATTATGAGTTTGATGTTATTCTGATATGTACAGGTGCAACTCAAAATTCAATTAGGGTTGCCCAGGTATATTTTGAATATTTAATTGGGTGCTTCCTGTTCTGGTTATATCATCATTCCAGTAGAGTGACTTTATCTGTCTGTTTGCAGTGGATGCTTCAAATTCCTGGTGCAACTAGTTATATGGGTTGCATTGGGAAGGACAAATTTGGGGAAGAGATGAAGAAAAACTCAAAACTTGCTGGCGTTAATGCAAGTTTCTTGCTGTTCTTCTTTCTGTTTCCTTTACTGCTTTTATTTTTCACCTATCTCTTCTACTCGTCAGTGCTAGTTTAGTCATCTCTTCAAGGATATCTGATACTTATTAACAATCAGGTTCACTACTACGAGGACGAGACTGCACCAACAGGAACATGTGCTGTTTGTGTTGTGGGTGGTGAAAGGTTGGTCCTGCATCATGCTTCCTCTGCAGTTCTGTTGTGTGATCAACAGAAATTATCACTGTATAAGGAGAATGTCTTATTGTTCAGTTTTCCATCTGTCTACACTTATGCATTAATTTGCAAATGCCCATTCCTATTGTGTTACAAATTTTTGTCTTTAGTATTTCTACCATTTACAAACCTTTCCATCTATTTGCTTTATTTCCCAATTACCTCACCAGTTAGATTGTGAATTTGCATCCCCTGTTTTTAAGTGTTTAACTTTGAAAATCTCCCATCAGGTTAGATTTATTGCATATGCTAATACAGTTAACATTAAAGTTTTTTAAATATTGAACGTAAATGAGAAAAACTACATTTGATATTGCGTCTTAATAAAAATGTGTCCAACACATTTATCCAGATGGTCCTTGGTTCAAAAAATTGAGCATCCTTGCTAATTTCCAATGCAATCAACCATGTGCTTGATTCTGGAAACAATTTATCATTGTTCAAAGTATTGCGAATTTTTTATTTAATTGTTCGGTTTGTTTTTTATTCTTCTGCTCTTATACCATGCATACTGAGTTCAAACACTGAATTGAAATCTTTCATGATGATGGATTTTGATCTGAAATGATTTGACTTGCCTGTACAAGAGACCAACTCTGCAATTGGAATCTGAACCAGAACATGGCAGAATGACTACTCAACTTTACATTGCACTCAATGACATTAACTTGTATTAAAAAACAGCTAGATTGACTTGAGAATGTCAACTTCTAATATTCTAGTGATGAGATGGGGATACGGAAGGTTTATGCTATTATCTGCCTTGGGTGTCTTGACACAAATACACACATGGGTCATCTTCTGTACATTTCAGGTCATCATGGAGGTTCACAATGGGAACCATGATTGGGTGTCCAATCTTCATGGATGATGGGTGCCACCACAAACCCCCCAATATTGACATGAAATGGACAAGGAATGACTCAGGTGCCATGTTGGGATCAATCCATTTTGGATTGATGGTAAAATTGCTCGATAATGTTGCAGTTAGCTAGACTTAAATTGTGTAAATTGCAAACTTTGAATTGTAACGAACATTTAAACAGGTCGCTCATTGCCAACTTGTCGGCAGCGAATTGCTACAAATCCGAACATTTGAAAAGACCAGAAAACTGGGCATTGGGTACCATTTCTTTCCTTTCATTATTGATCCTTACTGTTCTTTCTTTATTCATAAATTCTTTCTCACGAACTTGCTTATTATATTCTTCTATATGGACAGTTGAAAAGGCCAAATACTACTATATTGCTGGGTTTTTCCTCACTGTGTCGCCAGAGTCCATTCATCTTGTAGCTGAACATGCAGCAGCAAAGAACAAGGTAATCATTAATATAATTAGAAACTTCCCTCTTCTCTGTTGCTTTTTCATAGCTTTGGCAATCATACAACATCTGGTCTTTCATCCATCTGCAGGTCTTCATGATGAACCTTTCTGCTCCTTTTATCTGCGAGTTCTTCAAGGATCCCCAGGAGAAACTTCTACCGTAAGTTTTTCTCTGTCACTCTCTATGGTATTATTTTCGTAAGTATCCATATATCCAGTGTTGTATGCAACTCTTATTCAGGTACATGGACTATGTTTTCGGAAATGAAACGGAAGCAAGAACTTTCTCGAGGGTTCATGGCTGGGAGGTAATGATCACTTGATGACTTGATTTTATATTTCACAGCACTTTTTTTCACCAATACAAATTATGTAATTGGATTGTCTTTGATGATCAGACTGAGAATGTTGAGGAAATTGCTTTGAAGATCTCCCAATGGCATAAGGCATCGGGAACACACAAGAGGATTACTGTTATCACCCAAGGTGCAGATCCAGTTGTTGTTGCTGAGGATGGGAAGGTGAAATTATTCCCTGTGATCTTGTTGCCGAAGGAGAAACTAGTTGACACCAATGGAGCAGGTATGTACTCTCTTATAGCTCTATAAGAGCCGTAACTTCCGGAATAAGCAAGCCTACCCTTCCAAATGCATGTTTGTGTTTAAAGCATCTTAGTACAGCTCCCTCATATTTTCTTCAGTTTTCAGCCCTTTACTCGTGAGAAAACTCCCTTGAACAAATTAGTTGTTGAAAAGCCAAATAAAAAACTGGTAATGCTTGCCAAAATATTGCTGGATGGAGAAAATCACTGAGCTTTAGTCATCTATACTAATATATAAGGTGAAGTGACCTTCAAGATGGTTATTTAAAGCTGGAAGTTTCCTTTCAAATGTAGCCCCGCCTTTTTAAGGAAACCACCTATATAACAATGTGTACAACACTTGGGCCTTTGGGAACGAGAAGTAAAAGCACTTCTACTTGTAGTAGAAGTTACTAGTTGATTTTTTGCGTCAGGAGGTCTTCTAATTTTTGAGAAGTAATTTCTCTAGAAGTTAAAATCTAAAAAAAGTTAGTTTTTAATTTTTCAGAAGTTAAAATATGAAACAAATCCAAACGAACTTTTTAACTTTTTGACTTATAAATTACATAATGCATTTAAAGGTTAAAATAGTACTTTCTAGTCTTTTTCAGGAAAATTTCTTTTTCTTTGAAATTATACATAATCTCACTGCTTCCAATCCAAAAATTAGTTTGCAGTATAAATGGATGCATTAGAAAGCTCCACCAAGATCTTTCCAATGGTATCCACAACTGGTGGCTAGATCTTATAAATTTAAATTATGTTATGACTACTAATGAGATTCAAAAGGGTAATCTAGCTGTTAAGTTACCTCTTTCCCATTCCAATTAAGTCTCCATTGTCCTTAAGTTCAATTCCATTACTTGAGCATCATGTGCATCGGCACGTGCCCCTCCGCTAGTCATATAGAACTACAACTTATACTGCCCCTAATTAGCTTAACCAGTTTGTAAGTTTGAATCTCATTTCACATTTTACAGTTTAACACAATCAAAATAAAAAGAAAATCCAGAATGGTGTTTGAACATTGAAGTCTGACATAATTGTCTTGACCTTGTCCACGTGACAAATTTAAATATTTTTGTGCTTGCAGGGGATGCTTTTGTTGGGGGATTTTTGTCTCAGTTGGTTCAAGAGAAGCCCATTGAGGATTGTGTGAAAGCTGGGTGTTACGCAGCAAATGTCATTATCCAAAGGTCTGGCTGCACCGTCCCAGAGAAGCCTGATTTTAAATAGGCTTTTCTGACTTACCCAGTTCATCGTTTTTATATCGTAATTTTGTTTTTTGAGAGGGTTTAAACTGGTAGTCGTATTTTTGTTTCTTCGAGATTACTTGCCAATTATCGTGAATGTGTGTATGATTCCTAAACAGTTCTATGGCACTTAATTATTTTTAATTTTGAATTTACTGTCCCAATTCTAGTATATATCGTTATCTCGCATACCAATGCCATCTTGGATAATTGTATAAGCAAAGCAACTTCATGATCTATCAACTTGATAATTTTAAAATGAATTTTTAATGTTTGTGACACAACTTTGGTCTTAATTCTGACCCACTAAATTGGTGGGTTACCTCTTGGATGACCCATAGCTTGCATTGTGTATGACCAATGCAGACGCAAGTGCATTTAAAAAAATTTCAGGCTCTCTCTTGTGTCAATGAATCGGGTTCGGGTAGGATTAGGGTTGATCCGGAACTGATCCAATAGCTTATCGGATTAAATTCTAGATCCAATTCGATCCAATGAACCCAATACCTCAATCCAAATCAGATCAAATAAGTAATAGAAGCTCATCAAATGGGCGACCTAACATTGAACACATATCTGATCTATGTACTTGTTAAATTTGAGTTTAAAGAAAACAAAAGCTGCAAGTTCTTAATTCAAATAACATATGGTAATGATTCTTAGATTCAGACCCAATCTAATGGGCCCAATACCTCGATCCAGATCCATGTTATTGGATCTAATCAGAATGGATCATCGGGTCGCACCGATCCATTGACACCCCAAATTTTGATCCAACAAATGTTTCGAGAAAATTTACCCCAAAAAGTTCTCCATAGAATGTGTGTGTTGTAGGCAAGGAATGCGTTTTACGTAGACTGATTTTTCATTCGAGGGGATAGTGGAAAATCTCATCAATCGATAGACACTCGAAATCTCTGATCAGAGAAACGTTCGAATCACCGACTTGATCTGAACACAGTTTCAGTTCCAACTATAGCCGTTGGATTCAAGCACATTTTTGCGTTACTCAAATCAAATTGCTATAAACTTTATAAAGCACCTATCAGGCTATTTTTAAAAAGACGACCTCAAAGTGCCACGTGGCATTTTGGCAGGGGGTTCCAAATTTTCCTCCATGGAGCACATAGGTGAGGAAGCATGAGATTTCAAATGAGGAGTAAACCTTCGATGACACTGCAGTCAGTGATGCGGCTGACTGCGCCAATGTGAAGCACGCAGCACATTCTTAATAGGACACGAACCGTATGGATGTTTGGCCAATTACTAGGTGCACCTACAAACCAAAAATCAGCCTTATTAGTGATTTCAAACCTTTAGATGTTTGTACCCAAATAATGCTCAAATTCCTACAGTTAAAATCAACCCATGAAAATAACTTCAATCCAACGCTTATAAATCACAGATCAGGTTTATTTCTGGTTTGTAGGTCCACCTAGTGATTGGCCAAACATTCATACCGTCATTGTCCTCTTAAGAGTGAGCAACGTGGGTCATATTGGATGCCGTTAGCGACGTCACTGACTGTAGTGTCATCGAAGGTTCTCTCAAACAAGGACTGCAGCGAAAGTCAGCTTATCCAAAGCCAGAGCTTTACCTTGGATCGCGACTCGTGAGTCACAAGAGGACAGAAAATCTTTGACCTAGAAAAGCCGAACATCGGAACCTCCAGCCCCTACAGTACACCATTTGTCGCCAGGAGTCCACCTACGCATTCGCGGTAAACGAGTAGAGCTTTGCTGACGGATGTCGACGTCCATCAACGTTGATGACGGATCTCAATATAAGCCACGTGGTAGACTTTGTAGACCACTTAACCGTATGGAAAACGGGGAAACGACTCCAATCCAACTCCTAGGAATCGCTTGTCAGGCTAATTTTTGGTCTGTACGTCCACGTCCACTTAGGATTGGGCCGAACATCTATACAGCCAATGATCTCTAGGAGAGTGCTACGTGGCTCTATTCTGGTCCGGACGTACGTCAACAAAGTTCTACTCATGGCGAATAAAAATCTCTTTCCAGGTAAGGCCCTATTTTAAAATAATTCTAGAGAAGCACTGCAGAAAAACACTTCTGTAGAAGCTCTGGAAGTAGCAGCTGAGAATTGCTTTTTTCTACGATAGTGTTTGACAAATCCATGCTGGAGAAGTGTTGTTCTATGTGTAAAAATTGGTATTGCTGTCTGGCAAAATCAGTTTTCAACTTCTGAATTCTATCAAAATTTCAAGAATATCTTTATATTCAAAACAAGACAGTAATTGATCCAACTATTTTTGGGTACTAAATCCAACGACTAAAAATCAGCAAATAGTATGAATATCTACCTAGGGTGGGCTGAACATCCTTGCAGCCAATGGTTTAAATGTAGAGCTTTCCTATAAGTACGTGTCAAGTTGAACTTTGCCAACAGATATTCCTCATCAACATTGACGACGGGCTACATATCAGCCATGTGGCAAACTTTTTAGAGACTCACCGACCGTATGGATGTTTGGTCCATCCCTAGGTGGACCTACATAACAAAAATCAGCCTTGATTACTTAATTCGAACTTTTGGATTTTTGTACCATAAATATCTAATGAACCCATGAAAACGACTCCAATCAACGATAAGAAATTACTACTCGACCTATTTTTTGATCTGTAGGTGTTGGGCCAAACATCCATATAGTCATTGTCTCATTGATCTCTAAGAGTGTGCCACGTGGCTCATACAATGGTCCAACGTCATCAACAAAGTTCTACTCAGTACGTGTCCCTCAAAAAAGAATCTATATGAGCCACGTGGCATATTATTAGAGATTTTTGACCGGTAAGTATGTTTGGGGTTAGCCCAACCTTAGATAGTTAGATGGACATATTGACAAAAAATTAGCCTGAGTAATGATTTCTAAGCATTGGATTGGAGTCATTTTCATGTGTTGATTTTTAACCTGGGAATTTGAGCATTATTAACCATTATTTGGGGTACAAAGATCAGAAGGTTTGAAATGAGTAAACCTTCGCTGACACCCTCAAACCAACGTGTTGATATCTTTACAAGAAATTTTTTTATGACTTACGTGGCGTATGGTAGAACTTTTTCTCAAACTGGGTTGAAATTCAATGATTTCAATGATTAAGTGGCGTTTGGTAAACAACTTAATTTCCCTTATCACCAAAATCTCTGAAATGTAGTTAAAAGCAAAGAGCGAAGTCAAGTTCACTTTTTGCACTCAGTGGTTTCGCTGATGAGCATCTCCCAAATGTCCTCATATGTAAGTGACCTCTACAAAATTAAGACAAAACTAATTTTCTAATCTTAATTGTACTCTTATTTCAAGTTTTCAGACATTAAACCTTTGCCATACAAAAAATTTTCGTCAAACCACTTTGAACAATCATCACTTGTTTTAAGCACTTTAAAGATGAACGCTTATTTTTACAAACGCCACCAATATCCTATTTCTTAGCAAAATATCAAGGATTGGAAGTTTAAAGGCGGAGTGCTGGACCCTTGCATTAAAAGCCACGTGGCCGAGTAGTGGGTCCAAGTAGTCTAACCATCATTGGGCCTTAAGACACACATAACCAATATAAGTGGGCTCATGCGTTGGATGTCAACCCAACTTCGATCATAGTTCATCAAACGGTTGCTGGAGAGGGTCGTATTTTCCAACCCTCCAGAAATGTCAATAAAAGTCCTTTTGATCGAGGTAGGGCCCATATCCTCTATAGGAAAGGTCGACCTGCTAGGGGGGGCCTGTGTGGACCCACCACCAAGTCACGTGGCCTCTATTGGGCTAGTGTCCTGGGTTAGGAGTCGGACTTCAGGTCCGTTTTAGCACCTCTCCTTCTTTCTTCCTTTTTATTTTATTTTATTTATTTAAGATTAGAATAAATAAAAAAGTCTTTTCTGTAACTTTGCTGACGGACCACAATAGAAGCCACGTGGTATATTCTTAGAGATTTCTGACCGTAAGGAATATTGGCCCAACTGTGGACCTACGAGAAAATATTTGCTGCCGGGGAACTTCAAACTTTGAAGTCTCCCCCACCCAAAATGTCAGACACGTACCTCAATCCCTTAACTCAACCCACGTTAAGCCTTTGGTTAGTGGTTAACAAGGGTACTTGTCAAACATTTTTGGGGTTCGAACTTTGAAGTACCCTGGGGCCAGCGAAAATTTTCTTGTGGGCAGACCAAAAATTAGCCTGGTTAGTGATTTCTAAGCGTTGGATTGGAGTCGTTTTCGTGGGTTAGTTTTTACAGTGTAATTTGAGCATTATTGACCATTATTTGGAGTACGAAGATCCAATGGTTTGAAATCACTAATCAGGCTGATTCACACCATGCTGTGAGCGAAGCCCATCACAGCCAACAATACGAGCCACGTGGCACTCTTAGACGGTGTTGACAGTTTGGATGTTTGGCCAGTGCCTCAGCCTGATTAGTGATTTAAAACCTTTGGATCTTTGCACCCTAACGCTCAATAATGCCTAAATTCCTACGGTTAAAATCAATCTATGAAAGTAACTTCAATCCAACGCTTAGAAATTACTGATTAGGTTTATTTTTGATATGTAGGTCCACCTAGTGATTGGCCAAACATCCATACGGTCATAGTCCACTAAGAGTATGCCACGTGGCTCTTATGTGGGCTGTGATCTGCTTCGCTCACAGCATGGTCTGAGCGAAGTTTACTCGTTATTTGTGGTGTGTTAACGGTAGGAGTATGACGATGTCATACGGAACACATACCATAACATCTCATCTCGTACATACGCTTCCTCAGTTCCTCCTACTCACGATAAACGCGCAAGAGAGCAGCAGTTGAGAAATCAAAGTTTCAGAAAGAAAGTAACGCCATGAGCGCTCCTCGTCTCGACCTACGCACCACGGGGCAAGTTATCAAGCAGTCTTCTGTGTCTTTCTTCTCCAGCTTCTACACATTTCTCTTTCTCTCTCTTCTTCTCTTCTCCTTTCGAACCGCAGTCGAGAACGGAACCCTCTTCGTCACCACCTTCATCGATCGAGACCCCTCTCTGAAAGCTCTACTCTCCCGCCTCGATCTTGCCGGTAAAAACGTCGGATCGTCGGAGAGCTTCAGATCTCCTGCTGCAGGAAACCGCCGCCGCCGCCCGTTCCTCCATTTGAGTCGCGTCGGAACCCTAGACGACGATTTCTTCTCAGGAGACGACGTAGATGATCGTAGTCTGTTCGGACTCGGTCGCGGACCTCCTGTTAACGGAAGTTTTGTGAATCTGAGCCATTTCTTCCGCCGTGAAGGGAAATTAGGGTTTTCGGATTCGGAGAAGAACGATGGAATTAAGTTCTCGGAGATTGTCGGTTCGGGGTTTCTCTTCAAGGCCGAGGGTTTCTCTTTGTCTGATGATGGTGACCTTGATGATAATGGTGAAAGGGCGGTTGCGGAGAAGGGAGAGGAAGGGGATCGGCCGGCGGATTTTCAGTTCTTTATTAAGGGATTCGAGCTCCGTCGTCGTGATGCCGCTGCGTTGTTCTTTCTGGTGAGTTTCTTGTCCGCCGCTTATGGTTGGGTGATTCTAGGGTTTCTGGTTACCCATTCGTGCATTCTCGGCGTAGTGTTCTTCACTGTGGTTAATAACCACTTAGGGAAGTATAATTCGTTTTTCAGAACAATTTGGGCCGGTTCTCGGTTGGGCATTCGGAGAGTTTCGGGGTTTATACTCATGAAATGGGCAGTTAGAGATGCGTTGACTCAACTCCTTGGTCTGTGGTTCTTCGGTGAAATTGAAGATCAGTACTCATTTTTTAAATTGTTTGTGAGATTGAAATTGATGCCGTTCTCAGTTACTTTTCCTTGGATCCGGGGGTTTGAGTCGGAGATTTCAGGGTTTCTGTTTATGTGGTTTTTGTTGGACATTTTTGTGGCTTTCGTGTTTGCAGTGGATTGTTGGGTTGCAATTATGGACGCAAGGAGGAGTGGCAGGGAAATTGTGAAGGAAGGGTGTTATTTGATATCTACAATGTTGAACCAGGCAATCCAACTAAAATGCTTTGAAGCTATCCTTTGTGGATCTTTCGTGAGATGGGTTCTGGCAGGGATATTCGGGAATTTGTTTGCCTCAGTTTTCCAATCAGTGGTGGAGGTTTACTTTATGGTGGTTTGGTTGATATACTACTTTGGGGCAAGATGTAAGGACGGCAATTTGGATGGGAGGAGGTTTGGGCGGAGAGATTTGGACGATTATATCAATGGTCTCAGTTGATACAAGTGGTATCTAGGTGGCAGTTTGCTCTGAGGCTTCGGATGTAACTGTAATATAGCGGTAACATTTTGATGCTTTGGGTGTTCCTGTTTTGCAGTCCACGGGATTGAACTGTTCCATTTTTTTGGCGTAGCCACCTTCTCCCTCTGTGTTGTTGTATGTACTATATCAGTGAGGGAAATATATGAACTTGTGTATATTTTCATGAGAATGGTTCGGCTTGTAAATTGTGTTCTGCTCATGGTTCTAATGTCCTGCAATGTATGATTTCTTGGCGTGATATGAAAAATTGGGAACACTCGTGATTTGCTTACCTGAAAACTTAGGTATTGGTCTTTATGATCCTGTTATATTTCAAAGTGATCACGTTCTTTGGTTACTTGTCAGTGTTTCTGATTTTTTTAATTCATAGAACAGAGCTACCCTAGAATGTTTTCTTTTGTCATATGTACAATTTTTTATTTTATTTTTTCATAGTGCATCTGTTCAATGTTTGTATTATTGCATTGTCATGTTGTTATGCGAGAACACTTTATGTAGATCATGTTTCTATGCGTGGTTGTTTGGTGTCTTTGCAAGCCATTAATATTCAAGATACCATTTCTTTGAACAGATTGCCCTATGAGTCTTGGCTCTCTTGGCGAGACTTAAAAGTCCTTGTTACTATTGGATAAAAAAATTGGCTGCTTTCTTAATCCAGTGAAACTTAGCATGTAGAGACTACAAGTGGCACATGTTGGGGGCATGGTTCGTTCATTGGGAGGCTCTATTGTTGTGCTTTTTCCCCTCTCCCCACAAAATTCAGAGGGAGGAACTTTTAAAAGATTCATCACATGGGGTGTGGAAGACTAATTAATGTATAGGTCAATTGCCTCATAGGGAAGTAAGTGACAAGCGCTTAATATTAAGTTAGAATGGCCTCCAAATCATCCTTATGTTCCTTCATGCATGAAACATTTATTGGGATAAAACAACCTTTACAAACTGATGGTTAATCTAAGAACTTTATCCGACTTGGGTTTCTTTGTGAGAGCTTTGTTTTTTGGAGTTGGAGGTATCATGAACGATGGACCCTCAAAATTAAGAAGCTGCTGATGATTATATGATCCTGTCCATTACAAAATTGTGAAACAGTGTGTGAAGTTGCATTCATGATGTTACCTGAGGCTAGAGGAGGTGTCAGTGAACAAGAGGCTAAAGGAGGGGTCAGAGAACAACAGATGTAGAAAGAAGATGAGGCCTAATGTTTTTGATGAAGATTAAAGTCTTTTTTTGGAATTTACGAATTGGGCTTGGGCTCTATGGAGAGGAGAGCATTGGTGAAGAGACTCATTAAGAGCGGTACCAACATTGTGATCCTCTAGGAGACGAAGCTAGAGAGGATGGAGGATCATGTGATAGTGGATATTTGGGACTCTAAGAAGTGCGGTTGGAGCGCCATGCCAATCTTGGGTGCTTCAGGTGGAGTTGTGGTATTGTACGACAAGAGGGTCAGAAGTTTTGGACAACTTGGCGGGGTGTTTTTGGTTTCTTTGCGGTGTATGCCGAAGGAGGACGACTTTCAATTGGTTTTCTTGGGAGTTTACGGCCGGACGGACATGAGGATAGGAGATTGCGGTCTCAGTTCTTGAAGGAGTTGGATGGCGTGGAAGGGATGTGGGATGTGGGATCTGTCTTGGTGTATAGGAGACTTATGTCATTCAGTCCTATCACGAGAAGATGGGATGAGTACGATCACCAGTAGCATGATGGATTTTAGAGCTTTTGTGAGGATACAACCTTTTGGACTTACCCTTGTGTGGAAGGTAGATACACTTGGTTGAATAACCAGGAAAATCCCACTATGTGCCGTCTGGATTGCTACCTCTGCTACCCTCTCCCTTTTGGTTCAAGAATATGTGGCTTTTTTATCTGGAGTTCAAAAAGGTGGGAGAGT
This sequence comes from Euptelea pleiosperma, assembly GCA_035048495.1. Classification (NCBI taxonomy): domain Eukaryota; kingdom Viridiplantae; phylum Streptophyta; class Magnoliopsida; order Ranunculales; family Eupteleaceae; genus Euptelea; species Euptelea pleiosperma. The sequence continues at coordinate 35,709,876 of CM068540.1, read as the reverse complement.
GGTGAAGTTCTTTTACATTCGAAGAAACTTAAAGCCCTCAAGGGTTGATCGGAAGATGGAAGCCATCCTGAAGAAGTTATATATCATAGATAGTAAGGAGTAGGTGGGGGATGTATCTTTGGAGGACATTTGTAGGAGGATGAACTTAAGAGGGAACCATTGGCGCCTAATGAGAATGTGGGAAATTAGCTTAAAACAAAAATCTAGAGTCAAATGGTTGAAAGAAGGGGATAATAACACGAGGTTCTTTCATCGCATTTCCAATGCTTGCAAGAGGAGCAATCACATGTCCAGTATCAATGTAGAAAGGCGGCATCTATCAAAGGACACATCCATTGGAGCCGGTGTGTAGGGAGTTCTATTCCAAGATGTATCTAGAACCTCAACCCTATAACTGACGCTAGACGGGCTTACTTTCAATTGCATGTCCTCAGTGCAGAGTAGTTGGTTAGAGATGCCTTCTGTAGAAGAATAGATTTCGGGGGCTATCAAAGAGCTTGAGGGAGACAAAGCTCACGGCCCCAAAGGGTTCTTCCTAGCTTTCTTTAGTCAATGTTGGGAGATTGTAAATGGGAATTTCGTGAGGGTGGTCTTTGAGTTTCAGGCAGAGGCTTACCTAGACTACTGCTCCAACAACACTTTCATTTTGTTGACTCATAAGAAGCCTGAGATGGAAGACATTGTGGATTTTAAACCGATCATCTTAGTGGGAAGCACTTACAAGATCTTGGCAAAAGTTCTAGCTTCTGGGTTCAGAGCAGTGCTTCTCTTCGTCATCTCACTTGAGCAAGATGCTTTTGTCCGAGGCAGACAAATATTAGATGGTGTACTCATAGCTAATGAGTGCATTAATTATAGGAGACAATTCGGCCGTCTGAGTCTATTTTTTTTTTTGATCGGTAAGATATATATATTAAAAGAAAGAAATGGGGCTGAGAAGGCCCACAAAGCTATACAAGAGCCACCAAAGAAGGACAACAAAGGCAAAAACAACCGGGCAGCCCAAGACCAAAAAAACCGAGCGACCAACCAAAAGGGCCTTCCTACACTTAGGAAATCAACTATCCCACCAAAACACAAAATCCTCAAATCTGAAGCTTCGAAGCTCGGCAATTACTGATCCCCACAAATACACTAGCTTTGATCTTCAAGATAATCTTCTCCACCTCTTTCGCCTTATCTTCGAAAATACGGAGATTTCTCTGTTTCCACACCTCCCAACAAATAGCAAAAAGGAGAAGCCTCCAAAGAGTGCAGCCACTATTGGAGAAAGCTTTTGAGTGCCAGCTTGAGAAAAGATGGAAAACCGACTGGGGGAGCTCCCATGTCATGCTGAAAAGGCATAGGAATCTTTCCCAAATCAACCTAGTCACACTGCAGTGGATGAATAAATGATCGCTAGTTTCCTCGTCATGGCAGCAAAGGATACATCTATTGGGCATAAGATAATCTCGCTTTTTAAGATTCTCCACTGATAGGACCTTGTCCAACATAGCACACCATACGAAAAATGTGACTTTAGATGGAATACGAGTCATCCAGATGCGTTTGGCTGGGAAAGTGCTAGAATAGGGGCCGTCTGAGTCTATTATGCAATGTTTATATGAAAGAGGTGTATTATCACGTTAACTAAAGCTTCCTCCACTACTTGTTGGGAAGGATGGGTTTTGGGCCGAGGTGGAGAAAATGGATATCATTCTGCATATTTTCTGCATTCTTCTTGGTGATGGTGCATGGGTCTTTCTCTGGCTACTTCAAGAGCTCGAGAGGGCTTAGGCAAGGAGAACCTATCTCTTCTTTCTTGGTCATTGTGGTGGTAGAAGCCCTAGGGAGAATGTTGATCAGAGAAGTAGAATGCGACAACATGGAAGGTTTTGGGGTTGGTAGCAGCTGTGTTTGCATTTCCCACTTACAGTTCACTGATGACACATTGCTTTTCTTGGGGGATTTTGAGTCTCAAATCAAGTTTTTGAGGGGTCTACTTGGTTGTTTCCAGGTAGTGTTGGGCTTGCAGATTATCTTGTCCAAAAGCAAGGTTTACGAGTGTCGAGAGATGGAGGACATTCTAGTCTAGCAGACATACTGGGATGTGGGGTAGGATCATTATCATCTTCATATGCCTTTGGTTATAGCTATCGTGAAGTGGACCCTGTGATCGAGAGGAAATTGGCATCATGGATAGTTGGTTACAAGCTTATAAGCAACTTGTGGAATGATAGTTCGAGTATAGCTCAGTACCATTTGGTTAATTTGGAAGGCCATTTGTAGTCCAAAGAAGCATGGAGAGCTTGGAGTTAAGAACTTGAAAACCATGAATGTAGCCCTCTTCACAAAAGGACTTTGGCAGTTTGGTGTGGAGGTTGATAGTGTTTGGAGGAATGTGATTGCACTAAGTACGGGGTCACTCAAGTGGGGTGGGAGAGTGGTGCCACTAGAGTTTCTTATTGGTGTACATTTGGAGGGGTATCCTCAACATTCGGCCGTCTTTCACTAGGTTTGTGAGATTCAAGGTGGGTTTGGTACGTGATTTTCTACATGCATTGGAGGATAGTATCTCATGGGACCTTGGGTTCAGGTGTAATTTGAATGATTGGGAGATAGGCCAATTGGCCTGTTTCTATTGCGTGTTTATGGCTGCAACGTCAATAAACGTGGACATTCTTGGGGCTAGTCTTGTAGTAGCAACGTCACCTTCTTTTTGGTTAGATATTTTTTACGGTGCTCTCTCTTCCTCCCCATCGTCCTCGATTTGGGGGCCAAAGCCCCTTCCAAGGCTTCTTTCTTGGTATGGTGCGCAGCGGAAGATTCTGACAGTGGACAATCTGATTAGGTAGAAGAGAGGCATCATGGACTTCTACATCACGTGGAAGGAGAGCGGATCAATCACGAATTGATCGTCGTTTAATGGGCAAAATCTCCAATTAATCAAAAAACACGGCAATTAATCGGTTGAGACCCATTTTTTTTCCTTCTGATTTTGATATTGGAATTTTGATTATGAATGATGAATAATGCTTGAGTTATGACTTATAGCTACTCATCATCCTTCTTGTAGCTTTTGTTTTGCTTAATCTAATTAGACTTGTAAGAAAAAAGTTGCATTTATGATCTCACTTCCAGAACCCCTTACCCTCCACCATGCTAGGAAGCTAGTTTTCTTTTGTCATTCAAAAAGGTTCCAAAAGATGAATTATTTGTCCTCTCTAGTTTTCTTTTTAGAAGTTGTACACCATACTAATTATCAATGACTTCTTAAATCCTTTTAAAAAAAAGATTTTTCAATTATTCTTAAACTAACACCTTTTACTACGGACTGACCTATACAATCAGGAAAGCCTACTAAAATGAACATCAACACACCAATGGTCCTCCCAAAATTCGATTCAATGACCTTTAATACCCAATTGTATCTCATGCCCCAAGAAAACTCTATGTATACCTTGCAAACTCTACTTATAACTTCCTCAGCCTCACCTTGTGGCTAACTCCCTTTTATTCCAATTGCTATTCTTACCACCTAGCATACTAATGATGACTCTTCTTGAAAGTACAATGCACTCTGATGTTAACCTCCAAAGGCATTTGCTCAATGTGACCTATTTGTTGTTAAGATTCATAATTCCTATGTTATGTGTATTTTGCTTTCACTAAGATTGTAGAGTTATGACTTTGTGGTTAATAATGAAACATCAATAATAAGTATTCATGCTTCTTGTAATTTATATCATTGTTGAGAATTATAATCAATAATAATAGTCATTGTCGAGATTCATATTATGGGGTGATTTCAGTCCTTGGATTGCTTGCAAAAGGTCCATTCAGCAGTTAATTTAGATTTAAATTTATTCTTTTTTCAATAATTTTTTGACAATTTATTCACAGCTGAAAGAATCCACAAGTTTTCTTGCTATTCTGGCATCTGCAGTCAGTGATAATCCTGATTTTGATCCATTAATTAGCTGAATCAAAAGCCCTCCTCTGTTTCACTGATAAAAGCAAAAAAATTGATTTTTCTTTGCTTTTAGCAAATTTTGTAGGGAAAAAGGAATCCTCAAAAGGGAGGATGGAGGGGCTGGGGAGTCCTCTTTTGGAGGAGTCGATTCCAGTCAGTAGGGATATTGAGGCATGGATTACCCTAAACCTTTCTATGAAGAATTGAGGTGCGTGGCAGCCAGTAGGAATGTTTGTCTGTGGTTATGTTCACTGCAGAACGTTGACTTGCCATGTTGCCCTTTTCAAAGTCACTGATGTAACTTTTCTTTGTATTGTTAATAGATTTATATTTTCTTTCCCTGGTGGATGCAAGTGGAGTTGTTTTTCCCCTATTTTAAGTCACAACATTACTTAACGTTGGATATCTGTCAGAAATGGTGAAATAAATGGGAAAAGAGAATGACCAATTATTAATTACATATTTGCTGTTTTTCTGCCTAGTAGCACTCTGCCACAAATGTCATCCAGGCACTCTTTTACTTATAATAAGAAAACAGATCTAAAGAACTTTATAGATCAGCCATTTGAGAACAGTTTTTTAGGATTATGCAAAGGACAGGCTCTGGAATCCTTCCTGTTCAGATGGCTAACTCCAAGATTCTTATGGATTTTGTAGAACTGTCATGGTAAAAGACTAGTTATCACAAGTATGCAGGAATTGTGAGATTCCAAAGTGTGGAAGAAATCCTTATGGATTCCTGCTACTAATAGTGGGTGCAAATTACATCAATGCATCATGCAGGTGAGAATGGAATCCAGACCCCTAAGAATGATTGATGCCATCTTGATCAAGTTTTTGAACTATATTAGATCCATGTCTCCCTCTTTTCATATTGCCATGTCTACACAGGTAGCATACTATACCAGAATACAGATCATGCTATCTAACCATTGGGCCAAGTCTTCACATCTAGGTTTGGTGTCAAATTACAGGTTGGTTGTTTACTTTTGAGATTTCTGTTGTCACATTCTTCTAATGGTCCTTATACTTGTCTTTTAACTACCAGTGAGTAAAGCTGATTCAATATCAAGCTACACCTTCAAAGCTCTTTCGCGAAGGGAGAAAGTGAAGGCCAACCAGCTAGTAACACCTCTCTAACAGATTTCAGCATGACCTAGGTCATATCAGAGGAAAAAAATTCTACACCTCTAGCAGCAACACAGAGGAGTGGTTGGTCGAATTCCCACTAGATTTACACATATTAAAAAATTCCATGACATATTTCCTTCTATTAATCAAATGATCGTTCATTAAGATTTTCTTTAATGCAGCAGCACAAAAACATGCTACTTTAGATAGTAACAAAAGCAGAGAGGTCAACCTGTCATTTTATTTCGAGATTGTGTGTACCTATATTTGAGATAATAGAGAAGGTTGATCCATTATTTTATGAACAACCATTATTGGATGCCTGTACGATACTACTACCTTGCTTTTATTCCGCAAAGCCAAATTATCTGTGCTATTCATATTGCACTACATCACGAGTGTATGCACATTTATGTCTATGCTTTTTTGAGTGAATAGTTTTGGACTTAAAAAAGTATTACACCTGAAATTCTCACTTATCGATTTTTTTGACCTTCTCATTTTTTTACTCTGTTTTGTTGAACCCAAAACAGGCGAAGTTTTGCCGCTTCTTGATTTGCTAACTATGGTTCTAACTCTGCAAATCAATGGAATGGTGCCTATTTATATTCGGCCCACGGTAGGACCCACTTGAGGCTGTTGCTTGATCCAGAGGCCCATCATTGGCTCCATTGACACTCAAGTTGTGGAACTAAGGGTCCTCCATGCACCGACTTTATCATCCCATCACAGCCATTACAGATATAAAAAAAACATTATCAACCAATAAGGTTATGGGTTCTCATAGTTGCACCAAGATCTTTAAGTGAGGGTTGTTAGTTGGGAGTGGGAAACAGAGTACCAATGGTGGTATAGGTATTTTCAAATCGTAATCGATGGGCCGAGATGGATTTCAGCAAAGGCCCCACTCCTTGAATTTCTACGCCTCTGGGTTTACGTGTCATTGGGGATTAACGGTCAAATCAAAAGCTAAACGCAATTATTTGCCAATTCTTAGTTTATTTACGTGTCAGTTGGGAGGATAAAACCCACTGTCCAATGGGTTGTATCAAGATGATCTCCTCGCTAAAAAAAATTCTTGATCAAACAATCTTAACCATTTAATCGTAGGACTTCTCTTTTTTGGACAATCCACCATGTTTGTTAAGTAGTAGTTCAAAAGAGTGGAATACACTCATTGTTGCGTATTAGAAAAGTTTGCAAGAAATGATTCTTACCCATTAAAGTTTCACATTTTGACTTATGAAACTCATGTTAGAAAACTTTTTTGTGGTCACCATGGGCCTTTAGTGATACTTATCTACTTAAATTAATTTATGGATCGGGCTCCAATTACCGACCTAAAATGATAGCCTCGTGGTACACTCTTAGAGGACTCTGATTGTATGGATGTTTGGCCAATCCCTAAGTGGACCTACAAACCAAAAATCAGCCTGATTAGTGATTTCTAGGCGTTGGATTGGACATATTTTCATGGGTTGATCTCAACTGTGGGAATTTGAGCAGTATTTGAGGCCCCCCAAATCACACCTTTCTACTTTCTAGGCCCCTTTTTTCTCTCAACTTTTGAATAATACAAAAAGGCCCCCGAAATCCTAGTTTTTTTTTTACTTTTTAGTCCTCATTTTTCTCTTTAACTCTTAAATAATACCAAAAAAGGCCTCCTATATCCCACCTCTCTACTTTCTAGTCCCATTTGTTTTCTCTCAACTCATAAATGATACAAAAAAAACCCCCAAATCCCACATTTCTATTTTCTAACCTCTTTTTTTCTCTCAATTCTTTAATAATACCTAAACAGTAGATGAAGAATTAATGAAATGATGAGAATTTTTTTTGATCCATGGTGTTCTTGGACTTATAGTTAAGTGCCACCTGTCCGGGTTAACTGTTAAGGTGGCCCTTAGAGCTTTGCCACAACCCCACTTGTGGTATTTTTGTATGGAAATGAAATTTTGTGTAAAGTGAAAACACATTGGGGCAAGTTTTAGGAAAAAATACATTTTTGTGTGACATGGGACACATGGCACTTTCTCAGGCCTAAGATCGAGTTCAATAATCTCCTAGTGAGAGAGCAAATTAAGTTTTTTTTTTTTTCTGAATGAAGAAAAAGCTAACACATGCATGGCCAACCTCGTTTCCTAAAGGATAGACAAGGTAAAGTTAGTGGAATTGTCCCTTTCCTTTCATTTCTTAGACATCTTATGTGGCACTTCAATGGTCTATTCTATTCTCACCATAATCACAAGGACAGAGATAAATACTTTCTTAATGTATCATTCTTTTCGTGTCACATATTTGGATCACTTTTCTTGACATTTTGACTCATAAAACGGTGGATTAATCAGATCCCCAGGTATCCTAATGGTTGACTAGGTTTCAAAACTCACTTTTGGTGGAAGGAGGGACTTGCAAAGAATGATTTTCTAAATAAATGAGGAAGGGGAGAAGGGGGTGCTCAAATTTAAATGGTTTCGAGGGGTGGAACACGAGGACTTTTTAGGAGGTCACCCATCCTAATACTACTCTTGCCCAAGCACGTTTAACTGTAGAGTTCTGATGGGATCTGGTGCATTAGTGCTGATATGATCGCACCTGACCCAATAGCCGAATAACTAACATAGACAAATCCGTTAAATTAGGGTTCGTGTGCTCGGCCATTGGATTCCAAAAATCTAACTGTGGTTGTCAGAGCCGAGCTAGCATCACTTTTTCACTTTTTGGGGTGCTGACAACCACCGCTGGATTCATGAAATCCAAGGCCGAGCACGCGAACATTGAGAGGGGTCAGAAAAAGGGGGTCCTCGGAGCCTGAGCCCTGTAGCATTGTTTGGCCGACTTTGGGTCTGAAATAAAAATATTATCTTTCCAAATAAAATGATTGAAAACTCTAATGACTGAATAGCTAAGTAATCATAAAATGCAAAAGGATTTCCAAATGTCTCACCCAAAATTAAACTTCTCTCCATAGATGATAAGTTGTTGAGAAACTCAATTCTGAAAGAATTTCTTCCAACCAAATTTACATCACAAGGCAATGCAATAGGGAAACCCATTGTGCTTATTTGACTTTGTTACCACTCCTTCCACTAATAAGGTGCTAAATCCCTATTAAGCGTGCGATACCGACAAATTTTTTTTCCTCAACCCATCATTTAAATTGTATTAAAAACAAATTAATCGAATAATATGTGCCTTCCACTTAATCTTGACTCATTTTGGTGGAGACTCCATGACTAAATTTTTAATAACAACTTCATTGCCAAAACCCTAGCTAGCTTGTCTCTCTATATAAAGACCCTTTCTTAGGCTATTAACTCACACAAATATTAGTTGGGTAAGCAAATATTCATGGGGAAGTCGTCAGTAGCACTTCTTCTAGTGTTGATGATGGTGATCAGCTCTTGCCTGGCCATGCAGAGGAAAACTTTAATGAATGAAATACATGGAGAAGAAGAGGGAGAAGCTGTAAAGAAAGGGATAGCTGGAGAAGCTGATGAAAAGGAGAAGATCCAAGCTGAGTACTCTGGAAGCAGTACTAACAACCACCATTCAATACCTAGACACAGCTGGGTTGACAGCCCTAAAGGAGATGGTGGTGACGACAGTGGGTAATTTGGATTTGGTCGATCGGGGGTTAGTAATGTGTCCAAGGGTTAGTTACTAGTTTGAATCCGGAATATAACAGCTAGTTTTTATGTATGTATGATGATGTAATAGCTAGGTATATTGCATATTACTAAGAAACATGTATATTACTAAATAAAACCTTGGTTTTTATACCCTACGACCACATCAGTATGCATGCATGCATGCACGACAGTACCTACTTGATATATCTTGATTTACATCAGCCATGACAATTCCATGCATGCATTGATAGTGTAAGCAAACATCTTACACTAATTGCTCAGCAAAAAAAATTCTTATAATAATCTGTTGTCGTCTACTCAACATAGGGAAATGGAACGTAAGCTGGTAAGATACGTGTGTATATGTTGATAATTGACGTTCTACCAACCAGCAAAAATAGAGAGAACATAAAAGATCAACCACACAGACACAATAGATTTATGTGCTTTGTTAGTGTGCCTACGTCCGCGGATGAGAAGAGCTCTTTCACTATCTTTAAAGAATTAGGGTTGCAATATTTTCCTTCTCTCTCTCTCTCTCTCTCTCTCTTGCACTCTCTTAATAATGTACAAGTAAACCCTAATACCTTTTTAGAGAATATATATAATTTCTGGTATGATGAAATATTAAAAGTACTCCCCCAATTCAAGTTGTACCTCAACACAGATTGTACGGGCAAAAAACACAATTGGCTCTGGTAGCTGGGCAAGGGTATGTTGTCCCCAACCACTCAACCGGTTTAGTGTGGAGATGGACCTAAGTAGAATTGTGGCTTAATGAACAATAAAATCCCTGCATAACACAAATACTTAATTTTCACAACACACATGTGCGTGGGCAACACATGCACAATAGATTTATGTGGTTCGTTAGTTTGCCTACATCCACTGATGAGAAGAGCTCTTTCATCATCTCTAAAGAATTAAGGTTGCAATATTTTCCTCTCTAACTCTTGCACTCTCTTAATGTATCGAAACATCCTTTTAGAGAATATATAATCTCTAGAATAATGAAATACTAAAGTAACCCCAATACAAGATGTACTTACGGACAAAAAATGTCATTGATTCTAGTGGCCGGGCAAGGCATGGCTAGCTCTACCTTAAGTCCATTAAGGCGGCGCCTAAGCCCCTTTGGTGAGAGAGCCCCCGGCCCAAGTCCCACTAACAACATGGATTTTTAGCCCACCCCTTATTGGATATACAAACCAAAAATCAACTTGATTGATTTATCTCAAGCCATAGATTTTAGTACTTTTTAGGACATGATTCTAGCCATTGGATTCAAGCATGCTTTTTGGGTAGTAAATCCAATGGCTAGAAATCACCAATCAAGCTGATTTTTATTGTTTATCCACCAATCGGTCAACTGAACATCTACGCAATCATTGGGCACAAAAAACTGATCTATGTAGGGCCACGAGAGTACTCTATATCAACTTCAATGAGAGTCCTCTGCATCTAAATTTTTTTCATAGTTGATAATCAATTTTTTGTAGTTTTTGATTATCAAGAATAGTTTTTATATAAAAATTTCCTATAATATAGAGTTTAAATTTTTCTTAATATCATATATACCCCTTTCAACCCCCCAACCAACCAGCATGGAGATGGACCTGAGTAGAGTTGTGGCTTAATGAATAGTAAAATCCTTGCATAACACAAACACTTATCACAATAAAACACGTGCATGGGCAACACACGCACACGAAACAAGTATCCTTGGTCTATTTGCCATTAGACATCCCCCTTTTATGGTGCTTTTGTAATCTCTTATATACGAAATCTCAACCATTGAAAGAAAGTCAAAGTTGGAGCCGCACTTTAATTAGAAGTTATTATTCTACCAAACTTTATTTTCTAAACACATCAAACTTAATCTCTAAATTTACCACAAATAAAAGGTGTTTGGTTCTTTTCTTGTCTTGACCTAATCAAGTCTAATCTTATCCCGAATTTTTAACAAACACGTGTATTAGTACTAAACCACCAAATATTACATCCGAAAATTCTCTAAAATGACTTGATTTATCTTAAATGCTGGTCCAATTGGAGCAAATATTTTTCGGTGCCTAGACGATGCCAACATTAGAATTTGTGAGAACATTTGCGACTTGTTACCTGCACAGCGGGTGCAAACTAGCCGTTACACAAATATTGAATGTCGCTCCTCTGTGTTACAGTTCTAAGTATGCTCCGACCTTGAGCAATTAAATAGGTTTGCAAAGAAAAAGTACAGTGGGAGAAAGGGAGAACGGACGTTTTTTCAAAGTTACACTCCCATCGAGTATCCACGAGTGATTCCTTGTTTCAGACCTGCTTCGCACTCCCCATTACCTATCGAGGTAGACTCCTGGTCGGGGCACACCCCAAAAACCAAAAAGAGAGATCTCTCTAAAACTTGGCGGGCCAGAGAAGGTCACCGACGACCCACAAAATGAGCCACGTGGCACATTTTTAAACAACACTGACCTGATGGATGTTTGGCCGATCCATAGGTGTACCTACAAACCAAAAATCAAGCTGATTATTGATTTCAAAGCTTTGGATTGGAGCCACTTTCATAGGTTGATTTTAACCGTGGGAATTTTAGCATTTTGGACCATTAATTGGGTTACAAACATCACTAATCAGGATGATTTTTGGTTTGCAGGTCCACGAAGGGATTGGACAAACATCCATTCGGTCTGTACCAAGAATAGCTTCTCCCTTCACTGGTAGTTCATCTTTTGAACCACATTTCAAATCAACCATAAAGTACTTTATTCCCAGAAGTGAAAGGTTTACAACGATTGGGTGCTTCTACTGTTAACCCCTTAAAATGCATGCGTGTCCTGGTTCTATCATCATGATAACAAAAGTACACCACAAATGTGTTCCCACTCATTCTCTCTATATTCCACCTTCACTTTAAACCCACCACATCCCATTGCCTCATGTATGGTACAACATCTTCATCATCAGCAGCACAATCATCATATCATCATTAAATCACCATACCCCCTCTGGAGGGGAAAAAAAAAAAAATTTACTTTCGCTCATGGCGCATATGTCCCCTTGCCCTTCTTCACTCCCATTCAAACCAAGGAAAGATTCCTAATAACGCTCTGTATGGTGATCAACAAAAAGTTTTTATAGAAAGGATTTGTATATCAGAAGGTGTTGATACAGAAAAAGTTTTATGACATTTATATGCAAAAATCATTTCTAGAAAACTTATTCAAGGCAACCATGCAGAGCCTAACATTCTAAATTAACCCACAAAATCATGAACTGACTGACCTCCAAAATGCCCCCTTAGCTGATGCTCCTGCAGTCGTTGTTGTTGTTGCTGTTGCTGTTGCTGCTGTTGTGCACTCTCGGCATTGTGCCTGAGGCCCAATGTAAGTGACACAGATCCAAGACCCCCGATCTCAAGTCCGCTGTGGTGGTATGGAAGAAAACCCATCAAGCCCCCATCGACCCCAGCTGGAATCTGACACTCCAATCTTGAACGCTTCTCCTGATGCCACTTTTCAGGACTTTGTGAATTTGGAGCAGATCCCACTGCCGAGCATCCTGATTGCTTGTCAGACATCACATCGATTGTGAGTTTGTCAGACGATTGATTGCTGGTGTGCCCACCACTGCCGTCGGCAACTGGCTTCTCGGCTTTCTCATTCTTACGTGAATTGAGGTTCATTTCTGCAGAACCCTTTGTTTCAAGCATGTGTATTTCCTCGACCATGGGTTTCCATACACGCACTCGTGCATTAATGAACCAGTTTGATACCTGCATGAAACAATAAACAACCAGCATTGGTGTACACGCAAATCCATGCCCTATAAACCGTCCTAGTCTCCAATTATGCGCACCAAAGCCAAAGTTCCCGAGTAAGCAACTCGTGTAAACCATCTAATCCTATGCAGAATAACATTCTCCTGCACCAGATCTAGGTGGGCCCACATCACATAAATTTCAGATTGTGATGATCACCATGACTGTCTAGATTCACACAGAACAGATATAGAGGTGCCATCTAAAACTGCACCCCATCTTCTCACCACCGTACACACCTCATGCCATGTAATTTCAAAACCAATGGTGAAGGATCCTGAGCTGTACTATGCATACAGGAAAACGACATACCAACTACTATATGATATCATTTGTGGGTCCCACAGGTTACACCACTTGTTCATTACAAATATACTTTTAACAATGGCTTACAAAATAATCGTTAAATAACGGACATTATAATGGATTCGGACCTCCCCCATTACGTTATATACCATTTTAACGCTCAGAAAATAACGGCCGTTATTTTTCCATTATAACGAAAATAACGACTGCTATTTTCTGAGAAAGTTTGTGAACAAAACAACCATTTGTTTTTTAATTGAATATTTGAAATTCAAAATTTGAATTTTAGCGCCGTTTTTTTCCCCGTTATTTTCTGTTTTTGCCCGAGGGTTACAATTTGTTATAACGAAAAATGTAACGCCCCCAGTCCATTATACCATAACAACGGCCCCTTTTAAACCTCGACTCTAACAAGCAAGGATTTAAATTTCGGTTTCGGTAGCAATATCGGTGAGGTCGAAAACCGAAATTTCGGATGATATTTTCAAATTTCGGTAACCACCGAAACCGAAATTTCGGTGTTCCAACCGAAATTTAAATCCTTGCTAACAAGCCATGCATATGATAACAAAAGTTGGAAAAAAAAATTCCTTAGGCATTGCTCGACACAATGGGCATCACGCAAATAAATAGCCATCCATGTACATGGGGAGGTGAGCCCATACTACTTTCTGAAATATTCTCTTGTGAAATCATGTAGCTAGGCAACTACTTCCAATGAATTGATTGACAGCCCTTGATTTGCGTGATACACTTTGCATCAATCAATGCCTGAAGTAAAATTTTAGCCTCAGATTACCTGGTTTCGGGATAGACCTGTTTGAGTAGCTAACATATGCTTATCCGTGTCAGTTGGATACCTGAAAAAAAAATGAAATAACACACATCCACATATATCAAACTGCCATCTAGAGAGTGTGTGTGCCTTCGATTTAGAAAGGGAAAGAGACTAACGGGTGAAGGAAATGCTCGAACAACCAGGCTCTTAGAACAGCAACTGAACGTTCTGGGAGGCCTCTATGGGGTCTCCAGACGTGTTGTTGGCGTTCAAAGAAGCCCAGACTGTCCCCACCGCCCTTCTGGTTCTGGAGGCCCTGATCAATAAACCTTAGCCTTGGTGGTGTTGTCTCGCCTTTAGTACTACTAGTAACAGTGGTAGGGGACGGCAACTCCTCCCCCAAGGCCTTGCTTATGTGCCGGAGCTTATCTGATATGGCATTCTTCAAGCATCGGAAGTGCCTAGAGACGGTCTTCAAAGCTAAGGAGGTGTAGGGGGTGGCGGCACTGAGACCCACTACAGATTCAAAGGATGACACCACCATTTGCATCTGCTGGTGGTATTGCTTGTATTTTCTGCAAACCTATAAATAACACAACCAGAAGAAGCAATCACAAAAACGAGTTCCGGAACATTGAAATAGACAGGTTGATGCTACTAGAACATTTAACTTGCAGATTAAATTGTATGATAGATGCATGTATTGGGAATGAAAAAATTCTGCCAACAATACAGTGCAGCTTAAGATCAAATGATTTTGAAATTCAAAGTTCAATCAACAGCTTACATTATTTGGGCAATAAATTTCAAAGTAGCCTTCATTCAAGCACTTCACAAACAATAATTGCTAAATTTAAGATCAGTAAGTATAAACTGAACACAATAATTGCTAAAATTAAGATCAATAAAGATAAATTAAAGACAACTGCTAATTTAAGATGGTCGACACATGGAGATACTAAAAGATATAGTTGAACAGTTATGATGAACAATAGTTTAGCTACCGTGCTTGTTCAGCACCGAATGATCCTACAACGCTAATAAAAAGTAACATGGGCCGAGTCACTTGATAATTTTGATAGTGATGTTGGCAATACTGCAAACTTTATTGTCTGAATTGGGGCCTTCAATCAGCTCAGCATGACAACTAGTTGGCTTTTGAAGCTTGGTTTGGAAAAAACAGTAACCAAAAGGTAGTGCTGGATACTATTAATAGAAAAATCTAATCCCACTCAAGTGGTCCAGTATATTTGTGGACATGCTTCTCCATAATTTATCCACAAATATAAACAAAGGTGTTGGGAAGAAGGGAGAATAAGAATATGAAGAAATTCTGTCTTTTTCGGCAAGTCCAAAATGATGACGAAGTGGACCGGCCACATTTTCATGTTGCCAAGCCTTGATGATTAGGCACTACTCCATGTTATAGCTTATCTGTTTCTAAACCAATCAGATCATATTGCTAATAAAAATTATGAAACGTGAATCCTCTCTAATATGGGTCTAGGTCCCTAAATAGCATATGAGCAAGAAACAAGATATTTTAATTGGTAATAAAAATATATTGCTGAGGTTGACTCCTATTTGTCCAAACCACAAGTCATCTCATTTGCCTCTCCATAGGTATGAGACATACAAACATCTTGAACCATCTCAATGCTATCAAAATCTTAAAGAAGGCTTCAATTAATGATCCTCTGGGGAAATGTCAATCACCCGATGAAGCATGTTGAGAGTAATCTTCGGTTTGAATTGGATAATAATCCTAGTCGCAACCTTGAGGTGAATGGTAATCCTAATCTCATCACTATAACATCTTAACATAGCTAGGATGAAGAGCTTCAGTTTTGGTTATCACAAGGTTGGGCCAAATGTTACTAGAGACTTTCTTCTATTCTAAACTTGATAACCCAATTGATTGAATTCACATTAAACCCACATAATCTTCTATATGACTTACCTTTGTCCATAATCAAGCACCCCAAAAGGCCAAAAGTATTGGCAAACCATTTTTCAGGATTTGCCAAGTTTTATGATAAAAAATACCCACAAATAAGGTAACGATGGCCGTCATGAACGAGTCTACTAACAATGCAATCTCAGGATTTGACTTAGATATGCTAAACCCATTCAACTTCCACCACCTATGAAGATGTGGGAATTAATAAGCTACCTCCAAAGCATTGGATTCGAGTTCTCGCATTGCAAATTGCACACCAAGAATATTTCATAAATATAAATATCAAAATTCCACAGCTTGGAGGTGCAAAAGTCAAGTCCAATACCGTCAAAGTTCTTCAAATTTCTTTGTGCCAAATTAAACAGATGCAGAATACAAAAACAAAACAATGAATACTTACGACCCTAGATTGTTCTTTATTTGTTATCAGAGTACCAAATAGGTACACTGAAATCCCTCTTAACCCAACCTAGAACTGCAATTATGACCAGGCCAATGTTCCAAGACATGCCTATATCATCTACAAATAGTGGTCCAGCTGTGACACATAATATTTGTTTGGAAAGGACTGGAACACACAAAATGTTCACTGATTTAGAAAATGAAAGAATCATGGCTTGATAATTGAAGAAGGTTTGAGACCATAACTCCTACCAATACCAATTGACACGGGGACCTCTTACAAACATGCTAATAAGAAATATTTAGGAATTTCCTACAACTTCTACATTTGAACTGCAAATCTTTTGTTTTGGGATACAACCCACCTGAGAGATAAAAATAGTAGCAGATGTGGCAAGCAATGGAGGGACAGAATAGTCTGGAGATTTAGCCTCAACACTTGTTGCAAAAACCTGATTGGCTCATGCCGATTTCCCATAAAGATTCCAATACGGATCAAAGATGCGACTATCGTGACTACAATGAGTACACTTACAAGTACCACGTTTTATACTGGGGCCTCCCCATGAGTTTCTACCAGCTCCACGACCTCTACCACTTGTCCGACCACCATAACTGGTAAAGGTGCCTCTCCCCAAGATAGAAAAATTACTCAAAGCTACAAGAGCAGAATTATCAGTTGTTATAGCATTAGTGACAGAGAGGGAAACCCGTTGAACGCAGGTATAAACTTTCGTCAGCAATGAGAACACGTTGCTACTAAGGATTTGACCTTGCGCAAACTCAAATTCATCTTTTAGGCCAAAAAGAGACTTTGTAACTCGATACTCCAAGCGTTGGCTTTTCGCTAGATCTCCGGATTAGTAGTAATAAACTGATATACATTTAGCACATCAATTATTCCCTGCTGGCAAACATAATATTCACCAAGACTTTTATTACCTTGTTGCAGATTAAAGTACTCCTAAATAGTTGATACAATCGATTAAAATTCTTTACTCTAGAACACACCCCAAACTGTTTCCCATATTTACGTTTGTTTGTGGATCCATGCTATTCTACAATCAGGTCATGGTCTAAGGATTTTCTCGAGTCCACTCTTCTAATTATTGGCCTCCCTCAAAAGCTATTCAGTACTCAAATAATTGAGTTTCCCTATAGCTGTGAGGAAACTTTGTGCAAGTTTAGACCAAGGCACGTAATTACTCCGATTGAATTTAATGGAAGTCATATGAGACAAGTATGTCAAAAAAAGATAACATACTAAGGTTAGATTCATCACCAACCACTAGATCACAAGCACCTATACGTAGTTCTGAAAGTTACAATTCTCCTTAGATACTTACAATATACTCTAGAGAGCTCAAGATAAAAATCTAAACATCTACGATTTTCTTTAGAGAGCCCGAGAGAAAATCTAAACACATGATTTGCTTTGGAAAGCCCAAGAAAGAAGCTGATACCGATGATTAATTCATGACAAACTTGGGAACGTGTCATGTAGACCTTGAAAAATGTCTCTTACTAATTTAGAGAAATGTGTCATATCAACCCTTGAGATATGCATTACAACAACCTCGAGAAATGGTCACACTAGACCTCAAAAATGTGTCACAACAAACTTACAAAAATGTCATGGTAAATTACAAGAACCTGTAATTTGCCTTGGATACAAAATACACTATACTGCAGCAACTTCTCAACATCATACACATACACACATAGAGGCCAAGGTTATTTCTTCAAATTCGCATGAATCACCTCTTGTACATCCACACATACACACATAACGGCCAAGGTTATTTCTTCAAATATGCATGAATGACCTCTTGTACATCTACACATAGTATAGGTGGCATGAACTACCACAAAAGGGAAAAAAAAGATGGGAAAACCTATGGTAGACCCTAGGTTATTGTTTCTCACTACAAAGAAGGAAAGAAAGATAGAGAAAAAAGAAAGAATAAGAAAAAAAAAACCTTTATTAATGGATCATGTGCTCTGATACCATGTAAAGTAAATTGGAAGTTCTGGCCGTGATTTGTTATACCAGACGCATGGTCATGTACATGTCGAGGGCTATATAGATGCTGATTGGGTTGGCTCATCATCTGATAGGAGATCTACGACATGATATTTTACATGCCTTAGTGAGAACCTTGTGTTGTGGCGAAGTAAGAAACAAAGTGTGGTGGCTCGATTTAACACAGAAGCTGAGTATCCGACTATGGGTCACACTACTTGTAGGTTGACATGGTTGAGAAATCTTCTCCAAGAGATATGATTGGTAGTCGATCTCCCTAATCCTCTATTTTGTAATAATTAAGCGACTTTCCATCTAATCGTATTTTTCATGAGAGCACATTGAAATTGATTGTCACTTCATCAAAGAGTTGAAAATAGTGACATCTGTACTTCATATGTGAAGTCAAAACTTCAATTAGTTAATGTACTAACCAAGGCATTGAGTCGCATGATGAGTTATTTCATATGTCCTATAATTTGGGACCGTGGGTAAACTCACCAAATCACTTAATTGTTTTGTTCTCTTCTATTTTTTTTTTTTTTTGCATCTTTCACGATCTAACAATGAAGAAAAAAATTAGTAGAGGGTATGAAAACGGTGGTTTTTACTATATTGATGGTGGTGTCTAGTGTCCTTGAAATTCTGTTATTCATACCAAACTTTCTCCTCACCAGTGTTATAACCATCTTTGGATTGTCAATTGTGTCAACTTAAAAAGCATCATTTGTCTTTTTTCCCTCTAGGCTTGATAGTTGTGTATCTAGTCTTTTTTTACTTTTCATTATGATGTTTGGGGTACGTACGGTCAAGAAACCTTCATACAATGATTTTAACTACTTTATTAATTGTGGATGATTACTCCCAAATGACATGGATTTACTTAATGAAAGATAAATCCAAGTTTTTTATTTTTAAATTGTTCTATATGGAAGTGTAAACTCAATTTGGTATCTCTATCCGTGTTCTCCGTAGTAATAATGCCAAAGAATAGACTTTTACACTATTTCGAGATTATTTTGGCTATCATGGTTTGCTTAATCAGATATCTTATGCTAGTACATCTCAACAAAATAAGGTGGCCAAAAGGAAATATAGACGTGTGTGAAAAGTTTCCCATTCTTTGCTTTTCCAAATGAAAGTACCCATTAATCAGATACCTTTGTCAGTTCTCATTAGTAAAACTCCATTCTCAATTTTGTTTCCAAAAATGCAACTTGCTTCCATTCTCAATTTTCAATAACAATAGGATGTCTTCGTCATTTTGACTTTATTATTTGCCTTCGACATAAGATACTTCCGATTAGAAGCACATTTTATTGGACAGGATCACAAATTTTTCAGAGAAGCATGGTAGCTACGAAATAAATGAAATCATTCATAAGACAACAAAAATTTTATAATTTTTTTTGGTGAGGCCTAATGTTAACTTGACACATTATTCTAAAATTAGGCACCCATGTCAAACATGGTACTTATATGATACTTTAAGTTATACACCTTCAAAATATTCTTTGTTGATTTTATTGTCTACTCGTATTTTGCATATGGAAGCTACAAACTCCATGTGTGGTGATTATATGGCTGTTCAAAACTTTGCCCTCCATTAGTCACGTTAATAAGCTACTGCCTATGTTTACATAATCTCGCTCATTCTTCATTTATCGTGGTTGACCTATACAATCAGTAGAACAGTTTAAATACTATAAGTATTTGGTACTAATACACCATTTATGAATTGGATGTCTAAAATATTATTGATTTCTATCTATAATTTCTCGAGTTTATTATATATGTTACAAACTTCCAAGGAGGTAAATGGATTATAGTTGTGGGGAAGTACTCTTTGTTTTGGAGGGGCCATTTCCTTACTTGGTGCTTGCAACCATACTAACCGAAGAGAATGTCCAGAAATATCTCAAACCAGAGAGTTCATTTTTTATTCCCATTTTTGAAAGCTAATTTTATGAAAGCACTAATCCCATTTTTGCAAATAACAAATACTACTTTTTGGAGGACGAGCAACGAACAATATTTTGGCATTCTCTATATACTTTGTATGCATGAAGAAAATTAGAAAAGAAAGAACCTCCAGACGAAGGAAATGTCAACAAACTGATATAAGTAGCGAGCTATAAGAGATTAGAATGCCTAGACAAGGAATTTCTAAAGCATTTGAGACAATTTTTTACTTCAAGTAACTAGAACACAATGAACAAAATTAGTTACATCGCAATATTGGTATGGGAAATGGATATTACTAACCTCCTCCAGCATGTATGTGAGCTTTGCCTTCCTTTGTTGGAACTCAGGCTGAAAAGATTGACAAGATCGACTGCCAACTCCACCTTGACCACCAGTTTCATTAGAACTGTAAAACGAAGAAGAGGAGATACCTGAGTTCTTGTCCCGCACACCAACCTCATTTTCAGTATTCATGGGATCAGACGACTGGCTTACATCTCCGGAACCCTTCTTAGACAATTCACATGTTTTGACGAGTTTTGAGCCATTAACGCTGCAAAATTCATCCAAAAGCTGTTGGGCAGGCTTCAAGTACTTTGAACTCTTTAAAATTGTAGCATACCCAGTAAAGGGCCCAAGAGGACCTGTACATCCACGAGCATGCATAGAAGATCCCACAATGCCTTGAATGGGATTCGTATAACCTTTGTTACCAATGGATGATTTTAAATTCGAACATAAATAACCGATTTGTTAATCTTTGAATCATGAGGACCAGTACCAATTGTAGATTGTATATTTTCAGACCCAGATCTTTCTCCAAACTGAGCTACATGTAACTCGGAAGGAAGGTGCGAAGAAAGGGACAGAGATAGACCTTGTGCTGTAGAGTCACCCACAACAGTCCCGAATTCTCCTTCACTCTTGTTCACTGCAAAACCCAATTGTCCATTCCATTGATGATTACCCTCCATTGGTCTATGCATCCACTCGGCAGAATTAGAGAGCCGTGAAGCATTGGTCTGATTTGCATAAGTTGGAAGGAGATCAAGTTCATTCGCATCATCCATCCATGAACCATTACCAGTTTCTCTAACGTTTTGTTGTACAAGTGAAGCCATTTCAAACCCTTGGCTTCCCATGGTGGATGATGTCATAACTTCTAGAAGGGTATTTGGGTAAAATGAAGGAGAACTAAAGTGTGTTCCACCATACTGCTTTTGGCTATCTTGACTTGATATTTCACTGACTGGGTTAGTCAATGAAGAGTGTACATCTTGGTACCCATTGCAACCAGGCTTTAAAAACAATGGAGATGCAGAAAGATTGACCTCTTTCACAATGGTAGGTAAGATTCCCCCAACAAATAAAGGGCTCTGATTGCAAGCATTACTCCCTGATCCATTTGCATAATTCACAATCCAATCACAACTTTGCTGTGAACCAAGGTCTTTCCAATAACTAGCAGGGTTTTGTTGGACACTGACTTTGTGAGAACAATTAGCAAATGAACCATACTCAGGCCCTACCGACCTACTGGGTCGATCAGCACCCGATTCTTGATGCAAAACAAGATCTTTCTGAGCTAACAAAATATGGGCGTTCATGGGAAGATTGAGTGAGTCGGAAGACAGCATTGTCGGATCATACAATAAATCACAGTTCTTAACATTCCGAACTTGAATCAGATCTGGGTTTATTCCTGCATATCTAGATAACTGTCCCAAATGGTGGGGGAAATCGTGTACATGGTGTGTTTGTGTTGAATTTTGCTGAACTCTCAGCTTATCGCGACGACTTTGCTGTGCTACATGCGACTCAGGCCTAAAGTTGCTCATCCCCATCAGTGAATTCTCTAAGTTTGTCGTTGTCGGGTTCAAACATTCCGGATCAAATCTCTCAGACATGGGTGGTCCTTTTAATATTCAAAAACTAGTTGAAAACTTGAAATCGCCAGCTTCAAAGGAATAGAGGACGACCCTACTCATCCAAAAGAACACTAGACCAACCAATCCAAAACTCCAAACTCATCCAGTTTATCCAGGTAACAAGCATTCTAATCACAGACACCAATATCACTCAAAATCATCCCAACCACTTTCCTGCAAACCCATTCAACTTTATAACATCAACACCAATTAATTTAAAAAATTAAAATTAAAAACAAGCCAAACACCAAACTTTTTTTTTTGAAAGGTAAAATAGAGAATTTATAGAAGCACTTGGACATCAAACATCAAACTTTCTACATCTAAATTACCCAAGTAAGCAATGAAAGCAAAAGATGATCAGAAAACACAAATTCTACTACTAGGATTGCAGTGAGAAGTATGTTTTTACGAGAGAAGTACAATACTATATCAATCTTAACAATGGTAATAAATGAGAGACGAAAACAAACAACAGAAACAAAACCGACAGAGAAAATCCAATGAGATCACATGTGGTAGCGAAAGACAGAAACGGAAACAACAAAAGCGTGAAACAATGTCCATCGAAAGCAACTTCACATGACTTGCTTGGTGAAAAGACTTTGAAAGTTTTACTCTTTCTTTCTCTCTCTCTATTTACTTCTCTTTACTCCTTTCTCGTCGCTTTTGGTGTTTACGACTCCAAGTTCCTTCTTTTACGCGTTTCCGACCAAACACCTTCCCCTCTTAATCTCTCTCTGAAACTTTCCGCAATAGTGCAATTTTACTTCTGTCAGTAAAACTTCAACTAGAAGCAACTCACAAATCATAAAAAAAAGCCAAACGAAAGTCCCGAAAAGTGTTGAAAAGAGATAATGGACTACGAAAGTGATGATCTTTCAACAAGGATCTCGTTAACTACAGAAACCCTAACTTCGGAAGAGATAACGGCGTTACAGTTCCGATAATGGATAACGCTAGAAAAGCTCGAAGCTCTCGTGAAATCTCAACTTGGGAGAACTAGATCAAGCTGGAGCAGCTACGAGACGTGAAGAACGAAGGAAACTTGCATGTAAAACGAGTTTTAATATCTGAATCTGAGATTTGAAGGAACTTTCGCAACTGAATTCGTTTCATAGCGAAAGAAACTGAAGATTTCAATATCCAAGCGCCACAGTAAAAAAAATCGATGAGTTCTTCAACGATGGAGCAAAATTCATCTTTTAGAATAGAAAATTTATCGTGATCTTGAATGCAAAACGGAAATCCAGCTCAGAAAACGAAATCTTAACTATTTTCGCTGAAGAAAAGAATGATTTTTCATCAAATCGCCGACGAAATCTGAATTCGAGCTTTCTCCGACAAGAAATGTCACAAGTCCGACGGAATTTTACCGGATTTACGACAGAAATCCGTCGAGATCACGAAGTTCGGAGTTCAGACAATCGAGGGAGGCTCCAAAACAATAATGGCAAAACGATAATCACCGTTACCTTTAACGTCAATCGCAGTCAGCTTTAACGTCCCTTCGCCGTTAGCTTTCACGTAAAAAATCTCGCACGGTGAATCCCAAGAAAGAACTCAAGAAGTCCTCTTCGCTCCTTTTCTCCGCGTTATATAAAGGCAATGCAAGAGTGATTAACTTTAAAAGCGAGAGAAGTTAAGATTACCCTCCATCATATTTTAAATTACGGAAGTACCACTGAGTTTAAAAGGTCGGAGAGGGAAGTACCGTTGTACAAATGAGTGACCTACGTGGTCATAATACGAAAGACAGCTAAGAGATGACTAGAATATCCTCTCGACATTGCATATTGACGAAATTGCCATCAGAATCGATTAGCCTATAATAAAAAGGTCTTTAGCCGTACGTGTCAGTAATTGATTGGATGTATGCAAATCGTACATGTGAACAATATGACGTCATGTGCCGGTTGCACTTGCCGATCTAGGCGGGACCGCTCTGTGTGTCGACCGCCAGATCTTTTGCTTGGCAAGAATGGTTTCACCGATTATTGAGTAAAGCTTCGCTCACTGAATGCTGTGAGCGAAGCCGATCACAGCACACACTATGAGCCACGTGGCATTCTCTCAGAGAGATATTACCGTATGGATTTTTGGAAAATCACTAGGTGGACTTAAAACAAAAACAAAATCTGATCAGTGATCTCTAAACGTTGGATTGAAGTTATTTTCATGGGTTGACTTTAACCGTAGGAATTTGATCATTATTGAGCGTTTTTTTGGAGTAAATATCAAAAGGTTGTAAATCACTAATCAGGCTGAGTTTTGGTTTGCAGATCCATTGCGGGACTGGTCAAACATCCATACTGTCAGAGATCACTAAGAGTGTGCCACGTGGCTCGTATTTGAGCTGTGATCGGCTTCGCTCACATTATGCAGTGAGCTAAGGTTTACTCCCGAGTCCCGATTATTGATGGAAAAGGGAAAGCAGGTCAGAAATGTACGGTTAACTCAGTTGTTCTTCCGCTGTTTAAGCTCAGAGCCTCGGAAACACGAGTTTCGCTCGGATCTTTAGAGTTTAGACTTTAGTAGAACTTTGCTGACGGACCACTATACGAGCACGTGGCATATTCGTGGATCGATGACCGTAGGTGGACCTACAAACTAAAAGATCAGTGATTTCAAACCTATGAATCTTTGTACCCCAAATGATGGTCTATAATGCACGTTTAAAAAACAGACCCACGAAAATGACTCCAATCCAACGCTTAGAAATCACTGATCAGGCTAATTTTTGTTCTGTAAGGTATGGGCCATACATCCATAGGATCAGAAAAGTCAGAATATGCCAAGTCGCATATTGTAATGGGTCAGCAATTTTACTGACCTACACCGTTCAGCAAAGATCAACTGATCGGATCTTTGATCAGAGGTACCATAATGCACAAACAGCGACGGCCATTCAATCAATGATGGACGGCAGTGAAAATGCCTCACACTGTGCACCTGCCATTATTGCATCTTTACTGTTATGACGCCAAAACAGAGGCTTCACCGGACATCCATCCCCCACCACTGTCGGTGTACGCTAAAAGGCTCCAAACAAATTAATGTACATTTATGCCCTTTATCGATCTGCTGAGAAAATTTTCGCTTTTATTTTACTCCAACTCAAAACCCTAAATAAATTAATTAATTAAAAATAAATAATAAATAAATCAAATCCCGATCCTACCCCAAATTAAAGAAATTTCTTGAAGCGGCTGAAATTTAGAAGCAGTGATCATGTGGCCAATGATGTTGCGCCAAGTACACCAGCGTTAACCTGGCGCAAAATCATTACACTATACTTATGTGTACCTGGCGCAACATCATTGGTGCATGATGGCTGCTTCTAAATTTCGCCGGCTTCTAAAATTTTCTTCTCAAAGTAGACTAGCCAAGAGAAGAGAACCCCTGCCAAGTTCCAACAGGTCGTCCGAAAAAAGTATTTGGCTCGTTACGCTATGGAACGAGCCTTAACATTACATGCCCTATTAATCATTGAAATTTAATACGCTTATAGATGTTTGTACAAAAAAGAATTTACTGGCATATATGAGAGGAGAACTAGCCTCCACTCTTGGACAATCCATTCACTAACGCGTCCTTCACAACTTCCGTGAGACAATTATTATTGTATTGTGAATTTTTCTTTTGCCTGAGATTTAACATAGTAGAAACGATGGAGAGTCCGGGGACATACCTTACCTCGTAAATAACCGTGTGCCGTGTGTTATTTTCATCAATACTAACATATTAGGTCGACCTAGAAGCCAAGTGGATCCCAGACAAATCATCATTAATCCATGAGCACTTACAAGAGCGTTTGGGAATGGGAAGTAAAAGCATTTATACTTGTAGTAGAAGTTATTGGTTGATTTTTTACCTTCAAAAAAAGTCATAGAAATTAAAAGTGTCAGGAGGCTTTCTAAATTTTGAGAAGTAATTTCACTTCGGAGTTAAAAGTTTAAAATTTTAGCTTCAGTTTTAAGTTAGTTTTTTACTTTTCAAAAGTTAAAATATGAAACACCTCCAAACTAACTTTTAAACTTTTTGACTTATAAAAAACAACACGTTACTTCTTTATGTGTTGCCAAACACCCCCCGTAATGTGGCACCATAGTGCAACTTCTGATTCTGAGGCTAAAATAATAATTTCTAAGGAACATTAAACATTAAGCTATCCATACTATAGTTTGTCGTACAATGTTGTTGAACCAAAGCATCAAATTGCCCAAAGTTGCAGAATAATCCAAGTTGCATACCAATTTCCCTACAATCAAACATGCCGCCTTTGATTTATCTCATGTATACTAATTTAAAGCCAAAAACATGCATCACCTTCAATTGCTAGATCTTCAATGTTACAATCATCCCCTTCCCCTGAGTCCAAACTTTGAGGTGGCGTTTGGTAAATTAAGTTATCAGATCTAAAAGCTTTAAGTGCTTAAGATCTAGTAGCTTAATGACTTATGTCTGAATTAGGTTGTAGGGTGAAGGTCTTAAGTCTTAAAAATAAGTCAAGGGCATTGTGGGTATTTTGAAATATTTATTAGGATATTTTCATAAGTTTTTAAAAGAGAAAGCTTTGAAAAAAGGGCATTGTTAGTATTAAAAAAGAATCTAAGAATCTTTTTTAAAGATTCATTCACTTACCGCAATAAGTGAAGGCTCGGTCACTTTTTTGCCTTGAGTTTGGTGATAAGTGTTGAAATTAAGTTGTTTGACAAACGCAACTTAATCACTAAAATCACTTAATTTCAACTGAATCAGACTTATGGTCTGAAAAAAAAAGTTTTACCAAACGCCACCTGAGTGTCCTCAAAATTTACATCATATGACTTAAGACCATACAACTTTTTAGACTTACGAAGGACTGTGTTATTACGACAATATAATGATTTTCTAAATATGCCTTTTCTTTTTAAATATAAAAGGTCTTAAATTCTATACACAATTTATCACTGTGCTTCTCAAAAGGAACAGGATCCAAGGGCTCGTATTTTTTGCACTCGTAATTTCACTTGGCTTCTCGAGTGTGGATTCAAGAATCCTAATATGTTATGTCAAAGATTGATGGTGGTAGAGTACTTTACATGAAGGCATGACACTGCGGCTGAATTTTTACATAGAAATATGGAAACCCTAGTTTTATTTTTGAGTTATATAAACTTCGGTTGATCAAAGATGAATGTTCATTGTACTGCAAGTGTTTCTTTTGCTTCAAAACATAGTGTGTATCTGTGGACAGCTTACATTAATCTTGAAGGAACTATGTAAATCTCTATGTTGTGTGTTTGCGTCTTTGTCGTTTATTATTCTTTTTCTTCCAGCAAATCCAAGGGCGGATGCTTTGGCAAAAAGTTAATGCTATAACCCTAACAATCACCGTCGGATTCTCAAAATCTACGCCTAAAAAGATGAATAAAATTACGAGTGCAAAAAGGTGAGTCCTCGGATCACGACTCTTATAAAAACAAATTCAACGATGTGAACTGTTGCTTGACTAATGATATGAGCATGAAGGCTAGTCCTAGAACTGCAGGTCACCCACTAGCAATGAGTCCGAGTTTGATGCCTCCTTGGGGACTTCAAAATTTGAAGTCACCTTCCCAAAATGCCGGGTGGAGTACGCTTTAGGGCCCACTGGCCTTTAGGAGGTTTGATTCATCCACACATCAAAATTCAGTTTAATCGGTGATTTCTAGTGGTTGGATTTAGCTTATTTTAATAGCCCATGTAATTTTTATTAATTTGATTTGAGCATTGTTTTTTAGATGCTAATTAATAACGGTTAGAAATCATGGATCAAGCAGATATTTGGTATGTAGGTCCAACAAGAGTTGCACCAAACATCCATAACGTCAGTGGGTCCTAAGGTGAGCTCCGCGTGGCATTTTTTTGGAGGGGGGCCAGGGGTACAGCAAATATTTTTTTCCACTAGCAATGATAAATGTCATAAAGACAAGTAGGTACCTACTACCTACTATAAATGAACCGATTCTATACCTATTATAAAGGGACCTCATCACCTCGGTACAGTGGGCCAGGGGCGAGGGTGAGATCCACCATTTAATGGGTCCCAATCGGAAAAAAAAAATGGAATTGCTTATCATTTGATGGTGCCCATTTAATATATTTTACACCAAAAAACTTTAGACATAGGTTTAATGAGGATGACCACATGATCAATCACGTTTGATGGTGATAAAAGTATGATTAGTCCAAGAAAAGTACAAAATTACCTATAATCATCATTTTGATAAGCTTAGTTTTTACATAGAAGATCTCCTAAAGATCGTCACCCCCCCATGCATACTTACGAAGACCATCTTTTGCGGGTGTCTAACAAAGATCCAAGATTACCAACTACATTTGAATGGTCAATCAAGATTAATGGTCTTGTGTATCAACCCCTTTGTTATCATCATCATTTAGGTCTTACCCCAAATCTTTGTGGCGGGGCAATGTATGTGAGTGGCTGAGATCCACCGTTCATCTGGGGTATAAGATCTCGGCCATGCTTTGTGAAGCCGATAAGAGAGTGGATAAGTGGGGAGACAATTTCCCTTTTTGTAGAGTTTTAATGGTTAAACGGACTGGGGGCATTACCGTTGAAATGGCCGTTAAAACGGATTGAAACAACCAGGGGCAAAAATGAAAAAATTGGAATTTAACGCAAAAAAAAAAAAAAAAATAGAAAAAATGGTGCTGAAATTCAAATTTTGAAAATTTAAAAAAAAAATATAATTTAACAGAAATTTAACAGAATTAAACGGATTTAACAGTCATTTTTTCACAAAAATTTTCATATGTTTAAACGATTTTAACGACCGTTAAAACAAAAAAATAGCCGTTAAATTCAAAAGCTTTAAAACGTGTTTAAAACCATGATACTAACAATAGACAAAAATAGCCGGCGCATGTTAGTAGAGAATACAACTATAAACAAGCCTAAGCTTTAATGTAAGGGTACTAATCTTATCAAGATGGATGAGACCAGTGAGCCAAGGGGAACGGTTGAATTCATTGTACGATCTAGCTAGAAAGCCATTAAGGACTAGCAATATATATAAAGAGTGAAAAGACACTAGGAGATTACCATTATGATCTCATATGAAACCTCCACCACTAGCAATATGTATAAAATTGGGTGAATAGGTTCATTTGTTGGCTAGGTCATTAAATGTTCTTCTCCTTGCGTATTTTTTTTATCTAGGCGTCAAGGCACCTAAAAACACTACGGGACTCCCTCTTAAAGATCTATGACCATATGGAAGTTTGAAACATCCCTAGGTGGACACGACCAAAAATCAACCACATTGGTGATTTCCAACAATTGGATTTGAATTAATTTAATGGATTGGAATTGCCTTTGGGGTAATGAGATTCAATGCTTAGAAAACAACAATTAAGTTGATTTTTGATCTGGAGGTCCAATTAAGAATGTTTCAAACATCTATCCGATCATAGATCTTTAAGAGTATGACATCCGGCATTTTTAAGTGCATTTAATTAATGTAGGTGGCCAATAAGTGCATTGGTAAGGTTGTGTTGAAAACTAAGATCCAACTGCGTGGATCTCTCGAATCCAACAGTCAAATCGCCTCAACCGCATATTTTTGTCCGGGTCAGGCTCAAGTTACCGCCCTAAAATGACAGGCTCATTACAGGACATAATATGAGCTAGGTGGCACATTATTAGAGGACTCTGACTGTCTGGATGTTTGGCGAATCCTTAAGTGGACCTACAAACCAAAAATCAGCCTGATTAGTGATTTATAGACGTTGGATTGGACTTATTTTCATGGGTTAATCTCAACTGTAGAATTTGAGCAGTATTTGAGGTATAATGATCCGACGCCTAGAAATCACTAATCAGGCTTATTTTTTTATTTGTAGGTCTACCTAGGGATTGGACAAACACCCATACGGTCAGAGTCCTCTAATAGTGTGCCACGTGGCTCATATTGCGTCCTGTAACCGAAGCCTGTCATTTTAGGGCGGTAACCGGAGCCCGACCCTTTTGAATAACTGGGACAACGGTTAATAACGGCTAGTAATCTAAAATGGAGGGGTAATCGTGGAATTTTAGCGGGAAAAATGAACAAAATCTTCTCGGGAAGACTCCACCTGCCATCGACTGGACGCGGTTGGATTACAGCTCCTTAATTAATTAAAACTGCAAAGAGAACAATCTCCACTTGATGACAATACATATCTGCTCACCTCATCTCATCACGTCACTACAGAACCCCCGGACCTGCTAACCTATCTAAGTTCCTATACCACCTCCTTTTCTTCCCTATTATTTTATTTTATAGGGGCAGAAGTCACAATTGTACTCGATTCTCTTTGAAATAACGGAAATGCCACTAACATCTTTTGTTGGACTGAATTGCCATCCGCGTTAAGATCCATCCAACTGACTTCCATTTCTAAAGTTTTCCAAAATCTCCTATAATGCCTTGTTGCATTTCCTTTCAAATCCGCTTACCCTTCACTGTTCGCCTGGAGGGTGATTTTTAGCCATCGGATTTGTGCCCATTTTACCCATGGGCTTCGTGAACAGGCTGCCTATGACCCATTTTTGGTGCGTACTTGCACCAAGAGTTGGACCAGATATTCACGGGTCAGTGAACCGAGGAGAGAGTTCGCAGTTTGAGGGATTTCTGTATCAGACTCTTTCCTTTCGGTTCTTGGGTTTTTCTGGTAATTTAGAAGCAAGAAAAGGGCATAAAAATCCATGATTTTGTAGGATTGATTCCCAGATCTCCTTTGACGCATCATGCTGTTGATGATATAAAAGAATCTCCCAAGGTGGACCCTCTTAAAGAATATCTAGGTTCTTTGCTTGATGACCACAGAATTAGGAATAGTGTGGATCGCTAAATACAACGGTGGTTGTAAGTGCTGAGTTGGCATTCATTGGATTCACTTTTTGCGAAAGCATTGTCATCGTTGGATTCTCGGAATCCAAGTGCAATTATTAGTGCAGAAAAGTTTGCCCCACGAGCCTCATCCATAGAGTTTTTTACCTTTTTTTTTTTTTTTGTGTGTGCTTGTGTGTTTTCTTGAGTAAACCTTGGATGACACTTGCAGCCAATATGAGCCACGTAGCACATTCTTACAAATTCCAACGGTTAAAATAAACCCATGAAAGTAACTTCAATCCAACGCTTATAAATCAATGATCAGGTGCCAAACATCCATACTGTTAGTGTCCTCTTAAGAATTTGCCACGTGATTCATATTGGCTCTGGTTTTCTTTTGTAAGAAGTTGGGTGAAGATCGAAGCCAGAGCATGGTATATTATTATTTTATTAACGATGAGTAAACAACCCACGTTTGGAAATGGCCCCACATGACGTGCGAGTTGCACCGTAAGATTATATCTCAATGAGGAGGAGTTGTACCAAGTCCCTTTCTTTTAGCCCCATAAAAATGGCCCGGGCTAAGCCAAGAGTTAACCCTAATGGCTTGGCTATGGTTCCTAGCTTATAATGTCCTTGATGGTTGGTCTGGATCACAGTCGGGCCGGATTGATTGAGTCCTCGATCCTGCGACGTCTCGCAATATCTCATTCCTGTATTGAGACTGCTCTAATTCCCATTCCCTACTAGCACCAATTGATCATTGAAGGCTTCAAAGCCCACAATGCCATCCTCAGGCCGTAACCTGAACATGGGGTGTTACGCAATTTAATAGGAGCAAACCTGAGCTTATAAGCAACTGGGATAGCTCACTCCGTCCAACCCGGTCCTTGAGTTGTGCATAGCACATAACCATCATCCACATCACTATAAGCTTCCAGGCCAGAAGGACCCCACAATGCAGGCTCACCAGCTCCCACCACTATCCTAGGTCATGTCCTATGCCAAGAGATCCCCATAGCATTTCCTTCAGGATGCCTAAGCCCCAGCCCTAAGTCTCCTTAGGGATGCCTTTGCAATGGCCACAACACTTAGCTATTGGCAGGGGCCCTCCTTAAAAAGGATGCCAAGCATTTAGTGCCTTGTCATAAGAAATTGTTGAAACGTGAGATCAATCACACTGAGCCTTTGTTTCATGGATGAACGCTATAAGATCGTCACAAACATTCACAACCAAGAATATGTCACACTCAATAATGAAGAACAAAGAGAGAAAAGAGTACATAAAAAGAAAACCAAAATTTCTCACATTTTCTCTGTTTCACCATTCCATAATGAAGAAGAAAGAGAGAAAAGAGTATATACAAAGTGTTGCTAGCTTGGCGCTGACAACCACTATTGGATTCTTGAAATCCATGGCAGAGCACACGAGAGGGGTCACAAAAAAGGGGGTCCCCTGAGTCCGATAGGATTGCTTGCTTTACACTCCACTGGAAAAAGATTTCAACTAGCTAGAACTCAAAAAGGCTATCTAAAGTGAATTACATTCAATGTGCCATCCTAAATAAACCCAATTAAAACTCTTAAGGGCGTGTTGCTGACAACCACCGTTGGATTCTTGAAATCCATGGCAGAGCAAATGAAACCGAGAGGGGTCACAAAAAAGGAGGTCCCCTGAGTCCGATAGGATTGCTTGCTTAACACTCCAGTGGAAAAAGATTTCAACTAGCTAGAACTCAAAAAGGCCATCCTAAATAAACCCAATTAAAACTCTTAAGGGCGTGTTTGATTGCCAAGTGGGAAAATTGCATTTTCCTAGGTAAAATACAACTCTCTTGTTAAATAGCCATTTGAATCTGTATAATTTTCCCTACCGAGCTATTTAAATCTGGATAATTTTTCCCACTAAATCTGGAATTCATTTCCCACGTAGATAGGTGAGAATTCATTTCCACCTGAAAATACGCCTTTATTTTCTCACATGATTGAAATATGTGTTCTCTCAGTTGCAATTAATCAGCCATTTAAGTCATTTCTAAGATGTATTCTCTCGGGAAAATTTTCTGTGCAATTAAACACGCCCTTAATTCATTAATTTATTGATAAACTTTTTGTCAATAAGTAATCTGTATTGTGCGTGGATCCCACAAACATCACTTTGACACGCATTGGAGAGTCCCCTGTGATTCTCTCCTTTTAAGAGTCGAAGGTGAACCCCACTTGGCTACCCAAGATTGAGAGTCATAGCTGACTCTCTGTTCGTCATGCTGCGTTGAGATTTTAATCTGGAAAATTTTGGAAATGATAATTCCTTCGTGAAGATGTTTGCAACTTGTTCCTCCATATTGATTAGTAAAAAGCTGATATCACCATTCAACACCTTCCCCTGAATGAAGCATGATGCACTGCAATGTGTTTTATACGAACGCTAAATCCTCCACTAGGCCATAAGATATA
This sequence comes from Euptelea pleiosperma, assembly GCA_035048495.1. NCBI lineage: Eukaryota > Viridiplantae > Streptophyta > Magnoliopsida > Ranunculales > Eupteleaceae > Euptelea > Euptelea pleiosperma. The sequence continues at coordinate 35,676,664 of CM068540.1, read as the reverse complement.
TACTTCCTTATCACACCGATCTACCTCTAAACCAAGGAAGCACTTAAGCTCCTCGAGCTTCTTGATCATCTCAAATCTTAATACACGACTCTCCCGGATTTGAACAATCTCCTCCAGTGATGATACAATCATCTAGGTATATAAGCACTACAATGATGCACTACCCATTCTTTAGCTTCATGAACAAACTACTGTGTTACTACATAACTACTAAAAAACTAAGAACTCGATATCATACCATGCTCATGGTGCTTGTTTGGACAACATGAAGGAGTTCTCATTTGGACCACATTACCGTAGAAGCTGATGCCAAAGGGCTAGTAGATCTTCTTGTTGCGGACTCTACCCACCTGTGGAATGGAAGGATACTATTGAATCACGTAAATTTGTTGCGTCTTTTTATTATCTCTATTTTGTTGGTTCCATAGTTGATGAGTGTTTTTTTTACAAATGTTGACTAGGGCATTACCCAAGTGGCTATCCAGAGGGTATTTTATCAGATGGATGGACCGGATTTGCTGGATAAGCATCCACATGGTAAGAGAAGGGGTCCCCGTCCATAAAAGACGTTTGGACGGTCGATCAAAAGGTCTTTTTGCCCATTACGCTACAACTAGACCATATTTTTCGTATTTCATGGGTTAGGCGGAAGCTGCTGCAGTCTGCCCAAATTGTAGGTAAGCTGTTTTTTGGTCTAAGAGGTTTCCTCATGGGTTCGGCCGGGCTACTAATTGGACAATCTAGATTGTCAAGAATGTGCAATTTTTATGGGAGGGAAAAGTGAAACTATAAATGGGCTGGACTAATTCGATGGGCTGGGCTTAATTAACCTGCTAGATAAGTGGATCAGGCTTGTGCGAAACTTTTAACGTAAATAGTTCAATCCCGTTTGAAACCTGACTCAGCTCATTATACATATGCTAGGCTTTTCCCAAAACTATTTAGGCCCATCACTGACCAGGGCCACCGGCACCAGGCTAGGTTGGGGCTGTGGATTTACGTGAATTTATGAATTTAAAAAAAAATATATATTTTTAGAGCCGAACTTTTCATAGAGTAGATAAAATTCGCCTTGTTTTATAAGGAAACGTATTATACAGATATTTTACAATATTATACATGAATTTTCTGTATTATTAAAAATTGTTTTAAATGCCAAAAATTGTACATTTTTTTATGATATTTTACTTTTTGACGAATTTTTGAAGGACGTTTCGAATGAAACCGGCACATTTACAACCTAGGGACAAGGTATTTTGGATGGCTCGCACATTATGTGCCACATGGAGGTTTATTTGGCAATGGATCCACGTGGGTATGCCCTTGTCCACATCACACCCATGTCCTTCCATGTGTTGTGCTCTACACTGCAAACAATGTAATTAAAAAAAAATTCAATGAAAAACATAAATATTTTGCCACATGGCAGAGGCATATGGGCTGAATAAGTAGTCACTCACCGTTGTACTCTCTTCAGCCAAAGGAACTTGAACCGGTGGTCCAACCGGTTTGACAGTCGAACCACTGCTTTTGAAAAAACCGCCGGCTCTTTTGAAAATTCAGCTTCATCATAAACCGTACCGATATTTAATGAAAATCTGGTCAGACTGTCGGTCCGGTCCGATTTTTAACATCGAGATATAACAATCTTGATAGAAATGATTCGATCCTGGAACTATTTAATTTTTTTTCCTGGATGGAAATAGAAGAATAAGGATTGTACTTCACAGGTAGGGACCCACCATATGGAGTCCCAACCCAACAGATGAGAAAATTTTTGAAGCGGTGGAATTTTGGATCAAAGGGTGATGTTACATTAATCAATCAAGACCACATATTAAGGGGAGTCAAAATCACTTTTAGAAATAACCTTTTAAAACATGTGGACCCCACTTCAACATGTGAGACTTCTAAAATTTTCCCCATCTGAAATCTAGTTGGGCTTTCAGACCTGTCACATAGAGCGTCAATGCGTGCGTTAGTCCTGCATGTATTTATCGACTGTGGACTCTATGAAATGTCCTTGTTGACTTTTATTTTACGTGGTTAGACCAAGGTTTAAAACTTAAAAGGGACCGTTAACGGTATAACGGTCTGGGGGTGTTACCGTTTTTTCTGTTATAACGGCTGTTATAACAAAAAAAAACACTCAGGGGCAAAAACGGAAAAATGAAAAATAATGAAAAAAATGGCGCTGAAATTCAAATTTTGAATTTCAAATTTTCAATACGGAAAAAAAAAGCCGTTTTTCATATTTTTCCATAAAATAACGGTTGTTATTTTCATTATAACGGAAAAATAATGTCCGTTATTTTCTGGGCGTTTTAACGGTGCGTAATGTAACGGGGTAGGTCCAAATCCATTATAACGGCCGATTTTTAAACCTTGGATTAGACTTCAGTAACCACCTAAAAAATAAAGGCAACAATGACCTTTGTTCGAGCCCGATTTGGAGTCCGTCTTGTATAGGACCAATCCTCAAAATGTCACAGGTCATATTCTTTCAGGACTACTGACCCGTGAATATGTTTGGCTCACCCCATAGTGGACTTACACGACCAAAATCAGCCTGAATGATGATTTCTAGCTGTTGGTTTTTCATTTTTATTTTTTCGTTATGGGCTTAATGAACATGCCTATAGATTAGCTCCAACTACATGAAGCCCATGACAAAAGAATGCTCAAATCCAATGACAATAAATTATGTTGTTTTTTGGTGTGTAGGCCCACCAAAGAGGTGGACAAACATTCATGGGTCAGTTGACCGAAAGTGTGTATCGTCTGGCATTTTGGGAGGGTCATATCAACCTTTGTATAAGATTAGGTCCATCCCCGGTCTGTATGGGGATGGTGAGGCCCACCACCACCTCCACCCCATGCCATGTGGCACACACTCTTTCAAGTCCACTGACGCCTTGAATGTTTGGCCCACTCCTTGGTCTTGCATCTTGGTGGACCTGCATACCAAAAAGAGGCTAATTAGTGTGTGTATATACTTGATGACAATACAATAGGTATACTTGTGTTAGGAAAATCATTCATTACAAAGTCTTCTTGAACGAGTAAACCTTCGATGACACCGACTGCTGTCAATATGAGCCACGTGTCACATTCTTAAGAGGACACTGACCATATGGATTTTTTGGCCAATCACCAGGTGGACCTACAAACCAAAAAATAAAAAATAAAAACTGATCAGTGATTTCTAAGCGTTGGATTGAAGTTATTTGAGCATTATTGGGGTACAAAGATCCAAAGGTTTTCTAAACAAGTGGTTGCTGGTAAAATTGAGAATTCAAATATTTTCAGGCTTGAGCTTTGACTATGGGCCAAAGATGACAGCCAAAGCACGTCCTGGGCTGGGTCGGCCCACTGACAGCTTCACTCCACTTGTGTCGCTTGTGCAACACGGCAGCTGCTCGAATGTTAGTTAGACCCGTACCGTCTTTGGGGCCTACCAAACAGCACGCACAGAAATGTATAATTCAGATTGGGGTGAAAAAACATTATTTTGGAGTCTTCGGACCACAGTCGCTCTCAGTAAGAGTTGCACAACTTTGAATTTGGTGCAGCAAATGTGGGAATGCATGTCTGCTACCACGTGTGTGGAACTTTTTCAAAGGAAAGCCGACTAGTTAAACCCACGGAAGATTTGGTTTTCACTTGCAAGACCAATAACGAGTTGGTCTTCTTGGGAAAATTTATTTGCACCGCATAAATTGTACAAGCACCCCTAGTAAAACTTCGCTGACTGCCCCCGATGACCGCCCACACTATGAGCCACATGGCACACTTTTACAGGACACTGATCGTATGGATGTTAGGCAAATTCCTAAAAAAGCTACGCACACCTACACCGTAAGAACAAATGGTCTACAGCCACTCCACTACCTACACAAACAAAGCGGACAATGATCCATAACCGTAATCTCTCTCCTCCAGAGGAAGTTCATACCCGCACCGCACACCATTACGTGATGCTATTGGTCAAACAATGCGTGTTATAAAATAGAAGGCTGAGCCCCTTCAAGAGGGAACATTGAAAATGACTCATCCCTACCACCTCAAATAAAAAAGGTATTAATTATCACATTAAACCCTATAGAGAGGGTAAGGTCCCAGGTAGATATGTCTCCCAATTAATCAGTCTTTACGACAAGTATTAAACGTGCGGATAAGTCCTTGTTTATTTTGTCAACGCGCGTGGTCATAGATGCTGTCTAGAACTTTGATGATGGACCACAATATGAGCCACGTGGCATATTTTTATTGATTTATGACCTAATGTATGATTGGCCCAACCCTTGGTGGACTGATGATGACAGACCCAAAAATTAGCCTGATTACTTATTTCCAAGCGTTGGGTTGATTTTTAAGCGTGATTTCGAGCATCGGTTGAGGTACCAAGATCCAAAGGATTGACGGTGGTCTCTAAAAAGCTGTCACGTGGCTCAAAGTATGGTCCGTCGTCGACGTTCTATTCATAGATGCGAGACCCACCTTTGCATGGACCAGATCTTCTATGACAAAGTTGACTTATATAATGATACCTCCATTACCAAAGTTTTAATCATAGAAGCTCAAGGGTATAGAGTATAGACTTGACCTACGTGGCACACTCTTAGTGGACGCTAACCGTATGGGTGATTTCTATGCGATTCGATTGAAGTTATTTTCATGGGTTGATTTAAACGTACCGTAGGAATTTGAGCATTATTGAGCATTATTTGGGAGCAAAGATCCAAATGTTGTAAATCACTAATGAGACTGATTTTTGGTTTATAGGTCCACCGAGGGACTAGCCAAACATCCATACAGTCAAATTCCACTAAGAATGTGCCATGTGGCTCGTATTTTGCATTGTGACAGAAGCTTTACTCCCTACCGTTGCAAGGCTCCACAGACCAGATCTTCTACGAAAAAGTTGACTTTTTAAAACGATCTTACCCCGTCGTTTGTTTTTCTTTTACAAAACCAGTCGCGTTGGGAAAAACCATCCCTTGTGTAAGGCCGCAGATCTCGTCATTTGGTTGTACGAAGCTCAATCAGCTGTGCTCGATGTCTCAAGGGCTCTTTAGCTATTTACTTGGTCATCACCGTTTCAGAATTGAAGGAAAGATTTGTGGGAAAGATAATTTTCCACGATTGAATGTCTCTTTTAGATTATATTAGAGCCATTCAGGCCGTCTCGATACAAGTTGAGTCCTAAAAGTAGTCTAAGGCTATGATACCCGGATATTTCAAAATGAGTGTCGTATCCAGATCGGATACTTCCATTTTAAGTGCAAATGCCGCATCTTCCCCGTATCAGTCCCGTGTCCTTACCGTATCTAAGTAACATACGCCTAAGGCAAAAACTCTATATAAGATTTTTTTTTATATTTAATATATAAATATATATGGTATTAATTAAAAATTAAACTTTCTGTATTATTAGAAATTTATATATAAAAACTATTATAAATAATAAAAGACTACGGAAAAAAATTTAGATGCAGAGGACTCTCGTAGCCCTACATAGATCATTTTTTGGGCCTAATGACAGCGTGGATGTTCAGCACACCTATTGGTGGATAAACACACTAAAAATCAGCTTGATCGATGATTTCTAGTCATTGGATTTACTACCCAAAAAACATACTTAAATCCAACGGTGCTAGAACCATGTCCTAAAAAATACTAAAATCTATGGTTAGAGATAATCAATCAGGTTGATATTTGGTTTGTACATCGAATAAGGGGTGGGCTAAAACTCTACGTGGTTAGTGGGACCTGGGCTGGGGGTCTTCTCTCACCAAGGGGCCTTCGGCAACTGCCTTAATGGCCTTAAGGTAGAGGCGGACCTGTCTCCCCATTGGACTTTTGACAGAGCTCTTGGCATAAGCATCAAGATCTACATTGCAGCAAATGGGGCAAAGTGACTGAAAATGAGGTTTCTCTAATCCAGGAGAATCTACATGCATAGATTTGTCATTCGGGAAAAATCATAGGACATCAATAATTCATACGATGAGACATTCACACTAAAATGAGCGTAACTTTGTCATACAAACTCTGATAGAGATGATTCTTGAATTGTTGAAAAGAGATCAAGGAGACGTACGCGCTCGCTTGACCCCTTTTGAGACCGTTTTTCCTCAAAATTATGGTCAAAGTTATACTCTAATTATAGAATCTTTGACCGAGAATATTTACAGAGCCACAAAGATTCTACAAATGCTCCAAGAGAGTTTTGATGCACTTGTACTTCTGAATTCAAATAAGAAAAAAATTTCTACTTCCTATTTTGGACTTACTATAAATAGAATTAAAGTAAGCATCGCCCTAATTGATTTAGGAAAACACTAATATTATATAAGAAGTTGTTAGGTTATATTGAAGACAAATTAACACGAAAAGAATATTATTTCTAATATTTTCTGTTGTTCTCGGTTATTTCTTAATTATTGTTTAGCATCCGAGTAGCACAAATTAAAAGGATTGATTCCTCTTCCGCTAATTGAATCACTATGGCCCCATCACTAGTCTGTTTGTCATTAACAATTTTTATCGAAGCTTTTTTTTCCCCTTAAAATGGTATACTTGCATTGGTGATCTTGGTGATGACATTTACAGTGGAGAGGGCCAGTAGTGTTGGTGGTGGTGGTGGTTATATGGAGAGAGAGAGATGAGATGGCCATGGCAAGGTTTAAAAAACGGCTGTTATAACAAAAATAATGGCCGTTATAAGGACCGTTATTTTCTGAAAAATTTTGTGAAAAAAAAATGGGCGTTATTTTCATTTTTTCCATTTTTGAAATTTTGAAATTCAAAATTTGAATTTCAGCGCCATTTTTTCTGTTATTTTCCATTATATTCTATTTTTTCCGTTTTTGCCCCTGAGCATTGTTTTCATTATAACGGAAAAAACGGTAACACCCCCAATCCGAACCTTGGGCGATGGTTGTGGGGGCAGTGCTGATGGCAGCAGCAACATGAAAAGGATGATCATGGTGTTTGAAAAGTTTAAGAGAGAGGAAATTAAGAGAAAGAAAGTAAAGGACAAATAGTCTTTTTGTACCAGTTGTGACGGCAGACGAACACATAAACCATATCTGTGAGTTTCTAGTGAGTCAACAACGATCAAGTCCGGTCAAATGGGGTGCTCCTATAGTTTGAAAGATCAAAGGAGGCAATAAATCAAAGGAGGCAATAATAAAAAAAAATATGGAGACTTAGCTTAATTGGAAAATAAAATAAATGAACCATTTCTTCAAATTCCCGACCAATATCCACATGGCCAAGCCGTAGCTGGACAGCTATGCTCGATGGATAATGGCCGCATACTTATGTAATAAAAAAAATAAAAAAAAAATAGCACTATCATTGTCGTTGTTTGCGTGTTCAAACCATTGGATGGTCTTTGGAATTTGGGTGGTGGCTTTGGGATTCATACGTGGTCTTTGCAAGTTGTGAGGTAGGAATCTCGATGACCATTAATTGTTTGCACAGTTGCACTTTGGGATGACATGCTACAGTATCATCTTAAGGACGATGCTAACACTTCTCTACGTAAGATAATACCCTTTTAGGTAATACCCTTTCAATGGCCATTGTATTATTCAAATGTAAGAAATTTTAAGGGTATTTTTGACATATACCCCCATGTTATATTTTTGGATTTTAGCTTTTTTTTTTTTTTTTTTTTAAATACGTAACAAAGTACGCACCACATGATGAGGATGATCTCCTCACCATATAGATCACCCCAACAAAAAAAATCAGTCCATTCTGAAAATTTTAGCCCCATCAAATGTGGTTTTCAAGTTGGCGGTAAAAATATACGATCCATAATTCTTCAACTTCTAAACCAGTCTATAAACATCACATCGGAATGATTTGAATTTTTATGACCATCCTTGCCAAAAATCATCCCATTCCAAAGCTTCTAATTTATATATTGGCCTGCGCCAATTTTTTGTTGTCGAATTTGTTGTCCCCCGATCCTGACTTATATATATTGTGGCAGTTGACTCAGACGCAGTCAATGGCTACCACCCAATCGATCTCCAAGATTTAAAAAAAAAAAAAAAATACAGCATTATTGGATGATCTCGTCTAATTTGATCGAATCTGCTTGGTGGGACCATAGAATAGTGGTTCCCGATTCCCGCCCAATATTGTATTTACCATTTTCCCTTTAAAATACTTTACGGTAATGTTAGTTGCTCCCCCACAAAATGTGAGGGCAACCCGACCTGCTGAGAGCACCCCACTTAGATTTCAAACTCTGAGAGGGCACCCTTCCCCCATTTCAGCACAAGAGAGTAACGACTAAAACTTCTGTCGCAACATGTTTGACCGAAGCCAGTTACAACCCACACTAGGAATCACGGGGCACACTCTTAGTGGACGATTACCGTATGAATGTTTGGCCAGTCCCTCGGTGGACCTGCAAACCAAAAAGCAGCCTGATTAGTGATTTACAACCTTTGGATCTTTACTCCCAAATAACACTCAATGATGCTCAGATTCCTACGGTTAAAATCAACCCCCTGAAAATGACTTCAATCCAACACTTTGAATTTACCAATCAGGCTGATTTTTGGTTGTAGATCCATCGAGGGACTGGCCAAACATCTATACGGTCAGCATCCACTAAGAGTGTGCCACGTGACTCCTATTGTGGGTTGTGACTGGATTTGGTCACAAGGCTCACAACGGGGGTTTTACTCCAAACGTGTATAACTTCTTGGAGATAAAACATTTGTTAAGAGGGTGCCATACTGAAGGTATATAGGAATCGTTTTTTTCTTTTTTATTTCCTTTGACTCATTTAGATTAAATCAAGAAAGAAAAAAAGAGTATAATAAGAATGACGATTTACTAGCTAATTTATCCAATTGTCACTTTTGTTTTTCCCCACTTCTCAAAAAACCCAATATTTCAAGCAAGCTTAAGACATGGATGGGTGGTACAAAGAGTTACAGAGATTTCTGATCAAAAACTTGAAATAAGTCATCAGACTCATCAGTACTGCCATAAATAATGAAATTAAAACATTCATAATACCATGACACATTTAAAGTCATTGTAGAGATCACTGACCATATTGATGTTTGGCCCATCCCACCTGCATGCAAAATATCAGCTTGATTAGTGATTTTTTTAGGATTTGATTGGAGTTGTGTTCATGGGTTGATTTTTAACCATAGATTTTGAGCATTATTTAGGTTACTCAAATCCAAAGGTTTGAAATAACTACTCAAAGCCGATATTTGGTATATAGGTCCACCTAAAGATGGGACAAACATCCATACGGCCAATGATTGATCTCTAAGAGCGTGCCATGTGACTTATACTATTTTTTATTGGCATGCTTGACAACTTGAACTGTGAAGGGTCCTACTCCAACTCAAGTTTTGTCTTTTTTAGAATAGAGAGGCATTTAACGAGGGAAAGTTTTGCCTTTAAAAGTAGAAAAGAGTCCTTTAATTGTCACAAACGTGGGACGACCCCACTTTTAACTTTATAATGGTACTAGTTATTACCTGTCCGAACAAGTTAAGTCTGGTGGTGTTGGTCGTCACAGAATATGCGAAGAACAGAACTCTTGTGTAGGTCGTACAGTATTTATAGCTGATATGTTAACCCGTGATCAAACTTTTTTATGGTTATAGAATACCAAGACAGCTATGACACGGAGAGTTGGCGCGCACTTGAGTATAAATAAAAGAAAAGTCATTTTTTAGCTTTAAAACCGTCTCATCATGTTCAATATTACAAAAGTACTTGCACTTCAGGCTGTTGGATTGAAAATTATGGTCAAGATTGGAAATCCAGTGCTATCGAACTACCTGTGGTGAATATTAAGTGCACCGTTAGTACGTAAACACACCACAACAAGGGTGCCTCACAACTAAATCATGGCAGCATATGACTACTAATTATTGACTTTACCATAATACATGTCATTAAATATAAACGCAGATATTAGATATGGCAGCAGAATATTAGACCTTAGTCCTTTGATATAGACCGTTTGAACTGTTGACTTTTTGACATAAATGTAGGCCTTAATCTAGTTACAAGGGTTGGGTTTGATCTGTTACCAAACATCCAAGTGGGCAGTGGGCCCAAAGATCTACTCATAGATCAAATGCTAGAAAAGTAAACCCTAAGATCTACACGTAGATCTAGCATTTGGGTTTAACCATCCATTGAAAAATATCCACACGATTTAAATAATCCACACAGTTAAATGACCAAAGTCTATATCTGTACATTGAAAAAATATCCACATGTTAAATAGTTTTGATTGAGCATTGTAAGTCGTCAAATGATTACGATCATGAAACTTTAATGCTTAGTAGGGTTTCGGTTTCTCTCTTGTGGGTTTCCTTCTTAGAGAATTTCATTTTTCACGTGTTTTGTTTCCTTTCTTCATAGAGAGAAGTAGGAGGCAATGTCGCATGGATTTTGACTTTTCTTTGACGGGTTTCCTTCTTAGAGTGTTTCTCTTCTTTGTAGAGAGAAGTGGGAAAAAATGTAAACCATTGGATGTGAGTCGATCTCAGCCGTACTTGTGTACCAAAAGATAACAGTTGTATTTTGTAATATAGAGTCTATGGACTAGTGGGTGGCCAGTGCCTACGACACTCTCCGACAAACCGTTTGTCAAAATTGGGTGAGTGGCTGAGATGATCTCGGCCATCCTTTATGTAGACGGATAAGAGAGGGAGACAACTTGCCTGTTTTGTTATATAGATAGCTAAGTGGATCTTTACATTCTCTTTCATTAAGACATTACAATGGGACATGTCAGCACAGTCTTAGAGCATATGGATGTATGTAGACCTATAGACCAAAAATCAGTCTGATTGGTGGTTTCTAACCATTGGATTTGAGTAGACCAAATAACGGTCAAATCATACGTTAAAAAAAATCAAATGCAACAATTATGATCCATCAATAAGGCTGATTTATGGACCAAACATCCATACGATAAATGATCTCTAAGTGTGTGCCACGTGGCCCATATGGAGCATCCGTTGTCAAAGATTTATTCATCATCTAACCAGATCTAGCGTAAAACAAACAAATTGTATAATAAAATGACGAAAATATCCAATCCTTCGTTAAAACAAATAAAATTAAATGGTCAGAAAAAAAAGTCTCATCGGGAAGTAGAAATCTCTAGTCAGTCTGATTTGTATACTTTGCCAAACGTGACCCAACGATCCAGAGAACGGGTTGGCGAGTAGGGGTGTCAATTTTTACCCCTATATTCAAAATCGAATCAAAACCCGAATCGAAAACACCAGTTTCGGTTCCACATTTTTTTGGAATCGATGAAAAAAGAACAGGAATATGAACCAAACCAAAAATAAAGGTTCCGATTTTTCTAAATAGTTGTTATTGGACCCAAAACCAATAGGAACTGGAACCAAACCGATAAGAACCGAAACCGATATATGATTATAGTGTTAAACTATAATATTGTCAAGATTGGAACCAATATACCGAGAAATGGAACCGGATCCGATCAGAACCAAATAATTGATGCCGGATTTGGATCCATAATTTTGAGAACCAGAACTGATAAGAACCGACAATATTAGTTCTGGTTCTAGATACCTTTAAAACCCAACTGGAATTGACCTGTCGACACCCCTACGGCAGTACTGTTGTATGTCCCTTGAAAAACGTGTTATTTCAATGTTTTCTAAAATAATATTTTATAAATAAAAAAAACACGCTTTTCAAGGGACATCCAACGGTACTACCACTGTTTGCATACTTTTAAGTCTGAAACAGTTGCAGACTAGATTTGTCCCCGAGGGTGGAACTGTGAAACCCAAGGGTGAAACTGTGAACACCAAGTAAAACTTTGATGAGTCGATGACATGGCACAATATGAGCCACGTGGCACACTCTTAAAGGATTCTGACCGTATGGGTGTTTTTCCAATCCCTAGGTGGACCTACAAAAATCAATAATCAACTTGATATGTGATTTCAGACCTTTGGATCTTTGTACCTCAAATAACGATCAAATTTCCACGGTTAAAATCAACCCATGAAAATAATTCCAATCCAACGCCAAGAAATCACTAATCGGGTTGAGTTTTGGTTTGTAGGGCCACCTAGCGATTGGCCAAACAGCGATTGGCTTGTGATTGTGTGATTTGCAATTCGTTGTTACAGACATTTTACACCGGGGATCGTGATGTAACAAGGAATACCTGAGATCTTTTCATTTGCGGAAGCGACCTTTTTGGTAGTCACCACTGCCATCTGGACCCACTGACCGCATGGATGTTTAGCCCACCCCTTAATAGACATTTATACCAAAAATCAGCTTGTTTAATGATTTTTAGCCATTGGTTTTAGTACTCAAAAAATGGTTGCATTCAACTGTTATAAGAACGCCTTAAAAGTTCTAAAAAATACTAAAATCTAATGGTTATAGATTACCAATCAAGGTGATTTTTGGTGTGGAATAAAAATCCATGCGGTCAGTGGGCCCAGATGACAGTGGTGAGTAACAAAAATCGTGATTCCGCAGTTTCAGGCATACCTTGTTACATCTTTTTCGAGTAAAACTTCTGTCACAAGCGGATTGCAAATCACACAATCACAGCCAATGAGTTCTCGGCACGTACACCTAAAAGCCAAAGCACATGGTTGCAGAAAGCACTTGTGTACGTGCTGAGAACTCATTGGCTTGTGATTGTATGATTCACAATTTGATGGAAGTTTTACTGTGCCACGTGGCCGGAACAATGAATGTTAATGATTAGAAGGCACAAAACGCGAGGCTACAATAATTAGCTTCTGAACCGTACTTGCCGGAGTAGAACTTCTGTCACAACGGATTGCCGTAACTGGAGTAAAACTTCTGTCACATCACACTTGCAAATCACAGCCAATGAGTTCTCGGCACGTACACCTCAAAAAGCAAAAGCACCGTTGCAAAAGTATTGTGTACGTGCCGAGAACTCATTGGCTTGTGATTGTGTGATTTACAATTTGTTGTGATAGAAGTTTTACTCCGGTAACTGGAGCCTGAGACGTAAATAAATGTTTTTCGAGTAAAACTTGTGTCACAAGGTATTGTGACGGAAGCCGGTCACTGCACTCACCACGAGCCACGTGGCACATGATCTGAGGGCACTGACCGTATGGATGTTTGTCCAGTCCCTCGGTGGACCTACAACCAAAAATCAGCTTGATTAGTGATTTACAACCTTTGAATTTTTGTACCCAAATAACGCTCAATAATGCTCAGATTCCTACCGTTAAAATCAACCCATAAAAATAACTTCAAGCGAATCGGTTAGAAATCACTAATCAAGCTGATTTTTTGTGTATCAGTCTACCGAGGGACTGGCCAAACATCCATACGGTCATCGTCTTATAATAGTATGCCACGCGTTTCGTATTGAATGCTGTGACCGGCTTCGGACGCAACATCTTGTGACACAAGTTTACTCAAGTTTTTCGCGAGTAAGTTTGGGTCGGGCTCCCTTGACAGATCTAAAATGACACGTGGCATACTCTTACAGGACTCTGACCGTATGGATGTTTGTCCTATCCCATGGTGGAGCTAGAAACCAACAATCAGCCTGATTAGTGATTTATAAGTGTTGCATCTTTGTACCTAAAATACTGCTCAAATTCCCACAGTTGAGATCATCCCATGAAAAGAAGTCCAATCCAAAGCCTATAAATCACTAATCAGGCTGATTTTTGGTTTGTAGGTCCATCCTGGGATAGGACAAACATCCATACGATCAGAGTCCTGTAAGAGTTTGCCACGTGGCTTATATTGTGTTCAATACAGATACGTGTCATTTTAGATCTGTCAACGGAACCGACCCTTTTCGTTTTATCGGAAAATGTGAAAGGCTTACCAATCCACCGTACGCACGACCTCCATTAATCGCAACACAAAAGCGGGTGTCTCAAATTACGAAAACAACCTCAGCTTGGACCCCAATGAAAAGTGTAGCCTGGTCTAGAGCACCTCTCACATGAGATAGCGCGCGTGTTCCGTATTCCTCAAACTTGTAAGTACAGGTATGACGTAAACCAAGGGCGTATCCGAGCAAGGCTTGCCTGACCACGTAGTCGGGTAGCTACCTGACCACCCACAATATAAGCCACGTGGAAATTTGTTAGAGGACACTGACCATATAGATGTTTGGCCAATCACTAGGTGGACCTACAAACCCAAAATCAACCTGAATTTGAATTCATTTTCGTTGGTTGATTTTAACCGTAGGAATTTGAGCATTATTTACCATTATTTCCATATAAAGATCCAATGGTTTGAAATCACTAATCTGGCTGATTTTTGGTTTGTAGGTCCACTTACAGATTGGTCAAACATCTATACGGTCAGTATTCTCTAATAAATTGCCACGTGGCTAATATTGTGGTGGTCAGGTAGCTACCAGACCATCGGTTGTCAGGCAAGTCTTGCTCCAAGTATCCAGTGGGTCGAGTCCGTATGTTAGATGGACAATTTGAATTTCCTTTCCCGAATAAATCTTTGATGACGAACCACGGAAAAAACCACGCGTCACTCTAATAGACCGCTGACCTTATGGATGTTGTGTAAAATTTTGCTGACCGCCCCGATGTCAGCCAACAATATGAGCCACATGGCACTTTTTAGAGGATGCTAGCGGTACGGATGTTTGGCCAATTCCTAGATTAGTGATTTCTAACTTTTGGATCCTTGTACCCAAATAATGCTCAAATTCCCACGGCTAAAATCAAAACCCAAGGAAATGACTCCGATCCAACGCCTAGAAATTACTGATCAGATTGATTTTTGATACGTAAGTCCACTTAGGAATTTTTCAGACATCCATACAGCCAGTAACCTCTAAAAGTGTGCTACGTGGCTCATATTGTGGGGATCATCATGGCAGTCAGCAAAGGTTAGATTGGATTGGAGTCTATTTCATGGGTTTATTGCTAACCGTGTGTTCAAGCATTATTAGGGATACTCAGATCCAAAGGGTAGAAATCACGAATTAGGCTAATTTTTTGTATGTAGGTCCAACTACGGATGGGCCAAACATCCATACGGTCATTGCCTCATTGGTCTCTAAGAATGTGCCATGTGGCTCATACTTTCCTTTCTCCCTTTATACCTTCTGCATTTCTTTTCTGTTGCGTTCATTTGAATTCCTTTCCCGAATCCTGATCACTCTAAAGGCGCAGAATAGCAGGGCGATACGCAGCCCGTACATGTTAGCGGAAAACGGAATTCATTTCCGTTACCCGATCCCATTGTATAATTACGTTATTATTACCACGTGTCGATTTCCGTAGTGGTCATACGCCACCTCCCCGTGTTGTATCACAATTTTCCGGCCGTACGCTTTAGGCCTTCACCTATTCCCCTTCCCGGCGACATTCCAAAAGCAAAAACGTTTCAGAATCCTAATTCCTTTGTTCTTCTGGACAGAATTCCGCTATGATTATGCCACCTCCGCTGGCGCAGTTTAGCAGAACCGAGTTGTACTACTTTTCCACCTCTTCCACATCCTCACCACATCTTCGAACACCCAATCTCTTGAAACCAAAATTCACCAAATTCTCAAAACCCTAACCCTAATTTCTTCCACATTTTAGGGTTTCTAAATCTCTCTCCCTCTCAGTACATCCACATGTGTAAATCAAAAACCGATGCAATGGAACCTAACTCAGCCCCTCGAACTCGAAGCTCTCGAACCTCTCGAACCACAAAATCCTCAGAGACCTCTCGAGCCACAAAATCTTCTGAGCCCTCTCGAACCGCAAAGCCCTCAGAGACCTCTCGACCTCCAAAACTTTCCATCTCAAATCCCTCGACAAGCAACACTACGAGCGGTAATTACACAACTGGATCGAGTAACAGAGACTCGTCAAGAACTTCGATTTCGAGCAGAACCTCTCTCACAAGCCTCCGAGAGTCCTTACCTGAAAACGCTCACATTTACGATTTCTCAGAAATCTGCTCCGCTACCAACAACTTCCTCGCCAAGCGCTTCTCCGCCTCCTCCGCCGCCTGGCGATGTTCCATCCGCGGCAAAGACGTCATCGTTTTCCAACGCAAGTTCCGCCGTTCTATCGAAACATCACAACTCCGCGAACGGCTCTCCTTGATCTGCAAGAGCCACCATATGAGCTTGATCAAGCTCCTCGGTGCTTCGGTCTCCGGCGACCACATCTACCTCGTATACGATTACGTGAACGGGGCTAACCTCGCCGATTGCCTCCGAAACCCTAAAAACCCTGATTTTACAGTCCTCTCGACCTGGATCTCAAGAATGCAGATCGCTGCAGATCTTGCACAGGGACTCGAGTACATTCACCATTACACAGGATTAAATATATGTCTCGTCCACAACCAGATCAAGAGTACAAGCGTGATCGTCACCGAACCTTCGTTGAACGCAAAGATCTGCCATTTCGGAACAGCAGAACTCTGTGGAGAGGTCTCCCGAGATCATCATCAGCACAGCCGAGAGATCAAGGAGATCACTGAAGAACCTTCTTCATCGTCATTAAAAATGAAGCGATTGGACAGTCGGGTCATGAGATTCGAGGGAACGAGAGGCTATATGTCCCCCGAATTTCAATCCGGTGGGTTGGCAACACAGAAATCTGATGTGTTCGCCTTCGGCGTTGTGATCTTGGAGCTTTTATCAGGACAAGAACCTCTGAAGTACAAATTTGACAAGGAATCTGGCGATTACAGGAGAGTTTCTCTGATCGAAACTGCGACAGAGGCGATTGATGAACAAGGGAGGCTACGGAGATGGGTGGATAGGAGGTTGAAGGATTCGTTCCCAGTGGACGTTGCCGAGAAGGTGACACGTGTAGCGCTAGATTGTGTACACATGGACCCAGATAAGAGGCCAGACATGCGCCGCGTGGCAGGAAAGTTTTCCAAGCTTTATTTGGAGTCAAGGATTTGGTCGGACAAGATGAGAATCTCAACCGACATCACCGTCTCATTGGGACCTCGTTAGTTAGTAAATAAACTAATTCCCGCGATGAGAATTAAGAATTAAGAATTTAAGGGCCCGTTTGGAACGCCGCCGGTTATTTTAAATTAATTTGTTGACTGGATTTTTTTTATTTTTCAAGGTTCCGTTGTTTTATTGTGAAAATGCGTCAGTTTTAGATGTGACGCAACTGCTGAACACTGTATATCCTGTAAATTTCAAATCATAGTTTAAAGCGAAAAGATTTACACTGGTCTGTTTTTTATTTTATTTTTTGAACTAAAATCGAAACTTCCACTAGGCTATATTCCTGTTCCAGAAGACAGCACTCAAGGAGTAAAACTTCGGTCACAACTCGAAGCAACCCACAATATGAGCACTATTAGAGGGCGCTGACCTGTTTGTATGTTTGGCGAGTCCCTCGGTGAACCTCCAAACCAAAACTCAGTCTGATTAGTGATTTACATAAAGGTCGTTATTTTTGTTATAATGAAAGATTAACGGCTGTTATTTTTGTAGCGTTTTAACGGGGTACATAACGTAACGTGGGATGTCTGAATCCATTATAACCGTTGTAATTTTTTCAGGTTTTAAGCCAACTTTTTTTTTTGGTGAAGCAGAAGCAAATGAAATTCAGTTTATAGCTTATTTATCTTATGCAGGAGGCACTTTCTAAAACCTAAGTGAAAACTCTTTAAATATCTAAAATATCATTTTATTCTGTCAATATAAATTTTAAATGACCACTAAATCTTTAATAAAACTTTTTAAATTACAAAAGATCAGGATCACGAGAATAACAAATGTGAACCAACAAGTTTATGTTTATCCTCGGTCATAGATCCTGAGAATCCAACAGTGGTTAATAGTGCTAAGCTGGCATTTACTTTTGTAAAAGCAAAACCACTTTTGCAATAGCAAAACGACTAAAGAAAGATATGTACAAAAAAAAAGCATAAAATGAAGAAAGAAGGTTGTGTTCTGATAAAGAAAAGGTGGATTTGGAGTTCCGTAGTCAAAAAGTGTGTCCCCCCGCACGAAGGGTTGGTGGTGCTGTTACAGCCGTTGATTACACCAATTATTTAATGTCACTACTCCCCGATGACATGAATGGGGAGATAAGAAAGCACCACGGCGTTCACACTTGCCTTGATATAGACAGTTAAATCTTCCTTACCCACAAAAACAATAATTGACAGTTAGGCTTTCAGTCTACAATCTTTCCCACTCAAAACAAAATTTTAAAATTAAAATTAGGCAGAGAGTGGGCATGGTCATGGGTCATGCACATTTTTTCTTTTATAGATAAAATCATCCATCCTTGTTCGTAGACAAAGCGGATTCGGAATTGTCTTTCATTTCAAGGCTTAACTTGTATCCATGCGCTTCATATTCGCCTTCAATTTGCTCCAAGAAATAAAGCCATCCATATCCCCTCACCGTGAATCCCACGAGCCTCTTATCCATTCTCATTCGATCACGGTGTGGAAGCAAGTCAAGTTATAGTTTCCAGAGTCCAAACTAGTCGGCATCATTTATGGTTGAGACTAGGACGATATCTGATCGTCTTCGAGCCCCCAACTTTAGTTTTTGATTAATGAAAACATCATTGGCAAATGCTTTCATAGTGGTTCGTTTTTCATAAATACAAGAATTTCACCTCTGACTATAAAATATGAATGCCCCCGCTCCCAATGAATGAGGAGTCATCTATGAGTATATCCTTCCAGTGAAAGGATACAATGACTAAGCACACTAAATCACATAAATTATTAATATTATCGATTTCTTTGCTATGATGATATTTGAATTTCCTGTTTGACACATGGCATTATCAGAAAGTGCCACTTGGCTTGGGCACATGGGCCATTTAATGGGAGATATACATTTTGTTTAATTCAGGAAAAAAAATGTAGGATATCTCATGGGAACATTGATTGATGAACAAATCAGGGGCCATTGTTGGCCGGATATCAGCCTGACTGGAGATTTCTAGTAGTTGGGTTTGAACATTTTTAAAATGGGCTTCATCAACAGGCCCAGGATTTGGGTATTCAGACTGAATTGAGAAACGTGTTGGTATCCAATGTAATATAATACAGTAGGTGCAAAGGAAAAAGGCTAACCATTTTTCAGATGCTGACTTTTGAGGACCACAGTAAGGGGGTGGATCTATAGATCATGACCATTGATTTGACTCGAGATATACGAATCCAACAGTCTCAACCTAAAGACCACCATGAACCTCAGGTCTACAAACATGGAGAAATCTAGTTCTCCATCGTTCAGTTGGGGATAAGATCTCGGCCCTTCTTTATTGAAGCCTATAAGAGGAAGTATACGTGGGGAGACAACCAGTGTCACTTGTTATATAGATTCTATAATATTTACAAAAGAAAAAATTCTAATAAAATGACAAATGATCGTAAATAAGATGGTCACCCAATGGACTGACAAAAACGAGGCTGTCATGACAGAATATACGGTGAAAGATTAAACCGTTTTAAAGTGTGCGAGTTAGTCCAATTTTGGGTTATACAGCATCAAAGAGCCGGTCACCACATCTTGTGACAGAAGTTTTACTCCCCAGACTTATGCTTGCTCCCCTAGGTCTCCACTTGAATCCCCTTTTGTCGTCAAGCCTCGGATCTTAACATCATAGTAAACTTCTTCAACTCTTCTCAGATCATACTTCATTCCTGCCACAGGAGAGAAAAAACAAAAAGGATTTAATAAGAAAATCAACACAAAACTTCCAACACCTTGTGTAGACTTAATAGCCTTAAAAAGGAGGAAGCGTTAAAAGAATTAACCTACCATCAAACTTCTTCCGTAAAAAATCGTTGCGGAGATTAAGCATCCGGAATGCAGCATGGAGATCCGTTAAGAACTTTAACACCTTTCTTGGGCAATCGTAGTCCTCTGCTGTCACTTGGTTCACCACATAGCGCGGCTGCAAATAACCAACAAATATTATAACAATGTCAATAGCCAATTTTTTTTTTTCATTTCTGCTCAAAGTTTAGAATATCATAAGGATTTTTCTTCCAGTTGAAACATCATTTGATAAAGAAAGGGACTTGAGTATACCACATTAGAATCCATTAAGTTGATTCAACCAAAAAAAGAGCCAGAAAAACGTTCCTAGTGGCATTTCAAGATGACAATAGCCATTGCTGGTATGGGTAGGCACAGTATTACTTGAGAAATGGACAGCAATATACTGTGAATAAAAGCTGCGGCGTTAGCTGTTACAGGAGATGTGAGGTGGAGAATAGAAATTCCACATTAATAAGAATATTAGATGAACATTAATAGGAATAACTCCAGCCCAAAATCCAGAAGGCAGTGTACATAATACTTAAGGAGAAGAGCTCTAGTAGGCTGTGTTTTTCCTTTTGGTAGCACCATTTTGCCAAGGGCATGTTTGATTGCACAGAAAATTTTCCAAAGAAAATACATCTGGGAAATGCCTTAAATTGCTGATTGATTGCAACTGAGAACACATATTTCAATCATGTGAGAAAATAAATGCATATTTTCAGGTGGAAATAAATTCTCACTTATCTGGATGGGAAATGAATTCCGGGCTTAGTAGGGAATATTATCCAGATTTAAATGGCTTGGTAGGGAAAATTATACAGATTTAAAATGGCTATCTAACAAGGGACAGTTGTGTTTCCCCAAGGAAAATGCAATTTTCCCACTTGGCAATTAAACACGCCCTAAGATAATGAAAATATCTCCGATGAACCTTGCACAGAGATTATGTACCTTACAAATTCATGACAGTGTATTCTCCAACTGAACCAAAAGGGCAGACTGCAGATTCTTTACGACTATTCCAATCAAGTTTGAAAAACTTTTACCGAGGGAAGGAATAATCTCATGCATCTTCCTTAAAGCCTATTCAGTAAAACTAGGGGAAAAAAATTCAACACAAGAAACAAAAGGATTGAACTTTAGAGTTTGGAACAAGCTGGAGATAAACCCCACAGACCATAAGTTGCAAGGTGATTATCAAAAGAAACAAATGTAAGGAAAACTAAAATTTATGTATTTTATATAAGACAACCAATAAAAAAAAATATTTGGAAGGTTGGAGTGAGGTTTTTACCAATTCATTGGACATAAAACATACTCCTGCATAAAAGAAGAATTTTCTACATCAGTACATCTATGAAATTGTAAAAAAAAAATTAATATGAACATGGGTCACGAATTTGATCAGAAGATTATCTTGTATTTTCCCACACCATAGAGAAATGATAACAAAAAAAAATTATAGTAATATTAACAACTACCTAGAAACCATAACAACATCTAATTTTACAATCAGTCCATAAACAAGTATCTGAGATCCAACAACTAGTTATATAGTAAGATTACATTACTTTGCTTCGGACATGAACAATTATTTGTAATCGATCACTTAGTATTCCAAAAGAGTCAAAATTAGTTCATGGAAAAACAGAGTACCAACTGTATGCGGGTTAACAAGCTTCCCAAGGGCCAAAGGACAGCCAATATCATCCGAAGAATGATGAAGGTTTGCAGGTATTGTCAAGAGCATACTGCTAGCTTAATTCTAAAACCACTGGTAATAGAGGGTAATTCAGAGCACAAGGCAAGAGTCTGCTACTCTATAGGGACACCATATATAGAGGCAATACACGGCAGATATATTAGCCATTCAAAGATTGAATTTCTATCTCCAATTGTTTTACCCAAGTGGCTCTTTTGTAACACTCACAATCTCATAGGTTGTCCTTGGTTGTTTCCACTTTTCACTAGGTAGTTAAACTGATAATAGAAATTAAAGGTCAAGAAAAAGCATCCCACGCAAGACCAAACAATTATGTCTTTACAGTTCCATCCTAGCTGCCAAGTGACATCATCCAGATGGGAGGATCGACAGATTTAACCAAAGTGAGAAAGAGTGGAGTAAACAATTGAGAATAAACTTCTTGAACCTTGGAAACTCCAAATGTGACTATTAAAAAGTCTTAATACAACCCTTAACATTCAAGTGTCATCAGTGAAGTAAAACCTACGAGAAACATAACAAATAATGGTCAATCATAAAATCCAAATAGTGAGGCAATGAGGGCCCTAAAAACAATTAAACCCAAAACCAGATTGCTGACACAAGTTGTTAATGATTTAGGAGAAGTAAAAGACTTCTTGTGATAAAAAACAGTGGCACTGTGTGAAGTTTTTGTATTAGGTCCTCACTTTTTGGTTGTGTGTTGCTGTGACAGTGTGTGAAGTACTCTTATATGGTACCTCTGTGTAGCAGTCATTGTGATTAGATAGGCCACAAACAAACCCACTCAAACCTAATACTTACAGGAGGGAGAAAGAACAGTGTCTAGCTTGTGAAGCAGTACTCTGATGTGGTGTCTCTGTGTAGGCAGTTGTGGTAATTAGATAGGCCACAAACAAACCCACACAAACCTAATACTTATAGGAGGGAGAAAAAATAGTGTCCAGCTTGTGCAGCAGGAATCAAACCCACATTAACCGTTACCAACCAAAAAGAAAAACACAAGAAAGAAACACAACTTTTAGCTTGGGTTTTTTGTGAAGTCGGTCTTGAAAAAATAGTGTCCAGCTTGTGCAGCAGGAATCAAACCCACATTAACCGTTACCAACCAAAAAGAAAAACACAAGAAAGAAACACAACTTTTAGCTTGGGTTTTTTGTGAAGTCGGTCTTGAAAACAAAACATATAAAAATAAGAAATGGCACTGAAACCAGTTTATAACTCACCTATCATATAATCTTCAATGTCGAGACCAAACTCTGAAGCGCCCACTGCATCATCAATCAATGATTCAATACAGTCACTGGTGCAAAAGGAAACTATTTCTCGCGCAATTTACATATAAAACATTAGATGCGTTCTTCTAGATTGATAACTTTATAGAATTTAACGGAAAACGGATTTGTCTATTGACATTCATTAATAAGACTACAAGGTAAAAAATAAATGAAAGAGATACTGCGGTTACAAGAACTGCTCCAGCTTACCCACAAAAAAAAATTAATAAAAACATGAGGGAAAACTTGATGAAGAAAATAATATTTGTCTCAGCTAGAAGAGCCAGGTGTTGATATTTCCAAAATAAAACCCAATTCACAGAATTGAGAGAAGATATTGCCAATTTACCAAGCTAATGGCATTGTTTGTGAGCTCCTCCTTATCTCAAACATATGCTCACCCTACTTTTTTTTCTTTGTAGTTACCTTCGTGGGAGGGCCCCACGGATGAAGTCAGGTGAAACATGGACCCGGTCAAGCAGGTAAAGGGGATTTCTACTCCTGGCACAACTGCTCAAAGGAGGAAACCTGCCTGTGTGGGTTTGACCCCACAACCTCCCGAAAGAGGTGGATACACACCAACCATCTGAGCTGCCATGTTGGGATATGCTCACCCTACTTATTAATGTGTTTAATGCAAGATTTTACGTTTCGATGAAATGTTCTCGGTTTCGGCGTCAACCCATAAAAAACGAAATTCCACGTAAAATTTCTGTTTTTTCAAATATTTCATCAAAATCCTAATTTCAAAATTTTCCAAAGTTTTACATTCGATTTCGGCCCTCACCAAAATGGAAAGTGAAACCATAATTTTAAACCTTGGTTCAATCAGCCAATCTAATAAAGCTAAGGATCCTAACGAATCGAAACGAAATAAACGCCCCATAGGCTAACAAAGAAAGCTCATGGGAAATTTTCCATCCAAGAACTGAAACTAGATATTAAAATGCCCAAAAACGAATTACCATAACTTGAGTTTGGCCTCCCCAAAAAACCAACTTCTTCCATCAATAAAATCCGCATCTAAATAACAATAGCATAGCAGAAAATTGAACATACATCCAAGTTTTTCCTCAGCTTCTGTATGCATAAGGAGATCTCCTGTTTCTAACCAATGCAGAAAAGCAAGCAGCGAGACTACCGTCTGCGTCTCACTCCTCCAATCGCCATGATACCTAAGAACAACAACAACCAGTTCAAAAGCATAGTAAGTGTAAAAAAAAAACAGCAATGCACGTGACTTTCTAAGAGAAGCTGCCTACCTATAATACTGTCCAGGACACTCCCGAATGATTTCTGCGAGCTGACGGTAAAGCTCCTTCAGCACACCAATCTGAACCTTAGCCTTCTCTAGAACCTCTAAACCCAAAGAAAAATCGAACTTTAAAATGATAAAGAAAATGAAAATATGAAAGATAAACGGGTACAAAACAATCGAGTTCAGTACCTGGAACGGGACGAGATTGATGAACGAGGAGGAGACCCGAGTGCATGAGCCGGATCGCAGACTCTATCTCCATCACAACCGCTCGAATCCGTTCGCGTAAGCTTCCAGATTCTTCAAGGTGTACACGGAACTCTTGGAACTGTTTCTCCACCGAAGAAGACGAAGAAGTAGAATCTCCTCCATCCGCCATTGAATAATCAGAGGGAGTCGCAGAAAATAACCGAGACCTCTGGTTTCCAATACAAGAACAAGAAGAAAGAGAATGAACTTTAATGGTGGCCAATCTACGTACAGGGAGAAGAGAAATGGAAAAATTAGGGTTAGTGTTCAAGGAGCGAGAGAGGATGACGAAGCCAAAATTAGGGATTAAGGAGCGAGTCTGCGAGAGAGAAGGAACAACGAAGCTCAAAGCAAGGAAGAATGAAGGTGCCAGCTTGCTCAGTTGAAAAGTTTGTGGGTGATGATACGATAGACCTCGGTTCAAAACCCGCCTTCACCGAGTTACTGTTCTCCTTAAAAACAGGCTTACCTATCCGAAAAATAAAAAAAACACAAGGAAGAAGGGGACGCTTAAAACCCTGGTTTTAAAAACGGCCGTTTAAACGGTAACGCCCCAAGTCCGTTTCCGTTAAAACCGTTTAAACACGTTTAAACGCTTTTGAATTTAACGGCCGTTTTTATGTTTTTTCTAATTTTCAAATTTCAAAATTAGAATTTCAGCAGCATTTTTTCCGTTAAATTCCGTTATTTCCATTTTTGCCCTGGCCGTTTCAATCCGTTTTAATGGCCGTTTAAACGGTGACGCCCCCAGTCCGTTTAACCGTTAAAACGGCCTCCTTTAAACCTTGCTTAAAACCATGGTTTTAAAAACAGCCGTTTAAACGGTAACGCCACAAGCCCGTTTCCGTTAAAACCGTTTAAACAAGTTTTGACGCTTTTAATTTAACAGCCATTTTTTTGTTTTAATGGCCGTTAAAATTGTTTAACGGTCGTTAAAATGGTTTTAACAGCCGTTAAATTCTGAAAAACTTTGTGAAAAAAATAAATGACCCTTCAATTTCTATTATTTTTTTAAATTCAGCGCCATTTTTTCCATTAAAATCCGTTTTTTCCATATTAAAATGTCTCTTACTTCTAGGGTGTGATCCTCTAATCCCATTGTCAGTCAACAAAATAAGTGCAGTCAATTTTTAAGTACCATAGGATGGTAGCAAGACGGGGTTTTTTTGTTCTTTTGACTAGCAAAATATTCAATGGCTTTGATCGAACCAGTTGGATCTTTAGAGGAAGGTCTACTTGATGTGATTCCTCAATGTGAGGATTGAGTCTGGACTCTTAGGGCTGGCAATCGATCGGGTTCAAGTCGGATTGATACTGATTTGGTACCGATCAGATAAGAAATCCAACTGATCCGAACCCGATCAGATCAATAAAAATCAGTTCCGAAATTGATCCGATATGATTAGAACAGTTATGGGTCCAATCGGATCCGATATGTATATAACTAGTGGGTGCCCCGTGCCATCGGCACTCCTCGACAAAGAATTTGTCAAAATTAGGTGAGTGGCGGAGATCCACCGTCCATTTGGGGGAGGATTAGATCTCGGCCCTTCTTTGTTGATGCTTATAAGAAGAGGTATAGGTAGGGAGACAACCAATGTATTTTGTTATATAGAATAGTAAATGGCCAATGCCCAAGGCACTCTCCGATAAAAGTGTTTGCAAAAATTGGGTGCCTTCGGCACTCAAACGGTATAACAGGCTAGAGTGTTACCGTTTTTTCCATTATAACAGCTGTTATAATAGATTGTAATGCACAGAGAGAGAAATGGGAAAATAACAGAAATAACAAAAAATAACGGTGTTGAAATTTAAATTTTGAATAAATTGAGGTCAAATGAGGCGGATTGAGTGGCTGAAATCTAACCGTCCACATTAGATGGATGGATAAGATAAGAGAATACAACTGAGTTGTCTTGATATATGCGTGGGTGGCCCGTGCCCGCGGCACTTTTCGACAAAGTGTTTGTCAAAATTGGGGTGGGAGTTAATCTTAGCCATCGATATGAAGCATAGTTGATCTCAGCCACTCATTATTGAAGCCATATAAGATAAGAGGGGTATAAGAAAATCATTAAATTTTTTTTTTTAATTTTAACTTTTAAATTTTTAAATTTTCAAATTTGAATTTTAACACCACCTTTTTCCGTTAAAATCATTAAAATCCACTTTTTCTATTTTTGCCCCTGGCCGTTTCAATCCGTTTTAAGGTAATACCTCTCTCGAGGCATAAAAAGTGAGGCTCCTGAGCCTGACCCTTAGGCTATATGTAAATCCAACCCATTTCATTCCTTATATGTAGGTAAATAGTAGGTGACCCGTGTCCACAGCACTCATTGACAAAGCGTTTGTCAAAATTGGGTGTGGGTGGCTGAGATCCACCGTTCATTTGGTGTGATAAGATCTTGGCCATCCTTTATGAAGCCAGAAAAGAGGGGGACACAACCGTCTTGTTTTGTTACATAGATACTTTTAAGCATATATTTAAATACATTTAGGCAATTAAATATATATTTTAATATATATTATATATAATATAGATATCGGGTCAATATCAAATCGGAACAAAGTCGATCCGATAAGAGATCAGATCGATAATCCGTGATCCAGTGCCGATCTGATAATGAAAATACAGTTTCGGAATCAATTTTTTCGGACAAGATCTCCAGGTTGATCCGATCCATTGCTAACCCTACTAACTCCTGATCCAAAAGCCCAGCTCATATACAACCCATTAACCAAGCTCACATTTATCCTCCAAATGACCAGATTCCCTACAACTAGAGTTTGGGGTATTAGAGCCCCATCCAAAGTGCGCTTTCTAGCTTGATGTGCCATTCGAGAGGGATGAGAGTAATAGATCATTGCCCTCTTTGCTTGAGTAGTGGTGAATCTGTAGATCATTTGTTTTTGCAGTGTTGATAGCATGGCATATATGGACATACTCTTAGAGACCAATGACCATATGGACGTTTGGCCATCCCTAGGTGGATCTACATAACAAAAATCAGCCTAATTAGTGATTTCGAACCTTTGGATCTTTGTACCCCAATCAAACGCTTTGAAATCACTCGTCAGGCTAACATTAGGGTGTACTCATGTCTTTTTCTCATTCCAGAAATTTTGTGCCTTTTATGCAAGTCCAAAGTGTACTTGTATTTTTATTTTTATTTTTTTTTCTGTAATTTCAGAAAGTGTACTTGTAGAGTTACAAATTTTGTCCAATAAAAAATGGACACAAGGGACCTAGCTAACATAAATTTAAAAGAGTGGGGCTCGGGGGACCCCCATTTTTTGACACCCATTTTGGCGTACCCACATAGAAGATGAATCAATGGTTGATTTTCGGTGAGGATGATCTCTATGGTGATGAGATCATCCTCACAAAAATTCAAATCATTCCAATATTGGTAGACTGGGTTAGAAGTTGAGGAATTATGGACCGTCAATTTTTACTGTGTAACTTGAAAACCACATTTGATGGGGTTAGAAATTTCGGAATGGGCTGATTTTTTGTTGGGGTGATCTATATTGTGAGGAGATCATCCTCACCATAAATCAGCCATTCATTCATCTTCTACGTGGGTACGCCAAAATGGGAGTCCCCCCGAGCCCGACCCAGTTTAAAATGTGTCGGATGATTGGATTATGAGAAAAGATTTGCTGGTCCCGGGGACCTTCAAACTTTGCGAAGTAAAGTGTGGATACAGTTGGCCGTTGCAACTGGTTCTTGTAAAGGGTTAACCTGACCCCCTAGTTAGCAATTGGGAGTGCACCTAGCGGGAAATTTTCGAGTACAATTGGGTTTGTCATTAAAAATACATTCAAAAAATTCGGCAATCAAATAAAACGAAAAAATATATTTTCGTCTTATAAAATGATTATTCATGTTTAAAATTGAATAATCCAGAAATAATTTAGAAAAGTTCGTGAATTATTCAAGAATAATTACGATCATGTTAAAAAATGCACGAATTTTTTCAAATCTTTGAATAGCTGTTCAGTTCGGCTCGAATAATTCAAGTATTTACTAACTAGGATGTCAACCTTCCCTTTGCAGGACATGTAATCCTAAAATGCCCTAACTCACCTTAAACTCAACCCTGATTAGTTTTTCTAAGACGGGTTGGGGCAGGCGGGCATTTATTTTACAAAGGAAAGCAGGGTCGAAGGCTCGAAGCAAACACTTTTCAACAGACCTCACTCTCCGTTGCCTAGAAAATGCTCTTTCAGGCCCACACCTTGGTGGACCTACACACACCAAAAATCAGCCTGATTGGTAATTTCTACCCATTGGATTTGGGCAATTTTTCATCGTGGGCTTCATAAACAAGCTTATGGCTTCATTCCATGCCCATGATAAAAAAAAAAGTGCTCAAATCCAATGGGTAGAAATCGCCAAAGAGACTTTTTGGTCTGTTTCCACCAAGAGCAAACAATCATGTTTATTTCAGTAATTTTGCTCCCTACATTACACACGTGTGGTTTAGAGAATCATCTGTCCAGACCTTTCAAGTAAGGCTCAGAGGACTCCCTTTTTTCTGACCCCCTCTAGTGAGTTGTGTTCTCGGCTGTGAATTTCACGAATCGAACGGTGGTTGATAGCACTGCAAAAAGTGAATACCAGCTCAGCCATATCAACCACAGTTGGATTCTTGGAATCCACGGCCCAGGACACGACTCGAAAAAGGGGCTCCCCTGAGCCCGACCCTTCAAATAATAGAACATGTGGTATATTTCTGAATGCCCCAACTTGCAAAATGAGGATCAACTATTTACCCTTTGTGAGTTCCCTTTTATAAGGAAAATTTTTTGATGCAGACGACTTTGGATGCAGTTGATGCAGAAGGATCTCGTGGCCCTACAGAGTTCATTTTTTGGCCCCACTAACTGCATGGATGTTTAGCCCACCTCGTGGTGGATATACATACCGAAAATCAGTCCGATTGGTTTTGTCTAGCCATAGATGTTAACACTTTTAAGATTGTTTCTAGCCGTTGGATTCAAGCATATTTTTTGGGTACTTAATCCAACAGCTAGAAATTATCAATCAAGCTGATTTTTGGTATGTTTATCCATCAAGAGGTGGGCTAAACATCCATGCGGTTGGTGGGACAAAAAAATTGATCTAACGCCACGAGAGTCCTCTGAATCGACTGCATCTAAAAATTTACCCTTTTGTAATAGTAAAGATATATTCAAGAATGCCCAGAAAAAAAAAGAGAGACGCACACTGTTTACTCTTGGACGAAATTCATTAACATGTAAAATAGAACTTTGAAGCTTGTTCCTTCAAACATAAATTAATAATTCTATACGAAAAATAAATAAATTGTCCATATTAGTCATGCTACCTTTTGTTACCAGCAAAAAGATCGCATTCACATATGTTAGTCATAAGCCATTAATAAGAAAGTCGGTGCGCGTATGTGTATGCAAAAGACACTGTTTTTTTTTTTCCACATCCGTAAAGGTTTTTCAGTATTCGGAGCCTACCCTGTCAAACATTCTGTCTTTCAAGTGTCAATTCACTAGGATTTGTGTGGCTGCGTGTGTATCCGGAGACCGCAATAACTGTTCAGAAGATAGTTCCGCACCCCGTCGGAGGATTTCATTACAATCTCATGATGTATATATTGTCTATGAATATTGGATGAGATGTATTAATAAAACAGGTAAAATGTCTCGACACAACACATACCTAGATGCAAAAACATACATAAAAAAAAAAAAAAAAAACATAAGGAATACCAATAAAATTGGATGGGCTGCCTTAATCATTTCCATGAAATCCTAAAATACAATATGATCTAGTTAAATGTGATTTACATAATTATATGGTTAGCCAGCAGTTCTTACTGATCAGGGAATTCTTGCATCATTTCCCCAGACTTATTGGATGGCCAGGACTGCTAATATGATACAAGAGTCTCAAAACTGAATTTTTCTGTTTTTGTACACAAAGAATGGGCTAAAGAATGATAATTTGGACTCACTTCTTTTGGAAGGTCACCATACAAAAGAAAGCTATGACGCGACTAACTATACCATTGAGGATGAGGATGGATATACAAAGACTCCACTCATCAAGATCATATCCACTGCTTTTGAGTGAGCCACAACGCGTTATCAGCCACACTCCAGAGTACCTGAAGTGAAAAAATATAGCACAAACAGAAAAGAGTAATTATATGTGTTATGGACTCTGTAGTAAACAAAGTAATATTTTGTGAAATATCTAATTTCCTTTTCTTTTACTGGTGCCCCTAATTTCCTAATTCAGTTTTGAGCACAAAACTTTCTTCAAGTATGACTTGCTTTACTTTTCAGAGACAATGATGGAATGTTATGAATATGTTAAATTGTCATTTAGCTGTCCCAATTACAGCACTGTCTTTGTCTTGTGATGGAATTTTACAGGGGAACGTACTTGTAGAAGATTGAGTGCAAAAACACACAATTATTCATAAAAAACTAGTACTCAAATTCCTAGTTCAGCTTTCTGTGTCTACATGATTTAATTCTAACTGAATCCTTTGACCAGTTCAGGAAGTTTCTATTGATATTCTACAGTAAGTATCCAAGCACATGGTTTTAAGTCTCTGTCTCAAGATATGTCTTGTTCAGTTTAGAATACAACACATCTCAACCAAGACAGTACGATACAAACTGAGACATTGGAGAGACAAATGGAGACAAGCCCAGACAATCCATGAGTGTATCGTTCTGTCTATGTAACAAGGACACGACACTTTTAGGGTTTTTTGCCATGTCGGATATGTCGACACACAAACACGCATGTCGGCACATTCCGACACACATCCTGACACATACCGTAGTGTCACCATTTATTTTATATTTTTTATAAAATAAAATGATTTCTAATAGAAGGTTGGCGTGCTACATTCTCCATACAGTACTTTGATAGTCTTCCCTCTTTTAAATCTACTTATTATTTTATTGGAGAACTCCATGCGTATAGAAATGTTTTCTTTTACTTTTCATATATTACTTTCCTTGTTTTTATTAAAAAAATCCTTCTGATTAAATATAATTAAATATTATATTATAATACATGTGTACGTGTACGTTTCGGGCTTCTTAAAGGCGCCGTATCAAACACCTCGTATCTGTGTCGGACATCAACACGTGTTTGTGTCAGACACCAAGATATGTGTTTGTGTCATTGTTACCTAGGTTCTGGTTATCTAAGACCAAGATATCTCGGCACATTCTGAGACAGAATGATATACTTTGAACCACGTCTACGCATGAAGAGCTTTATTGGTTCCATCTGAACCTAAAACTATCTGAGGGAAAATTCGACCGAATCCTGTTAAGATTATAAACTCCTTCCCACCTACTTTGTTGCTATTAATGGCGGCAAAGAATAGTCATTTGCACTTTACTTAATCTGTTTAATATTGTACAAAGGAACAGTGTAGCATGCTAGAACTTGCATAGACTTTCAACATTTTATCTGTCTTTGTTAGTTTTAATTGTTTTAACTGTTATATAAACTTTGATTTTCATATATTAATTCTTGGCTTTCTCATGTCTTGTGGAACCCACAAGCTAATAGGACACCAGCAATTTATCTTTACCCAGGTTTTCAGGAAATCCAGAGCTGTATCCCTTCTATCAATGTTTCGGTCTGCAAAGGGAGACCTTTCTGGTGACAGTGGTTATGTGTAGGCCAGGGAATAGCATGTTTATCCTAGCATGTACATGTGCAACCATGTCAAGAAAATTACTCTATATGGAGAAAGACTAGTCATATCAAACCTTTCAGCATTTGCTATCACAAATGCCTCCAAAGCCCACTTTGTATAGCACAAGTTAGCAAGACTCTTCAGAATTCCACGTTGCTGTTGTGCAATTAGAGTCAAAACAACAGGAAGAAGCACTGACCACTGCAAGAACCAAAGTAGCTTGTAATCAGAGGCAAAAAGGGAAATTATAATTCAAATAGATAATAAGTTCTTCGATATGCACCAGTTGAGCTGGACTGGGTTCGAGGAAGATGGCAAATGCATAGGCAATACCATTCACACAGTACACAAGGCAGACCAAAACAATGTAATTATCTGTGAAGGAAGACCTAGGGTTGTTGAAGAAATAGAACATGGAGAGATAAACCAGAGGCTTGATAGCTGTATTGAAATGGTCAATTGTATCCTTCGAAAGAAAATAAGCCAGGCTGCTCATTCCAGAAGCCCTCTCTCTCCAGTAAATTACTTTGTCCAAAGAAAATGACCTCAAAGCCGCAATTTTGCATAGGAGAGCTGCAACTCAGCAGTTAAGATTGGTCAACTGAGAAAGTAAACATGGTAAGGTAGAAAAGTTCAAATCAGGTTTTTTATGTAAAATTAGGAGGTATTAAAGGCTCAGGGTTGAGCCATAATTAAAGAATTGCAATCATTGTTACAACTTTATGTTTGACCAGAGAGATAACAGTTCACAGTTCAGAATATATATTAAGGGAGAAAATTTGGAGCTCCGAAAGAGGTAAGACTAAACCAAAGTTGCGCCACTAAAATTTGAAGCTTATAAATCCATGGCTTCAAGAGAACATGTTATACAAGATCAAGAGGAACATAACAATAGTTAAAACATTGAGTTTTGAAACTTACAAACTGAAATGACAGTATAGGTGTAACCTAGCGCCCCAAAGGTTTCATCACTCACTTTAGCAAGTGTCCCTAAGCATGCTCCAGCAAGTAATAAGATCAGAAAATCCACTGCCTGTATTCTAGCTTCTCGTAGTCGTTGCTTACCAACCCTGAAAGAAAAAAATTACAGGTGCAGCACTAAAAAGATAAATGGAACTGAGCAGCCAAAATGTCCAAAACAACTTTATTTATTTCAAATACGATCCCACGATCATAGCACCATTGGGATAGGATAGTTTCTTAATTTAATTAGGTCTAAGTTTGATAAGAGTCCAAGTTTAGTAAGAGTAGGTTTGCTAGGTTTCCTTATTAAGGTGCTCTTATTTTGGAAGTTGTAGGAGATAATGATCTCCAAGATTTGGTTGTTCACTCTAGAATTATCTTACGATGGTTATAAATAGGATGGAGATCCCTTTGGAAGGAATCAATCAATGAAGAAGAATTATTATTTTAGTTAAAATAGAGTAAATTAGCTTAGATAGTAGAGAGTAGAGCTGCGATCGGTTAGTGATCGCAACGTTTGGTATCAGAGCAATAGATCTTCACCCATGTCTTCCGCTATCGGCGCTTCAACTCCCATCTCCAATGAAGTCAACCAGCTCCGTAATGAGATATTCGCAGCTAGTGATGCAATGAAAACATTATTGGACGGAATGATCCAAGTCCTCTGTCAGATGGAGGCGTCACTGGCAGCTCGGCCAGCTCATTCTCCATGTCAAGCCGTGGTTTGGGCTACTCCTTTACGTTTTGTCTCCACTACCTGCTTTGGTTATGTTTCACCACCAGGCCCCGACTCTGGTTCCAGTTCCATCCGTCATGGAGCGGATACCAACTCTGGTTCCCCCAGTTGCCGACCGTAGACCTCAGGCTCCATTGGTAATAGCTCAACGACCTCCTCCTCCAACCATCGCTAACCGAACTCCTTTGATTCCATTCAACACAGTTCAGGTGCACACAGACACGAAGGAGTTTCAGCCACTGTCTCTGGTTTCTGTCATTGGCGAAATTGAATGCGAAGCCCAACTCAACTCCGACTAAGTCGAAGGCTGTAGCGAAGCCAAAAACCTCTAACAAGCCAAATTCTTGGACCAAACTGAGATCAAAATCGAAGCCAAAGAACAAACCAGTAAAGGCTTCTAGACTTGTGACGCGAGTCTTCAAAGTCGGTGAAGGCGGCAACACAAAGCCCCTGAACCGACATCCGTTCTAGCTAATGGACAACATCATTTCAAGCTACCTCAGAACTCATGTTACCATAGCCACCTTGTGATTCATGTTGACATCATTACTGTGGGGTCTAGTGGTTGCGCTCAAATAAAATGCGATTTGGAATCCTGGCGGCATCAACTTGCGGACGAGTTGAATTCAAGGCGGCGGCAATGATACGATCCCACAATCGTAACACCATTGGGATAGGATAGTTTCTTAATTTGATTAGGTCAAGTTTGGTTAGAGTCCAAGTTTAGTAAGAGTCTATGTTTGATGGGTTTCCTTATTTAGGATCTCTTATCTTAAAAGTTGTAGGAGATAACGATCTCTGAGATTCGGTTGTTAATTCTAGAATTATTTTAGGATGGTTGCAAATAGGATGTAAATCCCTTTGGAAGGAATCAATCAATGAAGAAGAATTATTATTTTAATTAACATAGAGTAAATTAGCTTAGATAGTATAGAGTAGAGATGCGATCGCTAACCGCAACATTCCGGTATGAGAGCTTTCGATCTCCAACCATGTCTTCTTCTGCCAGTGCTCCAGTTTCCTTCGTCGATGTAATTAGTCAGATCCGCCACGAGCAGATCGAGGCTCGTGCTAAGATAGCCGCAGTCGATCATGCAACCACGCAATTGGACAAGATGATCACATGATTGGATAAGCTAGCCGTAGTTGATCATACAACGAACACATGATTGGACAAGATGATCCAAGTCCTTCGTCAAATGGTGACATCACTGGTAGCTCAGCTGGCTCCTCCTTGTCAGGTTGCGGTTCGGAGAACTCCTTTACGTTCTGTCTCCACGACCTCCCCCAACAACCGTTGTGGACCAAGGTGTTCCGATTTGCCTAGTCGGCGACCACAGTTTACCAGATGAATTGGTCGCATCTCAACAACCGCCTGAACTACCCACTCCACCGGTCGGTTCCCAACAACCTTCAAAATCGCTCATTCCATTAGTCGCCTCCCAACGACCTCCAAAACCACTTGCGCCCTCGACCGTAGTCCTCCGACCATCGCTCAAGGACCCCCCTCTTCCATTAGTCACTAACAAGGGCCACCCTTCACGACATGTTGCCCAAGGCCATCCTTCGGCAATCGTCATTGACCAACCACCTTCAGAATTGGCCGTCGCCAAATAGGGTGTGCCAGTTTCGATTGTCGCAGACTAGAGGATATACCCTATTTTGCTAGAAGGGGACAAACATGTCAAAGAGTATCATGAAATGAGTCCACATCACAACGAAAAACGTCGGGAAGGTGGAACGCACTGTCATCAATGCCGACACCTTGTCTCTATTCCAGCATAAATTGCGCAAAATGTCCTACGAAGTATTGTTGCCATTGCTTGTAGAATAGGTACAACGAGACCGAAATGAGCAATGCACAATGCTTCAAGTGCAAGGGCATCTGCAACTGTAGCCGTTGCCTGAGGAAGCGAGGATGTCACCCCATTGGCATCCTTAGGGGATCAGCCAAGGCAGCCAGAATTCCGTCATAGCTCAAATTACCTCCGAACTCATTGGCAATCTTGGAAGTTTTATCTCGCCAACCATGAAAACCACGCACCACACGCAACAAATGTGCCAACTATTTTGAGTTGCGGACAAGTCATCTTTCAACGGGTAGTTTCTTATTTTGATAAGAGTCCCTTTTGAGTAACTCTCTATTATGAGCAGTTTTCCATTTTGAGCAGTTTCCTATTGTGTTAAAAGTGGTATTAGGAAAGGTCTCTAGGGTTTGAGGCCTATATTATGTAACCGTGGGATTGAATATCATCGATCAAGAAAATATCTTTTAGTTATCATTTAGTTAAATAATTAGTCACTTTTAGTTAACTTAGTCGCTTTCTAGTTAACTTAGATCTTGGTTCTTGCGATAGAACTTGGGTTCTCTCTCTCTCTCTCTCTCTCTCTCTCTCTAACCCTTCTGGATACTGTTACTCCTATTACTTCATAGTATGGACAAATGAGCAATTATCTTCTCAAATTTCTCTTCCCCCCAACTAACATACACACACAA
This sequence comes from Euptelea pleiosperma, assembly GCA_035048495.1. Classification (NCBI taxonomy): domain Eukaryota; kingdom Viridiplantae; phylum Streptophyta; class Magnoliopsida; order Ranunculales; family Eupteleaceae; genus Euptelea; species Euptelea pleiosperma. Next base: position 35,640,439 of record CM068540.1, on the reverse strand, counting down.
ACCCTGAAAGAAAAAAAAAATTACAGGTGCATCACTAAAAAGGTACAAAACCACTTTATTTATTTCAAATCTTTGTCTCTCTCAAACTTCACCTCCCCCCTAACCAACATGCACACAAAGACACAAAAAAGTCAAGTACGTTAATGACTCAATGCCCTTCTGGATACTGTTAATAGTACAGAGGAAAATGAGCTAGGTCATCGTCATCGTCGTCGTCTATGCTTTATCCTAAATGTTTCTGGTCAGCAAGTAGGATGAAAATGAAAACCCCACCCCCAGATCATTTCCTTTGGTAATTTTGATTTTCTGGAATGACTAATTAAACTAATAGCTTTCCAACTCCAACTTCCATAGGGAAGTTAAGTATAAAGTCTGGGGTTTTCAAATATCATGTCTTTTTCACATGACAATTCACTAAGGGCACTAGGAAAGATGTTTTGGTCACAACTCACAAGAAATATATATGACATACAGAGCATTTGCCACTTTTTAAAGTTTTCTGGTCAATTAGATATATCTAAGAATCAGAGAATACTGTATTTATGATAAGAGGCACAGTCTAAGTATTTACCTCCCAAGGAAGTATTTGTATTGCTGGAACACACCAGGAGTTATCCGGTTGGATAAGTCGTGGGACTTTAAAAAATTATGTTGGATAGTTTCCCGCTTGAGCTCGACAGTACACTTGACATCCTGCCATAACTCTCCAGCAAAAGATTGTTCTTCAAATCCAACACCAGCAGGATCTGTTCCATTACTTGGACTTTCTCCCTTTGAGGACGAAGCAATGCCAATAGCGTTTTGTTGCATATCCGGGGGTATTGGGTACCCATTGTGAAGCATCCATCTGATGGGAAGTTGTTTATAACTCACGCTCGTGCTTGTGCTTGGTTTTACTATACCCTCCAGAATGTCAATGAAGTGGTCTGGAGGATTAACACGCTCAGGGACATTGATCCCAAGGCCTGCAAAGTATTCTTCAACTTTCTTCACTGATCCATGGTACACAGTAAGACCACCTTTGGCTAGAAGTATTAAATCGTCAAACATCTTGAATAAGCTATAGCTGAAGCAGAAGATTACCCTTCACCATTAGCTAAATGAGAGAGATGAGTTAAATCTACCTACCACCAATATTTATATGCCAAGAACAAATAATCTCTAAAATACCCGTTCAGCTTCTTTACTCATGCAAGAATTTATATATATTTTTTTGATAAGTATATATATTCTTTACTCGTGCAAGAATATATATAACCTTCATATCACAAAAATTTTCAAAATATCTTTAGTTGGAGTTTTTGATATTTAGCCTGTTTGACCCTTGCAACGAAATGCCAATTTCTACACTGGGGATCTACCAGTAAATTGCCAGATCCCCATTGTAGTAATTAGGGTTTATATATTGGTTTACGATTTAGAACTAATCTTTATTGCTAGAAAAACTAATATTCTTTTTAAAAATCTTTAAATTAGATATTTTCAGTATATAATATAGGTACTGCAAAGGAGAATTCTACCGAACATAATGCCTGAAATCAATCATCTTGGCAAGTTTTTATATAAATGAAATGGCTTCCAAGTCTGCTGGCCAGGTAATTCTTATATGATGTTTGTCATTAAATGGTTTCAAAAGGACACGCAAGAAGAAACAAACAAAAAAAGAAAGAAAAGAAAGATAAATGTTTTTCAAAAGTACGCATTCTTATGATCATTAAGACTTACCTCGGTTGGTGAACCACCATGCAGACGTTAACTCCTTCGAGAGCCTCACGACGAAGTGCTCTAAGAAGCAACTGAGAAGACGAACTGTCCAGACCCGATGTGGGTTCGTCTAAAATCAGCAGCGAAGGTTCCATGACCATTTCCAGCCCAACATTTACTCGCTTCCTTTGGCCTCCAGAGATTCCTCGCTTCTCTACTGTTCCAACCAAGGAATTCCGTACTGCTTGTAGCCCCAAGGACTCAATAACTCTTTCAACAACTAGAACCTTATCCGGTTTTGACAAGTCAGCGGATAGTCTCCAATAATCAGAAATTTAATGAAAGAAAAGGAAATCACAGTCAGTACAGAGAAATAAAAGATCGGATCACATCAAGTAGAGCATTAAGATGCACAGAGAGCAGGTCACCATTAAGTAGAAAGACTGTTTAACCTCGGGTTAATGTCTTTGAGGAACAGCACCTTTATGTGAAACAAGACTTGAAAGGGAAGAAAAAAGGTAGAAGTGCTAAGAACTGTGGTTGATGTCAATGACTGTATCATATTTCTATTGCATTAGTGAAGGTTGAATAAGTGTAGGATGAGATTCATAGTCAATATGTAGCTAAAAGATCTTCTGAATTTTTAGTGAATATGGACATGCTTAACAAAGAATATGGAGAACAAAAAAGAGCAAAGAAATAAAATAACAAAGATTTCCCCATTCCAAGAAGATTTGTTACAACTCCAGGTGGTCAGTTCACATACATATACACAAATTGTTTGGATACAGACATGATTCAAAATCTCGTTCCGTCTCGACTGAGGCGTCTCATTCCGGTAGTATATCGCAATGATACATAGAGGAATATATCGTTTCATGCCAAAAGCCTAATTTAATTATTAAAACTAGTTTAAAAGCTTATTTCTATGTTATTTATCTTTTATAACACATATAAATGCTAACAATCAAAATTATAGCCTAATTAAGCATTAAAAATAGCTTAATCTTATCGAGGCATATACTGTTTTTGTTAGCAGATGACTTGTTCCCGCGCACGTGTTGTGTTGGCCCGACAACCCGTTGGTATACATAGTTGTTTCGCCTTTCCCTAACAGGTCGATCTTTTGGGGTAAATGGTTATTTAACATGGTATCAGAGCAGGTCATCCAATGACCTGTGTTCCAGTGATCTTCTCACTTGGCTCACCATTTTTCCAACTACCATCACCTTCTGCAGCCTACATTTATTAATTGCTTTTCTGATATCCAACCATCAATCATAGATCATAAAACCGCCAACCCATCAAAAAAAAAAAATCCATTGTCTCGTTCCGTCTCATTTCGTCTTGGTCAAGACGTCTTTTTCCATCAGTTTACCAAGACAATGAAACAGAACAATATTGTAAACCTTGGATACAGCAGAACAATAAAAATACAAAAAAAGATGTTTGGTTCAAAAGAGAAAATATTATTCAGTACTGATATGATAGAAGCAAAGTTTTGAATTTACGGACTAAAAGAAAATATTCAAAAGCTCATAACTCAAATAAATCCACTCATTTTGGCCAGTCCTTGAAGACCTAGGATTAGTTCCATTCTTCTCAAAATTTGGCAAGATTTTTCAGCTGACTCGCTGAGTCCAAGATTTTGAATATTGAAAACCAACACCTGACCCCAATTAATTGACAACCATCATCTTTTCATTTTAACAAATACCGTTGCATAATTTGTTCCTGCAATTCTGGGTTAGTAGTTTTGTTTATTTCATAATAAGCAACATGAAGTGAGACAACCAGCACAATGGTGATACAACGCTAACCATATTTAATAAAGCCATTCTGGTTTGTAATGAACTTTGACACCAAAGTTCTTGAGTCTGTAAGTAGAAACAGCACATATAACTCAAGGAAAGGCAATAGCTCAAAAAAAAAAAAAACCTCACAGACAATGTTGCTTTTAGCAAGCAAGATGGAACTAAATGTGGCATACCTGCACCTTGCACTGAACCAGAGATTCTCCTCCACTGTCAAGTTCCCATGCACAATATCATCTTGTGGCACAAAACCAATAATCTTCTTATATGAGTGGATGGATTCAGCCTTTCCATTTATAAAAATTAAACCAGTCATTGTGCATCCAGTTGCTTTTCCGGCCAGAGCAGAAAGAAATGTTGTTTTTCCAGCCCCAGATGGGCCCATGACAGCAGAAACACGACCAGGCATAATTTTACCCGTTACACACCTCAATAGATGTTTGTTCTTTCCTTTCAGAGTAAGAGTTAGATCTTTGAAAGCAACCTCAATCACAGGTCTGGTCCTGATCTCAGTATCAGTAGCCATTGAAATTATTCCTGAAAAGGTCAAGTTCTTGTTCTGTTGCTGCAGGACTTTCTCTTTCTCAAGTTGGCCATATGCATACTTGAAAATTTGGCTATGAGTATGCATTTGTTTACCTTTAGGCATGTTCTTTTTAATATTTTTATCTCCAATTTCCATGTTGAAGCCTTCATTACTATCAGGGTCCTCCTCAAGTGCATGTATCATCTTTGTGAGGTTACTTGGTTCCTTTTTCTTTTTCTTTGATGCTGCAGATGATTGTTGGGATGCACTAGAAGCATTTGGAGGCATTGGTGGCAATAAAGCACCATCTGGTCCAGTTCTAGTTTGACCCAGAACCTTCATTGGCTCCGGTTGCCTTACAGATTTTTTACGAGAAAATGTACGTGATAACTGTGCTTGCAGTCCAATAGCATGCTTCTTAGCAACATCTTTTGCAGATTTCCACTTTTCACGTGCTTGTGCAGTTTCTCTAGCGCTCCTTGCCGCTGCTTCCCTGGATTTGGCCTGTCTTATTTCCCGAGTGGTGAGAACTTGGTCAGAACAGTTATAGATGATGAGTAGCAAAGTACTCAACCCAGCCTGCATCGACAAGTGAAATGTGTCAAGTTCTAATGGCTTCGGCTGCAATGGAAATGCTCAGTAAGGAGAACCAAATGTACATATTTTCATGTTCCAAGTACAATTGTGCAAAAGAAAAGAAAATACACGTGAATATAAAGAGTTAGATAATTGAATTACTGATCATCGAGAAATATTTAGTCATTCACAAGCAGTTTTGGTAACGGCAGATACATGGGGTGAGGTGCTTCAATGACCTAAAGCATATGCCTATTGGCATGAAGTGTAAGCCTCACAAAGCATCCTTAAAATTAATAATAATAATAATAACTAGTATAATTTCACAAAAAAAAAGAGAGTAAATTAACAAGACTTTTGAAAGAAAAAGGAACAATTTTTTTATAAGTAAAAGCCTCTGAGTTTTATTAAAAGAAAAGGGAAGGAAGCGAGAAGCCTCACAATAGAAAAGATTACAAAGACAATTGACAAATTATTATTTGAAACCATCATATTTGAGTTAAACATTCATATAAATCCCTAAAGTTTTCAACTTCGTCTCACATTCTGGAAACCCTAAGATGAGCAATGTCGATATATTTCTTATGTGGAGAAAGACATGTTTGTGTCTTTTAGTGGAAATCAAAACAAAGCGACGAGGTCTTTATATTGCTTTCATTTAACCTATAATAGGTTATTGGTACTTGACTAAGGGCTACGAGGGAGATAAAAACAAAAAAAAAAATGAAATAAAACCAATTTTTAAGCTGTGGCAGCCCAAGTTACCATCATCAAGGTAATGCATGTGAGGTGCAAGCATCTAACAAGAAGCATTGAAAAAGGCAAAAAAAGAATGATGCATTCACCTTTTTAACACCTCAATGGGTGAGGGTTACGCGGCATGAGCATTTACATTTTCTTAATATGCCTCATCGTGTTTTGAGGAAGCCTTGAGGCATATGCCTCAAATGCCTTCGAAATTAGTTTGTGAAAGATTGACTCGTTTGGCTATAAACAAAAGAACACATACATGGAACACTCAGAGAAACGCTTATGACACTTGAGAATTTCAATTTGTGAGAAATTTGTGAGAACCTTATGGTGTATATATATTATGTAAAAAGAAGTGTGGGCCCCTTTACATTAAACCCACTTAAGCCCACACACTCCCCCTCAAGCTGGAGCATACAAGTCAAACATGCCAGCATGGTACATAATGTAAAAAAAGGAACTCCTAGACAATGGTTTAGTAAGGAGGTCGCCCAACTGATTCTCTGACTTGATGTAAGGAGTAACAATACGCTTGCTCAACACCATGTCTCTGATAAAGTGACAATCAACCTCAATGTGTTTCGTCCGCTCATGAAATAGAGGATTACTAGCAATAAAAATGGCGGCCTGATTGTAACAATACATGGGCATTGGGGAAGGAGTTTCAATACCCATCTCACGGAGAACGGACTGAATCCAAATCATCTCACAAGCAGTATGAGCCATCGCCTTATACTCGGCCTCTGCATTCAAACAAACCACAACATTTTGTTATCATATACGTATTTTACATGTAAGAGAGTAGTCTTTGTAAATACCTCTCTTGTTGAGGGGTAGACTTTTCCATGTATGTTTCTCCATATAAATAAGACTAAACCTAACCCTAACCCTAAATCTTCATTACAACTTGGTATCAGAGCCTACAACCTCTATCTACAGGTGAAGAACAACCATTTGAGAACCAGGGGAGTACTGGCGTCCGTTGCCGTCAACATGCCGTACGGGCTGACATCATCAGCCGTACTGACACACATTCCGAGGTCTATCAAAACCCTTCCCTCTTAATAGATCTTGATTTTTCCTTGTTTGTGGTATTTTTTGGGGACTCCTTGATGATCTCAAGACCCTTCTCCTAAAACTCGTTTTAATGGCTTTTTGAACCAACCAAAAATCTGATCTATTGGGGGTTTCTTGTTGGGATTTGTTGCTCGTGTTTGGTTCCCTATAATCCTAAGAACCCTCCGAATCCATCCATGTGTGATTTCATGGAGGATTGAAGTCTCGGTGAAGAAATCTCCACCTAGTAGTTACCGCCAGTCCCTTATTTTGATCTCTTTGTGGTGCTGCAACTTCCAGCAACCGCTGGAACCTCTTGTTATTGTGTATTCGACCTTCTATGATGCTTAACCTACAATATTCGATGAAGCTCTCGCCTTTATGCTATTGCTTGGTCGTGGCATAGCCCATTTTTAGGGATGTTTTAGTTTTTTTGGTGCTCCGATTGTGCATACAACACAGAAGCCACCTCCGGCAATGTCTGAGGGCCTATGGTGTAGCATATGGTCTTTGGGAACCCAGGATTATAGATTACATAGGTGAAATTAGATTGTAAGAATTATTTAGAGTGGTGTCAGGCAGCCCGTCTATTTATCGGAGGCTGTGGGAAGATGGGGCACATTATTGGACGGGCTATTGAGTCGGAATCAACTGCAGATCCTGCATGTGATAGATGGGAGACCGAGAACCTCACAGTTATGTCTTGGCTCCTCAACTCTATGCAGCCACACATCAGTAGGGGCTCCTTGTTCCTCTGTACAAATCATAAGGTTGGGAGACTGCTCATAAGACCTATTCTTAGCAGCAAAACAAAGGACGGGCATTCCAGTTGGGACAGGGTATCTCTCGCTTTCAGCAGGGTGATAGATCCCTCTCTGACTACTTTGCCACTCTTCGGAGCATGTGGGAGGAGTTGGATTACCATCATGCCTTCCAGCCAACTGGTGCTGATAATATTACAAATTATCAAAAGTATGTGGAGAAGAGTCGGATCTTTGAGTTCCTTTCAGGGCTCAACTCTGAGTATGAGTTAGCCACGGTTCAGGTTCTGAGCACTGGCATTGATCTGCTCTCTGACTCGAGGTGTATTCCTATGTTCATAGTGAGGAGAGTCGACGGAGTGCTCTTGCTGTTTCCACTTCTCAGCCTCATCGATCTCAGAAGCCTAGGTTCTCTCAGCCTTCTGCTTCCGCACAGTCATATGCTCCTTCCTAGAGTCTAGGAAATCCTCCTTCAGGGAGAGGCCCAAGTGTGACCATTGTGGTAGTCTTGGGCATGTACAAGACAAGTGTTGGATACTTCATGGTCGTCCTCCCCACTCCAGCCAGCCAAGTTTTTTTGGTGCCCACTATGTCAGCATGGATGCTTTTGCACCTACTCCAGACCGGCCTCTCCCGAGTTCTACTGTTATGCCGTCACCTAATGCTATCTCTGCATCCGTGCTTGCTGCCATCCGGCGTTAGCTGACTCAACTCGATGGTCCATCTGCCACTCCGACTACCTCCAGGTACCATTAGACCTGCCCATCATGTGGCCACTCCTTCGTCCAGTCCCACTTGGATCATTGATTAATGTGCTTCGAAGTACATGACGGGTATGTCCTCTTTATTTTTTCCACTTATTCCATTTGTTCTGGCCATGATAAGGTTAAGACTGCTAATGAGACTTTATCTTTTGTTTCTAGGAAAGGGGATGTCCTTCCCTCTCTTCAACTTCCATTATCCTTAGTATTGCATGTCCCTAAATTTACATCTAACCTGTTGTCTGTGAATTCCCTTACTCAAAAATTGAATTGCAGTGTGACCTTTCCTTCGTCTTGTCTCTTTCAATACCTGGAGACCAGGAGGACGATTGGCACTGGACGTGAGGTTGATGGCATGTACCTTCTGGATGGACGACCCTCTGAGCCCACAGCACTGCAATAACATCGTAGTAGTAGTAGTCTAGAGTCTGTGTTATGTTGGCATGCTCGTCTGGGGCATGTCTCTTTTCAGTGCTTGAAATTGTTATTTCCTGCTTTATTTACTTGTTTCTTTTTCTGAACTGCATTGTGAGACATGTGAGCTCTCCAAACATTGTTGCTCTACTTATCCCTCCAGAGGTAATAGAAGTTCAGTTTCTTTTGATATGGTGCATTCTGATGTGTGGGGTCTTGCCACTGTTACTTCTATCTTTGGCTTCTATTATTTTGTTACATTCGTTGATGACCATACTAGGTGTACATGGGTCTATCTCATGAAAACTAAAGATGGGGTTCATTCCATCTTTAAAGCTTTTCAAAAGATAATCCAGACCCAGTATGGTACCTCTATAAAGGTCCTTCATTCTAACTAAGGTGAAGGTATATGTTTGGAGGCCTCCAACAGTATTTTATGGACCATGGGATTTGTCACCAAAATTCTTGCAGCTACACTCAGTAGAATGGTGTCGCTGAATGGAAGATGCGCCATCTGACCGAAGTAGCTCGCTCTCTTTTGATCGGCTCCCATGTCCGCGAGTCTTATTGGTCTGATAATGTTCTGACTGCGGCATACCTGACTAACCGAATGCCCTCTCATGTGCTAAATTTTAAATCTCCTTTAACGGTTCTTGACCCCCGCTCCTCCTTGTTTGCGATCCCTCCTCGTATTTTTGGGTATGTTTGCTTTATGCACATTATGGATCCCAATCGTACCAAGCTGGATCCCAAGGCTCTTAAATGTGTGTTCCTTGGCTACTCTTCCACTCACGAAGGGTATAGGTGTTACCATCCCTTGTCTAGAAAGAAGTTCGTCTTTATGGATGTTACTATCCGTGAGGAGGTCTCTTTTTTCTCCCCCACCTCTCTTTAGGGGGAGAGCAGTAGTGAAGAGAGGTGAAATGTTCCTCTTCCTGCTATTTCCCTATCTCCACCTCTAGTGCATGAGAGGCCTCAACTTGCTCAACCTACTACTGTGACTGATAGTGGCCCTGGAGCTCAGGGGGAGCTCAAAGTCTATAGCAGAAAGGGGATAGCCACAATTGATCCAATTCTAGTTGACCATCCTTGGATCTAGGTAATCCTTTCTCTCTCTCTATACCTATCATTCCTTCTTCTACTGATGCTTGTACTTCTGACCATCTTCCATTACTTTAAAAAGGGCACGAGGAGTTGTACTCAACATCCCTTGAGCAACTTTGTCTCGTATGAGGCTTTGTCTCCCTCGTACAAGGCGCTTATCACAGCTGTATCTACCATTCCTATTCCTTCTTTTGTGGCAGAAGGATTGGAGCATCCCAGATGGAGAGCTGCTATGGTAGAAGAGATGAGTGCCTTAGACAAGAACAGAACATGGGAGCTGGTTGACTTGCCAAGAGACAAGAAGCCGGTTGGTTGTAGATGGGTGTTCAGAGTAAAGTACAAGGTAAATGGATCAGTTGAGAAGTACGAGGCTAGACTGGTGGCCAAGGGATACACTCAAACCTATGGCATTGATTATGTGGAGACCTTTGCACCTGTGCGAAAGATGAACTCTATAAGGGTGTTGTTGTCCTTGGCAACAAACCAAGCATGGCCTTGCATCAGCTGGATGTGAAGAATGTTTTTCTTCATGGTGACTTGCATGAAAAAGTATATATGGTGCCTCCACCTGGCTTCATTCCACTAGGGGACAGTAGTAAGGTGTGTAGACTGAGAAAGGCTCTCTATGAACTGAAGCAATCTCCTAGAGCCTGGTTTGAGAGGTTTACCCTAGCAGTGAAGAAGATGGGTTACACCCAGAGCCAAGCCGATCACACCCTATTCGTAAAGCATCAAAGGAAGAGTACCGCTGCTCTCATTGTCTATGTTGATGACATCATTCTAACAGGGAATGATGCCAAAGAAGTGGCCAAGCTAAAGAGTCATCTAGCAGGGGGGGTTTGAAACCAAGGATCTAGGACTTCTCAAGTACTTTTTAGGTATAGAGGTTGCAAGATCCAGCCAAGGGATCATCATCTCTCAAAGAAAGTATGTCCTAGATCTGCTGAGGGATTCAGACAAGTTGGGAGCCAAGCCAGTAGATACTCCTATAGAGCAGAACCACAAGTTAGGCGATGCCAATGGTGAATTATTCCAGGACGTAGGGAGTTTCCAAAGACTAGTTGGTGTAAGGAGATTTTCCATCACCAGAACCAGCCATAACACTTTCACAAACACTTGGGGGAGCACTAAATAGATGGAGACTAACACCTTGAAGACAACACCAAACAGCCACAAACAACACCAAAAAAAGAGGCACCAACACTTTCTCAAACACCCGGTGGGCAGCACGAAATAGATTGAAATCAACACCGTGAAGGGAACACCAAACAGTCACAAACAGCACGACAGAAGGGGACCAAACCAGTCCCAAAACACGTAGGCACAACCAGCACCAATATAGAAGCAAACTATGGGGCGTGGCAGCAAACAATCTACTTTAGAGAGGTGTTGCAGTACAGTTCACTCTAGAGTGGTGCGACAACAATAAAGGACCTCAAATAAACATCGACCAGGCAAACAGTACACTATTAAGAAATGTAGCAGCAACAACGATTAAAAAAACCACAACAGTCCACTTTGAGGTGGTATGGCAGCAACAAACCCTCAAACACTCGGCAAAAAACAGCAACAATCTACGTTGAAAGGATGTGGCATCACGATCACGGTATACAAAGGAGCAAAAGGACTGCAACAAGCTTTACATGTGGCCTGCGGCAGTCCTAGAGAACACCCAAACTCTGATCTGTAACAGTTAGATCAGAACAAAAATAAAGAAGAAGGAATGAAAGAAAAAAAGGAGAATGAAGATTAGGATTAGGGGTCTACACTATGGATCAAATGCTCCGATATCATGTGAGAAATCTGTGAGAACCTTATGGTGTATATATATTATGTAAAAAGAAGTGTGGGCCCATTTACATTAAACCCACTTAGGCCCACACACCAAACATAAACAATAATAAGAATTCTAACACAATTGTATCCTCTAGAAAATACACAGAAGCAAGATTCCAACTCAGTAAATAATTAGGAAAAACATTATAAGAAAGGAGCTCAAATTAATTGCATAGCTTTCCCAGATAAAAATATAACAATGGAGCCAACTACAGACCAATAGGTTCTTTTCTGATTCAAGGCGTTTATCATGCACAATAAGAAGTAAACAAAGAACCACTTACAATAAGCATGATGCCATATGCATGAATATTTTGATTTGCGGTATTTGAATTACAAGTAGTCAACTTGAAGCAACCTGCAAGGTGGTCATTAAAGGTCAAATGCTAGTGCCAACATCTTTTTGTTCCAGTGAACTTCTAAAGATATTGAAACATTAATCTCTTAAGCCAGTAGCACAAAAAAATAATGTAAAATTTAAACAAAACATGCTTCAAATTCACAAGGTATAACCAACAAAAATACCAAATGCAAATATAGCATAAGTAGGAAACCATCTCCATCATTTATAGGGAACTAGTGCTTGAAGTTAACAACATCATCATCATAAGCCTTGTTCCAACTATTTTTGGTCGGCTGCACAGATCCTATTCATCCATTCAATTCTATACAAGTGTCTTCAAATCTGCTCTCAACACCTCAATCCACGCCCTTTTTGATCTTTCCCTAGCCCTTTTAAGAGCCTCCAACCTGTACATTGCTTCACAATGGTGCTATCATTGGCCTTCATTGTACATGGCCAAATCATCTCCATCAACTCTACCTTATTTAATCTCCTATTGGGGTTACTCCAATAGTTTCTTAAATGCATGCATCTTTTATTTTGTCTTTCTAGCTTTTTTTTTCACTAGTCTATCTCAACATCCTTATCTCGACTACACTCACTTTATGAACATGTTGTTTCTTAATTGCCCAACATTCTGCTCCATAAAACATAACGGTCTTATTGTTGTTTATAAAAATTTTCCTTTAATTTGATTGGTATGCATCAGTCACATAACATTCCAGAAGTATCTCCATTATAGCCATCCAATTCTAATGCTACAGGCAACATCCTCCTCACTCTCTCTCTTCTAATGGATAATGGAACCAACATAATAGAAATCGTTGCGTCGGGGTATCTCTTAGCCATCAATTTTAACTAGTGCATCATCTCTATGTGTCTCCTCACTAAAGTTGCACTCCATATATTTTTTCTTGGTCCGACTGATTTTAAAGCCCTTGTACTCCAAAGCATCCTCCATAATACTACTTCTTTACCCCTTTTCATCTCACCAACCAACACTACTACATGCAAATAACATAAACCAAGGACGTCTTCTTAAATATGACTAGTCACTTAATCCAAAACTAGAGCATAAAGATGCGGACTAGGTTTTTTTTTGCAATTTATTAATAGTTTAAATAATTTTCACATAATTAGTAATTAATAAATAGTAACTAATTTTAATGAATAAATCTGTAGAGTTTTATTTTATTTTATTTTTTGATAGTGTAGAATATATTAAGGAGCCCAAAGCCAAGAACAAGGAACAATACAAAAGCCTAAGAGGTCGAGATGACTTGCAATCATGGTTTAAAATTTCGGAATTTTCGTTTCATTTTGTAATGTTTCGGTTTGTTTCGTCGAGACAAACCGAGACAATCCAAAAAAGTAAAAATAAATAAAAAATATGATTTCATGATTTTGGAAATATTTCGAAATGTTTCGGAATTTTCATTTTTTTACCATTTTTCCAATGTTTCGTTTCGTTTCGGAGTTTGTCTTGTTTTTTCACTTGAGCGAGACATTCCTCCAAAATGAAATTTTAAACCTTGCTTGCAAGAGACTACAATCACAACAAAGCAAGAAACAACAACAAAAACAATTAATGGCCTTCTCCAGAGCATACAAGATCCCATCAGAATACGAAGTCTTCAAAGAACAGACCTCTACACTCTTTAAACACCTTAGACCACAAGAACACAAGGCCGTTGATATTGAGAATAACTATAGCTACCTCTTCTTCCTTACCTTCCAAAGGCCCCCAAAATCGCAAACAGAAGAATCCGCCATAGCACTCAACCTCTAGAGGAGAAGGCAAAAGAATACCAGCTAGAGACTAGAGTTAACAAGGAACCCAACATAACCCAGGATATCCTGAAATTGACTAGAAAAGAGGACAAGACTTCTCTCTCTACGAAAGTTTTAGATTTTTTGAATAATTAAACTAATATTTTAAAAGAAAAAATAATTACAAAATAATATAATTATTCTTGGAAACAATATAGATAACTCTTGGAAATAACAAGTTGTCTACGACTCTTTGAATCATTCACTAAAGTACTCATTAATACTAATTTTAGGGGATAGCGTAATTTTAGCATTATTTTTTATAACTTCATTATAAAGAAAAAAATCAAAAGCATTTCTTTCCCGAAAAGTATTATAGATCCATAATAACATAGTAGATTAGTCATAGACCCAACCCATGACATATATTTAATCTAAGTTAAACAAGAACATAAACTCACTTTATTTGAGATTTATTGATTTTCTTTTTATTATTTCTGGGTTTTTTCAAATTTTCTATTTTTTTAATTTCGGGTTTTTCCCAAAATTTTATAAAAATATCTCAACATCATTAATCTATGAAAGATCCATGGATTCGGTAGGAAATGAATAGATCCTACAACAATATTTGAGGTGATTGTGTAATAAATGAACCAAAATCGAGAAACAAGAACTTGTGAGTGTCGATACCACAACGGTATCGTTCAAAACCCGTCTCCACCCACTAAGTGCTAACTCACTTGCCTACCAAAAAAATTGAGAAATAGAAACTTACAATTAAGGAAAACTTGAAGTCAAAACTTCTTCAACTCTATTTGAGAAGTAGATTTAAGTTTTTCAAACTCAAATCTACACTAACGGTTGTTTTTTTTTTTTTGGAGATCTACAAGATGGTATGGATTTGCCGGCGAAGGAACAAGTGGTTTAAGATGATCGAAGCCAAAAAGGGGCTTATAAGGTTCAATTTTGCATTTTCACCTTATCTATCGCTACATATCGTATGTATCAAACAATATCTTATGATATATAGCAACACATAATGGAATTTCGATGCTTCCCTTATGTTGTTGAAGGATGTTCTTGCTATTTCACTATTTGTTATGTCTTTATCTTTTATTTTCTTATTCTATGTAAGGGCTCACGATAATTAATATATAGTCTCTCCTTTGGAGTGTGTACGGTTAACACTCTCCAGCAATTCTTCTCCCTTCTCTCTCTTCTCTCTCTTCTCTCTTCTCTCTTCACCTATTCTAGGGTTTTCTCCATTAACCCTGGAATATTTCAAATTATGTATCGTACTGGTGTATCAAAAAATGATACGCATTGATAGGATACAATATTTATAACTATGATAGGATGTATGAAATAAAGAAAGTTGATTAAGAAGGTGTGGGCATGTACAATGAAGATCAATGACGGCACTAGTGAGGAGCGCTTTGGTGCAGGTTGAAGGCTCTAAAAGGGTGAGAGGAATGCCAAAGATGATGTGGATTGAGCTAGTAAGAAAAAAATTTAAAGACACGAGCATTAACAGAAGATCTAGCTTTAGATGGAATTGAATGGCGAAACAGGATCCATGTTGCGAACCCAAATCGTTGAGATGAGGATAGTAAAAAATAAATGTTAATAAGCTCCTTTTGAAGAAACAAGCTTCTTGGATCAATTGATGGTTCTTCTCTTTAAACTATGTCCATGTGGACACCTAATTTTACATGGTCTTCATTGGAACTAAATTTGGAACTTGGTCCTTTTATTCTTCTCCAATAGATTTATCCTGGATAAAGCTACCCTTTTTACCCTAATATACCTAATTTTTTTGTCAAAAATATGCCACTTAGAATACCCAAGAAAGCTACCACATGAAAAATGATTTTAGATGTTTACGAAAGCAAGGGAATTTGAAAATGGAGACCATGACTGCGTAGATTTTTCTAAATTATGAAACAAAACAATATATAACATGCTCGGACACAAAGTTTGGCCTCCTAAAGTTTTGGCAAAATTGAGTCAATCTGCAGACGTTTGTTAATCAGAAAAATGCATTTTAGAGAAAATCTATATTAGCGTTTGTTCAACAAACCCAAACAAAATTGAATCAAAAGGGAAGGTCTAGGTATTCTTACAGCTCAATACAAATTTGAATGAATTTATACCAAACTTTGTTGAACAAATGCCTGTGTCGGAAAATCTTAGTGTTTTGCCAAAATACCATCAATTCACATGAAGAGAATAGAACGTGGGAGATCTTGTTGGGGTAAGTCTTCACTCAGTGTTTGTTGAACAAACACACTGATAAAAATTTCCCAAAAAATATATTAGGAATTCGTTAAACAAACGCCCAATGAAATCACAATCCTAACAAATTTGTCAACTCACTATTACTCCCTGTGCACTACTAGATTCCTTTCAGAATGGGAGGCAAAGGACTAGGCATTTGTTGAATGCATAATATAAATTTGACCTTGGATGTTCGTTGAACATGCATCCCGAGCGTTCCACCCGAAATTCTATCACTTCTCTTGGAAGTTCCCTTGGGTTTAGGGTCAATTATACCTGGATATTTTTATACTGGTAATAGTCTAAAGGTGGAATCATCGTCATCTATGCCTTATCCCAAATGTTTGGGGTCAGCAACATGAATCCTATTTCACCATTCGAATTTGTTTAGTGTAAAAGTAAAAAATATGTAAAAATTTGAAAATGAATAACAAAATATAATAGGATAAGAAAATGTTAAAATATTAGCAACATAGTTGTATCAATTTCAATTTGTATCCAAAGATGGGAGGGTTTCGGCAAGTTCAACACTTAAATCCATACAGATACTCAACACCTAAGCACATGGGACTTGTGTTAAATACGGCCCAGTCGTACCCCGAAGATTTTATACTAATAAAAATTTAAAGGTGAAAAATATGTAAAAGTTGAAAACAAATGAATAAAAACATCATAGCATAAGAAAATGTCAAAATATTAGCAATATAGTTGTGGCAATGTATCCCATGGTTAAGGGGGGTTCAGCAAGTTCAACACCAAAAATATTAGCAAGAAAGCCTCTAACTTTATTTCAAGTTCAACTTCTGGTCTTTTTTGGTTTCTTTTGATCTTAATGCCTCTTCCCTATCCTTTCTACACTACTAAGCGAAATCGATGCAAATTTTGTTACTTCTCAAAAAAGAAAAATTATTTTGCGTTAGCATATTCCCAAGTTAGTATTCACTTTGATATTTAAGGATTTGCTTGTGAACAAAGACTATCTGACCTCATTTTCTTTTTTGGGCTAGGTAGGCTGGGAAGCTAACTCCAAGGACCATAGAGTTGGCAGACTATTCACCTCGAGTTTCATTCTAATCAAATTTCACTGCCTGATTTTGTTTGGCTTCTATTCTATATTTCAGCAATCAGATTTATGTACTTTTGAGTCCATGCATGTAGTTCAGTGATATTTTCAACGACTCGAACATATTGCAACCAACTATATTTTGAACTTAGCCAGTTGAGGAAACTTTGCCAGTCGAGGAAACGCTGCGTCCAGCTAAGTATTCATCTGAAGTAGAATAAAAGAACCCCTTTTGTTGAATCAATCGAAGGTATCCTCGAGCCTGTTACCTTCTCTGAGATTTGATACCATGCAACCTTGTTAATGATTTCACGTAATATAAATGTTATTTATTTTATCACATTGCCCTTTTAAGGCCTTATGGCAATTCATAAAAACCAGACAGGAGATTCAGTCAAGCTGCAGCTCTAATTTAGGTTGTGAATACCTTTCTAATGGTTTTCCAGACTCACACCCACCAATATGCAATTTGCATCTCTAGGGGGTTTTATCTTTTCCCATTTTCTTGAAATTCTTCTCTCTGGAATTTTTAATATAACAGAAATGGAGATGTAGGTAGCTTCACTACACAAATATATCTAGCATACGGCATACCAAGCCTGTCGTCAATATAAGTCTAAGATATTGATAAATAAAATTGAAATAACTCGTAGTCGTCATAACCCATAATTATTTCTTTTTGAATGCCAGATCCAGTTGTCAAAATTCAAGTAAGCATGTCAAAGAAAGGGAACTTCAGTTTATGACACATAAAATGTATTTGCAACTAATTCAACAATAAGAAACTTACGTTTTTCAGATGTCGAACCCATTCTGCAGTAATGTCTGAAATTGCAAGAAAATATAGCACTAGTAAATAAAGACGATAAACACCAAAAACAGATAAATATCATCACAATAATGTATCAAGAAAGACTAAAAGAATGTTCTTGATTATCCACATGGTTCAAAGTCTCATTCCTTCTCGTATGAGACATCTTGTTCTAGTAAAGTATCTAGACATTACATTGGGGTATGCTTCGTCTCATACCCCTTGGGTCAATGTCTCGTTCTATCTTGGTCAAGATATCTCTTATTGGTAAGCTACCAATATGAATTGCCACAATCTGACCGGAGGCGAAAGGCCAAAGCTACTGGCGTCGCCACCAACCCTTTTACGGTGTGATTTGTTACTGGGTTTGAAAATGAGTAGCATAACTTTTGAAAACAAGAAAATGTGAATTAGTGACTCCATATGATCTACTAGGGTAAGTGGGTAATTTATAAATCGAAAAGAAAGTGGTAGGCACCCCGATCTATCCGCATTTAAACGATTACCTACTCTTGTACCCTCAACCATAATATCAAGTTACCGGTAAAAAATGAAGAAAACTCGACAAAATAAATATACATGTGCAACAAGACATAAAAGAGAAATGTGGGATCACCCTACTATGCATGCATCTCAGGTTCTCCTCACATGTTTTCTCTTAGTCTTCTCTTAATTATTTAGAGCGATTCACCCAACTATGCATGCATTTCAGGGGCTCCTTGTCATGATAAAGAATTTTAACATAAGAGTTCAAGTTTAATAAGAATGCATATGGGATCACCTACTATGCATGCATTTGGGACTTTTACACATGTTTTTTGTTAGGCTTCTCTCAACCATTGGGAATGGTTCTCCCTATTATGGAAGCATTTCGAGATCCCTCATAATGATAAAGAGAGTTTAACATAAAAGAAACTTAAGAAAGTAAACCAAAAGTTAATAAACAACAACACATATAACGAATTAAAACTAGATAAACAAAATAAGAGAAATATGAAGGAAAAAAAAAAGGAAGGGGCGGTGCGGTGCGGTTTACATTTTACCTTTTAAATGATCATTCTTCTTTACTTGGTTTTACTTCGTCTTCTTCTTGAGAAAAAAGAAGAAATAAAGTGAGCAAGAACAATAGTTCTTTCTCCTTTCACTTAATCTCTTAAAACAAGATGGTCTTTAGGGAATTTTCTTAGAATTTCTAAGAGATTTTGGGTAGTAAATAGACTGTTTAGTAAGAATTTCTCTAAGACTAAAGAGATGGCTTGAAAGAGATCCCCTTCTCCATTTGGGGGAGGGATTATTTACAAGTGAAAGGTTAAGGGTTTATAGTAGTTTGAGAATAAATAGTTAGGTTAGTTTGGTCATTTGGAGGATAAAAGTGTATAAAGAGGTTTGTCTTATATGGATAGCCTAAGGAATTTTCTAACTTGTTGGGTAAAAGTTTAGTAATTTATAAAGGTGGGATGTTTGTTGGAGAGTTGGGTGAAAAGAATAGACAAAAAGGTGTGGGTAAAGGCAAATAAGAAAGTTGAGGAGTATCATCAAAGATATGTCATGATGTATGAACCTTGATGTATTTACTCACATCAAGAATTCAATGTACATCTAGATCTAGAGGTTATAAAATGCTCATTTTTAGTTTAAAATTGATAAGACAATTAATTTGAAAGATTTTTCAATGGTAGCCATCTCATTCGTACACAAGTTATCAGAAATTGAGATTACTTAAGGATCGTTCAAACAAAAGCCTTGATCATATGATCGAATTCTTAGATTTTGGTGAAACTACTTTTTTTTGGAATGATAGAAGAGTTAAAAACAAATGATTTTAGTTTTAACAACATCCAATGTTAAAATCGAAGATATGAGTAATTTTTTATCCTTTATTAGTAAAAGTCAAACCTTTGACTAAATCCCCATAGCTGAGGATAGAGCTTTCTAATGATGGTTTTAGGTTCTAAAAGGGTTCTGTAAGGGTGGTTGATGATTTTAAATGAGTTTTGTATGATTTGTTAAGAATATTCTAAGAAGAAAATTAAGACCTCAGATTGTGCCAAAATGGGGTGTCTACAACCAAGATGATACATTAGGGTATGTTTCTTCTCATACCAAAACCCTAATTAAGTAATTAAAACAATAGTATACGTTTATTTTACGTGTACAAAATAAATAAAAAAACATATTTTTAGCTTAAGTAAACATTAAAAATCATTTAATGTAATTATATTCATATTTTAGCGTATTGAGACATTTCATTTTTTTTCCAGTGTCTCAGTCCATCTCGGTCAAGAAGTCCTTTTTTCATAAGCTTATCATGACATTGAGATTTTAAACCTTGATTATCACAACTTCCAATGCCAAAGCAAGCTGCTACGAAGACATAACTGTTGCAAAATAGACAAGTGCTGGAGTTTTAGGATAAAATCCATACCCCCTACTGCAAGGAATTTTTTGGGTAGTAGTAGGACAATATGATCCTGCTGAACAGAATACCTCACTACTACTCAAAACATCAGCCCAAACATCTGCTCCACCACAAGTATGGTTCTTTCCAGGAGGTAATTGGTAGCGATATCTGTAGAAATTTTCTAGCAAAATATTAACTCGCAACATGCAACAAGAGAAACATGAGATATGTAGAGCACTTCAGAACTAGAATGTCAACTTACGGGTCACATATTCCAGTAGTTTTGTTGAGTTTTGCAAGTGGACAGTAAGCACCTAACGGGCAAGCTTCAATGACAAGATAACAAATTGCAACAAATAAAAAATTAGGAACTCTTTCGAACCCATAAATAAAATCTAGGATAACAACTTCCATATTTTACAGACAACCGTACAATTTATTTATGATGTATGAAAATGAAAATATGCCAAACCCAAGAATCTAAGAGTATGACACTTCAAAATTCCAGAAAAAGTAATACCAACCTGGGTAATTGTGATCATTATGCTTTCTGACTGGAAAAAGAAAATTATTTCTCCAACCACAAAAGCACCACACATACATATGTTAGTCAATCCTTCTACCAAACATACACATACAAAAACACATATGAACGCATGCATTATAAGACAGACATGTGCGTATGCATGTTTATATGTTTATAGAGTATATATCTGTCTCAGTCGTGGTTTAATCCAGGCTTACCTAACCAATGGGATTGAATCAATTCTAAGATCTTGATCTTTGGGGAACATTCTAGTAGTGATTGGTGCATGGGGCTGCAAGTGAGATAAATACTTGGTAGAGTTTTCTATGGAGATTAAAAGCAATTAAGCAACTCAAAATAGAAAGGAGGCAGTGATCCATAGGGAATTGCTAAAGAAAATGTAATATATGTGATAATCATTAAGAACTAAACTTAAGAAAAGTGGTGTTAGTGGGTGATTAGTTCAACTCTCCCCCTGAAGTATATACTCAGTTAAAGCTCTAATCAATTAATTAAAAGTTTGATATGAACAGCTGAAAAATAAAATAATAAGAAAAGGAATGACAAAATAACTACTACTACACGAACTAAGAAATGACCAAGTATGACAACTCTAATAACAAAAAGACCATGTCTCATAGAGCTTTCAATCTTGGGTCATATTGTAAAAAAGATACGGGAAGAGGATACAGAAAAGACACAAAAATTCACTAACTTCAAAAACACAATGGAGAATAGTAGGATCAAGTAAGGCTGCCATCAACGAAAAATCAGCATTTATGAGTGTTTCTAGGAAACTTCAGGTTGCAATTTTTTTGGCTGTTCCATGGACCAGATTCCAGTGGGAAAACCAATTTTTTTTATCAGTATATATGTATTAAAAAGGAGGCATCAATGGCCCAACTATAAGGAAAAGAGAGGCAACAAGAAATAGGCCAGTGAGAAAGGATTTCACATGAACCACAAAAAACAGACCGCAACAGATTCACCATCTGTCTTGCACAAACAACGTCAGTTAGGAAATTGAAAGCCCCTACTAATTGAATGGTCCACAGTGAGGATCACCGTCCAAATGAGAAAGGCCACTTAGAAGGAATAATAAGCCTCTAAACTAGTCTACTAGAAAATCTGGGAGCCTAGGACATCTTGACAAGAAATCACATGGAAGAAAGACCAGACTGTAAAGTTCCCTTTTCGCTCCCATCTCCATACTCTCTTACCAACCTCCGAAGAAGAAATACGCACCTCTTCAACTTTGTTGAGAAGAGAAGTCAAGTCATCAATCTCCCAATCATTAATGTTTCTCCTAAGGCTCAATTTCCATGACAGAATCTTCATCAGTAACCATGCAATCTCTAACACGAACTCTTTCGAGGTTTGATATAGCATATTGAAGAGGAGTGTCGCCGCACCAAAGATCTTCCCAAAATCTCACTGGAACGCCCTCATCAACTTTGCATCGGATGCCGCCTCTAAAAGAGCTGTAGAATTTAGAAATGCCTTTCCACACCCCAATGCCATAGGAGGAAGAAAGCACATCGCTATCCCAACAATTGTTTCAATTTTCATATTTATAATCAATCACTATTCACCAAAGGTATCCCTATCCTCACTGAATCTCCACAACCACTTGCCCAAGAGAGCATTGTTCATGTCCTTAAAATGTATAACTCTAAGGGATCCCCTGTCTTTCGGCATATACACCTTCTTCTAGTCAACGATATGGAACTTATGTGTCTCATCCATCCCTTTCAACAATAAATATTTGATTAATTTCTCCAAGTGATTTGCAACACGAATTGGAATCGAGTTGCAACCCAAGTTGCTTGCAGTATCTCCCAAATTAGAAACCTCTCCAACATAAAAAACATAGCTCTTCAAAAGATTGATGCGTAGTCCAAACCTATGATACCCGGATACCTGTACATGACCATCGTATCCGTGTCGACACGGGACACGGCACTAACATGTATGCCCACGTATCCTTCATAAAAAGTTGAAAAATTAGAAAAAATGAAAATTTTGAACTACAAGATAGGATACTTGTATCCATATCCGTGTCCCTGATTTTGAACAATGTCGAGTCGTATCCCCGCTTTCCGTAACCGGGCATCATACGTCCAGACATCACTTCAAAGAAACAAAGTACAACCGAAGATACCTCAATAAATTATGCTCAGCCTTGGAGAAGAAAATCGTATCATCGATGAATAGTAAATGAGATATAATAGGACCCTGCACACCCACCTGAAAATCCTTCAAAATCCCTCCCTTCATTGATCTACTAGTCAAATTCATAGTGCTTCTGTTTCCAACAATAAACAAAAATGGAGATAACAGATCACCTTGTCTTAGGCCTCTAGAACATCTAAAGAGTCCACCAAGAGCTTTATCACTCCCCAAGTTGCTGATAGCTTTAACAATTCCTCTTCCATAAAGGATGTTGTCAGGGACCTACTTGTAATATCTTATATTCTACAGGGGGCCCTTGTAATATTGTAAAACTTCACTTAATATATATATTGGGTGAAATCGTGTAGGCTATTCTAAGCTCTACACGATTTCTCCTCTTCCCCCAATTCTCTTCTCCTCTCCTCTCTTCCATCTCTAACCCTAATCTCTTATTCTGGTTACGATCCAAGATTACAACATGGTATCAGAGCATGGTTATGTAACCATGGCTTAATCCTAGAGGTCTGAAGAACCCTAGGGATTGCGAAATTTGATGCGAAGGGCTTTCCAAAGAAGGAGATCATCTCCCATGGATAGCCGCAGGCTTTAGAAGAGTCTGAAACCCTAACCGCCCACTCCAAAAGGTTGGAGAGGTTCTCCCAGGCCTAGCCGCCCACTCCAGAAGCCTGGAGAAGAGCTATCAAGCATAGCCGCCCACTCCAGAAGCCTGGAGAAGAGCCACCAAGCCTAGCCGCCCCTTCCAAAAGGTCAGAGAAGATCCTCTGGACCTAGCCGCAGGTCTCAGAGGCGTCCAGAACCTCTCCCTAGTGCTACCGCACCTATCCAGGAACCTTTTTTAGGTCCTCGGAACCATTCACAAGTTTCCCGCGGGTGGTTTTTTCTCCAATAGAAAATCTATAAAGAAGTTGTTCCAAAAAGGCCTGAATCCTGCTCGCGTTGCTCGCAGGAGGCTTTAAAAATAAAAAGAAGGTGATTTGCACCTCCGCAGCAGCAGTTCGGGTGATTTCTTATCAGAAAAGTCTTCTCTACTACCATGAGTACATCTGAGGAGTCATCTTCTGCCAAGTCAGAGATTATTGTTGCCCCACCCAGTCTGGGAAGTCATGGTGATCACAGCCCGGGCCTACAGATCACTACGGTGAAACTCGACGGGACCAACTACCTCGCATGGTCTCAATCTGCCAAGATGTACATCACTGGACGAGGCAAAGCCGGCTATATCACTGGACGCGTCACTGCACCTGATTCCTCTGATGCTGCGTTTGAGAAGTGGGAAGCGGAAAACTCGATGGTCATGTCATGGCTGCTTCACTCCATGCATCCATCGATCAGCACAGGCTTCCTCTTTCTCCCGACTGCCAAGGATATATGGGACACTGCATCTCAGACCTACTCCCAAGATGGGAATTTTGCTAGGATGTATGAACTTCAGCAGGAGATAGCACATCTGAAGCAAGGCGATCTTCCTTTGGGATCATACTACGCTGCGTTACGCAGCAAGTGGGAAGAGGTAGATCATTACCAGACCTACACCCCTGCATGTACCAAGGATGCTACAGAGTTCCGGAAGATGATTGTGCGCGGACGCATATTCGAGTTTCTTGGCGGCTTGAACCAGAGCTATGAACAGGTTCGAGCAAACATCTTGGGCAGAGATCCACCGCCGTCGACTATTGCACAGGTCTACTCCTACATCCAGAGCGAGGACAGCAGGAGGAGAGCCATGAGCTCTAAGACAGATACTGATGTTCCTTTATCTGAGAAGTCTGCCTTGGCCACTCAAAAATTGAGCAAACCCACATCTAAGAAGGATGGGGATCTTGATGATCGTGATCGACTCAGATGTGATCACTGTGGCAAGCGTCGCCACACTCGGGAGACCTGCTGGAGTCTTCATGGTCGTCCCGCACAGTTCTCTGGGGGGAAGCAAGGCTCCTCAAAGAAGCCCTCTGGTAGCAAACATGGAACCTCAGCTGCTCATGCCACCAGTCAAGATTCCTCTGATGTGACCCCTTCCTCTGGGCAGTCCAACACCTTCTCTAGCATGGACATTGACAGGCTTCGACAATTACTTACTCAGCTTGATGGCCCTTCCCCACCTACATCATCCTTTGCTCAGACAGGTACATCCCATTCAGCCCACCATGTGTCTACGGCACCCATTGGTCCTTCCTGGATCATTGATTCTGGTGCCTCCGATCATATGACTGGTATGCCATCCCTTTTCTCCACCTATAATATCTGCTCGGGTAAGGAAAAGGTCCGTGTGGCCGATGGCACCTTCTCCTCTATCTCAGGGAAGGGCACTATCTCTGCCACACCTACTTTGTCTTTATCCTCTGTACTTCATGTTCCTAAATTCACCACTAACCTGCTTTCTGTTAGCCATCTTACTAAGAGCCTAAACTGCAGTGTTACCTTTTTTCCTACTCACTGTGTTTTTCAGGACTTGGAGACGAGGCGGATGATTGGCAGTGGTCGTGAGGATGGTGGATTGTACCTGCTCGATAGCCAGCCGACTTCATATTCTGTTGCACATCAGTCTAGTGCCAATGTCAGTAGTTCTAGCGTTAATAAAGACCTGTTAATGCGATGGCATAACAGGCTAGGTCATTTACCGCTTTCAGTCATGAAGAGTCTGTTACATCAGTTTGCGTCTATTCCATTTTTTGAGTTCAACTGTGAAACTTGTGTACTTGCAAAACAATGTCGAGTGTCTTTTCCGACCAGTAATAAAAAAAGTACGTTTCCTTTACAGCTTGTGCACTCTGATGTTTGGGGACCCAATCCCACCACTTCTATCTTTGGTTTTCGCTACTTTGTGGTTTTTGTGGATGACTACAGCCGTTACACTTGGATCTACCTTATGAAATCAAAAAATGAGGTGCATACTATCTTTCAGACCTTCCATAAAATGGTGTGCAATCAATTGGGCACCACCCTAAAAGTCCTACGCACTGACAATGGGGGGGAATACATGTACAGTGGCCTTGCCTCCTACTTTGAAGAGCATGGAATTCTTCATCAGACTTCATGTGCCAATACACCTCAACAAAATGGGACCGCTGAGCGAAAGCATCGCCATGTCCTGGAGGTTGCTAGGGCACTTCTTCTTGGTACTCGGGTACCCAAGGGTTATTGGGCTGACGTTGTGTTGACGGCATCCTACTTGATAAATCGGATGCCCTCTCGTGTCTTGGGGTCAAAGTCTCCCCTTTCACTCCTGTTTCCTTCCTGTCCTGTGTTCTCCATTCCACCTAAGGTCTTTGGTTGTGTTTGCTATGTTCACGCCCATCACAGGAAGGACAAGTTAGATCCGAAAGCCGTTCGATGTGTGTTCCTTGGCTATTCGTCCACTCAGAAGGGATATCGGTGTTTCCATCCCTCTACCCGTCGTCGGTTTGTTTCTCTAGATGTTACATTTTTTGAGAGTCTTCCCTTCTTCTCAGTTGATCGGACTTCTCTTCAGGGGGAGCTTGGGAGTATTGACGAGAGTCCGATACCTCCACAGGGGGAGATTCCTCAACCAGTACCCCTTGATTTGCTTGATGAGTCTCCTGTACCCTTGTCCTTATCTCCTACTGACACTGTGCCACAGGATCCGCAGCTGAAGACATATGCCAGACGACGTCAAAAAGAGAAACAGTCCACCATCCAAGCTCACTGCCAGGAAATCCAACTCGATCCAGGTAATCGTGTCCTCAGTGATCCTCATGATGATATGTCTGTTGCTCCTACTATCCTTCCCATAGACATTGATGTACCTATTGCTCATCGGAAGGGTGTTCGGAACTGTGTTACCAAGCACCCTATCTCTCACTTTGTTTCCTATCAACAGCTCTCACCATCCTACAGGGCATTTGCTACTTCCCTATCCAGTGTCGCTCTGCCATCCGGTGTCTCAGATGCCCTCAGCCAGCCTCAGTGGAAAGCAGCCATGCTAGAGGAGATGACAGCTCTAGAAAAGAATGGTACTTGGGATTTGGTTCCATTGCCTAGAGGAAAGAAACTCGTGGGGTGCAAGTGGGTATATACAGTGAAATACAAAGCAGATGGAAGCATCGACAGGTACAAGGCCCGTCTCGTTGCAAAAGGGTACACACAGACTTATGGGATTGACTACCAGGAGACGTTTGCTCCAGTGGCCAAGATGAACTCAGTTCGAGTTCTGTTATCTCTCGCGGCAAACTTTTCTTGGCCCCTCCACCAGTTGGATGTCAAGAATGCCTTCCTCCATGGTGATCTAGAGGAAGAGGTCTACATGACAGGTCCTCCGGGGTTCAGTCCGACTGGGAGTAAGGAACTTGTATGCAGACTGAAGAAAGCCTTGTATGGGCTTAAACAGTCACCAAGGGCTTGGTTCGAGAGGTTTAGTTCCGCAGTCAAGAAGATTGGCTACTCGCAGAGTCAGGCGGACCACACTCTCTTCATTAAGAGAAGTCAAGGTCGTCTTACTGCTCTTATTGTATATGTGGATGATATTGTGGTCACAGGAGATGACCCAGATGAGGTTTGTAGATTGAAAAAATACCTTGGCACAGAGTTCGAAATCAAGGATCTGGGAACCTTGAGATACTTTCTGGGCATTGAGGTTGCTAGGTCAAAGCAGGGTGTGTTTATCTCACAGAGAAAATATGTACTTGATCTCCTTCGAGAGTCAGGAAACTTGGGAGCTAAACCAGCCGATACGCCTATAGAGCAGCAACATCGGCTGAATCCTGTTGATGGGGATCCCATTGCTGATGCAGGCCAGTTCCAGAGACTTGTTGGGCGTCTCATCTACCTTTCGCTGACACGACCAGATATTGCATACGCAGTCAGTGTCATCAGTCAGTTCATGCATGCCCCTCGCTCTCCACATCTTGAGGCAGTACACAGAGTGTTACGCTATCTTAAGGGGGCTCCAGGGAAGGGTCTCCTGTTTAGTAAGAATGGACACCTGCGAATTGAAGCTTATACAGACGCTGACTGGGCAGGTTCAGTCACTGACAGACGTTCCACATCAGGGTACTGCACGTATGTGGGAGGTAATTTGGTGTCTTGGCGCAGCAAGAAGCAACCAGTTGTCGCCCGCTCCAGTGCCGAAGCAGAGTACCGTTCTATGGCTCATGGTGTATGTGAGCTTCTATGATTGAAGACTATGCTCAGTGAGCTCGGATATCCTGTCAAAGGGTCTATGCAACTGTATTGTGACAATAAAGCAGCCATCAGCATTGCTCATAATCCAGTTCAACACGACAGGACAAAGCACATTGAAGTAGACCGTCACTTCATCAAAGAGAAACTTGGTCAGGGACTTATTTGCACACCGTATGTCCATACTGCTGATCAAGTTGCAGATGTGTTAACTAAAGGTGTTACTAAAGGGATCTTAGAGCACCTGTTATCTAAGCTGGGCATGATAGATATCTTCGCACCAGCTTGAGGGGGAGTGTTGTCAGGGACCTACTTGTAATATCTTATATTCTACAGGGGGCCCTTGTAATATTGTAAAACTTCACTTAATATATATATTGGGTGAAATCGTGTAGGCTATTCTAAGCTCTACACGATTTCTCCTCTTCCCCCAATTCTCTTCTCCTCTCCTCTCTTCCATCTCTAACCCTAATCTCTTATTCTGGTTACGATCCAAGATTACAACAAAGGATCCCTTTAACCAACTAATTTGTTCAGGTTTCAAAAAAATTGAATTCATGCCCATCTAACGTTATTCTTGAGGTGTAGGATTATGAGTAGAGCTTAGAGTAGAACTTCACTATCAACTCTCTAATCTTCTCTTCCTCCTCTATTGGGGAACCAACAAACATAAGGCGGGACATGTTATTACATCTCCTAGCATTTGCAATCCGGTGAAAAAAACTAAATGTTTTTGTCCCCTTCTTTAAGCAATTTGTTTCTAGATTTGTGTCCAACCAATTTCCTCAAGGCGAGCAAGGCTGAGAAACTTATTCTTGGATTCCACTCTCCTCCTAATGTCATCCACGGATAGGGGGCTTCCTCCTCTTTCATATCAAACGAGGCAATCTCCACATGCAGAGCACCCATCTTTTAGTCCACCCAACCAAAATCCTCCCCATTACATATCTTAAGCTTCTCTTTGAGAGCTTTCAACTTCCTCTAAAACACGAACACAACACTACCTTAATTAAAGGATTCCCAGCACATGGCTATGTTCTCCATAAAACTAGGTACTTGAAGCCACTTAACTTTGAATCGGAAAGGAGAGGGCCGCTTAAAAATACCACTACACTTCTGGTTAGCCCTTCTTGTGTCCTCTACACCTTTCGGCGCTTCCTGGATCATCGATTATGGGGCCTTTGATCACAAGACTAGTATGTCATCTATTTTTCTGTCTTACCGTATTTGTTTTAGTAAAGAAAAGGTTCGAATTACTAATGGTACTCTTTCCTCAGTAGACGGGAAAGGAAGTGTGGCTGCTACACCATCCCTAACCTTGTTTCTATTCTTTATGTTCTTAATTCACTACTAATCTTCTTTTTGTTAGCGATATCACAGAGCATTTGAATTACAGTGTCACCTTCTTCCGTTCTCAGTGTTCCAGAACTTGGATGAGAAAGACAATTGCCAGTGGTCATAAGGACAAAGCCTTGTACTGTCTATACACAAAGCAATTATCTTCTCTGGCAGTGCATCATCTAGTATTAGTAGTAGTACTAGTGTCAATAAAGACTAGTTAATGTGTTGACATAACCGGTTAAGCCATCTACCTGTTTTTAGGTTGAGACATTTGTTTTTTCAATTTGAGTCTTTTGCTTCTATTAAGTTAAATTGTGAAACGTGTGAACTGGCAAAGTATTGTTGTTCTTCATTCTCCATTAATCAGAATAAAAGTACTACTTTTCATATTATTCACTCTGGTGTTTGGGGTTTGTCCCCCACTACTTCTCTATTTGATTATTATTATTTTGTCATAGTTGTTGATGATTACAACCATTGAACTCGGTTGATGAAGTTTAAAGATGGAGTCTTTTATATCTTTATGACTTTATATTAGATAGTTCAGACTCAATTTGGTGTTAAAATCCAAATCTTTTGGTATGATAATGGAGCCTATGGAGGACAATACATGGATGGGTGACTTAAGTCTTATTTCAATGAACATGGGATTGATCAACAAACGTTCTATTTAAAAAACCCTTAACAGAAAAGTATTGTAGATAGAATACACAAGCGCTTGCTTGAAGTGACTCGTGTCCTTCTTGGTATGCAAGTTCCGAATTTTTTTTGATCTGAAGTCCTGTTACCAACTTGCTACCTGATAGATCGTATGTTTTCTAGTGTTTTGAATTTTCAGACTCCCATTTCACTTCTTCGTCCGGATAGTTAATTATTCCTGGCAAGGTTTAAAAAGGCCAGTTCGGGTACTGAGGTGGTTTGCCTAAAAAAGGCGAGGTGTAGCCTTGAGGCGGTGTTGGGGCATAAGCCTCATTTTCAAAACAAAAAATTGATTGATAATTGTTGTTGGAGTGTGTTGTTAGACTGTTTAGCCAGCACACTGTCTTTGTTAGACCCGTGGATCCTTTGATATACATTGTTGCGCCTCCCTTTAACAGCTTAAGCTTTTAGAGTAAAGTGGTTGTCAACATGGTATCAGAGCAGGAGATCCCCATAGGTCATGTGCTCGAGTCTCGGCAAAGGGCATAGGGGGCGTTTTGTTGGAGTGTGTTGCTTGGCTGTGGCCAACACTCTGCTTCTGTTAGACACGTGGATCCTCTGATATATATTGTTACGCCTCCCTCTAATAGCTTAAGCTGTTAGACTAAAGTGGTTGTCAACAAAATTTTTAAAAAAATATAATCAATTCTAGAAAAATTAGAAACAACATATCATGTGAAAAAAAAAAAAAATAAGTATAAAAGTTACTAAGGCTATAACTTTTACCTTAGGAGTGACAATGTTGGGCACTCGGGCTGAACGCCAATTGTTGATATGAAATCTTAAAACCATAAATCACATAATTAAATTACTAATCTAAATAGTTAATAAGCTATGTCCACTAAAAGAAATTAAAGAATCAATACTAACGAACTAACTAATAAGATAGAGCTAGGGAAATAGTCGAGCAAATCTATAATGCTTTGATTTCTTACTTGAGTTTGGTGAGGTTCCTCACAAGAAAACTGTAGGAAGTGACAAAATCAAAATCCGATGAGATTTGAGCCCTCTGTGAAAATTTCTTTCAAGTGGGGAAAACAAGGGATGACAACTTAGATTTAGGGTTTCTCACAAAATAAAAGGTTTTGGAGAATAAAAATTAAGACACTTTAGGTTGTTTTTATCATAAAAGATTATTGGGGACAATATTTTTGAAAAAGGAGTGGGAAAGTTTTTTAAAAAATAAAAAATAAGGGATTATGGTTTCAGGTTTAGCATGTAAAAGTGAGGCTATAGCTTCATGTGCGCCTCGAGGTTGTTTCTTAGAGCCTCAAGGCGAGGCAAGCCACAAGGCGTAGCCTCAACAAGCCTTTTTAAACCATGATTCTGTTGTGATTTAGGTTGTAACCAGTAGAGGAAGAATAGAGAGAGAAGTAGTAATGGAAGCGAGAAGATGGAGAAAGAGATTAGGATTAGAGAGAGAGAAGTGGGAAAGAAGAGAGGTTGAATGTTAATTCAATCTCTCTCACACAAGTATATATATTGGGGGAAAAACTCCTAGAAGCCAAAAATGTGGAGTTAAGTGGTGGGCCCACTTTACTCCCACAAACATAAAACGTGGGTTAAGTGGCTGGCCCACTTAACCCTCCTACATATGAAATAAAGGAACCCACGTGGGAATTGTGACGCAACCCACTTATGGACACCCACGTGGGTGTGAAATATAAACTCCAACAAGGGTCTTAGGTTGTGTGTCACGTTAATCCTCCTGATCATGATAAGTTGGACCCAGAGGCTCTTTTAAAAAGTATTTAGTCAACTATGAGGAATGTCTTAATGCGAAAATCAACAATTGAACACACCATTTGTTGCTCAAAGTAAAATGATATACATAACTGTAATCATCTTAGGCAGCAATAAATAAATTGCAAATGGTCAATTTTCATACTTAGGATACAAGTTTGTCAAAAATATACAAACATAATGCTTAGGAAGAAATGAGCATATATTTTATGGATTTAATATGAATGGAATTTTTGTAAGCAACAAATGCACCAAACATGTGGTTCCTTCCACATCCCAGACTCACCAACCTATGGTAGCAACTAAGCATCATGGCAATGAAAATTGGTTTCTTACAACAGTTAAGAAAGAAATCATGCTGGGGATCAAATACTTACGTATCATGCAAGTAAGACCATGAGGACAAAAGAAACCCTCACAACAAGCCTGACAGTCACGGGTTCTAGCAGGTATGACCTTTGAATTTTTGAGCTCAACCTTCTCATTTGCACCAACACTACAAGCCCATCCTGGCTCACATCCAGGAAGCCATGAAGTCAAGTTACAGTTCTTGTTAGGCTTCAAGTAGTTGGTACTCTTTGACCCCATTTCAAATAAACCGTTGAAGTAGAACTTCATTTCCGCTGCTGTACAGATGCGTTGAGTGAGATCTCCTGTTGATTCAATTGAACCCATTATAAGAAATGAGAGAACAGATATAATTGAAATAAACTTCCTTATACATGAAAGCAATTTAGCGCAAAACAAATGTAAATGATCTGGTGGACTCCTTGGCAAAAAGCAGTGTAAATGAAGAACTTTTGGGCATAATGGAATTTTGTTCTGTGTTACTTGTTTTGGTTTTCCTCTTTATACAATGTTGTCATTTATCAAAACCAAAAAAGAAAAAGAAAAAAGATAGTACGTAAATATTTGCATAGTTTATTTAGTTTAACAACATTCAAGCCACTCTTTTTTGGATACTCATTGTAAGCATTCTTTTGTAAATCCTGCAGTGAACTTCCTTGTTTGAAGTCACCATCCATTTTATCTATGGGCTTTTTGTTTGTTTGTTTCAGATAGGTATATGGTACTTTTTGTGAACTTCAATTGGCATAACATCCAACCTTATTGTTTTAATTTAAAGAAGGGCATACATCTACAGGCATGCTTTAAAGTCTTGGTTGAAAAGACGTTCCGATCAGTGTAGAAAAAAGAAGAAGAAAAAAGATAGATGTCTTGATGTCCGAAACAATGGTAATACAAAACCCCAATGTATCGTTACTTCCAATCACCCCAGAGACCAAGACATCTTGGCGGAGACGGGACAATACTTTGAACTACGTCATGGGTACTCAAGAACAAAAACTCTGCGCTAATGGCTGACATCCATCCAAGGGTAAAACGGATTGATTTTTTAAAATGGCAACTGCTCATACCTTTCGTTTTCCGAATGCAAGAAGATAAGAATCCCAAATTTGACGAAAAATTGAATGCCCCATTCCAATCAGATTCCCTGCAAAACAATGGCATGCAATTTTAACACAGAACTAAATTCCAACTATTAAACGGAATTGAATTCAAACTAAAGTAAAAACAAAAAAAACAAAAAAACAAGAAAAGATATCAAAACAGGTAACTCACACATCCTTTATGCAGAACTTCAGACTATGAGAGATCTCACTATGAAATATAGCTGTGAGGTTCCAGAGCCGCTTATAGACAAGGTCCGAGATGATAGGAATCAACGCAGGATTACCCGTCTGACTGAAATTGTCCGCATCTTGGCATCGCACGCACGGAGAAAAACTTGAAAGAACGAATACAAAAACGAAAACGGACGGAATCAAACAGATATTAACCCTCTCTATACTCATGTTGATCTCTTGAGGCTCCGATAATCACAAATTCTGGTAGAATCACTTTAAAACTAGGGATAGATATGCGGAGCAAATAACTCGAAGAAAATAAGATTGAATTGACAGAATTCTGGCGGAGATTAACCATGGCATTGCTCGTGACGAGCTTCGATCTCTGTGTTGCATTCGAAGTTGGGCAAAAATAAGGGAATTCAGTGATAAAGGATGAATGTTAGCGAAAATGCCATAAAAATGTCGAAGATCAGCTTCATTTGGTGGCAATTGGAAAGCTCGTGGAGCTTGGAAACCAGAGAATTCTAGGTCAAACCTTCTGCAAATCGAGGTTTTGGGAGGAACTACTGGTTTTCGGAGAAGGAAGGGGAGAAGAAATGGCGGGGAGGAAGAGATGGCGAAGTTGAAGGCAGTACATAGAGAGAGATGACGTTGGTACGGACTACGGTACTGAGAAGTAGGATTTGTGGGTCCAGCTAACGACAGGGTCCTAACTGCCCAGTAGACATGCGGCATGTCTTGCTTCGCCTCGTTCTCCGTGAGTAAAACTTTGATGACCGGACCTGTCATATAGGCCGATGACAGGCGTAATATGAGCCACGTGGAATACTCTTAGAGGACTCTGACCGTATGGATGTTTGGCCAATCCCCAGGTGGATCTACATACCAAAAATCAGAACGCTTGGAAATTTCTAGACGTTGGATTTTCATCGGTTGGTTTAACCGTGTAAATTTGAGCATTATTGACCATTATTTGAGGTACAAAGATCCTTATGTTTAAAATCACTAATAAGCCGATTTTTGGTTTACATGTCTACCTAGGGATTGGCCAAACATCCATACGGCCATAGTTCTCTAAGAGGGTGCTACGTGGCTCATATTGCGCCCTGTCATCAAAGCTTTACTCGTTGTCGTGGTCATTAGGACGGAAAATTATAATAAGGACGACGTCCTCCCTAAGGTTCATTTGGTGATCGTTTAGATTTGTGAGCACGAGGACCATGTGGAAGACGATGCCATCCAGGAATAAGACAAATCTAGTCTGCAACTGTTTGCAGACTTAAAAGTATGTAAACACTTATCACCATTGAATGTCCTTGAAAACGTGTTTTTAAATTAGAAAATTAGTTTTACGAAAACATTGAAATAACACATTTTTCAAGGGACATCCAACAGTACTGACAATGTTTTGCATACTTTGACTAGATTCGTCTCGGGAATACTAGTAACACTAGAAAAATTTTGCAGTACCCAGGACCTTCAATTTTGAAGTCCCTCCCCAAAAATAACACATGAAGCACTAACTTTGGGGTGTGTTTGATTGCGAAAATTTGCATTTTCCTTAGGAAAACACAACTGTCCATTGTTATAATTTTCTCTACCTAGCCATTTGAATCTGGATAACTTTTTCAATTAAGCCTGAAATTTATTTCTCATCCAGACAGGTGAGAATTCATTTCCACCTGAAAATACGCCTTTATTTTCTCACATGATTAAAATATGTCTTCTAAGTTACAATCAAAACAGCCATTTAAGGCATTTTCCAAATTTATTTTCTCAGAAAAATTTTCTTTGCAATCAAACATGCGGTTGTGGATGCTTGTTCCACTTTTTGTTGGACCCATACACCAAAAAGCAGTTTGATTCGTGATCTCTAGAAGTTAGATTTAAGCAATTAAAAAAAATGCTCAAAATCCAACGGCCAGAAATTACCCTATTAATATGCTCAAATCTAACTGCTAGAAATCACCAATTAAAAAGTTTTCTTTTTTTGGTGCAAGGTGAGCCAAGCATGGATGGTTCTGTGGGCCGGAATGCATGGTTCTACGTGGCATTTTTGGAGGGGGACAGCAAATACGGGCTCCTAGCACACTAATTAGATTTTCGACCGACCGATAGGCTTCGTGCCTTCATCACGACCAAAGAAAGGAAAATGCTATCCCACGCAAAAATAAGAGCGGGGCGGTTGAGCTGTGAACCACTCGATATAATCAAGAGATCCATGGTCCACGTGGCAGTGATCGTATTAACACCCTACTAACTGTTATCTGTGGCAGTCTTTATCAGTGGATCTCTTGAATCATCGGTTCACGGCTCTTTTTGGCGGTCATTAGCACCACCTTTTAGAAATGATATTATACTATCGTCTTACTATATCATGTAATATAGAGTCGAATGGTATTGGTATCCGATCGAGAGATGTTTATTGTAAATCTCGAGGAACAAATAAGAGAAATGTGGTAATTGAGTGAACTTTGATGATAATAGTGACCAAAAGGAGTAGAACTTTGCTGACAGAAGTCATCAGGGACCACAGAGAATAACCATGTGGCACTCTTAGAGGCAACTGACCTTATGGATGTTTGGCCCATCTTGAGTATTCTTTAAAATAAAACAGAAACAGAGTAGGCTGTTTGCCTTTTTATAAAAGGGTCGGGATCGGGGGGACAACTATTTTTTACAGCTATTTTTGACAAGCCGACTCACATAGAGATGAATCAATGGCTGAATTTTGGTGAGGATGATCTCTATGGTGAGGAGTTCATCCTCA
The DNA here is from genome assembly GCA_035048495.1 of Euptelea pleiosperma. NCBI lineage: Eukaryota > Viridiplantae > Streptophyta > Magnoliopsida > Ranunculales > Eupteleaceae > Euptelea > Euptelea pleiosperma. Next base: position 35,604,433 of record CM068540.1, on the reverse strand, counting down.
CAAAAATTCAAATCATTCCGATACTCGTAGACTGGTTTAGAAGTTGAAGTATTATGAACCGCCTATTTTTTCATGTAACTTGAAAACCACATTTGATAGGGTTAGAAATTTCAGAATGGACTGATTTTTTGCTGGGGTGATCTATATGGTGAGGAGATCATCCTCACCAAAAATCAGCCATTGATTCATCTTCTACGTAGGTCCGCCAAAATGGCTGTCAAAAATGGTTGGACGTTTTATTTTGATTTGCCCCCCTTTGCAATTTTGCCTCCCCCTTGAACAAAATCCTGGCTTTGCCACTACTCGTGGTCCTACAAAAATCATTTTTTTCTGGTCCACTAATCGCATGGATGTTTAGCCCACCCCTCGGCCGGTATGCATACCAAAATTCAGCTTGGTTGATAATTTCTAGCCATAGGATTAAGTGCTCAAAGATATGCAAAAAAACATGCTAGAATCCAACGGCTACAATAAATCCTAAAAAGGTGCTATAATCTATGCTAAAGAAAATCAGTGATACTGATTTTTCGTATATATGTCTAACAAGGGGTGGGCTAAACATCCATGCGGTTAGTGGGCCCTAAAAAAGATTTTTGTAGGGCCACGAGAGCCCTCTGCATCGACTGCATCCAAATCATCTGCATCTAAAAAATTTCCATGAAATTATGCCTCTTTTTTGGAATACTTGGGCTTGTCCAGCAAAATTCTTGGGCTTTTTGAGTTATAAGAAAAGTTATATGCCCTAATCTTGCAAACCAATCGAGGAGCTGATAGTCTATTCAGAATAACCTTGAAATAACCAAACACTTGGGCATACTAGACATTGTGATCTCAGTTTCCGCTTCTTTATGGCCTGTTTGGAAACCCAAAAAATTTGGCTAGCTGCGTTCAGTCCTGGCATGTGTTTGGTAGCCGTGTGGGGTCTACTTTTGGACTACTTCCAAATTTTGCAACATTGAACCAGTTCGTCCATTGTCCATCCCTTGATTTTCTTTTATAACAGCAGTCAAGATCTCCTTCTGAAGATTCTAGTCAATTTGTACGTGTCAATAGTTATCTTGGAAAACAATCAAAGATTACATTGTTTATCTTTTGAGTTCTCTACAAGATAAGGTCTAAAGAAATGGACCCAAATCTGGTCAAATCCATCGGGGCCGGTCTATCGGGTACCTGGTCTTTTGTTCATGGACCTGATTATTAATCGGGTCCACCAAAAGATGGACCAAAATCCTAAATTGTTGGGCGGGGCACGCAATTGACCCATGTGAATGCAAGTTCTTTTACATGGCAAAACCTTGCCTATTAAAAGACTCGAGATTTTAAAGCCGAAACCTGGGTTGGGGTAGGGCCCTTCACACAGGGGTTGTCCAGCATGCCGATGTCCCTCATCAGGGACTATAGTATAAGCCATGTGGCACACTCTTAGAGACAATTCACCATATACCAAATATCAGCCTGATTAGTGATTTCAAACCTTTGGATCTGAATACTCCGAATAATGCTCAAAATCTACAGTTCAAAAATAATCGACGAAAATGACTCCAATGAAATCCTTAAAAATCACTAATCAAGCTAATTTTTTGCATGTAGGTCCACCTAAGGCTAGGGATGGGCCAAACATCGGATGGGTGCACTTGCTTCGCATGTGGCATTCCTCTAGTGATGTAATAAAAAAAAATCTGATGCCACTATTCTTCATGTCCAATGTTAATCAAAGCGTGGCATGATATTAACTTACCACCAGGGCTATCACATCATTAAACATTAACACAGAAAAACTCAATGCTATCGCTATGGAATTATAAGATTTAAGGGTAGTTTAATCGAGAGTCAGTCTCTTGTTAAATGATGAACCATACCTTTTTCTCAGACGCGTAAGCCAACGGGCACCTACGAAGTTTTATATCCCACACTTAACCACATAAAAAAGCCCTAAACCGCCCCTAAACCCAGATTCAAGAGATCTACAGTTTACGTGGCAACAATTATAAAGGGTAAAACAGTCATTTGGGTATTAATAAAAGTCACTGTCATGTGGATTGTGAATCTCTTGAATCCAACGGTCCAGGGCTCAACTGTATGGCTCTTTTTAGCTGTCGATATGAATAACATTTTCCTTATTTATATCTAAGTTTTGCAAGCTGTATCAGTATATAGTAATGTCCACCGGTGAACCCCCTCCCTCGTAGCATAGATATACCAAGAGCTTCTCCGAGAACAAGAAGGCTTCCTATTTTTTCCCTTGATTTTAGGAAAAAGTAGTGAAAGCTATTTTAGGGTAGGGAGCCATTGGATCGTTTTGGGAGTAAAACTTTGCTGACCATCCAAGATGACTGCCTAGGATGATCGCCCGCAATATGAGCCACATGACACACTTTTAGAGGATGCTGACCTTATATATGTTTGGCCAACACCTAGATGGGCCTTCAAACCAAAACTCAGACTGATTACTGATTTCGAACATCGGGATCCCCGTACATCAAATTCCCACCGATGATGTACCTGGTGCAATATGATTGGGCACATGATCGCGGCTTCTAAATCCCCGCGCTTCAAAAATTTTCTCCAGCACTTTTGCTCAAGGTTTAAAAAATGGTTGTTATAACAGATTCGGACCTATCCCATTACCATACTTACCATTAATTTCTAGAAAATTTTATGAAAAAAATGGCTGTTTTTTTTCATTTTTGAAATTCGAATTTCAGAATTTTGGCACCATTTTTTCTGTTATTTTCCATTTTGTCCCCTCAGCGTTTTTTTTTTCTCGTTATAACAGAAAAAAAAAAAAAAAAGGCCGTTATAACGTCCCTTTAAACCTTGCTTTGGCTTGTGGTTGAGCATGACCCAATCTATGGGTTATTTTATTATTATTTTTCTCACAACGTGTGGGAAGTAGCTTTTGTGATGATGTGTGCAACAAATGCATGTTTGCTCAACATCACAGAATCTGTGAATTTGTTATCCCCTCTTACCTACCTTGGACAAGAAACCTATCCACGTTGCCCTCCACGTGGATCAGTAGAATACCGTCACTACTAAGTCAGCATGCACACATTAGTGACAAGGGAGTAGGCGTCTTTCCGAGTAGAACTTTGAGGACGGATGACGGACCACAACGTGAGCCACCTGGCAGAATCTTACAGATTTTTGTGACCGTATGGATGTTTAGCGGAACCCTAAGTGAACCTAGTACATAGAGACCAAAAATTTATCTGATTAATGATTTATAAGCATTGGATTGGAGTCGTTTCCATGGGTTGATTTTTAACTGTGGAATTCGAGCATTATTTGAGGTACATAGATCCAAAGGTTCGAAATCACTAATCATGCTGATTTTTGGTATGTTGGTCCACCTGGCGATGGGCCAAACATCCATGCGGTCATGAGTTAAAAGTCTGCCACGTGGTTCCGTTATCAGAGTTCTACTCTGTATTTCCCGCAGTTCTATGGTTGACGGCGTCGAGTAAAACTTCTATCAAAGCATTCTGACAGATGCTTCTGTCACAATGAAAACACAGGCTATGTGGCACACTCTTAGTAAATGTTGACCGTATGGATGTTTGGCCAATCATTGGCCTGATGGACCTATAAACCAAAAATCAGCCTGATTTACAACCTTCGGATTTTTGCACCCAAATAACGCCTAATAATGCTCGAATTCACGTACTTCAAGGCCTAAACCCAACCCACCTTAACCCTTGCTTAGTTAGTTAAAGGTGGTTTACAAAGGGCACGTGTCAAGCATTTTGGGAGGGGACCTTCTAAGTTTGTAGAACCTTGAGACCAAGAATTTTTTCTCGTGTGGAGAGGTAGGCTCAAGCTAAGATTCTAGTACACGTGTCACTAAAGTTGGATACTAGAATTATCCTTTGCTTCTTGACCTGATTATTGATGGCATCCACCAAAAGATTGACCAAATTATTGGGCGTGGAGCACGCTCAACAAATGATAGAGAATGAGAAAATATATTATAAAATAAGATAAATAGATGACAGAATATGATAAAATAGATGATAAAAATGAAAAAATAAAAAAATGGAACATAAAAGAGTGTCATTGTCAAAAAAGGTTGATTGCTTTTTAGAGTGATCCCCAGCTGTTAGATCATAATCAGAAGGTTGATCCAAAAGTATTTTAGAACCATCATTGGGAATAGGAGTAGAAAAAGTTTTAAACGTACAGTCGTGTCAACTTTGTTTCAGTCGCCTTTTTGAAGTCACACCTAAAAGTTAAGGGCAAAATTAGTAATCGTTAGTTTTTTAAGTATTTCAAACATGTCAGTTGGCTATTTGGTGATAAGTTGAAAATGTTAATTTTTTTGGCAATTATATAGGTAATTATCAAAAAAATTAACATTTTCAAGATTCCAACGCCTATGAATCATTAATCTAGCTGATTTTTGGTTTGTACGTCCACCTAGGAATTGGCCAAACATCCATACGGTCAGGGTCCTTTAAAAGTGTGCCAGGTGGCTCATATTGCCCGCTTTCAGCTGTCATCAAAGTTTTACTCATTGATAACCTCCCTCAATGACCCATGTGAACGCAAGTTCTTTGACACGGCAATAACGATGTAATATCTGATGTCATTTTGTTCATGTCCAACAGATCGGTTAACGTGGCATTGTATTAAATTACCACCAGGGCTATCACGTCATTAAACATTAACAACGGAAAAGCTAATGCTATGTATTTATTAGGGTAGTTTAATCAACATGGTCAGTCTGTTGTTACATGACAACCAGTCTTTTTCTCGAACGCGTATACGACGACCGGCACCTACAAATGTGGTCTACCTCTACCTTACAAGTTTTTTTAGGACCCCTCTCTCTCTCTCTCTCTCTAAAAACTTACAGCGTTGTGACAGAATGCACAATACGAACCACGTGGCACACTCTTAGTGGACACTGACCGTATGGATGTTTGGCCAGTCCCTTGGTGGACCTCTAAAACCAAAAATCAGCCTGATTAGTGTTTATTGAAGTTATTTTCATGGGTTGATTTTAACGGAAGGTAGGAATTTGAGCATTATGGAGTGTTATAATTTGGTGCAAAGCTCAAAAGGTTGTAATTCACTAATCAGGATGATTTTTTATTTGTAGGTCCACAGAGGCACTGGCCAAACATCCATAAGGTCAGCGTCTACTAAGAGTGTGCACGTGACTCGTATTTTGCGTTGTGACAGAAGTTTTACTCGAGCTATCCCTCGCTTAACTGCAAAAAAAAGACAAACTATCAATATTCAGTAGATCCATGATCCACGTGGCAAAAATTGCAAAGTGTAAAACAGCCATTCAGATATTATTAAGTTACTGCCATAGTGCCATGTGATGTGGACCATGAATCTCATGAATCCAACGGTCCACGGCTGATGACCCTATAAGTTTTTAAAGAGATGGTCATAAAAAAAAAACTTGTACGGTAGACCACGTTCGTTAAGTGCCAGTCCTTAGCGACTGGGATTTGGTCCCTCATCCTGTGTTTGGCCCCTCGATTTACCCTGTTGCACGTAAGAAAACTTCCGCGTCGGTGCGTCCCAATGTCCGCGGGGAGACCACACCCTACCAAAAAATAAAAAAGTTTTGCTAGCTGTAACAGTTTATAGGATGTAATGTCCACCAGTTAAACATAATTTATAATTATATATTAACAATTAAATAATAAAGACCCTCTTTATTTTTATTTTTATTTTGAGCATTTTTGACATGCCCCCAAGTTATCATTGAAAGTTGACATACCCCCTTACGTTTTGAAAAAGTTGTCATACCCCCCTATGACTCGATCCATTATCATAGACCGTCTATTGACTAACACGTTTTTTTAAAAGACCAAAAAGTCATTTTCTTCAACTTTGGAATAGAAACATGGGATCTCATCAAGACGAGTAAGATGAAAGGACTCTCTCCTCTTGTATGCAAGAAGTGATTCTTCCCCGCCACTTTCAGGATCTTCATCATTTCTCTGTATCTTTCAAAAAAGCAGTCCCATCTGAACAAGCTGATATCTATTGTCTTTTTGTATGTAGGGGTGTCAATTTTACCCGTTTAACCGGAACCGATCCAAAAATAATGGTTCTAGCTCAAGTAGTTTAATATGGAACCGGAACCGAACCGATAAGAACTGGTACCAATATATAAATATAGTGTCAAAACTTTCATATTCTCAAGATTTGGCCCAATATACCCGAAATCGGAATCGACAGAAATACATAATCGGTTCCGATTCTGGATCCATCACTTTGAGAATCGGAATCGTTAAGGAACCGATTGTTCCAGTTCTGCCCACCTTAGGAACCAAACCGGACCCCGTTGACACCCCCAGCTATACAAGCTTGACGAGGCTCTATTCTTCATCCATATGAACTTTTTTAATATCTAAATCTTGAAGATCGTCGTAGATCGAAGGGATGCCTCCGTTTGCACATCTATAATTATATTCTACTGTTTTTATATTCTAATAATTCTTTTGACTTGCCAAGTGGACTTTGCGATCTGAGTCCTTATGGATTCAAAGCACCAACAATCACCATGGAATTGTTCAGCATTGGTATATCAGCCACGGATGGATATTTGGGGTTGGGTTTTAGCCTAATTCCACATTTTTTATCCAGGTTTGAAGTAAGGGACTTTTTTGTCCTTTCAAAAAAAATGTTAGTCAATCAGCAGTCTATGACAGTGGACCGGGTCATAGGGGTATGTCAAATTTCAAAGAGAACTTGAAGGGCATGTCAAAAATTTCCTTTTATTTTTAATTTTTAATTTTTAAATGTGAGGACTTTGGCTTGTGGTTGGACCGTTGGGGAATGACCCAATCTAGGATTTTTTGTGTTTTTTTTATCCACAATGTGGGAGCACTAGCTTTCGTGATAATTTTAAAAAAATGCATGTTTGTACTACATCACAGAATCTGTGAATTTGTTGTCTCCATTTACCTACCTTCGACAAGAAACCTATCCACATTGCTCTCATGCGGTTCAATATAAATCACCGACACTACCAAGTCAGCATAAACACATGGTGACAAGGGAGTAGGCGTCTTTCCAAAATTCCAAGTAGAACTTAGAACACGGACGTCCGTCATCCATAATATGAGCCACGTCGCACTCCAAGAAATCTCTTACCGAGTGAACCTACAGAACAAATATTAGTTTCATTAGTGATTTCTAATTTTCTAAGCCTTGGATTGGAGTATTTTCATGGATTGATTTTTAACCGTGAAATTCAAGCATTATTTGTGGTACAAAGATCCAAAGGTTTAAAATCACTAATCGGGCTGATTTTGGTATGTAAGTCCACCTAAGGATGGGTCAAACATCCATACTGTCCGTGGTTATTGTTGCTGCGTCGTCCTCATTACTGAAGAAGGTTTAGTAATGGCTTCACCACCGTCCACCGTTCATCGAGTAAAACTTGCCTGACCACCGTTGGTCTGGTATCTACGTGACGATAGGTGCAGTGTTTGGCACGTGGATTTCACATAGATTGACAAACACAACCTCACCAAACACGTACCCATGTGAGTTTTTTATGATTTAATTTTTGAATTTTTAATACAAAAGCAAAAAGACCCCGCATACATGCTGAGCACTCCATGTTGTTTCACCCGTACGAAATGTATGTGCCGAAAACTACACCTATTGTCGGGTAGCTACCAAACCATCGGTGGTCACTTACTCTCGTTCACTCTATTGGCGTGTTTTTTTTGGGTGGCGTTAATTGCACACACCTTTTTTGTAGTAATACCCACAACTTATCTGCACATACCCAAAGTTGTAAAAAAAAAAAAAAAAAAAAAAAAAAAAAAAAAAAAAAAAAAAAAAAAAAAAAACCGAACGAAGAGGAACTCTCCACCACCGTTCTCTTCTTCTTCACCACTACTACACCACCACCACCACTCCCTCCCTCCCTCTCTCTCTCTTCTCCGGTGGTGGGCGGCAAGCATCTTCCTCTTCTTCTCTGGGCAGCCTCCTCTTCCTCTTCTTCTTCTTCTTCGGGCGGCTTCCTCTTCCTCCTTCTATTCTCTCTCTCTCTGTGTGTGTCTTTCTCCCTTCCTCCCTCCATCTTCCTCTCCCTATCTCTCTCTGTAAAAAAAAATTCGCTCCGTATCGGTAGCCCGCTGCGGACATGGCTTTGGCCATATCGGTAGCCTTTTTTTTTTTTTTTTTATTTTACGGAGAGGGGGAGAAAGAGATCTCTCCCTCCCTCATCTTCCTTCTCCTCCTCCTCCTCTTCTTCTCTCTCTCTCTCTCTCTCTCTCAGAGGAGGCCAATTGGAGAAGAAGAAGAGGAGGAAGAGGAAGAAGAAGACGCTCGGAATAGAAAAAGAGGAAGGGGAGGCTACCGGGAGAAGAGGAGGAAGGGGAGGCCGCTGGGAGAAGCCTCCTCCTCCTCTCGGTGTTGGAGTTTTTTTGTTTTTGTTTTTGGTTTTTTTTTTTTTGTTTGTTTGTTTTTGTTGTAACTTGTTTGCACACACCAAGGGGTGGGTGTTACTACAAAAAAAGTGTGTGCAATTAACGCCACCCTTTTTTTTTTTTTTTTAGTAATTACCGTATTTTTCATTAATGGATCCCGATTACGGTCGGGTGTGGGACTATTTCTTTGGTTCTATTAATTAACTTTTCCGAAATATTATGGGAAAACTTCACTTAATAAAAATCTTATAAATCGACAAAATTCATTGAAATATTTGTGGCTTAAACTTCGCCGTCAGCGAAGCTGTGACTGCGACAAAGTCAGCGACACGTACGCGACTTTTTTGTTTTAAGGACAAAAGACGACAAACAGGTTGAAAATACATTTCGTTTTGTGGCAGTCAGCATCTTTGCTGACATCCCTCAGTCAGCCAAGTTTTATCCATAAAAAAAACGGAAAATTGCAGAAAAGAAAATAAACTTTAATTTATTTACAAAAAAGACTACAACTTTTCGCAAATCCCAAAAAAGAAAGGGCGTTTCGTCTGCTGTCAGTCCAATCAGTCGTCGACTGACTAACAAATGACTGATGGTTGACACATCTGACAAACGCCCTTTTAAAGGGCGTTTATTCTTGAGAAATTTTAAAAAAACATCCTATAATTCCTCAACTTCTAAACCAATCTACGAATATCGGAATGATCTGAATTTTTGTGAGGATGATCTCCTCACCGTAGAGATCATCCTCACCAAAAATCAGCCATTGATTCATCTTCTGGGTACGCCAAAATGGGCGTAAAATTTGGGGTATCAAAAAAAGCCCTTTAAAATAGCGTTTTCTACTGACACACGCCCTTTAAAATAACGTCTGTCAGGTTGTCAGATGTCGGACCGACACTGACAGACGTTTTTCAAAAAGGCGTTTATTACTGAAAAACGCCATTTAAAAGAGCGTTTTTCAGAAAAAATGCCATTTTAAAGAGCGTTTTTTTAATAAACATGTGCCACGTCATGAAACGCCCTTTTAAAGAGCGTTTCGTTTTCTTTTTTGGGATTTGCGAAAACTTGTATTCTTTTTTGTAAATGAATTAAAGTTGGTTTTCTTTTACGCAATTTTCCCTAAAAAAAACTGCACGTAACTATACAAAAAGGACGTCCCATTTCCTACTTAAATGCACGCCATTAGTTAATTTAGAGAATGATTCTATGATACACCTCTTCACCGTGATTGAGAGAATACCTGTTGAATACAAAAGATCACACTGATCTGGTGGTTCTGAATTCACTATTTTCCACATTAACCATCAAAAGGAAGGCCATTGATCGTACGCTTAGGAACATTGAATCGGTTTATCTTCTGGGCCATGGCCAATGCAAGATTTGTATTCATTAACGGCCCTGATTTCAAAGAAAAGAATAGAAGATAGAACGGACGTTGTGGTCCTCGAGATTTACAATCCACACATCTAGAAGACCATCCAATGGTCTGGATCTAGTGCGGACAATATTACAGTTACGATACTATCATTTTCCATTATTCTATTATCAAAGTTCCAGTCAACATTTGACTTTTGAAGAGACGGATGGGTAAGGACTACTGACTGGAATCACTTCCCTAATCGCAACATATTTGCAGACTTGGCCTTTCTGCGATATTAATGATTGACTCTCGTTTTCAAAAACCCTTTTCACATCTCCTGAATCCACTTCATCTAGATCAATATTTATTTTATTTTATTTTATTTTTATCTTTTGAATTTTCTATGGTGTTTTCTGGTTGGTGACCCGATTTCCAGCTGCCGTGTATTGACTTTAAATCATGGAATGCTCGTCGTGCCATGGATTCTGATATCTTATAAGTCCTTTTGGATTATGGGCTCCCCATAAAACCCCACAACAGAGGATGTGTGGGGATTAAGGAAATCACTAGATGAGTTTCTGGAATCCGATTGGAAAGCAAAAGAAAAGGTTAGTTTTCTTTTTTACTTAATTTTTTCTCTTCGAATTCCACCTGAAATTGGGTTGTTTTTGGGTCTGAATTTTAGTTTTTGAATTTGGTTTGTTAAACAAAATCATCTGTCCTGCAAGAAGGACTGAAATCTTGTTTCTGGATTTTGGTTGGGTGAAAAGCGAATTTTCTGCAAAGAAAAAGCAATTCGGAGAATGGTTTTTTTTTTTCGAAGGTCGATTTTGGGGGAGTAACAGGTGACGTTTTGGGTGATTTAAGGGTTGAGGAAGGATGTGAGTTTTCTGCAAAAAAAACACTACAAACTAATGGGGTGTTTTCAGTGATCTCTTAGATTTGATTGGGAAGAAGAAATATAACATTTCTTTTTCTGTGAATTTGAGTTTCCATTTGCATAGTAGAGGTAATTTTGGATTATATAGTCTACATGGTTTTGAGACTCTCTCCCTTTCTACCTGTTGGACATACACAGGGTAATTAGTGTTCTAGTTTTATGGGAGGAGCTATGAAGTGTTTCAAATTCTCTAATGGAGTGAAGAAGGATGAACTGAAGACTACAAAGTCCACGTCAGTTCGGTCCTCAACTTCTATATCAACTGATCGCGAGGTGAGGAGATCTGGGTCTGAGTTCAATTCTCAGAATGTCTCGGACATGAGTGCTGAATCCGCGGGGAGGACACCGTTTCCGAATCTGTCTCAGAGACCCAACAATCTCAGAGTGTTCACATTTTTGGAGCTGAAGTCTGCCACGAAGAATTTTAGCCGCTCCGTCATGATCGGAGAGGGTGGGTTCGGGTGTGTTTATAGGGGTATGATCAGGAGTTTGGAAGATCCACATACCAAACTCGACATTGCTGTCAAACAGTTGGGCAGAAGAGGATTGCAGGCAAGATTTCTTCCTCCTGATTTTATTGTTCTAGTCAAAATACCAGAGAATTTTAAACATTAATTAAATGTGGAATATTAGAAATTACATTACTTGGTGCACATCTCTGAAACAAAAACCCCGAAATATCAAGATCCAGAAAGATCTTAATGTTGTATGAGTCGCATTCTTTTGCCATGGTTACAGAAAATATGGTCATCAGTCCAGGGAAAAGGTCTTAGATAGGATGTTTACAGATAAGACATTATAAGGTGCCATCAGAACTAAAAAAATATTATACTTTCAACCAAAAAAATAAGTAAAGATTATATATGTAACTCATTATATCGACGACAACAAAATAGTGCACACAAAGAACAACAGTATGACTTAAATTTCTTGGGATAGCAGGTGATCTTAACTCTTCAATTCAATCAGAACTAACTGCCCAACCAAGAAATTGAGGCGTTCTTCACATTGTGAGAGACCTTGGGTTTGAAACCATTTATATTTCTGAGCACGACTATAAGTGTGATGCATCTGCTTCTTGCGAGCCTCCATATTCTTAATTTTTCAATGGAGACGTTGCTTATTTCAGAATTTTCAATCTCTATAACCCTGAGTTTTTGGTTTACTTTACTTAAACCAGACAAACAGAAACCAAAATTGTTGGGTTGTACTATTTTGTAAAATAAACTGCTCTTTTGTTTGAGAACACAATCAAGATGACTATTATGGGAAAAAAAGAGAGGAATATTTTGTGCTTGTCTCATTTTTTATTTTTTTTCAGAAAAGTATAACCTATCTTTTTCTTTAAGGATTTTATCTTCATTAGGTTTTTTTCTTATCAACACCTTTTGGCTCTCAGGGGCACAAGGAATGGGTGACAGAAGTACATGTCCTTGGGGTGGTTGAACATCCAAACCTTGTCAAACTAGTGGGCTATTGTGCCGAGGACGATGAAAGAGGAATCCAGCGGCTTCTAGTTTATGAATATATGCCCAACAGAAGCGTGGAGGACCATTTGTCAGCTAAGTCAACCACACCTCTTCCATGGGCCATGAGACTGAGAATAGCCCAGGATGCTGCTCATGGGTTAGCATATCTACATGAAGAAATGGATTTTCAGGTACTCCATTTCCCTTTTCTGTTAGTCATTGGTATTTAAATTTAATCGAGATTCTAGTTGGCTGACAAAATATATTATAATTGTACTTAATATATATATAATGAGTGAATTTACAGAAAAAAAAGGAGATGTGCAACGAGGCCCAAAAAAAGAAAAAAACTAGTGTGTGGGCGACCTCATTAGTTAACTTAGACCAAAGCCAGCATTAACAAGAGTTAATGCCAGAAGAAAAACCTTCAAATAACTTACATAATCTACAAAAATAGACCTGTTGATGTGAAATCATAGCTTTAGTCTTGTTGACCACCTCGATTCTGAAATGTACTTTTCTTAAAAAAAATGCACTTGATTCTTTCCTTCCAAATGCACCATCTGATCCAAATGGAACTATTCTCCAAACATTTATCCTCCTGTCATCCAGACCTTCTAGAGTCTCGTTCTGGAAGAGTTCTAACAATCAATTTGGTAATGCCCAACAGACTCCAAACCTTTCCAAGAAATTATTCCATATGCTAATAGTGGAATCACATTGAATCAAAAGATGAAGTACTGGTTTTCCAGATGTTTTACAAAGAAAACACATTGGGCATTATCTTCTTCCTGCTTATCAAGTGATCCGCAGTAAGGATTTTATCTAGAGCAGCCATCCACATGAAAAAGCTACCTTTGAAGAAATTGGGACATTCTAAATTGATTTGACTGCAAAACTCTTATTTTGGGCATTGAAGAGGACACATGGCACACATCCAGGAGCATCGGACCTACCATTTGATGGGGCTACCAGGGGCCAGTGGATTCCATAGGTCAAAAATCAATCTATTGGATTATTGTAATTGTCTAATTAATCACATTCTTTAGGACGGTTGAAATGAAAAAAGTTATGGCAAACGGTTCAGAAAAAAAAATGTCAATAGATTGGATGCTTACAATCGTTGGATCGTGTGCTTTAGAGCAAAAGATCTCCTAGCTTACAGTTGAATAATGGGTCCCAACTTTAAAAAGTGGTGAGCCGGTTTGTCTTGTCATCCGTGCATATGTCCTCCACAGTCCCCAACATAGAAGTTCAAGTCATATTATCCTATATTCTTCCAGGGCATTTTTTCTCCATGAGCTAGCTTAGATTCTAGGATCTCAAGTTTACTAATCCACCTTCCAACTTGGTGGGTTCCAAACTATTTCACTCTATATTTTCTATTTGTTCCATTGATTGAGATATTCACGTGAGATGGAAGTGCATTGGATTTAGCCAAAATTCCAGTATGCACAAGTTGTCTGACGGAAAAGGAAGAAATTTCATCTTGTCTCTTGTAGTTGCTCCTTCTAAATGCGAATCTACTCAGTTTGAAGATTCTGAATTTCCACTGTTTTGTTATGGAACTGATTGATTACATCATGAAGCTAACGTAAATATTAAAGAGACAGTAGTCATATGACTTCTTTATACTTGATGGTATTATGCTCAATTGACCTCATCTTTTGATGGATAATTTAGTAGTTCATAGAATGTCAAATTGAGGGTATAAAAGACTGAGCATTTGGAAGCACCCTAGTGACCTTTCATGTATGAGGGTCAGAATGTAGCAATTTCTAAAGATTTTTTTTTTCATTTTTTTAAGTGGAGGGTAGTGATTTTACTCTTAGGGTATCTTGGTTAAAAAACTTAAAGAAAAATTATATCGTGCATCGGTGTTTCTAGAGAGAAGTGATGGCCTGGGGAGTTGATTACTGATTGATCACGTGGTCAAATTACTATAGTCTAATGATCTTGTTCATGCTGAGTTATGTAAATACTGATATCTTTGATTCATTTTGTCACAGATCATCTTCAGAGATTTTAAACCTTCAAATATTCTCTTAGATCATGAATGGAATGCAAAGCTGTCAGACTTCGGTTTGGCCAGGCAGGGGCCATCGGAAGGATTAAGTCATGTCTCAACAGCGGTATGTCTATGGGAAATGACAGATCTATAGCCAAGTAATACTAATCTACTGCTCTATACAAATGTTGTAGCTATACATGTCACTTGTTTACATGGAGGGCTGGATAATTGATGGGCTTCCACCTTGGAGATATCCTAGGAAAATTGACCCAATCAAACGATACTAATAACCATGTTCATCAAGTTTCTGATTGTCAAAAAAGAAAGCAATAGATTGGATGGTTACATTTATGCCATTAGGGTAACACCTCACCCAACCCCGTGTACAACTACGCCTTCTGTACATCGTGTTTATGGTCTTTGCTACTCGGACGTGAGATTTTCCATAACAATGAGCCTATCCTCCCATGTACAACTGCACCTTCTGTACATCAAGTTTATGGTCTTTACTACTCAGGCTTAAGATTTTCCATAACAATGAGTCTATCCTCCAGTTTCTGCCACTTGCTTTGAATATTTGTAGCTTGTTCTTGTGCTAAGTCACTAGAACTGTTTATACTTTCCAAAATGTTCAATGGGTTGGTAGTAAAAATGCAAATGCTAATATCTCAAAACAGGTTGTAGGAACCATCGGATACGCGGCTCCTGAATATATCCAAACCGGCCGCCTTACAACCAAGAGCGATGTATGGAGCTACGGAGTCGTCCTTTACGAACTCATCACTGGTAGGCCCCCACTGGACCGAAACCGTCCTAAGAGTGAACAGAAGCTCTTGGAATGGATTAGACCTTACCTATCAGACATGAAGAAATTCCGACTGATATTGGATCCAAGGCTCGATGGTAAGTACTGCCTCAAGTCTGCGCAGAAGCTTGCTGCCGTGGCCAACCGGTGCTTGGTACGGCATCCAAAGACACGCCCCAAGATGAGTGAGATATTAGAGATGGTGAAGCGGATCCCAGAGGCAATAGAAATGGGGACCCCTCAACGCCCCATAAAGAATCTGGATCCAAAGGATGCTTCCAAAGAAACAAAAAGAAAAGGGTCCACTTTGAAGAGGATTGCAGATTCGAGAATCGCAGAAGGAGGATGGTTGGTTTGGCGAGGCTGGACACCGAAGCTCGTAAGGACGCGCTGATGACAGTGGAGATAAGTCGAATGGACTAGGGAGATTTTGTTGATACTCTGAAGACGCTTCTTTGAGGTAGGAAGGCCTTATATGTTTCTGTAATGGTGTTTGTAAGGACTTACAAACACTTCTCCATGTATGTATACTGTACAAGGCAGGTTAGAGAATGTTTGTTTTTGAGATAAATATTTGAAATGCCTGTTGAATTCCAAGATGATTATAGAATCAAAGAGATTAACGTGGGAACTAACGATGCTTAGCGTTTAGTCTGTTTTATTATTTTATATATGTTTTTATAATGTAGATATCATCTGGAATATTGGAAATAAACTCAATTGTAATGAGCTTGGATCTTTTAGAGAAATGCGCATGTAAATAAATAGTACATGAACAGGTGATGGAAGCAGAGTCTAAACATGAATTTTTCTCTTTTCAATGAAGTGTATGTGATGGATTGAAGCTCCATGATCTACAATCCCTTCTGATTTTTATTAGGAATGGTGGGCCACCTCTTGGATGGCTATATAAAATGAGGTTAATGGTCACGATAAAAAAAAAAGTTCATTCATTGGATGGAAATAAGAGGTGCCAACAATTCGGGTTGGTAGTGGTTTATCAATAATGGACCCAATTGGAAGGTGCCAGCTTGCTCAGTTGGTAAAGTTTGCGGGTGATGATACCATAGACCTGGGTTCAAAACCCGTCTTCACCGAGTTACTGGTCTCTTTAAAAACAGGCTTGACTACCAAAAAATTAAAAAATAAAAAATAATTGACCCAATTGCTGGCCAGGTGACTGGGTGCTAAAAATTGTTGGATCTTGGGGATTCTGGCGTTGGGTCGGGCAGTGGGTTCCAAGACTCGGAATGGGTTCAGGTATGCCTAGGATGTCCAAACCTGACCCGACTATTAAGAGTAAAACTTTGATGACAATGGCCCGCCATCACAGGCGTCACAGGCCAATGAGTTCTCAGCTTGTACCCTGCGACTACCTATGTGCTTTTGCATCCTTGGGTAAAGAACTCATTGGCCTGTGAGGCCTGTGATTGGCAGGCCATTGTCATCAAAGTTTTGCTCGATTATTAATTGGGTTCCAAGACTGGGGAATGGGTTCAGGTATGTCCACTGCACCATTTGATTGGTGGACTTATAGTAGTTCATTCATAGTTCTACGTTGCTTATGGTAAGATTTTTTTTGACGCGGTGGGATTTTTTAAGTGGTGATCATGCGCCAATATTCGCGCGCCACATATACCCATGGTTGTTTTTCTCATAAGTTTTTTAAAACCATAGCCTAAACCATGGGTATATGTGGTGTGCGATCATTGGCTGCCGTTTCAAAAAAATTATCATCTAAATGTTGAAAATTTTCATTTGACGTGGCACATGCAGATATTTGTCTGAGATCTCCGGTATCAAAGATAACATTGATTAGATAATCATCAATGATTTGACCCATTGAACAAACTTTATCAGAATATGACGCGTGGCACATTCTTTAGGCCCACTGCATGTTTAGCCGACTCCTTTGTGGACTTGCACACCAAAAATCAGTTTGATTGGTTACTTCTAGACGATTTGAGCCATTTTCATTATGGGCCTATAACTCATATAGGCATGTTAAAGAAGCCCATGATGGAAAAAATGTTCAAATCCAACAGTTAGAATTCACCAATCAGTAGGACTGCAATTCTGGCAGGTTGGAGGTCAACCCTATCCCAACCCAACCTTAAAGACTGTGAAACCTAACCCAATCCAACCCAAGGTTGGGTCTAGATTTTCCAACCTTATCTAGTTGGTCAATTTCTTATTTTTTTTTTATTAGTTTGAAAGATTGCTAATTTTTTTCCATATTAAAGTAATTTATTGATCAATACAATAACCGTTGTGTTAACCATTAAATATGGCTTCATTTCTAACACCCCGTGAAAAAAAACACGATATTTTCATAATAAAGGAAAAGTTCATTAACTCAAAAGCATGATAAAAGTTACTAAAAATAACCAAAAACAATCATCAAAGAAAATACGATATTTTTAACGGAAAATTTCTAAAAAAAAAACAAACTTTAATTTATTTACAAAAACAAAAATAAATTTCTGACATTCCCAAAAAAAGTAACTAAACCCCTTGGAAAGGGCGTTTCTCCCTAACAGATATATAAAAGGGCGTTTGTCCATAGAGGAGTAGAACTTTTATCCCGATACAAGCCACATGGCACACTCTTATCGGACGATGACCGTATGGATGTTTGGCAAATCACTAGGTGGGCCTACACACAAAAAAAGAAACATGATTAGTTGTTTATAAGCGTTGGATTGAAGTTATTTTCATGGGTTGATTTTAATTGTAGGAATTTGAGCATTATTTGAGTGCAAAGATCCAAAGGTTGTAAATTACTAATCAGGCTGATTTTTGGACTACAGGTCCACCAAGAGACTGATCAAACATCCATTGGTCAGCGTCCACTAAGAGTGTGCTACGTGGCTCGTATTGGGACAAAAGTTTTACTCTATGGGAAACGCCCTTTAAAAGGGCGTTTGTCAACCTTTTCAGCTTTTTGCTACCTTTGTCAGGAGATTTATTTATGTTAGGGAGAAACGCCCTTTCACATAGCGTTTAGTTACCTTTTTTGGGATTGTCATAAATTTTTTTTTTGTTTTTGTAAATATATTAAAGTTTTTTTTCTTTTTAGAAATTTTCCGTATTTCTAATATCAACTGATTGGGACATTTTGTAATCTCACATAGGGGATGTAGTTTTATAAGGAAAAGCATACATGGGTTGTTGCATTTGCCAGAATATAGTGTGGATGTTTGTCGGTATACTAATACATATATGTAGTTTGTATGTCGGGCTCGGGTTGGGTGTTAGGCTGAGCCTCAACCCTAGCCCAACCCAATTTGATAGGGTTACAAAAAAACCCGCCCAAGCCAACCCTCGGGTTCAACCCGTCAAGCTTGGGTTGAGACCACTCAAGTTGCACCCCTACCAATCGGGCTGTTTTTTGGTGTATAGGTCCACCAAGGATTAGGGCCCACTGTTGATCTATTGGAAAATTGGTGATTAAAGAATTTGTTTTTGTTTTTTTTTATATTAATTTGAATGTGTAGTTTTACGTTGTAGTATTTTTTTTTATGCAATTTGTTGTTGTTTTAACTAAGGTTTAAAAGGGGCCGTTATAACGGTATAACGGACTGGGGGCGTTACCATTTTTCCATTATAACGATCGTTATAACGAAAATAATGCTCATGGGCAAAAATGGAAATAACGGAAATTCAAATTTTGAAAATTGAGTTTCAGGTTTTCGAAAAATGGAAAATAACGTATCATTTGAACATTGCTGAGCCAGGGTCGGGTGGCTCAAGAATTTTTTATTATTTTTTTAGTTCACTTAAAAAAAAATATCAGGTATGGATGTTTGGCATATGGTTTTAAAAACGGCCGTTTAAACGGTAACGCCCCAAGCCCGTTTCCGTTAAAACCGTTTAAACATGTTTTATCGGTTTTGAATAAAACGGCCGTTTTTTTGTTTTAACAGCTGTTAAAACCTTTTAATTCCGTTAAAATCCGTTTAATTTCCGTTTAATTCCATATTTTTAATTTCAAAATTTGAATTTTAGCGCCATTTTTTCCGTTTTTTCCGTTAAAATCTGTTTTTCCCATTTTTGCCCCTAGTCGTTTCAATCCGTTTTAACGGCCGTTTAAACGGTAACGCCCCCAGTCCGTTTAACAGCTATAATGAACACTTTAAGCTATAAGTTATAAGCTATAAGCTCGGGTTGAGCTTTCCCAAACGCAGCAGCGAGCGTATACAAAGTTGGACGTCCCCAACGCCTCATGTTTCTAATATTTTTTCCCAAATCATCATCATTATCTTCTTAAGTGGCGTCTCGAACGCGCTCTCTGAAAATCTCACTTTTTTCCTACTGCCATTTGTGTTCTTCGGATTTGGTTGTCTGTGATTCGTCTTGAAGCTTTCGGATTCTGCAATCGGATAAGATAAACTTGAGTATCTCCGGTTTGATACGAAGGTGAGTTCTTCATTTTTCGGTGTTTTAATCCTTTTTCAGGTTTGTCCGAAGGGAACAATTCTAAATCTCCGAGCCTTAAGTTTTCGTGATTTTGATTTTTGGAACTTGGAAGTTAGTGGGTCTGTGATTTCTTAGTGCTTAAGTTTGGAATGATTTTCTACCTTTTTTGTTTTCTGTTGGGATTAGGATTTTTTTTGTTATAACTTTAGGGCGGAATTTGGATATATATTTTTTGTGGCCTCGGGGTGATTTTGAAGTATAGAAAGCCCTAGATTGAGCTATTACTGTTGTTTAATTTCCTGATTGTTCTTTATGTGGGTTCAAAATTTCAATTGGACGAGATTCAATCTGTTGGAAATAATTATCTTTGGATTGCTTGAAATTTAGAAAACTTAAATTCATTTGGGAGATTTGGGCAGGTCATTAATGGTTCTATATGAAAGTATAGAAGAGATCGTTCCGAAGCATATGGGCGTTTGGTTGGCGAATACAAATTTGAATCAATTCTTTTTCATGGATTAGTCTATTATGAGTTTCTAATATCGAGAATCATATCGAGCTGCAAAAAGTGTTGATTTCTAATAAAGAGTTCTACCGTTTTGATAATTGAATCAGGTGCTTTGTTAGCAGTTATGTATTTGTGGGTTTCGTAGCTTATTGTTACAAATCTTGCTGATTAAAATAGCAAAAAGAGCATGTAATTTCTTATTCAACACGTCTAATACTCCAATTGGGGTTCTTTAAATATTTTATCTTTAGGCCCTGCTTGGTAGCACTGACATTTATGCGTGCTTGGTGGCGAGGCCACCACTTTCTGCAAAAAATATTTGCTGACTTTTGCAGCCAAAAAGTGGCTGCAAACATTGGCAAAATGAGTCTCTTCTCTCATTTGTCTCCCCCCAACAGCTCCCCCATCCCTAGTTGTTGCGCGGTTCACTATCACGGCCGTTCGTCGGAGATCACAGCAACCGTTGCTGCCTTCGCTGTTCTCTCTCTCTCTCTCTCTCTCGGCTTATTGTTGCTGGAGTTTGCGGCAACTGTTGTTGCTGCCACCATTTGCCGCCGACACGGCCACCGCCACCGTTTGCCACTGGCGCTGCTGTTTACTGCTGCCACCACCGTTCACTGCCCAACTCTCTCTCTCTGTATTTTTGAAAATGTTGACCAAGCAACCTTTCATTTGCCTTACACATTTACCATTGCAAATAAGTTACTTGCAAACTTTTGACTGTAAACATTTGCTTGTAAACTATAGAGCATGGCCTCAATGGCTAACAACATAAACGCCACTCCTCGTGGTGAGGGGTAAGGATTCCACCACAGATTATGGAGGAGACTAGGGTTGCTGGATATAAGTTATAAACGGATGAAACCGAAAATAAAACTTAGAGGGATTAAGGTCTTGAGAAATAGTTTAAAAGGCATATTTTTCTCATCACAAGAAATTTTGCATACCATTTTATTCAATTCTATAGGGTTTATAAATGACTCAACTCTCTCCAACATATCTCTGTTCTATACACTTGATTAAAGGGGATATGCCTATTATGATTTGTGGTGTTTTAGCCTTATAGTTTAGTTTTTCTTTGTCAATGATCTTGTTGTTAGTGAAGGATACTCGATTTAATTGCACAGCATATCATCACATGGGGATCATACTCTTTTTTTGGTAAAATTTGCAGTTATATTAAAAAAAAATCCTAAGAGGATCTCTTCCAACTTTTGTAGATTGCAGGAAATTCAATGGGGACGAGGAAGGTTATTAAGCACAACTTCATGCTAACCAAATCCAAAGAGGAAGAAGTTGCGCATGGCCGACGTATCCTCCGCCAAGTGGTAGAGGTAAGAAATGACAGTCCTGCCCCACCACCGAACGCTAACAATCCATGGATGATCAAGAAAATTCTTGTCACATCCGACATTCAAGACAGATTTATATTTTATAACGAGCACGTCTGCAATTATCTTTATCAGTTGTGGCTAATAGACATGTCCAATGTTGTGGAAAACGCTGGGGAGTTACAAATTAGAGTATTGGATCTCGACGAGAATAAACAAGACATATTACCCTTCAAGAAGTATGCCAATGGCTAGTTTACTCTATCGTGAAAAACGTTAATCCAGGGGAGGAAACACAAATTCAAACTCGGAAACGAGATTGGAATACATTGGAATTCTAATAATGGGGTATGCTATTCATTGTTGAATCGAAGTGAGGTGCAAATGCTGGGTCTACTCGCTGAGGTCGATATTGGGTTATATTCGGAGTTAGAACTATAATGATAAATAATCACGCTGGGTCTACTCCCTGTGTACTTCCTCTCCTTATTTACGATCCCAAAAGTCGTGGAAAATCTTCTTGAAAAGCTGACAAGGGATTTCTTATGGAATAACAAGGAAGGTGGCACCAGTTATCACCTTGTGAAATGGTCTCTAGTCTGCCAACCGAAGAAGATGGGGCGTCTAGGATTTAGAAGAATTGGATTAATGAATGAGGCCCTCCTGGGAAAATGGGTATGACGTTTTGGGAAGAAAATGAAAAGCCTATGGCATCGTATGATAGTGGGCCGGTTCGAGAAGGAACCAGGGGGTTGGATATCTTTGGTTTTGAGAGTTATGAACGGTTGTGGAGTTTGGAAGGGTATTCTTAGGGTGAAAGAGAGAATCTTGGCAAAGACAAAACTGGTGTTAAGAGATGGAACAAGAATCAGATTTTGGGAAAATAGTTGGTGTGGCGAGTCATGCCTAAAGGAAGCTTTCCCTAAGATATATCTATGCTCATAGCGGAAAGGTTAGTTCCTCGTTCTGGAATGAGTCCAATTAGGAAGCCCCCTGAGATTTTGATCTTAGAAGGAATATTTTCGTATGGGAAAGTGAACAGCTTGGGGCTTTGTTGGATAGATTGAGATATCACATGGTCTTAGCCACAAAGGAGGATTATTTGCATTGGGCTTACTAAAAAACATGTTTCTCGGTAAGCCTACTTATACCTTAACATTTGGAAATCTCATATTCCTTTGAAATTTCGTTTCTTTGCTTGGGTTGCTTATCACAAATTACTCACCATTGACAACCTGATAGCTAGGAAATGGATCCTAATAAACTATTTTGTAATGTGTATGTCTAATGGAGAATCCACAAATCATTTGTTGTTGCATTGCAAGTGGGACTTTCATGGATAATGCCACAGTTGGTTGGAGGTTTATTATGTGGATGGCCGAAGCTTGGGTTCTCTAGCAAAAGGAAGATATATTTGGAGAATGGTGCCTTATGCGATTCTTTGGGGTATATAGTTGGAAAGGAACGGAAGAACTTTCAATGAGAAAGGGGACCCTATCCAGAAAGTTCTTATAAGCATCAAGGCATTTCTCTTCTCATGGGGGTCCATATTTCGTCACATGAGATGCATCTTCTTTAGTGATATGGTATTCAAATTTGATTCTATCATGGGGAAAGTGTAGAGTTTTCGGTGTTTGGTTCTTTCTTTGTGTTTGCTCTTTCTTCTTCATCTTGAGATCTTCTCGATCTCCTTTTAACTCTTGCCCGACTTATATATATATATATAACTAGTGAATACATTAGACAAGGAATTACTAACTAAACTTCTTCCTTTTTGGCAAGGATTTTTTTAGCACTTCACTTTTTTGTATTGCATCCATCAGGGAATAAATCCCCATTCAAGCTCGAGTAAGTCGATCCCAAGCTGTAAAGGGACAATAAGCAATTTAGCCACATACTCTTTAAACCGAGTTTGATGTGAATTTGCGTCTAAAGATCTGTTGAGAGCTATAATGGTTCACCATCATACCCATTTCCACCTTTGTAGTAAATTGTCACAATCACAGTAGGTTTTGTAGGATCAATCAATCTTTAATGAGATGAGAAATAAAAACTTCTTTAGCATTATTTTTAGGTATTTGATTTGACCTCAAATTCTCTAATTGCAAAACTACTAAGTCACTTTGCACAACGTGAGGGACAAGGGGAACCATGTTTTGCGATCGGAAGACTTGATGGAATCACTCCATCGAGTTTTGAAGGAATCGCTCGTTCATGAAGAATAACTCTTCCACTTCAATCATCTCATCCGGAAAATTTGAAATTACTCCAAAAAGAAAATATCTCTTAATCTCATCCTCAAAATCAAAGATTACAACTCTATTTATAAAATTCTAACTTTCCTAATCCTAATCACACTAAAAGACTTTCTAAAAGTATCTGTAACTAATTACAACTATAATAGAAAAAATAACAATCCTAATTAAAATAAAATTAATTGATCCAATGTAGCTATGGACTATCAAGTAGAATCCTCTTGCATAAAACCCTCTTGGTTGAAAAGAATTCGACCTCGAATTCGGATGCAGACAAGTTGATTTGGACCTTTAGATAGGTAAGAATCACTCCCCTGGCTTCACACCAAACCCCTTTCACAGGAGCAAGATCACTGAGTCTTCCATCAATCATTATCTTAGAAATACTTGGAGTAGTTGTGAATCTTCGACGGAAGAATCACTCTTCCTTGCAAGGCATCTCACCATGCAACAGTTTTTGGAAATCGTTCCCAACGAAAAAACAAAATTTTTCATACTCTTCCAAATATTTTTGGACTTGCATCTCCAAATTTAATAAGTTTCTTAGCTTCAAATTTTTTTGACCAAGTCAACTGAGTTGGTCAAAGCTCAAACTGGTCTGGTCAACTAATTATGGACAGTTTGGGACCATAGTTAGCAAATCTTCGTTTAAAACCCGACTTTTTGAAAAAAAAAACCTCTTCTTTTGAAAAAATGTTTCAAACCCCAGTGTTTTCAAAGCATCGCGGAAAAAAAAAACAGAATATTCAATAATTCGAAACAACCCCATACTTTTAAAATTTTCAAAAAATCATATGAATAAAACCTATTTTTGTTTTTAAAAAATTAACGAATATTTTTTATTTATAATTTGTCACATATTTTGTGTTATAAAATATTTTTAGAAAAGATTCCATGCATTTGGAGACATTGATAGATGAGAAATATGTTTTGGAAAGGGTTGTTAATTTATAAGGTCACCTATCGTTGGACACTTAGAACGTCCAACTATGAATGAGAGTTCCAGGTTACCTAGGGAATCTAACCTTTTTTGAAAAGTAAAACATGCAAAACAAAAGGGGAAAATCAATTGGTATGGTCTCCCATTTTCCTTACGTACACGTGTCACGACTTTATTGGTGTTGGACGCTAAAATTATCTTCAATTATTAGTGTTGCTCATAGACTTAGGGAAATATCATATAGTTTTGGGTCTATTATACTTATATTACTACCCAGTCTATATTACATCATGGGTGTATGAACATATATATATATATATATATATATACACGCTTTTTTGAGCACGTAGTTTTGGATTAAAAAAGTATTAAACCCGAAGTCCTCATTGATATTTTGATGTTCTCATCTTTTTGACCACTTTTGACTATGATTTTTTGAACCCAAATCGTTTTAAACTCGCATTTTTCAATAAGCGAAGTTTTGTCGCTTCACGATTTGCTAACTATGTTTGGGACGGGGTAGGGTTAAATTGGGTTAGTGTAAAGAGGTGTTTGGTTCTTGATTTATGGTAAAACAAGAACAATGTATGTTTGGGCGTGGGGATGGAGACAAAATAGGGGCCATGGTTGTTTGGATACAAGGATTGGTAACTAGAGTTTAGGTAAATGGGTCGGGTCATGAGTTGATGGACTGGGCTCTATTGGGTTGGACTATTATGGTCTGAAAGGCCTATTAGTTTGGGCAGATCCAAATGGGTAGGATATGGATTGATTTCATAATGTGGGTTGGCTTTCTAGTGGGCTATTGAGCTTGCTCACTTAAGCCCACAGAGAGAATTAAGATGGGCTCAATGGAAGAGAATAAAACCCCCAAAAGAAGTCTTCTTCCTCAACACTAGGGTTTGGCTTTTGAAACCTTAAACCATAAAAATAATGAGGAGAAAGGAGTTTATGGTTTAGGCTGTGGGGACGACAACACCACCAGCCTCCTTGATTTTTTTCTTCTTCCTCTCGTGGTGCTTAGAAAGGCGAATCCTCCACTCCCTCTATGAATAGTACTGTGTGAAAGTACCGCATGAATACTATTGTGTGAACAATACCCATGAATAGTACCGTCCCAAGACCCCTATACCCTTGTGAGAAGGTGGTTGAAGCGGCGACAGATTGATAGCGGTGATGGTAGGATTTTTCGGCTATGATACCAAACTTGATTCAGGACAAGGGGAACTCCGTTATGCGATCGGAAAACTTGATAGAATCACTCAATCGAGTTTTGAAGGAATCATTCCTTCGAGAAGAATTGCTCTTCCGTTCCAAGCCTTTCACCCGAAAAATTTGGAATCACTCCAAAAGAAAATATCTCTGTATCTCATCCTCAAAATCAAAGATTACAACCCTATTTATAAAATTCCAACTTTCCTAATCCTAATCAAACTAAAAAACTTTCTAAAAGTATATGAAACTGATTACAACTCTAATTAAAAAAGCAATCCCAATTAAAGTAAAATTGATCGATCTGGTGTAGCTACAGACTATCAAGTAGAATGCTCCCGCGTCACAATGGCTATGTCGAATTAAAGAAGAGGGCAGGATGGGAAGGTGTTGTCTCTATGGGTCCCAATTGAAGAGTAGATTTTAACCAGTTTCTAATTAATTAGTTGATTATCTTTGTTGGTAGTTATCAAGATAGATATTATCCTATTAGTTGTGGTTTCCTATTAGATTTGGGAATTAGTTGCTTAGAAGACGAGTTGTTTGTCTCTAATAATGTATGTGAGAGAATAAGTTGTAGTTGTTGTTATCATGTATTAAATTGTACAGGTAGTATAAGGGACACCCAATATCTGTAAGGGCTTTTTTGTAATTCCTCCTTTACATATAAATAGAAAGTTGGGAGTCATGTATCACACATGCTCTGTAATTCTCTCTTTTCTCTTTCATCTTCTTCTCTTTCATTTTCTTCTCTACTGAAATCCTAACTCCAGGATTCAACTTGGTATCAGAGCTTTGGAATTGAGATTAACAGCCGGAGAAGATCGGCGGGGAAGTGCTGATGCTCACTCACTGTACCGTACAGATGACGTTATAGGCTGTACGAACACACATCTCGAGGTCTGTACACGCATTTCGAGGTCTGTCAGAAGCTTCTATTCCTAGTAGATCTTTATTTTTCAAGGTTTTTGGTGATTTTTTGAGCCCTCTATGATGGTTTTAAGGATCGTCTTCTTCAAAAAATCGTGATTTCATTTTTCGAACCAGCTACTTCTCTGTTCGTTTTGGGGTTTTATGATGGGGTTTGTTGGTCGGTTTTGACTCTCTACAACCCTAGGAATCTTTTGAATCTACTTATGTGCGATTCCATGGAGATTTGATGGTTTTGTGAAGCAATCTCCACACTAGTGTTATCGTCGGCCCCTTTATTGCCCTCTATTGGACTGCGATTTTGATCCAAACCTTCTCGTCTTCTTCTCTAGCCTTCCTATTATGTATTTGCTTCATATTGGTGCTAGATCTATTTCTATGGATGCAAATCATGCATCGGTTTTGTTACTTGGCTATTATATGAGCTCGTTTTAGCTCTATATTGGGTTAAATTTTTTTCGTACCCCAAATCTCTTGGATTGAGGGTCGTTTCTTGGTCCTCCATCACTGCGTGTGCTGGTTGTTTATTGTTCTTGGTGTTCTTATGTGTTTGGGGAGCCTACAGGGGGCATATTATAGTTGTAGGAGATGAAAACCGTGATTGTTCACTCCACGATACCTTTTTTTAACAAGATTTGGATGTGGCTAGGGCATTAGACCCCTACTGGTGGTACTTCAATCTTGGACCCCTTCTCTGTTTGTTTTTTTGGTATTTGGGGTGTTGTGATGTCTATCGGATGCTCTACTGGGACTACTGAGGTTACCTCGAGCATGGTTGGGAGCTCTATAGGGTCTGAGAACCCTGGAGGTCCGATTACTACAGTGAAATTGGATGGAGACAATTTCTTGGAATGATCTCAGGCTATTCGGATGTACATTGGTGGCTGGGGTAAGTTGGGCTACATCAATGGACGTATCAAAGAACCTACTTCGACTAAAGATCCTTCTTATGAGAAGTGGGAGGCTGAGAACCTCGCTATCATGTCGTGGATCTTCAACTCCAAGCAGCCTCAGATTAGTAGGGGTTTTCTGCTTCTCCGCACAGCCCAGGATTTATGGGACACGGCTACTCAGACTTACTCTTAGCCATAGAACTTGGCTCGTGCTTTTCAGTTGCGACAGGATATCTCCTACCTTCAACAAGGCGATAAACGGCTCAACGACTACTTTACTACCCTACGGAGTATGTGGGAGGTAACCTTGTGACATGGAGAAGCAAGAAACAACATGTTGTAGCAAGGTCCAGTGTAGAAGCCGAGTTTAGAGACATGGCCGATGGTCTTTGTGAGATACTATGGCTTAAAGTCCTTATGGCAAAATTAGGATTTCCAGTCACTAGTCCAATGAGCTTATACTGTGATAACAAGGCATCAATAAGCATTGCTCATAACCCAGTTTAACATGATCGGACAAAACACATAAGGGTGGATAGACATTTTATTCGTGAGAAGATCCTCACTGGAGAGGTGTGTACTCTATTTGTGCAGACAGGTGATCATATAGCAGATGTGCTTACTAAAGGGGCCCCTAGTCACCAACTTCATCTTTGTCTTAGCAGGATGGGCATGATAGATATCTATGCATCATCTTGAGGGGGAGTGTTATCATGTATTAAATTGTACATGTGTATCCTTTATAGTATAAGGGACACCCAATATCTGTAAGGGCTTTTTTGTAATTCCTCTTTTACATATAAATAGAAAGTTGGGAGTCATGTATCACACATGCTCTCTAATTCTCTCTCTTCTCTTTCATCTTCTTCTCTACTGAAACCCTAACGCTAGGATTCAACTGTTATCCTATTATCAAGAAGAGCTCTTCCAACTTTTGTAGATAGTAGGAAATAAGTCAAACATGGAAATAATAACTAGTGGATACATCAGACATTCGGACAAGGAGTTCTAACTTAACCTCTTCCTTCTTGGCAAAGATTTGTTAGTCCTTCACTTTACTTTATTGCATCCATTAGGGAATAAATCCCCATTCAAGCTCAAGTAAGTTGATCCCAAGCCTTAAAGGGGCAATAGGCAATTTAGCTACATACTCTTTAAGAATTGAGTTTGATGTGGATTTGCCTCTAAAGTTCTCTTGGGAGCTATAATGGTTCACTACTATACCCATTTCCACCTCTATAGTAATTGTCGCAATAGGTTTTGTAGGATCAATTAGTCTTTAATGAAACGAGAAAGAAAATTTCTTTAACATTATTCTTAGGTATTTGATCTGATCTCAAATTCTCTGATTGCAAAACTACCGAGTCACTTTGCAAAATGGCTATGTACTTAATTAAGCTTACCTTGATACCTATTGGTTTGCTGACAGAGTGCAACATATTGTGGTGCTGGATCATGTTGGGTTAAAGAAGAAAGTAGAAGGGGAAGGTCTCATCTCCATGGGTCCCACTTGAAGAGTAGATTTGAACTAGTTTTTAATTAATCAGTTGATTTTCTTTTGTTGGTAGTTATCAAGATAGATGTTATCCTATTAGTTGTGGTTTCCTATAAGATTAGGGAATTAGTTGCTTAGAGGACAAATCATTTGTCTCTAATAATGTATGTGAGGGAGGTCCTCCCTTATGGTTAAAATGAATGAGAAGTACTATTTGAAGAGCTT
The DNA here is from genome assembly GCA_035048495.1 of Euptelea pleiosperma. Lineage (NCBI taxonomy): Eukaryota > Viridiplantae > Streptophyta > Magnoliopsida > Ranunculales > Eupteleaceae > Euptelea > Euptelea pleiosperma. The sequence continues at coordinate 35,575,232 of CM068540.1, read as the reverse complement.
TACACGCTTAGGATATTGTTGATTATACTCAATTGGTAGTGTTGAAATTTGAAATGTAATTATGCCAAGTGAAGCCCGTTTTACTCTTCGCTGGTGGTTGCATGAAGAAGACACTGTTGATTGAAGCCAAGTCATTTGACTTGGAGGACATTACCGTAGGGAAACGCCAGTTTGTGAAGTTAGTAGAAAGAGGAAGAGGATTTTGGAAAGCTATCTTGCTTAGCAAGCCGGGAATCAAATGGCTGAGTCAGACATTGAGGGATTTGTGCAAAGGCAAAGATAAAGGCAGCTTCATTCGTAAATGTCATGACAACGGCAGAACATGGATTGCGACTCGAGGTTCTAATCACAGAGGTACGTTCCTGAAAGTGACGGAGTTCTATGGCGTAGCGTCTTCCTCTACGATTATCATCCCCGAAGGCGTGCGGTCGGAAGGATGGTATAACCTGGAGTATGTGATTGTTAAATCTTTCACCGAGGTTAACGCGAACTCTCAGAGAGAGGTGAGGCTGAGAGAGGATGCTTTCCCATCTCTCCCTAGAGCGGATGAGCCAGGATCTATCTCGGCCAAGGTCGGGAAGATGGGTGGAGAACCTTGTATTTTCACGCAGTACGATACGGCGACAGGATGTTTTGGGAGATGGTGTAGGGCCATCGTCTGCGACGTGATGCACAGTGGCATGACCATGGCTAATATTAAACGAGAAATACTCTCTCATCTAAGGCCTCTCGGGATCTCATCTTTGTACGACTTCGGAAGCGAGAGATTTGTATTCTTTGTTGAGAAGGAGGAGGAGATTGGTAAGTTCTGTAATAGAGGTCCGATTAAGCTGGGCGCAGGCGTAGCTAGTCTTCACCACTGGTGGCCTTCGGTACACACCTACCTGAGCGAATCGCTCATCAGGGAAAGATGGTTGAATATCAGAGGCATCCCGTTCCACCTGAGAAATATTAATGTTCTAAAATCCATTGGAAGTTTATGCGGAGGCTTCCGAGAAGTAGAGGGCGGAGTCTCATCTCTCAACAACCTGGACTTCATTCGTATGAAAGTGGCGGAAGGGGGGCTAAGGAAAATCCCTAGGGTGATTCAGATTCAGGATAGAGGAGTCTTGTTTCCTATCGTGGTTGAGGCAGAGGCAACTCCAACGGTGCCGACGAGTCAGAGGCGAAGGAACTCAGGCGAATTCCAGATGAAGAATTGTGCAGAGGAGGTGTGGGAGCCGTGTCCAATCGCTAGTGAGGGCAGAGAGGACCTGACCTTTGAGTATGGAGTCCTAGGGACAGGTGGCAACGATAGGACCCATGGGCGAGTTTCCACGTCGACAAAGCGGTCCAGGTGGGAGAAGGAGCTGGCGGTGAACACCCTTTGTGCGATTTCAAATTTGGCGCCCGAGTATGAACATACCAAGGACAACCAGGTGAAGGGACGCGTGGAGCTGTCTCCTTGGACAGGAGTCACGTCGCAACAGATCTCAGCAGTCGAGATCCCAGCCAAGCAGCGATACGTGGCAGGCAACGATTGCTTAGACCAGCCCCATCAACTGACCATCAATGCCAGTCGGGAACAGGTGTCAAGCAAGGAGCAACGTGTCAGGGAGGAGACATGTATGCGTGGGGTGAAGAGTCGACAGAGTATATCATTATCTTGGCCACGTGGCGATCTCAGGAAGAGAGAGGCTTCACCGTCAAATACAGCTGGTATACTATACGTGGCAGGGCTGAAGAGAAGAGCTAAATCCCCGCCAGATACCGCGAAGCATGGTATCAACCCCTCGACAGCGAACGCGTTTGGCGGTTCCAAATGCGATAGAAGTGCTTTACACAGAGGGGAAACCCATACGTATCTCGCTTTTAATAGCGACGATCTTAGGAACGAGGGTACTGAGGACACCCTAGGGTTAGAGAAGGGGATCCGAAGGAGAGAAAAGGCTCTGGACAAGGGAGCGATAAAGGAGCACAGCGCGTTAACAGGTATGTATTCTCATACGGCCAAACTTCTCCCAACCTCAAATCCACCTACCGATTCTTATTCGGAAGGGGCTACGTATCCGTCTGCGGTGGTGGAAATTCTTAGGGAAGGTCGGCTGGTAGGCTATGGACTGTCGGACGAACCCGATCCTGGAAGAGTTAGGGGAGAGAGGTCAGGAGGAGAAACGGAGGACTGCCCGAGTATCGGAGAGGGCGATACCTCAGATGAGGAGCCCGGTAGTTCTGAAAAGGAATATTCGGAGGTGGTTGCTCGCAGCGATAGCGAGGGGGAGCACGAATCATCAGTCAGGGCAGAGGATTCGTCTGTAGTAGGATCCCTCCTAACTCCAGTGAAACCAGTAGTAGGGATTCAGACGGATGGAGAGGGTGATTGGTCGACTGGAGGATATATGCGGTTCGGTAAAGTTATTGGGGTGACTTTTGAAGGCTTGGAAGATAAAACGAGAAGGCTGTTCAGTAGAGCAGAGAAAAAGAAGGGTAAACAGACCTCAACACCAGGAGAACTGGATGATTTAAAGGTGGTTGTCCAGGAGAAAATTCATCCCAAATCCTCTTCGGGGTTTGGGAATGCTGGGACACCAAACAGCAATACAGGGGAGCAGTCAGAGAGGGGGGAGAGCCAGAAGGGGACGATCAGTAAGGAATTGAAGAAGCTGATCAGTCATATAAATTATGACGGCAAGCTTAAGGAGAAGAGGAGTCGTAGGAAGTCCAGGGTTCACTCCCGTACTAAATAAAGCTCAAGATTTTATCATGGAATGTGAGGGGTTTGGGCAGTAAGGAAAGAAGGGCTTCGGTGAGGTGCTTTTTCAAGAGGCGGAATCCGAGCTTAATGGTGCTCCAGGAAACAAAGTTGGATACCATGGAAGATAGAACGATTGTAGATATTTGTGGCAAGAGGGACCTAGGGTGGACGGCTATTCCTGCTGTGGGTACCGCAGGGGGTATCTTGGTAGTCTGGAATCCCGAAGCTCTGAAGGTGGATTATGTGATTCAGGGTTCCTTTTCTATTTCCATTCTATGCAGAAGTGTGGAAGACGGTTTCCAATGGGTCTTCTTAGGGGTTTATGGCCCTAATGTTAGTGGGAACCGTGGCCTTTTTTGGGAAGAGTTGGATAGGTTCCATTCTGGGTGGAACTATCCGTGGTGCATTGGAGGGGATTTCAACGTCATCAGATTCTTGCATGAGAAGAAGGGGGGAAGAAGGAACAGGATTACAACGAGTATGAGGGACTTCTCGGACTTTGTGAACAGGCATGAATTAGTGGATCTCCCTTTAGCTGGAGCCAAATTCACCTGGTCTAATCACCAACCGAATCCTATACTGTGCCGCCTGGACAGATTTCTCATCACCAGCAGTTGGGAGGCTCATTATCCGGAACTCATTCAATCAGCCAGCTCTAATCCAGTTTCAGATCACAGCCCGTTGACTCTTGAATCTGATGGGATTAATCGTAGACCGTCTCCGTTCCGCTTTGAGCTAATGTGGTTACAAGAACCTTCTTTCTTGAAGGAGGTGGAGTCCAGATGGAACTCTTTCGAGTTCAGTGGAAGGGCAGGTTACATTTTCTGGAAAAAGCTCAATGCTCTCAAGAAATTCCTGAAGGTGTGGAACGTAGAGGTGGTAGGTAGAATTGATAAGAAAATGGGGGTTTTACTCCAGGAGATTGGGTAGCTTGACAGGAAGGAAGAAGAGGATTCCTTAACCAGAGAGGAGTTTGGTAGGAGGACGGATATGAAGAGAGATTATCTAAACCTGGCACATAAGGAGGAGATTAGCTGGAGGCAGAAATCCAGAGTGAAATGGCTGAAGGAAGGCGATAAAAATACAGGCTTTTTTCACAAGATTGCCAATGCGAGAAGGAGGGCCAACAATATATCCTCTATTCAAGTGGAGGGCGTGACCGTGGATGAAGAGGATAGTATCAGGAAGGCCATTGTTGAATATTATTCCCTTCTGCATTCTGAGCCTGTAGCCGAAAGACCCAAGTTGGATGGGATTTTGTTCAACCAGATTGACGACAGCCAGAACAGATGGATGGAAAGACCCTTCGAGGAGTCTGAAGTGACGGATGCCATTAAAGCTTTGGGGGGGGATAAGGCCCCGGGTCCAAACGGTTTCCCTTTGACGTTTTTCTCTGTATGCTGGCATATTATAGGCAAAGACTTTATGAGGGTGGTGGAGGAATTTCATGGCGGAGCGTGGCTAGACTGGAGGGCCAATACCACATTTATTTCTCTTATTCCCAAGAGAGACAGTGCGGATTCCATTGCGGATTTTCGACCCATCAGTTTGGTAGGGAGCATGTACAAAATTATTGCGAAAGTTATGGCTACTAGACTGAGAGGGGTCCTAAGTAGCATTATCTCGCCTTTTCAAGGGGCCTTTGTGGGCGGCCGTCAGATTTTAGATGGAGTTCTCATTGCTAACGAAGTTATAGACTCTAAACAACGGGAAGGCAACCCGGGCATAATATGTAAAGTGGACTTAGAGAAGGCCTACGACCATGTCAACTGATCTTTCCTTGATTACATGATGGACCGAATGGGGTTTGGAGCCAGATGGATTCATACTTGCATTTCAACAGTTCGTTTTTCGGTCCTTATCAATTGGTCGCCAGCTGGGTTCTTCAAAAGTTCTCGAGGTCTCCGCCAAGGGGACCCTCTATCGCCGTATCTTTTCATCATTGTAGCAGAGGGGATGAGTCGAATGGTCACCAAAGCGGAGGAGGAAGGATTTTTGGCAGGGTTCAAAGTAGGGGCAGAGAGCCCAACTATCTCCCATTTACAGTTTGCCGACGATTCCATTTTTTTCTTAAAGGCGTCGCGTTCTCAAGCTCAGGGGTTAAGAGGGGTGCTTCGTTGCTTTGAAGTGGTGTCGGGTCTCAGAATTAATCTTGCGAAAAGCGAGGTGTTTGGGGTGGGAAATGTGGGGAATTTGGAGGATATAGCTGCGTGCCTGTCGTGTAGAATTGGAGAGCTTCCTACGAAGTATCTTGGACTTCCGTTAGGGGCCAGTAGCATTTCGAAGAAAATTTGGGACCCGGTCTTGGAACGTATTCAGAAAAGACTGGCGGCTTGGAAGAAAGGTTTCTTGTCTAAGGGTGGTAGGCTCACTCTAGTCAAGAGCACATTGGCAAACTTGCCCATATATTATGTCTTTATTCTCCATGCCCAAGGGTGTGGCGAACTGCATTGAAAAACTCATCAGGAACTTCATGTGGGATGACAGAGAAGAGAAGCACAGATTTCACCTTGTCAACTGGAAGACGGTTTGCAAACCCAAAGAAGAGGGGGGTTTAGGTGTTCATCATATCAAGTTGATGAACCAAGCCTTGCTTGGGAAGTGGCATTGGCGGTTCGGGGAGGAAAGGGACAGCCTATGGAGAAAGGTGATTTCTAGTAAACAAGGGTCGGAGAATTATGGGTGGGAGTGTGGCACGACTACCACTTCGTACGGAACGGGAGTTTGGAAAGGGCTATCCAAGGTGGGGAAGGAGATCAAAACCAATAGCATATTTAAGGTAGGTAACGGCTCCAAAGTCAGATTTTGGGAAGATGTTTGGTGTGGGGAGTCATCCTTTGCGGAGGATTACCCTTCCATTTATGCCTTATCCAATCGTAAAGGTGAGGCGGTCAGCGAAATTGTCTCTAGTGGAAATGGATCCGCCTCTTGGGATTTGGGGTTGAGAAGAAGTATTAATGACTGGGAGATGGAGATGGTAGCATCATTGGTTAGTCGGTTAGAGGGGGTTCACCTCAACGTGGGGATAGAGGATAGAAGGTGGTGGAAGCATGATTCTAAGGGGAGATTTTCGGTCAAATCCTTTTATTCCTCTCTTCTAGAACCCCCACAGATAGGATTCCCAGGCAAGATTCTTTGGGGTACTCCCATTCCTTCTAAAGTCATTTTTTTCTCTTGGTGCGCCATGCTCGACAAGATCATTTCAGTGGAGAATCTGAAAAAACGAGGTTTCCACATCCCGAACCGTTGTATCATGTGTCGGCAAGAAGAGGAAACCACCGATCACCTTTTGATCCATTGCATTGTGGCAAAAGGTATTTGGGAACGTTTTTTGCATCTTTTCAGCACTCCGTGGGTGTTCCCTTCTTCGGTTCTCGATACTTTCGTGGGATGGAAAGTCAAGGCCTTCTCCAATACCGGTCGAAAGCTATGGAGGATCACCCCATATGCCATCTGTTGGGAGATTTGGAAGGAAAGAAATCGTAGAACGTTCGAAGACAAGATGACGAACATGGAGGAGATTTTTTTGAACGTCAAAGCCATGCTTTATTACTGGGTTTCCGTTTTTCCCGAGTTTATGGGTTTTAGGTTTGAGGATTTCGTGTTCCGGTGGGACCGTATGATCTTCTAAGTGTGGCTTTCTAGAGCGTGTGGTTGTATTGGTTTTGCTTCTCTTCGGCTTCAGCCGTCTTGGTTTGTATAGTTTTTAAGGGCCTCCTCAGCCCTCCTCCTAATATATTATACTTCTACCGATCAAAAAAAAAAAAATTATAACCATACCCTTTTGTGGTGTTGATTCCGCACAACTAAAATGGTGATTCTCGCCGTTTTACATTTGTTTTGGTATTAGAGCAAATTCTTGCTCATGGTATCCCCGTAATTAAATCCTAAAGAATTATTTTTATTTTTTTCACAAGTAACTAAATCCTCAAGATTCACTTGCATTCAGCTGAGTCCCTCAGGATTTGCCATTGATTGAACCTTTTGGGGTTGGATCCTCTGAATAGTATAAGATTTCTTGCCTTCCGTTCATCGAGTATGATGCTTCCATCACTGCTCCTTTTCACTAAAAAAGAAAAAAAGAAAAAAGAAAAACCATATTTCACGTCATGTAAGTAATCAATAAAGTGGGTCCATTCCATACAGATGCCATCACCAATTTCCCTCCCATATTACAATTTTTGGCTGGTTGATTCAATAGTTTATTAATGAAATGATTGTGCTTTCGTGATCAAGTAACAGGCTTACAGATGAGATACTTTTTTGTAGTGCATTAGATGCAATGAATGCGTGGTTCTTAATATGTTTTCATTTATTTTTGTCATTTGAAAGGGGAACATATTTACAAAGTTCAGTAAGAATGATCAGGGCACTCAAAATTACAAAAGATATTTGCATTTTCTTGAACTATATGCCTTTTGGTGGCTTGAAGAAGCATTCAGGCTGCATTTCGTTAAGCTTAACCTGAGCTTATAGCTTATAGCTTATAGCTATGGCTTAAGCACTGGGTTTGGGTATGAAAGGATGATGTAGTCATTTAAAAAGGTTAATGAAATGATTATAGGGATATTTCTGTCATTTAAAAAGTTTTATTAAAGGTTTAGTGGCCATTTAGAATTTGTATTGAAGGAATGGACGGGCATTTTATGTATTTAAAGAGTTTCATTAAAGTTTGAATTTGAGCATGTTCATTTTAAAAGTGCTACGTGCATAAGATATAAGCAATAAGCAATAAGCAATATGCCAGATTTCAACGGCTTCTTAACCCGGCAAATAAAGCAAAAACCTGGAATATGGCTTTTCAATAAGCTATGCTGACTTTTAGCCTATTTTAAGCTTACACAAATGCGGCCTTAAGTGATGCAATAAAATCTTCGAATGATTCTAGAAGTGAAGTTGAGCCATGGCTCTCAATTGGGTGGTGCTTTTTTTTTTCTTTTTCCACCCATAAGATTGCAGGTTTGACTGGAGCCTATCAAATAAACAATGAGGCTAAAATTGCTTTCGAAATCCTTTTGTTTTTTATTTTTTATCAACTGCATAAGTTTCTGGGAAATAACTATTCTTTTGGAATCAAGTTTGAATTTTTCAAAGCATTTTCTGAACTTAGGAAGAAATCATTTAGTTCTACATACTTCTTGCAGGTCGAAGATTACTACTTAGTATATCAGGTATACGGTATACCCCAGAGAAGATAGTCGGTGCTCATTTGAGATCTGTTGGTAAACGTCTGTGCTCCTGTGATGCATTTAGAAGCACAACCCTTGATATATTGAAGTAAAAAGTGTGTACTTATTTTATTTGTCTCTTTATGCAATTGAAAACAAACTCTTGAATTTGAGTTACAATATTTGTCCCAGGGGATTACTCATTGTTTTTCATTGGAGCAAACACAACGTTTTTGACTGAAAATTATATATAAAGCTGATGGTTACCTACGAGCAAGATCCCGATGTTGTTGAGTGGGGTCTCCATCTTCTTGATGGTGATCCGTTCTCTAACTTCGGGTACTGTGGAACTGCCACTCCACATTATGCAAACTTCTACGATGGACACTATTATGCCGGAGAAGTTCATTATGGCTCAGAATGTAGTAATGTGGAGGATGATGAAATTATTGCATATGCTCTTCAGGAAGAGTTATCTCAACTTGCAGTTGCAGAAGCATCTGGATCTTCACCCGCAGGAGAAGAGCATTTGCAAGCATCCATTCTTGCACAGGATTGGTTTGGTCCATCTATGAGGAACTATACTTCTGGTAATAGGAAAATTGGGAATGGCCAATTTGATTTCTTGAATCCGTTTTTTCTTTTTATCTTTTGTCATTACATTCTTTATGTAGGGCATGAAAGTGGTCAGGAAGAGGGCGATGATATGGAATCTTCTAGTTCATGTCCTAGCGTTGGGGGGAAATCATATAATGGGGAGGAGTGGTCTTCCTCACTAGAGCTAACAGATGAGTCTGCTCTTGATGGTGAAGTTGAGAAGAGGTTGAATCAGATGGTTCCTATTCCTGTAAGTGTAGCTTCTTCGGAGATCCATTAATGCCTTTTACAAGATCTGATATGAGGTTTCTTTGTAGGATATTTTCTTAAGTTTATATCACCCATCCTTTTTCATTTTTTACACATTGATTTTCTGTGATCATCTATGCTTTTTAAGCATCATATTGCTTTTATGGTGATTAAATAAATTTACGAGAAAATTCCAAAATTCTTTATTTTTGTGATCCCTGTTTACATATTGATATGTTGTGGAGTAAGTAATGTTCATCTCATGTCATTTTTGTTGAAATAACGGAGGGGCACATGCAATGCACGTGCTGCATTAGTAGGAATTTTAAATTAATATATAAATATTAATTTTATAGTTCACTAGAAATAGTTAGTAATGGATATCATTGGAAAGATCCCAGCAAGAGCTTTTTAATGGATCTAGTTTTACTACAAACCAACGTATGGATTGGAAGTTATGAGCTTTTGAAAAATTTCAAAGAGAAAAAAAGAACTTTGTTAAAAAGATGCCAACTCGGATTTTAAAAAGAGAAAACATAAGAAGCGCTCCACAATTATTGTGTTTGGTGAGTAGGGCATCTTTGGAGAAACGTAGCACAAATATTTGCCTTTATATTTGTAAAATTGTCTTTGCGTATTACCTTTTTTTGGCTGTTGAATATTAAAGAGAGTTGAGGGCATATTCAAGAAAAAAAATGCAAATTGTAAAAAAAGATTTATCCTTAAGAGTTCACTTTACAATAGCAAATATGTATGGAGTCATCTATCAGGAGTCTTACAAGTCTTGTATGAAATCATTCCTCTAATAAACCCATGAGTTTGGGAAGTCATGATTTACTTGTTATTGCACACCTATGTAACAACAAAACAGCACTTTTAGGGTTTTTTGCTACATCGACGCCTACCGACACACATCTTGACACTACGGGAATGTTACTCTTTATTTTAATTAATTTTCTTTATAAAAAAATGATTTTTAAAACGGAGCTGCTCCGTTCCATCCTCCATACACTACTTTATTAAGTAGCTAAACACGGCCTATGTCTATTTGATGGTGTTCCCTTTTATAAATCTACTCATATTTATTAAGTTATTGGATATCTATATGGTATATGGAAATGTTTTCTTTTACTTATCCTATATTTATTTTCATATTTTTATTCACAAAACCTTTTTATTTAAATATGACTAAAATATTATATTATAATATTTGTACACGGATGTGTCAGCGTTTTTTGGCTTTGTATATGTGTTGGATATCAATACATAGTTGTACATACAATGCCTAGTTCAACAGGTTGTCATATTTCAAACTAGGAGAACATTCTCTTAATACTGCTAAGTGGACGCCACTATGCCGTTTACATTCGGTTGCCGATGTAGTTGTTGACAAGGCATAATTTGCAAATGTTTTGTATTTCACATGTATACAATACATGTTCTTATCTTTCCTTTCCTTTTTTATTTTTATTTTTATTTTCGAGACCTGTAGCAAGGCCTATATAATATCGGATAAGAATTATATCATATAGATATCTTGTACATGCAATAAACCAAATTGTCCATCTTGGTGCTAAGTTGCTCAATATCTCGAGTCTCTAGTTACATAGGAGGCTTGAGACATCTTAGCCTAATTCACATGGGAAAATCCTAGCTTGTATGTCATGCCAATTAAGTAAACATGAGACAAATCAATATCATTAAATTAATATCCAAAAATGTGCATTACCGATCAACATGGAGTAATTAATCCAAAAAAATTACCGTGTCAATGTTTAGAAACCCATATTACTGGCTATTGTCCCTAGACTGCCTAACCTCTCCGCAAATCCCCTATGGATGAAATGACCGATATGAATATTATTTAGAACAATAAAACCTGTATTTGGTGCACCATGGTCGATGAGGACATCAGTTCAAGTTCTCCTAGAGTGTACTAGAGGAGGAGGAGAATTGGAGCCACATTTGTGTCATTGTACTTTCGAGTCTTTGATGACTTCTATGTGGCCCCAGTTCGAGTTCTCCATGATTTTGGGAACGGAAGCCCCCACATGCATGGCATCTTGAAGACTTCGCATTGGACATATGCATGTGGGCTGCAGAGGGATTTATTTGTTAGTTTTAGTTGATTTTAGGTGTTATTTTTATTTTTGTTTTGGGAGTTTTTGCATTTAGCTAATAGTTTTGGGGCTCATTGTATTTTTTACTTAGTTGTCAAGTGGGCTGCATTTTATTTCAGCCATTGGATCTTATTAATTATTTTAGATGGTCTAGATTAGATTAGGGTTATTAGAGTTATTAAAAAAACTCTCATTGCTGTAATATTCATAATGATGAATGAAATTAAAAAGCTCAGTTTTGAGAAATCTCCTGTGAAAGGAAATCTGGTGTGAAGCCACTAATTTGGTGTGAAGCCAAAGGTATTCTTCTTCTCTTTTCTTATCTCTCGATCATTCTCTATTTTTCTATTTTGTTTGGTCAATTTCTGACCTAAAATTCCCAACTGTACCCACCAAAAACCCTAACACAGTCGTACCCTACCCTAACATAGTCGAACTTAACCTTGCTGCCCCCTCCCCCATCATTTTAGTGCCTTGCAGCACACACACAGGGCCCTATAAGACCCCACGACACCCCCTCTTTCCAGTTCTTCCCTACAGCTGCTTCCCTAGACCTAGTTCTCTCTGCGGCGCCCTGATCTCCTCTAAAACCCTAGATGCAACTCATAACACCCCCATAACCCTGCGGCACACCCAGTAAGCCTTACTGTACCCTGCAGCTATACCTTACACCCGCTTCTCCCTTCTAAAACCCTTCCCTCACCTGTTCTCCTTTTGACCCAGAAACCCACTTGAAACTTGGATACTCACTTATAACCCCAGTAAACACTGTTAAATCCTTATGAACCTAATTTTAACTATAAAATCTTGGATAGGGAATAAACTGAACCTACACGTGTTGATTGAAGGGTCCAATAGAAGTAAGAAGTTTCACTGGCCTACGGTTCAATCAATAATTGGAATTTGCACTGCTCGATTGTGATTTTTGGTCCTGAATTAATTAATTAAATATTTGCTAGCATATCTAGATTATTTGTGGTAGATTCAGATTTATTTTATGTTTGATATTGCTCTTGGTAATTTAATTCTGATCTTAGACCATCATCTAGGCTTAGATTTCAGTCTTGCGTCAATGGTGGTGACTGGCGACTAGTAATTAAAATTGGTTTTGTAATCAGATAATTCCTATTCTTGACTGTGGTTTTAAATCTTCATGATGAATTGGCAGGGACACTCTTAAATTTGTTAATGGTTTTGTGCAGCATGTTCCTAGGATCAATGGAGAAATGCCATCAGTTGATGAGGCAACTTCAGATCATCAAAGGCTGCTGGACAGGTATCATCTGTAACTTTTTATCTCCATACTTTTCAAGAGATGCTTCATGTTTATCAAATCACAAGTGGCTTATCAGGAGTAGCTCTTTTATTTGCGTTTCCAATCGAATGGTTTTTATATACTATGCTGGGCTTAAGAATAGGCATCATTCCCTTCTTTATGCTGTGTAAGTTTAGCTTCTGATCAGGTCAAAAGTATGAAAGGACTGCTTCCTTGACTCTTAATTCTTCTTTGTTTGCATATGAAGCTCTCTGATTAGTATACAACTCAAATTATGGGATGATTGCATGATCTCTGAACAAGCTTTGCATGTGCACCTATTGTTATGGTGTTTAGATAGGTTTTTAAGGTGGTGCCTGGTCTTCTCCTTATTGTTTATAGAATTTTGATTCTACAGCTACTATATTTGACTTGACGATGGAGATGTTTTTTCTTCCGTAGATTGCAATTATATAATTTGGTTGAGCTTAAGGTTCAAGGAGATGGTAACTGCCAGGTTTGTTACTTTGGCTTCTTCCTTCTTTTCTTTTTCTTTTTCATTTTTTTTAGTGTGTGTGTGTGGGATACGTCAAGTTGTATTTTCATACTCAATCATACATGTAACTAATGCAATATGACAATTCACAGGTTCGTGCTGCCTTCTTGTGTGTGATACCAGAAGCATTTGATTGACAATTAAAAATTTATTAATGTAGATATCTACTATTATGCTTCAAGTTCTCATGTGAGTTGGTGTTTGAGGATAGTCTAATAGTTTGATATTGTTAGTTTTTTCAGGACCATTTAGCCTACTAGTTGCAAGGTGGCTTCACATTAATATCACCGGAACCTCTCTATGCATTCTTGAGGAAATTTGATAACTATTGATATAATTCATGTTCCTTTTGAGTCTATAAAGTTGGAAGTCATCTGGTACAAACTAAATTGTCTGCATATAGTTCATCTCAATAGGTTTACAACTGTGCTTTGGTTAGTTTAGAATCTACTTTTCTCTCATGACATGAGATGTCTGAAACAGTGTCCCTAACAAGTAATATAAAACTGAAATATTATTATATAAAAGACGAAAACCGAATAGTTTTATGACATCAATAGCATAAACTCTCAATACACACAAAAAGGCTAGGGAAAAACAATATTAAGTCTCTAAGTTTTAGGAATGCACAGGTGCCTCAAACGCAACCTACTTTATGTCACATTCGACCAAGAAATACAAACTGGACAACCTCATGGACAGTATCCGGTTCTTGATACCCCTTATGTGGAACCAAATCAGCTATGTTACCCGGATACAGCAGAGACACTGCCAGGATATGTCATGGACAGCATTTACACTAAAAAAACTGAAGTGTCCGGCACAGGTGCGGCATCCATTTTGATGTGTATGGGTAACATAGCAAATCAGCATTTCAGTGAACTGAATGCTCGGCATTGCCCTTTAGTCAAATTCTGAAGTCCCAATGATTCATTTACGTCTTAAATTGGCTCAAGATTGAAAGTGTGCTTCAATTGTGAATCTGTGCATTGTTAAACAACCATTTACCCCAGAAGATCGACTTGTTGGGGAAAGGCGAAACAACTATGTATACCAACGGATCGTCGGGTCAACACAACACGTGCGCGGGAAAACATCATCCGCTAACATGCCCCCTCAGCGGGAATACACTCCGTTGGAGACTTGAACCCGTGACCTCCCAGGCCGTAAGGCTCTGATACTAAGTTGGAAGATCTTCTAGGGTTAGGGTTTCACAAATGGAAGAGGAAGAGAAGAGAGAAAGGAGATGTCATGTGTAGCTCACATGACTCCCAAAACTATTTTTATATAAAGGCCATTACAAAGACAAAAATACCCCTCACTAGGAGGTATTTACAAGACTACCCTTTACATGTAGAAAACGTATAAAATGTCTCCGATAACACTCCCCCTCAAGTTGGTACATATATATCTCGCATGCCCAACTTGCTAAGACATCGGTGAAGTTGCCAACTAGGGACCCCTTTGGTAAATATATCGGCAATTTGCTCATCTGTTTGAATGAAAGGAGTGCACACCTCCCCAGAGAGGATCTTCTCCCTTATGAAGTGTCGATCTACTTCGATATGCTTGGCTCGATCATGTTGAATAGGATTGTGAGCGATGCTAATAGCAGCTTTGTTGTCGCAATACAAGTTGATTGACAGTGAGTTCTAGTTCTGCCACGAGGATTCTCAATCATAGCATTTCACACAGACCATGTGCCATGGCTTTGAATTCAGCCTTTGCGCTCGATCTAGCAACCACATGTTATTTCTTACTCTGCCAGGTAACCAAATTGCCCCAACGAGAGCACAATAACCTGAGGTAGACCTCATATCATCTTTGGCACCTGCCGAATCTGCATCAGTATAGGCTTCTATCTTCATGTGGCCGTTTCTCTTAAAGAGTAGACCTCGGCCCGGAGCAGACTTAAGATATCTCAAGATCCTGTGAGCCGCTTCTAGGTGAATTGCCTTGGGTGCGTGCATGTACTGACTTATCACACTCACGACGTAGGCAATATCTGGTCTGGTAAGGGAGAGATAGATCAATCTCCCAACCAGTCTTTGAAAGCTGCTTATGTCCTGAAGAAGCTCACCACCATCATCACCCAACTTGTGATTTTGTTCTATAGGAGTCTCCACAGGTTTCGCTCCCAGCTTCCTAAAATCTCTTAGCAAGTCTAGAACATATTTTGTGAGAGATGAAGATCCCTTGGTCGGATCTTGCAACCTCTATACCCAAAAGATACTTGAGAAGTCCTAGATCTTTGGTCTCAAATTTATATGCTAGCTGTCCCTTTAGTTTGGCTACCTCTGTTGTATCATTCCCTGTAAGAATGATGTCATCAACGTAGACAATAAGGGCAGTAGTGCTCCTTTCTTGATGCTTGACAAACAGAGTGTGATCCGCCTGGCTCTGAGTATAGCCCAGTTTCTTTACTGCCAAAGCAAATCTCTCAAACCAGGTTTTTGAGGACTGTTTAAGACCATAGAGAGCCTTTCTCAGTCTACACACTTTCCCACTTTCCCCTAATGAGATGAAACCAGGTGGATGATCCATGTACACTTCTTCATGTAAGTCACCATGCAGAAAGGCATTCTTGACATCTAGCTGATGCAAGGGCCATGACTGGTTTGCTGCTAAGGACAACAGAACCCTTATGGAGTTTATTTTCTCCACTGGTGCAAAGGTCTGCACATAATCTATCCCATGAGTCTGAGTGTACCCCTTGGCTACCAACCGAGCCTTGTACTTCTCAACTGACCCATCTGCCTTATATTTCACAATGAATACCCATCTGCACCCAACGGGCTTCTTGCTTCTTGGCAATTCAACGAGCTCCCACGTGCGATTCTTATCAAGAGCACTTATCTCTTCTACCATAGCGGCTCTGCACTTAGGATGCCCCAAGCCTTCTGTCACAGAAGATGGAATAGGAATGGTAGAAATAGATGTAACAAAGGCCTTGTACGAAGGAGACAAGGCCTCATATGAGATGTAGTTGCTCAAAGGATGTCGAGTGGTACAACTCCTAGTGCCTTTCCTCAAAGCAATAGGGAGATTATCAGAAGCACAAATATCAATAGAAGAAGGGACAAGAGGTATGGAAGGAGAAATATTACCTGGGTCCAAGGACGGCACAATTGGAACTGGATCAGCTATAGCCTTTTCTCTTCTGGTATAGACTTTGAGCTCCCCCTGAGCTCCAGGAACATTGTCTGTCACAATAATAGGTGGAGTAGGCTGAGATCTCTCAAGTGTAGCAGGAAGAGGTGATAGGGACACAACTGGAAGAGGAACTTCCCATGAAGAACCAGACATCTCTTCATTGTTTCTCTCCCCCTAAAGAGAGGGCTGGGAAAATAGGAGACGTCCTCATAGAAAGTGACATCCATAGACAATTTTTTTTTCTGGACAGGGGATGATAACACTTATATCCCTTGTGAGAAAAATAGTATCCAAGAAACACACATATGAGTGCTTTGGAATCAAGTTTGGTATGATGGGGGCCTAAAATATGGACATAGTAGACAAACCCAAATATGTGAGAAGGAACAGTAAATAGGGATGAGTTGTGGGAAAGAACTTGAGAGGGGGATTTCAAGTGTAAAACATGGAAAGGCATCCGGTTAGTCAAGTAGGCCGCAGTGAGAATGGCATCTGACAAATAGGACTTAGGCATATGGGAGCCAATCAACAAAGAACGGGCAACCTCAGAAAGGTGACACATCTTTCTTTTAGCTACACCATTCTGCTAAGGGTGTAGCTGCAAGAGTTTTGACGACAAATCCCATGATCCATAAAGTATTGTTGGAGGCCTCCATACATATATTTTCTTCCTTGGTCAGAACAAAGGACCTTGATGGAGGCCCCATACTGAGTCTGGATCATCTTACGAAAAGCCTTAAAGATGGAATGAAGTTCATCTTTGGTCTTCATAAGATAGACCCAAGTACTACGAGAGTAATCATCGACAAAGGTAACAAAATATCGAAATCCAAATATAGAAGTAACAGGGGCAGGACCCCAAACATCAGAGTGCATAATATCAAAGGGAACAGAACATCTATTACCTCTAGAAGGATAATTTGTTCTACAATGTTTAGACAACTCGCAGGTTTCACAATGCAATTTTGATAAAGAAACATAAAGAAATAAAGCAAGAAATAATATCTTCAAGTACTGAAAGGAACATACCTCAGATGGGTATGCCAACACAAGACTGACTAGACACTCCTATGACTATTACTATGCGACTGCAGTGCTGCGGGCTCAGAAGGTAGTCCATCCAGAAGATAGAGGCCACCAGCCTCACGTCCAATGCCAATCGTCCTTCTCGTCTCCAGGTCTTGAAAGACACGAGTCGAAGGAAGAAAGTGACACTGCAGTTCAATTTTTTAGTTAAGGCAATAACAGATAAAAGATTGGAAGTAAATTTGGGAACATGTAAAACAGAAGACAAAGGGATTTGGGAAGAGAGAATGATTGTTCCCTTCCCTGATACTGAAGATAAAGTCCCATCAGCAACTTTGACTTTATCTTTACTAGAATTAATAGAGTGAGTAGAAAACAAAGAGGACATACTTGTCATGTCCTCCGAGGCACCTGAATCAATGATCCAAGTGGGACTGGGTGAAGGAGTAGACATGTGATGAGCAGTACTAGTGGTACCTGACTGCACGAAGGAGGTGGAGGCTGTGGCAGAAGAGCCGTCCAACTGAGCGAGCAAGCGTCGAAGAGTATCAATCTCGGATGCAGAGACGGGAGCAGGTGAGGCCATAGAAGCGGAAACAAAACCTTGAAGAGGCTGCCCAGCAGATGGTCCAAGAGTATCCATACTCGCAGAGTGAGCACCAGAGAATCCAAGTAGACTAGACCGTGGAGGCTTGCCATATTGAACCCAGCACTTGTCCCTCACATGCCACAGTGGTCACACTTGGGCCTCTCCTGATGGGCTTCCCAGTAGTGGAAGGAGCATACTGCTGACTGGGTGTAGAAGGAACAGTCGTCGGCTTTCGGAAGCGCTAAGACTGTGAGTTGGAACTGCCACAAGAAGACGTAACAAGCGCTGATCGCTCGGGAGGAGGATGTGGTGCCATAGCACTCTGTCTGCTCTTCTCACTCTGAACATAGGAATATACCTCTTCCAGCGAGGGTAGATCCTCTCGATTGCTCAGGATCTGAACCCTAGCCAGCTCATACTCAGGATTGAGCCCTGAAATGAACTCAAAGACCCAATTCTTTTCCACATACTTCTGATAACTGGTGATGTTGTCTAAACCAGTTTGGTGGAAGGCGTGGTAGTGATCCAACTCCTCCAACATGTTCCGAAGGGTGGCAAAGTAATTGGAAAGAGACTTCTCCTCCTGCTGAAGGCGAGAGATGCTTTGTTTAAGCTGGAAAGCTGGCCCAAAACTAAGCTGGAAGACACTGTGCCTGTGTCTTCCGTGCAGATTCTCAAATCTCGTGAGCAGTACGCAAGAAAAGGAAGCCACGACTGATATGGGGTTGCATGGAGCTGACGAGCCAAGACATCACAGTGAGGTTCTCCATCTCCCATTTCTCATATAGTAGATCGCTGAGTATTGCAGGTTCACTAGCACGACTTGTAATAATCCATCTTCCCACGACTGCCTATGAACATCCTGGCTGCCTATGATCACTCTAAATAATTTTTTCCATCTAATTTCACTGTCGTAATCTGCAATCCAGGGTTTTCCAAGACAGAGGGAAACACCATAGACCCTCTGTCATGGCTAGAGGTGGCTTCCGTACCCACTGTGGACTCTCTAGGATTCCCATCAGTAGACATAGCTACACCAAGGCAGAACACACGACACGAAGATGGTTGGCGACAACCCAAACACTAACTGGGGTAGATTTGAGTGGCGTGTGGCTCAGAAAAGATCCCAAAATACACTAAGGCATGGAAGTAAGAGGCACTTGAGAGGGAAATCCATCTCTCACAGGTTAGATCCTGTGTAGAGGAGGGTTAAAAGTCTAAACAAACTCATCCAAAGGAAGCAATAGGTCTGAGATGTGAGATCAATCCTAGAAATGGCTAAAAAAGGCCACCTACGATATGAAAAATTGGGGGAAAACACTTCACCGAAGTCCCAATTTGCTCTTGAATCGATGGGGGTTGGTGGTAATGGATTGCTACCATAATAGGTGAGTTAAAGTCAGCAAAAAACTAGGGCAAAAACCCCTTTTTCGATCAGAAACATCCAGAGATCAGAAAATAAAAATTTCAGAATATTCTACGCAAACAAGCTAAAGCAGCATCATAAAAGGCCCAAAAAATTCGGCAAAAACCACCCAAAATGCTATAAAATCACCTTCAACCAAGAGGGAGGGTTCTAGAACTGCAACCTTGTCCGTACGGCTGTTGACGTCAGTCGTACGGTGCTCATGACGTCATCAGCCTGGCTGAACCTGTCTGGAAGTCCTCCAGTCGATTCTCCTTCAGTGATTCTTGTTCTTTGAGGCTCTGATACCATGTTAAACAACCATTTTCCCCAAAAGATTGCCCTGTTGGGGAAAGGCGAAACAACTATGTGTACCAATAGGTCGTTTGGTCAACACAACACGTGCGCGGGGAAACATCATCTGCTAACATGCATTTTGTTATGTTTGTACGATTTCCAATAGTGGTTATGTGATGTTTTTACATTATGAAGTCATGAGTATGTCTATTTTACTTTATTATTAAAAGTTTTCTTATTGAAAGGAAAAAAAAACGAAGGACTTGTGTATGTGTACATGTGAAAATTTTTTGGGGATTGATTCAGTTCGAATTTACCAGGGGCCATCTCACTCTAGCTTTCTTAACAAGATGGAAGCTGTAACAGTTTGTATTAAATTTAATCTTGCTCTTGTTTCATCTTGGTTTTCTGTGTAAGAGACTTATTCTAGACTCTAGAGTTAGAGGTATCATTGGTCCTGGAGTTCTGATTATTGTACCCCAAAATGTTTTCTGAACCGCTTCAATTTTAAAAGGCGTTCTCTTAAAATCTGGCCTATGGCTTACATCTAGGCATTGATAACTTGGTTTGATCAATGTTGTATACTGCCTAGTGCGATCACAAAGCCGTACTTATAATATTGTTATGGTCCTGTATATCATTGACTTTAATGGTGTCTCATTAGTTTCCATGCTCTTCCCAGTTTCGCGCTTTGTCAGATCAGTTCTATCGTACTCCTGAACACCATGAATTTGTGAGAGAAGAAGTTGTTAATCAGGTAGGTCGTCATTTTCTCTTAAAAAGATACGCTTTTTTTAAGCTTTCATAGTGCATTTGAGGCTTGTTATGGTCATCATTTTGCACATCGCTTGGTCTAGAAATCTGATGTTTGAATTTTGATGTTCTTTGTGGTGCACTGTTTTGGTATCATCAGCTTCAGTCTCACCCAGAGATTTATGAGGGATATGTTCCTATGGCTTATGCTGACTATTTGAAGAAGTTATGCGAGTATTATTCTACAACTTTCCTTTCCATTTGCCTGTCATTTTAGGCACAGATGTTTTTGGCCGTGACTCGGTTTTGTTATAACCTTTAATGCAAACGAAATAGGTCTGGTGAATGGGGTGATCATGTCACTTTGCAGGCTGCTGCTGATTCGGTATGGTTTAGCAACTACCTTGCCCATTTACTTCTTTCAGTTTTGCATTTCTTCGAGTGATCATGGGAACATTGTTGAGACCGGAGCCACTTACTCCGTTACTGCTTCAATGCTTATGCTTACGCAAAGCTTACGTTGAAGAACTTTGTTTCTACTTTGTTAATCTTGAAAACTAGAATTCAGATATGGGTAGAAATCAGAGTCAAATTTAAGGAAGATACGGAAATTTGTGATTCAAAGCTTATATGAGAACAGAATGAATTTAGGATGTTCTGTAATACCTTAGAGAATTATGATTGACAGGATGGTCTCCAAGGCTTGCCTGATATCATTTCTCTCTCAAATGTTAGAAATAATTTTTCACCATATTGGTTTTATGTAACTTGAAGAGATAATTATAGGTTATGTAACAATGACAGAGACACGTGTGTTGGTGTCCGACACAACATCTTTACGAAGCCCATTACGCGGTCATGTTTGTAAACATGCATTATATTATAATATTTTAATTATATTTAAACTAGAAGTTTTTTTTAAAATAAAAATAAGGAACGGAATATATGAGAAATACTTCTATAGATCATAGAGCTATCCAACAACATAAGAAATATAAGTAGATTTATAAAAAAGAAAACTATCAAACAGCCTTAGCTCTGTTTAACAACTAAAAAAAAGTATTGCTTGGAGGATGGAACACACCAACCCTCTTTTAGAAATCAATTTTATATAAATTTTTATAAATGAAGGTGACACGACCATACTTGTCCAGATGTGTGTCGGGTGTGTCGACATTTCCGACATGACAAAAAACCATAAAAGTGCCATGTCCTTGTTACCTGGATCATAGCCATGAGCAACTAAATGATTCAGACTTCTTGGAGTAGTCCCTCGATCCGCAAGCAAGCTTCGTGTTCCTATTATTCGTCTTCATAAAACAGTTATTTCCTGTGTTGTTTATTTATTTTGGAATATTGTGCCCCATGTTTCTTTAATTAGTTTGTTATTTTACTTGAGAAAATTCAATTTATATAAACCGTTAAAAGAAATTAATCTTTGCAAGTGAACATGTCAGCCTACACCAAGTGAACAATTGGTTCTGGTCATATATCAATCGCATTTAGAACCAGGTGATGCCCTGACCATGTATTTGTTGTTTAACGAATGGAAGAACACCTGATAATTTGGTTGGTTGATTCTTTTTGAAACACCTTTCCTATGCTTTCTTATTGTTCTGAATTACTATATGGTCTAGGTGTTGTTTCTGTTTCTCTTAAAGAACAGTCAGAGAAATATGTACTGAAGGAAATTGCTAAAGACCTTATGCCATGGACCACATAAGAATATCGTATGGAATGTTATATTTATTAGTGTTTAATTTCTTGTTTCATGACATATTTTTTAAAGTTGAGTATAACTGTCCCAGCTTAAAAACATTGGTTCTTCCAGGGTTTGCTTTTGTGAACACCTGGGCATATGTTATCGATGTACAGGTCCTTTTGACAGTATAGGCCCTTTTGACACTAGATTAGAGAATTTGGTCTTTTTGGAACTAAGTCTTCATAGCAATGACTGGGAAAGGAAGTGTGCTCACTGTATAGACCTGACAACATCAAGCTGCTTGAAAAATGGAAGAAATGACTTGGCAGAACTTTATTTTAGGTTTTGTGCGGTCAGCTTTGCATTTCCTCTGTTGTCTCGGTGCAAAAGTCTCTTCACTCGGCAACGATTATATCATCTCTAAACACACTTATAGGAGTTCCTAACAAGCCACAGTGTGTCTCTTGAAGCTGCATGCACTATAATTTTAATTTATAAGTACGAGAATATGAGCTCATTGACCACTATGAGAGCATTAATAATTTCTTTGTGTATAATATGTGTTTCAGTGATGACTGATGCATGTTTAAATGTTTTTGTTACAGTATGGTGTTAAAATCTTTATGATAACCTCTTTCAAGGATACATGTTACATTGAGATTCTGCCTAACATTCAGAAATCAAAGCGAGGTAAGGTTTCAAACATTCTCATTTTCCTTTTGTGCACCATGGTGTTCCCTAGAAGAATTTAGGACTCAATCTGATTACTTTTCCATCCTTGGTTTGATTTTACTGTTGGTCGAGCATTAACGTTGTATAAAACAATATAGTAGTAGTAATGATAGTTATGTAATTTTAATTATTATTATTGGTTGCCCCTTGAGCAAAAGTTAATTATAAATATCTGGTGGAAATTATGCTGGCTGAGGTCTTCACTCTGGTTTCTGTTGCAAGACATCAACCCAGTTACTTTGTTTATGTTTTTCCTTATTTTTTTAGGTTTTCTTCTTTTTGACGTGGGAGGGGTCTTTATGGTACTGTTCTAAGTTTTATCATGATATTGGTAATGGCACTAAAATTCACAAATAATGCTCCATTGGTCATTCAAGAAAGTAGAATCATTCTTCTAGTGGCATACGAGGTGATGACATAATCTATAAATGGTCTGGTATGCCTTGTGGCAGATCCCTAGTTTAGTGGAACTCTGGCTCACTTGTAAGGTGTACACTTGGCCATTGGTGGCATTGGAAGCTCATGGAATGTGTGCTAGTCCATGGTGAGGCCTGGATGATGACCAAGTAAGCCAAATGGCAGTCATCCGCATCATACCTAGAGAAGGCACTATGTGCTTAAGCATATGTTACCTTTTTCCCCTATACAAACACTAGTGGAGAGGCATGCGCGATGCACATATATTAAAGTGTCATCTTATTTTTATCACGTCACAAAAAAAAAGTTCTTTTTATCTACAATATTCAAGGCAAGATCACCGAAGATTATGAAATTGAACAATTATATATCTCCAAATTCGAAAATAAAAAGGAATCTATATGATTTTGAGAGAAAAATAAAACAACCCACATGAAGATAAATTGTTCTTAATTCTTTGTTTTCTCCACACATTGATTATGAGAAAAGGACAAAACTTGGCTACATAATGTAAATTTATCCCACTTTCCTAAAAACTTTTCTAAAACTGCTGTTAAATGTCTTTGTTGCCCTTGTCACTTTAATCAAACAATTTGTGCTCAATGGACGATGTCTTAAAAATCCCTTAAAACGGCCTTTCGCTTTATATATAGTATAAATGTATACACGTTTACATGCATATGCAGTATGCATAATATTTACCCCTCTAAACTCTATTAATCCCTGATCTAAATGTCCATGCCTAATCTGTACTGCCACTAGTGCACCTTAGTACCACAGTTTCTCTTGTTTGCCTAGTGAACCATTTGAAGTCATTTGGGTACGTGGATACACATATGGGCCTTTTACTGGGTTTCTGACCATTCTATAGATGATGGGAAGTCTGTATGGGAAAATTAACGGAGTTGAATGTGACAAGCTAATCTAATAATCTATTAGATCACCTGGTTTGAGCTTTAATTTCTTGGTTGAATGTTTGTATGGGATAATCAGCCTTAGCATTAAAGATCTGTTGGTTAGCTGTTCTTTGTATTTAATTATGGCTTCAATATGGAAAGATTGCCAAATATTACTCATTTGAGAAACCTTAAATATTACCACGTGGCCTTGCTGTCCTGCGTGTTTTTTGATGTGTCACTGGTATGGTGTGTCTTCTGCAGTTATTTTCTTGAGCTTTTGGGCAGAGGTGCATTATAACTCAATTTATCTGGAAGGAGGTAAAGTCCATATATTCTCAATATCTCTACTCTGTGCAGTTCATGTTTTTATAGGCAAAAAAGGAAAGGCAAAGGAGGTGGTTGTTGAATCTGTATAATTCACCACTTGAGTAAAACTTTGGCTGTAGCATTGATGATATTATGGTATAAACAAGGAGTGCTGCTTACCGAGTTTCGGAGGGGGTCTTGAGCCTTGTTAGCAATTTCCAGTATATTACATAATTTACTGTGTTTTTAAAATATATATCATACTATGGTCATAAATGTGTTTTTCTTTATACACAAGTATAAAATTATGGCTTAAAAAATACGGTAATATAAGAAGGCAGGAAAAAAAAACTTCATGTCTCTATCTCTCATGCGATTTCCACTACTAGCGAGAACTTCCTTCCCCCTTAATAGGTATGGAACCCCAAAACCCTCCAGTCCTTGCCCCAATACTTTTGTCCACCCCACTCCCACCCACAGATTCCTGTCTTGCTGAGACGTAGATTGCCTAAACCGGCAGTTGCTGACCTCTGATTGCCTGAAAGCTCCAACTAGTGTTATTAAAATCCTGCGAAAACAAGTATTCTACCGATGAGGCAATCGTTTTTAAGTCTTTTTCTCTATCTTTACCCCTTTTCTAGTTATTAAGTTGATTATACTTTCAAGTAAGATGCATAAACTTAATACTCTATAATAAGCAAATTTTGCAATAAAATTACTGTAGGGAACAGTTTCAGGGTAATGTTTTCCGCATGAAACACCACCTAACACGGATGACAAAAAATGCATGTCCATGTTGAGAATTGAGACTGTTGATGAGACATAGAAACTTGTTTAATATGATGATGAATTAATGATACATAATTTTGATTTTTCTATTTGTGAAAAAGTTTTTTTTTTAACTATGAGATTAAAACAGTGTTTCTATAATGCATATCGGGATTTCCAATTAAAATGTTTTTATTATTTGTAAGGTTTGTACAAAACCTTGTCATTATATGATGGGTTATGAAGTAATTGAGCATGTCATATATTCTTGGTTTAATCTTGGATATTATTTCATCTTTTTAACTCGTAAAGAAAATCCTGATGAATTTCACGATCCAACAAATTGAATCCCAATTCAATTTGAACCCTACTCCTTACGGTTTTATGATCCGTTTCGATTTTGACAACATTGCTTCCAACTGCTGTAAACTCTAGTGCAGAAACCACCACGCTTCTTCCACCTCTGGAACCAGCTGCATGAGGCTACTTTTCCCTCTCTTTTTGCGTCAAGAGATGCATCTATTTTTGGGGCTTCTCTTCATTGACAAGCTTTCCCTAGAGAAAAGAATGGTTTGCTTATCAAAAAATGAAAAAAAAAGAGAAAAATTTGTTTTAAATCATGTCCTCTGGTCAATAAGTTGTCCGTGCCTTCTAGAATTGGACTGGAATCTTCTACAGATCTCCTTTTTCACAAATGCCCTTTTTATTACTTCCACATTACATGTGTGCGCCCATGTACTATGTTAAGATCCAAACCAATACACCAAATGCACCTAGGTGATAGAGGTGTGGAAAGCTTAAGTCTTAACCTTTAAGATTGTAAGGTTCGTAACATTCCACCACGCTTCCAAGGCCAACGTCCACGGTGGCCCACTCTAAGGCGGCTTTCACTCTAGTACCCCTATTTTCTCACTTTTTGTGAGTGAGCTCCCAGGTAGTCCTTTCTTCAGGTCGCCCCTCCCGTGACTTGAACCCATGACGTGGGGTTGGCTCTAATACCAAATGTTAAGACCCAAACCAATACACCAAATGCACCTAGGTGAGGTGATAGAGGTGCGGAAAGTTTAAGTCTTAACCTTTAGGATCGTAACATACTACAAGCTTCCTTAATTTGTTTGCCAAGCATATTATATACACCCTCACACACGTGTATGTGTATTAGTGTATACATATACCAAAATTTTGATCCTGAATATTTGAAACAAAAAACCTTATTAGATGCCATTATGTGTTGCATCATATTTTGTCGTTCCCCTAATAGGCCGCATTTTTGGATTAAAAAAAAAAAAAAAAAAATCATGCACCAACTTTCCCCATACAATATTTTTTCCGCATGCAGAATTGCTAACAAGGGTCATGAGTATAATTGAGTAACATTAGAGTGACAGAATCTTTTATTTAGGTCAGAATAGTAAAGCCTGTTTGATTGTTGTTATGGTTTCGATCCAGATGCGCCAGTATTTGAAACTTAACAAGAAGAGAAGGTGGCGAATCTTTGGAAATAAGCACTAGGGGTGGATGGATGAGTGAATGCTGAATGGTGGTTTTGAATTATTATACAATGTCTTTCTATAC
Source organism: Euptelea pleiosperma (assembly GCA_035048495.1). Lineage (NCBI taxonomy): Eukaryota > Viridiplantae > Streptophyta > Magnoliopsida > Ranunculales > Eupteleaceae > Euptelea > Euptelea pleiosperma. Next base: position 35,548,931 of record CM068540.1, on the reverse strand, counting down.
TGGTTGGGTGTCCCTCAGGGTGAGTTTTCTGGATCCAGTTGTTCTGTAATGTGATGGACATGGTAAAGGGACACATTGCACATTGGTTTTTATGGCCCTGGTAAAGGCACACATTTCATTCTCTGCTGCTGCTGCTGCTGCTGCTGCTTGGCTCTTTCCCTCACTTGTGCATGTCCTCCTTATTGCACAGAATTACTCTACATCTTTTTTTTTGTATGTGAAACCTTTTCATTTAGTTATTTATAAGGTGGGTTTAGGTTTTTTTTCTTTGTTTCTGAATCTGCATCTTCATCATATATTCTTGTTCTTGGCTTGTAAGTATTGGGTGCTTTTATAATCATTTGTGCGAGGTATTCTGGTGTATCGTCAAAGATCACTAAAAGTGTCTTTTGATAAAATGTTGAATTAAATGAGGTCAAATGTTACTGTTACAATTGCTTAAACCAAAGAAGGAAAAGGTAACGATTTCTCTCTATCCTTGAACTGGTGATGCTAGAACTGGTAGGGGGGCTAGGTAACGTCGTTGATCCAGTTGGACTTCGACTGGGAGGTTTCTCTAAGGCTGTGTTTGATTGCACGGAAAATTTGCCCGAGAAAATACATCTGGGATATGCCTTAAATGGCTGATTGATTGCAATTGAGAACACATATTTCAATTATGTGAGAAAATAAAGATGTATTTTCAGGTGGAAATGAATTCTCACCTATCTGGATGGGAAATGAATTCTGGGATTAGTAGGAAAAATTATCCAGATTTAAGTGGTTTGTTAGGGAAAATTATATACAGATTTATACTTGCTATCTAACAATAGACAGTTGTGTTTTCCCAAGGAAAATACAATTTTCCCACTTGGTAATCAAACACGGCCTAAGTAGCTAAAATTACCAAGCCTTGTTTCTTTTCCAAGGAGAATGGTATTTTGCGTTAATTATGTTAAAATAATAGGAGTAGATGAAGTACAAAGGGGTGTGGAAAAAGCTAAAAAGTATGTCCTTTGTTCAAGAACTAGTAAAAGGCCTGTGCCCACAACACTCTCCGACAAAAGTGTTTGCAAAAATTGGGTGCCTTCGGCACTCGAGCGTTATAACGGACTGGGGGCGTTGCCATTTTTTCCATTATAACGGCTTGTATTGGAACGCACAGTGAAAAATATTGGAAAACAACCGAAATAACAGAAAATAATGAGCGCTAAAATTAAAATTTTGAATTTCAAAGTTTCAATCTGTGCAGGCCCAATAGACGAGGGGGGTTGAGTGGCTGAAATCTAACCATCCACATTAGATGGATGAATTTGATTATGAAGCCGGATAAGACAACTTCCCTGTTTTGTTATATAGATGAGTGGGTAGCCAGTGCCCACGGCACTCTCCGACAAAGCATTGCTAAAATAGGGTGTGAGATCCACCGTCCAATTGGGGGATAAGATCTTGACCCTTCTTTATTGAAGCCTATAAGGGTTATATAGACTAGTTGGTGACCTGTGCCCTGGGCACTCAAAAAAGCATTTGCCAAAATTAGGTTTGAGTGACTGAGATCAATCGTCTAGTTGAGTATAAGATCTCAGCCCTTCGTTATTGAAGCCTATAAGGGGGGGCAACTGAGCTCATTGGTTATATACAAATGGCCCGTGTCCACGGCACGCTCCGACAAAAGTGTTTGCAAAAATTGGGTGCCATCGACACTCGAACGGTATAACGGACTGGGGTCAATATTGTTTTTTCGTTATAACGGCTGTTATATAACAGATTGTAATGCACAAGGGCAAAAGTGGTAATGAGAAATAACGGCGTTAAAATTCAAATTTTCAATCTATTGTGCCCGGGGGTCGATTGAGTGGGAGTGACTGAATAAATGAAGGGGGTTGAGTAGCTGAAATCTAACCGTCCACATTAGATGGATGGATTTGATCTCAACCACTCTTTATCTTATGAAGCATGATAAGATAAGAGATGAGACAACTTCTTTGTTTTGTTATATAGACTAATGGGTGCCCCGTGCCATCGGCACTCCTCGACAAAGAATTTGCCAAAATTAGGTGAGTGGCAGAGTTCCACCGTCCATTTGGGGGAGGATTAGTCCTTGGCCCTTCTTTGTTGATGCTTATAAGAGGAGGTATAAGTAGGGAGACAACCAATGTGTTTTGTTATATAGAGTAGTAGATGGCCCGTGCCCACGGCACTCTTTGACAAAAGCATTTGCAAAAATTGGGTGTCTTCGGCACTCAAACGGTATAATGGACTAGGGTGTTACCGTTTTTTTCCATTATAAAGGATTGTAACACACAGAGGGAGAAATAGAAAAATAACAGAAATAACCGGATTGTAACGCACAGAGGGAGAAATAGAAAAATAACATAAATAACAAAAAATAACGGTGTTGAAATTCAAATTTTGAATAAATTGAGGTCAAATGAGGCGGATTGAGTGGCTGATATCTAACCGTCCACATTAGATCGATGGATTTGATCTCAACCACTCTTTATCTAACCGTCCACATTAGATGGATGGATAAGATAAGAGAATACAACTGAGTTGTCTTGTTATATACGTGGGTGGCCCGTGCCCGCGGTACTTTTCGACAAAGTGTTTGTCAAAATTGGATGGGAGTTAATCTCAGCCACTCATTATTGAAGCCATATAAAATAAGAGGGGTATAAGACAACCATTGTCACTTGTTATATAGATAGTGGGTGGCCCGTGCCCACGGCACTCTCCAACAAAGCGTTTGTCAAAATTGGGTGTGAATGGCTGAGATCCACCATCTATTTGGGGGATAAGATCTCAGCTTTTCTTTGTCTAAATAGATAAGAGGGGGTATAAGTGGGGAGACAACTTCCCTGTTTTGTTATATAGATAGTGGGTGGCCCATGCCCACGACACTCCCTGACAAAGCATTTGCCAAAATCGGGTGTGAGTGGTGGAGATCTACCGTCCATTGGGTGGAATAAGATCTTGGCCATCCTTTATGAAGCCGGATAAGAGGGGAGACAACTTCCCTGTTTTGTTATATAGATTATTCAATCTTTATAACCGACAAGAGCCGAATGCGATGTTAAACATTTTGTCAATTTTATTTATATAATATTCCTGTTTTGTTTCTTTCATTTTCTTTTGTTTTGTTTTTACTTCTCCTTATTAAGATGCTTCTTTTAATCTTTACTCAACTCATTTAATGCGTGTTGTCAGCTCTCATGTCCTTTTCTCTAATTGGACAATTAATGATCACACGGTCCAGGTACATGGACTGTACAGTGTTGTCATTTTAGTACTTTGAATTGCGTGCTAAATAGTGATGCTCAGATTGCACAGTAGAAACGACTCCACTCGAATGCTTAGAAATCACTAATAAGGTTGATTTTTGGCATGTAGGTCCACCTAGGGATATGCCAAAAATCCATATCGTTGGTGGTCTCTAATATTGAGCTACTTCCAAATAATGCTTAAAATTTATAGTTAAAACAAACTATAAAAAAGACTAATCCAATGGATAGATATTATTAATCGTGATGAATTTTGGTACGTAGGTCCAATGGCGTCCCCCTTGTCATTGTAAACAATCTCAATCTTACGGCCTTGTCGCACTTAAAGTCACGTGCAAAAGGCCTATGATTGAATTGAGTGGTCCTTTGAAAAGACTGGTTAAGCGCATCATGTTATGCATGTGACATTGGTCTCAATCTCATCCATCGGTTTCTTTCACCCCATGCTGAGGACTTCCACAGGGAGACACACTCTCCCCGTGCCTGTTCATCCTCTGCTCAGAGGTCTTGTCCTCCAACCTCCAAACACTAGCAATCTGCAGGTTAAATCCCCGGAGTCAGCCTACGACGAAGTTGTCCTCGGAGAAAAAATTCGCTGGCTCCGGGATCCTTCAAACTTTGAAGGGGGGCCCCTTGTTAACCACCTTTAACCAACTAACCAAGGGTTAAAGTGGGTTGGGTTTAGGCCTTGAAGTACGTGTCTGACATTTTGACAGGGGGACCTTCAAAGTTTGAAGGACCCCGGGACCAGGGAATTATTTCTCTTGTCCTCGTATCCATCTCTTGCACGCCGATGAATTTCTTCTATTTGTTAGAGCAGATTCAGAGGAGTCACCGCATTCAGTCGAGTCCACCTTCGCTGACTGCAGAGTGTAAGCGAAGCCGCTGACAATCACAGAGATCAAGAATTTTGTACGGACAAACCACCACGGCCTGACCAAACACATACTCAGTGTTTTTTTTAGGATTTCTTTCTTAATTGACTTGGGTAGGTGGCAAAAAGCACTCCGCAGTCAGCAAAGACGGAGTCACATTCAGTCGCTCCTTCAGTCGAAAAGATTCGCTGGCCCCCGGGTCCTTCAAAGTTCAAACTTTGAAGGTTCCCCTGCCAAAATGTCTGACACGTACCTCAAGCCCTAAAACCAACCCCGTTAACCTTATGAATAATTCGCTGGTCCCGTTTGAAGGTCCCCTCCCAAAATGTTTGACGCGTACCCTTTGTTAACCACCCTTAACCAACTAACCAAGGGTTAACATGGGTTTGAGTTTAGGCCTTAAAGTACGTGTTTGAAGGTCCTCGGGACCAGCAAAGGTTTTCTCCGTTAACCCCTTGGTTAGTTAGTTAAGGGTGGTTAACAAAGGGAATGTGTCAAACATTTTGGGATGGGACTCCTTCAAAGTCCCGGGAATTTTTTCTCCTTCAGTCATACCTACACCTTTCGGTCCATCCAAGTCTAGTCTTCCAGGTAAATATGGTGATGGTGTTTTTTATTTTTTTTTCTTAATCAGTGTGCGCACACATAATACCATATATTCGTAGTCCCATCTCTAATAATAATCTGCAAGCGTTGAAATTTCCAAACGCATCGATCCTATGCCAGTTGCGGCTCGTCAACAAGATGGTATTATTGATCAAGAGACGCTTAAGCATACAGTATTGTCTAATTTAGAGGACCCTCGTGGCCCTACTTAGTCTAATGTTTTGGGCCCTCTAACCGCATGGATGTTTAGCCCACCCCTTAGTGGATATACACATACCAAAAATCGGTTTGATTTATAATTTCTGTATATTAGTTTTATAACAAAAACAAATGCTTGAATCCAACGGCTATTATAAAAACTAATGGCAAAGATGACCAACCACGCAGATTTTTTAGTGTGTGGGTTACATCTGTGCAACACCTTTAGGCGTTGCTTGTTAACATTCCTCCTCAGTCCTCACACACGACAGAATTGCACCCATTGAAGGAAACAAGTCGCCTTTTCTCAGCAAAATCACCCAAGTTAGCAAAATTATGGATACGTGGACCCCACAGGTGAAAGCAAAGGCACGCGTAAGTAAATCGGGACACGTGACTATACGATATTCCATAAGGCTCATCCTCCGAGGACAACCTTTTATGATCCCTCTTGGGAGTCGGGCTCTCGGCGGTGGATTTCACGAATCCAACGTGATTCACGGGCCCACTGGATCTACACTTAGCAACTCTTATTCGACGATGTAAGCAGATGAACCTGGACACTTCACCACTATAATAATACCTTTGTCCACGTCATCCCTGTACGCTACACCCATTTCTTACGTCCAGTTTCTTACATCCGGTGGTGGGGCCACATGCAGATCATGTTGGACAATCTAATTGCACAGTGAGTTTTTCATACTATGAAAAATTGACTTTAATTTGAAAATCCAGACCATCAAATTAAATCATAATTTTGGGTTAATTTTTTTATGGGTCGCGATGTAACAAGGTATACCTGAAGTGAACAGTTTGCGGAAGCACCTTTTGATGGTTGGATCTTTTCATTACGTATCCCGATGTATCAGAACTCATTTAGGCGTTGACGACTCTTTAAAGTTTTTCCGTCTCATTTGCTTGCTGACGTGGACTGCCAGCAAGGATGGACTTAAAAACAATTTATTCAATACAAATTTTAATCTCACAGATTATTTCTTATATCCGGGTAAATTTTCCCCCTTCAACAAACGTTGTCCTCACTCCTCTACCTTCCACGCTTTACTCTCATCGCCACCGCCGTCATGCTCAGCCCTCGTCACCGCCTTTCCTCTTTACCACCTAATCAAAAGAACCCTAACTATGGAAGGAGAAAGGGGAAATAAGAGCTCTTGCTGCCGTTGTGCTCCACCGCCGTGATAAGCAGCCTGTCGCCGCTGTCGTGCTCCGCCACCGCCTGCAGGCGCCCTCCAACAAAGTTGAATAGCTTGTTGGCCCCCCAATCTCCATCAACTTCGAAGTTAGTCCTCTCTCTTTCTTAAGAATAGCTTTAATCAATTCTTTGTTGTTGGAATGCTTCGACCTCTTTTGGTTCTCTACTTGATCATATTTTTTCGACCTGCTTTTGGTTCTCTGCTAAATCATATTTGTTCTGTTTAGTTGTTGAGAGGAACTTCGTTTCTTAGAATACAATCTATATTTCGGAGATTAGGGACGTTCTCTACATTGATTTTTGATGACCCACTTCTTCATTTGTGCTTTATGTCTGCAATTATATACTATGTCTCAAATTTTATGCTGCTTTATTCATGTTGATCTGATCTTGGCCATCCTCATCGTCATCATCATTTTCACTCTGACCAAAATGGTTATATCCCCTGATTTGGCATTACCCATCTCATTTTTTTTGTCGTATTGGAAAATTATGTTGGTTGCTTTTGTTTATGTTACCTTTTCTTTAGATGCTTGTGGTCTATTTGATGTTTTTTCATCCTTTATTGGATTCTTTTTAGCTGCATTTGGTTCAGTAAAATATTTTTCTTCAAAAACATCTTTTCAATAAAAATGAAAATCATTAAATGAATTTCTTATTGTTTTCCTTTTGTTTTTGGTTTAGTCGGGAAAATCATTGAAATTTTCAATGAAATTATAAATGAATTTTGCACATATGACAAAGGAAGAACATTCATGTGAGATGGATCCATATTGAGATATTTTCATGCACCGGTGCCACGATTCACACCACTTGAAAGTAATTCGTAACATCTATTGGTCTACCTATAGTGTTGCGGATTCCCCATACTGGTCATTAAGTAGGTTGAAAATTGTTGTTGTCATTAATTCTTGTATTTTTACCTTTTTGAGTTCTTGCTTGTGTTTACAACTTGTTGAAGTTCATAAGCATTGACAATATATATGTCTAACTCTTATGAGGAAAGTGGTTTTTCTATGTTTTCTTTATACAGATGAAGCTTATCAGTCTCCTAATATGGCCAGGTATCAATTAGTTTAATCTACTACATTGTTCTAGTCTATAATATAAAATATCTAAAAATTCATTATTTATCCATCTGATTCATGTCTCTTCTCTAGTGGTGGCAACAATGTATATTATCCGGCTATAAATAGCATGAATCCAGTTGTTATACCTAGCCATTAACCTTACCATTTGAGCCAGGTATCACCTTGAAAAACTTGCCGACTTGGATATTGCAAAAGTACATTTATTTCGTAAACTACACATTGTTTTGTAATATTATTATTATTATTATTATTATTATAATGTTAATTCATGATAAGCAATTTTGCAGGGCTTCCCTGTGACTAGCATGAATCCAATTGTTATACCTGTCCATCAACCTTACCATTTGAGCCAGGTATCACAATGAAAAACTTGCTGACTTGGATATTGCACAAGTACATTATTTTATATAAAAAATATTATAATCAAGATTTATTGGTCTTACAGGAATCTTCATGGGTTGGACAACAGAGAACATTACCATGCCATGATGATGGTGTAGGTAGTAGTAGTTTCCATGCACAAGGACATGGTGGCAGCAATGTATATTATCCGTCTATGACTAGCATTGATCCAGTTATTATACATGGCCATCAACCTTACCATTTGAGCCAGGTATCACATTCAAAAACTTGCTAACTTAGATATTGTAAAAGAAGTACATTTATTTTATATAAAATATTTTAATGAAGGTTAATTGGTCTCACAAAATATTGTAATCAAGGTTAATTGATCTCACAGGAATCTTCATGGGTTAGACAACAGAGAACCTCACAATGCCATGACGATGGTGTAGGTAGTGGTAGTTTCCATGCCCAACGACATGTTGACATCGCCATTTCTACAATCCATCAATTTGGACAGGTATTCATATGATTAAATATGATATTTTTCAGTGTTTTCTATTTATTAATATTGTACATGTTCATTTTTGTAGGGAACTACTTCGCCTTGTACACTGAAACCACACCGTCATGGAGACATGGGTATTGATCTCAATGATATGAATCAGGAAGAAAAAAGCAACTTAAGACTCGAGACCACAAAGTGAACCATTTTGGAAAAAGAACTTGTCATGGTATCTGAGCTTAATTGACATAAAAAAAAAAAAAGAACGTGTGAAATCTTATATGCATTTTGATTCAGAATCGACAATGTGGAAATGGAGATGGGGATTGATAGCTAAATATGGGGTGAGTAAAGCTGAAAGTCTTTAGAAGCTAAACGCAGTTGCTGAATTGTTTTGTAAAGTTACAGATAATGAAATCTTAGTATACATGTTGGAAGTGGTGAATTTTTTTGTAAAGTTACAGATAATGAAATCTTAGTATACATGCTGGCAGTTTATGTGGGTGCCGTATTTTCCAGCTAGTCAAAATTGGACACGTATCTCTGGCTTAGCACGTGCGGTTTCAAATACACGACGCGTGTTAGAAGACAGCACGCGAGAGTTAATGCGCTGGAATCATCATCAAGAGCAATAAACTGCCAATCGTGTCGCTCGATTTCCATTACTTGGAAATGCCACGTGTCAGGATTGTTTTATCGACACATGGAAGTGATGCTGACAGAGAATATTAGCGTCTCAACCTTTAATATGTCGGGAAGTATTCAATCTTGCCCGACATATTGATGAGTCTCATCCCACCGAGATCAACTGGATAGACGGGATCTTCTACAATCTCATCCCGGGAAATCAAGGTTCTCTTCCCGGGAAAACTCAAGTATATCATCCCGGGAATTCCAAACATGTCATCCCGGGAACTCATCCTGACAATTCAAACATATCATCCCGGGAACTTCAAGTATCTCATCCCGGGAACTCCAAGTATATCATCCCGGGAACTCATCCTGGCAACTCCAACATCTCTTCCCGGGAACTCCAAACATATCATCCCGGGAACTTCAAGTATCTCATCCCGGGAACTCATCCTGGCAACTCAAGTATCTCATCCCGGAACTCCAACATCTCATCCCGGGAACTCATCCTGGCAACTCAAGTATCTCATCCCGGGAAATCCAGCATCTCTTCCCGGGACATCGTCCCGGCAAGGTCACATTATTGGCTGGATGCATTTATCCCGACAAGGTCATCAGACTTACTTGACGGGATCTATTTCAATATCATCCCGGCAAAGCCAGATGATGTCAAATGACTTACGTGGCAGGATCTCTTACGTACGAGGTAAGTATTCTGAATACAATCGATTTCTTAACTAATGAATATTGGCCACGTGGCAGCTAGTTGAACTATCACGAATTCGACATCACCTTATCTGAACACCTGACACGGAGGATGCCACCTCAGTATTATTTCAGTTATTTCAGATATAACTGAATCAAGAAAGTCAAAGTTTAAACCGACAGATTCTGTTTTATAACAGAATCTATCTGAGTCATCATTGACTGATAATGACTAGACACGTGGAAGGTGAGTCACGCCAGTTCCAAGGCTATAAATACAAGACCTTCAGAACTGAGAAAAGGATCTTGCTCTCCAGATCCAGATAGCTTAAACTCTGAAATCTTTTACTATTTCCTAAAACCTGTTACATTTCCCAAGCTGACTTGAGCGTCGGAGTCTTGTCAACAGGTACAACCAAATCTCATCTGGAGATCATCCTATCCTTCGCAGAGGAGAAAGCAGTTTCATCCTGGAGCATCAGAGTCGTCCGATCATCACCATAATCCGAATCGTCTGACCTCAAAGATTGTGTGGGTTAGATCAGATATTTTTCCCCCACATCTTTTGGCGCCGTCTGTGGGAAACGACTAGAAGTTTTCCGTTCTAAGAGATATTCGATTCGAACAATGGTGGATACCAGACGCACAGGTCTCAGGAGTGGACGAGAGAAGAATCCGACTAGCGATCTCAGAGATGCTATTACGGAGGGGAGAAGAGCGAGAGAATTGGACAATCAGCAGAAGATGATTGCCCAATTGCGCGAAGAGAATGAAGAGTTGAAGCAGCGGATGACTGTTGAACGAACTGGTGATTATACATCTGGTGCAGCAGGGCGTAGTCACCAGGAGAAAAGTCATTTCCATTCAGACAGATCGAATTCAGAGGAATCTGTCTTGCGAAATCCACGTAGTAGACGTGGAGATTCACATATTCCGCTTCCAGAGAAGCGTCATAAAGCCGAATCTTCCTGCCAGCGAAGCTCGGATCATATTCAGCCAGAAACCAGGAAGCAGATAGCTGATCTAGTAGCTGAGATGATGGGAAAGAAAGAAACATTGGCTGATAGAATGACAGCAATGGCAACGAGAATTCCTAGAGATTCTCCTTTTACAGAAGAGATACAGGGATACCGTGCCCCAAAATCTTTTTCTTATCCTAAATTTTCGATATTCACAGGAGAGACAGATCCTGTGAATCACGTACTTCGCTTCAGAAAGGCGATGACGATGTGGGAGTTTCAAGACGAACTCCTCTGCAGGATGTTCCCTTCCACTTTAAGCGACGATGCATTGATCTGGTTTAACCAGATAGCCCCCCGAACCATTTCTGACTTCACAAAGTTGAGTACTCTCTTCATCACTCGATATTCTTGCAACAGATTACATAAGAATGATGTCGATGTGCTATTTAATGTACATTGTGATCAGAAAGAAACCTTGCGAGATTTTACAAAGAGATTCCGTACTCTCATGACCACAGTGGAAGACTGTGATGATAAGCATGCCGTTACAGCCTTTCGCAAGGCATTATCCACGAGTTCTGGACTATACATGTCTCTAACGAAGAATAGGCCAGTGAATATGGAAGCCCTGTTTCTTCGAGTAGAGAAATACTCTAAACTTGAGGACGACACACTCCAGCGAGGCCCAGGAGTGGCTATATCAGTGAATGAAGTGAAGAAGGCCCCGACCTCCAGCAAAATTTCGAAGGGGAAGCAAAAAGCTGTAGCTGAGATCATCACGACGGCAGAGATTCCCGTGAAGGTACCAGAGAAGTCGGGGAGCACGGGGCAGTATCCCCGTCGAGAGAGAAGGATTTTTACATCCTTGAACAAGACCATTAGTCAGATATTTGATCTGATTAAGAACGAGAAGTATCTCCAATATCCCCGACCAATGAGGCCGGATTTGAAGGGAGATAGAGATATGAATCTGTTCTGTGCCTTCCACCAAGAAGCAGGGCACATAACCAATAAATGCTGGGCGCTGAAGCATAAGATTGAGGACCTGATTAACCAAGGCTTTTTGCAACAGTTTATTGCCAGCACGACAGGGGCAGTAGCTGGAGCCGAGGTTCTCAAGAAGGATAAGAACCCCGTTAAACAGCAAGAGCGTGGGTTGGTAATTGATGTGATACACGGGGGAGGACGGCAACTATCCCGTGGAGAGACAGAGAGGGTGGACAGGATTAAAATCAGGAAGGTTGAACACCTGAATGAGATCTTGCACCTGTCAATGGGACCTAGAATCACAGATCCCGTGGAGATGATGGAGAACACTGACGCAGCGATTTTCTTCTCCGACAAAGATCTCGTGGGAGTAGATCATCCACATTCAGACGCGCTAGTGCTCACTTTGCCTGTCGGTAATTATGAGGTGAAGCGTCTGTTGATTGATCCGGGGAGCTCAGCAGAGATTTTATTTGCAGAGGCTTATCGAAAGATGGGTTTTAACCCGTCAGATCTCATCCAGAGCAATGTTCCTCTGGTCGGATTCAATGGCCAGAGAGAATATGCAATGGGAAAGATAATTCTGCCAGTAAAGACTGGACCAATCACGTCCATGGTCGAATTTCTTGTTCTAGATACACCATCCCCCTACAACGGCATCTTGGGGAGAGGTTGGATACATGAAGTCAAGGGGGTACCGTCTACTTATCATCAATTGTTCCGATTCCCGACTGCTCACGGGATTATGGAGCTCAAGGGAGATCAGGCCATCTCGGCAAAATGCTATGCCATGGCCCTGAAATCGAAGCAGGTCCCAGTCCTGGAGGATCATCATGGAGGGGGAACTTCGTCCGTTGTTATGGAAAAATAGCAATTAGAGCGCATCCCGGCAAGTCTGGAGCAGACTGCGCTGACCCGGGAAGGTGACATTGAGCAAGGGACAAGTCCCACAGTTGAGAAGACTGATCAGGTTAACCTCGGTAGTGAGGAAAACCCAAAGTATACTTATATCGGGGCTGGATTATCTGCGGAAGAAAAAATATCCTTCACTGATTTTCTCAAATCTTATATGGATGTTTTCGCATGGTCATTTAACGATATGCCGGGTATTTCTCCCGACATTTCCTGCCACCATCTACAGGTAAATAGAGATCATTTACCTGTGAAACAGAGACCTCGGAGGATTGCTCCAGAGAAGCAGCAGGCAGTCCAAGAAGAGATTGATAAACTCCTGGAGGCCGGATTCATCCGCGAAGTCAACAATGCACAATGGTTAGCCAACATAGTGGCTGTTCCGAAGAAGAATGGGAAAATCAGAGTCTGCATAGACTTCACACACTTGAATAAAGCCTGCCCTAAAGATCCATATCCTTTGCCGAGGATTGATCAACTGGTTGACGCAACCTCGGGATATGAGATCTTATCTTTCATGGATGGGTATTCGGGTTATAATCAGATCCCTCTGTATGAGCCAGATCAGGAGATGACAGCCTTCACGACTGATAGGGGCGTCTTTTGTTACAAAGTGATGCCTTTTGGTCTCAAGAATGCGGGAGCCACTTACCAACGTCTCGTTAATAAAATGTTCCATGATATGATTGGCGTGACGATGGAAGTGTATATAGACGATATGATGGTTAAAACAAGGACCCGGGAATTACATCTGGGAGATCTCGGGAGAACATTTGATCGTCTTCGAGAGTATCAAATGAAACTCAATCCTGCCAAGTGCGTCTTTGGAGTGACCTCAGGGAAATTTCTAGGTTATCTCATTACGAGGCGAGGAATTGAAGCTAATCCCGAACAGATCAGGGCTTTGACAGATATGCCTTCACCGAAGAACAGGAAGGAAGTCCAAAAGCTTGCCGGGAGAATAGCAGCATTGAATCGCTTCATAGCGAGATCGTCAGATAGATGCAGACCTTTATTCAGGCTCTTGAAGAAGAATGGAAGATTTGACTGGACTGAAGAGTGTGATGAAGCCTTTCAAAAGCTCAAACATTATCTCTCACAACCTCCGATTCTTTCTAAACCTGATCAAGGGGAGCCTCTGGGTCTTTATTTGGCTACCACAGATGAATCCATTAGCGCCGTTCTCTTCCGTGAGCTCGATCGGGAAGAACGACCAGTATATTTCACCAGTAAGACTTTGATTGGGGCAGAAACGAGATATGCCACAATCGAGAAAGCTGCTTTGGCTTTGATTTATGCTTCCAGACGTCTTAAACCCTACTTTGAAGGTAGGATTATTACGGTTTACACAGAGCATCCTTTGAAATCTATACTCGGTAAGATCGATTTGTCAGGGAGAATGGCTAAATGGGCCATTTATTTGGCTCAATACGACATTCAGTTCTCACCAAGAACATCTGAGAAGGGACATGCCTTGGCAGGGTTTTTGGCCGACTTCCCAGTTCAAGATGTGGCAGATCTTGGGGGCGAGGACAGAGAAGTTCTTCCACTTCCCGAGATGCCAGAGATGTTGAATCCCAAGACGGGATGGAGATTGTTTACTGATGGATCAGCCAATGAGAACGGATCAGGTGTAGGAGTCGTTCTGGTCACACCTGAGAATACTAGATTGGAAAAATCTGTTAAATTCGGGTTCGTGGCATCCAATAACGAAGCAGAATATGAAGCAATGATTTCGGGACTCCAGACAGCACTTGATCTCGGGATAACAGACATTACCGCTTATACTGATTCACAGCTGGTCGTCAGTCAGTTTGCTGGGACATATCTAGCCCGAGATGAGAGGATGGCAGCTTATTTAGATATTGTTCAACATTTAGCTGAGCGATTTGGTAACATAAAAATTCATCAGTTACCAAGGATGGAAAATCGGCATGCTGATGCTTTGGCCTATTTATCTACTATGATGGGAGGGGCTGAATCAAGAACTATATCCGTGGACTATCAGGAATTTCCGAGTATTCATTCACCTCTTGAAGTTTATCTGGCCCCGGTGGAGGTTGATCATGAGCCAAGTTGGATGGACGATTTTCGAAGGTATTTACAGCATGGAGAACTCCCTTCTGGGAGAGATGCCGCAAAGAGAATTCAGAGGCTTGGAAGAAGGTATATCATGGTAGGCCAAGATCTCTACAGGAAATCAGCATCAGGTCCTCTCCTTAAAGGTCTTACCCCCAGAGAATCTCAGCAAGTTCTTCATGAGATACACGCGGGGGAATGTGGAAATCACTCGGGGGCGAGGACCTTGGCACATAAAGCTCTCAGCCAAGGTTATTTTTGGCCCTACATGCAGAAAGATGCCAAATTGCTGGTGAAGAAATGTGAGAAGTGTCAGAAATATTCTCCATTGATAAAGGTTCCCGCCGAAGAGCTGCATCCTGTATTCAGTCCATGGCCATTTGCGAAATGGGGACTAGATATAATGGGACCATTCCCGACAGCCCCAGGGAATGTGAGATTCTTATTGGTGGCCACGGATTACTTCACAAAGTGGATCGAGGCAGTGCCGTTAGTTCAAGTACAGTCTTCGCATGTGAAGAGGTTCTTATGGGAGAATATCATCTGCCGGTTCGGCATTCCAGAAGAGATAGTCACAGATAACGGAACCCAATTTGATTCCACCGAGGTGAAAGCTCTGTGTCAGGCTTTGAATATAAAGAAAAGACTATCTGCCCCAAGATACCCCCAGAGTAACGGACTTGCCGAGAGAGCAAATCGAGTTATACTCGAAAACTTGAAGAAGAGGTTAGATCGAGCAAAGGGAAAATGGGCGGAAGAATTGTCAGGAGTACTCTGGGCATATCGAACTACCCCGAGAAGAACTACAGGGGAATCTCCATTTTCTCTGGCTTATGGATCAGAGGCAGTAATCCCTACAGAAGTTGTTATCCCGACATCTCGGACTCAGGCTGTCAATACTGGGCAGAATGAAGGAATATTGGCTCGGGACAATGACTTGCTAGAAGAGCGTCGGGAACAGGCAGTTGTGAGATTGGCTAATTATCAGCAAACTATCAAACGGTCATATGATCGCCGCGTCAGACGCAGGACCTTCAAAGTTGGAGATTTGGTACTGAGAAAAGTATTTGACAATACAAGGGAGCCCGGGAGTGGCAAATTGGGGGCCAATTGGGAAGGTCCTTACCTTATTGACAGGATTGGGCAGAACGGGGCTTATTACCTGAAGACACAAGACGGAGATGTATTTGAAAGACCGTGGAACGCATTTAATATGCGGATTTTCTATCAATAAAGATGATTCTAAGTGTCTCATACAAGAAGCATCATCGTCGAATACAAAGTCCTAAGCCAGGAGTTACAAACCGGAAGGCCGGGATGATCTCAAATTCTAAGTCATGCGACTGGAATTGAAGAGAATCACGTCGAATACAAAGTCCTAAGCCGGGAGTTACAAACCGGAAGGCCGGGATGATCTAAAATTCTAAGTCATGCGATTGGAATTGAAGAGAATCACGTCGATTACAAAGTCCTAAGCCGGGAGTTACAAACCGGAAGGCCGGGATGATCTAAAATTCTAAGTCATGCGACTGGAATTGAGGAGAATCACGTCGATTACAAAGTCCTAAGCCGGGAGTTACAAACCGGAAGGCCGGGATGATCTAAAATTCTAAGTCATGCGATTGGAATTGAAGAGAATCACGTCGATTACAAAGTCCTAAGCCGGGAGTTACAAACCGGAAGGCCGGGATGATCTAAAATTCTAAGTCATGCGACTGGAATTGAGGAGAATCACGTCGATTACAAAGTCCTAAGCCGGGAGTTACAAACCGGAAGGCCGGGATGATCTAAAATTCTAAGTCATGCGACTGGAATTGAAGAGAATCACGTCGAATACAAAGTCCTAAGCCGGGAGTTACAAACCGGAAGGCCGGGATGATCTAAAATTCCAAGTCGTGCGACTGGAATTGAAGAGAATCACGTCGAATACAAAGTCCTAAGCCGGGAGTTACAAACCGGAAGGCCGGGATGATCTAAAATTCTAAGTCATGCGACTGGAATTGAAGAGAATCACGTCGAATACAAAGTCCTAAGCCGGGAGTTACAAACCGGAAGGCCGGGATGATCTAAAATTCTAAGTCATGCGACTGGAATTGAGGAGAATCACGTCGATTACAAAGTCCTAGCCGGGATCCTTGGATTCTTATCAATCTTGGCTTCTTGCCTCGATAAGAGTCCAAGTATACAAACCGGAAGGCCGGGATGATCTAAAGATTCTTAGTCATGCGACTAGAATTAATGAGATTCTCGTCATTTATAAAATCCAAGTGAGAGTAATTGATCATGATATCCTAGCCGGGATAATACAAGTTGATTCCCGACAAACCTATATTCCTGACTAGGATTATTGAATTTTAACACATTGAATTCATATTTTTATAAGTATTCAGTTCATGCAATAACAGAAAAGTATTCTATTATATTAAAAAGCCTTAAACGGCATTTACAATTGTAAACCCAAGGGGTTAATTACAAAAATCAGGGAAGTGTCACATCCTGCCCGCCAACCGGCTGAGTGACAAGATTTACTGTGACATCCCCTCCTGGAGTCACCATGTCTGTCTGAGAAGAAACTGGAATAACTTCAGGTGCCGGGATTGTTGGAGATGGTTCTCGGGTAACTTCTGTTGAAATTATTGTCCCGACAAGTGGTTCAGGCTGAACTATATTGTCAACAGGATCTTCATCTCCTTCTTCTTCCATCATGGCTTCACATTTGGCGAAGCCTTCCCGGTATCCCTTGTCGTAAGATTCTTGTTGGAGGGCATCAGATGCCTGTTTGGTTTCATCCCTCTCAACGGTCATCTTTTCCAGATCTTTTTGCAGGCGACTGGCTCCCTCCTTGAATTTTGCATACTCCGCCTTGACTTTAATCAAGTTATCTTCAGCTTTTTTCTTTGAAGCAAGAGCTTCAAGAGCCAATTTTCTCTCCATTTCAGCCTTGGTCTTTGAAACTTCGGCAGAGAGAGTGGCTGCCTGAATTTGCTCCTCGGCCAGTTGAAGTTTAGCTTCAGATGCACTTGATTTTTCGACAAGGGCAGTATAATTTTGGAGGAGATCACCAAGATAATCCCTCAGACCTACGTAGGCATGGATGCTCTGCAGACAGGAGGAACTGTTAGAATATATTGGAAGAATTCATCAGAGAAAGCAGTACAAAAAATTATAAAAAAAAAAAAAAAAAAAAAAAAAAAAAAAAAAAAAAAAAAAAAAAAAAAAAAAAAAAAAAAAAAAAAATAAATAAATAAATAAATAAATAAATTTTCTTACCTCCAGGAGGGAACGACTGAGAACGTCACAGGGAACTTTTGGGGAAGGCATGTCAATATAACGCAACCTGTCCCGTGGAAGACAGATTCGTTCGATCAACGTCGCAGCCACCCCAGCGTCAGCAATGGAGCTTTGCTCCGAGATGGGCTGCCCATTAGGCAAGCAACCAGCATTCATGATGTATGGTTCTACGCCATCGAAATCCCGTAGACCTGCAATGGGGTTATCTTGTCGCCACAATTCTTTCAGTGTAACCCATGTATCAATTAAATCAAATACTGTACCAGACGGGAATGAAGGAGAACGAATGTGCTCACCAATTGAATGACTGGGCCCGGCAGTGTCTGTTGGACGAGAGGTTGATGGAGGGGTAGATATTGGTTGAAGCTCTGGAGACGGAAGGAATCCATGAGGAGATTGCATAGTGGCAATCGAAGGAGAAGCAGAAGGTATGGCAGCTACCGCAGGAGAATCTGGGGCCTCGGAAGGTTGAGTTGATGAGGAACCACCAGCCACCGCAGTAGTTACGATACCCTCCCGAGTCAGTGATGCCTCTAATTCAGGAGCTAGTCCCTTCACCAGTTTTCTTTTCTTCCTTGGCACTAAAGTTGGGACAGCAAAGGTATCCTTCCTCATCTCGGCCATTCTACCCTCCATCTGCATAGGAGGTAACAGGTTAGATGATCACATAAGAATATGAGTTAGACATCAGCTATAGAAGAATATACCTCTGCCTCTTCCAACCGGACAAGTTCCCGGGCAAAATCATTCAGAGGTTCTTGTCGACCATCTGGATGTCTGAAGAATTCGGCCACGGGGTAAGGAGCAGCCGTGACCCGACTTGTTGGAGGATTTACATGGGCTGGCGTGCTATGAGTTTGGCGAGGTCTTTTTATTAAGGGGATGTCGGGACTTATTTCCTCCTCTTCCCGAGACACTTCATCCCTTGCAGTAATCTCCACAGCAGGACGCTTACGCGAATAGTCGGGAGCCGTTATCCGCAGGTCCCGTGAGATGACAGGAGTGGGAGCTGAGGATCTTTTATTTTTGTCAATTAGCCCCGCCAGGGACCATTGCTTTACTATCTTGGGGATTTTCCTCAAGATATATTTGACCTTGTCCTCTATATCCTGAGGATATTTCCAGGGACGTCTGGTATAGTCTACAGCAGAGAAGAGAGGAAATTGATCAATAGACTGATTAACTGAATCTAAAGGAGATTGACGGGATATAAAGAGGAGCTTACCCGACAAGTTAAAGCTTGTGCGGACTCTATGGCTGCTGGAGCTCCCCTCCACACGCTCGTCAAATTCCCAAGATCCAGTCACCAGTAGAGGATCAGAATGCCATCCCTTATGACTATCGGGCAGGCTCTCAACTATCTTCTGATTTTTATTCCGGGCAGCTACCGACCAGAACATATCGGTATCGAAGGAGTCTGGGCATCTCCTCAAAATGTACAGATAATCGATCTCGGAGAGACCAATCTGGTATTTACTCGTAGAGTTGAAATACTCTATCCTATTCATCAGACGCCAGAAATTTCCGTGCATCTGGCCGGGAGCCCGGTCGTAGAACCAGAGGACTTCCCTCACTAGAGGAGTCAGAGGTAGGGTTAACCCGAACTTCAATTGAAGCCGAGTGATACTTATCTCGCCAGGGTTGGTATTTTCCCCATGACGAGAACCGATATTAACAAAAACAGAAGAAGGAATGGCAAATTCTTTTCTCAAACCTACAATATAAGGGTCATTCCCATAAGTTGGGACCCTGACGATGACTTGAGGAATTATTGGTTCCTCCCTATATACATCTACTTCTCTATCCGACGAATCAGAGGATAATTGCTCCTCTACATCAACACTGGTTTCTACTGGTTCTCTGGGAACCATTTCTTCGGTATCTTCAAGAACCCTTTTACCCCTAGCCATTTGAAGAAGAAGATGAAGAAGAAAATGAAAGTATACGAGAGGGGATGGCAGATGAGAGAAAAGTACCGTTACAGTCTGGAAGCAGCGAACAGAGGAGATACAGGTGAAGAACAGCTTGAGCTTGGAGCTTGAAGTATTGCAGAGCACGGACCAGGGCAAAGAAATGAAAGAAAGCGGTGAATAAACCTTTTATAGGCAAAGATCTGGTTATATCAAACCAGCAGTTTGGCTATATCAAATCTCGGGCGCCAAAAATCAAAAGATTGGTTACTCGACGGTTCGGTTACCTATTCCCTCGAGTACTGTACCCATCAATCATTCCATTCGACGACGTACATTGGGCAGCACGTTGCTACGGACACGTATCATGAATACAGCAGACAGTAAGCGCAGTATTAAATGCGGAGGAAAGTGATCGATTGGTTATTTCATGATCCAACGGCTAAGAAACAGATATGAAACGTGGATGGCCAAGATCTTTTTCAGAAGATACGACGGTCAGTTATCGATCTTCTCAAAAAGGGGGGCGATGTGGGTGCCGTATTTTCCAGCTAGTCAAAATTGGACACGTATCTCTGGCTTAGCACGTGCGGTTTCAAATACACGACGCGTGTTAGAAGACAGCACGCGAGAGTTAATGCGCTGGAATCATCATCAAGAGCAATAAACTGCCAATCGTGTCGCTCGATTTCCATTACTTGGAAATGCCACGTGTCAGGATTGTTTTATCGACACATGGAAGTGATGCTGACAGAGAATATTAGCGTCTCAACCTTTAATATGTCGGGAAGTATTCAATCTTGCCCGACATATTGATGAGTCTCATCCCACCGAGATCAACTGGATAGACGGGATCTTCTACAATCTCATCCCGGGAAATCAAGGTTCTCTTCCCGGGAAAACTCAAGTATATCATCCCGGGAATTCCAAACATGTCATCCCGGGAACTCATCCTGACAATTCAAACATATCATCCCGGGAACTTCAAGTATCTCATCCCGGGAACTCCAAGTATATCATCCCGGGAACTCATCCTGGCAACTCCAACATCTCTTCCCGGGAACTCCAAACATATCATCCCGGGAACTTCAAGTATCTCATCCCGGGAACTCATCCTGGCAACTCAAGTATCTCATCCCGGGAACTCCAACATCTCATCCCGGGAACTCATCCTGGCAACTCAAGTATCTCATCCCGGGAAATCCAGCATCTCTTCCCGGGACATCGTCCCGGCAAGGTCACATTATTGGCTGGATGCATTTATCCCGACAAGGTCATCAGACTTACTTGACGGGATCTATTTCAATATCATCCCGGCAAAGCCAGATGATGTCAAATGACTTACGTGGCAGGATCTCTTACGTACGAGGTAAGTATTCTGAATACAATCGATTTCTTAACTAATGAATATTGGCCACGTGGCAGCTAGTTGAACTATCACGAATTCGACATCACCTTATCTGAACACCTGACACGGAGGATGCCACCTCAGTATTATTTCAGTTATTTCAGATATAACTGAATCAAGAAAGTCAAAGTTTAAACCGACAGATTCTGTTTTATAACAGAATCTATCTGAGTCATCATTGACTGATAATGACTAGACACGTGGAAGGTGAGTCACGCCAGTTCCAAGGCTATAAATACAAGACCTTCAGAACTGAGAAAAGGATCTTGCTCTCCAGATCCAGATAGCTTAAACTCTGAAATCTTTTACTATTTCCTAAAACCTGTTACATTTCCCAAGCTGACTTGAGCGTCGGAGTCTTGTCAACAGGTACAACCAAATCTCATCTGGAGATCATCCTATCCTTCGCAGAGGAGAAAGCAGTTTCATCCTGGAGCATCAGAGTCGTCCGATCATCACCATAATCCGAATCGTCTGACCTCAAAGATTGTGTGGGTTAGATCAGATATTTTTCCCCCACAGGGATTGATAGCTAAATATGGGGTGAGTAAAGCTGAAAGTCTTTAGAAGCTAAACGCAGTTGCTGAATTGTTTTGTAAAGTTACAGATAATGAAATCTTAGTATACATGTTGGAAGTGGTGAATTTTTTTGTAAAGTTACAGATAATGAAATCTTAGTATACATGCTGGAAGTGGTGAAATTTTTTGTAAAGTTACAGATCATGAAATCTTGGTATACAAGCTAGAAGTGGTGAATTTTTTTTGTAAAGTTACACATTTGTAAAGTTACAAAGTTTTTATTGAAGAAAGGAATGTGAATCAGCCCATGATTTTAGTTGTAGTACTGAAGTGGTGCGAAAATGTTTTTAATACTCATGGAAATACAATATTCTATTTTTAGCTCTCATCTTTAATTGTATTTTTCATTTTAATGTTGAATTTGGTTTTTCACAAGAGAGCTAGCATATTACGGTCAGTTGGTACTTATTTGATAAAGTTCATCGTAGGAATCATGTAGCTACTTGATACAATGAATACTTGTCAGGGTGACCAGATGGTAGAATTCCATCTATATGACTTGTGCTGTTCATGTGCGCATGCAGAGGGGGTTGGCACATCAATGGTCCATCCAGAGATCCCCCAAGTCAAATATATCAACTCACTTGGTCCAGTTCCATGTTCTGGGTGAATTTGTACAGCTCTTGATTTGGCTCTAGAGACGAGAGACTCATGTGAGATGATCTTTGATTTTATACTATCCCCCGCATTTAACAACCATCCGATCAAGGTTATTGTGAAAATGTCTCATTTTAACATTTTAGGTGCACATTCCAAATCATCACGACTTATTCACAATCCAACATTTTTTTTATCATTATATGGAGTATTAAAAACAAATATGAAGTTTACAAAAAAAACAAAAACAAATATGAAGCCATGAATGTTATTTTCCAATACATGGGGCAAACAAACAAACCCATTGAGACAGAATATAATGAAAATTAAGATTACATGCTCCCAATCTCCTTGCTTGAGCACAGTGGATTGGTAACTCTATTTTCTCCAAACCCAAAAAATCTAGGACAATTACAAACCCAATAAAAGCAGAGAAAGAACAGGCCATGCTCCTTGCACAGCTTCAGAACCAAACATAAAACCAAGCCAACGCCTGCAATTTTGGAAAAAGGAAGCAGCCCAAGATAAACGAGTTCTGCGTGGTTTCCTGAATGAAGATATTGTCAACTTTTTGGTTCTTCAGGCATGGCCATCTCCATTCTTAGATTTTTGATCATCACCTGGATGAAAACCAACACCAATAATATTAATTGCCAAATTGAGTTTTCATATGCTTTAGCTTGGTTCTAAATTTCAATATGGTAAATCAATTATTTATTCTTCTCAGTGAAAAGGTGTAAAGGAACTCATTACCATTTACCACCATGAAGAGAAACTGTTTTCTAAGATAGAATGTGTTTAACACAAAAAGGCACATACAAAAAATTTATGGTGCTATAAGGTGCGTGGACCTAACACGTGGCCCATTGACAGTCCAGAGTATCCCTACACTGTTTTTAGCCCACTCCTTTATGGATATACACACCAAAAATCACCTTAATTGGTAATCTCTAACCATTAGATTTTAGTACTTTTTAAGGCGTGATTCTAACCTTTTGATTTTTTTTATTGTGTAAGCCGTTGGATACAACCATCGTTTTTGAGTACTAAAACCAATAGCTAAAAATCATCAAATAAACTGATTTTTGATATGAATGTCTACCAAGGGATGTGCTAAACATTCATCCGGTGAGTGAGTTTAGATGGCAGTGGTGAGTACCAAAAATCGTGCGTCCTCACGCCAAAAAGCGTTTAGCTAGGAATACCTTGTTGCATCATGACCCAAAAAGTATTTGCAATCGTTGAATTTGAAGAAGAAAATGTTAGAAAACATAAACCTTTTCAAAACCCTTGCAAAACCCTAATTCCCATTTTTGAAACAGAACATCTCATGAATTCTAAAATCCCGCTTAATAATTCGTTTTGGGTAATTAAAGTCTCAGAAAAACCCTAGCTTCTCTAATTCAAGCATCTGACGCAGAACCTCCTCAAAAATCGATAAATTTTATGAAGATGTAGCAATGGTCATACCTAGAAACGATGCTAAGGAGAGAATGCCGAAGCAGTGGAGACTGAGAAGATGCATAGAAATATGGACATCGAAGGGCGGTGACTGTTGGCCATTAGGGCAGCCAATAAGACCAGGTTCTGATAAATCAAGAATTTTGAAGGTTTTAATGGCAGAGAGCTCTTATCTCCCCCTTCTCCTTCCATAGTTGGGTTCCTTCAAATAGGTGGTAAAGAGGAAGAGGGTTTCGTCCACCATTGTCAAAGCGTGGCAATACAGGGGCTAAGCATGACGGCGGTGGCGATGAGAGTAGAGCGTGGAAGGTAGAGGAGTGAGGACGACGTTTGTTGAAGGGGGGAAATTTACCTGGATGTAAGAAATAATCTGAGAGATTAAATTTGTATTGAATAAATTGTTTTTTAGTCCATCCTTGTTGGCAGTCCACGTCAGCAAGCAAATGAAACGGAAAAACTTTAAGAGTCGTTAACGCCTAAATGAGTTCTGATACATCAGGATACGTAATGAAAAGATCCAACGATCAAAAGGTGCTTCCGTAAACTGTTCACTTCAGGCATACCTTGTTACATCGCGACCCTTTTTTTATATGTTATCAATTTTGAAATTAATAGATTTTTGGTGATGATGATCATCATAGCAAAGGACAACTAAATGTATGGTTGGATTGCTCAACATGATCTCCATATGGACCCATCACTGGGTGTAGCTCTCGACTGACCGTATGGATGTTTGGCCAGTCCCTCAGTGGACCTCTAAACCAAAAAATCAGCCTGACTAGTGATTTACAACCTTTGGATCTTTGTACCCAAATAACGCTCAATAATGCTCAAATTCTTACCATTAAAATCAACCCACGAAAATAACTTCAATCGAATAGCTTAGAAATCACTAATCAGGCTGATTTTTGGCTTAGAGGTCCACTGAGGGACTGGCCAAACATCCATACGGTCAGCATCCACTAAGAGTGTGCCACATGGCCTATGTTTTCATTGTGACGGAAGCATCTGTGAGAAGGCTGTGATAGAAGTTTTACTCCTGCAACGAGATTTTCCCTGCCATGTAATGCACTTTTTTTCCGAAAAAACATGTAACTTTTGCCACTTGATTATTTCTAGACGTTTGCATTCGTACAATTTTTCGTCTCCATCCACAGGCCTGTTCATGAAGCCCATGATGAATCCATCCAAGTGCTCAAATCTAACAGCTTGAAATCACCAATCATGCTGACTTTCCACGCTTCAAGTCCCAAAGGACGAATAAATCTACGGACTACAATATGAGCCACGTGGCACACTCTAAGAGATCACTGACCGTATGGATGTCTGGCCATCCCAAGGTGGACTAACATACCAAAATAAACCTGATAATTGATTTCTTTCTAAACGTTAGATTAAAATCTTTTTCATGGTTTATTTTTGACTGTGGATTTCGAGCATTATTTGGATCAATGGTTAGAAGTCACGAATCAGGATGATTTTTGGTACGTAGGTCCACCTAGGATGGGCCAAACATCCATATGGTCAGTGATCTCTAAGAACGTGCCACGTGTCTCATACTATGGTCCGGCGTCAAAGTTACGAGGGACATCCATCGTCAATGATATTGCCCCCACGGGTTTACTGAAAATGGAGAACTTTGCTGACGGACCACATTATGAGCACGTGGCACACTATTAAAGACCACTGACCGCATGGATGTTTGGGCCATCCCTACGAGTAGGCGGACATAGCTAAAATCAGCCTAATTAATGATTTCTAAGCTTTGGATCTTTGCAGTTTGCACCCCAAATTATGCTGATTTTTAGTATGTAGGTCCACCGTCCACCAACTCTCAGGGATGGGCCTAACATCGATACGGTCATGGTCTCTAAGAATGTGCCACGTGGATCAAACAATAGTCGGTCAGCAAAGTTCTGCTCCAAAAATGGGAGTAAAACTTGTCTCACAAGATGTTGTGACGGAACACGGTCACAGCACTGAATACGAGACACGTGGCACACGATCAGAGGTCTTTGACCGTATGGATGTTTGACCAGTCCCTCGGTGGACCTACAAACCAAAAATCAGCCTGATTAGTGATTTAAAACCTTTGGATTTTTGCACCCAAATAACGCTCAATAATGCTCAAATTCCTACCGTTATAATCAACCCGTGAAAATAACTTCAATAGAATCAGTTAGAAATCACTAATCAAGCTGATTTTTGTGTACCGGTCCACCGAGGGACTGCCCAAACATCCATACAGTCATCGTCCCCTAATAGTATACCACGTGGCTCATATTGAGTGCTGTGACCGTGTTCAGTCACAACATCTTGTGACACAAGTTTTACTCCAAAAATGGACTGTGAATCGGGTGGACCCACCACCCTACTCCGACGAAAAGTTCCCAAGTGTCGCACCAGCCAAACCCGTTCCCAAATCCAGGGCACCTTTTCCCCGCCGTCCATTTCATAAAAGGAATTACTATTTCCAGAGCACCAATTTTATTTTTGCACTCCCCTTGTGCGGAAGAAGACGAATGTTCTCTAAAAAATAGGGAGTACGCTACAACAGTGATATTATCGTGATTCCATGCATCTCATACACATCTGATCTTTTTAGATCTCCTCCTCTTCATCGATCATCCATAAACGAAAATTCAAAAAAAGAGGAAGAGGAAGAAAGTTAGAAACCAACACTCCAAAAACCCCAAAATTTCAACTTAGGAAAGTCTAGAAAAAAAAAGACCCAATTATTATTCTTGAAGAACTTGCTGATGCGGCTCCTCCCCGTCCTCCGTCGCCGGCTGCAACAACATTGCCGTGAACGGCATGTGCCGATATCCACTACATTGGGAGAATTCTAATCCAACAGGCTGGCACAAATCGAGCCGGCAGATCGCGGGCGCGGGTTCGAACCTCGAAACTGCAAAGAACGCGGCCGGGCCCCGGTTCTCGGGCACGGCTTGAACCGGCCGAGTCTGACAATTAGTAGAAGTAGACGAAGAAGCAGAGGAAGACGAAGAGGGAGGAGAAGAAGAAGAAGAAGGGATCGGACCTGCAGTGGTGGAGACAGAGGCGGCGGGGACAGTGCCGGTGCCGGTAGCGGCAATGATGGATGGCTCAGCCTGGTGAAGCAGCCATTCTATAGTTTCGCCGTCGGAGCGGTGGCCAAGCTCGCGAGTGAGTTGAAAGATGCGAGCGGCGCACAGGGCAGGCATACGGACACGACGACCTCGGCCGTTAACCTTTGTGTGCCGGTCTCTTGAAGAAGAAGTATTGCTTGGGATAGCGATTTGGGTCTTTGAGGAACCGATTGTAATCGCAGAGATCGGGTTTGGTTGATCGGAAGAAGTGTTATGGAGAATCAGTTCTGAAACCATGTTGCACTAAGAGATGCAGAAAGAAGATGAAAAAACTGGTTTCAAGGGTTTTCAAGATTCAGGAAAGAGAGAGAGAACACAAGTAGCAGTTTCAGTTTCAGCTTCAGCTTCTGATGGGGAAAAAGTGGGTTGGGACTTGGGAGATTTTAGGGTTTGAGAGAACTGAAGTTGACCCGAAAGGGTGATGAGAGATTTCTATATTTATAGTGTTGAAGGATGTCCGTAGACTCCGTACGTACGTACGTATACTATGTTGTAGGGCCCATTTTATACTTGCATCGTGTGGCTATAAATACACGACGAAATTTCACTGCGTGAGTAGGAGTTAGATTTTTTTCCGCGCGTCAAAGAATTCACTTCCCCACGACACGTACACTTGACTTTCATTTTTTAAAATTTAAACTTTTTAGAAAATAATGTTGCGTCAGGTGTACGTGTTGTGTGCAAGTCACATAGCATGAATTCGGTGGGTAGAGGTGTCAATTTGTACCCGTGGAACCGATGCCTCAAAGAAACCAGAACAAATTATTTTTGGTTCTAGGACTAGCAATTTCAGAAGCAAGAACCAAAAAGAACCGAAACCAATTAAACCATAAGA
The DNA here is from genome assembly GCA_035048495.1 of Euptelea pleiosperma. NCBI lineage: Eukaryota > Viridiplantae > Streptophyta > Magnoliopsida > Ranunculales > Eupteleaceae > Euptelea > Euptelea pleiosperma. The sequence goes on along the minus strand of CM068540.1, from coordinate 35,521,360 downwards.
ACATAAGGGTTTCGGTTCTTAACACTCCGGTACTTGAACAGAACCAGAACCAGAACCAGAATGGACCCCAAACTGACATTGTAGTGGTGCTAATATATGGAGCTATTTCTAAACGGTCGGGCTCCGGGACCTCCTTTTTCTAACCCCTCTCGAGAGTCGTGGATTCTGAGAATCCAACTGTGGTTGATAATGGCATTCACTTTTTGCCAGTGCTCAACCACTATTGGATTCATGTAATCCACGGCCGAGAATATGACTCCGGAGAGGGGTCCTCAGTGCCTGAGCCATTTACGGTTACGTTCGGTATACCAAAAATGAATATATTTTGCAAACAAATGCAAATCTTTTGTGGATCATTCATTTCGGTACATTAGTTTAGGGCTACTTGTTAACTCTATATTGTTGAAATTGTGAGTAATATAAATAAAGATAATACTCTCTTTGTATCTCATGATTACTCATATAAACTTAAGTTTACAAGAGTATAATATGTATTTTAAATTGGTTCAAGCTCCAAGTACCCCCTTTTTCTGACACTTCTCAGTGTTCACACGCTCGGCCGTGGATTTCCAAATCCACCGGTGGTTGTCAGCACCCCAAAAAGTGATGTCAGCTCGGTGCTGACAACCACCGTTGGCTGAGCACACGAACACCAAGAGGGGTCAGAAAAAAGGGGGTCCCTTGAGCCCGACCCTTTTAAATTAATGTAAATATCAATTTATAGTTGATAAAAATAGTAGTAAATAGATATCATTAGAGAGGTCTCAACGAGAGCTTTCTAATGATAATTAGTTCTGTTAGAAGAAATTTTAGTATGCACCCACCTTATCTCTACTCCTAGTAGATTAACTTTAGATGGCAAATACTTTTATACCTTTAGATAAGTTATATAACTACTAAAGATTAGTTAGTTATTAATGATATTTCTTTAAAGGGAAATTCTATTTGCACTCCACAAATTCCATAAGCACCTCATTTGGCCCATTTGGGTGCTTTTTGGACGAAACTCACTTAGACAAAAAAAAAAAACACAACACCCTTCTCTTCATCCCTCCCTCTCCACCTCTCTCTCTCTCTCTCTCCCTCCCTCTCCCTCCCTCTCCACCACTCTCTCTCTCTCTCTCTCTCTCTCAGCTGTGGCCACTACAGTCCCCACGGCCAGCCCAACCGTGGGGCCTGAGAGAGAGAGAGAGAGAGAGAGAGAGGTACTTGTGGTGGTGGGGGTGACGGCGACTAGGTAAGCATATGTACTATTTTCCTTTGTATTCTCTTTCTCATGTACAAACACATATCCCCTTTTGACCAGGTAGAAATCTTGCTTGTATGACATGGTTTCAAGGTGGTTGTATGATGCTGTAGTAACATAGAGAAACAGCTTATATTGAGTTATACCTTTGCAACAACTTATTAATTGTTGTATTTGTATTTAAAATATATATATCAAGAGGGAGAGGGTAGTAAAAGCAAGTCGTGATATTACCATTAACAGCAAAGAAGTCATATTTCAGATGGGTGCACAGGTAACTGAATGTTCATCTGACCTTCAATATACTATGTTGTTGATGCAGTTCCTTTGTTCATTTCTTTTTCTTTGAGAGGACCTATTGCAGCCACTGAGTTGAGTTGCAGTTCCGGTTCAAGTGGCAATTGAGAGAGCAGGGTTCTACTAGCAACTGTTCTGAGGATAGTAAAAAGGTAACATCTCAAGGCAGTCGTCCACCGAACCAACCCTTCTCCCAAGGCACGGTCCCGAATGAATTGGTCAATCCAAATGACATGATTAAAAATTCATAGGGTAGAACAAGTCATCTTAGGCACATCACCCTCAGCTATTCGCACTTGATAATACCTCGATCTGAGATCCAATTTTGAAAAGTATTTGGAGGGAACAAGCTGATTGAACAAGTCAGCAATGAGCGGAATTGGGTACTTTTTGTTACAGTGAACTTATTCAATGCCTGGTAGTCCGCACATAGTCGAAGACTCCCATCATGCTTCCGTTGGAACAAGATTGGGCCCCCCATAAGAAACTTTGGATGATCTAATGAAGCCTGACTTCAGCAATGCGTCAATTGTTAAAGAAACGACCAACTGGGTAGGACTCATCTGTTATGGGCCTCTAGTTGGTGGTTCGGTCCCCGATCTCAGTTCAATTTGATGATCACCAAATCTCCTAGGAGGTGTTTTGGGAAGTTCATTAGGCTGCATGGCGTCTTGATCCTTCTTGGACCGGGATTAAGCATCCTAAACGGGGGTGTCCTGGGTCTCCCTTTGCATAGGACATGCCTTGGATAGTGCTAGACAGTTGCGAGCCAGCACTACAAGTCCCACATGCACTGAGGCTATAGTGATACCTACCCTCGCAATGCACTACGCACAACTCACACGCCATTGGTGATAGACTAGCAATGCCATTGGTGAGCTGCTCTTGGGTACTCGATGCTCCTAAGCCGAGCTGTCCTTCGTCCGTGACGTGGTAGCACAATATGGGACGAGGCTATGCACAAATGCTTGATGTCCGCTATATGCTTCAGGGACATTGTTGCCTTCTCTGCTTGGGTCCTTACCCAAAGATTGTGCTGTAAACCTGAACAGCCTTACTGCATCAATGTGGTAGAGCTTATTACCTCCTCAGTTGCTCATGGAGAGCTGGGATGCCTCGATTGTTTCATTACTACATGCAATACCCTACAGGGAACGTGCAGATTCACGAAGGGGTTCAAGAGACCCAAGCTAGTATTTGCTTTCAAAACCATTTCCAGCTTCTTGTGTGGCTTATTATCTTACTTGCATGTCAAATGCCGCGATTAACATCAGAAAGACAGACCCGGACCGTGACAACTAAGCAGCTTCCTTGTTACATAAGAGCTTAAAAATGAAAAAGAAGGCAAAAGCATAGAAGAATCCACCAAGAGATCCCTCTACTCAATAAACAACCAATTGGATGACATTAATCATCACTGAATCATGCAATATGATGGTAACGATAACTAGGTAAAGTAGATTCTTGAGTGGATCTCCTGTATGTGAACAGATTGCGCTCTCCAGATCGATGAGCATGAGCACCAAGCATACAGTAGTAGTAGTGTTGTGCTCGCTAAGAGCGGCCACCATGATAAGCTGTGCTGCTATGGCTTTATATGTTTCATCAAACAATATGTGAGTGAAATTAATGCAACAACTGCCTCCAAAATCCCAGCCACATTCGTACCCCTCACCCCAAGGTTAAAAAAGGGCACGATCAGTTAGCTTCAAGAGGCATTCTGACGCGGAAACAAAGGCAGTAAAGACATTTTAAGATAGACCCTCCTATGCATAAATCTTCCCATACAGAGATTTACATTGGAGATACCTTAATGTAGCAAAGAGTACGACCTGAAACTTTGTTTAGGATGCAGGGCGCCAACTTCTCACCCAATCTGTCATCGTGGCCACATTCCTACTTATGTCATCAACGCAATCACTCTGCAATGCTACCACAATGTCCTCTGGATAACTGCCTTTCGCCTCTTCCAGTAACACTTGAAAGATTTCGCATTCGATATTGTTTGTAAGCTTTGATCCCATGTAACCTCTGCAGCATATTATACACGTTGAACCATCAACAATGAAAAGTCGAGGCAGCTGTGGAATCCAGGGAAAATGAATCGAAGGTATTAATTGAAAGGAATCTGACCTGTTACTTAAACGATCGTACAGCACGGGATTATCAGTTTGAAGAACCACCACACGATCGAACCAACGCTCAGGAAAGAAATCACAACCGTGGTAATCCACAATGTTCCCACCTTCTTCCATCATGTCCTCGAGTTCGTCGCAAACCTGTGAAGCCATATACCATTGCCGATGTGACCGAAACAGCAGTTAAATCATGATTATGGAAATTAAGCTACTTGCAGTACTTCTGTTTAAGGTGCTCCATCAATTTTGATCCGAAACCCACACTACTCATGGGGATGGAGATGGTCCAGGATATGTGTATGCATAACAGAAAGTTTCATAGGAAATTTACTTTTGGGATACTTTTAAACAAGTTTTAAAAGGCATTTGAGACTTGCTCAAAACTCTCCAAGGCTTATTAACAAAGCGTACAAGCTTGTATGGCTTACAGTTCATCCATTGAGGATTTATGAAAGTCACATAGCTCACACTTTTCAAACCTTTTTTAACATCTTGTGACAGAGCTATGAACCTTACTGCATCTGCTGGTGGTGGCAAAATTTTTTTTGATAATTGTACAATGCATTAAAGAGGCAAAAGCCAAAGGAAACAAGAACTGCCAGAGAGATTGAGATGACCTACAAAGGGCAAGAACAAAAACTACAAACAAGAAACAAAGAGGCGGAAACACCCGCTAACTCGCATCCCTGGAGCAAACAGTGTCCCATTTGAAGACAAAACCCTCAAAGAAGAGACCTCGGCACTCTGGAAAGATTTTAGACCACACAAACATAAGGCCTTTAATATTGAGAAAGATATTCGACACCTCTTCCTCCTTGCCTTTGAAGATTCTATTATTCCTCTCCTTCCAAAGGCCCCAACAAATGGCGCAAAGGGAAGCATACGCCAAAGCACGTACGTATGTAAGCCCCAAATCAGATGTAACAGAGAAGAAGGCATAACCCAAGAAATCCCCAAGTCCACGAAAAACTTATTTTCATAATTGATTAATAAGGGGTATATCAAGAATTGATCAACGATTCTCATCAAAAAACAGTTTTCGAAAGCAGTATCAGCAACAAATCAAACAAAGTTCCTAGCCAAGTCTTTGTTCAAGAGATCGAGGGTAATTTCGCTGGTACAGGAATTCTGGAGCTTGATGAAGATTTGGAGGGTTTCAGGAGGTACACCAGGTACAGAATTCGGGAAATATAGAGGGTAAAATCAAGAACAAGACTTAACATTAAAAAAAAACCCATCGAGAACAAGACTTCAAACCCTGGATGCATTGCATGATTCCTTGGCTAAGTCTTTGAACCATATATGACCTGGTCAGATCTAGAGCATCTCGCAGACATTCGTGTGGCTGGCAGTAAGAGATGATATCTTCATAGAGAGCAATTCGGTTAATACTGACCCCAAAGAAACCTAAGTCTTTGAACCATATATGACCTGGTCAGATCTAGAGCTTCTCGCAGTCATTCATGTGGCTGGCAGTAAGAGATGATATCTTCATAGTGAGCAATTCGGTTAATACTGACCCCAAAGAAACCTGCCTGCGTATACAGACATCCTATCAGATTATTAGCTAGTTCTTGCTTGTGCTTTGTTTCGCAAAATTTAGAAGAAAAGGGACATGATAGAGATAACACTGTGTCCAACAGTAATATAGGGAGAGTGATGTAGGACGGAGGGGAACTTCGCTCTACTCGTTCTCACAGCAGAAACTTTGAAAGAAATCAAAGAAGGAAGTGAAGAAAGAAGAAAAGATGAGACAGATTTATGAGGAATCAACACCCCACGTTTTGGTAGAATCAACACTACCAAAGGAATGATGGAATCAACAACAACGAATTTCATAACAAAGCTTCAATTTCTATTCAATAAAAAACATGTATATTACTCTTCCCTACATCTATATTTATATACTTCTCTTCTAACTTCTAAAACTCACACTCCTTTAAAACAGAAACAATCACCTAATTGAATTAAAAAAAACAACTAATCTATTCAATCCAATTAACAATCTCCTAATCCAAAACAAATGAAAACAAATCCTAATTTTCTCTTAAAGTGGGATCCAATGAAGATAAAGACTTTCTTGCACTCCGTTCCCCTCTCCTAAAAGGAACGATAGTTGCTGCTTTTGCATCAATTTCCCAAGGTTGAGAAAAACTCGGCACCATCGAGTTAGAGGCTAGGTATTACTCATTCAAATCCAAGTTCATATGTTGAAGATCTGTATCCTTGATCCATGTATAATCTGATGACGGTCGTTCTTTCCATTTCACCAAGAACTTTTGATAACCTCCTCATTAAGTAGAGGTGATTTTTTCATCTATCACAACTTCCATTTCTTCTTGCTTTCTCTTGGGAAGTTGTATCTCACGCTCTTCAATGGTCTTTTTTTCCTGAATTTAAAAAATTAGTTTTGCCACCGGTTGCTGAATTTAAAAAATGTGTGTTGTCCAAGTATTCGGAAGTACGAGCCAGGCCCAGCACACATCATCGACTAGTAGGACTTGCAGCTTCAGGAAGATGCAGCAAACAACAAGCAAGTCTATGATACCTGGATACTTGTACATGGCCATCGTACCAGTATCGACACAACACGACACAGATACATGTACGGGACACGGTACGGATACGGTTGAAAACATATCCGAGTATTTACCTTTCGATTTTCTATTTTTTTAACATAAAAATTAGAAAAAATGAAAAGTTCTTTGTATTCTTCATTCATTTGAACTAAAAATCTTTCACAAGAGACTTTAAAAGCAAAGTTCAATGCTTGTTGTTGTGCTTTTAGAATCTGGAAGATCATGTTTTCTACAAAAAATGAAAAATTATACTGCCTATCAAAAAAAAAAAAACATTAACAGCATTCTTATTTCTTACATCAAACATCATTTATCAATCACAAATTTATCATCCGAACCTATGATAAATTTAATAAATTCAAAAAAAAAATTCATAAACTATAAATTTGGAAGTTAAATATTAAATACTGACCTCGATTTAACTTAGAGGCTTCTGTTCTTTTGACTTTTATTCTCTGAGACCCCCTGGAATTCCTATATGATCTATATTTTTAGTTAGCTTCCCAGATTGGGGTATTAGGCCTCAGTTGGAGTTTTCAAGAGAGTTATGGCCCCGACACTGAAGGGTGTCGGACTCGTTTTTGAAATCCAGAAACTTTCACCTGACTTCAGACCCGTTTTCTGAAAAATCTACCTTCTTGACCCTTCCATTAAAAAAATTGACTAGTTGGGCTTTTCAGTAAGCTCCCCAGAACTATAAGGTAGGCTTTCTAACTCTTAATAATGAATCCTAGGGAAAATCGGAAAGACAAACATGTCTCGCGGATTTTTTGATTTTTTAAAACTACTTAGTTTTCATTAAGATCTTCATTCCTTACCTTGTTTTCACCGTCTTTTTCTTATTATGGATATCTCTAGCTTAGTTTTGGTTTGGTATGAATGACATAGTGGAATGGACTATATTTTGGTTTACATTGGACTTATATTCACTTTTGTATTGCTTAGATGTCTAGCATGACTAGTTCCCCTTCGAGTAGAGAGTAATAGCCACTCAAGAAGAGACTGACTGCGAGAGAATACCTAGCTTTTCTTACATCGGCCCTAGATTGTGGGACCCAGATAAGAGAGCCTCATCATATCTGAAGACTCTTGCTTTATTTGTGGACACTGTTGACCCTGCCCGTAGGAGATAACTTTGAGTAATTCGATGATAGTTTGAATTTGAGTTTGTAATCTTCATCCTTTAATATAATAAGAAAAGTGGTTTATTTCATCACTCCATTCTCACTTTTAATTCCTCAATTAACCTTACGCCTTTACCTTGGTTTTTCGGGTTGACCCAATGGATTACGGGTTGGATCATGGATCTCGGGTCAGGAAAAAGGATACACACCTTAAACGAATGAACCCGAATTTGTACAAGCAGTACCTAGGCACTAACTTGACGGAGCCAATTTCTTCTAAGCACAGAGAAATTGGTGCAGGAGCAGCAACTCCAGTTCCCTTTAGAAAAAGGAAACTGAGTGCAAGAAGGGCTCATTCTCAATGGGTCCCACTTTGAGAAAATTAGGATTTATTTCTCCATAAATTTGCACTTTTTTATTAGGATATTGTTAGTAAATTGGGTTTATTAGTTTTTTATTTAAAGTAGGAAGATTATTTTGATTTAAAAACTAGTTTGCGTTGTAGAAGAAGTTAAAATATCTATTTATAAATAAGGGTGTAGTGATGTAAAGAAGACATACACAATGATTGATTTGAATAAAATTTTGTTGAGCACTTTGAAGCCCTCTTGGTGGTGTTGATTCCATCTCTTCAGTAATGTTGATTCTACCAAAATTGTGAGGTGTTATTCCTCACAAAACTCTATCCCTTTCTCTTCATCTTTGTCCTCTCTTTTGGGACGTTTCTGTGTAAAGCGAAGTTTCCCCTTCTCCATTAGAAAAAGGACATAGGTTCGTGAGGAACAAACATCCCACGTTTTGGTAGAATCAACACTACCAAAGGAACAATGGAATCAACACTAACGAATTTTAAAGAAAAACTTCAATCTCTATTCAATAAGAAACAATGTATTACTCTTCCCTACACCTATATTTATAGATTTCTCTTCTAACTTCTTCTACAACTCAAGATCCTTTAAAACAAAACAATCTCCTAATTGATTAACAAAACAACTAATTTATTCGACCCAAGATGCCAACAATCTCCTAATCCAAAACAAATTCAAAGAAAACTAATCCTAATTTCTCTTAAAAGTGGTACCCAATGAAGATGAGCTTTTGTTGGACTTTGTTTCCTTCTCCTAAAGGAAAGGGTAGTTGCTGCTCCCGCATCATAGCGGGCCAATAATTTCACTTCTATCAAGACAAGAGCTCCGTGGTTTTTGATTTATTAAAAGATCAGACAACAGCAGTATGGAATGTAGAACAATTCGAAAAGCCAAATGAGAGACGAAAGATCCGCTGAATGGTACTCTCAAGAATAATTTTGATGGCAAGTGTTTCAGAAAAACTGAAAGAGAGAAGGGAGTACTAAAGCCTAAGACTGGGAGAGCATAGAATTAATTGACATGTAGAATATATATACATAATTAAAATGATTTTTCTAAATATTCATGAACTAGACAAAAAAAAAAGGCCAATTGAATCTAAACAAAACAAAGTAATCTTGATTTCAATCTAAGCTTCTACAAATATGAAGTCAATCAAGACTAACAACTTCACAATTATTCTAAAACCCAGAGTAGATTCAGAAAATAAAATTTAAGAAAAAATTCATAGGTGATAGATCTTTCGTTGTTGTTTTGGTTCTAGGGTTTCTTGCAAAAGAGTAATAATAATGTGAGAGAGGAGAAAAGCTAGGGTTAGGGTTTGAAAGATATTATACCAGGTCTTCGTTGATGATGTGGCAGTCGAACTCTTCGTCCCATCCGTCGTGCAAGTTCTTCTGCTTCACCAGTTCCCCCACGTTTATGTGGCGGAGCTGTGTCGCGTCTGCCAAAAGAGACGATGTGGTGGTCTTCCCCGTCCCTGGAGTTCCCGTCACTAGAAGGTTCGGCTTCTTCCTGCTATTCTGCGCCATCGAGTCTTCTTCTTCTGCTCCTTTGTATGACGTGGGAAGAAGGTTTTTTTAGAGAGAGACGAGGTTAACGACTTAACGTGGGTGGAGCTGAACTGCTGAAGAGTGGAGAGATGGAAATTGGAATTGACCTAGGTAGTCTTTAGACTCGAGTAGAACTTTGCTGCTCGCTGCCTGTCAGCGAATTTGCTGACCGTCCACAAGAAAAGCCACGTGGCACACTCTTAGAGGACTCTGACCGTATGGATGTTTGGACAATCGCTAGGCGAATCTAATGACCAAACTTTAGGGTACAAAGATCCAACGCTTAGAAATCACTAATCAGGCTAATTTTCGGTCCGCGTGACCATCTTAGGGTTGGGCTAAACATCCATAAGTCAGAAATCTCTAAGAATATGCCACGTGACCCATATTATGAGCGGAAACTTTGCTGACCGGTGGGGGTCAGCGAAGTTTAACTTGTCTAGGCTCTAGAGTAGAATCTAGAGTAGAATTGATGCCGTACTCGCACGAAAATTTGCTCAGGCCCAGGTCTGGCCCCTTATACCGATAATTGGGCTGGGCTTGGGTCTAACATGTGCTCTTAATGGGCAGGGCCGGGTACATCTATCCTAGGCTGGGCTAGAGCAGATCAGGTCCACAAAACCCAACCCAACCCAACCCAACCCATTAACATCTTTACCTAGTTCCAGGGGACTGGAAGCGTTCTCTCATACAGAGGAGAGAAGAAGTCTTTAAAATTGGTGGTTTCCTTACACGTGGTAGTATCTGAGGTGGTGGATCGGAAAGGGTGTGTTGGTGAAAAAAATATGTCCTCCGCGTTAGTGGAGATCAAATGGAAAAAAACTATCTTCTGGATGGGTCATGCAACACGTGTCCCTAACGTTATCCCAACTCTTTCTAAAAAGTAACCATGGTTGAGTTTTAAGTATCAGACCTGATGTTGAGTCATGCATGCAACCCTACATTGAGAGATTATATTCAATTGATATTTCATCTGAGATTGGACTAGCAGTTTAGGGCTCGATGGGTCTTTATTCAAGGAAAAGTCCTCTTACACCAAAAAACATACGCTGATCGTACTTTACAGGGATCACTTTATGGCCCAAATAATATCCTAAATGGGACCCATTTCATTATGGTCCCCTCCAATTGCATGTGTACGACTCCACTTTTGGGACCGACATCTGTGAGGAATTTTCCACACGAACGGCTGCATGAAACACGTGGCACACTTTTAGAGACCTCTCACGGTATCCAAAATAATGTTTGAACCCTATGGCTAAAAACCAATCCCTGAAAGAATTCAAATCCAACAGCTAGAACTCATCAATCGATATGATTTTGGTCCGTAAGTCCATATGGGGATGGGCCAAACATCTGCGAGGAATTTTTCTCACGAACGGCTGCATGAAACGTATGGCACACTTTTAGAGACCTCTTACGGTTGGGATGTTTGACATCACTAAGTGAACCTATAGTCGTGACCCAAAATAATGCTTGAATCCCATGGCTAAAAACCAATCCGTGAAAGGACTCAAATCCAACGGCTTGAAATCACCAATCGAGATGATTTTGGTACGAAGTCGATATGGGGATGGGCCAAACATCTGTTCGGTCAGTGGTCTCTAAGAGTGTGGCAGATGTCTCATTCAATCGTCCGTGACGAAAAATGGACTCCCACCGGTCTCCCAAAAAACAAAGGTATAGAGGGTAAGATGGGAAAATTTCCCCTCCCAAATTACCACTTGCACAATCTTCTAGCACACCGTACCATGGACGTCCAACATTAACCCAGCCTTCTATACACCAAAAATCAGCTGTGATTTCTAGCCATTGACTTGATATTTTTTGACGTACTCAAATCCAAAGGTTAGAAACCACTGATTTTGCTGAAAGAATATGCCAAATGGCATTTATAGAGGGACAAAAATTGATCCAGCAATTTTGAATATTTTACTCAGTAAATTATAGATACTAGGGACTGCCACGTTACACATGGCAGCACCTTAGAGACTGTATAGACGTTTTGCCCATTCCTAAGGGGGTGTACATACGAAAATTCATCCTAAATAGTTATTTATGTGGGTTGAATGAGTCTTTTTCATCAGTCATTTATGTCCATTGGATTAGAGTCCTTTCTATGGCTTACTTTCTACCGTCTATTTCAAGAATTATGATCCAAATGTTAGAAATACTAATCATGCCTATTTTTGTTACATAGGTCCATTTAGGTAAGTGTTAGATATCCATACGATTAGTATCGTCTTATAGTGTGCCATGTAGATGTGGGTCCAACATCAACTTCGATGATGGATCTGTCATCTAATATTTTTCAATGAATAGTTTAAGTGTCACGTTAGAATTCAACTGTGTTGGAACGTGGAAATACCGAATGACCAAAGAACCTTTATCAATTAAAAAGAAATTAAACATGAAGAAGAAATTTTTGTCAATTTAATGAATCTGAGGGTAATATTAAGAATAAATTTTTTTTATTTTTTATTAATAAAAGAGAGCATTAAAGAGTTGCGGGGTTGACGTGTGGGCACAGGGTTCACGTGCCTTTGACACCAAAACATGGGCATTTTGGACATATTGGGGGTTTAGCGTGAGGCACGCCAGACGGACCTTCATAGAATAGATATGAACCAATATACCTGATAGTGATATGCCAAGGTCGCAATTTCAGTTTTTTATTTTATTTTTTTAATGACCCGTCAATTTCAGTTTTCTTTACAAAATGGTGGAATTTTTACAATGATGTTACGTTGAAGCGATCATGTCTTGCTCTACAACAACCAAGTCGAGTAGGACCCACAATTGACCACATTCTAATCGCAATCAACAAAAACGACAATGTGGAGCACCATCCTATGGTGTCCCAAAACAGCCGATCATCCCTTAAACGTCATCCCTTAAACGTTCTTTTACTTGATCTGGTTCTGAGAATTAATACTTCAGTCCTTTTCTTTGTCCTTTATTTCTCTTCCTTGTTTGAAAAGTTGAGAAGCAAGGGTTGGTCACTCTCTCGGCTCCGTCCGGAAAAAATTCGTTGTCCGGGGTCACTTTAAAGTTTGAACTTTGAACCATGGTTTAAAAAAATGGTGTTTAAACGTTTTAACTGCCACTAAAATCGTTTAACTGCCGTTAAATTCTAGAAAATTTTGTAAAAAAAATGCCATTAAATCCGTTAAATTTCGTTAATTGTCCCTTAAATTATTTTCTTTTCTTTTCTTTAAATCAAAGTTTGAATTTCAACACCATTTTTTTTTGTTTTTTCTGTTAAAATCCATTAAATTCTATTTTTTTTATTTTTGCCCCTGGTCATTTCAATCTATTTTAGCGGTTTTAACAGTAACGCCCTAGTCTGTTACACCGTTAAAACGGCCTCCTTTAAACCTTAGTATGAACTTTGGGATTCACTGACCTTAGGTTTGGCCCACCTCTTTGTGGAACTACACAAAAAATCAGCTTGATTGATGATTCTTAAATGTTAGGGTACAGGGAAAAAATCCCTCACAGCCCTTGAAATGCGCATCACTCTCAAGAGTTGACTAGGCTAGCCTTTGCTGACTATGCCATAAGACTAGTACCGAGGTGTTCGAGAAGGGTGTCTGAGGTAGCTGTGAACTGGTGCCAAGGTTGTCGTGAATTGGTACTGAGGTATCCAAGAAGTCTCCTGCAAGAACTCCCTCCAGTGAACTCCACTGACGGAGCCTATGATGCTCAAGTTAGTCCAGCGAAATCAAAATCTCAGGGCACAAAGTATGGATCTCATGCGTACCTATATCCTTCACAAATGCTGCTATTTATAGATCTCCCAGACCTACTGACATGTCAGTTGACCTCTATCTCACGTTTGTTCTGTCACATGTTTCCTATTGATAGGGCTACATGTCGTCTGACTTTCTCCACTGTTAGGACTACCTGACACCTAACTTTCTCTACTGCAACGATTAATCGCCGACTAACTTTGTCCACTAACAGGGATAACTGCTAACTATTCCCTAACATTATCCATTGACACAGGCAACTACCGAGACGTCTCTTTGCCTCTCTGTCGACTACTTTAAGTCCGAGGTCTACTCTGCATCTGGCCGAGGCCCATCTGACCGAGGTCTACTCTGCATTTGGCCAAGGTTCATCTCGCCGAGGTTTACTCCACATCTTAGGTTTTCAAGCCCATGGACTTTCCCTGAGGCCTCTTATGCCAAGAACTCCAAATTCCTCCACGTATCAGTACTAATTTGGTACCTACAGTTAGATTACAACATCCAAAAATAAGATCAAATCCAACGGCCATAAATCACAACATGAAGTTGTAGGTCCACCAAAGTGTGAACCATGTACAACATATTTATGGTTCTGTGGGCCCGGTTGTGGGTAACACCTGACATTTTTGGATGTAGGACTTCGAACTATGATCTCTTGGACAGCAAACTTGGCTCCTCTCGTCCTAACTAACACAATTAGTCGAGTAAGACTTGCCTGACCGTATAGATGTTTAGCAAATCCCTAGGTGAACCTAGAAACCCAAAATCAACCCGATCAGTGATTTCTAAGCGTTAGTTGAAGTCATTTTCCTTTGATGATTTTAACCGTAAGAATTTAAGCATTATTTACCATTATTTCTGTACAAAGATCCAAAGGTTTCAAATCACTTTTGGTTTGTAGGTCTACTTACGGATTGGTCAAACATCTATACGGTCAATGTTCTCTAATAAATTGCCACGTGGTTTATACTGTGGGTGGTCAGGTCTTACTCCAATTATTCAATTAGCTCCACATCCGTAGTAGTCATCCAATATCATGGGCCCCGTATCCAGTCCGTCTCATGTGGCCGTGGTCTCCTTTTTCTTCCAAGTTCGTGGGATCCCATACGAGTGATGATCGAGTAAAACTTCTATCACAACCCTCAATACGAGCCACATGGCACATTATTAGAGGGCGCTGACCGTATGGTGTTTGGCCAGTCCCTCAGTGGACCTGCAAATGAAAAATCAGCTCGATTAGTGATTTATAAGCGTTGGATTGAAGTTATTTTCATGGGTTGATTTTAAGTGTAGTAATTTGAGCATTATTTGGGTGCAAAGATCTAAAGGTTGTAAATCACTAATCAGGCTGATTTTTGGTTTGCAGGTCCGCCGAGGGACTAGCTAAACATCCATACAGTCAGCGCCCTCTAATAGTATGCCACATGGCTCATATTATATTATGGGTTGTGATCGGCTTCGGTCACAACATCGTGTGACAGAAGTTTTACTCGTGATAATCACCATCAGCGACCCGAATATCCAACATTCCAGTGCGCTTTCTGACTTACAAAATGTACAGCATGCTCAATTAAAAAGTACAAAATTTCATAAAAGAAAATAAATTTAAACGTATTTGCAAAAACAAAAATAAATTTCTAACATTTGCAAAAAAAAAGTAACTAAACGCCGTTTGAAAGGGTGTTTCTCTGTGACAAAATCAAAGGGCTAACAATTCTACCCAATAATTGTGCCTGCTAAAAAAAGTTGACTAACGTATTTTTAAAGGGCATCTGTACCTGACAGACGACCATAGGCAAAAAACTTGTGTAACAATACGAGCCACGTGGCACACTCCTAGTGGGCGCTGACCGTATGGATGTTTGGCCACTCACCAGGTGGACCTACACACCAAAATAAACTCATCAGTGATTTATAAGTGTTGGATTGAAGTTATTTTCATGGGTTGATTTTAACCGTAGGAATTTGAGCATTATTTGAGTGCAAAGATCCAAAGGTTGTAAATTACTAATTAGGCTGATTTTCGGTTTGCAGGTCCACCTAGGGACTGGCCAAACATCAGTGACATGTGGCTTGTATTGTGACAGAAGTTTTATGCTCTAGGGAAAATGCCTTTTTAAAGGGCGCCTCTTAGCTTCCCCCCCCCTGACATACCCCGTATGACTCGGTCCACAGTCATTTGACCAGTGTTGACCTGAGTTGACCCCCAAAATTTGTATTAAATGACAAAAGTGCCATTTTCTTCAACTTTAGAACAAGGGTTTGGGTTTAGGCCAAAACCCAAACCCCAAATCAAACATGAAAATAGGAGATTAAAAATAAAAATTAAAACCTATATTGATAAATTGGAGATTTTTTTTTTTTTGATGAATTAAGCAAATATTGAGAAGAAAAAACCTCAAATAAATAGATAAAACTATTTTAAAATTGAGAACCCATCTTTCCAAAATTCACATCTCAAAAGTTTAAAATATAAATTGCTTTGTCTTGTTTTTCATTTATGTTAATGAAAATTTTAAAACTAAATTTTATGCTTTTATTTGTTTATTTTTTTATTTTTTTATTATTACCTTAGGTTTTAAATTATTGCCAGAGTGGTGGCCGGCTAGCCATGAGACTCTGGTTGGTTGGTCGTTGGTGATGGACGGCCAATCCTTTGGAATCTCTTGGCTGGCCGTCCACCACAACCATTTGATTTTTGTCCAAACCTTTGTTTCAAGGTTGAAGACAAGGACATTTTTGCCATTTAATAAAAAAATTGGTAGTCAACTCGAGCTGGTCAAATGACAGTAAACCAAGTCATAGGGGCTATGTCAGCTTTTTCAAATATGGGGGTGGGGGGATGTCAGAAATTTATTTTTGTTTTTGCAAATACATTTAACTTTTTTTCAAAAATTTCCGATTAAAAAGTGACACGACGGCACTTACCACAATTTAACGTACGGAACGCTTATGGGATCACCACTTTGGGAGCACGTGATGCCCAAAGAAATAAGTCACGATTGCAACGCGTGGAAAAAAAGGTGCGGTCCCCGATGAACTCATTCGAGTCCAACGAAAAAGGATGTTAGTGGCATCTACGTACTAAAAATTTAATTGGTGAATGGTGATTTTTTTTACAAGTTTATCCATGAATTAATTGTAATATCAAAACTGCCCTTTTGAAATCTCCCAAGTGCTTTTTAAATATATTCACATATCTTATTGGACAAATTGAAATCTTTGTTAAGATTTGAAATTAATTAATAGTACTTCTAAACAAACTTTTGATATCACATAAGTCAAAAGTCAATCCAATAAAACCGATTTTGGCATTGCAATAACCCAGTGCTTATATGTTGCTGTAAGAGCTACATAGAAGCAACTTCCATAGTTTTTGCTTTTCCGAACCAGGTTCTATAGATATTAGGTTTGAATATGATTAGATGATTTTTTTTTAATAGGTAAGCCTATATTTTTTAAAGAAGTCAGTAACTCGGTGAATGCTGGTTTTGAACCCAAGTCTATGGTATCATCACCTACAAACTTTACCAACCGAGCAAGCTGGCTCCTTCGACTAGATGATTTAGTCATTTAAAAATGTTAATAAAATATTAAAGATATATTTTTGTCATTTTAAATGTTTTATAACAGGTTTAGTGGTTATTTATAATTTTTTTTAATGAATTGGGGTATTTCATGATTTTTCTTAAAATTTTACTTAAATTTGAATTTTGACATAGGTAAAATAAAAATGTCTCATAAGTCAAAAGTCAAAAGCTAAAAGCCAAAATTACTTTCAAAATAACTTCTAAACCCACGAAAGCAACTCTTTTTTGACCCAAATTCTACTGCAAAAAACTATTGTTTTACCGCAAAAGCCATCCCGACCAATACCACAATAAGCTGCTTATAGCCACGCACAATGCCAAACGTTAGCCTAACTTTTAGTAAAACGTTTAGAGGCGCGCCAAGCACAACGCCAAACGTAGCCTAATATGTAATTTCTTGTAGAGACACGCAGCCTAACTTCTAGAGAAGTACTTGCCAAAAAGAGAAAATTTTCCCTTCCAACTACCAAGACAAACTTTTTTAGAACAGGGTGAAAATCGTCATTTAGCCAATATTTGAGAGAGAGAGAGAGAAAGGTGGAGGGAGGGAGGGAGAGAGAGACTCGTGGAGCCTTGGTTTCTGTGATGCGTGGAAGCAGAGACAGAAAATGGTGAGATCAAGTTGGAAGCTCTCGATATGGCGGAGCCAGCCTCTAAAAGACCTAATTTCTTCAGAAATCTTACGGTTCTTGTACACATAGATCTCGAAACCGATCCATTTAGATTTTGAGGTAATGATCGGACTTTTTTTTCTCTCTCTCTCTCTCTGAATCTCTCTCCGCTCTGGAGATTGTATGGAATCTCAAACTTCAAACCTACATTGTTTGAGTTACGAGCTTTCTCTGTTTCTGTCGTCTTAATCTGTCCAACTTTAGATTTTCTCGGTTTTTTTTTTCTGCGATTGTTGGTGAATTCGGTGGATTCGTGTTCTAAACCATCGATTAGTTGCCTGCATCAAAGAAATCTGTTCTTCGTCGATCTCTAATGAAAAAACAGTTGATCCTCTTCTTAGTTCTTAATTCTTCTGCATGAGAGTTTCTTCGTGCCTTATTGTAATTTTAATGAGTTTCTGTTTTTGTTTTGTGTGGTGGAGATTTCAACAGTTCATCAGAAATGGTGGAAGTGCCTAAGTTGTTGTATATAGTCGTCGTGGACGACAGAGTGAAGAGAGAGAGGAAAGGGAATAAGTCCTTCCGATACACACGACCAGTGTTGCAGAGCACTCTGCAACTCATGGGATGCAAAGCGCGACATGCGTTCAAGGTGATATTCGAAGCGGTTATTATTTCAGTTCAGACTCTTCAACTTTCTTCCTTCTGGTGGAACGAATAGCAGTTTGGTTAATTTGCTTAAATTATTCTCTCAAACTTTGTAATAAGTCTTGGTTCTGTTCTGTTAATAATTGTAATCCGCGTTTCTGTTATACCTCTGCACGAAGTTCCACACTTGTAGATCTATTGTGCGTGCATGTCCTGTTTTGTGATTAAATTTCTCTGATTTTCCTCTATAAATTTTTGAACTATAATTTCTTTGTTGTTTATTGTCTTCTTGCGAAATGAAATATGTGTAAATCATATTAGTGAAATTACTGAAGCATTAGATGAGCAGAGCAGATTCAATTCTGTCCTATTGGACTCGATTTTTTATCATTGTTTGTAAGATTATCCTTATTTAATTTTTGGGCATGGAAACTGTGGTCATACTCAATCATTGACTGGTGTTGCATGCACATTGTTTTTAATATGACATCAAATAGAAATTAGTAAGATTATTAGGAATGGGTTTATCCATTTGAGATATTGTTTGAATCTTATTTTGTGGGATCCGAGTTGCCCACATTTCCTAGTCTCAATGGTGTCAATACTTGTATATTCACCGTTCCACATAATCTTGGAGAGTCTATCTTGTAACTTTTCTTAATGTCCTCAGTGCACAGTATGTTTTCATGTTTCATTTAGATAAAAAACAGTAGTTTTAAGGTATTAAATGAAATACGAAGTCTACTGAGTATCATCATTTTTCTCTGGCCAGATTAGCCGAAGGGTTTTTGAAGTGATGAGAAGTGAATGCCCAGGTGATGCTTTGCCTTCTTTAGGATTGGAAATTTCAGGATTGAATGTTTCAGGACAAAATTCAGAAGAAAATGGTCAGTACATGGGTGGTTGCACGGGCAAAGGGGTGGTTGGCAACCATTTGGTTTTGGAGGAAGATGAGAGAAGTAACAATAAACCATTTGAATTGTACAAACGGCGTACAACTGTTGTAGTTGGAAGAGAGGCATTCTTGGATGTTGTTTGTGATGCTCTCTCCGTATATAAGTACGTAGGTCCCAATCAGAGGGTTGACTTGGTTTTGGCATGCAGGTATAACATCTTATCTTTTTCTTCTCCTGGAAATGTTTGGGATAGTATTATAGTGTCCACGATAGAATGTCTACGGATTTACATCTAGAATGAGTTGCTTGCTTTTCGTTAAGGGGTTCTTTTTTACTTTTTAGTAATCATCCATAATTCGGAAGTAGCATTTATTTCTCAGCTTGATAATCGTATGGTTGCATTTGATTTTTTTATTTTTTTACCACATTTTATTTGCATTATATCATGTCTAAGTTGTGGGAAAATCGTTTCAGTCCATGCATATGGGGGAAAGAATCACCAAAAATGGCCTAAATAACTACTTTGTAATGTAACAAAGACACGAACACGTGCGTTGGTGTTATACAAAGTGTCAAACACATTGACCCCGACAAACCTGATACGCTGAAATATCTGCAGTATATTATACGCTGAGAGACATTTTTTAAAACACTTTAGTTCATTTTAAGTAATAATATAGAAAAAAATGTATACAGATAAGTTGATATACATTGCAATCATATTAACAATACATTAATAATCGCTGAAAATAAAATATTAGAATACCCAAGATTTGTTTGAAATTTTTTGGCATGTCAGTATGTGCTTGACACATGAGTACGACACGGCATATTTCGGGCATTACTGCTGTTTCTGTTTTGAGGTTATCTACATTGTATGCTACTTACAAAACAGATGGGTGTGGGCTACTTGATGGGGTTGAGTTCGTGTGGCAAGGACACAGCCACTACTGCTAGCATCCCAGATGGACTGAGACCTTGTTCTTTTGTTCTTTTGTATATTTTGTGCTGTCTCTTTGACTTTGAGACTGTAATGACTTACAAAATGTGTCTGTTGAAGAAACACATGAAGGCTTGACCATGAAACTGTAATGACTTCTTTGTACTGTGGTGCTGTTCATTAGGTCGTGGGAGGTGGTATTTTAGATTCTGGATGGAAAGCAATCTAAACACTGGGTGTTTTACTCAACCAAAGATTATATTTTAGACTGGGTTGTTAGGTAATAGATGTTCAGGCTTTTTGGCTATGAAATCCATATGCTGCTCTTTTGCAGATCAGTAGATCATTTCAGATTTAGGATAGAGGGATAAGAATAAGCTTGAAGATTATCTTTGGTGCATAGGAGTCCTTGTGATGTTTTGCACTAGCTTTAAAGTAGTAGAGATTAATTTGACTAGGTTGGTGAACTACACATGACAAGTGCCCCCAGAAAATACTGTGGTGTGCTGCACTAGTGTACAATCTATATGCATTGAAGAGAGCCCTACAGCCTATGTTACTTCATACATTCAGCGTATTTGTTTGTTTTTTTTTTTTTGTAGTCACCATCGTGGGAGGTCCCCACGGATTAGCAGGTGAAACCTGTATGGACCCGGTCAAGCCGGTAAAGGGGATTTCTACTCCTGGCACACTGCTCAAAGGAGGAAATCTACCTGTGTGGGTTTGACCCCACGACCTCTCAAAAGAGGAGGATACACACCAACCATTTGAGAAAATTAACCTCTTCCTTTGTTCACTAAGATAAAAATACACTGGTAGACATATGGGATTAATCATACTTGTATTGAACAGGGCTGAAGCAGCTTGGGTTGGAGCTAGTTCTCAAATAGTCTATGGCTGCTTTGTTTTGAGCATGCAGTCTTCCTAGTCTTCATCATCATCGACATTTGCTGGTTGTCTGATCCAACATTTGTTATCTTGGATTCTTAGTTGCACACCTTCCATGAACAATTATCATGCATACCTTAAATGAATGAATGTATGACATGAATAACTCAAATTTTCCTTACCCCGAAGCTACGGGACACCACAGTTACATCACTTTTAGTTGCGACTCTGAACATATCGTTAATTTACCCAATCCTTGAGTTGAAGTATTACAGGAATCAAAACTATTTAAGGATTGCTGCTTCCATGTATGTCCATTGAACTTCTTTCTTCTTTACTATTAGAATTACATTGCTTGTTACTTACAAAGTATTGGTTTGGTTAATCTGAAAACCGCTCTACTTCCTGATGGGCTTTTGATGTGCCTTTTCGTTTTTCCTCTGAATTTCTCTTTTCTTGTTTTAGAATTCGAGAAAGGAAGGAATCTGTGACTGTGCTGCTATGTGGCACAAGTGGCTGTGGCAAGTCTACTTTGTCCGCATTGTTGGTATTTCCAGCCTCTCTCTCTCTCTCTGCACATGGACATTCTTGTTCTTTCAGAATTTGAATTTAGAGGGTTGATCATGGTCTTTGTTCTTCCCTTGTTTATCTTTTTGCTCAAATTAGCAAATATATTTTGGGTTTTAAAATAACAGGCATGAAACTTAAGCATTAGAAAATGGTTCACAAAGATACACTCTTAAATTCCTCGAAAATTATGACCCGATGAGTGATAGAAGCTTTATCCCTTCTGACAACCCCATAAGTGGTGCTGTATTTATGTTCAGAGATGTACTTGTTTCTTTCCTTACAGACACTCCACCTGGAAATGGTTTGATTCTCCAAACTATCTTCCTTTGAATATTTAAACCTTCCATGTTCCAGATTAACAAGAGCTCTAACATGTTTGGGAAAACCCCATTGTACTCCAAACATCTCCAACATCTCACTCAACAGTTTGGTTGTAAAATCACAATGAATCAAGAGATGGCCGACCAATTCTCCAAAGTCTTTACAAAGAAGCACATGTTAGGCATAATCTTTTTCCTGCTAATAAAGTGATTCACCATTAGGATCTTATCTAGAGAAGCTGTCCACATTAAGAAGCCACTTTTAAAGGGATAAGGTTGTGCCAAATTAATTTGACATGGCCAGCTTATTTAATCCAACTGTTTATCTTTACTTCAATAATCCACTTTCCTGATGCACCAAATGGACAGCTTGTTCACGCCCAAGTCACTCATGGAAAAAAATTACATATGTTCAAGATAGGGAATGTCTATGTGGTATGTACTATGTTTTCATTTTGAGTCTGATTTAATGCCATATAGATTATACACATTTGTTTGTGTACTTCTAACTACTTTAAAGTTGATTCCTATCTGGTACAAGTATTGAGCCTGGACATGTTCTCTCCAGGGTAGCAGGTTGGGCATCACAACTATGATTTCTACCGACTCAATTCGTCACATGATGAGGAGCTTTGTGGATGAAAAGCAAAACCCTTTACTCTGGGCTTCAACTTATCATGCAGGGGAATTCTTGGATCCCGTGGCAGTTGCAGAAGCAAAGGCCAAAAGGAAAGCTAAAAAACTAGCACTTGGAAGACCCGATACCAGACCATCAGATGAGGGTTCTAGTAAAACTGAATTGATTGGTACAAAACAGATGGCCATTGAGGGATTCAAAGCACAAAGTGAGATGGTCATCGACAGTCTTGATCGGCTGATCACTGCATGGGAAGAACGGAAAGAATCAGTAGTTGTTGAAGGCGTTCACTTAAGCCTCAACTTTGTGGTGAGTAAATTATACCACGAATGATATCCCCCTTCTAAGTTTCTTCTTTTCTTTTGGGCCTTGAACAGACAAGGTTCTGTTTTTATGATCTTACCCTTTAAATTGATGAAATGTGTGTTCTTTTGTGTAAGCTGGGATTGAACCTGCCACTTAAATTGATGAAAGTTTCTTATGGGAAAGGATGTTTATGATGACTGGCCACAAATAATTTAAGTCAGCAACTGGTTAATTATCGTGGGAAAAAATATATTATGCATGGTGGGAATAGAGGAATATCAGGAAACTTGGTGCCTATCTAAGATACCAGAATCCACCATCTGATGTGTCCCACCAAGAATCCCCCTTGTTAAATATCAACCTTGTCGAGTCACTGTGACCCCCATTCCATTACATTCTGTTGGATAGTCGGAAGATAAGAACAGAAAAGAAAATCTGGGAACTTTACAGAAAAAAAAATTCTAGAGACCGGTATCAGTTATTATTTTGATCTAGGAGATTCCTTGGTGGAACCTCCCAAATGGTGGACCTCTTGTATGCCTATGGGCATCAAATGTCCTTACATCTGTTGTTGGACAGTAATTACCATCTATAATGCTTAAATTTATCATTGGCGAACTGAATAAAAAGAAAACAAAAATGGTTTGACAACACCTAATGTTACACTACAGTGTTTAATGGTTCCCCAAGAGTGAGCGTGCAAATTTTGGTATCTTCTTACCATAAAAGACTCCTTTCTTACATTAATTCTGCCACTTAAATCTCAAAATCCCTTTCGCTCTGATTTGCCAGATGGGACTTATGAAGAAACATCCCTCAATCATGCCGTTCATGATTTACATCACGAATGAGGACAAGCACTTGGAACGATTTGCGGTTCGTGCGAAGTATATGACACTGGATCCTGCAAAAAACAAATATGTGAAGTATATCCGCAATATCAGAACAATCCAAGAGTATCTCTGCAATCGGGCTGATAAGCATTTGGTCCCCAAAATAAACAATACCAATGTTGACAGGAGTGTGGCAGCCATTCATGCCACAGTCTTCAGCTGCCTACGAAGGCGCGAGGCAGGGGAGCAGCTGTATGACCCCGCCACTAACACAGTTGCATTGGTAGATGAAGAATACAGGAACCAGTGTGCTGCTAACTCACTGAACTCCAAGGGGATGTTCCAACTGATCCAGAGGAAAGGGTCTTGCAGGCGTCTGATGGCTCTTCTCAATACTGATGGTTCTGTTGCAAAGGCTTGGCCTGTTGAGTCAGATGATAATGGGAAGCCCACCTCGGGCCATGGGAGCGAGAAGGGCATAGGGAGTCCAATGTATGGACCGTTGCAGATTGAAAAGGCAGAGCCGGTTAATCTTCAGTTCGGTCACTTTGGGATCAGTGCTTTTCCTTGTGATACTGGTGGCACAAGTCACACCGGAAGTGTTGACGAGTCTAGGGCTGATGGGACTGAGACCGGGAGCAGATATTACTCTTCCTGCTGCAGCTCGCCAAGGATGTCCGATGTACCTGCCAAGGAGGTAGACTCAATACCTGTATTATTGATTCCTACGCCATCTTATTCGTGATGGATGATATTTGGCTTGGTTGACTGTATGTCACAACCACCTTAATAGAGAAAAAAATGATGCGACATGAAGTGGGGTGAGCCAACGCCGTTGATCATGAATCAGCCAATCAGCCAGTTTTGGTCACCTTCATTTGTTACCAACGGTCCATCTTTCCTTCCCAAAATTCTTTTGTTAGATTTTATTATGACTGGGCAGTACTGTTGAGCCTACTCAATCTCTTATTACCATAACCACTGTTTTTCTGGTAGGTTTTTACCCATTTTCTTTTACTTCCAGCTCAAAGAGGACCTATCAGTGTCTGGCAGTGAGGAAGAAGGTGATGATCCACCCGAAGTGGATAGTGATGAGGATCTTAGTGACGTTGGCAAAAAACAAATCCACGAAGAGGTAAGAATCAGTATCAAGGTTGTGACTTTAGTCATGTTAGATCTTTGCTTTACACCAAAGAAGGAAGAAATGTAGCCAGTGGCCTATGAACTTCAGTTTGCCAATCCTGTTTGCCCAGCAAAACGATCAAACTAAAAAATGCAATACTTGTTATATGGTGGATTCTAATCTGACTACCTAGCTAATATTTCAGATGTTAATTTGAAATATTTTGATTTGTATTTTAGAAAGTGTTGATGTAGAAAATGTTTTATGACATTCATTTGCAAAATTCATTTTGGAAAACTTATTCAGGGCATCCATACAGTGCCTTAATACTATTTTCCAGGGCAGATTGAGCCCAATGCGCATGGGTCCTCCACTGTCATTTCCTGGTTATCATCGCGTTCCCAGGTTGAAATCAGAAGGATTCACTTTCATAAAACAATCTCTGTATCTGACTCTTAACTTGGTATTGACTACTCGTTCTATTTACAGATGGAGGGCTCAGTCGATGACGAGTCGACAAAGTCTGATGAGGAGTATGACGATCTGGCGATGCAGGATGGGCAAAAGAATGGATACTGGTCCGATGACGAAGAAGAGCCCAAGAAGGAGCTGGTGCTTATCAACAATGGAGGAAATCTGAGCACAGATAAGTACCAAGAGAATCTCGACCTCTTCCTGAAATCTAGCAACAAGCTCTTGTCTGAGCCATTGTACTCATACTCCACTCTGCTGTTGGAAAA
Source organism: Euptelea pleiosperma (assembly GCA_035048495.1). Lineage (NCBI taxonomy): Eukaryota > Viridiplantae > Streptophyta > Magnoliopsida > Ranunculales > Eupteleaceae > Euptelea > Euptelea pleiosperma. The sequence continues at coordinate 35,496,201 of CM068540.1, read as the reverse complement.
GAACCAGAGGAGCATCCCCGTTGCAGTCAATGTTAGGGTGAGGAAACGTTCGCACAGCATTCCAGCAATGGGGAAGCATGGGTCCCTGCTTAATGGGCCCATCCTTTGGGGAGCACCTCAGAGGTAGCATAAAGGGTCAGCCTACTGAGGTTTTTGTACAGCTTTCAGTTGGGGAGTGTTTAAGCAATTTAGTTAGCTTTCTCTTTTCATTTTGTTTTCTGTGTTTTCACTTGTCTATATAATAAACATGCGTGGTATGGTATTTTGATTGAGACTTGCCTCTCTCAATTTAGTATTTTGCAGGACCTATGCATCCTAACTAAAAAAAATTTGCTCCAGGCGTCCGGGCTGCATCTAAAACCAACACGTGGTATACTCTTAGGAAACCATTGACCGTATGGATGTTTGGCCCATCCTTAGGTAGACACCTTCAGACCAAAAATCAGTGTGATTAGTGATTTCTAATCTTTGGATCTGAGTATCCAAAAATAATGCTTGATTCCACGGTTAAAAATAAACCCCATGAAAAAAGATTCCAATCCAATGGTTAGAAATCATAATCAGGCTGAATTTTGGTCTGTAGGTTCACCTAGGCATGATTCAAGCATGTCACGTGGCTCATACTGTGGTCCATCATCAAACCGGGGTGTTTGGTCACACGTGGGGGGTATCGTATCATTATATCAAACGCATTTGTCAGATACACGAGGGAGTACGAATCACTGGAAGACACTTCTAAAGCTACTTCTCAGCGCAGAGATTCTGCAATGGTCGAATCCTCTAGGACAAACCAGAGCTAGGGACTAGGAGTACTAAGTTTCAGCTTCCACGCGCATCACAAATTTACACAGATTCAGGCAGCACGGCATGGTGAAGGCACATAACTTGTAAGAACTATATGCAAACAAATATTGGAAGGTGCACCATGGATCAAAATTCACTTGGTTACATCGTTTAGTAGCCAGATCAGGGTTCAGGGACGCACCGACTGAAATGATTGACAGTTCATGCATCAAGGGAACTACTTGTAGGCCTAAAATTCTCTTTTAGGTTCCATGAGAATAGTGATCCGTATATTATGATCTTCCATAATTATCCCAAGGATCTCGCCTACTATTAGGGCTGTCAATGGATAGTTGATTATTCAAATTCGTATTTGAAAAATTAGATTTTCTTCAAAAATTTTGGATATTGGTATATCCGATCCGATATATAATTTAATAGTTATATTTAAATTTTAATAATTATATTATATTTATTAATATAAATATAATAATTTATTATATATCTGATTTTTGAATCAGTTATCCAATAAATTAATTGCATTCGAATTCGAATATTGATTTAGAATATCCGTTGGATATCATTTTTTCGGATATGCATTCGTTCCAAATGGGGAAAAATCTATGATACCGACTTCTGTATCAAGATTTTCATGCAGAAGTCCCTCAATTTGCCACGTAGTAGACTTTTTCAGGCCCACTGCCTCCACGAATGTTTGGCCCACATCTTGGTGGACCTACACACCAAAAATCAGTGTGGTTAGTGATTCCTAGCCATTGGATTTGAGCACTCTTTATTATGGGCTTGGAACCAACTCATAGGCCTGTTCATAAAGCCCATGATGAAAGAGTGCTCAAATCCTACTGCTAGAAATCACCAATCACGCTGATTTTTTATGTGCAGGTTTATCTTAGTGTAGGCCAGACATTCAAGTGGCAAGTGGGCCCGAATGAGTCTATTACATTGCAATTTGAGGGACTTCTGCATCAAGGAACAGCCCTCCGAATAGTATCCGTTGACAACAGCCCTACCTACTATCACCGTGTCTTACCGTAAATAAGACGGCGGCAGCTGACATTTAAGTAGAAAGCACTGGCCCTGGGATACCAGCCAAGAAGGAAAGTTAAATGAATCTATAAAAATAAATCAGCATCTCTCAGTTATACCTCATGGCATTCAAGTCCCAAGAATTTCTCAATATAACATCAAAAAGAAAATATCCCTGAAGGATGTGAAAAATATATATAATTGTAGAGAGAAAAGTTTCCAAGAGTTGCCGACTTCATCCTGACGATTGGCGACATGCACTCTGCTCCTGTTTTTCTTTACAGATCCGTTAACCAGTACACTGATTTTCTATACAGACTATGATACAATTTTTCTCACAGAGGGAGAGCATCCATGGATCACCCCGCCTCTGACCTTGATTTCCTTTGACACACCTAAATATAGCCGTCCTCATAGACAGTCTCTGTCATCATCAAATTACATGTGCACCGAATATACAAGAGGGGGGTTAGACGGGGAGAGAGAGAAGAAGCAAAAATCTTATTCCAGCAGGCCTACCATTTATTATTTACAACCATTATAAGCTCGTCCATGCTCTATTTAATGTGCCTACATTACTATTTACTGCCTAAAACAAAGATTCAGGCTCACATCCCGCTAAGACCATAAGCCTCGTTAGCTGTACAAAGGTGACGTTCAATTTTTTTTCCCAACGCAGGACTCCTCAGGATGAGATCCCTATGCGTCTTTCTGCAAACAAGGTGGAACAGAGAGTTACCAGAATAATTATATTCGAAGAGGTAAGTGCACTCCAGAAGTGTTTCAAAAAGGATTTCTCACCTCCAGCGGTGATGAGCTTTTCAACACGGGCAACAATGTGTTTACCATAGGTGTACTTCTTCAGGGCATTCAAGTGGACTTTTATGCGCGAGAGGATCAACTCACGGCTCCGATCGTCACAAGTTTCAAGAACCTTCTGAACGACATAGTTCGCAAATGGATCTTTCATCATCGCCTGTCATTTAAATTGCATATATTTTGACTTTGTTGCTTGAAAGTGGTGAAATGGCAAAACAAGTAAGGTTTTCTTTTTAACACATTTACGGCACAATAAGAAAGCTAAGAGGTGATAAGAGAAGTGTCTGCCTGCTTATTTGTTTTTGCATGATCTACACACACATGCAAGCATTTACACAAGCACAAACACAGAAAGACACAGATGACGCTCCCCTAATAAAAAACAAAACAAGTACTCCGCATGTCATTCCCAACATTTAGTAACTTTTACAAGACTGCAATTGAAATGAAAAATTCTGCAAATAAAAGACCGACTTTGGAATTTTACGAAAGTATCACAAACCTGCAAGGGTTCATTCTCATCTGTGGAACCAAGCATCTCATTTACCAAAATTTGGCGTTCTTCAGGACCACCAAAAGTTAGGCACTTCTCGACAACATTGGAAGCAAATTTCTGTTGACTCATCTTCACTATCTGTCCTGCAAGCTTATTGATTATAGCAGATCGTTCATGCGGTTTCCCATGTTGCAGAACATGCTAGAATAAACCAAGCAACAACACAGACATCAGGAAGACAGGAAAAAATATAACGGTAGAGTGAAAATCGCAACAGAAAAAACAAGTAATGCCACTCAATAGGGAAATCCTAGCATGTAATCATGAAGAAAGTCCTTGCAAGTTTAAAAAATTAAAAAGGAAGGGGTGATTCCTTAAAAACCGGTGGAACGATTTCATCAAAATCCCTATCCGATCGCAGAACCCTTGCCCGTCCTGCATTAGGATGTTATGGCGTACTGGTATTGTATACGAGTGACACAACCACAAAAAAATGTCTAATAAAACGATTGTGTACCTGAACAACATAATTTCCATATTGGTCTTGTGCCAGAGTACAAACGGATTGCAGGATTTCTTCCATGATAATGAGTTGTGTATTCACATCATCACAGTGCTCCAGGACCCTCTGCTAGCATCAAGAGAAGGTATTCAGGTGAAGCCACAGAAAGACCCACTAATAAAAAAGCAAACAGAAGTAGATTTCACCTGAATGACACGGCAGCCATATGGGTGTGTGGAGAGTGCCACAACTTGCCCGTAAAAGGCCGAGATAATAAACTGAATCCGATCTTGAGGGACACATTCAATACACTTCTGGATAACATGGTTACCATTCTGATCACGGACACATTTCATGACTGAACCATCAAGCTCAGCCACCATCTGAGTCTGCTGATCCACATCAACCACCTCCAAAGCCTGTATAAATGATTGCAAATAAAAACTCCACCCATGACGAATAAACAGCAAAACAAAAGATACAAATGCCTAAAATCATCTCAAAACAGATCCATATGCAAACTGCAAATACCAAAACTTTGAAGAGCAATATGACCTTGCACCAAGTAAAGATGCAGTTTCTGCAATTCTTTAATGTCACATTCAACACTAGGTACAATGAAAGATGTATCAAACAGTGTTTTTAAAAGGTTTGAAGCTTATGCCTTAAGGCTTGCCTAGAGGGAGGCTTTCAAAAAAATGCTCCGAGGCTTATTAAAAAGGCGAGAAATACTCATGAAGCACATGCCTCGTCCACTGAAGCTTGTGAAAAGTACACATCACACCTTTTTTGATGTCTCGTGTCAAAGGGGTGTGCCTCGCGTGCATATACTAATGGTGGTAATTTTAGATTGCCATACCTTGAAATTTTAATTTAATTTCTTGTTGTCTCACTTCCCCTAACCTTTAATTTAATAATAATAATAAGTTATTCTAGGTTAAGTAACAACAACAAAACATCTATTTCCCTCATATAAAATAGATTTTTTTCTTAATAAGTTTTTCTCAATTTCTCTTTTTCATTGAATTTATCTCTTTATTTTATTTGAGTATTCATTTAAACGTGACGTGCATGCCTCATGCCTCATGGCTTATGCCCCATGCTTTAGGCCATTAAAGCACCTTGACTCACGAGTCATGAAGTGTCTAACATAGGTGACATATAAACCATCAAATGCAGTATTAGAAATCACAAAGTTAAACAAACAGGAAAATCAGGGCATATAACCATTTATGATACAGAACCAAACACCTCATTTTACAGGATGATCAAACCAGAATTACTCGTACGATCCAGTGAATGTGCTCTTAACTCTGCGTGCTCTTGACACTGCTGAATTAATTCAAATTTTTATGCATATGTTACCCATGTAGGGCATTGTGCAGCACATGCAGTGAAAACTTTTTGAGCCATTTTAACTATTTTGCATTGCTCTGAGTCAGACACAGGCGCTGCACGGATTACATATCCATTTATTGTAGCATTTAAACATTGAATAATACAAACTCAACATTATTCCAAGTCGAAGATCATCTGAGTCAAGTTCTTGGAGTGTTGCCACCATGGCATAGATGGTGTTATTAAATTTTGTCATTCTTTGCTGACGGATTTGAAGCTAAAGTACTAAACAACTTTATGAAGTATGTGAGCAACTGTTATGACCTTAAAGTAGATTCTGTCTTTCAAGCTACAGATTCCATCATTCATCTGCCTTTTCTAAATCTTCTCCCTATATTTGTCAACCACGTTTTGCAAATCCATTTTTCATTGTTCTCAGAAATTTCTCATCAGGAGAGAAAAGCTGCAGTGAAGAGTGTTTTTTCCTTCTTTTCTGATCAATAATGTGAGATTGTATTAAGTTTAGAATGGATAAAATGTACAGATTTATCAGAGGGAAACCACAACAACTCTACAAAAAAGCAAGAATGAATAGTCTAGGTTTTTCTTTATTTTTTACTCCAGAAAGTGAACAAGCCTTTTCTTTTTGTTTCTTTGTCTTGTTTGTCTCATCTACCCCCCTCAATTTTTAGTCTTTCAGAAAGAAATTTGCAAGTAGAAGATATCACAGTCTAGAATTTCATCATATCCCTGAATGTGTCATTAGTTCTCTAACATTTGACACAGAAGTGACAAATGGGATAGCCAAAAAATCTCAGATTTAAGTCACTTGACCGGAAGGCACTTGATAGGCTAGTTATCTATAACCGCAAGGTAATATATCAATATAATGTAAACATCAAGCAAATCAAAGATGTGAAGCACAATCGAAGTAAGGCACATCCTGGAAACAATTGAAAAATTAGAAGCAGAAAACGATCCAAAGCTCAAGAAAGCACCTTCTGAATCACTCTGCAACCATACATTTGAAGACTGAGAGGCAGAACATGACCAGTAAGCTGGCTGGCCAACTCCTTTCTTTGACTTTCTGTGCCATGCTCAAAAAACTGCCAGTTCAAGTAAAAGTATGTAAGGATAAGGTCATAATGTTTGGATAGCACACTTGCTGAGTTTAGTGAATGGTGACGTATGTACTTTCTGTATGACATAATTTCCGAAGACATCGGTCATCAAGGTACGAGCATGAGGAATGATCTGTGGAAAAATCTTGTTCTTTTCTTCCACTGTGGCAGTTTCTAGTTTCTGCTGAATAAAGCGACTCCCATACTGATCCGCACTGGATTGAAAATAAAGAAATAAAAACGCAGTCCTCTATCCATAATTACAAAAGTAAAAGACCAATGAAGGCACTGGAGAAATACCTGAACTCAACTACATGATCAACAATATCTATAAATTCAAAACTCCTGGTCTTGTTGTTCTTGAACTCTTCTAATATGGATGATGGAAGACTTTCTTCCATATTTCCACCGTTATCCGAGTGCCAAGATCCTATAGATCCTCCTGTCGAACTTCTTATCATAGAGGGTGAACATGGAATTCGTTCATTCTGCCGGATAGGACTTCCAGGTATAACAGAAGGAAGTACAGAACCTGCCATTGGGTTTCCTGGATATGGGATGCCAAGACCAAATGCAGGATTCCCATAGTAACCATGATTTAAGCCACCAGATTTACCTAAAATTGGCATTCCGTACTGTTGTTTCTGTTGCGCAAGTAATGCACCAAGGTATGCTTTCTGAAACCCAAGCATATCTGCATGTGAAGTGCCTATATTATTCATTCCCAAAGAACGGTCACTAAGGATTGCTAAAGCCTGTGCTGCATAATCAGAATTTCTTTGCAAGTACTGTGCATACGGTGGGTCCACAGCTGGCATCCGATAGCCAGACCCCACTTGATTTCCGCTTCTATTCAGACTTTGTCCTTCTAGGTTAGCTGTGAAAGTCGCGCCTGAAAGTAAAACATTATCAGGAAGGTGATGTGAGAGAACTGCAAAAACATTATCAGGAAGAAATAAATGACCTGCATCAAAATGATTGTTCTTCGCTGAATTCAACCGATGGACAGAATGTCCACTAGGAATATAACCATCAAACTCTATATTCGGCACTGCATTCTGATAGTAAACACTAGATCCTTCTAAACTTGCAGAACCTGCAGAAGGTACTTTTGCATACAGATTAGCAGAAGAAGATGTTCTATTTGGCAAGTTCATTTGCCCATCAAAACTCATCTTAGGAACATTAAGATCTGCACTTCCATTCTTCTTTGCCAGCTCTTTGTAGATAGTAGGAATATTTAGTGTTTCGGCTTCAGATTTGTCAATTAGATGCTGCTGTAGAATCTGATCATGACCATTTGGCATATCAAACAGAAAATTAGGCTGATCATCAAATTCCTGTTGGAGCTGGGACTGTATATGACTATCTCCATCTATAAGTCTATTTTTTGACAGGCTTAAGCCAGATAAAGTAGCTGCAATATCAGCACGATCAGCCATGCTACCGGGACGACTATTAAAAGCATTTGAACCAACAATATTCTTCTTATCAGTAGCACTAATTCTTCCTCCCACAGGAGGGAGAGAGGGACCAGGAGACCTCCCAACCAGCTGAGTTTCAGGGGTTGTACTTCTTGACAAAGATAAGCCCACACTTGATGCAAAAGAATGAGAAACAGATGAACCATGGCCCTGAACCCTAACCAGACCAGGGGCAGTTGATCCAGAATGTAAGCCATGTACAGATTCCATCCCATCGTGCATCAGTTGAGGATCAGAGACAACCCTTGGATCCAAAACATCATCAAGAGCATTACGGCTCCCTGGGCGTGAAAGATGACCAGATATGGAAGTAGGTTGGTGACATCCTTCCTGCAACCGAAACCAAGTTCATATCAGCAAACAGGATGTTTATAGAAGAGAGAAACATTAAATAACTGCCAAGGAACTTTCTAATATGGTCTTGTTGACATAGGCAACCAAAAAATGTATCGCATACATCACCATGTTCAAACAATGAGGATTATGGGATTCGTGGTCTTTAAACCTCCAAGACATCTTAATTAAGTGGCTTGTGCAACCAAATGGTGTCACACATTTCCAGAGAAGAATATATATACCAAGAACCAATACCCAGATGAGCAGAACTGCTAAGCAGACTGGATATACCATGCAGTCATACCAACAAAAAGAGAAAGAAAATTGATGCATGATCCAAACTAGTAACTAACTAGAAAGGGAAGAATTCCTAAATACATGGAATGAGGAAGCGGATTCAAAGGCTGTCAGCGAATAGGAAGCATAAAAAAAATGGTTGGCAATCTAGCCATTTGAGCGGGCAATTCACACAATTGAAAAATGATTTGGGGGAGTGAGATTTAAGCTTTAGCACCTTAAATAAGAAGTGAAGACCAAGTTCTTCTTCACCACAGCTGTCTAAGAGCAAAGATCTAACAGGCCAACTAAAAAGCTTTATTTACAAACTCCAACATGCAGGGAGTATGCTTCAAGTGCTAAACTGGTACGTACTTTTTAAATTTAAATTAATTTTTTCATGGTAAGTCGTTAAACTCATCAGAATCTAGCATTGAGTGCTACACTGCGATCATTTTTCGTGGTTCTTGTTTTAGTGCTAGTCCATTTAGAGCCAAAGCTATTATTAAGTTATATGCAGTTCTTCTGTTTTCATATTTATTTGAGTCCCAAGTATGGGTGAATAGTGATGTATATTCCAAATTCTCCATTACCTTAAGAAAGAACATGACTTAAAACAATGAAGTAAGATGCCAGCTAATAAAAATGGTTCACAAAACCAATGAGCCATCTCCATCTCAATAACGAACTAGTCTGATCTTCATGATATTTTGCAATAAGCCTCATTTAGCAGGCCGAAGAAAAAAGAATAAAATGATGTAATGGTAAAACCAATCATGGACAACTTAGAAATTTATTCTTAAAAATTGTCTAAAAAGTGGAAGCACGGCAAGTTGTTAAGAAATTGAGGAAGCAATCAAAGCATTCGAACCAAAACTATTGTCCATCATAAGCAACTAACTGTGATGTTTCCTCCTTGTATATACCGTCAAATTTACTTATGCAATGAACTATAATGCAAATGATGCAAGGCCATATTCACCCGCCGTCAATTAAACAGTGAGCAACATGAAGAAATGAAAGTCAACACCCTCCCCCAACCCAATGCAAATAATAATAAAAGAAGAAATCACTAGAGGCCAATTTAAGAAAGATATCGCAAACAGATGTCATAAAAAAGCTTAAAAAATATCCTAATACTTGATGTTAAAAACAGGACAAACATTCAACGTCTAAAATCCAAACTGCAAGAATATAATTACATCCAAGAATGTGTATTTCAGAATTCACAGAGAACCTGGAGCATGTCGGCAAGGCTCTTGCTCCTCGCACCCAGACCCATGCCTGTCAATCCAATTAGACCATCAGTGCCCCTCTCCAGCCATTCTGCAGAAGGTTGCCGAGTAAGGTTCCTAGGTGTGACCTTCCTCAGTTCTGTTAAATCTGCCTCCCCGTTTTGTGGCGGAAGACCAGGCTGCAATGAGAACAACGATTTACTGCTGCCATTATCGATCAAATCCTTCTTCCTCCTATCCCCAATTCCCCCAAAAGACGAGGTCCCGGCCTGAAACCTCCGAGCAGCACGCCAATCCTCCTTGGTCAGTAAAGGCGGAGGAAGTCTAGGGTTGAGATTCATATGGGAATAGTAATACGACAGATACGCAGGGTGCGAGCGGATTTCTTCTTCCGACAGAGCTCCATTGATATTGTTGTCGCTACTAATTCCCGGAAAATCGATACCACTTGAATTCCCAAACAGACTGCCCACAGCAGTCAGAGATCCCTCCACTGTCGGAGGAGCGCTGCCACTCCTGTTAATATTCATATCCCTCTCCCGATCGAAATGCCTTTACTATGCTGCTATCGCAACAGCAATTCAAGCTCTTTCCCTAAATTATCCTCTAAACTCCCATTCGATAATCCCATACCGCTCCCAACGGTTCTCCGTAAGTCTAGATCCGACAGCATCTGTAACGGACGCTCCGTGACCATCTCCAAAACCCTAAATTACCAAAAATAAATCAAAATCTACAGAATAAAACTTTTAAATCCCTAATTAACGGACAAAATTTCACACCTTTACAAGGCTTTCCACATCGATTCGATCTGCAAAAACGAGATTACACAAACAATCCGTTTGAAACTTTTATGACAAATGCGAAATCGGTAAATGTGCAAAACCGAATTCAGTCGAATGCCTCTAATTCTTCGCTTTCAGATCGAAAATTACAGAGTTCAGAAAGCGGTAAAATGGGTTTCGGATTCTTCGACTAACGATACCGATTTGAACGTTGAAAAGCTTAAAGAACGAGTCTCTATTCCGGTAAAACCAAACATTTAAGCGATTAAACGCCTATAGATAATCGAAGATAGCCATATCTCGGAATAATCTACCGTTATTTAGAACAATTTCAGGTCGAGATTTTGGGGAGCGCGGAAGGGGGAAGAGATTGCTGAGAACGTGAGATTTTTGAAACGGTGGCGTTAGAAGGAAAGAGAGAGAGAAACAAACTAACTGCTGGGACGCGTCGACGATAAGCACAAAGACAACGATTCTTAGACGTCTGATCGTAAACGAACGGGCGTAGATCTATGATGGATTTACGTGCATGATTGTTACGGCGAAGTTCTAGAATTTTACGTATATGGTACGTATATAGTATATACTTGTTAAAGCGTTTAGGATTATTTGTAACCGTCACATGAGGAAAAATTTAAGACGTAGGATTCCCAATGCAGTTGATGCAGAACACTAGAACAGTCTCGTGGCCCTACATAGCTCATTGTTTTGGGCCCACCAACCGCATGGATGTTTAACCCATCCATTAGTGGATATACCCACTAAAAATCAGCATGATTGGTAATTTATAACCGTAGTATTTAGTACTAAAAAAATGATTGAATCCAATGGCTAAAATAAATCCTAAGAAGTAGTAAAATCTATGGATATAAATACCCTATCAAGTTGAATTTTAGTATGTATTTCCACCAAATGAGTGGGCTAAACTAAATATCCATTCGGTTAGTGGGCCCAAAACATGCATAATCTAGGGCTACTGGAGTCATCTGCGTCTAAAATATTTCCGTCGCGTGATGGACGTGAATGTTAGTGGGAGTTGATAGGCCCCACCAAGTAGATACGCATAAAACTGATTCTATCGATTGCTTTGCTGGTTGTCCGAGAGAATATAATAGATCGGGTTGTTATAATCATCTGATCATATGCGTTTTGGCGTATGAGATCTCCAAAGTGGGGTCACTGATTGATGAGAGTCGTGACTCATGAGACTATCAACCCAGCTTATGCACGTTAGATTTGCTATTAATACATGCATGGATGATGGAAAAAATCAACGGTCTGGATCAGGGGAGGCATCGTCATCAGGACGACAGCAAGACTGGTCTTAATTTTCGACACGTACAAGTTGCAGTTTAAACGTCAGAGTCGAGTTCTAGTCCCCATTGAAGAACCAGGTACTACTACTACTACAGGCATCAACGTCTCTCATCCCATCAATGCACGTGCCCATCAATTCAGTCTGTCTAACACTCTAACGTGCTAGATTAACCCGATTTACCGGTATATCCGAAACCCGATTATCTATGTCCGGGTATGAGAGAGTTGCTAGACCCGATTTATTTACCCCGTTAGGCCGTTAAGCCGTTAAGGTACACACTTGTACAGTTTTCGTCAAGGTTAAAGAGGCCATTATAACGGTATAACGGACTGGGGATGTTACCATTTTTATCCGGTAAAACGAATTGTAATGGACAGGCAAAAATGGAAAATAACAGAAAATTAGCGTTGAAATTTCAGAAAATAATGAAAAGAACGGTGTTTTTTTCACAAATTTTTCAGAAAATAACGGCCATTATTTTCTAAGCATCAAAACGGTCAATAATGTAATGTGCTTTGGGCGTTACCATTTTAATGGCCGTTATTTTTGTTATTTTTCATAGACCCCAATAATTTGATTGGGTAATTCAAATAGTAATTGGGTAATGTCTGGATATACTGGTACCCGGGGCCATCTCGATACAAGTTGAGGCCTAAGGCGAAGACTCTATACCTTTTATATTAAATATATTATATTACTAAAAAAAATTGAACTCTATTATTATAAATATTTATATAAAAACTATACATGATAATCGAAAACTACGGAAAAAAATTAGATGCAATGGACCCCATTGTAGTCGATGCAGAGGATTCTCGTGACCCAACGTACATAGATCATTTTTTGGGCCCAATGACTGTATGTTCAGCCCAGCTATTGGTGGATAAAAACACTAAAAATCAGTTTGATTGATGATTTCTAACCATTGAATTTACTACCCAAAAAACATGCTTGAATCTCCAATCTCCAATCTGAAGGGAGGTATTTTGGTCATTTGTGGGTGCCCAGCCGAATGATGTGGGTGCCCGTAGAGCGACCCATAATCTTTTCCTCTTTTGAATTTTTTTTTTTTAGACGGGATATTCGCACCCGTGTTTTCGCTTATCAAACCACATAACAAATAAAATTACCCCTTGTTTTCCGCTCACTAAACCCACCCCAAAAACATTAAAAAATAGAGAAGAAGAAGAGGAGGAGGATGCCGCCACCGCAGTAGGTACGTAGGCAGTCCAAAACAAGACAGAGAGAAAGAGGGAGAGAGAGGGAGGTGAGCGGCGTCTTCCTCTTCCTCTTCCTCTTCTTCTTCTTCTTCTTCTTCTTCTTTGTTTTTTTTATTTATGGGAGATGGATGGGTGTGAAGAGTTAGGGGTTAATCTTTGGTGGGTTTAGCGAGTGAGTGGGTTTTCTGAGTGAAAACGCGGGTGTGAACTGTGAAGGGGCCTTTGGCAACCACTTAATTAATGGCCTTAAGGTAGAGCCGGACCTGCTGGTACCCGACTTGTTCTGTTTTTATCCTAGGCTGCTGGCATGTTGCCCAACTTGTTAACACGGTAACAACGTAACACCCCTGATCCAGACAAAATACGGTTATTTCCCCGACAAAAACAAGATATAAGTTGGATTTGAGAATAAAAATAGAAATAAATTGTCGTGACTAGTGGGTGGCGAATACAAAAGACCATAAAGGAGGAGGGGTAGGTCTTAAATAGTTATGAGGGGTTATTTTGGGGATTTAATATCGTTACATGTGTAACAGGTGGGTGGGTCGTCTCATAATGAAGCCAAGTAATTATTTAAGGGCGTGTTTTTTTATTGCACATAAAATTTTCCTGGTGGGTTTTCTTGGAAACCAATCACCTATGTGGAACAGAAGTGAATTCCAGGCTTGGATGGGAAAATCTCGTTTTCTCGGGAAAACTTTTCCCATTTAAAATGGCTATCAGATAAGAGAAAAATGAATTTTTCCCAAGAAGAAAATGCGTTTTTTCCCACTGAAAAGTTGGCAATCAAACACGTCTAAGGAAAAATGATTTTTCTAGCGAGCTTCATAGAAATTAGGATATTTGTGGCCCCTTCAACTTTTAAAATCCACGTAAATAATTGTTTTTTATTGTGAGCAATTTTCATGGGTGATTTTTAGCTGTGCAAGAGCAAAACGAAACAGGGTTGGGCCAATAGCTCAATTGCTTGATCTTCTGTACCACAAGTTCACAACCACGAGATCGTGATGGGATGGTCTGATTTGTGGGTTAGGATAGGATAGTCTGATTGTGATGCATTTTTGGTTATGGATGATCAAACGGTATGGATTGATTAATGACATAGCATCAATGATACAGGACACAAAAATATTTGCCCTTGTATGCTAGCGCCAACACGGTTGAAGTTTAACACGACTTTATAGAGAAGCGTTCTTTATCATATTACCGTTTGTCAAATGTTGTTCTCTGTAGAATCTTGTATTATTGTTTGACAAAACCAACCGTGAGTTTCTAGATTCTGTCAAAATATCAAGAATACCCTTAAAAGTCATAAGGGTTTTGAAAGTTATTTTGTAATATCAAAGAAAGAGCAGAGACTAAAAGGTCAAAACATTAAACCCGTTTAGATGGTGATACGCTTCCTGCAAAAGTGCAGAAGCATTTTTTTAAAAAACACAAATCTGAGGTGTTTCTAGCATTTTTAAATGACAGATCTGAATTCTACTCTACACTTCCCGTCGAACACTTCCCATACCATATTTTTACCGCATTCTGAATTGCTAACTATGGTATAGATAGCAATTTGGGTTCTCTAAGCATTGACATCATCTTCCAACTCCTAACACAGGGCCCCATTTGCAATGGACCTCAGCGGCTCCGATTCCATGTGAAATAGTGTAAGAAGAAACATTCAGTACACCGTGAAGCACTTTAAAAAAGTACCATATTTTTACCGCATTCCGAATTGCTAACTATGGTATAGATAGCAATTTGGGTTCTCTAAGCATTGACATCATCTTCCAACTCCTAACACAGGCCCCATTTGCAATGGACCTCAGCGGCTCTGATTCCATGTGAAATAGTGTAAGAAGAAACATTCAGTACACCGTGAAGCACTTTAAAAAAGTACCATATTTTTACCGCATTCCGAATTGCTAACTATGGTATAGATAGCAATTTGGGTTCTCTAAGCATTGACATCATCTTCCAACTCCTAACACAGGACCCCATTAGCAATGGACCTCAGCGGCTCCGATTCCATGTGAAATAGTGTAAGAAGAAACATTCAGTACACCGTGAAGCACTTTAAAAAAGTAAACCGTGTTTCCCAGCATGTTACGAGCCTTCCAAGCGATGTAACGCTTGTTGGATGATGGGCCACTACCCGAAGCGTTATCAATCAGATGGCTAAGATCATTCAAGGGAAGCCAAATCTCGTGCAGGTGCTTAAAGAGGCGAGACAATTTCCCAAAAAGAAAATTTGCTTTATTGGCTTCTCTATAATGTAAGAATACAAAATCTCATAAAATAAAAAATAATAACGCAGAATAAAATAAAAATAAAAAAAATAGAGAAATTAATGCGCATCTCCAACCAACTTCTTCAAAAAAGCATCTTCTTCAAATTTGATGTTGGAGGTGCCCTCTGAAAATGTTAAGTCCAATCAACCCCGCTTCACAAAGCCTGTCTCCTTCAAAATGTTTTTTTTTTCTTCAAAAGGACACGAAAGGTATTTAAAAATAAGTTGGAGAGTTCTTTTGAAAATTTCTAAAAACAATAACGTTATTTAAAAAATGTTGAATGTAAGGAAAATGACAAAAATGAAAATTAAGAGTGAAAAGTAGCCCCTCTATAATTGATGTCAAGAATAGAGAGATAGAGGGGGCCTTCAAATTTGATGTTGGATATAGAGACCGGTCGGAGTTGGATTTTGCAGAAGCACCATCAAATATAGAGACCGGTTGGAAATGCTCTAAGCCTCCTCGTCCCATGTACCAACTGCATAGTGTCCAGCTTTCCTCCCCTGCAAACAAAACCACATTGTTAGTTATGAAATCAAGGCACCATGGCAGGTGGACCCAAACCATCCAACCGGTGGCCCACTTCTACAAACTAACCACAGCCCATAAAACCCGATTCAATGGGCCTAACCATAAGCGGTTTCCTTTTTCTGACCCGTCAACTGGATCAAATTTTTAAGCTATGACATCACCTAGGTAAGGCTCTCAATTGGAATTTAACTGCTGCATGATAGTTGGTTGAAGAAGAATGGATGTTTATAATAAATAGTTCTCTTCTACCTGAGATAGCATGCGCTTCTCGTTCAACAATTGACTCCTCGCCTTGTTCAAGACGGAGTTTGGCGACTTGTACAGTCTCTGTAAAGAGGGTAAAAAGCAAAGATAAGTACCACCAGTCATGTAGCAAACATAAGGAGAGACCAGCTAAAATCCGCAAAAAGATGGCATATTTAAAACGAGTATCTAACAAAAACACGATTGATCCATCAAAACAAAAGGTTTTAAGCCGTGCATTAAATACAAGAGGATACACGTCGTTTTGGTAGGTCTCGCTCTCCTTACGTACCCAAGGTCGAAGACCCATAATGAACCATTCAATCAGTGGCTCCATTTTGATGGGCTATAGCCCAACAATCATACCAATAGGATGGGTTGATGCATCGGTAGACCATATTACTATAAGGTGAAGAAAAAACTTAATACCTTAGATGTTTTGTCAGTAAGTACTTCCCCAAGAAGCAAACAGCACATGACATAGTTTGCTGACTCAAATTACCAATTGAAGATGTGATCATGTGCATAAAGCTAGTCACAAGACTCACCACCCATCTACCACACTATTAAAGAGCCAATATCAAGAGTCAAGACTCCATACTTGCACTATCACAGTGCAACCTAGTCAAGCACAAGGTGGCAAAGGTGTGAATTATGAAGTAATAGCTTTTGTTGATCGTGCAGGATATCCAATTCGTTATAAAAAAAAATTAAGTTGGTCGGAGAGAACATGGTGTTACATCAAAAGCTTAGTCAGAGGATGGAATGCAAGTGGCAGTAAAAGCAGCAACATGAGCAGAAAAATGAAAAAAGTCGTAAGCTCCATAGGTGGAAGTGCTGACAGTGGTAGCAGAATTTGGTACTTTACAAAGTGAGAAACTACATGTCTCTTGATCCAAGCCAAGGTTATGGAGTCGTTATGCCACAACATATATGGATCTCACATTTCCTTGAACAATCTTCCATCTTCCAGCAGAAGATGGAAGATGAAATATACAGAATTAAATAATCATTTTACGAGAGTTCAAGAGAGAGAATCCAAGGTTATGGAGTTGTTACGCTACAATTAAAATAACAGCTAAAATCACTTAGAATGTTTACATAAGAAGGGTGTGTTCACATTACATAGATCCTACTTTGTATATTGACATCAAATAATGCATGCAATTACACACAAACTAGGAACAATAAAAACATTTTTTTTGATAAGTAACAATAAAAACATTATCAGCGAGCACTAACATTATCCAGGTAAGTTTCAGGTATGGGTAGTTGTTAATTGGGTTGATAATATTAATTACAGCGACTTAATTATCACACATTGAAGTGGACCGTTTTATACATACAACTGAAAGAGGAGTTTTTTCTTTAGCAGCATCATCTTTGGAACAGACACATGTCTCAAATTCCTCATTTCCACAATCATGATCTGAGAAGTGGGTGGAACTACGGATTTTAGGCAGGTAAGTGGTGACAAAGTAGACGTGTCTGCAGAGGCACCAGGTGGTGACTGGTGAGCAAAGCTAAGGCTAAGCATCAAGTAGTGTCTATTTATGAAAAACTTATGTTTAAAGATTAAAGTATAAACACAAGGTTTTCTTAGAAAAAAGGAAAATGATATAGACAAATAAATAAAGTTTCTGAGCCTAAAACAGTGCAATATCAAGAAAGAGTTGAAACTTGCAATCAAGGACTGATATGGATTACTCACACAGAACAATGACATAAAATACTAAAGTGATCTGCCTGGAATTGAAATACAAGTTTCTCAATTAAAATGGGATCACTGATAACCATGATCTTTAAATTTGGAACAAGGCAGGGAAAACAAAATAGCAAAGACCACAAATATATTTAACCTAATAAAAATCCAGAACATGTTATTTATAGCAGTCGGGAGCTTTGTACCTTAAAACCGATGGCTTCACGTCTGACTTCAGGTAGAAAGTAAGAACGAGTAACCTATAAAATAAAAGAAATATTAGAAACTGTTCTTCACAATCAATAAATCTTAAGAAAATGAAAATAGACCGTGATTTTCTCAATAAATCTTAACAGACACTTGTGGAAAAAGGAGAAAGATTCTAGAGAGGAAACCACAAAAAATAAATAAGTGAAAGAAAAGGTAGAACATGTACCATCGTCTATCGATGAAAAACAAAAGTTACAAAAAAAAAATCCAAATCAAAGAAAGAAAGCATGCTCCAATTCTAAATGATAAATTAAAGAGGAAAATGTAAAGAGGGCAAAATTGATTATAAAAAGAGGTGAAGTAATAGAACTGGTCATAGGCTGGCTTCGTGTTTTCCAGCAGTATAAGGTTCATTATGCAAGCACATAATTTAAAGCTCTATCATTTCATTGTTACCTGGGGCCATAATGGAGCTCCACTTTTTTGAACTCCTTTTAATTTTTTAGTTCGGAGCACATCAATGGACTTCTTTAGTTAAAAGGTTATTCGTCTGTTGTAATTTGAACACACACAGGAAAAGGCACAAAGGTACCAAAGAAGATAGCATTAGTGCCTTTGTTTTCCTTTTATGATTTGAGACATACACTGGAGCATATTATGCAATACCCGCCTTTGTGTGTCCATTATCTCATTGTTATGAGTAATGACTTATGAGATGGAAAGAAATGGGATTGGAGTCTTCCCTAGAGAAGTCAAATTATGTATTATGCACAATACATAATTGTACAAAAGTACACTTATCCAATAATAGACATGACGGTGAACAGAATAATCTGGAGACATCAACTAGGAACAAAATCTTCAAAGTGTGTTGCCACAATTAGTTGAGTTGCATGACACTGACAGTTGCATATACGTTGCAGTAACCAGAGCAATTTTTTACATGCATTCTGGTAACTCCTTGCTTAGTGATTTTGTATATATGATTGATAGCAACTTGGGGTTAGTTTATTCACATGCTCTTGGATATATTATGGATAACTAACATTAGTTCTATCTGTTGAAGTTAGCATTTGAAAAATGAAGTTCCACACTACAAAACCTAAACTAATTCTCAAGGAAAATTGAGGTGCACATAAATCACGTCTTCCAGTACAAAAAACTGGCAATAAAAGAATTAAATGGTTTTTACAAATGGATCTCAATATAAGAAGGGTCAAAGTTCACTCTGACTTCTATTTAGTAATCTTTTACCAATCGGGTGTGAATCACTCGCTATTCCAAGGTCCAAAATCCAAATTGAAGTAAACATCAGGAAGAATGATTATTCAACAAAAGAAAATCTCAGCCTGGAAAATTTCAGGTGTTGAAGTTTTAACCATGACAAAGGAGAGTGCAGCACAGCAACAAAAGCAAAATGAAAACATCGATGCATAAGTTACTCCAAAGCTAATGCAAAATGTTCCATCTAACTAGAAGAATTTAGTCTTGAGAGAAACCATACGATACTATCAAGAAAGGCACCAAAACCAACCTTTTCACTGCTTGATGAATGTTGTTCATGGTTTGATACAGGTTGTTTTCTCTTTGGCGTGAATTCTAGAAAATCATGAAGTAATTCGTTTTCCTGTTTAAACGAGCACAGAATTCATTCATAAACTATAAATCAACAAATACAAATATATAAGCCACCAATGACAGATAGTAACAATATATCTTGAAGATAATGCAAGACCAAGTTATGGGCAAGAAACGCACCTGCATGTGCTTCACAAACCCACCTGCTAGAAAGCGCTTCAAAAAGTTCACCTATTGAAAACAGAAATTAGAGAAAGATGGAAAAAGTGTGGACCTTCACAGCCCAAGAAATAATAATTACAAGAAAGAAGAAAATACCTGTATCAATTGAGACCAGGTTGATAGGTTTAGTATATCTCCACCGATCTTTATTGAGGTTTTGGGACAATAACCGTCCTGATTCATATGGTTCAAGATCATTATACTGGCCCACGTGCATAATCAGTAAGTATTTATATGGAGAATAAAGCAATACCTCAAGAAATTCCAAAACATCCTGAAACAAGTTCCGCTGGCTGCCAATATCTTTCTTATCTGAACTTCTACCACCTGCTTCCACAGCAAGCTCCGTCGCTTGATTTAGGATTTTTCCCTTTAACCCTTGTACGTTCTCTTCATGAACTGAGCTGTCACTAGAGAACTTCTCTAGAGTTCCAATCTCAAAAATTAGAGCTATTGCTTCACCGGCGGCTATGCTGACAAACTGATCCTCCTTGTCCAGTAGATTTGAGAAGTGAGAAATTGACCTGCATCAGTTTGCAAAACCAGTTAATTTTTTTCTCCAAAACTACACACCAAACAACAGAGCATGTGAATTCAAAACTAAAATTCCACCCACCCTTTCCAATTTTTGGGATTAACATTCCATCCATGTATGGTTGTAAGAAGAAATGACCAAGCAGATATGGCAGCTGTTAATACCGCTGGTGTAGTTTTAGATGCAACTACCTGAGAAGTAAACCAAAACAAAATAAATTTCAATCACCACTATAGAATACATAAGAATACATGACCAAAGAGATGCTTTTCAGTATAAAAGCAAAGGGCAGGCATACATACATTAGAACTTGGGTGAATAAATTGCCACATAATTTGCATTGATCTTTCGGTCTCTCCAGGATCATTTGCCCCCACAAAAGTTACAATTGCCAAACAGTCTAGCATCTACAATAATAAATCCAATTCTTTTAGAAAACAACAGATTGTGCATCAGAGTTATTCCCTAGAATCAGAAAAAAGTGGTTCAAGATCTGCTAACTTTCCAATACGATACATACAGATGATATCTTCAACGTTTCTGATCCAGATTTTAGTGCTTGAGAAAGTTTGGGAATTGAATCTTCAAATATTTCATGTGCCAAACTATTCCTGGAACCAACAGTAATAGCCAACAATCCTACAACCAAAAAACCAAAATGATAGATGTCACAAATTAAGCATGAGGAAGAAACAAAAGTTCTACTTAGAAGGATTAAGGAGTAACCAATGACACGAGAAGCTAGATATATCTCTTTCGAGGATCCCCGTTTGATGGAATTGAGGCACTGATACAGTAAAGTAATACATCTGCAAAACACCATCACAGAAGCCATCACTATATTAGAAAAGTTATTATTTAAACATTTGAGCCGCATGTCTGACTCAGATACATGTCGCGTGATCCATGCCCGACCCTGTGAGCCGTACCTAAACAGACCATGAATAAGATATAAATTGGATCCACACAAATATCATTAAAAACCTCCCTTTGAGTATGTTATCTAGTAAGAATCCGATCAGATCCAAGGCCCAGATCTGAATGCAATCACTCAGCCAAGGATCAAACTTGACCCAGATCTAACTCGAGTCAGATTACTTAGACTCATGCCAACATGTATTACATTGAACTCATTTAAAAGATCCAAACCAACTAGAATGGGTATGGGTATGGTTACGTCAGATGTCGGGTCTGACCTGCTCCATTTCATGCATAGATTAGAATTTCAAAATATATTGGAAAAAGTTGATCGTGGTTTTCCAAGCTTACTATTTCATCAATCCTAACAGACGAGTCCTAGATAAGCATCTAAAAGGTAAGTCCTTTCAAGAGAAGAGCATTTGTGACATGAATATCTCTAAAAGACCTAACATCGACTATCATCACCCTCACGAAAATCTGAAAGAAATGTCCAAAAGCATAGAACTTACTTGTTCGCCACAAATTGATGTTGTAACTTGTTTGTAAATCCATCAATAATTAACGAAAATACCTTCTCTCTTGTAGATCCCTTTATACTAGAAAATCAAAACGAAAATCAAGTTCAGCTAAATGCACCAATTTCATCAGAAGATAGTAATCGGCATTAACATAAAGTTCAATACACTTATCGAAAGAAAAAAAAAGGCTTAGTAAAGTAGATAGTCAACAATAAAGAACATTACAAATTCACAATATACACCAAAAGACTTGTCATTAGATGACACTCATTAATTATCAACATAAAGTTCAATACACCTCACACAAAGAATAACATAAAGTTCAATAAAGTAGATATTCATGATTTTCTAGAATATACACAGAGACTCGCCCATCATCAGAATAAAACAATACAAACATAGTGGGCTCTTTCCTTTAAGTGGATAGAGTTGATAGACCGACTTGTGTACCGATGCTTAGCAGATGGATGTTCTTGGAAAGAAAAAGACTAACTCAAGGTCTTTAAGTATTGAATAGCTTGCAAAGCCTTGCATACACACGGTTCAAAGCTTATTACTTTGGAAATAAGACAAGATGATGGGCATCATAAACGTACAAATGCCAAATTTTGTCAAGAACGAATAATTATATCTGGCGGGTTGAGATAAAATCACAAATGGTCGTGGGGCTCACATGCAGATGAGTTAAGTGAAGACGATGTCCTCATCATGGAGATCATTCTCATAAAAAAATCAGCACTTTCTAAAACTTCTAACCCTATCAGATGTGGAGTTAAAGTTAACGGTTAAAATGGACAATTCAGAATATTTCAACTTGTAATCCATTTTTCATTAGGCTGAAAATGTCGGAATGGGATGATATTTTGTGAGACTAATATCCATGTCGAGAAGAATATCTTAACCAAAAGTTATTACATTTTTTTTTTCGAAAAGTTATCTTCTACCGTAATTTCCAAAAATCAGTCCTTACGACCATTTGTCATTTTATCCCAACCCATATATGGCTAGGAACAATTCCATACCTTAAACAAAAGAAGCAAGGAACCAACAAAAACAACAACCACAGGCTGAAAATCAGATATGGTCTCATTAGGGTAGTCAATGGGACCCTAGACTTGAATACCTAAGCTACCCAAATATCCAACCTGGATTAACCAGGTCAGGTCGGTCTTCAGACATACAAAACTTTGATTCACTGTCCAACCTGAAAACCTGATAGACCCACCTCAATTTTGCCAAGCTTGGGCCAATTTTTAAGACCCAATTAGTATTTAGGGCCAGGTATGTGTTCAACCAACACAGAATGTCATGGTTTTGCAAACACCTCAAAATGTTACAAGCCTTAGAGCATCTCCATCAGCTATGCATCGTCCTTCGCCAGGCCATAATTTGGCGAGAAACCCCTAAATCCGATCTCCACCAGGGTCACTGACCTCCTTGCTATTTTGAGGGGTTAGCAAAAAAAACTCTCCGCAAGCCAATGTTGGCGATATTTTTCATTCGCCATACCACTCTGCCATTTGAAACTTACCATTTTACCCTTTTGCAGCCATCATCCTCTTCGTTCAACAACGGCCTTCTCTTGTCTCATATTTCGTTAGAAACCAGTGGCGGAGACGGTACACTTCCTTCCTATCTTAGGAACGGAGATAAACCAGAGATAAGAAAAACGAAATACCAGAGACAACATAGCTCCAGAACCCTAGTTTCTTAGAGAGGAAAACCAGGTATTGCACTTAGAAATCTCATTTCATCTGTGTTTTTTTTTAGATTTCTGTGAAGAATCCTTGATTTTGGCTTGTCTTCAAAGTTTTGGTTCAACTGATGTTAGTTTGAAGTAATCTCGTGGTTTTTTTCTAGAAAAAAAATGTTTTTATATTGTTTTTTTCGTTCGAACTAGATATGGACTTAGTGTTAGATATTAGTTTTCGATTTAAATTTCAGATGTTTCCTGCAAACAAAATCATGATTTTTCTAGTTCAAGTGATGTTTGACAGTTTTTGTTGGATTTGCCGAGAAATTCTTTTTTTTATTTTTTTAAATTAGAGATGGGTCTTAGTGATGGATATTATTTCCTTTTGTTTTGTTTTGGTTTGGACTGTAATTGAGATTTTTAGGGTGAAGTTCCAAGGATGGTGAGGATAAGGAATGTGGATATATAGAAGCACTAATAAAAAGTGGAAATTACTGGATAGAAGGGAATTGCAGGGATGAAGGGTGGGGGGCATTTTGGTCGGTTACTGGATATTTTAGCTATTTTGAAGAAGCTGATGGAGTTAATACCTTTTTGATAAAGCTCTCACCTCTAAAAGAGGTTGACTGTTAACCAAATACTAAGAGCATCTTCAAGAGCTATCCATCCCTTTTGCCATATTTGGCTAACAATAGACCTTTTTACCGATGGGAGCTTTGACAAAAAGGTATTACCTCCATTTGCTTCTTTAAAATAGCTAAGAAATTTAATAAAATGACCAAAACACCAAAATTTCCAGTAAAATGTAAGAGGCATATTCTCAAAACAGCTGCATCGTCCTTTTTCTTTCTTTTTCTCACCAGAAACAAAACAAGATTCACTCACAAACCCCACAGAGCACTCTCTCCTCTATCTTTCCACCACTCTCTCCACAGTCACACACCTGGAGATTAATTACGCTTTGCTTCCGTCTCTTCCCTTGACATCCCCAAATCTCCCAATCATAACCTTATCTTTCTCTTTCTCTGTGTGTAGATCTCAGGGAAAAATAGGTTTAGGAAGATAAGAAGGTGGTCATGAATGCCAATCTCCCGCATTCTTAAAGGAGAACTCCTCGTCGGAGACTTGTTCAGTCAACACTTTTCCCACACAAATCTCAAGACAACAAAGACAATGGCAAAGATGAAGATGAGTATTGTGGAAGTCAAAGTTGGAGTAAGAGCAAGAATAGGAAGATGGCTTTGTTTCAGATTCGATCGTAGCTCATTGGAAGTGGGTTTTGTTTCAAATTGGTCTTGCTCTTGCGAAAGGGTAAAATGGTAAAGTTTTAAATGGCGGGGTGGTATGGCGAAGGAGGAATTTCGCCAAGATTGGCAAGGTGGAGAGTTCCTTTGGCTAACCCCTCAAAATAGGAGGAGGTTAGCTAAGCTGATGGAGGAAGAATTTGGGGTTTCTCCTCAAACTTTAGCTTGGAGAATGAAGATGGCGACATGTTGGAGATGCTCTAAGATAGCTATGAATAACTGTTGGAGATGCTCTAAGATAGCTATGAATAACTGTTGGAGATGCTCTAAGATAGCTATGAATAACTGTTGGAGATGCTCTTACTAAAGAAGTTGAAGCTCAAAAATACAACTAATGTTTGATGAATCTTTTACGGGATTAATTAACTCAAGTGGGGTAACAATTCCAATAGGATTTATCAAGCACAACAGTATCAATAAGGCTATTAAGCACATTTAGATAATGATTGAATCAATAAAGCTAAGTCCATATGCCTTAGAATAAAAAAGAGAAATACCTCTTCTCAAACAAATTATTTAGACACTTATCCAATGAATTCTTCCCACTGTGGACTTCTTCAGTGTCTGATGCCAGTGTTAAGTCTGACATGGCCATCGAACAATAATTATCTTGATTACCACCTGCATATACATATAAGTAACAACAACTAAGAAGAGCCCAGACTCCAAAATTTAGTCCGAAACAACCTAAAATTTGCTAAAACCGGACAAATATTCAAATAGCCCAACTAAACTGCTGAAACATATTTTGAAATTTTGAAATTTTTCACAAAATTAATGTGAGAGGGAATGAGAGAAGGTCTTGAAGCACAATCGAGGCGAGCTAGGGTTTTGAAGAAACTGTGATTCAGGTTTCACCATCAAACATAAACTCATGGTTTTCAATGAAAGAATTAACCAAAAACCACAAGCAAATTTTCCATTTTTCATAAAATCTAAAACCCTAAATTTTGATGAATCAAGCAGGAAAAAAAACACATACAAAAAAAAAAAAAAATCCCTAATTCAGAATAAAATTAAAACCCTAAGAACTGAAAGAAAACTCACGCTTCCCCATAGCTTATTCTTCCTTGTATTATGACCAAACTTGAAAGTGAAAATTGTGGTTGTTGTTGCTGCAAAGAAGAAAAGATTTAAAGCCATGAAGACTAATGTTGACAGTTTAAATACGAGGAATGGATCGAAATTCCGAGGCAAGTAGAACTGGAAGAGAAGGTTCTGTTTGGGACCGAGGTAATCTGGAAACAGATTTTGAAAGCGAGTTGCTAGTTTTCGCGACTCACTATGAATTCGTTAGAACCAGTGCATTGATCTTGGTACGCAACAAATATTGGCGCCGCTTATCTGCACTAAGCTCGGTGCTCCGCCGCAACGGAAATCACGTGCCGCGTATCCCCTTGACATGACTAAACCTTCGCTGACTGACCACAATATGAGCTACGTGGCACACTCTTAGAGGAGACTGACCGTATGGATGTGTGGTCAATCCCTAGGTGGACCTACAACCCAAAAAATCAGCCTGATTAGATCCTTGTACCATGGTCAATAATGCCCAAATTCCCACGGTTAAAATCAACCCATGAAAACGACTCTAATCCAACGCTTAGAAATCATAGCAGGCCATAATTTTTGTAAAAAAAATAAGAGGTGGGCCAGATCACAGCATAACAACTTACCGGTGGATCGCCCGCGCCCTACTGGAGTGGAGATCACAGAAACGGTTGAAGAAGAAGACGGTGACCGGCTGGAGTGTGGAGACAACCATCTGACCGGAGTGACTCACCAACTGTGGACTGTGGGGATCTACAACGGCAACCGGCCGGAGTAGAGTGTGGATTAGACGACCGGTTGAAGAAAAAAGACGAATAAGGCCGGCTGATTGAAGAAGAAGAAGAAGAAGAACGGCTGGTTGAAGAAGAAACAGTAGAAGAAGAAGAAGAAAGGACCGTTCGCTCTGCGCAGGGGAGACGGGAGAGAGTTTTTTCTTTTTTTAGGATTCTTCTTGTGTTTCGTTGAATTTGAAAGAGTTTGTATTGTAGTCAAAGACTCAAAAAGGTTGTTGTAGAGTTTCTAGGGTCACCTGTGGTTGGACACTTGGGTCGGGCTCCAGTTACCGCCCTAAAATGACAGGCTCCTGTTACGGGACACAATATGAGTCACGTGGCACACTCTTATAGGACTCTGATCGTATGGATGTTTGGCCATTCCCTATGTGGACCTACAAACTAAAAATAAGCCTGATTAGTGATTTCTAGACGTTGGATCTGTGTACCTCAAATACTTCTCAAATTCCACAGTTGAGATCAACCCATGACAATAAGTCCAATCCAACGCCGATAGATCCCTAACCAGGCTTATTTTTGGTTTGTAGGGCCACTTAGGGAATGGCCAAACATCCATACGGTCAGAGTGCGCCACGTGTCTTATATTGTGTCATGTAACCGGAGCCTGTCATTTTAGGGCGGGAATTGAAGCCTGAGCCTTTTTAAAAACAAAACATGCAAAAGAAAGGAGAAACTGCATGTTATGGTCTCCCGGTTTCCTTAAATACACGCGTTACGCTTTTATTGGTATTAGACACTTTTATGTCCACTATCGTTCGACACCGAGAAATCTAGTCTGCATCACGTTTACATACTTTAATACATTGTATATCCACTGTTGAATGCTCTTTGAAAAATGTGTTTCTGATTTATAAAATAATTATTTTTTAAAACATTGAAATAACACGTTTTTCAATGGACATCCAACCGTGCTGAAAATGTTACGCAGAATAGATGTGTCCATTGGTCACTCTAATTATCCCGCCAAAAAAGGACTTCCTAATCTATATCTATATCTATATTTATACTGTTTCTAAATGTCCGTATCTGAAAAAGAAAAAAAATATATATATATATATATATATATATTTTACCCTTGATTTTTTACTTTATTTCCCAAAATATCCCTTAGTCCCAAATCGATCCACCTTCTCCTTCACACTATTCCTAAAATCTCTCATATCATTCATATATGTCAACCTCTCTCTTATGTCTTTCTATATTCCTCTATCTCTCTCTCTCTCATCTAAACGGCGTTTCCATAAAGACGTCTCTTTTTATTCTCCCAATATATTCTTTAAAAATCTCTCTCCCAACTCCTACAATCTATTCAATACCTTCTCAAAACAATTCTAATTCTCCGTTCTCACCAACACTTATCCCTCTCCCAACACATCTCTCCATTTACCATTCTTTTTTCTTTCTAGAAATGCAAGATCGAGTACTTTATATCAACACTTTCAATATATCATCAAGAGATCTCCGTCAACAGCCACGTTTATTTCATTTTTCAGTTAATATGCAACCTTGGTAAACATTTTTTGTTTGTTTTCATTTGATTCTATCTGATGTGTTTCTTAGTTTTTTTGCTTTTCTTTTTATATGGATTAATTGTTAGATAGGAACCCAAAAAGGCAATTCCACCGTGTTGGGACCTATTAATGTCAATATCTTGTTGATAATGCTCTAAAATATATTACCATTGTAATATGAAGCAACAAAATGGGACCAAAAAAGCAATCGAAGTCGGTCTTCAAATTAGCAGTAGTAGCAATACAATAATTTTTGGGAGACATTTTACGAGGCAGGCTTATGTATAAATTTTTTGATTTTGAAGTCTCTCTTTCGAACCCTAAAAACAAAAATGATCGGGTTCACGGGGCACCCATTTTTTACCCCCATTTTGGCATACCCAAATAGAAGATGAATCAATGACTGATTTTTGGTGGGGACGATCTCCTCACCATATAGATCACCCCAACAAAAAATCAACCTATTATGAAATTTCGAACCCCATCAATTGTGGTTTGCAAGTTACACAGTAAAAAACGATGGTCCATAATTCTTCAGCTTTTAAACCGATCTATGAATAGCAGAATGATTTGAATTTTTGTGAGGATGATCTCCTAACCATAGAGATCATTCCCACCAAAAATCAGCCATCGATTCATCTTCTATATGGGCACGCCATTGATTGGGCACCACATGCACCCCGGGATCATGTGATCACCACTCTAAAATGTTGTGCTTACATAGAAAACTCACAATTCATTTTGTAACATTATCATATCATTCAAACTTCCCAAAACTTCTCTCCTACCATAAGTATCTTTTCAATAAATTATCTATAAACTCTCAAATGAAAACATCTCTTAGATTTCTCCAATTAACTCTCATTTCTTTCATAAACATTTCAATAAAAATGCCTTTTAGATAAAATCTCTCCAATAAATCTCTAATCAAAATTTATTTCTTAAAATATTATTTCTTTTCCTTTTTTATTTTTAAAAAAAATATTGTAATACATCTTTTTCTCAATCTTCTTTATACCAAAGATGCCTATACCCAAATCTATGATCATTTTTAGTCTTCATTTGCACAGTAGGCACAAAAAAGCTCGGGCCTACATCTCAACATCAAGAATGTGACAATTTCTAAAGAGTACCTTGGCACCCAGATGCATTGACTGATCTAAAACTAAAGTCTTTCATCACTAAGTTAAAAATTTATTTGAAAAAATAAAAATATATAATTTTATAAAATAATTAACAGATTTAAAAATAAATAATTTAATAAAAATATGTACATATATTTGTTATAAAAAAGATTTAGTATTAATTTTTCATATACCACAGAGTACTCGTGCATAGCACAGGCGAAACCATTAGTTAATGAAAAATGTTCTTTCCCCAAAATTTTCAGCCGCACAATTCGGATTCGCATTAAACACGAACAATAATTCTTCGCTTTGTAACATGCGGGCATCCAAACAATTTGTCCTGGTATGGGATATTCACACCTGCGTTTTCACTTAGAAAACCCACCTACTTGCTAAACCCACCAAAAAATCCTCCCTCACACTTTACATCCTAGTCACTCATGACACCCACCCACCCAAAAAATAAAAAAAAATTACAGGGAGCAAGGAGAAGAAGTAGAAAAAGAAAAGGAGGAACCTCCACCGCCGCCCCTTGTCTCTCCCTTCTGGCCGTAAAACTTTGCTGACCGCCAACAATATGAGCCACATTGACATTTGTAGAGGACGCTGACCATATGGATGTTTGGACCATGGTTTTAAAAATGGCTGTTTAAACGGTTTTAACGGCCGTTTAAACGGTAACGCCCCAAGCCCATTTCCGTTAAAACCGTTTAAACACGTTTTATCGGTTTTGAGTAAAATGGCCGTTAAAATTGTTTAAACAGCCATTTAATTCTGAAAATTTTTGTGAAAAAAACGGCCATTAGATCCGTTTAATTCCATTTTTTTTTTCTTTTAATTTTCAAATTTCAAAATTTGAATTTCAACACCATTTTTCCATTTTCTCCGTTAAAATCGTTAAAAACTGTTAAAATCCGTTTAATTCCATTAAATTCCATTTTTGCCCCTGGCCGTTTCAATCTGTTTTAACGGCGTTTAAACAGTTTAAATGGTAACACCCCCAGTCCGTTTAACCGTTAAAACAGCCACCTTTAACCTTGGTTTGGACAATCCCTCGATAGGCCTACAAACCAAAGCCTAGTCAGTGATTTCAAGCTTTGGATCCTTGTACCCAAATAATGTTTAATAATGCTCAAATTCCCATGATTAAAAATAAAAAATGAAAATGTCTCCAATCCAACGCTTAGAAATCAATAATCAGGTTGATTTTTGTTTTGTAGGTCCACTCAAGGGATTGGACAAACATCAATAGGTCAGTGTCCTCTACAAATGTGTCACATGGCTCATATTGTGGGCAGTCAACGAAGTATTACTCTTTCACCGTTGGGTCGTGCTGTAACAAGGTATACCTGAGATCTTTTCAAATGCGGGAGCACAATTGTTACTCACCCCTGCCACGTGGGTCACTGACCGCATGGATGACGTTCATACCATGGTTTAAAAAATGGCCGCTACAGCAAAAATAATGGCCTTATAATGGATTCGGACCCCCTCCGGCCCTTAGTTTCTAGCAAAATTTGTAAAAAAAAATGGCCGTTATATCTGTTATTTTCCGTTTTTGAAATCAAAATTTGAATTCCACAGCCATTTTTTCTATTTTTGTGTTATAACGGAAAAACGGTAATGGCCCCTTTTAAACCTTGGTTGATGGTTCATACCAAAACTCAGCTTGTTTGATGATTTTTAGCCGTTGGTTTTAGTACTTCAAAAAAAGTGTTTGGATAAAATCTAATGGTTAGAGAGTAGCAGTCAGGGTGATTTGGTGTGTATATCCACCAAGGGACAGGATAAACATCCATGCGGTCGGTGGGGCTAGATGACAGATGTGAGTAGGGGTGGCAATTTAGCCCGCGGCCCGGCCCATTTATCTCGGCCCAAGCCCGACCCAGCCCGAAGTTGAACTCAGTAAGGTCCAGCCTGTGAATATGTTGGGTCGGGCTTGGGTTTGAAAACAAAGCCCGAGCCCGGCCCGCCTGTTAAGCACATGTTTGATGGGTTTTTTTTTTTTTGGTATTAAAGTTCATCTTAACACGAGTTGGTGGAAAAAATACTTTTAAGAAATATTTTGCCTTTTCTATGGTTTATGAGTAAATTTTAGCAAATCAAATGATTAATATATTTTGATATTAACTATAGGGTCGGGATAGGGGGGACAACCATTTTTTACAACTATTTGGGCGGACCCACATAGAAGATGAGTCAATGGCTGATTTTTGGTGAGGACGATCTCCTCACCATATTAGATCACCCCAACAGAAAACAGCCCATTCTGAAATTTCTAACCCCATTAAATGTGGATTTCAAGTTACACAGAAAAAATAGACAGTCCATAATTCTTCAACTTCTAAACCAGTCTACAAATAGTAGAATGATTTGAATTTTTGTGAGGATTATCTCGTCACCATAGAGATCATCCTCACCAAAAATCAGCCATTGATTCATCTTCTACGTGGGTCCGCCAAATGGTTGTAAAAAATAGTTGTGAAAAATAGTTGTCCCTCGATCCCGACCCTTAACTATATAGGTATATCTATTGAGTCATACCTTTAAGGTAAAATTCGAAGGCTGGCAACACACAAAATTGAGAAAAATACATGATTTTTTCCTGTAGGATGTAATATTTAATAACATTATTTTTTACCGTTGGATTTGGGTTTTTTTTGGATTAGGTGGATTTAGAAAGCAAAAAGCAACGAAGAGGTGGTCCAATATGAGCCACATGGCACATTTTTAGAGTACACTGATTGTATGGATGTTTTGTCAAAGTTTATGTGGATCTAGAAACCAAACAAAAACCAACCAGACTAGTGATTTCTAAGCGTTGGATTAGGGTCATTTTCATGTGACCAGCCCATAGCTCATTGCCAAGTCCACAGCCTGGCCCGTTACGAAGCCCATCTGCCCAACTATGGATCGGACCACGGGCTGGGCCCAGGTTTGAGTTTTAGAATGAGGCCCGGCCCGGCTAAGGCCCAGCCCGAGCCCGGCCCGCGGGCCAAATTGCCACCCTTAGATGTGAGTAACAAAAATCGTGCTTCCGCACGCCAAAAAGTTTCAGGCATACCTTGTTACATTTTTCCTTTACCATTACCACCGCAATAGAGGAGGTCCACGCATCGAATGGTTAGTATCTGATCAGGGGACGTGGAATGTTGGATCCTTAAAATCCCTCGCACGTGCCTAAGGTGTGGATGTGAACACAAGGGTATTTCCGTAATTCCTTAATAACGAGGGACAAAGATTCTCGTAGTTTTGTAGTTAAGCCGGCTGGAAAGGTCGAATCTGATCCTAGTGGGTTTCAGATTTTTAAGGTGCGGAAGACCTCTGCAAGCCTTTATCTACAAGAGAACCCAAAAACCCATGTAGAGTAGAGTGGAGCACTGAGCAGAGAAGAACACAGACACTATACACCTCCACCTCCTGCAATGGAGGTCGGAAGAAACCTGCTTTCTTCATCTCCATTCTTCCGTCCAAGAACCCACCTTAGAAATTCTCCTTGTTCATCAGGTATGTATAGTGTACAACTTTTCTGCCTAGATAGATGAAAAAAAACTGTCATTCATCGAAAAAAATGAAGTGGGTATTTGGAGTTTGGTTGTTTTGGATTTTGGTGGATTAGGCTAATGTGTTCAGCTAACTTTTTTTTTTTGGGTTTTGTCGTTTTGACATGAATCCCTGGCCTTGATTTCTCAGAATGGTTTTGTTTTACTGTTTTGATTGTTTAGTTGCTGAGCTTATGCATATATGGTGTGTGTTCCTCTATGTAATGATGAAATTTGATGAATTTATATAGTGTTTTGTTAGATTAATGTGTGATCTTGGGAAAATGAACAAGGACAAGAAGAAGGGAATGAAGTGCTAAAATGTTAAACATTTACTAAACTTGTATTTGTTGCTCCGCGCCGACCTGAATGAGAGAATTTATTTATATGATCAATAGGCATTAGTCTTTCATTGTTTACTGTTGATTATGGACTTTTGGGAACCATGGTGTTTTCTTTGTCTCCATTTTTCATTTTTAATGTTACAAGAACAAGAAAATGTTTCTGGAGAACTCCTCGTCCCTATTAGACTCCTGAAGATTTGGGTGCCTTGAACTCATTAAGAAGTTGTTTACAGTCGTAGAAGATCGAATTGGTCATCCATTAGGGTTGGTTGGTCTCGGGTTGAACATAAACTTCAATCAATCACCAAATCCTTATCCTAACTATTTAGGGTCAGCTACATGAATCCTTTTCCGTCGTTCCACTCTATATCTTCCGTTAAAGCACATTTCTTCATTTCTCTCCTTGCTACCTCGGTCTACATCCACTTCACCTTCAGATTACTTAACTTGATTAGGATGATCCTGATGAAAATGCATTCTTTTAACATCCTAAGTTCTTGTCTATAGCGTCCCTGTTTCAAGGTTGGATGCTCTAGTTAGTGTCTTGTACAAGGAATTTAGTTAATAGATTATTTTTCTGTATACATGTAAAAAAATTGTGGTAATTTTGTGGATTTTATAAGTTAGGTAATTTTTTGAAGTACTTAGGGTATACTTGTTTCTGCCACTAAAGCAATTTTTAAGCTCTCGCGTACATACAATGTGCTATTTTTCTCATGTGTTTATTCTTGAAAAGCAATGCTACTTGTTTCCTGCCCATCCTAATGTGACTTACATATCCTTGAGGAAAATAAGGTTCCTTTCTTTGCGATCGATGGATTCTGTTTGTTTTCATTTGGCATCTCTTTTCTTTCTATTTTTTTTTTCTTTTTTGGAAACATCATATGCATGTTTACCATTTTGTTTTTCGCAGTCTTGATGCTTCATGAACAAGCAGCGCCTGCATTTACCTCTATGCCAACTACATCAATAGTTCGACAATTCCCTGCATCGGTTCTTTTACAAGAGCAGCGTGATGAGTTTAGGCCCTTGCTGCATATCAGGGAGGATAAAACATTTCAGGTGAGACTCTTGGGAAACCAAAAATGCATGTGTTGTGTGTTTGACAACTGTGTATGTGTGTGTACGCGCACACACACACACACACGAATCTTGCTTATCCATATATCATCATCATCATCATCATCATCATAAGCCTTGTCCCAATGATATGGGGTCGGCTGCACGAATCTTGTTTATATATATATAAACAAATTGTTTTTTTGGGCTACACTTCAGAACTTTTCACCGTAATTCAGGGTTTTTACAAGTGGAGGGATGATGTGGCCAATCCAAACTGTCCATCTGATAGACGACCCTCCACTTGGATAGTTTTCTTGTCGACGTCATGCCTGTACCCTACGATGTATTGCACTCTTACCCTATAAATTGTAGGCCTTGAATTCTTTAAAATTTTCAAATGGAAAAATGGCAAAAGAAACACGCCTCTTTTTGCTACACGATGGACTGCTATTGGGCTGAAATTTGCCATACGAAGAAATGCTAACGTGGCGAAATGCATGCACTTCTTTGGGCCTGTCACCTCAGTTGCAACATGTAAAGAGAACCATGCTTCAGCGTCTCGGTAAGCTGACAGAACAGGATGTCTTGACAAAGACGGAACAAGACATTGGAAAAAAGAGAGGATACGTCTAAATACATGAAGCTTTGAAAATACATTACATTACATTACATAGTTTTAATGCTTCATGAAGCTAAAAATATATTATTTATGTTTTATATGTGTTATAGAAGACAAATACTATATAAAACTAGGTTTAAATTACTTAAGCTAGGGTGCTGAAACGAGACGATGCATACCCCAATGGCCGATGTATTGTTTCTATAACATACCAGAACGAGATGTCTCGGCCGAGACAGAATGAGACTTTGAACCATGTAATCACATACACACACACACATGTATGTATGTATTGTCTATAAACTTTTTTTTTCTTAAATTTTATTAGTAAAGAAGATATCATCATCGGAGATGAGCGTTATCATTAGCTAATGTCGCAAGACTCAAAGTTGATGGCATAGTAATTTTTTAATATTGTAACACATAACTATTCAAATAGCACATGGAGATATGTATGGCAAGGATTTAGGAGAAAATTTGATTTTTGATAGTTTGATAGGCTATTTCTTTCGTTAATTATTTTTCCTTCATTGATGTTTCTGTTATTTCCATGTTTTTTTTTTCAAAATTTTATGCAGTTCATATGGCTTATGCTTTGCTTTTACATATTGGACCTAACATGTTTCTTGGTGTCGGATAGTCTTTTCAGCCTTCCACATCTCTCTCTCTCTCTCTCTCTTAATTTGTGGAAACTCTTAACAAATGCATCTTTATATTTTTGCTTGTTTAGGCATCACTGGATAAGAGGCAGACGGAGAATGGTGCATCATTTTGTGAAGAGAAGAAAAGCTGTGAATCCGACCACTACCTGAAAGACTTTGAACGCCAGTTGCTTTATTGGCCTGCTTTATGGTATTTGTAAGATAAATCTAGCTCATTTCCCTTGTTACTTGCATAAATTCACTATTTCTGGTCAGTCAACATCATTTTATTTCAAATATGTTTTCTCACGAACTGTCTATGGGCCATATCTCGGTCACAGATTGCCATCTTCATGCACAAGGGAAAAGCCTATGTTATCCTTGACCACTCGGTCGATCACCACTGATACAGATAAGGTTGTGGATTTTAAACCATGTGATGTAGTTGCCCTTGCTAAGAAAGCAGTGTTGGCCTCAAATCAAGCAGCGTCTTTAGCCAAAGAGGCCAACTTATTTGGAGCTGATATTGATGAATCTTTTCCTGGGTCAGTTTATTTTTACTCTTGTTCTTGCTCCTTTTCTCCTGGTTCTTCCTTTTCTTACCACTTCGATTAATTTGTAGAATTTTTGTACAGTGTGGGGAACACAAATTCATCTGTTCAGATTCCATTCGAGGAAGTAACAGTAAGATCAAAACGGCTTCTGGAGAGGCAATCTAAGAAACGTAGGATGACAAAGACAAAAGCTGCGATCTATGAGACTTCTAGTTTCAGAGTGGCAGACATACACCAAAAGGTAAATGAAGGCTTCGATCTGAATGACCCCCTCCGGCTGTTCTTGTCCGGTTCTGAGACAAAAAAGCTTTTGACCGCAAAAGAAGAATCAGAATTGTTTGCGCAAATTCAGGCATGTTTCTGACTCCTGTCTTGGTTCCGAAATGGGGATGCTGTTTGGTTTTATCATAGGGATTTTGTTTGTTCTTTATTTATTTAACAGGAGTTGATGAGACTAGAAGAAGTGAAGCAGAGGCTTCACTCTCAGTTTGATCGTGAACCAACATTGGTTGAATGGGCTGAAGCTGTTGGGATGAGTTGCCGGGTTTTGCAGTCGCAACTTCATTCGGGGAACAGAAGCCGAGAAAAGATGATTTATGCCAACTTCCGTATGGTGGTGCATGTGGCTAAACAGTATCAAGGGCGGGGTCTGAACCTTCAAGACTTAATGCAGGTTACCTTTGTAATTTATGAAATGTTGACATGGAAGCAACCTTTATGAAATTGTGATCCTATAAAACACAACGTATGAAGATTTTTACAAGATGATCCTGTAGAGAAGAATACTTCATGAAATCGTAAGATTTATTAAACATTATCTGGATCAGTATAGATGCATTGTATCAGATAGCATTTAACCAAGAACATGAAGGTCAGCTTCCATCATTTGAGTCCCACCCAAGAGATCTTCTTGGCCAAATCTGGTGGAGTGATCATAATTATCAGATCATTTTTTTTGGACCATCCACTGTAATGGCCATATTCCTTTATGACCATCCATTAGAATGTAATACATTGAGTGCTTACAATCATATGATTTGATGAATTTTCATGTTTGTGTAATATTTTATTTTAGGAGGGAAGTATGGGTCTTATGAAGAGCCTTGAGAAGTTCAAACCCCAAGCAGGTTGCAGATTTTCTACTTACGCTTACTGGTGGATAAGGCAAGCTGTTAGGAAGGCCATATTTCGGAATTCTAGGACAATCCGTTTGCCAGTAATGACACCTCTTATGCTTCTTTATTTTAACATTGCATATGATCTCTCTATGTGATAAGACTAGGGTGTCACTGAGACTCCAATCCATAAATTTGGATGTAATTTCTGATGTATTAAAGCAATCAGAATGCTAAACTAGTTCCAGAAATGACCAATATATCATTTACAGGAGAATGTATATGATCTCCTGAGACAAATAAGAAATGCAAAGGAACTCTACATTCAAGAAGGCCATTACCCAACTAATGCAGAGCTGGCGAAACGGGTTGGCATTACGGTTGAGAAGTTGGAAACACTGCTATTTTCTACAAGATTGCCCCTCTCGATGCAACAGCCAGTGTGGACAGACCAAGATACTACATTTCAGGTAATGCTTCTGCTTAAGACCCAACTTCCTTTTGGAGAAAAATTACTAATTTGATATGTGTTTGTTCATGAAATCTTGATAACGTATAAACATAAAAAGCGGAAACTTGAGCTACAATGGGGATTCACCAATATGGGATACACCAGAAGTTGGGCGCTGTGGAGGACATATACCATGTGTGTGTCCCATCTAGGTCATTTTTAGGTAAAGTCGGCCCTATCCAATAATACGAGCTATCGACATTATTCTGGACTGTTCGTCAATTTATTTTTATTACCACCCAAAATAAAGTGATGGATGGTTGGGATCAGCTAAAAACAGACGCTCGTATTAGAAATTCTGACTTTATTGGAAAGCTTCAAGTGCATCTGTGGAACCCAGCACTTTGTGAATTTGATGGATCATATGCTTATGACCACAGAATAAGGTTGACCTTGGAGTAGGGTGATATTTATGAGAGGTCCATTCCTTTGATATATCATTTATCTAGTGATCAAGAAATGCAACTCGATCAGGGTCGAGCCAATTATTGTAATGCTTCACTCACAGCAATTCCCACCCTTGCTCGTGTCCCACATGTATGGTTGTGCCACTGTTTGGCCAGTATTACAGTTTATGATGGATAAATGCATATAACTGAACATGGTGCTGGTTATTTTCCGTTTCCTATCTTTCTGACT
This sequence comes from Euptelea pleiosperma, assembly GCA_035048495.1. Taxonomy (NCBI): domain Eukaryota; kingdom Viridiplantae; phylum Streptophyta; class Magnoliopsida; order Ranunculales; family Eupteleaceae; genus Euptelea; species Euptelea pleiosperma. Next base: position 35,458,193 of record CM068540.1, on the reverse strand, counting down.
TGGGTGTGGAGTCCCCATTTCCTTTTTTGCGTTCTCAGGAGATCACTGCGGATACCAAGGTTGAGATCCCAGATCTCTGTGTTGCGAAGCAGCTGATGAGACGGCACATACGCAATCTCCTAAGTATTCTCCCCCTAAAGGAGAGGCGGATAATCCGACTCAGATATGGGATTGAAGATGGCAAACAGAAAACACTGGCAGAGATTGGTTCCGTGTTTAGGTTGTCAAAGGAAAGGGTTCGGCAACTGGAGAATCGGGCCCTGGACAAGCTCAAGAAGTGTCTATCAAGCCAGGGTCTAGAGGCTTATGCAGATTTGCTTATCTAGAGTTTGAGATATTTACAGCCATTCCATTCATTTTATAAGCTTAGCTTTTAGCTTTTGGCATCCTTAAAAGATTAAAAAAAGAATGAGCTGTTCGGCGTCGTTTAGTTATAGTTGAATTCGATTGTACATAACTTTTTTTGTTCTAATCAGAGATTGTACATAACTACATTGTAATGTTTCATGTATAATTTGTTCTCTCTCCTTCAAAATTTCTTGGTTTATCAAGAACATTTAGGGTGTGTTTGGCGACTAACTTTAAGATGCTCCTGAAAGTATAATCTAGTATAAACTCGTGAAAGATAAATCCTATTTTTTGGGGGGAGTTAAACTAGCTTTAGTTTCCTTCAGAAAGTGCTTAGAAGGTGGAAATGTAATTTACATGATATACGAACACCTGCGAAGGTTGCTGACCAACGCAATTTAACATGTCTCCCGCATAAATTGGCGCTGTGCAACTTATGCTCCATTGCCAAAAACCTGCTTTTGTTGTTGCCACTGAAATGATTCTCTCTGCAATACTGTGTATAACTCTCCTTGATAACACAAAATGTAGTCCATTGTTAGGTGAAATAGGATGTAATCCATCTTCCAAAACAATGAACAATTGCTCCTATTGCTCACTTGGGCAATTGGTTGGCTGAGGAATGATTCTGTGTAAGACAATTGCACAGGATGACACTCACTGCCCTATGCCACACTACTCATCGGATGGTGATAAGATGTGGGGTGTCAACATGTTAGGTCAATGGGTCTTGTACCCCCGTCAAAATAATTGAAATTTATGATCCCAACTCCCACCAAAAGATTGATCAGGATCACAAGCAAAGATCATCTATAAACATTGTTATAAAAAGGACAAGAAACTTGAGGACTTGGATCCATCATTTATATGGTTTTTAGAACCTTAAAGAGCTAGTTTTACTGTGTTACTTAGAAACAAATGATGAACCATCAAGGATAGTCTAGTGAAGGATGGATGAGCATAACCCCAGAGGTATGCTAATAAAAGTACCACCATGGGATAAGTATAACAGAGCTCAGATGCCTCTTTTTGCTGAAAGAAGATAAATTGACAGTAGAGAACTTTGGCAAAATACAGATTTATGGGATGCTCTCTTTTGATTATATCCTTTTCTATCTCTATTAAGGGGCTGCCCCAAAAAGATCAGGCAAAATTAACAAATTTGATTTTCAAGATGATACTAAGGCTGAAAAAATGAAGATGAATATGCACACAAAATGATAAAATTACAGGGTACACTCATTCTCGATCATTTCACGAACTTCGCTAACCACCAAATATGCTTTGTGGCCTCCGATCACCTCAGCTTGTTTCTTGCAGTCCTTCCACAGCTGTTATGCGAGTTTTGTTGTCACCATTAGGATACAAAATCTTGGATACACCAAAGGGCGAGAACCAAATGGCAATGAACTTTTACCTGTATTGTTGGCATCTTCTGCATTTTGAAGTTCCGATGATTGAGATACATGAAAAAGGCATAATTAGGCGTCAGTTCAACAAACATTCTGACAGAAGTATGGCAACTGCCATGATATTCAATGAGGTCCAATGATGAGTCCCACTGTATTTGGATGGATAGATAAGTACAAGTATGAAGGCCAGGATCCATGAAGAGGGGGATTCTAGTTTCTACAATAACTTGCACAATATCCACACTCCACAGCTACATTCAGTATATAGTAAGAATGTAAGATGTTACTGCTTGTATGGCAACCTGATCTAGCAGAATTTTTTTTTTTTGATAAGTCGAGCAGAAATATATTAAAAAGGAGATTGAGAATATCTCAAAAGTACAAATGAAAAGAAGCAAAAAGAACAAAGGGCCTAGCAGCTAAACAACTAGCTGTACGACAAAGATTCAAACCTAAGGACCATATCAGCAAAAAAACAACCCCTCATCTCGGGTGACACGCTACCCCAACTATATAGAGAATCCTTAATACTAACTATGGTTTCATGGAGTGTGCCTTCTACTCCTTTAAAAACCTTCTATTTCTTTCCCACCATAGTCCCCAAATGATCGCGTACGGAATCATCTTCCATAAGAGCTTCCCCTTATGAGAAAGCTTCACCTTAAGGTGAATTGTAGAAACCTGGACATTGATCTTAAGGTGAATTTATCACATGATATCCACGATTACAAAAAGAGGAAAAACATATATGACATCCACATAAAGTAGGATTTCCAAAAGAATGAGCATAAGAATAACATGACTAAGATACCTTCCACACCATCTTGGATAGATGGAAAAGAATGCTCTAGGAAATTGTTGTCAGGTCAGAGACAAAACTGAAATATATATATTCTAAGAAAATTGTTGTTGGTTTAGAGACAAGTGGAAAATACATCACATACTAGCTCAATTGTTCCACATAGTCTCGTTTACGTTTAGATTTCTTCCCTTTATTGGAAGATCTATTATTTAAGTTGTATAGGAAAGCAGGGTAGAAGGTGAAGATGGCTTTCGATACCAGTCTGTGTCTGTGGTATCAACATACAGACTTTACCAACTTAGCTAGCTTACATTTTCTACTATTTGTTTTGACATTTCCTCTCGTCCTCTATAAATAGAATGAATCCCCTACTTCTGCAAGTGGAAGGGTGTGGAGGTGGGCATTATACACTGTGAATGCCCTTAAAAGCATTGAAGTTGGGACATGGTGCAGGGTCCCACACCAAACACTGTCCCTTCTCCTAAATCTGCCTATCTTTATACGTACTCCTATTCTCGAGAATATGGGGCGTTACTTATGAACTGGGGTGGTTTATTGATAAAAAAGAATAGAGGAAAACACTTCCTTTCGCCTAAATTTACTTATCTTCTTGTCAATATTCCTGTTCTATATTGGTGTCACCAATGGAATCTAGCTTACTGGTAAATAAAACTAGAGCATTCATCTCTTATCTTTAGTTGATTCAGTGATTCAAAGAAGAGACACAGGAAATATTTAACCTCTGAATGTGATTCAGTGGAAGGCTTTCTAACTGCTAGTGGGGTTTCGGGGGTAGGGGAGGGAGATAAAGATTTCTTCAGTGTCAAAATGTAGTTTTAATGCTTTGGACCCATAAATCCTGAAGGTTGCATTAACAATGTTCTTTCTTCAAGTACCCATGAAAAAGGATTACTTGTCTTATTAACTACCAAGAGGGATACCGTTACTTCCTTCATGATTACAATTCTAAATGAATGTAAAGAGAAGTTACATATTTGGAATGTAGATCTTTACGAAAGTAGGTAACTCTCTTTGTAGGCAGTAAAAATAATTACACTAGTTGCTCCTATTTATGTCTTTATATGGACTGTAATTTTTCCAAGAGAGACTTACTATTGAGAAATCTCCCTTGTACTATATCACTTTTTGACTTTCAATTTGTTGTCTCTTTCATTCAGGCAAGGAAACCCGACAACCAACTAGCCCGAGACTATTTTAAATCATTTCTCCCTGTTTTAGTATTTTGAATTACTAAGAACTGCTTTATATAAGGTTACCTCCAGTTTCGCTGTTGTGGGAGGCCTAGGTTGAGAGTAAAGCAAGAAGGGTTAAGCCTGATTCTCACATTGCAAAGACAAGTGAAAATAATGGACAGGATCCCACCGAATGTGGTGACTCCTCTGTATCCATGCGTTGTAATTAATCAATAATTGCAGTCATATAGCCAGAAACAGATGGTCTCTATGTGAGACTCAGGCAAGGTATTCAGAGATCTTGGTCCAGGATTTAAGAGTGGTCTTGGGTTAGAAAGCGTCCAAATGCTACGCAATATTGTCTATAAACAATGTTCTCTTGGTCACAATGTGCACCAGCAGAGTCACACTTTGTGAAGCCGAGTCAGACTGAGTCAAACCTAGTCTAATGCTCTTGTCAAAGTCATATCGGAATAGACCGAATTTTACTGAACTTGTCTTGGTATCAGCTCCTAGGGAGTTGTGGTCTGATGCAGAGACTTTAACCCCTTTGGCTTTGATAGCAGGAATGTCTACAACAGTACATTTAGCTATTAGAATGAATTCTCCCCTTAAGGCGTGGCCAAGAGAATGGGACTCATCAAGTGTAAGATGATGGCTGAAAATTAACTTAGTTGTCAGGAACAAAACATCAGTATCCTTTCTGATGTTGGTCGGCTATGGCACACATGATTAACTAGAAATTACAATTAGGAAGTGGATTTTAATCCAAAGAAGTAGCCTAACTGTTTAACATAACATTTAGAGTTATACAGGGTGTACATCAATTCCATCTTTTGCAAGTAACCTGAAGCCCTTCACCAATCAACGTTTGTTATTTGGGAAATAATTTTCTCTCTTTATGTCCAGATTCTGAAGGTCAGAATTTCCACTACCCCACAACTTGTATCCAATTCAGTCCATTTTTCTTCTATGGACATTATTATTGTACTAACTAGAGTTTATAAAAGAGGATAGCTGCCTCATTCTCACAACAATATCTTTTATCACCACATCTAGATCAATGATTCATAAATAAGATCAAAATAGACAAGAACAAAATAAAGATAGGTCCTCACATAGAACAAATCAGACAAAAGCAGTATAAACTAAGATCTTTGGAACATTAAAAAGGACTTACAGTGATTCCTGCACGAGCAGCAAGCCTGTGTGGGATTGTGTTGACATCAACACAGTAGAACCGGATTCTGTGTCAAAACATACAACAGAAATATTTTCAATCACTTGACCACCAATCTATATTATAGAAAACCTGTGTTTTAACTCCAAAAAAAAAAAGGAAAAAAAATAGTAAAAGATGAAATAACAGATACCTATCGAGTAGATTATAAGGACAGTCTACCAATGACATAATGGCACTGCAGCAGATTTGGTTCACATGCAAGTGGGCTGGGGATTGCATTCCACCTCAGAAATCTCATAGCACAACTGAATGATCCAAAACAATATTGGATCTCTCTGACTTTTTTCAGTTGTCCAAAAGAGAAATATGTCAAAAAAGATCAGGTGGTAAGTAATATCCAATCAAGTTGATTTTGGCATAGGAAATCTCGTAAGTGGACCCATCAAATCAGGTTCAAATATTTTTGCTGATCTGGCTTTTCGGTTCATGGGGAAACACTACCACCCTAGTCATAATAAACTAATATAAATATGGTAATGATTCGAATTTCGACCTAGTTGGAACCAAGTTGTATAACAAAAACTGAATTTTTATGCTTACAACGAATGTTGGGTGCTGTGGTCCTAAACCCCACCTGACTATGGCATTGATAGACCATCGTTCTGGTCTACCTAAAGGGTACCTTAGATTTTCTCATAGTAAAACCACTATCTATATTAATCTAACTTACCCTAGTATGGCAAAGGTATACAGTCAGGGAGGGGAATGAGATTCACTTTTAGTTGTTTCAATGCAACATGGATTTTAGCATGAGCAGGTTTGGAAGTTTATATAGTTCGTGGTTAGTAGAGAAAGTCAGTCTAACCTTGGATAGTAATCTGCCGCCAATTTTTCCAGTTTGGGTTTCATGTAAATACATTTTCTGCACCAGCTTGCCATCCTACATGTCCAGACAAGCCTTACTTAAGAACCCAATTCTATGTGAGCTTTGAGAAAAACAGCATTTGTTCCAAAAACCATTAAAAAATGTTTCAAGAAATCTTTGATACATCCTTCCCCCCAAATGTAACGTGGCAAATTCTTTATAGTTGCCCCCCTCCCCCCTGGGTGGACCTACACACCAAAAATTCGCTTGATCGTTGATTCATAGGCGTTGGATTTGAGCATTTTTCATCATGGAATTTTAATCCATCCATAGAACCAATTGGTGAATTAACAAACTAACAAATGGGTATGTAAATTTCACCAAATTAAACCGCAAAACTGGAAAAGAAAAATAATAAATAACTTATTGATGGACAAAACAAACCAGACAATAATCACTGATTCTTCAAGTTGTTGGGCCTCGGCGATGATCCGATCGAACAGTCCTTCGCTGACAATGGATTCGAGCTCGATCGAAACGGGGGAATCGAGGTCATGCGTGGGACCGTCAACGCTCCAAACATTTGGTTTCGTAATCTTCCCTTGAATTTCATGGATTGTTTTCGGAGAAACCAGAGAGTTTCTAACCAAAGAAGCTGTTTTGATTTCTGAGATTGAGAAATGAAGAAGAATCCGCAAAAACCCAGATGAGAAACGACATGGTTTTCTTGGTTGCAGAGAATGGATGCATGGAGAGATTCGAATTGCGTCTGACATTATCAATGAGACTTATTTTTGTGGAAGAACTTGCAGAGAAATGTTGGAGAAGTTCAAACCGAGCTCTCCACACTCTTTAGTCTTTACAGTTTTTGAGTCTTCGACTTGTAAAACCCTGAAAGTTCTCGACTTCCGTCGTAAGCCTCAAAAAGAGGAGTAAAACTTCTGTCACAATCGGATTGCAAATCACACAATCACAGCCAATGAGTTCTCGGCACGTACACCTCAAAGCAAAATCCCATCGGACGTTGCAAAGCACTTGTCTACGTGCCGAGAACTCATTGGCTTGTAATTGTGTGATTTACAATTTCTCGTGATAGAAGTTTTACTCCAAAAAGAGGTTAACATGCGCATGCAGCGTACACTAGCTCTTCCTTGCAGAGGTAGGTCCCAATTGACGGATATTCCTATACAACACCAACCAAATCTGATCCCTTGATATAAATCATTGATTTATTGTATTCATTAAAACCATTAGCGAAAAGCCCAACGGCTTTGAAGGTTCACAGATTAGACCGTCAGTCCGGTTTGAATAAATATGGTGGCACACGCTCCTTATCAAACTTCATGATGGACCACAATACGAGCCATGTGGCACACTCTTAGAGGGTAATAACCGTATGGATGTTTGGCTCATCCCTAGGTGGACCTACATACCAAAAATCATCTTGATTACTGATTTCTAATCTTTGGATCTGAATACCCCCAAATAATGCTCGATTCCCACAGTCGAAAATAAACCCATGAAAAATACTCCTAAACAGGTTAATTTTTAGTTTGTCCACCTAGGGATGGGCCAAACATCCATTCGGTCAGTAGTAAAAGTATGTCACGTGGCTCATAGATACTGTGGCCCATAACAACGTTTCCCTCATCAAAGATTAGTCGTCCAGTTTGTCTCACGAACGTCTTTGCTCACAGATGCGGACTAACTCGTCCATATGAGCCACATGGCACACTCTTAAAGAGAAAACCATCGCTAGCGAAGCCGATCACAGCCCACAGTACAAGCCACGTGGCACACTCTTAGTTGACACCGTATGGATGTTTGGCCAATCACTAGGTGGACCTACAAACCAAAAATAAACCTAATCACTGATTTCTAAGAGGTGAATTGAAGTTATTTTCATGAGTTGATTTTAACCGTAGGAATTTGAGCATTATTTGGGTACAAAGATCCAAAGGATGTAAATCACTAATCAGGCTGATTTTTGGTTTGCAGGTCCACCGAGGGACTGGCCAAACATTCATACGGTCAGAGTCAACTAAGAGTGTGCCACATGGCTTGTATTGTGGGCTGTGATCATCCCGGTACGAGGGAAGGTTTACTCACTCTTAAAGGCCACTGACCGTACGGAATTTTGGCCCATCCTACGCGGACTTCAAGATAAAAAATGGCATGATTGGCGACTTTCTATTGTTGATTTTCATCGTGGGATTGGAGCATTATTTGGGGGTACTCGGATCCAACTGCTAGAAATCACCAATTAATTGCTGAGTTTTACATTGTAGGCCCACCTAGGGATGGGTCGAAGCAACAACAATCCTTCTTAAATTCAGAGAAGAGGCCAGCAACAATCCTTGTTCCTAAGAATTCCTTAAACCCAGTTAGGTTTTCTCTCAATGAACCATTTGCTACAAAATTTCTCTGTTAAATTTTGGTGGTTTTCTTTATATGAAACTATAATCCCACAAATTAATCTGGTCCATATATTACAAGATTAGATCCGATGGTTGTCTTGGATTTCATCCTTAGTTGATCTGATCGATCTCCACAGTATTTCATTCATGGCAATGCACCATGTGCATGGCTACGTCGACATTTATAGGTTGTAATTACAAAAATATATTTTTCTGGCTCGAAAATGGCAATCCGATTCCAAACAGTCTTTAAGACCATAAATCATTCCTCATATTTATAAACAGATGTAGCTAACACGTACCCCTATGCAAGCAGCTATAATGTGTATTTCTAAACATCATGATTAATGTGAGATCAACGATGATGGATTCTTACTCCATTTAATTTGATAGCTTATGAACTACCAAATACTATCAAGGTCGGGTTCCAATGACCAACGAAAGTTAACCAAAAAAGTTCACATTTTTTCTCGGCCGTGGATCCCGAGAATATTCCAATGCTGCCATCACTTTTGCAAAATCAAAACCACCGTTGGATTTTCGGGATTTATGGCAGAGAAAAAACGTGAACTTTTTTTGTTCAGTTTTGGGAAAAGATGAATAGAAAGAGAAAATTGAGGTGATTATAAGAGGAGCTACTAAATCCTGAATTCACTCAAAAAGAAAAGAAAAACGGGAGATGTGAGTGCCATTAAATATGGTTTTACATAATCAAATCATCTTTTCTGGTTGGAGAATCTCCAATATGCTTTTAGCTCAAATTCTCTATAATTTTAGAAAGGGCTGAAAATGTTCCGAAGGCGGACGATATAACCCCGACCACAATAACCAATATACACATCAATCCCTACAAAGAAACAAACATTTTAATTAGTGTTCTCATCAGAAATCAATAAAAAGAATGATAATCAACTAAACCACGGTCCAATCTTTGATTCCATGATAATCAAATTGGGACTAAATTTACAACCCTAGTGACATATTTCTTCCCCGATCAAATACATTCAACCAACTCCAACACTTTTACCAATTGGAGGAGCCTCTGAGAAGAATGATAGGAGGCAAATACGGAGAGGAGTTGGAAGGCTGAGTTACTAAGACTTCTAGAGCATCCTACAGATGTTGGGTGTGGAAAGGCATACTCAAGGTGAAAGAACAGTTGCTGGACGGTACTAGAAAGGTATTAGCTAACGGGAATAGGATAAGGTTCTGGGAGGATATCTGGGTCGGGAACTCATGCTTAAAGGAAACTTTCCCTAGGTTGTACTCTTTTTCATTAAGAAAAGGGAAACCCATAAGCTTTTTCTGGGACAATTCTTTAGGGCAGCCTTGCTGGTACTTAGATCTTAGGAGACACCCATTAAGTTGGGAGGGTGACCAGTTAGTAATTGTGATGGATTGGCTGAAAAATTATTTTGTTTGCAGTACTAAGGAGGACTCCCTATCCTGGGCTCATTCCAAGTCAAGGAGTTTCAGAGTTAACTCTTTCTACAAGGCATTATCTTACTCAACCTCAGTGCATCATTACCCTTACCCCTCAATATGAAATTCCAAAAAACTTTTGAAAGTAATTTTATTTGCTTGGGTGGCATCATTGAATAAATTACTCTCTATTGAGAACTTAATTGCGAAAAAAGTGGATGAAGGTGAACTATTGTGTTATGTGTAAGGTGATGGAGAGAACACTGACCATCTTTTATTGCATTGTGATTTTGTTAGAAAGATCTGTTCATGTTTCCGTGCACATGCCGGGTTATGTTGAGAAGCACCAAAATTCATTGGAGAACTTTTGGGAGGTGGGCCCAAAGTAGATGCATCACCTAGGGAGAATATATTTTGGAAAGTTGTACCATTTGCTATAATATGGGGAGATTGGCTAGAAAGGAATAGATGAATTTTTTTAAGGAAATTAAAGAAAGTTCAGTTCATGATACACTCATAAACATCAAGTCATTTCTACGGGGTAGTATATTCATTGAGTTGAGGGGGACTTTCTTTGGGAATTTGGTATTTAGGTTGGAGGAGGTGTTGAAGTGAGTTTAAGGAGATCGATAAACCATATTTTTTTGGTGTTCTTTTTTCCTTTCCTATTTTCTGTTGTCTTCTCTTGTACAGCCCGAGATCGTCTTGATCTCCTTTTAACATTTCTACCAATGGGTGCAAATCTTTTTGGATATATTTCCTCTTACAACAATTTTTACGAGGGTAGTAGGAATTATAGCACATGGGAATATAGATGATTGGCTTGAAGTTGAAAAGAAAAATATGAATTTGGGAAAATATTTGCGCATACCTGCGACAAGGTCACTTTGCCCCTTAAGATGCTTAGATAGCAAGCACATGGAAGAATCAAAGTCTGCCATATAAAAAATAAAAAAAATACATATTCTTAGTGAACTTAAACATATAAGCTAATCTTCCAAGATTCAAATTTTAAATACACATGATTTAGCGAAAATCACAAGAAGAAAATGAGAACAGTAGACGAAAACTTACCACAAGCATGGTGAGTAAAGATCCAATTAATGCCATCACCAAACCTAATCAAGAGATACACGATGATCATATATCAGAAGATTTTCCTAAGTATGCAATTGTTCTTCCATTGTTTAAATTAAAATAAAGGGATATCTATATATATGGTCTTGAATCATATAGAACTCAACATCATTCAATAAGCAGTGTATTGCTGTATATAATGCAGTCAACGACTAGCACGTCTTGCTGCAAATACCATCATTACTAGAAAAAGCACAGAAACTGACGCTGTAGCCATTTAGCGTCGGTTTTGTACGACGTGGCAAGTCAGGAAATGACGTCGGTTTTTCGTTGACTGAAAATGGCATGAATGGAAAAATCCAAACTACAAAAAAATCCATTGACCATTTCCCAGATAGTCAAAATGATTGTGAAGCCCCCGCCTGCAATCTTAGGTGGTGGGTGCACTTACCCAGCATCATTATTTCTTGAATTATATAGATTAAGGATGAAGGAGACTTACCAAAGAAAGGGATGCTGAGAGCCACAAGCAAGGTAGAGATTACCAAAGCTGTTCTGATGAGGATTGAGTAAATGTGGGTTTTCATGTGGTTTGATGGTATCAGCTCCTCCAAACTCAATGCTACCGGTGACATGGTTAGCGCATATGTGAATTTCAATTAAGGAAAAAACAACCGTTTTTTTTTTTTGGGCACAAACTAAAAATCATAATTAAAAAAAATCATTATACATATAGGGCTGGGATAGAATTGACTCATGTTATTGTTAATAATAGATTACTAATGGACGTGGGGCCGACATGCAGATGAGTTAAGAGCTGATTTTTGATGAGGATAATCTCCTCGTCTCAAAAAATCAGTAATTTTTAAAACTTCTAACCCTATTAAAGATGGACCTAAATTTAACGGTGAAAATGGATGGTCCAAAAATTTTCAGTTTGCAATCCACTTTTCACAAGGCCGCAAATGTTGAAATGGGTTGGTTTTTTTGTGTGGTTGATATCTATGTTGAGAACATTTTTTACAGCAATTTTGGCGTACCCACATGGAAGATGAATCAATGGCTGATTTTTGGTGAGGATATCCATATAGATCACCCTTACAAAAAATCAATCCATTTTGAAATTTCTAACCCTATCAAGTGTGGTCTTCAAGTTAACGGTAAAAATAGATGATTCAGAATTCTTCAACTTCTAATGATTTGAATTTTTGTGAGGATGATCTCCTTACCATAAAGACCATCTTCACCAAAAATCATCTAATTTCAAAACTTATAATTTAAATATTGGCCCGCGCCAATTTTTTGTTGTAAAAAATGTTGTCAAAATTGTTGTTCCCCAATCCTAACCTTATATATATAGCTCATGGGACTTGTCTCGGGAGTCGGGTGCTCGCCATGGATTTCGAGAACCCAATAGTGGTTGATAGTGCTGAGCTGGCATTCACTTTTTTTGCAAAAGCTCAATCACCGTTGGATTCTCAAAATCTACATATGAGCACACGAATCAAAAAACACATCCCCTAAGCCTGAGTTGTAAACATATGTGAATTTTTGAAGCGACGATCATGCGTCAATGATCGCACGTCACATATACCATAGGGAATGATGTCGATTGTGGTATAGAAGCTAAAGTTTGTCCTCTCCTAACAAGATATCTTTTAGAGAGGAATGGCGGCTTGAGGCCTAGTAAAAGTCCTAACAATAGTTTCAGCAAAAAGGATATTTAGTGAATGGATTGACCACCTGCAAAATAATAAACCCAAGAAACAAGTTAGATATGCGGATAAGATGTTTGAAAGCCATTAATGATGTAACAAAAAGTCACTCAAGATACTGAAAAGAGGAATTATAGCAAGGTTTTAGTGGTATACAGTAGTCCAGACGGCTATCTTGGAAGCAACCAAGTTTTGGGGCATGTTTAGAGTGAATTGTGACGATGTCGAGTCGCCAAACATTGTGTATCCCATCACAGCAACTCCAGCGTACATCGCGGTAACAATAGCAAAACTGCAAGAAAATTTAATTAAAGATTGTGCATGAATGTGGAAATGGGAAAAAAAAAATATTATGAGATACTTTTCCATTTAGTATTCTTGATGGGTGCGACAAGGAAGAACACTTGGGCCCTGCTTGGTTCGCTGCACCGAGATGTGCAAATGCAGTGAGTGGCATGGTTTTTGGACTGCACTTACTCGCATCTATTTTGTTAAGGAGTTTACAAGGGCTTGACAACCACTTGCACGCCAGCTCATTTGAACGCCCCCAACCAATCATGTGCATTCCAAAATTGTGGCAAGTGAGTGCATTTGCATCCCAGTGCAGCGAACCAAGCAGGGCCTTGATTCAGAAGAGACTGAGGACGGTGGACTAATGTCCAAGTCACAAGTGATCATAATGATACCGTATTAGATGGGCAAGGGTAGAAATGTTTATTCAATCAAACTTGTAGGCTATATGGGACTTCCTGTAAAAACTTTGGGTATTTTGGCAACACCCCCTTAAAATTGAAAGTATATAGTAATACCACCCTACATAAACTTTCAAACTTTTGGATTATCCCCCTTGACCTAGTTATCAGTAGTTGACTTTAGTTAAAACGGACTTGAATCACATGCCGTTACCGTTGTACTTGCAATATTTTGGTTATTTCATAGTTTCAATAACAATCGTACGTGTGATGTATATCACATTTTACCGTTAGTCAAATGATGATTACACTAGGTGAAGGGGGGTATTTCAAAAGTTTGAAAGTATAATAGGTATTACTAATTACTTTCAAATTGCAGGAGGGCGTTACTAAAATGAACAAAACAATTCCTATCTCTACAAGGATATTTTTGACATTTCCAATGCAAACACAAAGGTCTTTTGAGCGGTAAGCAAGGTGGGTGAAAGCAGTTAATTTCGAGGTTTAAAAGTGGCTGTTATAACGATATAACAGATTGGGGGCTTTACCATTTTTCATTACTACGGCTGTTACAACGAATTGTAATGCATATGACCAAAAATGGGAAAAAAACGAGAAAAATAGAAAATAACAGAAATAACGGGAGTTTTTCTAACAAAATTTTTATAAAATAACAGTCGGATTTTCGTTATAACGGCGGTTATTTTCAAAAAAATAAAAAAAGACTGTCATAAAGAAAATAACAGCCGTTAATTTTTAAATGTTTAAATGGTATGCAACGTAACAGGGGGAAGTCCGTTTCCGTTATAAGGACGATTTTTTAAACCATGGTTAATTTTACCTTGTTAAGAGGACTGATGGGTATTGGCTTGGTTTGGCCATTGAAGTGTAGATGTTTGGGAAGACGGCATGTCCTGAATAGCAGTACCCATAGAGGCCAATTGCAACTGGAAGGGTTGTGAGGTTCAGTGTGGTCCCTTTACTCTGGAACCCAACTTGATCCACCAGTCCAACCCAGAACAAGCAGAGGACCACCAATACAGATGCAATAACTCCCCCAGCTGAAATTGAATAAAACACGTACAATAAAAAATAAAGATGGATTGTCTACCATTGAATGGTGGGTCTTGATACAGTGCAAGTGCATCACGTGTATGCACCATGCTCATGCCACGTGAATGCACCATGATCCTGGATTTATCTAGTAATTAATTTACTACTCACCTGATATGTAACTGAGAACACTGAGATCACGAAGCCACACAGTAGGAAGAACAGCAAGGGTGGTCATCAAGGCAAAAAGATGGTGGGAGTCCAATACGAGGCCTCCTAAGCTTAAATGCGCATTTGGGAATAATGATGATAAGTTATCGCTCTCCAAGATTATATATTCAACGCAACAAGCCTGCAAAGATAGAAGATTTAGAGATGGGTAATCTTGGTCATTGGATCAGTCGGAGACATAACAATCAGATAAAATTTCAAACACATGACATGAATCCACATTTCATCAAACAATAACTGTTCCATCTCTTGACTGGGCCCGAGGATAGACCTTTCTCTGGCCTTCTAAGCCTCATATTCTCCGGTCCAAGATCTAGATCTCGATTGGACGATCAGGGCCCGCAGGCTTATCTCGACCAATTGGTGGGCCATGATGAGAAGCATCATCGTCAATGATTTTAGGGTGCATTATATTCCATCGACATCAAAAACCTCCCTGGCCAACTCATTAAAGGGTCTCGTGCATGACTACACATGGAATTCCATACGTTGCCATGTGCAAGCAATTACAAAATCCAGTTCATGACGGCTAAAAAACCGTCCATTGTGGGATAACGGGTTTAAAGAACCGCCACAATATTTAATTTGGTGGTTCGGGGCCACCGGGATGGCATTTGCATTTGCATTTGCTACGATTTGGGGCCTGTTTGGAGTAAAACCCAAAATGGGGCTCCCAAGGTCAGTTCAGGTGCAGTCCTTTTGGCCTTTGATTGGCAACAGTGTTGGTGCCCATTTCTTGGGCTCGGTTTTTCTAGATTTTGCTTTTAAAACAGAACCAGAGTTGGCTTTTGAAAAAGCTCCATCATTGAACCGGTTCTTCAATAACTGATCTGGGCTAGGCCCGGAAAAGGCTGAAACCATGAGCTTTCCAAACAAGCCCTTTGGCATTTCGTGGGCCTTTCTACCGTCTGTACTGATGGAAACGACACGGAATTTGATTGACCATCCAGCTGAGAGAGCCGAAACGATTACATATTTCCAAAAGGGTGGGACCCAGCCAGGGTGGTGGGTGGCCTACTGAGCTCCAAAGATAGTCAATCAGATCACGTTATATATTTCTTCTGCAGATGCAGACACAGTTTTCAGTTTTCAGTTTTCACGATTGAGGGACGTATATTAGCCTCTCGATGGTAAAAGCAGAAATGGACGATTCAGTTCAGCCAGCTGTACTTACGTACAATTCCACGTATAATATAATCTGCACCCACATATAAAAACAAAAACAAAAATGCGTCAGCCATGTTCATCTTACGTTCTATTGAAGAAGTGGTTTGCTCACAGAAACTTTCATTGAAATCCGGGAGGTCTGTGTAATTTTATCATTCAAACAATGAGGTCCATCCCTGGCTTGGTCGGGCCTATATACACAGAACAGGAGATGGATCCCACCATCTGAGCTTGTAAGATCATGAGGTGGTGAAAATACGCGAGACCATAAGATCTATCGTATAGATTTCTGTGTACGCGTGTGTGTACGTAGTAGCCATAGATTGGTAGAAGGTGATGCGAGGGACTTACAGATATGGCAAAACGGCCCATGGAACCAAAAGCGGCCTGACCGATGTCCGGATATGTCTCCAGTCCGGGTTCGCTATCTAAGCAATGGCGCAAGAGAATCCCGGTGTACCAAGAGAGTACGGCGAAGATAAACAGTATAGAGAGTCCAACCCACCCTCCTTCTTTCACCGCATATGGAGTAGACAGGATTCCAACCCCACACAACACGTTCATGCCTGCGTTTCATGATAATAATGACAATAAAAAATCACCAGTACCACCTCGTTATTGACTCGCACATTGTCTTATGATCAAGTGGCTCTCCATCATAATTATCCTGATTCAACAGTGATCAGATGAATATGCATGATTGCCCCATTTCAATCAGGGTGCAATTAGGATCACACCACCATGGACCTCTAACATACTGAATCATAAGATAGACTCCATTAATTAACTAAGTTTAAGGCTCTTTACCATACAGACGCAGGAAAAACCAAAAACAATAATAAAAAAAAAAACCCTGATTGACTATCTTCATCGGTTTATTCACAACAAATGGCCCACAGAAAATAAATCAATCGATCATATGGAGTAATGTTGATCCAATCAATGTCATTTCATGCCACGTGCCAATCGAGAGGACGATCCGGATCACGTTCACCACGTGTACGCACAATATATTAATATAGTTAGGTTATGTTTAGTGTAGTAGGGCCGGGGATATGACATAAATTTAAATTAATTAAAAATTAGGAATAATAAAAATATTGCCAAAGATGGTAATGATGTCGGAAGTAGGACAAAACATGTAAGACAAGGGACATAATTAAGAGAGAAATGATAAAGTTCGTCTTCAGATTCGAGAGGGCATGTTTTGATCTTCGTTTTGTGGCAAAGGGTCCTAATAATTTATTAGCAAATCATTGGGTAGGGACTTTAATAGCACTGTTAAACGGTCGTCTCTACCCAGTATCTTTTTTTTTTATTTTTTATTTTATTTTTTATAAGTGCGTTCGTCTCTACTCAATCAAGTGGAACTAGACGACACTCATGAATAGGCAATATTATTCGAATTGAATACGAGCATATTCGAATCCGAAAAGAAGGAAAAATATCTGATATTCAAATTTGATTTGAAATTGGATGGATATTTTAAATCAACATTCGAATTCAAATCCGTCTAAATCAAATATATAAAATAAATTATTATATTTATAAATGTATATATAATTAATATAATTATACATATAAAGCTAATATAAATAATAAATACAATTATTATATTTGTACAATATATCAGATATGATAAAATCAAGCGAATATATCAATATTTGAATCCATAACTGAAAACTATTCGAATATCAATAATAATTATCTGAATTCAAAATTTGTGGATAATATTCAATTATTCGACTATCCATTGACAACCCTACTCATGAATTCGGCTCTTCAAATGGCGCAACTTGAATAGGAGAAAAGAATACTAATAGGCATGTCAAGTAGTTTGTCAAAATACTGAATGCGGTCTCAATGAGTACCCGATCAACCAATACAAACTAAAATCTGGTCTAAATTATCTCAGTTTTGGGACTAGCTATTTCACAACCGAACTTGGAAAGACTCAGAACCAATAAGATTTGGAATCATAGTATATAATAGGTTTTGGTTCTTCGCACACTAGTATCCAGATCAAATCGAAATATACTAGGAATGGGCATTATATAGTAGTGCTAAAGATGTCAAGTGTAATTAAAAAAGAATATGAAAATTATTTTATTTATTTATTATTTCACATTTATATTAATGGTATTGGTATCCAAATGACCCATCACCAGAAACATGGCCATCTAGTTATTATTTTGAGTCATTCAATCACGGGGCTACCTGATATAGACTTTTGATCGGACTGCTAGTGATCATTCAATCAGTAATAGATCGCCAAGTTGGTGGATCATTTGTAATATATATATGTTGACTAATGCTTTTGTGATCCCCTTCACGGCTCCGCCATAGTTTGTAGCCTTATGAAAAGTAGATTGCAACTTGAAAATTTTTTGACCGTCCATTTTCAGCGTTAAATTTAGGTCCATATTTGACCGATAAATGAGCCCCTTCCTACGTTGCACTGCTCTTAACCATTAACAAAATCACTTTTTAACGGACAAATCTAGTTTGCAACTGTTTGCAGACTTAAAAGTATGCAGACATTGTATCCATCATTGAATGCTCTTTGAAAAATGTATTTTTTATTTATAAAATATTTTTTTTGAAAATATCGAAATAACATATTTTCAAGGGACATCCAACGGTACTGACAATCTTTGCATACTTTGAAGTCTGCAAACAGTTGCAGACTAGATTTGTCCCTTTTTAACTGGCAAAATATAGGGATTGGATAATATTACTTACCATTTAGTGCAGCTTGTCCGTATGAACACTGGCGAGAAACCGATGCTTCATGTGAGACCTTGGGTTTTTCATCAGGGCCAAACTTCTTTAGTGGAGGCTTCTTTGTGGGTATAGGAGGAAGCAAAGCATGAGAACTCCGCCGCTGTTGTTCTTGCTGCTCATTTGCTACTGTAGGTAGCAAAGGCTTAACCAAAGCGGAGAGTATTTCAGGAGTGTGTCTCCTTGTTAGTGAGGAGGAGAGGAAAGAGCTGCTTAATCTGGTTAATGTAGGAGTGCCTAGAAACCCGATGTTTGGAGAGGCTACGCTACTGTACATATCAATTGATTGCCTGAAAAATTAATGAAAACAAACTCATTAAAACCTAATGGAGATTTATGGAAAAATAATCGGTGGGTCATTGTCTATATAGGAAAAGGAATCCTGGTAAATATCAAAAGTTTTTGGCAAAAAGAGTTTTTGAAATTCATATTATAGGTAGATGTATTTGATATTACAGGCAAGATTAGAAATTTTGACAAACTAAGGGATAGTTTGGAAGATTATGGAGGGTGATCGTAAGACGATTGTGGAAGAAGAATTTTTCAAAATTTGGAAGCAGTTGTGAAATTTGGTGCAAGAGTTAGTTTTGAAATTTTTAGGGTATTTTAGTAACACCCCTGAAATTCGAAAGTAATTTGTAATACTCCCTTATACTCTCAAACTATAGGATTATCCCCCTTGACCTAGTTTAACCATCATTTGACTAACATTAAAACGTGACATGCATCATGCGCCTATTAACGTGCCTATGAAAGGACCATAATATTGTTATTACAATGCTGCCTCCTGCGTGTTATTCAAGTCCGTTATAACTCAAGTCAACCACTATTAAACTAGGTCAAAGGGGGTAATCTTAATGTTTGAAAGTATAAGGGGGCATTACGAATTACTTGCATATTTCAGGGGGGTGTAACTAAAATATTTATTTTTATACTAATTGTGATCTCTAGAAATCAAATTATTTAGGGAATTTTTTTAAAAGGTGTCAAAATAGTCGTTGATGATATTCTCACAGTTAAGTTCATATTAAGGCGTGTTTGATTACCAAGTGGGAAAATTGTATTTTCCTTGGGAAAACACAACTGTCCATTGTTAGGTAGCCATTATAAATCTGTATAATTTTCCCTACTAAAGCTGGAATTCATTTCCCATCCGGATAGGTGAGAATTCATTTCCACCTGAAAATAGTCTTTATTTTCTCACATGATTGAAATATGTGTTCTCAATTGTAATCAATCAGCCATTTAAGGCATATCCCAAATGTATTTTCTCGGGAAAATTTTCCGTGCAATCAAACACAGCCTTAGATTAAAACTTCTGTCACAAGATGTTGTGAGTTGCCACCCACTAGGTTTAGACAAAACATATCATACCATCATATTATTCAAAGACACGGTAAAAGTTCACGTAATTCACGAGGAATCATATTATTCCCCTATTAAAACCATATATTAATCCCAGCTATTGTAAAACTATTTTTAGGCTGCGAAAAAAGGTCAAAAACCATTGTTTAAAAAATATTTAAATCTTTGCCAAATTTTTAAATGAATTGGTATCTAGAGTTATTATTTTATTTTATTTTTTATTTTTTTATTTACGAGAAAAGCATTGTGGAGAAAAACTTTCAAATAAACCCTAACTTCTACCGTAGATAGGAAAAAGATGTAACAAGGTAGACTTGACGCCTTATGCGTCAGGTCTAGTGATTTTTGTTACTTACCCCTGCCCTTTGGGCCCACTAACTGCATTGATGTTTACCTCACCCCTTGCTTGGTGGATATACACACCAAAAATCACCTAGATTGGTGATCTATAGCCATTAAATTTTAGTACTTTTCAAGGCATAATTCTAGCCGTTAGATTCAACCTTTTTTTGGACACTAAATCCTACGGCTAAAAATCATCAAACAAGCTTATTTTTTGTATGAATGTCTACCAAGGTGTGTTATAAACATCCATGCAGTCAGTGGACCCATATGGCAGGTGAGTAACAAAAATCGCTAGGTCGACCTAGTAAGATAACGATCCAAATAGATATCCTCCTAGAAACTGATAAGAACCTTGTCCACCTAGCGTATGGGTTTGAAGAGGAATTGCTGTGGTTTTATTATAAACCTATAGAAGGCATTGGGAAGAAGACAGAAGGAGATCCCCCTCCTACATAAAATATGGTTGAAATTTTGGGCCGTCTCTGATTTACAGAAATAGAGAAAGAGCTGTTCAAATCAAACAAAGCAAGATAATTACGATCACATGGTAAAGATTCTAAACATGGAAAAAGAGATTGGAGATTGGCCAGGATTGGGTAGATTTAAAGCATTTAAGGCCTTCCAACAAAGCAAGCTTAAAAATAAGGTTTAAGAAAAAAAAAGGAAAAGTAAAAATGGAGATTTCAATAGAAATAAAAGCTTCTGAACATTTAAAGGCTCTTCAATACCAGCAATTAAGATTCAGAGAACAGAACAGAACAGAACAGAACAAAACAGAGCAGACACAGAGAGGAAGAGAGGAGCGAATCTAAGGGAAATCGATTTGTACCTGTAACTCTGTGGCCATGAAGTGTTGTAAGAACTAGGTCTGTTATGCTGGGGGCTTCCAACCGAAGAAGTATCTGAAGAATCTGAATTGTTTCCGTCGTCTCCGCCTTTCTCTGATACCTTCCCTTCGTCTTCATCTTCACTCTCGATGTAGAAACTGTGATCCGAAACCGAATTCTTCATCTTTTTTTACGATCTCTTCTGCAACAAAATCCTGACTCTTTTAGTTTTTGAATAGAATTTCATACCAGATTGATGGAATTATAAAAGGTTAAAAGTCAAATAATCTAGATTTAACATTTAAGCCATTTTCCTCTGTTTTGCTTCGTTCGCAGAAGTAAAAACTAAAATCTTCTCTTTTTTCTAAATAAATTCTAAGAACAAGAACTTGGATCTAGAGTTTGAAACTAGCAGAAATGGAGAAAAAGAAGAAAAACAGTAAAATAGCAATCAGAGAATCAGAAGATGAAATCGGACGCTCAACTCTAGAACTACTAAACGGATTTAGCCTTCAAACCTGCGAAGGCGATGTAGAAGATGTTTCACAATGGAAATGAAATATGGAATCCATATTTAAACATCTTAAACTAGAAAGTCCAGAACTACAGATTAAGAATCGGAAGTGATTGATTTAAGACTTACTGATTTAAAATTTCTAAAATATTACCTAATCTGATATTTCATTACGTACACAGGAACTTAAAAGAGATAGATATTTTAAATAGAAGAAGGATTTGAGAGCAGAAGTTACGGGCCTTACGGCTATTAAGAGAGAGAAACGAAAATCATAAGCAGGAATATCGATCTTCGAGAATACATAAAAGGTATCTTCGGAAAGAATCTGAGATTTTTAGCAGGGAGATCTGAACATCGAAAAGGTAAGAAAACGCTGTTGGAAAGCTACAGCCATGAAAGATCTGAAAAAGCTCTGAAAGCATAAAAAAGAAAAAAGGAAAAAAGAAAAAAAAAGAGTCTTTTATTTCTACCAAACCTTGCAGGATTTCTCGATTTCTGGATATTGAGAATCTGAGATTTTGAAGAAGCTCTGGTCCTGCAGAGAAACTGAGAAAAGTGTCCTTTCTTTTTCTCTTTGCAGTGGTTCGTCTCTTCGGTCTTCCCTCGTTTATATAATCACTGAAATATATGACTCATTATCACAGCGGTAGTCGTTACTCTCCCTCTCTCTCTCTCTCTCTCTCTCTCTCTCTCTCTCTCTCTCTTCCCTGTCGCAACAAATGCAGGAACATTACGTAAATTTACTCTGGCGCCCTTGAATGTAAACTCAGTTCCTGCATGGTGACAATAAAAAAGTTCTCTAGAAAAGGATTTGGATAACTTTTATGGACATCCATGGGCAAGATTCGTTTTTAGAGAACGTTTAATTTCCAAGGGCAAACAAACAGGGCGTTACGACGAGTAAAACTTCTGTCACAAGATGTTGTGAGTTGTGACCGAAGCCGGTCACAACGCACAATGCGAGCCACGTGGCATACTATTATAAGTCGCTGACCGTATGGATGTTTAGCCAGTCCCTCGGTGGACCTGCAAAACAAAAATCAGCCTGATTAGTGATTTCTAAGCGTTGGATTGAAGTTATTTTCATGGGTTGATTTTAATTGTAGGAATTTGAGCATTATTGAGCGTTATTTGGTTGCAAAGATCCAAAGGTTATAAATCACTAATCAGGCTGATTTTTGGGTTGCAGGTTCACCTGGGGACTGACCAAACATCCATACAGTCAGCGCCCTCTAATTGTGTGCCACATAGTTCTTCTTGTGACAGATGTTTTACTCACGATATGACACACTAGCACTGTGAAATTGTTTTTCTTGAAGTGTTAAAGTTTTTACACCACTGCCCCTGAGTAAAACTTTGATGACAGTATGAGCCACGTGGCATTCTCGTAGAGGACGCTGACCGTATGGATGTTTTGCTTTGCCAATCCCGGGCTGAACCTACAAACCAAAACTCAACATGATTAGTGATTACTAATTTACTAGGTGTTGGATTGGAGTTATTTTCATGGGTTGATTTTAATCATAGGAACTTGAGCATTATTTGAGGTACAAAGATCCAAAGGTTTGAAATCATTGCAACTTTTCGATCTTATAAAAAAGTGCCACCTGTCCTGGGGTTAAGGTGGCCTATTTACTGTAGTTGCTTTTTCTGACCTGTTAAAGGGTAATTACAGTTAAGGGCCACCTGGCATGACGCTAAATTTCTCTTGACACAACCTCATAATCAAGGATCAAGGCATGGATGGTGGATCGCATTGTACTAAGCAGACTGGAACTTAGCTGACGGACCACAGTATGGGCCACGTGGCACATTCTTAGATACCACTGACCGTATAACAAGGTATACCTGACGCTTTTTGGCGTGAGGCTGGAAGCCCGAGTTTGCTACTTCCCGCTGCCATCTGAGCCCTGACAGCATGGATATTCAGCCCATGGTTTTAAAAACGGCCGTTTGAACGGTAACGCCCCAAGCCCGTTTCCGTTTAAACCCGTTTTATCGGTTTTGAAAAAAACGGCCATTTTTTAGTTTTAACGGCGTTAAAATCGTTTAAACAGTCGTTTAATTTTGAAAAATTTTGTGAAAAAAACGGCCCTTAAAACCCCTTTAATTCTATTAAAATCCGTTTAATTTTTGTTAAAATCCATTAAATTTTGTTTTTTTTTTTATAATTTTCAAATTTCAAAATTTGAATTTCAGTGCCACTTTTTCTGTTTTTTTCTGTTAAAATCGTTAAAACCGTTAAAATCCGTTTAATTCCATTTTTGCCCCTGACATTTTCAATCCGTTTTAACGGCCGTTTAAACGGTTTAAACGGTAACACCCCCAGTCCGTTTAACCGTTAAAAGGGCCTCCTTTAAACCTTGATTCAGCCCACCCGTTTGTGGATATGCACAGCAAAAATCACCCATCCTTAATATCTGGCCATTATATTTTAGTACTTTTTAAGGCGTTATTCTAACCATTGGATTCAACCATTTTATTTTTGTTCTAAAACCAATGGCTAAAAATCATCAAACGAGCTGATTTTTGGTAAGAATGTTTACCAATGGGTTGGCTAAACATCCATGCGGTCAATGGGCCCAGATAGCAACAGTGAGTAACAAAAATCGTGTTGCCTCTGTTATACCTTGTTACGCCACGACCCTAACAAAAATCAGCTTGATTAGTGATTTCAAACGTTTGCTCGCATATTAGGAAATTGACTCATTCTCATACTTAAGCATGTTTCTCTAAAAATATCCCTAGCTTGATAACGAGTTTGATCTGGTGTGAGAGAGCAAGGTGCATATGATGTAAATGTTGATGTCCGTATCACGAGGACGTTCGTCCAAGCCGTTGGATACCCCCCAGGATTCAAAAACATCTAGTACATAAAGACAGTAAGGCATACCTAGGTGGGTTCAGACCGTTGGATGGTCCTTGGGATTAACACCATGCAAATCTTGAAGACCATGCCTTAAAGGCTAAACACTCCTCATTTCAATAATTGAAAATGGTTTTGGGGGTTCATGGGTCTGAGTAAACCTTCGCTCACTGCATGCTGTGAGCGAAGCCGATCACAGCACACAATACGAACCATGTGGCACACTCTTAGTGGACGCTGACCGTATGGATGTTTGGCCAATCACTAGGTCAACCTACGAAACAAAAATAACCTGATCTGTGATTTCTAAGCGTTGGATTGAAGTTATTTTCATGGGTTGATGTTAACCGTAGGAATTTGAGCATTATTTGGGAGCAAAGATCCAAAGGTTGCAAATCACTAATCAGGTTGATTTTTGGTTTTTAGGTCCATCGAGGGACTGGACAAACATCCATACGGTTAGCGTCCTCTAAGAGTGTACCGCGTGCCTCGTATTGTATGATGTGATCGGCTTCGCTCACAGCATGCAGTGAGCAAAGGTTTACTCCATGGGTCCGAACCTAATGCTACAGTATCGTCTTAAAGGCTAAACACTCCTCCATTCAATAATTTAAAATGAATCATTGCAAGAGGACCAGAAGAACTTCCATAAAAGACGGAGTGCAAACAAGACGATGAATGTGGGGAACATTTTGGGTCCATTTTTAGTCGCCCACGTCATTTGGTCGTGGACAATTCACGGATGGCTTATATGAGCCTAGTGGCACGATCTCAGACTAATAATGGCCATGTGAGCCATGTGGCACAATCTTAGAGACTTTGACCGTATGGAAGTTTGGAGCATCCCTAGGTGGACTTACAGATTAAAAATCAATCTGATTGATGATTTCTAACGGTTGGATCTGAGTACCCCAAATAATAACCGAATACCACAGCTAAAACTAACCTTGAAAATGACTCAAATCTAACGGATGAAAATTTTCAATCAAGTTTATTTTTGGATTGTAGGTCCACCAAGGGTTGGCCAAATATCCATACGGTCAGTGATCTTTAAAAAGTGTGCCACGTGGCTCAGCTGTCCGTGACCTGGACGTGGAACAAAGGAATAAGTGAGGCGTAAATTATCAGGACCACGTGGCTGTCGGGACCTAGGGCTTACGGTCACTTAGGTTTGATTAGCAACACTGTTGGGGAGCCAAAAAGGCTTCCAGCCCTTATCTTAAGTGGGAGGAGGTGGGCCAGCATGAATATTCTCCTGTAAAATGATGTGGTTCCCACTTCCTCAGTGTGAAATTGGCGGCAGATCGAAGCTAAAGAATGCGGAAATTTTATATCAAGCAATGTGTGACCCAAGGGCGTCATGCAATGCTTATATGCCACGTGTCATAATCTTGAGACACTTACCGTAGGAATGTTTTATCCACCCTTTGGTGGACCAACAAACCAAAAATCAGTCTGAGTGGTGACTTCTAGCCGTGGGTTTTAATGAATTTGAGTATCCCCACGCTAAACATCAACTTATGAAAAGACACAAAACCAATGTCTAGAAATCATCGATAGGCAGATTTTTGATTTGTAGGTCCATCCCTAATTGTTAACTTCTCCATTGATCCGCAATTAATTACTTTTAAGTAGTAGCCGTATTATACATATGCAAATATTAATACATCAACAAATATCAATAATTCACGATTTTATACGAATTCACAAAGAACGTGAATACGATTTTTTAACGATTAATTCTGCTAATTTAATCGGGTTCCAAAATGATAAAAAAAAAAATCACTCAATGATCCTGTTAAAACCCAAACCAATACACCAAAAGCACCTAAGTGATAGAGATGTGGAAAGTTTAAGTCTTAACCTCTACGATCGTAACATTCCACCACGCTTTGAAGGCCAATGTCCAAGGTGGCCCACTCTAAGGCGGCTTTCACTCCAGTACCCCTATTTTCTCACTTTTTGTGAGCGAACCCCTGACATTTTTTCCAGTACTCTTATTTTCTTATTTTTGAGCGAGCCCCCAGGTAGCCCTTTCTTCAAGTTCGTCCCTCCCATGACCTGAACTCATGACGTGGGGTTGGCTCTGATACCAAATGTTAAGACCCAAACTAATACACCAAAAGCACTTGGGCGATAGAGGTGTGGAAATTTTAAGTCTTAACCTCTAGGATCGTAACAAATCCCTACAACCCACTCTATTTTGCTGTAATGTCTTTCCCCCATCCGACCTCCCTCCCCCGTGCCATCAATAGGTTTCACCTCACGACTCTACTTGCAAGTTACAACTCTAGTTTACATTGTAATCGACTCTAATCAAACTAGTAATTAATCTCTCTTTTCGTTGGACAACCGAGTCACTAACCTCCTGCAATTCTCTCACTCTCTTCATTGGACACACATGACACGAGAGAGTGACCAGACCCACAATTTTAGTCTTTCTCAAACTTAACAATTCACACTTCACTTTTAATTTTTAATTAATTTAACTACAAAATGTGGTCCGACACAAACTTAGACTAAAAGTTCATCCACTAGGTGAGTAAGCGAGAACCCGTCAATAGTCCTAAACTTTAATATTTTTATAGTCTTACTCTTATAAATTCGTTTACTAATTTTTGCGTTTTTCGAATTTTTGACTTAATTATTTTTTAAACTTTTAAACTCGGAACTGAATTATTATCGAATTTTCCCCTCTCGAATTCCAACTTTTGCGGTATCCGAACTTAAGAACTAGGGGTCTATCAAAACATCCGTACGATAGTCTCCAGGAGTGTGACACGCGACAGATAATTGCATCGTGTGACGCCTTTGTGTCACATGAATTGATTATTTCTTTGGGCCGTTAGGGGGCGGTGATAAAAACGAGAGGGCAAAGGTGACCAAGTTTAGCATATTTCCTTACCTTTAGATAAGCAGCTCGATTCGGTGATTTTCTTGGAACAGTTGTAGTTTTCAACTGCCACGATGTAGCAAGATAACGATCAAGATGGTTAAGATGATTTGATCAGGAAGATTTTTGGTTGAAGTGTTGATTGATGTTGAGGTGGTGTTTGATTCCACGTCTACACCGTCGACAAGAAGAATATTAATCGTGCCTGACGTACTTAATGACAAACATAGCCTTGTAGCTCCTAGGTCCACATCAAACACGTGGAGAAAATATTACTTGTACTAGTTACTTGTATAAAGTCATAACGATCAAAGTGACAATTTATACCATTATAATGGATTACATCATGGTTTAAAAAACGGCCGTTATACAAAAATAACGACCGTTTTAACAGATTCGGACCTCCCCTGCAACGTTATATACCTTTTTAATGCTCAGAAAATAATGGCCATTATTTTTGTTACAACAGTCGTTATTTTCTGAAAAAAATTTGTTAGAAAAAAATTCATTATTTTCCTTTATAAATTTTATTGAAAATTTTGAATGTTAGTGCTGTTTTTCCGCTATCTTCAGTTATTTCAGTTATTTTCCCATTTTTTTTCATTCCCACCTCCCCTGTGCGTTACGGTATGTGATAATATTTTTGTTATAACAGTCGTATTTCCGTTATTTTTCCATTATAACAAAAAATAACGACCGTTATTTTCTGAATAAAATTTGTTAAAAAAAATCCATTATTTCTGTTATAAATTTTATTGAAAATTTTAAGCGCTGTTTTTCCGTTAACTTCAGTTATTTTCTCATTTTTTTTCCATTCCCACCTCTCCTGTGTGTTACGGTTTGTGATAACGGCTGTTATAATGGAAAAATGGTAACGCCCCGTTGTGCCGCTATAACAGCCCCTTTTAAATGGGTTAAATCAGTGTTTTTAACATGGATCAATCCTATTGGTTGAACCGGTGAATCAGTCCACACCAGGCCCAGGCATGCATTTTTTTGATCAACCGGTCGAACTAGTGACCTAGTGAATTGGCAATTTCACGGAGTCAATAGGCGGTCTGGGTTTAAAAACATTCTCCCAGTCACTGAAGTAAAAATACAGTCAAAATATTGTCTTTTTATTAATTCTTACTAAAAAAAAAACTTTGATAACGTTTGTGTAACGCCCCGGGCTCGCACTAGTCGAATATTGTCCGCTTTGGGGTCATCCCCCTCACAGTTTTGTTCTTGGTACGTGTCCTATGGCACGCCCAAAAGGCCTTCAACTAGTTTAGGTCTGTTTTGCCCTTATAGCTTAGGCTCCGGACACTTCCTTATCCGATGTGGGATTAAAATCATATACCCATCTACCATTCCACCTAGTAACCCTGGCGTGACGCATCGGCTAGGCCTTGACAATTCACCTCACCCGACAGAATGAGTTGTCCTCGGCTCTGATACCAATTGTAATGCCCTAGGCTCGCACTAGTCGAATATTATCCTCTTTGGCGGCTCCACCTGTCATCTAGATAGCCCTTTCCTCAAGGTTTTGTTTTGCTTTACAGCAAAGGCCTCCTGTCGGATGGGGTGAATTGTCATGGCCTAGCCGGTGCTCTACGCCAAGGTTACTGGGTGGAATGACAGGTGGATACATGAGTTTAGTCCAATATTGGATAAGAAGCGTCTGGAGCCTAGGCTATAAGGGAAAGACGAACCTAAACTAGTTGAAGGCCTTTTGGACGTGCCATAGAGCACGTACCAAGAACAAAACCGTAAGGGGGATGACCCAAAAGCGGACAATATTCGACTAGTGCAGGTTCGGGGCGTTACAATTGGTATCAGAGCAGAGGACGGCTCATCATGTCGGGTGTGGTGAATTGTCATAGGCCTAGCCGGTGCGCCACAGTAGAGTTACTTAGTGGAATGGCAGGTGGGTACATGAGTTTAGTCCCACATCGGATAAGGAAGCGTCCCGAGCCTGGACTATAAGGGCAAGACGGACTTAAACTAGTTGAAGACCTTTCGGGCGTGCCATAGGATACGTACCAAGAACAAAACCGTGAGGGAGATGACCCCGAAGCGGACAATATTCGACTAGTACGGGCTCGAGGCGTTACAGTTTGAACCATCTTTTATTTTTGGATTTAAGTGTTATTTTCAAAATAACATAACGGGGCTGAGGCATTACCGTTTAGAACAGGCCGTTTTCGAACTAAGGGAGATACTAAAAGAACATGGGGGTTAGAAGGAGCTTGAAAACAAAATTTAATAAAGAAATTTTAGTTTGGTGAATCGACCTCCGTTCACCTCTAACGAGAATAACAAACGTAGACATGTGGGTCCCTTCTTTTTAAATCTCATGGATAGAACACCGTGGATCGAGTGATATCCACGGTGTTAGAAGTTAGAACGAATGAAACCGGTCGTACAGAGGCGCACCCTTATTGAACAGCTGTCAAGCCATTTTTTTTATTTCAGTCTTTCTCGTGGCTGTCTCCATTCGATAGCGTTCTTGGGGCATTATCGACAAGTTTGTAGAATAGAAAGGATGTGAGCCTCTTACATCTATTTTACGTGCTCTCATTGTCAATCACCAACTAATATACATAACGTTTACCTGTCCCCACGTCACAATCCATGATCCCTAAGTGACGTGGCCACTAAGAATATTGGAGGAATGATCAATTACCTAATAGACACAATCAGGTTTCTTATATTGACCAGATCGCTTACCATCGGACGGTGATCTGGTAATCCATCGAGTGATAAAAGTGGGTTAAGTGTTTACACATCAGGCGGTTCAGATTTAGTCAGTTGCTATGCTTATCCATTAGGGGGCCAACCATCTATGTTTTCCTTAAGTATGTTTATTCTCTTTTGATCAAAGCCAATTACAAAAGATGAAGTTGGGAAGATGTTATATGGTCCAGGTGCATTGGATCTAGAGCGCTTGGTTTTGTTCATATAGAACATTACAACGGCACGCATATGAGATCCCCGACACATAATTTCTAGGTCCATGCTGGATCTTGAGATCCCAAACCTGAAAAAAGTATACTTTTCAAGATCTCATTTTATCTATTGAAGCGTTCTTCATGTGGCTGGGTGGTGGTCCAAACAGACCCAGTAAAAGGTGGGTCCAGCATGTATGTACGGAGAGCTGACGTGTATTGGATGATGTTGAAAATAAGTCTAGTAACATGCACCTTCCACCAAAAAAAGGCCATTAATCTCATATTTTGTTGGGCCCACATATTCTGATCAACATGATTACGAAGATTGAACAGATTTACTGGTCCGATATCATATTTTGTTTGTGTCCAATGATGTGAAAGTATATATATCCAGAGGAATGTGGAGCGAAGAAGTATCCACAGTCCGGTTTTCTTACACGTGGTAGCTGAGGTGGTGAACCCGAAAGTCTTCATGTGTTTCAACCCATACCCTCTTTCCATGTGGCAAATTTCAGCCCAATGGATACCTGTTATGGACGTCACCCTCCACTATAACAAAGCTCTTTAAAAATGTTTAGCCATGGATGTCAATGGGTACCCGATTACAAAGTACTCACATATCCGGACCATAGGTACTAAATTCTCGGGTTTTAGGGTTTAGGGTACCAACCCGATACACCTGAGTTGATTGCGCCGGCTTGGGTCCATCTTTAGATCTTTTTTTCCATCATCCAATCAAAAGCATCTATCAAAGCACACGTCTGAAGTATGCTATATCTGGGGAAGATCCAGAATGTCCATTGTATAGATATGGCCCACCATCCTTCAATGTAAACTTAGACAAATATTAATTATGTTGCTTGGCTAATAATATTTGCATGATCGAGTTGTGGTCTACATTTTGTGAATCATGCAAAAAACAAGAATCATGGCTGGTGGTTACGTGTCAAGTTGATAAATCTAAATCAATATCGACATTATCTAGCAATTCTGAAGCATCATCACGAGAAAGAAGAAACAAATACCATTAAATCCTTCATTGGCTAAAAGCCTAAAACAAAGGTTTTAAATCATCCATCGTAACATTATAACGGTCACTTAACGTTACTGTTATAACGCCATTATAATAGATCATAACAGTCACATCTGAAGTAAAAAAAAAAAGGTTAGGCCATGTTTGATTACCAAGTGGGAAAATTGTATTTTCCTTAGGAAAACACAACTGTCCATTGTTAGATAGCGAGTATAAATCTGTATAATTTTTCCTAACAAGCCATCCAAATTTGGATAATTTTTCCTACCAAGCCCGGAATTCATTTTCCATCCAGATAGGTGAGAATTCATTTCCACCTGAAAATACACATTTATTTTCTCTCATGATCGACTTATGTGCTCTCTGTTGCAATCAAT
Source organism: Euptelea pleiosperma (assembly GCA_035048495.1). NCBI lineage: Eukaryota > Viridiplantae > Streptophyta > Magnoliopsida > Ranunculales > Eupteleaceae > Euptelea > Euptelea pleiosperma. Next base: position 35,426,679 of record CM068540.1, on the reverse strand, counting down.
CAGCCATTTAAGGCATATCCCAGATGTATTTTCTCAGGAAAATTTTCTGTGCAATCAAACACAGCTTTAGAATATTGTAAATTGTTTTGTCTAGAACACCTTTTTTTTTGGTATTTTAGTAACACGTACCCCCTTGAAATTTGAAAGTAATTTGTAGTACCCCCTTATACTTACAAACTTCAGGATTACTCCCTTGACCTAGTTTAATCATGACTTCACTTAAAGTGGACTTGAATTACACGGTGTTAGCATGGTACTTGCAACGTTATGATCCTTTCATAGGCGCATTAACAGGCACACCGCACATGTCACTTTTTTCATGTCAGTCAAATGATGGTTAAACTAGGTCAAGGGGGTAATCCTAAAGTTTGAAAGTATAAGGGGTATTACAAATTACTTTCACATTTCAGGGGGGTGTTACTAAAATACCCTTTTTTTAAAATAACGCCAGTTAATGATAAACCCATCTTTTCATGTTGGGCGCTATTTTTCATCTCAAATTTTCATTTCTACTAAGGGTCGGGCTCCATTGACAGATCTAAAATGACAGGTATCTGTACAGGGACACAATATAAGCCACATGGCACACTCTTACAGGATTCTGATTGTATGGATGTTTGTCCTATCCCATGGTGGACCTACAAACCAAAAATCAGCCTGATTAGTGATTTGTAGGCTTTGGATTAGACTTATTTTCATGGGCTGATCTCAACTGTGGAAGTTTGAGCAGTATTTGAGGTACAAAGATCCAACACGTATAAATCACTAATCAGGCTGATATTTGGTTTGTAGGTCCACCATGGGATACGACAAACATCCATATGGTAATTCCTGTAAGAGTTGTCACGTGGCTTATATTGTGTCCCAGTACAGATACCTGTCATTTTAGATCTGTCCACGGAGCCCTACTCTTCTACTAATTCTATAAATATGACGTTTCTTTATTGTCCGATTTTCATTTCCATAAAGCATAGTGCTGTCTTTTAAATATATATATTTATTTATTTTGATTGGTACACGTTATTCGCATAACACTTTAAAAGTGTACCTCCACTGAATCCAACTGGCACCAATTTGAATATCTTGATCAAGGTTTAAAAGCGGCCGTTATAAAGGTACAACGGACTGACGCCGTTACTGTTTTCAGTTATAACGGATTGTAACGCAGAGGAAAAAAAATGAAAAATAACGGAAAATAATGGAAATAACAGCGATAAAATTCAAAATTTGAATTTCAATAAAATTCATAAGGGAAAAAACGTCATTTTAACAAATATTTTTTCAGAAAATAATGGCCGTTATTTCTGTTAGAACGAAAATAACCGTTATTTTCTGAGCGTTTTTTTTTAAAACCATGTTCTTGATTATAAATCTTTTATTTATCTATTATTTTGTAATAATTTCTAGTTCACGGCTATTTATTTCCCGGCTCGGGCTCCAGTTACCGCCCTAAAATGATAGGCTCTCGTTACAGGACACAATATGAGCCATGTGGCAAACTCTTAAAGGACTCTGACGGTATGGATGTTTGGCCAATCCCTAGGTGGACCTACAAACCAAAAATCAGCCTGATTAGTGATTTCTAGGTGTTGGATTGGAGCCCGACCCTTATTTCCTTCCAAATTAATCATCCTTATGGCCATCAAAGCCAGGTTATAGCACACGTGAAGTATGCCAGATTTGGGGGCAAATCCAGAATAACCACTGTATAGATATGGCCCACCACCCTTCAATGAAAACCTAGACAATTATGTTGCTTTGCTGATAATATTTGCATAAGTTGTCGCGTCAGAGAAAATGTGTCAAACTACAAGATTCATTACCTAAGGCTATGAGTCAAGTTGATGAACCTAAATCAATCTTCAAATAATTCGAGACAATTCTGAATCATAATTACCAGCAGGAAAAAACAAATACATGGCTTAGATAGTACGTTGTGACGTTATAACAGTCACTTAAAGTTACCGTTAAGACTGTTATAATCGCCGCATCGGAAGTTGTTTTTTCCAAAAACAACCGCCGTTATAACGCTGAGCTTGTTTTTTTGCATTGGGCTTTATTCTCTTAGTAATGTAACAGGGTTGAAGCAGCTAGGGCTGCAACTTGGACGGGCTCAACCCGAGCCTGACGGATTGAATCCGATGTTAGGGTTGGGCTCCGGCCTGGATTTTTGGTAACTCGATCAAATAAGTTGGACTAGGTTTGAGGCTCGGCACAACCCGAACCCGACTTACAAACTACATATGTGTATTAGTGTACCGACAAACATTCACACTAAATTTTGGCAAATACCCATGGATGTTTGTCCTCGAAACTATATTTTGACATTTTATGTGATCAGTTTATATTGAAAATATCGTGTTTTCTTTGACGATTATTTTTGGTTATTTCTTTAATAACTTTTATCATGCATTTGTGTTGATGAACTTTTTCTTTATTATGAAAATATTATGCTTTCATTCATGAGGTGTTGAAAATGAAGCTATTATTTAATAGTTAGCATAATGGCTATTATTTTAATGGGCTAGGGTTGGGTTGGGTTGGGTTGGGTTAGGGTTCACAGCATTTAAGGTTGGGTTGGGTTAGGGTTGACCCCCAACCCGACCCAACCCGCCTGAGTTGCAGCCCTAAACAGCCGTTTTTTTAAACCATGGCTAAAATATTTGCCGAGTATAGCCCACTAGGTAGTGCAGATTCCAGCTACTGACACAGGTCCTGCAGTCTAGACTCAACAGTGTTGCCTATCACACTCCCGAAAAGTCACCTCTTAACACAAGAAGACATTGGCAGCATAAGCTTCCTGGCGAGTATAGACATCCACATATCAAAGATGAGAACACTTTCAAATTGTACAATTGAAAAACACTTCACTGTCAGTTTGGAGACGGGTAGACTATGGATGATGGAGTTAAGGGGTCCATGGATACTGTTCTAGATAGACTAAAAGTAGTATACAAGTAATTCGAGATTGTTTGGTTTGAAGGGTTAATAGGGATGAGCGAACCTCAGAACCTAGATTATCTTTGAAAATGGACAGTTTTTCGGGAACATGAGTGATTGTAGGAGACTTTTTGGAAGAAGTGGCAAAATAAAAAAGTTTCAACCCAAAGGGCAGTTTGAAAAATTAATTTGTGTGAATATGTAAACTGTGGCAATTCAAGGCGTAATTTAAAAATTAGAATCCTGAAGTCGTCCATACAATTAGATATATATAGTTAAAAAAGGGGTTGTTTCGAAAATATAAAAGAAATGGCATATAAAGTAATTAAGGAAATATTTTGAAAATATGGAAATAATAGCATAATAAGTAATTAAGTAGTTATCAAAGGGCTGTATTGAAAACTAGAATGATGGCATAGAAAAGTAATTAAGTATTTATCAAGGGACTGTATTAAAAATGTAATTAATGGCATAACATGAGAATGGGTGAGAAGGTTATTGAATGAACTAATACGTGCCTATGTTTTTTTTTTACAGGCAACTAAGTGAACGTTGCGTGAACATTGTGGCAAACGTCGTGTGACGACCCAAGTTTTGGCCTTTAAAATAGTAATAGATTTTCCTCAAAGCAAGAATGGTTTAGAGAGGTAACATTTTGAAGTAGGTTAACCTTAAGAGTGTAAAAAAATTATGATTACCTTTACTCTATTGGGCAAATATGAAGGAAACATTCAGCAAAGAAATGAATTAATGAACAAAATACACACAACTACCCATTAGGACTTGAGATCACAAAATGCTTCTCATTCTCCCAACCTTCTCTGTCTGTTATCCATCATGTACAAATTTAAAAGCAATGTGCTTTCAAGAAAACACTCAAAACTTGTATGCAAACTGTATGTCACAACTAATGAAATGTATAACTCCGTCATCGTTCAGGTGCAAGCGTGAAAAACATCCCATGCCAAAATGTAGCATTCTTAAATGGTGTAGAAGGGGAATAGTTTCTGTGGCTTCACTAACAAACCCCATCATCACTATCTGTTTTCATGAACTTGTGAGCTTATTAGCTGAAGGTGTTGAGAAAACTGTAATTGCTGCTCATGGGGTTACCCTTTTTGTAGTTTGTTTCCACTTTGAGATCCCAAAAATGAACAAAACAAAATGCGCAGTTGTTTACACTGATTTTTGAACATTACGCACCAACAAGTTTTTCTAGTCTGTGTTATGAACTGTCGCGTGGAGTAGGAAAGCTAATTCCATCTTTGAGATGGCCAACCGCTGTGGGACAAAACCATTTCAGCATATTTGGACCCAGTATCTGATCATAAAGACAATTTGAGTAACCATTTGATACAGAGCTTAATACCTCAAGAGTAAAGAGTCAGACCAGCACAATAACATACATCAGGTTATAAACTCAGAACTGAGAAGAGTAAGAGATTCGAGAGTTACCGAGATGATGTTTTCGTAAACACCAAGGTTGAAAGGATGGCGATAGCTCTGTCCAGATTTCCTTGCTAGCCACATTGCTTTTATTCTCTCATGATACTGGTGGAAAAACCATTAGCAAACCTTCATCAATAACCATAAAGAAACACCCTACTGCTTAATCTGATGTTAAAAAGTTCTGATCCACCTCTATGGTTGTCATGTTATGAGTAAGGAGGTAGATGTGCCAAACCAAGAGAGTTCCCAAAGTCAAGCTTAAGGCAATCACGATTGCCCCACAAATAACCTGACATGTATGCTTTCATTATCAGTTTCTAAGATCTGAAAAACTGATCATCTCAACCAACACAAGTTCAAAAAAATAAAATGTAAAAGAGAAAAAAAGTTGGGTAAGGGGGATCAGGAAACAAAATAGTTTGTGGTTTCAAACCACACGTGCGAGCCACATGTGTGAGGACAGTATGACATGGAAGTTTTGCCAGCCTAAGCCAACTAAACCATCAGGAGGAAAATTCCTGAACATCTTGGCTGCTTGCAAGCAGGTTGGTACTTATAAAACCATTTGGCAATGTTGATTATAAACAAAATAATGAGGAATACTCAAGTCATTACAGGAGGATGTCTGCCCCATCTGTGCTGTATGTGTAACATATATCCAGGGGTAAGGACTCGCCATTCTATTGGTTGCACCAAAGAGATCTTCTGGTCAATAATTCACTTCTCACATGGGGGGGAATGCCCACTTCCCAGTTTTTGTCCAACAGAAAATGGTGTGGGCCCGGAAGTGGCACTTCGGGGAAAACCTACTTCCTGCAAATCAAACCCACCCTAGAGGTCCCCAGTTTGAATCTGGGCTAAGACAATAATTTCTTTTGCCAACCAAAAACAAATCCTATCATATAAGAGCTATCCGATATAAACAATTGTATATGGACTTGCACCATATTAATTTCTAACTGTCCAAAGGTGTAAGTTCGATAATTAGAAAAATCTGATCTGGTCAACTTTTGGGCCAGGTGATCTCCTTGGTGAGGAGTGAGGACATCATACGGTGCCACATGTCCGGCAGAGATGAGGAGGGCTTCTTCCCATGATCCTGTCCTGACTTAATATTCACATTAAAGAAATCCACCGAAGTCAAAATACAGATTAGTCCAGCAGGCCACAGCCAATTCACATGGAACCAAATCTCGAACGCAGCAACTCTAGCTGATAAGTGCAGCTATAAAGGAACTTACATAAAAAATCTTGAGGGAAATCCATCCACTGAATCCCCAATCCTTCTGAAGCGCAGAAGTTATAATCATAACCTAAACATACCAAGAAAGCTTCTCTCACATTCATTGTTTGGGGGCAACTTGATAACATATTAAGATAAGTGAAGGGGGAACAGATAGATGGTATACCATAGAGTAGATGCAGCCTATAGCCGCATATAAGATGAAGGTAATAAAGGGCTTATAGTTTGCAAAGCCAACACAATTATTTATCCACAGACAGTGATGATCCTGCATTCAACATTTAAGTGCTTGAAACTTAATCGTCTCATTGAAGAGAAGAGATATGGAACCAAAAAATTTAACCATGGTCAAAGCAAGGACTTGTAAATCAAGGATATTTGCAAACCCCAGAGAAGCAGTAAGTGTACCTACCATCCTCAGCACACACCTTCTGCATACCCGGCAATGATGAGTCCTGGGAGGCTTGTATGTAGGACACTTCTCACAGTATCTTGAATTTACACCCTATAGGAAATCATGCAAACATGGGATTCAAAAATACAGACTAACATCAAGATATATGTGTTTCTGGACCCACAATCTAGACTACATAATACTCAAGAAGATTAATGTTCCCCCATGAAATTATCAGCAATCCTAATATCAATACACAAGACGGAAATGTAACCAACAAACTAAGCTGATGTATAAAATGATAATCAGTCCCAGAATGGTGATCAGAGACAAAAGATTATTGTGGCAGGTCTGTCCGGGAAATTTTTTCATTCATGTTGCTTCTAGAGTTATTTTGGTACCAATGGTGTCAACGAAAACTGCTTAGGAGCTTGGAACTGGGTTTGGCACCAAGGATGAGGCAGCTTAGGCTGAACCCTAGTTAGTAAATTTGCGTATTATACACGTTAAATACCCAAATTTTTTGTATTTTTGAAGAAACGTTTAATACTTCCGTATAAAATAAAAAATCAGAAAAAATCGTGAATTTAAAGACTGTACGAATAAAACACGTATTATTCACGTTTAATACACGGATTTTGTATTTTTTTTAAATAAAAACGTATTAAATGGCCGCATAAACTGAAAAAATTGGTAAAATTCAAGCTTTTAAGGCTAAATGAATATAACATTTCAACAATGACCGAATTTTTGACCAAATTTTTTTATCCCGAAACCGAATTAAACTCAAACTTTTTCCATTTCGAATCTTTGCCGTTTACCGAATTACTAACTATGGGCTGAACTGGGCCCAGGAGGCTTCCTATGCTAAACATATTTGAGTAGGCACCACCCGAGGCTGACACAATGGTCTGTGACGCTATGGAAAAATAACCACCCCTAAACAGGGAAATCAGGCTTTTGCTTCCTCATCCTTCTGAACCTGAGAAAGGTCTCCTCTCCCCTATTTCGCAAATTGAAAGATTTTACTTAACCAATTTTTAATACATATTTTCAACACAAGAAAAAATGCCTATAAACATATTTCGAGTGAAGAAGGCAGATTCATAGTACATCATTTTTCCATCTTTTTTTTTATAAGTACACCATTCTTCTAAAGATTCAATATTGGGTAAGTTACTATTTTTTTGTAAGGCAGCGTTAGCATCGTCCTGATACTGTAACAAGTCATCTGTATGTTGAAAACATCGATGTTCTTTGAAATTTGTGGAGGTTACAAATTTGTAGTGGTTACAAATATGTTGAGACCATGGATAACGATTCATCCGTAAGGATGATGAGTTAACATCGTCCTGATACTGTAGCAAGTATTAAGGATGATGCTACATTAACACCTAGTTGTGGAACAATATAGATCCACAAACAAGTGTAAATGTGATGTTTTTTGACACAGCAAAAAAGTATGAGAGACAGTTCAGGATATATATTTTGGTGATAAGAATTTTACACGTGTATCAATTGTTTCAAGAATTTTTTACTCTGCAACAAGGTGAAAGTCTTGATGATAATTTGTATGCAAGGAATAATTGAGTTGAATGTATATTAGCCTATTAATACTAATTTAGATATCCAACGAAGACAACGAGACGAGCATCAAGTTACGAACATTCTTCCTGGCCTAAAGGCTGGATTTGAGCCTGTACAAGCTCAAATCCTTAGTAACAAAGAGATGCCATTGTTGACAGAAGTTTACTCTCGCCTTCAATGGGTCTCTCTCTCTGCCACTAGATGCTACAACAACTTATATTTTTGCCTTTGCAACTTAGGGTAATTTTCCTGTTTTGGGGAGCGCGCAGTAGAAGACGTGGTGCTCATAAATGTACTCATTGTGGTCGTGATGATCAAACCTCCGACACGTGCTGGAATCTTCATGGGAAACCAACATGGGCCAATCAGGCTTCTGTTGTAAGTGTTGATGCCAATACTTCGGACTATACATCCCCTCCATTGCCCTGTCACATCTACTAATATTTTTATTTCTCGGGAGGAATATGTCAATTTGATGAAAGCCCAACAGTCTGTTGCTTCCTACAATTTTATTGCCACCTTGGTTCAGTCAAGCATATCTTGTGTTGCTTCTACTAGTTCTCTACTTCTCTATGGATTATTGATTCTAGTGCCTTAGACCATATGGCTAGCACCCTAGGTGTATTTTCTTCCCTTATTCTATTTAACTCCACTGAGTGTGTTACTTTTGCCGATGGACTACATTTAAAGTATCTATCCTTTGGAACTGCACATCCTCATTCCACTCTTTCATTATCTCATGTCTTATAAGTATCTAAATTTCTTTTAACTTAATGTCTTACCTTAATTGTTCGGTTACCTTCTATCCTTCATTCCATGTCTTTCAGGATCTAAAGACGAAGAAAAGGATTGGTGGGGAGCATGAAGATGGGTGGTCTTTATTATGTTGATGGTGGTGGTGGTGGTCCTCAGAATTATGCTCTTCATACCACAATTTCTCTTCAATCTTTTTAGTAGGTTAGTCTAGAGTTGATTTTAATAGATTTGTATTTTTTAAGCAGGAGTAGAATACATTTTTCCCCTTTTAAGTTTAGTTTGGAAGGCTATGGTTAAAAGATGTTGCCGGCTAAGATTGCGTAGAAAATTTATATATCCTTGATATAATCTTTTATTTTTCAGGGATTATGGAATAAAATTTGAGGTTTTTTTTTTTCTTTTTCAGAGAAAAATGATTCTTTTTCAGTTCAGGACGTGGTGATTCTCAAACTAATAAGTTTATTATTTCTTATAAACTACATAAATTGGAGAAACGTCTCAGTTTATTATACTTGATTTTCAGAATAACACAACAACGCATCTGAAGCTACGATTTCAACAAGAACCATATAGAAGACAAAAGAAAGGTGGTTTTTTAAGAGAAAAAAGCTTACGTTTTTCTTGGGCCCTTGATCTGAAACCTCGCCGTCCTCGATTTCAGAAACGAAGGTAGATGGGACATGGCCTGGATCCGTGCTAACACAAGAAACAAAGGAGACGAGGCACATGAAAGCGAAACAAGTGAAGATCAATGCATTCAAGATACCCGCAGAGCTCTTCAAACTCAACCAATCTTCCATGAAAATGAAAACTGTTGAGTAATAAACGAAACCCATCATGAGAAAAACCGCAGAAACTGGAAGAGATAGGAATCTTTTGTTCTTCATCGTTTCTTTCCTTCTGAAGAAACGTAGAAACCCTACTGTACAAAATCACCAGAAATTCGAGTTTTTTTGCGAAGGATTTGCAGAGTTTAAGACGAAAATAGGCGAATTCGAGTGGGAATTGAAATGGATTTTTGTGACAATTTCGGGGGGAGGGTGAATTACAGATTACTGTAAGAAATGAAGGTTTTAGTTATTTTCTCCGTCAGAACGGAGGAGGGGTGCTTGTCGAGTCTCTTTGAGAATTAAGACTACGAGGACACGTACTTAACCCTCGTGTTTTGATTAACTACGCAATTACCCTTCGGGAAAAGACTTTTGCTCTCGCAACGCTGGATGTAAAAGTGGTCTCGCGACATTACGGCTGCGTTTGTTTCTGGAGATTTCACGCAATAAATGACCCGCGCACTTGAACATTGAACATGTATGAACAAAACTTCTGTCACAACGTGGCACATTATTAGTAGACGCTGACCGTATGGATGTTTGGCCAGTCCCTCAGTGCACTTGGAAACCAAAAATCATCCTGATTAGTGATTTCTAAGCGATTCGATTGCAGTTATTTTCATGGGTTGATTTTAAAGGTAGAAATTTGAGCATTATTGATCGTTATTTGGGAGCAAAGATCCAAAGGTTGTAGATGACTAATCAGGCTGATTTTTAGATTGCAGGTCCACCGAGGGACTGGCCAAACATCCATACGGTCAGTGTCCACTAAGAGTGTGGCACGTGGCTCGTATTGTGCGTTGTCACCAGTGTTTTAATACAGAAGTTTTATTCCACATGTATTAAGCTTGATGAGCTTACAAAAAAAATGCTTGATGCATTAAGTGGATCCCATATATTAAGTGGGCTCCACAAAATCAATGTCTCGTATTATGTGAGTCGTGCACAGCCATGTAGCTCCCGTATATCATTATAACCAAAGATCATGTACAGGTCCCGTGTTATATAACCAATATCAAGTGGAACCTATTTGCCAAACGCACCCTCGACATGCCAGGTGTTAGCATGAGTCCCTTGTTAGGCTTGGGGCCGCGATTGTTTCATCTTCTGCAAAGCAAACCTGGTCAAGACTAGGGTTCTAAAAAACATTCATGCCATGCTTGGTTCACAGCAAATTGAGTGCAATGCACTCACTTGCCCCAATTTTGGAATTGCAAGTGATTGGTTGGAGGCGTGCAAATGAACTCTCGTGCAAGTAGGTTCCAAGCCCTAGCAAACTCTTTAACAAAATAGATTCAAGCAAGTGCAGCCCAAAGACTGATGCAAGTGGGTGCATTATATTAGGTCAACATTTTTTCTTCTGAAAACATTAATAATAATAATAACTACGATTATTTATATTATTATTTTATTATTTTTGTTTTAAATTTCTATTTTTTTTATATAGTTGGTCGGGGCTGCCTAACCCCAAGTTTTTCCCTCCAAAAAATAAAAATAAAAATAATAAAAATAACATGATAACAATAATAATTTTATTGTGCATCTTTTTTTAAATCAAGAAATAAAATAATTCATTGCATTCTTTTACCACGCACTACCAACCAATCAGCTAAACTTCGTTTGCATCTATTTACAGGGCGTGAACCAAACAATTGTAAGTGATTACAATGCAAGTTGCTACATTTGCACTACAGCACAAAATGCACCCAAGTTTTGCGAACCAAGTAGGGCCTCAAAGTCAAGCCTCACGCCAAGAAATAAATTTTAGAAAATCTGACATCCTCCTCATGTGAGAGCTTTCCCAACAAAAAAATAAATAAAATTTGTTCTCTCCGTCATCTTGAACATCAAGAATTTAAGGGGCGTCACCCAAATGTTCCTTTGGAAATATCTAATAAGGGGCATCCTACTGGAATTTAAGGGGCACCCTATTCGCATCCAAATGTTCTGTGGAATTTGAGCATTATTTTGAGTCCAAAGGTTTAAAATCTCTAAGAGTGCATGAGCCAACTAGTTCATATTGGTCTAGTGCACTGGACTTAAATAATTAATTAACTAAAACTTAATATTATTTGCACACAACTCGAGGCACAATTTTGGCCAATGACAAAACGACACCACCATGCATCATGATAATCATGGACATTGGACTATGTGATAATTACTCTTTAATAATGTGTAAGTGGATATTTAATAAATTTTTTCTTTTTTAATTTTTTTATTAGAAAGTATTGAATTTTGACGCCACATAATAGGTGCCAAGTTTTTTATGGACCATATTATGAGCCATGTGGCACACTCTTAGAGGCCACTTACCATATGGTTGTTTGGCTCATCCCTCAGTGGACCTTCATACCAAAATTTATCCTGATTATTAACTTCTATATACCTGTTAGATTGGAGTCTTTTATTTTTCATGGTTTATTTGTAACAGTGGATTTCGAGCATTATTTGGGGTACTCATCCAAGTGGTAGAAATCACAAATCATACTATTTTTGTTATATAGATCCACCTAGGGATGGGCCAAACATCCATATAGTCAGTGTTGTCTAAGAGTGTGCCACCGAGTTCATATTGATCAAGTGTACTAGACTTACTTAAATAATTATTAGATAAAAGTTAAAAATTTGCACACAACTCAAGGTACAATATTGGCAAATGACAAAATGATGGCACCGTGCACTATGATAATGTCCGTGGACCTTGGACTATGTGATCATTGTTCTTTAATAATGGTGTGTACGAGGGCATTTAATGAACTTTTTACTTTCCATTTTTTTCTATTAAAAAACATTGACTTTTGACACCAAATAATTGGTGCTACGATGATGATGGGCCATATTATGAGCTATGTATTACACTCTTAGAGACCACTTACCATATGAATGTTTGGCCCATCCCTAGGTGGATTTCAAGCATTATTTGGGGTACTCAAATCCAAAGGTTAGAAATCACTAAGCAGATTTTCTGTTATGTACGTTCAACATAGAGCTATCAACCACCATTGGATTCGTGGCGAATCCATGCCCGAAAGCCTGAGTGAAATTATGAGTGCAAAAAGGTGAGTCTGTGGAGCGCGGTCCTTTATTAATATGGGTGTCCTCACCTAAAAATGCCACTTTGGCACACTCTTAGAGATTGTACAGATGTTTCAGACATCCCTAGATGGAGCTGTAGACCAAAAATTAGTCTGATCGGTGTTTTCTAGGCATTGGATCTCACTACCCCAAAATAATTTTCGAATCCCATGGTTGAAAATCAATCAATGAAAAAGATTAAAATCCACAAATTCAACTGATTTTTGGTCTGGAGGGCCTCCTAGGGATGTTTCAAACATTCATACGGTCTTGGATCTCTAACGGTATGCTATGTCACATTTATAACGGCAGCCTGGACACTCGGATCAAAAGAATGCTAGGATCAAATTTTTTCTCGTAGAGAAGAGCAAAACTTTTAATTTACTCACCATTTATAAGTAGGTGAACATCTTCTGAAGCCTGTGTGTATAGCATGCCCCAACCCCGGTTTTGGCTTTATATTAGGGGTCGGGCTTAAGGGACCCCCTTTTTCTTACCCCTCTCGATGTTCGTGTGCTTGGTCATGTATTTCAAGAATCCAACGGTGGTTGTCAGCGCCGAGCTGGTATCACTTTTTCACTTTTTGCAGCTATGACAAGTGACAACCACTTCGTGAAATCCATGGCCGAGTGACCAAACACCGCCATAGATAGATTTTTGTTAACTCGTGGAGCATTTATATGTGAACATGCATGGAATCGGTGGTTCATGGTGCGCTGGACTAAACCCTAAACCCATGAACTGGCCATTGTCATCCTACTTAAACTCTAATTTTTGAATTTAGTCCAAGAATGTACATTGATCTCAATACGGGACCTTAACAAAAAACGAAAAAGCAATTAAGGCTGTGATTTTGTTAGTGATTGAGCTCAGATGAAAAGGCTAGCAGATACAAAAAGAATAACATTTTTGCAGATCTTCAAAAAAGGACGGACACTGTAAGATCTATTGCTGTGATTTTGTTACCTCCATACATGGCATCAAACCAATAAGCTCTTAACCAATCAAAGTACCTAAAAAAAATGAGTGAATGGATTGTAATTTCAAGTTATTGCCAACTGCACCATATAAAAATCAAAATCATCATCAAGGAAAACCTACTCCAACCCTCCCCATCTCTTACTCTCATCAATTATAGTGGTGGGACCTACTAAGAGAAGATAAAAAACATCAATTTCATAAAAGAAAATAAATTTAAATGTATTTGCAAAGACAAAAAAAATTTCTGACATTTGCAAAAGAAGTACCTAAATGTTTCTGTCTGACAAAATTAAAGGACAAACGATTTTGCCTGACAACTATGACTAACGTCCTTTTAAAAGGACGTCTGTACTTGACAGACGCCCTTTAAAAGGGCATTTGACCATATAGGCATAAAACTTGTGTCACAATACGAGCCACGTGACACACTCTTAGTGGGTGCCGACCGTATGGATGTTTGGCCACTTACTAGGTGGACCTACACCAAAAATAAACATCATCAGTGATTTATAAGCGTTGGATAGAAGTTATTTTCATGGGTTGATTTTAATCGTAGGAATTTGAGCATTATTTGAGTTCAAAGATCCAAAGGTTGTAAATTACTAATCAGGCTGATTTTAGGTTTGCAGGTCCACCTAGGGACTGGCCAAACATCCATACGGTCAGCATCCACTAAGAGTGTGACATGTGGCTTGTATTGTGATAGAAGTTTTATGCTCTATGGGAAAACGCCCTTTTAAAGGGCTTTTTTCAGCTTTTAATTTTTGTCAGACAGAAACGCCCTTTATTTTTATTTTTGTCAGAAATTTATTTTCGTTTTTGCAAATACATTTAACTTTATTTTCTTTTATGAAATTTTCCGTAAAAACATTTTGCATAAATGATATTGATCCGATCCAAACAACACACATTTTCAAAAGTATATTTTCAGAAGAGTCATTTTTTTCAAATAAATATTTTTTGAAAAATGGCTATCCAAACACCCTCTAAGTCTTGAGAACATAATAATGAAAATGGAGATAAAATGTAGAACAAATTAACAAATTTTATTTCTTGTACACTACCCAAAAGATCGTGTAGTTATCACAGCGATGGGCGTACCGTAGCCATGCGCTATACATGTAGTCATCGTAAGATGCCGGGACCTATAAATTGATAAAAATGGGTTAAAAATCAAAAAGCTAATGGAGGGAATGCAGGAATTATGAAATTTGACAGGGGAAATAAATGGTAGTACAATAAATAAATTGGACGTACGTACCAGAGTGTCAACCACGTAACCCTTAGTGTGTAAAGAAAAACCCGGGTTTTTATTTTCTTGCTAAGCAAATATAGTTTTATGTTTCCATATATGCATTATGTGTATTTGTAAGTCACTTAAATATATTCATGATGGAGGTTTCACAAACTTCTCAAACTGATATTTTACAAAATAAAGTGAGCTCTACATCTTTATTATAAAATTTTTGAAGCGGCGTCAGGCACCCAATGTTCGCGCACCACATATACCTTTGTTTAGGATTTGGGTTTAATTTTTTTTATTTTTAAATAGTAACCATAGGTATATGTGGGGCGCAATCATTGGCGCATGATCTCCGCTTCAAAAAATTTATCCATCTTTACAGCTTAAAAACACATCCATTTACACACATATCCCCTTTGGAAGGTAGACACAAAATATCATCGTGTAGCTTCCATTTAGTTGTCAAATATCATTGTGTACCTTCCATAAATTTCTTGACACAGAGAGAGGGAGAGAGCAAAAAATAATTTCTTGACACAAAATATCATTGTGTACCTTCCATGAATTTCTTGACACAGAGAGAGAGAGAGCAAAAAATAAAAAGGAAAACGACCATCTTGTTCTTGTGACATAGAATCAAGAGTTTGCTTCATTCCCAAATAAATTAACAAAGAAATAACCTAATTATGAAATGGAACCCCTTAATCCTACATTGCACATATTAAGTTAACTACGTACAAACCGCCAAGGGCTACAATCGATCAAATATAGGTAATCGACTTCCATAAAATTTGTAAAATGTCTCATTTTTTTTCTATTTTTTTTGAATAAGCAATATCCCCATTTTGTTCTTTTCATTTGCTGAGTCATATACCAATGGCTTTTCTTGTTTCCTGATTTCTTATGTTTAGATGAGAGAGATTCTGTCATGATAATTGGTTTGAATATGACATGTGCCCTCAACTAGATGCAGATGATATTTAATAAGAACAACGACTACTCAAGATTAAACTTCTAAATGACAAGCAGATTCTAGTAAAAACAAACAATGAAGATATCAAGATCTATTATATTTCATATAAAGATTCTAAACAAAAAAATAAAAATTAATTTGTCGTTGTACCGATGTGACATTGCATTCCGATATATGATCAATTAACAAAAATTCCGCTCTTTATCATGACATTGACCCTTTTTAAGTCGATTAAGGATAGAATCTAACAAATTTGTCTGTACGAGGGAATATATATGAGTAGATTTACTTTTATTAGATGATTAATTTACTAGATTTTGGTTTTAACTTGTTATTTTTATGCAAATTTTCTATATTCCTCCTTTGTCTTTACACTTGAAAGTCTATATAATTATGTTAACTATGCTTAAAGAAAACACCCTTCAGGAAATTATCATTAGCATTAAAGCCCTATTATTCAGATGGGGTAGTATATTCCTTGAGTTTATAGGCATCTTCGAGGATGTGATCTTCAGGTTTGAGATTCTTGAGATTCTTCTGGAAAGATAGTAGAGGGTTTAGTTCGTTTCTGTTGTTTCCTCTTTTCTTCTCTTGTTTTTGGGGGAGATTTCCCTCTCTTCTTTGTTTTTCGTTGAAATCTTCTCGATCTCCTTATTAATATATTCGACTTAAAAAAAAATTATGTTAACTATGCCAAAGAGGGTCAAAAAAAAAAAAAAATCAAGTGCCATGAAAGAGTTTTTCCTTTCTTTCGCTTACGATCAAGACATGAAAATAATAAGTTGTTTAGAGAGAACTTATTATGTAGCTAGCATGAGGAATTTCACTTATGTATACTAAACAGATATTTACTTACAATAAGATAAAAATTGCTTGAATTAATATTTACTTAAGAATCCGAGAGATCCGTATAATAATACGTTTTCATGTGTAGAAGACAACTTCAATGGAATATACTGAAGGTATATAGGAATCGTTTTTTTCTTTTTTATTTCCTTTGACTCATTTAGATTAAATCAAGAAAGAAAAAAAGAGTATAATAAGAATGACGATTTACTAGCTAATTTATCCAATTGTCACTTTTGTTTTTCCCCACTTCTCAAAAAACCCAATATTTCAAGCAAGCTTAAGACATGGATGGGTGGTACAAAGAGTTACAGAGATTTCTGATCAAAAACTTGAAATAAGTCATCAGACTCATCAGTACTGCCATAAATAATGAAATTAAAACATTCAAAATACCATGACACATTTAAAGTCATTCCTTCTAGGGAGATATTCCAAACTTAACCTAGAAACACCACATTTCAACTATAGCATGAAATTCAAGGATCTTTTGTCATACTTTTTGGTGCTATTATAATTGGAGAGGTGAAAAATATATACAGTGATGAACTGAATGTGTGCCTGATCAGTATGTGCGTGTGTGTGTGTGTGTGGGAGAGAGAGAGAGAGAGAGAGAGAGAGAGAGAGAGAGTGAAATTAATAAGGCACACAAGAACCTGAAATTAACTTCAAACAAAATAATGGGATATATCAAGAAACACAAACTAGAACATCTAAAATATGGAATCCAAAAATATAACACCCCACCAAAAAAAAAAAGAAACCCAGTTTCCCTCACCTTAATTTCTTCCCACTCTTTGCTCGGATGTTCATCTTCATATTCAGCTCCAATCTTAGCTAGCCAATTCCTGTCTGAATCTACATTAATACTCCATCATCCCAAGCTTCAACAAGCTCATTAAATCAGTAATCTCTTGAGCTTCTTTGATTCTCTACAGTACAAAACATTAAAACCCACTAAAAGCAAACTTATTAGAATATATAGTAAAAGAGGTCTGGAATTCCCAGAAAAAAAAAATAGCCGCCAAAAGAAGGGTGAGGTTCAAAGAAGATTCACCTGTTCGAGTGCAGAATGGCTCAACAAATTCCTTCTATAGTCGTATATTGCCGATGCAGCATCATCAAGATTCTCATCTCAAAAACTTGGGCAGCGATTAAATCACCACCACCCTGCATTGCATGTGAATCTTGATGATGCTTCATCCGCAAACAACGACTGTCAATCAATCCATGCACGACAGAAGGATTAAACTTATAAAAAAGAGGAAAAAAAATAACACATTTAGTTCAAAAAAGAAAAATCCCGAAAGAAGATAGGAACACACAGAACACTAGAAACGAAGAAGAAGATTCATGCAAATCTTCCCCATCGCGAACATGAGATGGAGCTGACGTGGCATACTACTGTCGATTAAATCTTAAAAAGCAATGACGTGAGGAGGGTAGGGGAATCTACGGTCATTAACACAAACCCTAGAATTAAGAAAAGAAAAAACCCATTTGTTTTCTCTATCTTTCTTCACAAATCACCAACAAAACACATAAAACTAGCACCAGTACGACTGGTTTTTTTGT
The DNA here is from genome assembly GCA_035048495.1 of Euptelea pleiosperma. NCBI lineage: Eukaryota > Viridiplantae > Streptophyta > Magnoliopsida > Ranunculales > Eupteleaceae > Euptelea > Euptelea pleiosperma. The sequence goes on along the minus strand of CM068540.1, from coordinate 35,408,784 downwards.
AATTCACGGCTTTGGGTTTTTGTGGGTCAGATTTCTCCAATCAGATTCCGGCCAAAACCACCATGAAAAAGAAAACCCATGTTTCATGGGTTGATAAGTTGAATCAAGAACAGAAATCGAAGAACAAACTATTAGTACTGTTGTTTGAAACAGAATTCAGAAACCAAAGAAAGAAAAAACCACCGGATCCCAAGAGAAACCACCGCGGAAATCAAACTTTCCGGTCAAGATCGAACACGTGTTCATCCAATCGACATGCGTTCAAGAGAAAGAGAGTAGAGAGAGAGAGGGAGAGATTTTTGGGTTCTGTTTGGGTTTGGGTAGCAAATTCAATGAATATATGGTTCTATTAATAATGAGAAGATGCTTAGCTGTCTGGTGTGGTACCGAAATGGCCGCAGTTGCACATCGCCATTTCCATAACCCTAATTGTTAACTTCGGGCTGCCCGGTCGAGTTTAGCCTAATAAACTGCTCGGAACTTTCTCATTTATAAACCTCTCGTGGTTGGTGGCTGACTGCCTCCCCCCGTCGTCCTCTCTCTCACCTGCTTACCTGCCCGTCTTTTTATTGAGCTGCCCGAATGATTTCTCTTTGTTCCTTCCTTTCGTACACAAATAAAATGATGTGCTTCATCAAGTGTCCTTGTGTATGTAATCAACGAATCCCATGTTGATTGGTTTGATCCATTCCTTGATTAATTATGTGTGGGCTTTGTTATCTACATTAATTGGATTAGGTTTTTTTTTTCAATGGCTAGGATCTACAGGATGCTACATTCGAGAATTAGTTAAAAAAAAAAAAATTAACCTACTAGTGGTAATTAAGTGGTCTCCAAACATCCTCTGTTCGATAAGGGATCCGAGGACTCAAATTTTCACTCATCCTCTCGGCCATGGATTTCACGAATCCAATGGTGGTTGGCAGAGCCAATCAAGCTGGTATTCACTTTACCAAAACTCAACCACCATTGGATTTGGTGAAATCCACTGCCAAGAGCACAAGTGAAAATATGAGTCAGAAATTTGTGTCCACGGATCCCAACCCTTATCTGCGACATCCTTTAATGGCATTTCATGTGGTTAGTGATCGAGCTTAAATTTTCTTTGTAGAGCTTAAGGCTTTACTTTGGGGTCTTCGACTAGCTCGTGATCATAACATTTAATTGAAGATATTGAGGTGCACTTTGATTCTGAAAATGTAGTTAATTTTGAAGCCGTGGGATTTTAGAAGCAGCGATCTTGCGCCCAATGATCGTGTGCCACATATACCCATGGTTACTTTATTTTAGAAGTTTTTTAAAACCAAATCCTAAACCCTAGATATGTGGTGCAGGATCATTGGGCGCATGGTAGCTGCTCCTAAAATCCCGCCGCTCCAAAAATTTTCTAGTTGAATAGTGTAGAGATAGGATCAGGCTCAGGATCCCCTCTTTTTTCTGACCCCTCTCGGGAGTTGTGTCATCGGCCGTGTATTTCAAAGAGTGAAAAAAGTGACATCAGCTTAGCGTTATCAACCTCCGTTGAATTCTAGAAATCCACGGCCGAGAACACGACTCTCGAGAGGGATGAGGGGTGGGGGGGGCTCCTGAGCGGGACCCCTATAGATAACAGCTCTATTTTAACCCCAAAATTTCCTAACAGTACTCTTTCTCGCTATATTGAAGAAGATGCTAGAAGCTGTAAATATTAATCTTTGTAAACCTCCTTTTTATTTATAATAGTTGGTAGGAGTCAGGCCAAACCCCAACTTAATTAAAAAAAAGGGTATTTTAGTAATACCCCTTGAAATTTGGAAGTTATTTGTAATAACCCCTTAGACTTTCAAACTTTAAGATTACCCCATCTTGACCTCATTTAACAGTGGTTGACTTTAGTTAAAACAGACTTGAATTAACATTGTGGGATCCTTTCCGAAGTGCATTAACAACTGCATGATGCATGTCACATTTTAATGTTAGTCAAATGATAGTTAAACTAGGTCAAGGAAGGTAATCCTAAAGTTTTAAAGTTTAAGGGGTTAGTACAAATTACTTTCAAATTTCAGGGGGGTGTTACTAAAATACCAAAAAAAAAAAAATTGTTATCCCACGGATAACCGGACAAAAAAAATGTGCGGTTTGAGGCCATTAGCCATTGGATTGAAGAGTTCCACAGTCCACGAGGAAACAATTGTGTCGACCGTCAATAGCGTCAACCGCACATATTTTTGTCCAGTTATCAATGGGATAGCACGATTGTACCAAATTTTGGTGTACTATCATTCCAATCAACATCAACATGTGGCCTCCTTTTTTTTTTGATATTTTTACTAGGAAAATAAGCTTCCATAGCACATTTGGTGGGCTGAAAGAAGTAAAATTTGATCTGAAAATAGTAGATCTCTTCAATTATTATTTAAAAGGCTGAGGCTCCGAGGACCCCCTTTTTCTGACCCCTCTTGGTGCCGTGGATTTCATAAATCAAACAGTGGTTGTCAGCACCCCCAGAAGTGAAAAAATGACGCCAGCTCGGCACTGACAACCACCGTTGGATTCTTGAAATCCACAGGAACACCAAGAGGAGTCAGAAAAATTAGGGTCCCCGAGCCCGACTCTATTTAGAATATTTAATAAAAACACGAGTGGGCAGTGGGCAAACCGTTTATATGTCCAAAAGAGAGTCGCGACGGAGTTCTTGCATCAGGCTTCCCACTTGAAGAGGGACCACATTTCTGTACAATTTGATGTGTCTGCTCCAGTTTTTTTTTATTTAATGGTGCGTCTCTAATTATTTGAGAAAAGGAAATTCCTTTTTTTTTTATGATCACTAGCTCGAAACAAAACGCCATGTACTACATAAATGAGCAATGTTACGAGTCGGAACTTGGCCGACGGACGACGGACCACATATGAGCCACGTGGCATCGATGTTTTGGCCCATCCCTGCGTTGACCTACATACCAAAAATTATCTTGATTACTGATTGCAAACCTTTGGATCTTTTTGTACCCCAAATATGATCAAACTCCAATGGAACGCTTAGAAATCACTAATCTGACTGATTTTTGGTCTCGTAGTCCATATTGTAGTGTGTCATCAACGTCCGTCAGCAAAGTTCTACTCGTAATGTTACAATATCATATCACATATATTGAAGCTCATCCAATGGTTTTGATCTAAGGACAATGTACAGTCAGGGCGGCTCAACCATAAGGCCAGTAAGGCGGTCGCCTTAGGCCCCATGTGAGAGAAGGCCCCCAACCCGGGTGAGAGAAGACCCCAGTCCACTAACCGCATGGATGTTTAGCCCACATCTTGTTGGACATACAAATCAAAAATTAACTTGATTGGTCATCTCTAATAGCCATAGATTTTAGTACCTTTTAGGATTTGATTCTAGCCATTGGATTCAAGCGTGCTTTTTGAGTAGTAAATCCAATGGCTAGAAATCATCAATCAAGTTGATTTTTAGTATGTTTATCCACCAATAGGTGGGTTGAACATCTACACAGTCATTAGGCACAAAAATATGATCTATGTAGGGCCGCAAGAGCCCTCTGCATGGACTGCAACAGAAGTCCTATTCATCTAAATTTTTTTCAATAGATTTTGATTATAGTGAATAGTTGTTAAATAAGATTTTCTACCATATAGTGAGTGAAAGATTTTAATTAATACCATATATTAGTGGGTCAGGATCGGTGGACAACCATTTTGGCGGACCCACATAGAAAATGAATCAATGGCTGATTTTTGGTGAGGATGATCTCCTCGCCATATAGATCACCCCACAAAAAAAAATCAGCCCATTCTGAAATTTCTAACCCCATCAAATGTGGTTTTCAACTTACACGGTAAAAATAAATGATCCATAATTCTTCAACTTCTAAACCAGTCTACGAATATCAGAATGATTTGAATTTTGTGAGGATGATCTCCTCACCAAAGAGATCATCCTCACCAAAAATCAGCTGTTGATTCATCTTCTAAGTGAGTCCGCCAAATGGTTGTCCCTCGATCCCGATTCTATACTAATATATTATATATTAAAAGGCCTCATATGGAGTTTTCGCCTTAAGCCTCAATTTGCATCGAGATGGCCCTGTATACAGTGATATTGAAGCTCATCCAATGGTTTTGATCTTAGAACAATGTACAGTGTTGTTGTAGGAAATGCTATGATTTTCTTCTAACCCTTTTAAATAACGTAACAACACCTGTTTTTAATTTTTAATTATTTTATTATTATTATTTTTTTTTTCTGGGGCGGGGGGGTGGGGGGGTGATGTTGAAAACGAGTTTACACCTAAATAGAGGGGGACGTAAATATTTTTTTTTTCAGGACTAGGCTCTAATGTAAGGTGTACGCATCTTGTCTGGCCGATTGAACCGAGCAAATCTTAGAGGGCCACTGTAAATTCTACATGTGGTCCGCTGCTGTATTTAATTCTCGGTAGATATGTATGATAAAGTACTCAAACTCTCTTTCAAGATGTCCAAGACTTTCCACGAGTACCAAGATTTAAGATGCCAAGGTATGAGAGTACGTTTAGTGATCCAAGACACTACAAGTTTTGAATCAGACTAAATACTAACCTTGTAGATGCCTATCTTCTTATACAACTTAAGCCCATTTAGACTGGCCATCAACTCGGTTAAGTTATCATTTCCCTCTCAACGTAAACAACACCAAGAAATTTTCAAATATGTTACTAGAAATTGAGTCTATCTAATTCTTACAGCCAATGGTGTGGCTCACATAGAGATCATGTCATATGTAGTGGAGATATCATGACCGCAGGGTGAGTTGTCCATGTAGTGGAGACCATGATCCTTACAAAAAATCAGTCCATTTTGACATTCCTAACCTCATGAAAAGGTGACTTGAATTTGAAAAATCAGGACCATCCAAATTTATCATTACTATAGATCAACATTTCATAAGTTCAGCGATGTCGGAATTGATTGATTTTTGGTGATGATGATCAACACGAAGAGAAGAACACACTGAGCGATTGGATTGTCCAACATGATCTCCATGTGGGCTCCACCACCAGATGTAAGAAATGGGTGTAGCTCTAGACAAACTCAAAAACAATTAACATGGTTTTAAATATGGTCACATGTTCATTGTCTCATCTCCTCCTACTTGGAAAGACACTGTAAATTTCTAGGGCGTGTTTGGAGGGTTTTTTTTTAGTAGGCAACATGGTTCAGCTGGTAACTTTGGACCTCCATCCTAGGCACTATCCCATTAGAGAGAAGTCCTGAAACCAAGAAATCCCACAAAGGGAGAGGATGCACATCATGCAAACCCAACAAAGTATAAACTAAACTAGTTTGAAGCAAACAATCTTTCATGTGGGAGCTCAATTTGAGCCAAAAAATTACATGAAAAATTGAGCTAAAACCCATTTAATGCAAAATTGAAATCTCCATATTAGAACAATAGTATGGTTAAACACTTCTCATTACACATCGATCGAACCATGTCACCGTTGAACCAATAAATGCGTTGAAAACAAAATGACAGGACGATGGTTTAGCTTGGTCTTCAGCAACAAGATTCAAGATCTCATTGCAGAATTGAATGGTGGAAGCAGGAGGCAGCTCCCATGTCCACTTGCTTCATTTTCTCCATAAATTAGAAAAAAAAAAATGTGGTTGTAAAGGCCATCGGCGATAGGTATGGGACCTGAAAACCTTGCTGAAAATGCCTAAACTGCTAGCTAGTAATTTATTTTTATGGTCCAATGTCTACCTGCTTCCTCTTCTCCATATAAATTAGAAAATACGTGTGGTTGTAACGGTCATCGCCGGCCCAGCGCGCGATATCTTTATTATTTGTTTTCATTTTCAAAACTAGTTATTTTCTTCTGTAAGTAAAGTTTTTAATAAGTTATTGACACTCTTCCCTTTCTAATTCTGATTAAATAGATGTTTCCTTAAATTCCTCCACATGCTTATGCATATATATTCTTTTTAATCTTTTTAATCTTTTTTATAAAGATATGACAAAAATTGCATCAAGACCAAAAAATTTACTATTTTATTACTCCCTTCAAATAAAAAAAAAAACATTTTGATATTGATTTTTTTTTGGAAGTTGTCTGTTTTAACAACACAAAAAAAAAAAAGATTCGAAAAGAAAAAAGACCGATCGAACGTCGATAATGTCTCGGTCCCACCACTTGGAAAAGAAAAGAAAAAAAGGCATTGTACTCATAAACATCATTCGATCACGATCGGACTGGTGATATCACGAATACACAAGCGAATCGATGTGTTTAATTTTCAAAATGGATTATTCAATATCTATTAGCATTATTGCCATATTTAAAAAAAATTATTCTTGTTCTTAAACGAAAAGATAAATATATTTAATGCATTTTTTAAGAGAAATTATAGGTAAAATCGGCGAACATTTGTCATTGTCATCGTTATCGAAACCTTGTTCCAACATGAATCGCTGATAATGCCTTGTCCTAAATATGTAGGTTCGATATGTAAAAGTCACATTCAATTCTATTTACAGCAATATTTTCTCTTATTCTTCCGATCCAGATACTACTTCTATTTTATTTTTATTTATTTATTTGACGAGAGAAAAGTGATCGAGCGTGCATATAAGTCAGGGGGTTGAAGTAGGCTTCCCATGCAACATATTGTGAGGAAGACAGGGCCAAGTCGGGGGGTTGAAGTAGGCTTCCCATGCAACATGATGTGAGGAAGACAGGGCCGGTGTCGGACGGTTTGTTTTATGGATGACAACCAACCGAAAATTCATTGTTTTTGCTCGCAATCGATTTCGTGAAATATTAATAAAAATAAATAATTGTCATTTTTTAAAAAAAATTTCCCGTATCATAAATTGGAGTTGAAGGAATGCAAATATCTTAGAATTAACATCAAAATGACTAATAAATAAATAATTTTTTTTTCATTTCTTGAAGAGTTATCATTGTCGAGGATCATTGTAGCCGTCGTCGTCGTCGTGGTGATTGCCGTCATCATTATGCATGTTATATCGTCGTACTACGTAATAATCATTGACAATGCCATGTCATAACTATACGGCGCGAGTCGACAAAGATCATAACTCTCTTACAGACAAACAAAAAAATTTTAAAAAGAAGGAAAAAAAAGACAGATCAATACCTCATTCAATTCTATTTAGAGCTATATTCTTATCTTACGAGAGACGTTCACGTCAAGTGAACTTTTTTTAAGGAGGGACTGACGAGGAAGTGTACGGATGGGCCTCACAATGTTGTTTTTGTGGACACTAAGCCTTCTGAATTCATTGTCTTCGTTCATCTACTTCGTTGACGGAAATGAAGAAGATGCATTTTTTTTTTCTTACTATCATTCTCATTTCATCAGGAAAATGCTACCTAGCAACGCATCAATGGCATTGCAGGGATGCAACGACCCTGAAAATAGGCCACTTTTGAATTTATATATATATATTTTACTGGGTTTTACTGGGTTGCATCTATGTAGGGCGTTGTTTGAGAGCTCCCAAATATGGATATAGCAATCTAGCTATCCTTTTGAAATTTGTGTCAAATCTGTATGTTTTTTTTTTCGGGTGGTGTAAATGACACTATCATCCCAACCATTGAATGGTCTTCGTGATTTGCCTTGTGTGAATCCCGAGGGCCACCAGCGATATGAGCAAGAACGACAACCACCTCGGGATAATAATAGCACTGTTCTTGTTGTTTAGTCATTGGTGTCAGCTGGTTGTGGTCCCCTATTACCTGATCAGTTGGTAGCTTGTGTGGATTCCATCTAACAGCCGATACAATGGTGGGCACCACTACCCCTCCTCCACAACCGCACTAGACAACCATTTGATCAAGATCAGAAACCTACATATATATAGGTTTCTGATCTTGATCAAATGGCCGATACAATGGTGGGCACCACTACCCCTCCTCCATATATATATATATATATATATATATATATAGGTGACTCACATTGATCAAGACAGCGGCTTTGTTCAAGGGGGAGCACAATCACTTGAGTAGAACTGCCTACAATATGAGCCACGTGACATATTCTTAGAGATTTCTGACCGTATGGATGTTTGGATCAATCCTGAATGAACATATAAACCAAAAAATTAACCTGATCATTAGTGATTTCTAAGCGTTGGATTGGAGTCGCTCTCATGGGTTGATTCTTAATTATGGAATTTGAGCATTATTGATGGAGCATTATTTGGGGTACAGATATCCAATGGTTTGAAACCATTATTCAGGCTGACTATTGGTCTGTAGGTCACTGCCCAAACATCCATACGGTCAGCATCCTAGGGGTCACTAAACTAAAACTGAAGGGGATCGGCACCAAGTTCTTCTTTTTTTTTTGTAGTCACCATCGTGGGAGGAGGGGGTGGGAGGGCCCCACAGATTAACAGGTGAAACCTGTACGACCGGTCAAGCCAGTAAAGGGGATTTCTACTCCTGACACACTGCTCAAAGGAGGAAATCTACTTGTGTGGGTTTGACCCCACGACCTCTCGAAAGAGGAGAGGTCAGAAAAAGGGGGTCCTCAGAGCCTGAACCAAGATTTAGATGCTTTTCTTTGGCTTAGTGGATTGTTTTTTTTCTTTAGGCCGGAACTCCACTTGTCTAACCGGTTTTATGGCCTCCATATCCGGTTTTGTAACTTTTAAGATCCTCTTAAAAAATTGCCTGAGAAAATCAAGAATCTAAGAAAAAATAATGCTATTAGAACACCCAATATCGCTCTAGGGTCTGTGTCAGTTTTTTGCTATTTGTTTTCCAAAAACACCCTTTACACTATTTAATACATGTTGAATATATGAATGGTTTCACATGCATCACCTCGAGCAAAATGAACCCGCTCTAACTGATCTATCACATTCTTTTAGGGGAAAAAAAATAGTGAATGGTCCAAAAAAGGGTAATTAGATCGAAATGATTAGGATAATCCGATCAGATGCGCCTCAGCGATCTCGTAGCTGGGATCCAAACATCGACGCACTTGAACCGTGCATACAGCGACAGTTTTTATGCGATGGTCGACTATCTGTCGGTTGTGACCCGAACTAACAACCTTGATTGGTTAGACAGTTGTTGAATACCTGTCGGTTGACCTAAACGACGATGATGATTGGTTTGACGGTCGTCTACTATTTGTCGATTGTGATGAAAACCAATGGTGATGATTGGTTAGACGGTCGACTATTTGTCGGTTACGACCTGATCTAAGTATAGCCCCTAACTTATAGTAAAGAAAACCTTGGGAAATTTTATTTAATTACCTTATTTTAAAGTAAACACTTTCTTAAGTACTTTTTTTACTCGACTAAAGAAAGGCATTTTGGAAAGTGACAGCTTGATTGGTTAGACACTCTCTGGTTTTAACCCTTTTGTTTGGTAAGTTATCTTTGTAGTAAATAGACGGTCCATATATAATTGTTCAACTTCTAAACCAGTCTACGAATATCAGAATGATTTGAATTTTTGTGAGGATGATCTCCTCCCATAGGATGATCTCACAAAAAATCAGCCACTGGTTCATCTTCTTTGTGGGTCCGCCAAACGGTTGTCAAAAATGGTTATCCCTCGTCTATTGCATTATATCTTGGGTGTTTATAAGGTCACCTGTCGTGGGACACTTCAAAGCGTCCAAGATCATTAAAATGGTGAAATGAGAGTCTTGGGTACTTAGGCCCTGCTTGGTCCAATGTAAATCGGGTGGGATGCACTCACTTGCCACAGTTTTGAGATTACAAGTGATTGGTTGGGGGGCGTGCAAATGAGCTGGCGTGTAAGTGGTTGCCAAGCCTTTGCAAACTCTTTAAGAAAATAGATCCGCAGCCTGAAAACTATGGTAAGTGATTATAATGCAACTCGCCGGATTTGCACCAGAGTGCATAATGCATCCCAGTGCAGCGAACCAATAAGCAGGGCCTTAGTAGTATTCTGTTCTCTTTTCTCCTTAAGGAAAAAAAAATAGGAGGAGAACCATTGTATACATGTGGGTCAATCTAATTGGTGTTGGGCACCTTTTGTGTTCAACGAGGTATGACACTGTAATTAACCTTGTTTCTTTTGCATTCTTTTATACTCTTTTTTGTTTCTATAAAGGTTGTTTACTTTTAAGGATGGAGTATTCTGCAATTAATAATTCTTCAGAAGTAGTTTATTAATGTTTACCTGTGCAACTTGTCGGATTATTGGTCAGAAACCAAGGTTTAAAGGAGGCCGTTTTAACGGTTAAACGGACTGGGGGCGTTACCGTTAAAACGGATTGAATCGGACGGGGGCAAAAATGGGAAATAATGGAATTAAATGGATTTTAACTGAAAAATGGTGCTGAAATTCATATTTTGAAATTTGAAAATTAAAAAAACAACGGAATTTAACGAAAATTTAACTGAAATTTAACAGAATTAAACGGATTTAACAGCCATTTTTTTCACAAATTTTTCAGAATTAAACGGCTGTTTAAACGATTTTAACAGCCGTTAAAACAAAAAAAACGGCCGTTTAATTCAAAAATGTTAAAACGTGTTTAAACGATTTTAATGGAAACAGGCTTGGGGTGTTACCATTTAAACGGCCGTTAAAACCGTTTAAACGGCCGTTTTTAAAACCATGGCCTGAACCAAGGTTTAAAGGAGGCCATTTTAACGGTTTAACGGACTGGGGGCGTTATCGTTAAAATCATTAAAATGGATTGAAACAGCCAGTGGCAAAGAGGAGAAAAAAAAAAATGGAATTTAACGGCCGTTTTTTTTTTACAAAATTTTTCAGAATTTAACGGCTGTTAAAACGATTTTAACGGCCGTTAAATTCAAAGCGTCAGAACATGTTTTAACGGACGGCCATTTTTAAAACCATGGTCTGAACCATCAAGCGTAGCCTAGACCCATGCCCAGCCTCAGTCCAAATTTATTATAATATTAGGCCCCGGCCCATCTACTTATTTAATGGGCCTTGGAATCAAACCCAAATCCAAATCATGGACTGAATAAGTTGAAATCAAGAAGTTGGTGGGGTTGAAAAGCCCATTTGGGTGTCAGGCTCATGTGTACCCAAAATATCTCATCCATAGCATGTGAGATCGTGATTTGTGACCGCTAGATCTAGCTTAGGCACATAACCGTGTTTGACAGTTTGAGTTGGGTGTGTACTGTGTACATGACAGTCACTTGAGGACATACCTTTTACGAGTCCATCGGAGGAGTTTGAGCCTGAATTATGGCCCGGTGAGGATTGGGCTTGGGCCTATCTGTTGATAAGCTTGTGCCCAGTTGAAACTAAGGGCCAAGCTTTAAGTCACTTGGACCGATTTTGGGCCTTAATTATCTCTACACACGATGGGCCCAACTAGGTTTGGGTATAGCTACCTTAGTCAAGGTTCGAAATCTCAGGATCAGAGGTTGGATCGGTGGGCTTCAATCCCAATCCGGATCAGTCCGATCCAGAACAGGATCGGCCCATCTCGTCCGAGACATAGTGAGACAATGTGGGACTCCTTTGTGAAACAGTGATCTCAGGCGCGAGACAGGCCTGTTTTGGATCGGATTGGTGGGCTCCGATCCGAAACTTTGAACCATGACCTTAGTCCCAGGCTGGGCTAGGCTGACTCTTGCTCAAGGGGAAAAAAATTATATGGCAAAAATGCCCCAAGAAAAAGTGAAGCGCAATTTACCTGTGCATGTGGGACCGACATTATTTGAAAGAAGAATATTCCAAAGTAATGTGGACCCACTTCGGTTTGTGGACATGAAACATGAACAGGGCCAAAGTAATGTGCCAAAATGATCATTTTCTATTATCTTGGGTTTGGTTATCCATAAGGAGGGAGGGAGAGTTTGAAGAGATGTTGTCTGTAGTGTTAGAGCTGGGTGGCTAAAGTGGAAATGTGCTTTAGGAATGATATGTGATTAATGCATAGCAATTGGACAAAAGGGATAACATTGTAACTCAACAATAAGACCAACAATGCTTTATGGAGTAGAATATTGTGCAGTCAAAAAACATGCTCGTAGATTGAGCAAGATTAGCTAAGACAAAAAATCAATTTCATTTAAAGGAAAGGAACCTAGAAGATACCTGGTAGGTGATAAAATAAAGTAGATTAGTTGTCATTGGGTTTGGACATGTGCAACGAAGACCAGTGAAGAGGAAGTTCTAATGTAGGTTAAAGGCTAGAAGGAAGGGGAGAAGGCTAAAAAGGACATGGGTCAAGATAGTGTGAAAAGATTTGAAACATGATGGTGGTATTCAAGGAAGAGCGACTAAAGATATGCTCCCTTTTACTCATGAAGGCATGCAGTTCATTCGATTAACAACACATAGGGGCCACAAACGGTGCAAGGAATGTGCGTAGCATATAGAGAGCGTTTAAGCGTTGGAAACATAGATGAGAGAAAGAGAGAGAAAACAAGCACAAGGAAATGGCACGGGATACATGTTTTCCATGTTAAACTTTAACACCCCGCACTTCTCATATGTGTTTCACGGGAAACGTTGGGTGGTGTGGGAAACGCGTTTTCCAGTAATTATGGTTCCTACTGGGGGTGTTACCGTTTCTTCCGTTATAACGACTGTTAATGGATTATAATGCACAGGGGCAAAAATGGAAAAAAATAACAGAGCTAAAATTCAAAATTTGAATTTCAAAATTCAATAAATTTCGAATCTGTTGCAAGCGGGGGAAATGAGTGGGAGTGACCGAATAAGTGAGAGGGATTGAGTGGTTGAAATCAAACCGTCCACATTAGGTGGATGGATTTGATCTCAACCACTCTTTATCTTATGAACCAGGATAAGATAAGAGATAAGACAACTTCCCTGTTTTGTTATATAGATGGTTTAAAATCTCTCAATATTGTACAGTGTATTGTTAAGCTGAAGGAAGGAGACGTTTCTTACGACACAGTATGATACATGGACTGGAAAAATCATGGTAAGCAAAGATAAACAAAGATAAGAAGATACCTTAAACTATGTCTAGTGCTTGGATAAGTTTAAAATATGATGTTTGTTGAAATTTACCACCTTTTATAACACATTTACTAAAGAAAATATTTACTCAAGGCCCATGTTAAAAATTAATTAAAAGGACGTTTTTGGTTTTTGGGGTTCACGAAGACTCCTTGTCAGACACCGACAAATTTGTGTCATTGTTAGATAGACCACCAGGCCACCCAAACACAACAAAACTGAATCCTCAGAGATTAAAGCAGCATCTTGATAGTACATGTATAATCATCAAAACAAGAATATATTTGCTATGCTTGTATTTTTTTTTTGACAGAAGTGGTACCATAAGGAAAATTATAATACAGAGGGGCATGTAGGATTTGGTTGCTACATTCTCACTCGTGAGGAAATCATTCAAATCAACAAATGACAATGATGTTTGGCACTTGGACATCTCTGCTGTAGAGTTGCGGGAAGATTTCTCAAGTAGGACCGGACCCATTAGGTGGTATTGTAACAAAGACTAACCAGAAGACAACTGCACAATGGCTGGTTTAAGATGGTAAAGGAAATTTTTAACATGATTAAGGAATTTTGTAAGGCCATGTTTGATCGCCAAGTGGGAAAATTGCATTTTCCTTGGGAAAACACAAACTGTCCCTTGTTAGATAGTCATTTTAAATCTGGATAATTTTCCTTACTAAGCCAGGAATTCATTTCCCATCCAGATAGGTGAGAATTCATTTCCTCCTGAAAATACACCTTTATTTTCTCACATGATTGAAATATGTTGCAATCAATCAGCCATTTAAGGCATTTCCCAGATGTATTTTCTCAGGAAAATTTTCTGTGAAATCAAACACGACCTAATTTTGTTATCATTCTGTTTCTGCGTTGTGTCTCTCTCAATTAAAATACATTGGGAAACAATCGGTTCCCAGATGAATACCCATGCTGCACCCTCTAGATGTCTTCTTCCCTAAGAACAACCAATAAAAGCCAAATTTGGTAGCTCGATCACAAGCTAACTTATTAAATGGTTTTTCTGGTTCCAAGTTCCAAACTTGATGGATATTGTAAGTCATGCCATGGTACTGAAGCTCTATGACTGGTAGAAGACCTGACCTTTTGGTTGCTCATGTCAACACACTTTAAACAATATTGATTATAGATTCCACAGTTTTAGCTGCTCGTGATCTATTGGATGTTTTCTCATATACAATATCTATCTGTTCGCAGAGTGTTGCTTGTTGTCCCAACTTTGGCTGGACCATGTGGCTAAAAGTTGGATGTTTTCTACCTGTTTTTGTTACCGCATTAAAGTTAGTGGTTTCATATATATTGTTTTTTTCTTCTTCTTTTTCAGGTGTTCATTGAAGACACGCTCTTGTCTTTTCAGGCTATTATTTGGCAATGCTAGAGAGTTCTATTCGGTGCCGCATGGATAATATGTATGGAGAAGATCAAGTAAGTCACAAAAATCCTGGTTATTAAACTCCACTGATTTTGTCCTGAACAAAACCCTCCTTGCAGGATGAAGTAAGTGTGGTGGGCTTCGAAGTTCCTAGATCACCAGATTCGAGTTACAAAAATCCATATCTGGGGAATGAAGATGAAGCAAAGGACCCACCTGTTCTCCCTCCCCACTTGCAACACACCTTGCTGAGCCTTCCTGCAAGTAAAGATGCATTTGGCACTCTTCCTTTGCCACAAAACGTGATTCTCAACCATCTCTACATTAGTGGCCCTGGGGATCACTCATCGCTTCCGCTCAAAATTTGTTAATGTTGTGCTTTATAAACCAAAGAAGGGGTAGTAGTAGCAGTTGTGGTGCCAACTGCCAAGTAGAATTGCCATCAATAGAGTTTGCTTATTTGTCTAAGCGGGAATTTTCATTATGGAACTTTCAAAGCTCTTCTTAATTATTGCATTTGTAATGTATGAATCTTTCATCACATTCTCTTTTAACAGGCAGTGAGTGACTAGTGAGGTTAGCGACTCTTGGTTCATATTGAGGGTCCATGAGGGCTTCCATATTATTGAAGTGCATGCATGCACGACCGTTGAACAGAATTCTCCAATGGAAAAAAATGAGAATTATACAGTTTAGTCAGGTATGGACAGATCTTGTATGGACTCATCATGTATATACACATCAGAAGCTTGGTTCATGTGCCTTAGGTAGTGTTTGGGAACTCTTTTTGGGATGTGCTCCAGTGAGACAAATCTAGTCTGCAACCATTTGCAGACTTCAAAGTATGCAAACATTGTTAGTACGGTTGGACATCCCTTGAAAAATGTGTTATATCAATGTTTTCAAAAAGAAATATTTTATAAATTAAAAACACCTTTTTCAATGAGCATTCAATGGTGGATGCGATGTTTGCATACTTTTAAGTCTGCAAATGGTTGCATATTAGATTTGTCCGCTCCAGTGTCTAAAAGAAGTTAGAAGCACTTTTTTGAGAAAAAAGCGCTTTTAAAACCCTTAAACTCTTTTTGATCACTACTCATCCTCTAAAATGTGAGGATTCGCCAAATGTACCAGTTTTCTAGAGCCGTCTGCACCTGCATTCGCCGCTCTCTCGCTGCTACAAGTTCTAATCTCATTGATGCAAGTTCCTGCTGCAAGTTCAAAAACGTGAGTTTTCGCCTCTGCAAGTTTCAATCGATTATGTCGTTGCAATCTTTTCTGATCGCAATCCTCTACACTTGCACCTAGTTTTGCCACGACCTACACCTGGACCTCATATACCTTTTCGTGCTAGACTTTGACATATAAAGGGTATTCTAGATATTTTGACAAAATTCATAAGCTCCCAGTTGGTTTTTCCAAACAACAATACTAGCTTCTACACACAAAACAACACTTCTCCAACATGATTTAACAAATGCCATTCTAAAGAGAGAGAAAAAACCCGCTTCTCGGAAGCGGTTTAACATCGTGTTTCTGCAGAAGCATTCCCAAAATGGGGGTCTCTTTTATTCACAAAGATTCTCTAGGGGTATGATATTGTAACGCTTTAGTTGGTTCCCATCTTGAGAGACTTCTCACCTCTGTTTCTTTTCTATATATCTATACTTTTTTCCAAGGCTTTTCCTTCTTTCATTTTTCAATATATTCACTTGTCAAAAAAACTAAAAAAAGTAGGACTATTTGATTGATGTTACATTTTCTCAAGCTTAAACTTCTTTTTTTGTGATACTTCGAAGGAAAGTACTAATTTTTCATAGCAAAAACACACAAGTCTATGAAGCTTAAACCTCACTTCCAAACTACTTGAATCCAAGCTGTCGTGTTCTTCAATGATATTGTGAAATAAAATCATGCCGTTAAATTTGAATGGGAAGCGCGTATGTGAGGAAAGCACATTACCAACTTAACTTCCCACGGCCACCGCAAGTACTACACGATCGAGCAGAAGAGCACTTTGTACAGTAACTCCATTTCTTTGGAAGCCTGATAAAATCCATGAGATTTTAGCACATGGTCGATACTAAGCATGTAAGAGCAGAACTCAAAAGGCATACCCTGCGGTGTATCGAGTTGCCATATTCTTCGCAGTCATTCTTGCCTTCTCAGCGCTTTCATCCGACAGTTTCTTAAGTACGAAACCCTCACCATTACATTCTGCACAGATACCAGAACCGCTGCAATCTTCGCAAATTTTCAAAGACTTCCCTGTCTATTAAGAAAGTGTTCAGTCAGAACTGAAGTTTCAGAAGTAAGAAGTATATTTGACAGGATATCCACACGTCTGACATCCATCCAAACTTACATATGCCATACACATGGTAGTTGGTGCACATGCAGATGGATCAGGAAAGACATTCAATGAGTTCCACCTAGACATCTAACATGCTTGAATGATTGTAACAATCTGATGGAACCCATTGGATGGTCGGCCTCAAATAGGTTGAGATGGAGGACCAATATGCATACATCCTGACCTAAGTGTTCTGATTAGAAGCAATAGTCTCTAATCTTATTACATTAGGAAATACGCACATCTGTTGTTTCAGAAGCTTTCGTCCTCCTTATAAGAAGGGTGGCTGCGGCACCCACAACTGTCGCTGCAATTACCACAGAAGCAGCAGTTTCCGCTAGTGCATAAGATACCGTGGATTTCTTTCTTCCTTGTTCTTGTGACTTCAAATGAAAAGGACAATGAGAGTTCAAATCACTTGCATTGCGAACTTTAGGCTTGCAGTCCCTAATAGCTTCATGGCATTAAAAATAATATCAGCTCAGTACTGTCAGTTTCTAAGAACTGCATCAAATATTATGAATGCATATAGAAATGAGGAGTGCCCTATATATAAAGTGATGCCATTGAAGTCCTATAATTCACTAGTAAAATAAATCACACACCCTCATTAAGCTGTATCATCTATGTAAAAAAAAAAAAGAGCTGTACTATGTAAGTCGACAGATCTGAATGGAGGGAAATGCATACCTCAAAACAAAAAACGGATACTCTCCTCCCAACTTAGAAAAGAAAGTAAGGACAGTAGAACTACGATAAGCATTAACTATGTTAACAAGGACTTCCAAATATAAATGAACAAGAAATCTAGATTATGTTGCATAAAGAGACTCGCCATGTGTCTGGTAAAAGCACTAACAGATCATAAGTACAGATAAAAGAGCAAGAAAAAGGGCTGGACTCAAAGTCTCAAACGCCATAATGCACAAGTTAGAGAGCAGTTGTTTTACTTACTGATGACGATGTAACAAGGACACTCCATTTTCTAAGAATTTACCATGTTGGACACCTTTCTGTATTCACATGCCGGACACACCTTTTCAAACAATACTTTATTTATTCAAAAAATTTGTTTTTTCAGATAGTATTTGTATATGGTTTGTCTGACTTTAATGTATATTAGCTTAACCTAAATACATTCTTTCTATATTGCATGCTTAACGTAAACTAAAGTATATAAAAGGTATATCTTTCAGCACAAAGAATGAACTGTATGGACGTGTTGACGTATTGGGTTTGTGGGGATCTGCATATCTGACACTCCGTATCTGTGTCAGACACTTGGAAGAAACAGAGAGGTCCATTTGCTTTGTTATTTTCGGACATGAACACAAAAATAATGAACTAAATGATGCAAAGACTCGTAAAATTGACCAAGATGTTTGTCCCACAAATAACAAGAGCGAAACAGAACGAATGCTAGACTTTTACAATTCTGTCTCTAAATAATCAAATTCCATGTTATCATTGCATTGGACAATGAGAAGGTTTAGAACCTATATTTGCAGTTTCTAGAGATTAATGAAAAAGGAGAACTTTAATCCAAAAGCACAATGTATACTGTTCTCAAGTTGTCAGCTTGGTTAAAATTCAGCAACTTGAAGAGAGGAGGAAACCCAAGGGAGAGAAATGACACCATATGTGAACTACCATGTGTGACTTCTCAAGAAACACAGTTTTGAAATGCAACCTCTTATATTTAACCTCATTCAACGAATTCTCGTGACAGAGGGAATTGAAGGAGTTCCACTCACCAAAGTACAAGCTTCTTAAGAACACTCCTTAATTTCTCTCATTCTTGAAAATATTCATCATACCCTGAGGTATGTTTCAAAAAAAAAAAAATTCACATGGGTAATACTGAGTACTTTTAAACACCCAAACAACATTAGAGTGCCATCCAAATCTATAGATCAGAGAGATTCGATCCCGCGTTTTGAACCAAAAAAATTATCTTCTTACCACAATTCAGGATTCCCTTCAGCAATTACCCCAATATTTGGGTTTTACTAAAAGACTAAATACTAAACCCTAAATGACTCTGCAATGCAGCTGGATGAAAACCATTAAAGCCCAAAAACGAATTGGGTAATTTCGGAAAACGCTTTCGCGCATATGTGTTCGATCTTAATACATTTTCTATCACTCAATTTCCACAGTGAGATCATAATTAAAATTCTAACCTTCAGAATAGAAATAAATCAACAAAATTTTCAAAACAAAACCAGAAATGTTTCAATCATTTGATTTGCAGGATGAAACCCCAGTGATTGCGAACTGGTGAACATGGATAACGGCTAGTAAAATTTTGAATTTTCAGAGACGGTAGAGAATGAAAGAGAGATTAATGGGATTCTTACCAGTAGAAAAGGAGGCAAACGTCAGGGAACGCCACGTGAGCTCCATTTTCAAATGTGTGAATATAAATAACAGAAGGCCTTTCTTTCCACCTCTTATCGGCCATTGATGAGGCTAAAATGCCACTGGGATCCCTTTCAAGTAAAATTACGTATTTAACCTTTAGCTGGAATTGTGGCATGGAGATTTTTCAACTGAGAAAGAAGATTATGGAAGGATGAATTTTGTCATTTCGACGATAGGGGCAACCAACAACCATATGTAGCATATTACCTTACTCCATATAAGCATTACCGTCGATTGGTGAGTGGTGGGGCTCATCACACTACAAGGAACGAATAATTTGTTTCATTTTTGTCCAATCAATGGGTAACCTCTTGGACTGAGTTTGATCAATTCCATGATCTCAACCATATGATCATTGGAGCTTTTCACTTGTGGCAAGTGATTGATGAAATCTTAAGGCCATGATCTCTCTCTCTCTCTCTCTCTCTTTCTCTCTGTATAGATTTTCCAGCCCGAGCCCAACCCGACCTTTATGCTGTAAACCCAAGCCCAACTCGAGGTTGGGCCTAGATTTCCCAACCTGATCCGTTTGGTCGGGTTGGTCAATTTCGTTTTTTTTTTAATTGGTTGGAAAGCTTGTTGGCCTCGGGTTGGGTCGGATTGGGCTGAAGCCTCGGCAAGAGCCCAACCCAATTTGATCAGGTTGGGAAAAAACTGACCCGACCCAACCCAAGTATTAAAAACCCAACATTAGGTTGAGCCCGCCAAAGTTGCAGCCCTTGGTAGAACATCCTAAACTGTGATAAGTTGCAAAAGTATCCCAGCATCCAAACACTCTTGAAATTGGTGCTTTAGCACTAATGAATGTAGAAATCAGGATATCTGGACCATGAATGATTGGCCCACCACTTGATGGACCTACAAACCAAAAATCAGCCTGATGATCTCTAGCCATTGCATTTGAAAGTTTTTCGGGGGTAATTTTTAGCCATTCGATTTGAACATTTTTTTGGATACTCAGATTATATGTACATATAATACAATCTCAGTACCTAAGGAGACGCACAGGTGGAGTAAGATTGTGGGGATGTCCTCCACATCCATTGATTGCGATGATGAATCCAAAAAGGCATCTCGTAGTTAGTATTCCCTTGCCAACCTTAATTGAATGTAGAACCTAGATGGACACGTGTAACCTTCCCAAGCCAAAATCATAGATTTGAAAGGTTGTTGGGATCTCACCACGTGGCATAAGGTTGAAGGAAGTTGTTGGTATGTGGCTTATATGTACTAGTGACACGTGGTATAAGATGCAGGGAAACAGCTGAGATACCACACCGGTTAGCTACCATTGCGACCTGGCCTAATGATGTCCCTCCAAGTGGTAGCGTGAGCAGTAGCTACGGCTGACTCGAGATAGTCAGAGCATGACTGTGCACTTTGTTAAAGGACAAAATTGACCCTCAATAAAAACACCCTCCACAACATCTTGATTTGGACTAAATTAGTAAGGGTCAGGCTCCAGTTACCGCCCCTAAAATGACAGCTCCGGTTACAGGACACAATATGAGGCACGTGGCACATTCTTAGAGGACTCTTACCATATGGATGTTTGTCCAATCCCTAGGTGGAGCTCCAAACCAAATATCATCCTGATTAGTGATTTCTAGACATTGAATCTTTGTACCTCAAATACTGCTCAAAATTCCCACAGTTGAGATCAACCCATGAAAATAAGTCCAATCCAGTTCACTAATCAAAATTAGTTTTTGTTTGTAGGTCCACTTAGGGATTGACCAAACATCCATACGGTCAGAGTCCTTTAAGAGTGTGCCACGTGGTTCATATTTTGTCCTGTAACCGGAGCCTGTCATTTTATGGCGGTAACGGGAGCCTGAGCCAATTAGTAAATTACTTATCATACCCTTGATTTTGGAAAGGGTCGTTCTGTGAGGACCCCCTTTTCTGACCCTTCTCAGGAGTCGTGTTCTGGTCGTGGATTTTGAGAATCCAACGGTGGTTGATAGTGCTGAGTTGGCATGCGTTACTTGTCAGACATTTTGGGGTTAGTGGGATGGGCAAGGCCGTCCTTTCAGCAAGTTGAGGCCTAATGCGATGCGAAAACTCCATCTAAGGTCTTTTTTATATTTAATATATTAATGTATATATTGTAATAATTAAAAATTTTAACTCTTTATATAGTAGAAAATCTTATCCACCCGTCCCCTCCCAAAATGTAGGACACGTACCCTTTGTTAACCACACGTACGTGTCAGACATTTTGGGAGGGGAACCTTCAAGTTTGAAGGTCCCCGGGACTGAGGGGACGACAGTATACAACCCCCTCTTGGTAGGATGGTGAGGTGTCCCCCACCCCGTGGCCACGGGAAAGTCAGGTTCAGTCCCATACAGGGCTATATCCCCAATGAATAGATGTCCCCCCTGTTCCCCGACATGTGTAGCCCACTAAAGAACCGACCGGCCTAGCGGTTAGTATCACATAGCGAGTAAAACTTTGATGACAGTAGCCTGTCATCGAAGCCCGTGACAACCAATGAGTTCTCGGCACATACCGACTGTTTTTTTCATTTACCTTATATTTTTCGCTTTTACAATAATAAAAAAAATCTTAAAAAAACACTCACATGGGTACGTGGCAAAAAGCACTTTTTAGTATCTCAACGAATTAAAGTTAATTTCCTTTCTAATAAGAGAGTCCCCTAAAGGGCATTATAGTCAATTAAGGAGTAACCGTTAACAGTTCAACATGTAGTTAACGGACGTTTAGAACTTTAGACTACAACAACATAGAAGAGTTTGACTTCGAGGGTAGAAACTTAGGAGATAGTAAATGAGATGCACGAGCATCCTCACCTGCCAAGTCAAAAGGCAAACCCCACATTCACGACCATTTCAAGTACGCTTGCTAGCTATGAGCTGGTCATATCTAAATTTCTGTTACTCACGAGCCTATTTAACGCCCTTCCAAAACCATATCTCCTCCTCACAATCAAAAAAAAACAACCTCAGTTTCAAATGTCTACTACTCTCCACTTCATTCAAATGCTCTTCCTCCTCCTCCTCCTGTTATCCCCTCTGGGGTTAACAATGGCCAGCCGGAGTTTCGCAACTAGGGTGACGGAAGCCACGACCCCTTCAGTATTGAAATCTCAGAATTTTGTCACCTTGGAGCCACAATCAAATTACAAGCGACATGGCTTTCGAAGTCGGGAGGTCAATTCTTGCTTGCCCAAAGGGATTCGGCATTCTTCGGCTCCTAGTCGATACGTAAATTATCACACCCTTGGTTCATCAGCTTGTGCTACTAGCAGACACTCTAGCAAACCATGATGCATTGAGTTCTCTATAAGGGTTTTTTTTTTCAAATATTTGTACATGGTATGTGGTTGTTTGGTTGTGAGGGTGTGGGCATGTAAGTCTTCCATCTTGTTAAGGAAGAAAAAAAAATTTATAAATTGATAGATAAGAATACTTTAAAATGATAAATAAGAAAATAATTATAATTTACGCATTGTCTGATTCGGTACCTTGTGAGTCGCTCTATTAAATTGTCGCATGGGTTTCTTGACCATGGATCTTGTAAACCGGCCTCCAATAATGTTTTTGTTATGTGATGTCAGTGATGTCTTTTTTGGTTGATTAAATCATGAGCAACATGGTTCAAACTTTAAAGCATGGTTTAAAAAACGGCCATTATAACGGATTCGGATGGGGGTACGTATTTACCATTTTAATGTTGAGAAAATAATGGCCATTATTTTTCGTTATAACAAAAATAACGACCGTTATTTTCTGAAAAACAATTGTTAAAAAAATGTCTGTTTTTTGCCTTTTTAAATTTTATTTTTTTTACCACTTTTGCCCCTGTGCATTAGAATCCATTATAACGGAAAAAGGTAACGCCCCCAGTCCGTTATTCCATTATAACGGCCCCTTTTAACCTTGGTTCAAAGTTCAAACAGCTTGGATTTCCCTCGGTGTTGGAACCTGTGTTAAGTCCCGTGATCCAAACAGCTAGGCCTGTCAAGTGTCAACTAACTGGGCTGGCAGGGCAGGCTTAAATGGTTTGGGCCAGGCCTGGTCTAAATTATTAGTCCCTGTCAAAGGAATCAAGAGGCATACCCAACCCATGGGCCAGAACATGTGCAAAGCTCAGCCCATTGTTGACCCTTCCAGAAAGCCTATTGTGATCATCTGCCCACTAACAGCCCATTCAACAACCCTAACTCGTGCCACGTGGCTACTCTTTCGGCCCCATATTTTTGGGAACCGACAAAAGAAACAGAGCTGGAACTGAACTGAAAGTTACAGTTCGGATTCTGAATAGTTTGATATTGGACCCGAACCCGATACATAAATATAATGTTAGAATTTTGATATGATCAAGTTTGGAACCAATATATATCCGGAACTGGAACTGAAACCGAAACCATCGATTCCAATTCTGGATCCATCATTTTAAGAACCGGAATCGATAAGAACCAACAAAATTGGTTTCGGTTCTGGGTACCTTAGGAACCGGACATGGAACCGACCGGTTGAGGGCATTTTGGTCTTTATAATTTCTTGATGGCTGAAGTTTATAATAGTTCCGGAACTATTATTTTACCATGTTTGGACTCTACTCCTGCACAAGATATTTGCTTGCTGATCTAGATCATCCAAATGACAAGTCACAAGTTGAATTGGACAATCTACGTTCCTAGTTGTCCCAGTCAGTGGCCTACACTTTTGAATCAGTCTATAGACTTATTAACATCATTTCAATCATTCTGATGGTTAGGATCGTCAAATCTGGCCCGTACAATTATTGGGATCCATTCCTTTTTTTCTATTATATTCAGAAGGGAATTCTGAGGTCTAAACGATTCCACAGTACAATAAGTTACAATCTATCCTTTCTGTGTCGTGTAAACATGTAGAAGCTGGCATCCACATAGAAGAGCTCAGCTCCTTGACCTAGACGATCCAAACCATTGATCCAATGGCTAGAATCATCGCTGATGTTGACTGTATCATATGTTTGTAAATAGAGGTGCTAAGATTTAAACCGTCGGATCGAGTCATGCATACTGGTGTACCGCTAAGACATTTATAGACCATATTTACGGCCCATTAGATGGGGGACCTTAGATCATCCCATCTCATGCTGAGCATTCCGCAAGCGTGCTACCATAGTATCTAACGAGTAGAACTTTGCTGACCGACGTCCGTCAACACAGTTGCTGACATACCACAATATGAGCCACGTGGTATATTCTAAGAGATTTACGACTATATGGATGTTCGGTCCAAGCCTAGGTGGACCTACAAACCCAAAATTATCCTGTGATCAGTGATTTCTACGCGTTGGATTAAGTCATTTTCATGGTTGATTTTTAACCGCGAATTTGAGCATTATTCGGGGTACAAAGATCCAAAGGTTGAATTTTGATATGTAAGTCCATACGGTCAGTGTCCTCTAATAGTGTGCCGCGTGGCTCATATTGTGGTTCTCGTATCTATTTTCTAACTAAAAAAGAATTAATGGAGAAAAGAATAAGGGTTAGCATTGTAAATTCAGCAAAATGACAATTTGGTGCTTCCAATTACAGTAGAATCATCGAAAAGCTTCAAGGCCAATTTCGTAAATCCATGCAAAACGTGGGCTTTATTGTACTTTCCACCTCTGGCGAAAACAAAAAATGATTAAATAATAATAACCTCGTTATACTTTTAACTCCCGTCACAATTTATTAATAGAAAATCCCTATGCAAATACCACAATCTCTCCCTCCCCTCCCTCCACCACTATATTTACCACTTCCTCCTCTAAGGGAAGACGGAGAAGAAGAAGAAGAAGAAGACGGAGAAGAAGAGTTCTTGGCCATGGAGGAAGACCACACAAGCTTCTGTAGCCGACACGTGCGAGACCCATGTAGATCGTTCGGCCGGAAATGCAGTCGGCTGGTGAAAGAGCAGAGAGCAAAGTTCTACATACTCCGGCGATGCGTGACCATGCTCGTGTGTTGGCACGAGTGCGGAGACCCTTGACTTGGTGCGTTGCACACTCGATATAGATCTATATATAGAACTGTTAACTGTATATATACACCAAAGAGAGCTTCTTAAATGTATCTCATTTTGAGAAAGATATTAGTAAGAAATGTTTATGATTTTTTGTTGCTTACATCGATTCTTGCTGTTGGCGTGGGGTGTTTTCTCCATTTTTTTCCTCAGATTTATATAATATTATCAGCAATTTCGCTTGAGAAATAATGCAGGGTTCTTAATTCAACCTGGTTCTATCGATTCTTCTTCTTCTTCTTCTTGAGAAAGAAAGATCGGATGAACTTCAGTTTGTTTTCAAATTCTTGAAGTGGATTTTTTCTTTCAAGTACGTGATTGAAGAAATTGATGTAAATTTGTGTTCCGTCTCTTGATTCAAGAACTGGGTTTTGCTTGGCTACTCTGTTCTTCATGTTTTTGGCTAAGATCTATGGTGTTTCTCCAATTATTTCCTTATGAGAAAGATGGTTTTTTGCCAAAAAAAAAACATAAAAAAGAAAGATGACTCTTTTAAAGAAGATTTTTTTTTTTTTTAGTAGGATTTAGTATAAGCAAAATTTTACATTTTTAATTATTAATAGAAATATAACTTTTAATATCGTGGAGGACCTAGGTCAAGGGCATGCACCCATCTCCACCTAAAGGAAAACAAAAAGGGTGACTAGGATGTGGGACCCAAGCACGCCAACCACTTGATGTAAGCATGTGGTGGACCTGATGGTTATTATTTTCTCATAAGGTATGAGAAAATATTTGACACTACTTTGAAGCATTAATGGTGATGCTCCCTACATTCCACACTGTACATCTCATGATATGAATCAAGATTTTTGTAATCATTGGGTCTTCTCTAGCTCAAAAATCTGACCATTCAGACTGCATAAGACATCCAATCATCATCCAACGGCTAAAATCCTCCAATGAGTTCCATTTTTTTAAAAGAAAAAAATATATAATTTTCAAAGGATAATAAGCCTACTTTTGACTAATCTCAAAGGAAGATCGCAAAGTAAAAGGAAATTCAAAAAGGTGATCCGCTAAATGATTGAGGAACCCTACTGAGTCGAATCGGGAACTGGCCGAATCGAGATGTGTAATTTAGCATAATCCATAATATCGCGCTATAATCTCTTGAAAATAGAGCTCAATGTATCGCGATAAGTTGAAGAGAAGTGAAAATATCGGTCTTAGATGCGGGATTTGGCTAACGTAGGCCGACAGCTAGAATCCTTAAAAGAGCGTGACATAGTACAATCTCACAGCTCACACTGACTGCCCCCTCGTGCGGCCCTTCTCTTTCTTTTTTACTCCACTGGGACCCACAGATTATTAACTAACCCTAATATCACCGAATATTACAGAAAAGCCCCTTTCTTTGTTTTTTTCCTTGTGATATTTGTAGAGATTTTACCTGACAATGTGGCAACATTAAATACTCTGGCCATTGGGAGTGGGTCGAGTGAACGAAAGTCGAGGGCAATTCGGTAAGAAGGTGGGACCCACTTGAGATAGACAGGTGGATGTTGTGAACAGTACACGTGAGGCTGCTGACAGGGTTGAAACCGTGTCACGTCCGCTGCAGGTGTGGGGCACACAAAGGATAAGGACCAAGGACAGACAATGGTGTTGAACGAGGAGTAAAACTTCCATCACACGAAATTGTAAATCACACAAAACACAGCCAATGAGTTCTCGGCACGTACACAAGTGCTTTTGCAACGTACCATGTGCTTTTTTTTAGGTGTACGTGCCGAGAACTCATTGGCTGTGTATTGTGTGATTTGCAATCCCATTGTGATGGAAGTTACTCCCTGATCCCTCACTTCTCACGAGGGGACGCTTGTGTGGGGCATACTCACAAGTAGTAAAACTTGCCTGACAAACCATAATATGAGCCACGTGGTACACTCTTAGAGGAAGCTGACCGTATGGATGTTTAGCCAATCCCTAAGTGGGCCCAAATAATGGTAAATAACGCTCAAATTCATACGGTTAAAATCAACACATAAAAATGATTTCAACTAACGGTTAGAATTCACTCATCAGGTTGATTTTCGGTTTATAGGTCCATCTAGGGATTGACCAAACATCTATACGGTCTGTGTCCTCTAAGAAATTTCCACGTGCCTTATATTGTGGGTGGTCAGGTAATATTTAGCTCTCCAAAATGTTTTGAGGGTCGTCGCTCTTGTGGCGTTTTGCGTCCCGTAAAAATGCATCACGTGGTGCACTCTTGGCTCTTGGGACCACTGACCTTATGGATGTTTTGGCCCACCCTTGGAGAGGACTTACACCAAAGATCAGCCTGATTAGTGATTTCTAACTGTTGGATCCGAGCATTTCTCATGGGCTGATTTTTTCAGATTTGAACATTATTTGGGGTACACAAATCTAATGGCTAGAAATCACTAATCACGTTGATTTTTTATCGATAGGTCCATCAAAGGGCGGGTTAAACATCCATAACACACAACGCTGCAAACCAATATTCTTTACTCTACAAAACATCACAACCGTTGATCTTATCCATACAACCAGCAGAAGTTGCATTCAGCGATGCCAATTCATATTCGATCAAGCGTGCGGACAATTAAATCCTATTGAGTTTTAGTGCGATTGATATCCCACCCATAAGCACACGTGCAACATTAATTTGATTTAATTCATAATTGTCATATACAGTAAGTCCTAGGTCCCACAACTCCTCAGTGAGTCAATTGAGTGTGGAGATGGCCCCACTATAATTTATTCACAATGAAGAAGAAAGGGGAAATGAATATTGTTGTGGGGTCACGACATGCCCTAAGACATGATAGATATCTACATCTATGATAAGATGTGCTTCTTACCGCTCTAGAGGGGAAAAAAATTAAATGTAGAGGAGTCCCACTGGCCCTATATAGCTCATTTTTTGGGGGCCCACTAATCATATAAATGTTGAGCCCACCCAATGGTGTATATACACACTAAAAATCAGCTTGATTGTTGATTTCTAGCCGTTGGATTAACTACCCCAAAAAATACTTGTCTCCATGGTTTAAAAAATGGAAGTTAGAACGAAAATACGGCCGTTATAACGGATTCGGACCTCCCCCGTTTACAGAAATAAAGACCCTTATTTTCTAGAAAAAAAATGTGTTAAAAAAACGCCTGTTATTTCTGTTATTCTCTTGAATTTTGAATTTTAGCACCATTGTTATTTTCCCTTTTTTTTCGTTATTGCCCCTGCATGTTATAACGGCCGTTATAACAGAAAAACGGTCACACCATCCCCAGTCCGTGATACCGTTATAGACAGCTCCCTTTTTAAACTTTGCTTGAATCCAACGGCTAAAATCAATCCAAAAAAAAGTGTTAAAAAATCTATGGCTAGAGATAACCAATCAGACTGATTTTTGGAATGTATATCCAACGAAGGGGTGGGCTAAACATCCATGCAATTAGTGGGCTCAAAAAAATGCACTATGTAGGGCCAGAAGAGAAGAAGATGACATGTATTACCCTATTGGGAGTGAGGATTAAAGGAGAAGATGAGAGGTCAGCAAAGCTTGGAAAGTATGGAGAGGTTAAGCTCAATAACATGTGGGCTTGTCCCCCTTTGAAGAGGGTTAGTCTATTCAAGTGTTCCAAGTATTTGCCAAACATGTCCACATACACACACCTCTCACTTGTTCTACCTTACAAGAACTTGCCTACAGGTGTCACTGTCTCTCCCATTTCTTGCCCTTACCCTCATTTTGCTTTTTATCTTTTCTAAATATGCGTTTATTGTTGGCTTCTTTCTTCTGTTTCAAATCGAAATATGAGGGTTCTTTGGTCCTGTAAAATTATTTATTTTCAGTCTTTTTCATGGTTTATTTTTAACCGTTGATTTTGAGCATTATTTGGGGTATTCAGATCCAAATGGTTGAAATAACTAATCGGGCTGATATTTTGTATGTACGTCCACCAAGAGATGGGCCAAACATCCTTTAACACTGGTCCATCGTCATGTTGACAGATGGACATTTGTTGTCAAAGTTACTCTGGTTTAATAATGGTGAAAGCAAAATGTTGAGGATGGCAATTTAGCCCGAGCCCGGCCCGATGTGGCCCGTGAAAAGATGGCCTGGGCCCGAGTCCCATAATACAGCCCGTAGATCGGCCCAGGGCCCGGCCAGAGACAAGGCCCTAAAATGAGCCCGAGCCCAGATTTAGAAATCAAAAAAGATATGCCAAGCGTCCTGTAAAATTATTTGTTTTCAGTTTTTTTCATGGTTTATTTTTAACCGTTGATTTCAAGCATTATTTGGGGTTTTCAGATCCAAACGGTAGAAATAACCAAGGTTTAAAGGAGGCCGTTTTAATGGTTAAACGGACTGGGGACGTTACCATTTAAACCGCTGTTAAAACGGATTGAAACGGCCAGGGGGAAAAATGGAAAAAAATGGAATTTAACTGGTTTTAACGATTTTAACGGAAAAAAAACAGAAAAAATGGCGCTGAAATTCAAATTTTGAAATTTGAAAATTAAAAAAAAAAATAGAATTTAACGAAAATTAAACGGATTTAACAGCCTTTTTTCACAAAATTTTCAGAATTAAACGGCTGTTTAAACGATTTTAACTGCCATTAAAACAAACAAACAAAAAAACGGCCGTTTTTTTCAAAACCGATAAAACGCATTTAAACGGTTTTAACGGAAATGGGCTTGGGGCATTACCATTTAAACGGCCGTCTTTAAAACCATGGAAATAACTAATCAGGCTGATATTTTGTATGTACGCCCACCAAGAGATGGGCCAAACATCATTTAATAGTGTGTCACATGGCTCACACTGGTCCGTCCTCACGCTGGTTTAGTAATGAGCAAAATATTGAGGGTGGCAATTTGGCCCGAGCTAGGCCCAATATGGCCCATGAAATAAATGGGTTGGCCCCGGTTCCCATAATACAGCCCGTAGCTCGGCCCGGCCCGGAAGGCCAAATTGCCACCCTTACTACAGAGGGAGAACATTTTTTTTATCTTAGCACCTTGTACGGTAGGTGTTGCCCGGACGCCTGGATCAAAAACTGCCTAGATCAACATTTTTTCAATCCTTCAATCCTTGTGTTGTACCCATCTAACAGTCATTATTAATTAGACAGGCATGACATTAATCCTGCATGTCTCATCAACATTTCAATTAAAACCTCAGCAAAGTTGTGTTATGTTATGTGGAGCTTGATGGTGCTACGTGTCGTATGTGAAGGCGTGACATTGCGACCTATTTTCGCGTTAAGCTGACAAGGGGGGTTACGGGGAGGCAGTACGCTCCTTGTCCAAAAGGGTCGTTGGGGAGGTCTTTTTCTCTTAAGGGCATTTTTGTACTTTTACATGAGATACGAAACCCTTTTCCTCGGTTGATCAGACAATTATGCATTGTATTATGAGTATTTCTTTTTGTCTCAGAGCGTTTGGATCTATGGACGTAGCTCAATCTAGAAGGAACCACGTAAATCTCTGTGTTGTGATTGATTGCATCTTTGTTCTTTTGATTGTTTATTGTTCCTTGTTTCCAACACATTGCACTGCCGATCTCTAGGGTAGATGGATTAAGTGAGGACTGGATTATGGAAAAGAGAAATGCCATGGCACGCTTAACCACAAAAAAGAGATCTGGATTGTCAGATTAAGGATGCGAACACACGTGGCAGTGACTTTATTAATACCCAAAATGACTTATTGTCGTGTGGACCATTGATCTCTTGAATCTAATGGTCCATGGCTCAACTGCACGGCTCTTTTTTTAGTGATCAACGTGGGAGATACTTAAAAGTCAAAAAGTCAGTAAGATCAATGGATATTATCACATCACAGCTATTCCCTCAATTATATTACTTAGGACAAGATAGTTCAGGAGGACGTGATTTTATTTTAATTTAGAATAGAGTTGGATTTATAACCAAACACCCACCTTTGAGACCATGCGTCATAAGTATAGGAGATCGGAAGAACGCGCTACAAATGCATGGAGCTCAATAAAATATCATCTACGCAAAAGACCAACTGGTTTTGGAATTCCACGTTACCGTATGAACATGAAAATCAGATTGTGTCGCCACTGCAGTCACGAACCAGAGAACTATTCAATCCTCTCTCTCTCTCTCTCTCTCTCTTCAATACCAACAATGTTGACCGTTGCCACGAACCAAATTAAGTGCACACTGTTGGGTAAAACTTTGATGACAGCACAGAATAGAGCCACGTGGCATACTTTTAGAGGACTCTGACTGTATGGATGTTTTGTCAATTCCTAGTTACCTAAAAACCAAAAATTAGCCTGATTAGTGATTTCAAACCTTTGGGTCTTTGTACCCCAAATAATGGTCAAAAATGCTCAAATTCCCACGGTTAAAATCAACCCGTGAAAATAACTCCAATCCAATACCTAGAAATATACTTAGGGATTGGCCAGCATCCTCTAAGAGTATGCCATGTGGCTCATATTTGGCCTCGATGACAGTAGGGTTGATTTTTGATAAGGATGGTCTTCTCCGTCATTAATCATCCTCATAAAAAATCCAAAATTAATTTTCTTAAACTTTTAACTCTTATCAAATGTGGACTTAAAGGTAGATGGTAAAAATGTAGGTGACAGCTCCATAAGTTGGTGAAGTTTGTGACCTGGGGTTCAAAACCGCTGTCACGGTTAAAAACAGACTTACTCGCCAAAAATCTCCTACTGACTTAAAAATCAAATATTAAGATTCTAACTAAGGCAAGTAGTTAGAATCAAGGTTTAAAGGAGGCCGTTTTAACGGTTAAACGGACCGAGGGCGTTACCGTTAAAACGGATTGAAACGGTCAGGGGCAAAAATAGAAAAAAATGGAATTAAACGGATTTTAAATGTTTTAACAATTTTAACGGAAAAAGTGGCGCTGAAATTCAAATTTGAAATTTGAAAATTAAAAAAAAAAAAAAAAAAAAAAAACGAAATTTAACGGATTTAAACGGAAATTAAACGGATTTTAACGGAATTAAACGGTTTTAAAGGCCATTTTTTTCACAAAATTTTTCAAAATTAAACGGCTGTTTAAACGCTTTTAACGGCCATTTTTTTCAAAACCGAAAATGGGTTTAAACGGAAACGGGCTTGGGGCGTTACCATTTAAACGGCCGTTTTTAAAATCATGGTTAGAATCAAGGTTTAAAGGAGGCCGTTTTAACAGTTAAACGGACTGGGGGCGTTACCGTTTATGCCGTTTAAACGGCCGTTAAAACGGATTGAAACGGCCAGAGGCAAAAATGGAATTGAACGGATTTTAACGATTTTAACGGAAAAAATTGTGCTGAAATTCAAATTTTGAAATTTGAAATTAAAAAAAAAAACAGAATTTAACCAATTTTAACGGAATTAAACAGATTTAACGGCCATTTTTTTCACAATTTTTCAGAATTAAACGGCTGTTTAAATGATTTTAACGGCTGTTAAAACAAAAAAAATGACTGTTTTTTTCAAAACTGTTAAAACATGCTTAAACGGTTTTAACGGAAACGGGCTTGGGGCGTTACCGTTTAAACGGCCGTTTTTAAAAGCATGGTTAGAATAAAATAGATTCTAACTAATCTTGTGGTTATCTTCTTTGATCTGGTATAGCCCAAGACCATGCTCCTACATCAAATCATCTTCTTAATTGAAAAGAATTCAACCTCGAATTCGGATGCATGTATTATAATCTCAATCTTTCCAATGGAAGCCATATTTAGGCCATGTTTGATTACGAAGTGGGAAAATTGCATTTTTCCTACAAAAACACAACTGCTTTCCACCTGAAAATACACCTTTATTTTCTCACATTCTCACATGATTGAAATATGTGTTCTCAATTGCAATCAATCAGCCATTTAAGGCATATCCCAGATGTATTTTCTCGGGAAAATTTTCCCTGCAATCAAACACGGTCTTATAGTTGATCTTCCATTTCTTCTTCCATGCCAAATCCAAGTGGAATTCGTCCATTGGATTTTCAATTGAATCAAGCAAATCTAATGACACATCTATAAATATCAATGATGGGACTTCTAACATCTAGTTATTATAGTTGGTCCCAATGCAACCCACTTTACAGGTTGAAATCTTCAAAAAACTTGGGGGCTGTTCCAGCTATGGCATCAACATTGATGCATAGACGATGGACCGTGGCAAAGACAGCATTCATAGCAGAATACTCTGACAATAGAAATGTGATTTAAGGTAACTACATAGAAGCTCCGTCAATGCAACAGTGATGAATCACTGATTTGGGAGTCGTGTGATTAAGCTCTGGCAATAAGTGAATGCCAGCTCATCACTATCAACCACCGTTGGATTCTGCTTGGTCGTGCATACTGCATAGTTGTTGTACATAATATTAACGGGGCCCACTGAATACTCCAAATATGATGAACGCAGTAAACAAAACCTATAATAAATCTTACCAACAGATAGAACTGGAAATAAGTTGGAAGTAGAAAAACTTGCATAACTGATCGGCTTTAAAATGGAATATCACCCCCTAAAAAGAGTAAGCCATGAGAAATAAACAATAAAGTTAAAAAGCTAAACTAAAACAGCAGCGACCGTCCATCAACTGCCCCACCCAAACCCCAAGTCTGGGCGCTAAATCAAGTTTCGACCCATCATTCAGGGAATCATCAAATACAACATCATATACTGTTTTTAACAGAGAAACCCTACCTAGAATAGAGAATCTAACTATACAGGTCATCATCTTCAGCAGCAGCAGCTGCACCACCAGCAGTCGCTGCAAATGGGTCCGAACCGGTGGTGGTGGTGGTGGTGGCCCCTGCTCCTGCCTCTGAGAACCGGAACTCACTCCCGAAGCCCCTTGATTGTTGCAAGGTCTGTGCAAACGCCTGGTACTTGCGTATGTCAGCATCACTCACACTCCGACGGGCGTACTTCATGGACTCCTCAAAATGAGAAGCCGTGATTTCTGCCACTTCATCGTCAACGTCCTCTTCCATTGCTTCAGGGTTATCCCTTCTCCTCCTCTCCCTTTCTATATCCTGCATTACCAAGGAACCCCCATCCTTATTAGTTCGATCATGCATGCTAAATTCTGTTAACAAAATCATACATGCACATGCTACCACATAAATATGACATGTCAGAAAACCCGTGTGGCTCAAAGGTTGGGTATATACTGGAAAATCCACCATCAAATAAGAATTATCTAGAGTACAAGTATTACAGATGGAAAACACATTATCAGGACAGGTGGCAAAAGTATAGGCAGGATAACATCAGTTAATGAACCACCCTAGGAGGTTCCCAAGGCCAAAAATCAATGGAAACAGATTAATAGCAACCATACAATCCGTGGATGTTTGCTTGAGTGGTCCAATATTAACTGCATAAATTGACTACCACTTTGAACCACTGAGATCTAATGGGGGGCTTACTGAATGGTGGAAACTAATCCACTGGAATGGCTGCCACCTGTCAAGTTTGTGCCCATACATGATCCTTTCGCATCTAGACCTTCTCAACCATTATGGGCCCAAAGTCATTAGGAATTTGCTTTCCCATGCTTTTCATCCAAATAAAAATTGCACAAATGGAGATGCATGTATTTGTCCTTCCCATGAAAATATAAAAAAGGCTATAATGTGTACAAAAGCGCAGAGTGCAAAAGCTTACTTTCTCGATGTTCTCTCTAATGGCATACTTGCATGAACGCTGGCATATCTCCGTGATATCAGCTCCACTAAAGCCTTGAGTATACTTGGCAAGGGCTCTCAGATCAACATCTTTCGAAACAGGTGATTTCCTGAGGCAAGCCTTGAAAATTTGATGGCGAGAGCTCTCATCCGGCAAGGGGATGTAGATCAACTGGTCGAGACGACCCGGCCTCAGCAATGCAGGATCAATTATATCTGGCCTGTTGGTAGCCCCAATTATGAAAACGGTCTTCTTTGCAGACATTCCATCCATTTCAGTTAGCAGTTGGTTGAGAACCCTATCAGCAGCACCACCTGCATCTCCAACACTGCTCCCCCTCTGCCATCAATATAATTTAATCAATACATATGCAAGCTGAGGCCAACGAGCCAAAACAGGGCAAATTATCAGGTTGTTCATGAATAGGAAAAAACCAAACAAACCTGGGTAGCAATGGAGTCAAGTTCGTCGAAGAAGAGGACGCAGGGTGCAGATTGACGGGCCTTGTCAAAAATTTCTCTTACATTGGCCTCACTCTCTCCAAACCACATTGTGAGCAACTCAGGACCCTTTACACTGATGAAGTTTGCTTGGCATTCATTTGCAATTGCCTTGGCCAGTAGAGTTTTCCCACAACCAGGTGGGCCATAGAAAAGAACTCCTTTTGAAGGCGACATACCAAACTTCTCAAACTTCTCAGGATGTTCCACCGGATATTGCACGGTCTATATAATAAAAGAATGTATGAGCTCGCAATTCAGTTCCGTGGTGAAAAAAATGCAATAAGAAACCATCTAAGACCCATTCCCACATCTGGCATTACCTCTTGAAGCTCCCTCTTGACATTTTCAAGCCCCCCAATGTCCTCCCAGCTAACATTGGGCACTTCGACAACCTGCCCATCAAAACTTGAGTCAGACTACCATAAAAAAGAATAGGGATCTCAACAAAGGAGGCTGCTTATGGTGAAGATTTCAGAAAACTCTACTCACTGTTTCACGCAAAGCAGAGGGGTTGCTTATTCCGAGAGCAGTCTTAAAGTGCTCATCTGTAACAGCCATGGAATTCAGTATCTCGGCATCTATGGATTCATCTTCCAAGTCAATCACATCCATCTTTTCTCTGATGCACTGAAGTGCAGCTTCAGTGCACAGAGCTGCAAGATCAGCACCAACGTATCCATGAGTGTCCTTTGCAATCCTCTCTAAATCAACCTGTACAGTGGAAACCACGACAGCATATTAGCTTCAATAGTTGAAGAAGATGAACAAGAGAATATGGCTTTTACAAGGAGAAAAAAAGATAAGAATTTGGTTTACATCTTCAGAGAGCTTCATGTTCTTTGTATGGATGCGAAGCACCTCAAGTCGGCCAACTTCATCTGGAACACCAATGTCAATTTCCCTATCAAACCTCCCAAACCTTCTCAGTGCAGGATCGATGCTGTTTGGCCGATTCGTAGCCCCCATAACGATAACATGGGCACGGGATTTTAATCCGTCCATAAGTGTCAACAGCTGGGAAACAATACGCCTCTCAACTTCTCCGTGTGTCTTCTCTCGTTTTGGAGCAATGGAATCTATCTCATCAATGAATATTATCGACGGTGCATTCTTCTCAGCCTCCTCGAACGCCTTCCTAAGATTGCTCTCACTCTCTCCGGCCAGCTTGGACATAATTTCTGGCCCATTAATACAAAAGAAGAAGGCACCAGTCTCATTTGCAACGGCTCTGGCTATCAATGTCTTTCCAGAACCTGGAGGACCATACAGTAAAATCCCCTTTGGTGGCTTAACACCAATTGACTTAAAAAGCTGCGGATGCCTGAGTGGGAGCTCCACTAACTCTCTGATCTGAGCCATTTGTTTTCTCACACCACCAACGTCATCATATCCAACTTCGTCTAATCTATCTTCATCCTCCCTTCTCACTGGCTCCCCTTCACAAAAGATCTCGGTGTCTGGAGCAACCACACAGTATTCTGCCGGATCGGTCTCAATGACCTTAAACTCTATACTTCTCATCCCACCTCTCACAAGAAAGAGATCACCTTTCCTTACTGGCCGATATGCCTCCAAGAAATAAGCTGAAATATTTACATTGGAAGAGAAAAATATCAAGCCATGTAATGTAACCAAAGTACTTAAACAAGGAAAGAATTATCTAGCAAGTCATTTTCTCTAACAGGATCTTAATTCACACAAGCCTCAAACGCTACATGAGAATAATATAAACAGAAAGAAAGAAATAGTACATTGATGTAAGCTGCGAGAATTAGATTCAGAAAGTACATTATGAAAAATAAAATCTCTCTGAGCTACTGTTACAATAAAGCCTGGCATAAATTTCAATTAATCACCAAAGAAATAGAAAGACACAAATGAGATCTAGTTAATAATGGGGATACTTCTCCCTTCTAAAAGAAGCAAATAAGCTACCAAGCCTACCATTGAATAGGGACAGGCATTAGGTCCATAACCACATCAGCAGCAGCTAAGTATCAATGATTTAGGAAAAAGATCCAAAAGTCAAAGGCTACAATCATCAGCTAAATATCAAAGGATCCAGGAAGATCCAAAAAGCAAAGGCTACTAGAAATATACCAAGCAAGGGAAATCAAATGATGTGGTAAAAAATATATTCTTTAATGCAACCAACTAATAAAAAGAACCAGTTTATAGTCATACTCTTAGATGCGAATTGCATAGAAGAAGCTGCAGATTCACCACTAAAATCACATTAGCATCATCATAAGCCTTTCAATAATTGTATGGGGCACGAATCATGCTCCTCTATTCAATCCTGTCTAAAGCCATCTCTTCTGTTAAAGCAAGTTTCTTAAAATCTCCTCCACATCTACTTTGGACTTCCCCTCGTCATTTTAGGCCCTTCAACTTGCACATTCCTCCTCAACAATGCTGTTATTGGTCTCCGGTGTACATGACCAAACCATCTCAATCAACTTTCCCTCATTTTGACACTTATTGGGGATACTCCTATATTTCTCGAATGCATTCATTCCTAATTGTCTTTCCTTGTCGTACCACACATCCATCTCAGCACCCCTAAAATTACTTAGTTGGTAGGCTACAATTCTCCCAAAGCTAGGGTATTTTGTAGTTAAGTTCCTTATTTTGATTGAGAACACTTTGATATTCAATCAGCAAATCCAGAATAGACCTAACATCTATACATGGAGTCTGATTCACAAAAGCTCACAATATGGGGCAACAAGACAAGTAATTAGCAAGCATATATCCAGTACTTAAAACATGGGATGGAAACAATAAAGCAGTTGGACCTTGATTTCTCAAAATATTTTCAAAAGACGACAAAATCTTAATCACTGCATGCACAATTAAACATGTACAGATGGATATGTACACACCAAAATACATACATACAAATACAAGCTCAAAATGAAAGGATATCATAGCAGCTTCCTACTAAAGCAAAGTGTTAGAATAACGGAAACAAAAAATGTTTCTAATCTGATCAAATCACACCCAGAAAATATCACAACAAACTGCAAAATATTTATGAAAAATCAGAATAGTTTAATATTCCATCAAAAAAATGCTTTGAATTTAAAAACCTGACAGCAATCAGAAAGAGAATATAGGCAGAGGGCAGATAGGTAAGAATCTCACGTTTCAAATATGCGTCGAACAGATTTCCAGTAACACCTTCAATGGTATCATCCACAGGCAGTATGTGCACACGCTTCCCATATTTGACGTCAGGGCACTGGTGCACAGAGACAACATCACCTAACCTAACCCTCAGATTTGATCGAACAACTTTATTCATTCTGATCTTTGGCTCGTCACATGTGTCATCAGCAAGAGCAATGCAGATTGTATCCTTCCTCTTCTTGCCCTAAACACCCACAGCGGACAGAAGATTAAAACTAAAAAGAGCACATAAAACATAAACAACCATCGCTGTAATTTTTAAAAACAACAATCTCATTGAACTTAGAAAATCTAGGCTTCTGATCCTAGATCTTGAGAACCCTTAAAACCTAACTTGACTACCAAAACTACTGAACAATAACTATCAGATATTACATGGGAAAACAAGAAAAATAAAAAGAGAGAGAGAAGATCAAATTCATAGCCACTATAGGACCCAATTTTGCAGAAGCAGAAACCCGCGATACAACTCTCACAAATCTTGAGCTTTGAAGATCCCAAGAGACCAAAATTCTCTTTGAAACCCCTTCACAGTCTCCAACAAAACATAACAAAAGCACTAACAGAACAATAGTGTTCCGAAAACACAAAATCTAGAACAACATCTTGCGCTCGTACACCTAACTTCCAAAATCCACACAATCCCCAAAACAATGCCACCTCCTTCACACAATACAAACCTTCCTTAACCCTAAAACATAACAAAAACATTCCAACCGAATACCCTAACCACCCAAAACCCTAGAAAACATAACCTATAAGAAAGATTCGAACCAAATATCAAACAAAAACACAGTTACCTTGATCAGGATCGTATCGCCACGGAAAAGTTGCAACTTCTCCATTGTCTCGGGATGCATCGACACCACCGAATTGTCATCATTGATGGCCTCATCGACGACAAGCCGATTAGCCGCCTTCTTACGTTCCAGTATTGCAGTACTGAAATCCCTCTTCGTTCCCTTCCTGCAATTCATATGATCAACCATTAAAATCCCCAAAATTCAACCAAAATACCCGGAAATTACGCTAAAATAAGAATACACAAAAACACGAATCGATGGTGAAAACAACATAGATCATAAATCAGAGAGATGAATCTTACGAGTCTGAGGATTCAGCCTGGTTGCTCATCTTCGATTAGAAGAACAGAGCTATTAGAGAAAAAACGGAGAAAGGGTTCGGTAGAGAAGAAAAGAAAGTAAGGTGGGGGATCTACAGATGGGCTCGTGTATTTATAATATCCGACCCTATTTCTTGTGTGCGAAGAAAGAGATTTTTTTTTTTTTTCGCTTCTCTCTTTCCTTCTTTCACTAGGCCTTGTTTGTTTAGAGTCCAAAACGGAATCCTAATAAGATGTTGAAGGGGTCTGGAAGTTTCGATCCAACGAAGTCTTTAAAACAAAATAGAACTCTTTTATTCTGATCCTATTTCTACTGACGGACCGCCGATGCACGTGTACTTTACACGTGGCAACATCTTTCATAAGGCATACTCATATAGATGGATGACCGTATAGATGTTTCGTCCATCCCTAGGTGGACCTACATACAAAAATTCATCCTGATTAGTTACTTTTATCCATGGGTTAAAGTATTTTTCATAGTTTGTTTTTAACCGTAGATTTTGAGTCTTCTTTGGCCAATGAAAAAACACCACCACTATGCAACATGATAACATCTATGGTTCTTGAACCATGTGATCATTAGTATATTAATAATGAGGTATGTAGGTAACTTAGTTAACTTTTTTGTTTCTTGCAAAACATGTACATTGATGATGGACTATATTATGAGCCACGTGGCACACTCATAGAGACCATCCATCGTATAAATGTTTTTCCCATCCCTAGTTAAACCTGCATACCAAAATTTGTCCTAATTAGTAATTTATATCCATTAGATTAAAGTCATATTCATGGCTTATTTACAATGGTGGATTTCTAACATTATTTGGTTTACTCAGATTCAAAGGTTAGAAATCACTAATCAAACCTATTTTTGTCGTGTATATCTATCTAGGGAAGGTTAAACATCCACACAGTCAACAGCCTCTAACAGTGTTCTATGTGTCTCAAACTGTGACTCCATCATCAACTTTGACGATGGGTCCATCATCTAAATTTTTTTCGAGGGACAGAGTTAGGTGCCACTTGGGGCTCATAAATGCTTTCGCTAGAATGTGAAAAAGTTGAATGACCAAAACACCTTTATAAATTAAAAAATTTCAAAAAAGAAAAGAAGCAATGTTGGTCAATTTAAAAACTTTGAGGGTCATATTAAGAAATTAATTTTTTGTGTTCTTTAATATTGAATGAGCTGCAATTGACTACGCTGACGTCAACTACTATAAAGGCGAAAAGAAAAGAAAAAATTGCATAAAGTCTAAAGTATCTTTGAGAAGTAAAAGACTTAAAAACATAAAAAATGGCATGGTCCGTCGGGTTGGGCCTAAGTCGGGTTGGGTTGGTGAGGCCCGCAGGATACTCAGGCCGGGCTGCGGATTGGACTGGAGTCCAAAACTTAAACCTAGGCCCAGCCAGTGGCCCGATCCATAGTCGGACAGACGGGCTTGGTAACAGGCTGGGCTATGGGCTTGGTGATGGGCTGCATAGCAGGCCGGACTGGGCACATGAACATGACTCCAATCCAAATGCTTAGAAATCACTAATCATGTTGGTTTTTGGTTTCTAGATCCACATAAGGATTGACAAAACATCCATACAGTTAGTGTACTCTAAAAACGTGCCATGTGGCTCATATTGGATCACTCCTTGGTTGATTTTTGATTTCTAGATCCACCTAGGGATTGACCAAACTTATGGGTGTTTGGAGTTGGACCACCTCTTGGTGGACTTACATACCAAAGATCAACTTGACCAGTCATCCAAAAAAAAATTTCAGATTCAACAGTAAAAAATAATGTTATTAAAATACTACATCTAACGGTAAAAAACCATGTCATTTTCTTAATCTCTGCGTGCTGTCAGCCTGCCTTTGAATTTCACGTTAAACGTGTGCATTAATAGGTATACCTATATAGTTAATATCAGAATATATTAATCATTTGCTTTGCTAAAATTTACTCGTATCTCAAAGTAAACCATGGAAAAGGCAAAATATTTTCTAAAGTATTTTTCCCACCAATTCATGTAAAGGACTTGAAAAAAAAAAAAAAAAGCCATCAA
The DNA here is from genome assembly GCA_035048495.1 of Euptelea pleiosperma. Classification (NCBI taxonomy): domain Eukaryota; kingdom Viridiplantae; phylum Streptophyta; class Magnoliopsida; order Ranunculales; family Eupteleaceae; genus Euptelea; species Euptelea pleiosperma. The sequence goes on along the minus strand of CM068540.1, from coordinate 35,367,062 downwards.
CCATGGGCTCAATAGGCAGGCCGGGCTTGGGCTAGGTTTTCAAACCCAAACCCGACCCAACATATTAACGGGCCAGGCCGCGGGCTGAGCATATGAATGTTGAGCCCATCCATTGGTGGATATACACTAAAAATCTACTTGATTGATGATTTATAACCGTTGGATTTTTTTATCAAAAAATGCTTGAATCCAACGGTTAGAATCAATCTTACGAAAGTGCTAACCGTCTATTGCTAGAGATAACCAATCAGGCAGATTTTTGGAATGATATCCACCATTTAACGAGTAACGCTAGGATGCTTATGTGTCCTAAGGGGTCGTATTGTAATTTAACTTTCAGGGTATTTTAGTTTTACAGTGTTGCGTCTGTGCCCCGACCATTAAGGCGTTGGTTGCTAGCATTTAAGGGTAGTACTAAATGCTACAATGCAACACGGCCCACATGTGTGAAAAAATCGGTTATCAAGGTTTTAAATGTCTTGTAACGGCTTCATAACGTCACGGTGTAATGGGTCGCATCAATCACGTCTGAGTAAAATATCAGGAGATTTATTGTTTTTAATATTTGTTAGGAAAAAGATGAGTAAAACTCGTGTCACCAGATGTCGTGACGGAAGTCGGTCACAGCACTCAATAGGAGCCACGTGGCATATTCTTAGAGGATGATGACCGTGTGGATGTTTGGCCAGTCCCTCGGTGGACTGGTACACAAAACATCAGCCTGATTAGTGATTTCTAACTGATTCGATTGATGTTATTTTCATGGGTTGATTTTAACGGTAAGAATTTGAGCATTATTGACCGTTATTTGGGTGCAAAAATCCAAAGGTTGTAAAACAACAAATCAGGCGGATTTTTGGTTTATAGGTCTACCAAGGGACTGGCCAAACACCCATACGGTCAGCGCCCTTTGATCGTATGCCACGTGGCTCGTATTGAGCGCCGTTACCGGCTTCCGTCACAACATCTTGTGACACAAGTTTTACTCCATCTTTTTCGAGTAAAACTTGTGTCACAAGATATAACAAGGTATGCCTGAACCTGAAACGGTTTGAAATGCGGAAGCACGATTTTTGTTACTCACAGCTGTCATCTGGGCTCACTGACCGCATGGATGTTCATCCCACCCTTTGGTGGATATACACACCAAAACTCACCCTGATTGATAATTTATAACCATTAGATTTTAGCACTTTTTAAGACGTTTTTATAGCTATTGAATATAACCATTTGTTTTAGTACTAAAACCAACGGCTAAAAATCATCAAACAAGGTGATTTTTTGTATAAATGCTACTAAGGCGTGGGATAAACATCCATGCGGTCAGTGGGCCTATATGACAGCGGTGACTACCAAAATTGCTGCTTCCCCATTTGAAAAGATCTCAGGTATACGTTGTTACATCACGACCCTTCTTTTTTATTTTTAATCTCAGTCTCAATAACAGTGAAATATATATATATATATATATATATATAATATTTTTAAATAACGATTGTTATAATGGATATTCTATTTTTTCGGTTTTGGGCGTTAAGACGGGATAAAATGGAATGGGGTGTGGGCATTACCCTTATAATGCTCGCTATTTACAGCCTTTTTTTTTTTTAAATCATGTCGGTGATATTGAAGATGTATGAGGGCATTTCGGTCTTATGATAAAAACAACGCTGTTTCGGAAGTTTTCAGCTCCCCCATCTTCCGAGTAATACTTGTGTCACGGAAGTCGGTCACAGCACTCAATACGAGCCACGTGTCATACGATCAGAGGTCATTGACCGTATAGATGTTTGGCCAGTCCCTCGATGGACCTACAAACCAAAAATCAGCCTGATAAGTGATTTAAAACCTTTGGATTTTTGCACCCAAATAATGCTCAAATTCCTACCGTTAAAAGAAACCCACGAAAATAACTTCAATCGAATCGGTTACAAATCACGAATCAGACTGATTTTTTGTGTACCGGTCCACCGAGTGACTGGCAAAACATCTATACGGTCATCGCCCTCTAATAGTATTCCACGTGGGTTGTATTGAGTGCTGTGACCGGCTTCCGTCCCAACAACTTGTGACACAAGTTTTACTCCCCATCTTCCCACCACTTTTACAAATGGGTCGGGATCGGGAGACGAGAAATTTCAGTCGATTTTTACCCTGATGTAGCAGCCCTTGATTTAAACAAAATTGGACGGCGGTCTGTTAAACCTTTTTGACAAGTTACTTTTTCAATAGACCAGCCATTACAAGCCAAGCCAAGCCGCTAACAACATTTGAAAGAAAAAAAGGTTGTGGACATTAAATGAAGAGACAGGTGTCCCGGAGTAAAACTTCCGTCACAATCGGATTGCAAATCACACAATCACTGCCAATGAGTTCTCGGCAGGTACACCTAAAAGCGAAAGCACATGGGTACGTTGCAAAAGCACTTGTGAACGTGCCAGAACTCATTGGCGTGTGATTGTGTGATTTACAATTTCTTGTGATAGAAGTTTTATTCGGTGTCCCGTAACTACACCTATTTTTTATTAACACGTCTTCTCCGAGTAAAACTTCTGTCACAATGGGATTGCAAATCACACAAAACACAGCCAATGAGTTCTCGGCACGTACACCTAAAAAGCAAAAGCAATGAGTACGTTGCAAAGCACTTGTGTACGTGTCGATAGTTCGTTGGCTGTGTTTTGTGTGATTTACAATTTCGTGTGACGAAGTTTTACTCCGTCTTCTCCCATTCCTTCCTTTTTTTCAGTCTATTTATGTATGTCTTTTCACAATTTCTTTCACAAATCTCCTCTCTTACGAATTCGGACGGACGAACGAGACTTGTTTGACCACCCACAATACAAACCACGTGGAAATTTATTAGAGGACACTGACCGTATAGATGTCTGGCCAATCCCTAACTGACCTACAAACCTTAAATCAACCTAATCAGTCATTTCTAAGCGTTAGTTGGAGTCATTTGCATTGGGTGATTTTTATCCTAGGAATTTGAGCATTATTTACCATTTTTACGTATAGAGCATGGTTTTAAAAATGGCCGTTAAAACTGTAACGGCCCAAGCCAATTTCTGTTAAAACCGTTTAAACATGTTTTATCATTTTTGTTTTAAACGGTACCGGCCCCAGTCCGTTTAACTGTTAAAACGGCCTCCTTTAAATCTTGGTATAAAGATCCAATGGTTTGAAATCACTAAGCACGCTGATTTTTGGTTTGTAAATCTACTTACAGATTTGTCAAACATCTATACGGTCAGTGTCCTGTAATAACGTGGCTTATATTGTGGGTGGTCAGTCAAGTCTTGCTCGATTCGGACCACCCTCGTTACGTTATGGACCATTAAAACCCCAAATAACAGCTGTTATAATGGAAAGCATGGCCGTTATTTTCCGTTATAACAAAAATAACGTTTCTAGAAAAAATTGTGAAAATGACAGCTGTTTTTTCATTTTTCCGTTGTTTTTCGTTTTTTGAAATTTTGAATTCAACGCCATTTTTTCCCTTATTTTCCCCTTCTTTTTTTTTTTCCGTTTTGAGCATTTTTCGTTATAACGGAAAAAACGGTACGCCCCAGTCCGTTATAACGGTCCCCTTTAAACCTTGGTCAATGGTACATAACTATTGAGTGGTAACTATCCGAAAAGACTATTTAGTGGTAACTAACCGACATGTGTGATCTCATTTAATGTCTCCCTTCTTTTTTCATGCAAACTGACGGTAATCATTGTGGCTTGACTTCTAATGGCTCTTTAAACGTGGTTAGTGGCTTGGCTTGGCTTGGCCTGTAATGGCTGGTCCATACGCCGTCCGATTTTGTTTAAATCAAGGGCTGCTGCATCAAAGTAAAAGTGGAATGAAATTTCTCGTCTCCCGATCCCGACCCTTTACAAATATTCCAGATAATCTTTTTTTTTCTTTCTGCAATCCAGATAATTCACTATAAATATTTATTAATTAAGTATTACTTATTGATAAAATGGAACAACTGGACGAAAATATGTCCGGCTTAGAGACCAATGACCGTACATCCAAAAAAGAATCAGGTTGTTTGATTATTTTTAGCCGTTCGTTTTAGTACTAAAAAAAATGATTGAATTCTAAGACCACGTCATAAAAAGTACTAAAATCTAATGGCTAGACTAGAGATTACCAATCATGGTGATTTTTGGCCGTTGCTTTAAACAGTTAAAATATAATGAAATAACATCGTTTTAACGGTTTTAAGGGTAATGCCCTAAGCCAGTTACGTTGAGAACCGTTTGGACGCTTTTTCCCATTATTTCCTTTAAATTCCGTTTTTTTTTTTCATTTTTGCCCATGTCCGTTGTAATTGTTTTAACTGTAGCGCCACTGCCCATTATACCGTCAAAACGACCTCTTTCAAACCTTATGCTAAACATCCATGCTGTCAGTGTGCCCAGATGGTAGAGCTGAGTAACAGAAATGGTAGATATTCATACAAAAAAATCACACGTTGGATTTAGTCCCCAAAAATGGTTGAATCGGACGGCCCAAATATCTCCTTAAAAAGTGCTAAAATATAATGTCTCAATATTACCAATCAGGGTTATTTTTGGTGTGTCTATCCACCCTACGGTCAGTGGGCCCAGAAAGCAGCGGTGAGTAACAAAAATCGCTCTACCTAACGCCATTTGGCGTCCGGTCTACCTGGTTACATCTTTTCTCTTAAAAAATCACTCGTTTAAGCACGGCGAAGACAAACCCGAAAAAGCGGGTCAAAAGATCCAAAATATAGTTCACACTTCACACTTCACTCATTACCCACACTCAGATTCTCAAACAGTTCTGGAGCCAAATCTCTCTCTTTCCCTCCCTCTCCCTCTCTCTCTCTCTCTCTCTCTCTCTCTGTTCCTACGTCGTATTCCGCATTCAGATCCAGGTACTCTCTCTCTCTCTTCTCTCTCTATTTGTTTGTTTGTTTTTTATTTCTGGTTCCATTATTGCAGCCTTAGAAAAAGAAAAGCGTTTCAGCTGAGTATGTCAGGTTTCACATTTGAGTTAGATTTACGCCTTACTGTTTTCAGACTTCCATGGTTTTAGGCTTAGCCTTTTAGGGTTTAGTTTTTCCTCTCCAAATCATCTTTTCCGGATTTCCTTTTTTACAGGCTTCAATTGTTTTTCCATTGTAAAACGAGATTATACAGAAGTTTGAGAATGAGATCTTTCATCCAGGTTTCTTAATTGCTTTAGATTTGAGAATCCATGGAAGAAATACAGTCTCAATCGGATAACTATCGATCCTCGTCTTCGTCAGCAAGTAGTCCCCCAAGTAGGGTGCCTTCGAGTAGATTTTACTACTTGCGTAGACCGGGTTCACTGAGACAACCCATCTCGTTCGAGGATTCGCCTGATTGGGAGGATACAGAGATTGATGTGCGGGGGGAGGAAGGAGGCGATTCGATCAATCTCGCAACCACGACAGCCTCCCCGGCTCTCTCGAAGCTTAATAGTGGATCGTTGCCGTCCCCGCCATTGCCCGAGGGTTCGGTTATTGTAAGGAAGATAGCGGGGGCATCGATTGTTTGGAAGGATTTGACAGTTACAATTAAGGGGAAGAGGAAGTATTCTGATAAGATCGTGAAGAGTTCGAATGGTTTTGCTTTGCCAGGGACACTTACGGTGATAATGGGTCCCGCCAAATCGGGGAAATCGACACTACTAAGGGCGATTGCAGGTTTGCGTAATCCATTGATAATTGTATTGTCTGAGTGTTTGAATCTGTGTTTTTAAAGTTTTTGTAGGTTTAAAACTGAAATGTTGTTTGGTTCATGCTCATTTTAGGGAGATTGCATGATTCGGCTAAAATGTATGGTGAAGTGTTTGTGAATGGAGCGAAATCACACTTGCCATATGGGTCCTATGTAAGTTTTCGATCGTGCTACTGGCCGTTGAATTTACTCGCCTTTATATCTGGACCAAAAATTCTTATGTGGCTTCCAGGCCTCTGCATGTTCATATGTTATTAGTCATTGCCTATTGGTAATAATGGATTATCTTGTTACCTGGGTCATTTCACTTTCTTATTAGAGTTCTGTTAGGGTGGTTTTGCGAATCCTAAATCCAAGGGTTTTGGTCATTTCAATTTGAAATTTGATTGTGGACAACAATAGCCCCCGGGATCACTCTTAAGGTTTTCCATTTGAATAAGGGTATAAATCAAGGTTAAGGGTGCAAGGCACACTTAAGGTGCTAGGACCCATGGTGCCCGAGGTGCAAGGTGAGGCATGCGCCTGACTGAAGCGAAGCGCATTATTAAAAATTATAATGATAAATATAAAAAATTAAAAAAAATAACATCATAAAATAACAAAATAAGTAATCATTATGCCATAAAACATAAAAGAGAGCAAAATGTCCAAAATCTCAAGTAATCCAAAAGCAGTTCTAGCTAATATTAACATTATCTAAATATAAAACAAGTAATCAAAAAATCATAAAACATAAAAGATAGCAAATATCCAAAATCTCAAATAGCCCACAATTAGTTCTAGTTAACATCGTCACCACCTGAAATATAATCATTAACATAACAGAGCCCAGGGTTTTCTTTTTTCTTTATGAGTAGAAGAGAGACTAGGTTGTAATCGTATTACATGTAAAAAAAGAAACAATATCATGTAACAACGAACAACTTATTAAGTTGCAACAAATTATTATAATAGGCCAAAGCACATAATTTTTACAAAAAACATATATTTTAGTGAGGTGTGTGCCTGGAGCCTGGTTTGAGGCGCGCCCCTTACTAAAGGCGCCTTAGTGCACCTCGACTTTTGAGGTATAAATGTAGTCATCCTATGGAACTTTGGTTTTTCTTTGTGATTTCTTTATCCACTATCATTATCGTATAGTTTGTTTCTATCACACTATACCAATCCAATTTTCCCCGTGTTAAAATGACAAATTGCAACTTTGCTCAAAGTCGAGACATCTTGAGGCATTTCCTTGTATCCATGGATGCTCATCCAGAAGCTGTTTGCCCTAACTTTGTAGTATGCGCAGTTTATATGCAAGTGGGTTGAGATCTATGTTACCCGGATACGGCAAGGATACGGGACCGACACGGTGTGGATACGGCATTTACACTTAAAATGGACGTATCTGACATGGATATGGCACCCATTTTGAAGTATCCGGGTATCATAGGTTGAGATCCACCTAGGAGATGCGCTACATCAAACTTATTTTGCCTAGATGATCCTAACCATCCAATCTACCACATATTTTTGAATGGCCGGAAAAATATGATAGGTGGTCCTGAAAGAAGTCTATAGCACTGATGGTTAGGATCATCTGATCAGGAAAGTTTCCTAGGTGGGGCCAATCAAATGGTGGGCCCCAACCATCTTGTTGTACTCGGTACTGCACATGTACCTAGCAGTACAGAACAACGTAGGGTTGTGAGGATGATCTCCTTCTGTCCCGACGCAATTATTTGCCATTGGAGTTTTAATCATGTTTATTCCATGTATTATTATTTTTTCAACCATAGAATGTTGTTGCAGGGTTGGCAGTGTTCACATGAGATCTGTTTTCACTTTGCAGGGGTATGTAGACAGGGAAACTACACTGATTGGATCCCTCACTGTCCGAGAGATGTTGTACTACTCTGCGCTTCTACAACTTCCTGGCTTCTCTCAAAAGAAGAGTTTAGTAGAAGATGCCATCCTTGCTATGTCTTTGGGTGATTATGCGGACAAACTGATTGGTGGCCACTGTTATATGAAGGGTCTCCGTAGTGGTGAGAGAAGGCGTGTCAGCATTGCCAGGGAACTTGTGATGAGACCACACATCTTATTTATCGACGAACCACTTTATCATCTTGACAGGTTTATTTGACCTTCTTAACCAAATTAAAATTGGAAAATCTGGGTTACCCATCTAATAGAATGCAAGTATGGTCTAACAGCTGCAAAGCAGACATGTAGTGCACATGCAGGGGTTAGGAATGTAGGACTTACCATTTGTTGTGACTGAGGAGCTCTTCTAGGGAAGCGACCTGATAGGATGATCCTAACGTTCCGATATATCACCTGTCCCTTTCCGGACTATTCTTCAATATTTTTTTTGTTTTGTCTGGTCCAACAGAATGACAGATCTAATTGTTAGGATCATTTGATAGGGTCTTAGCCTAGGAGATCTCTTTGGTGGGAGTCAATGATTGGTGAGTCCCATCTCCTTGCATAGGCATGTGTGATACCGTTCTGTTTGTGTACATCCTTATGGTCTACCTCAGGTTACCTTCTGTTTCCTCTTTGTGTTCTCACCTCCTGTAGCCAAAAACTTGTGATGAGTTATGCTTCTTGAGTGTCCTATTTTAGTTTAACAGCTATCTTTCTTCTGTTCAGTGTGTCTGCACTTTTGATGATGGTCACTTTGAAGAAACTTGCAAGCACAGGATGTACTCTTATTTTCACCATGTACCAGAGCAGCACAGAAGTATTTGGCCTCTTTGACAGGATCTGTCTGCTTTCAAATGGAAATACACTGTTTTTTGGAGAAACATTGGCTTGTTTGCAGGTGGCTATTTTTATGGATCTGATGTTTTTTCTCTTCTTTGATCCTACATTTGCATAAATAGAACCTGATATTCTGGAATTAGTGAACCTATTTCCTCATATTCGCTATTACTTTTTTATTTTACTGCCCTTGTGAAATTTGACAGGGCTCATTGTTTATTTCCTTTTTCATACTGTTAGGAAACTGACTGTTGGAGACCTGGAGGAAACTAACTTGGCTCCTTTTTCTGGTTTTTTTTTCTTTTCTGGTGATGTAGCACTTCTCAAATGCTGGATTTCCTTGCCCAATTATGCAAAGTCCCTCTGACCACTTTTTACGCGCAGTAAATACCGATTTTGACAGGATCATTGCCATGTGCAAAAACTGGCAGGTAAAGTGTCTCTGGGAATTCTAATGTCTGAGTCTATGGCATAACCATGCTACCATTATTGGTTCCACTTGGGAGATACATGTCAAAAATGATCCCAATTGGATGACTGAACCATCCTATCTGAAGCAATCTTTTGGACAACCAGAAAACTACGATGAACAGTGTGATTGGATGGTTAAGGTCATCTGATTGGGTTGATTCTTGACTTGGGAGATTCTGGGAGTGATATTATGGGTCACAAGATTGACTGTACGTCATGGAAAATTTTTAGTTGAACATTAATTTTTTTTTTGGGTTGAGGTGCATTGACATAGTCCATGTACATATTGTTAGTTGGCGTCTTTTTGTGTTGCGGAGGATTTTTCTATATGCACATGACAAAGACAGGAATAATTTTGACAGGATGACCATGGGGATTTTTCGTCGGTGAATATGGACACTGCTGTTGCAATACGTACCCTTGAAGCGACATATAAATCCTCAAGTGATGCTGCTGCAGTCGAGTCTATGATACTGAAACTCACTGACAAGGTGCAACTATTACTATTGATAAGTTCTTTCTCTGGACTGTTATTATGGTTCTCTCCTTTGTAGGTATGCTTGCCTACAAAGTGGCTGTAAAACATTAAGTATCTTCATCTATGTTCACTTTTTTTTTCTTCCAAAAAAATGAAATGGATTTCTGTGTGCACAGGGGCACACATGTTCTATTATTTTATATCTACCTATCTATCTGCCTCTGTCTATCTCTATCTATCAGTACATACATACACACAATTATCTCCTTATTGCTATCTACATGCTTACCTATCAGTACATACACATGATATAGTGTCTTTCTGTATGTCTTTGATAATGGTTTGTCTGTGCAGCAATCCATCTGTCCATGCTAACCTATCTATCTATCCAATCATCCATCATCTCCTTCTGGCTAGTAGCTACCTATCTATGTATCTATTTATCCATCCATAATCTATCAGTAGTTCAGTACATACATGCACATGCACATACAGTGTTTATATGTATGTCCGTGACAGTTTGTGTGTCTGAAAGCAGGTTGCTCTAGCAAGGAGCAACTGACCATCTATCAGATCATACATACACATTTACATACAATGTATATATGTCTGTGAGTTTAAAAAGCAGGTTGACCCTTATGAAAAGCTTAGTCTATTGCCACCAGCATCACACCATCTCCATCCTTGCAAGGATCACCCTATTTCTTCATGGAGCAACTTTTGATTAGCTTTTACAGGAAGCTCGTCCATCACCACTGCCATAATGTCACCACAAGCATGCCATCTCCATTCCTCGAGTCTCCCAAATTGAACTTATACCTGATTTTGTCACTGTTGGGGCACAAGACTTGATCCTCTAGTCAGGAACATATTTTCACCTGCTGCTCTACCGACACCTGTTCTTGCACTGAAGCTTTCCCAACTGTACCCATATCGGTATATCTTGCAAGTAATAATAACCTTCTTTCTTTTTGTCCATATTAGAAATTATTCCGTGTGCTGTTTCAAATCTAATCCTCCAGGATGCTCTTTTGATCCTATTGTTAATCTAGTCCATTTTCTTTCCCTTTTTTTAAAGTTATTTCAATGTTTTCTATACTTTCTTTACGTGTTTGAACAATAAACGGTCTGATAAATGACAGATTTTCCCACTGGTTGGGACTATTGTTGAGCTATATTCCTCCCGCCGGGGTCAGCGTACTGATCGGCGGTCGGATGCATCGGCCTTCTGTGAGGCTGAGTGCAAATCTGATCTGTTCAATGTTCCGTGCGTCGGGGTCATTATAACCCTTGATGTAAAGACACATCGGCCTTCTAAGAGGACTTACTGTCGGTGGGGTAGCCTGCAGGCTATCAGGAATCCCGGCCCAAAAAATGGGACTATTCTGAGTGTTGGTTTGATAGCTGAATTGTTGTCGAGACCGAACAAGGTCGTATTTCATTGATAAAAGATGTGTAAATTGAAGGCATTATTTATACTTCAGAGGAGTTGGCTCATTAAATTGTCTTCAGTGTGCTCATTAAAAAGAGAAAAAGAACGGGCCTAATTTATTACATCCATGTCTACTTACGTGACTTTTTTGTCAAGACTATCTCATATGTTATCTGTAATTAATTTGTAGGAAGGTCCGCTTCTCAAAAGCAAAGGCAAGGCTAGTAATGCTACCCGGATTGCGGTTTTGACATGGAGGTCATTATTAATTATGTCGAGAGAATGGAAATACTTCTGGCTTCGGTTGATGCTTTATATGCTTCTCTCACTCAGTGTTGGTACAATATTTTCCAACCTAGGGCATTCTTTGTCATCAGTGGTGAGTTTCTTAAAATTGAATGCTAAGTATTGCATTAAGTTGGACCTACGATGCTCATGGGGATTATACCAGTGTTGTCAAAATGCCTTGCTGAGCCTTGCGTTTGACCTGGCCGGGCATCTAGATGGCCGCCTGTTGAACCATGCCAACTTATGGACTGTCCTCCTTTTCTTGCCACGTGGAGGGGTGTCGTGCCCAATCCAAACTGTTCATTTGGTAAAGGACCCTCTGGATTGGCCATGTGGATATTTTCCTTTTCCATGTCACAGCCATAACCTACCATGTTTCCCCCATGAATAAGAGCCCTTCAGTATTTTAACATTTAAATAGAAAGGCGAAAAGAAAACTGTATTTTTTTGCCATGTGGTGAATGGTTATCGAGTGAAACTTGCCTCATGGGAATGGAGTCCTTTCGTCTGCCACTTCAACTGCCCTTTTTAAGGATGCTTGCACCTCAGCTGGGCGCCTAGGCAGGTTACAACTTAGTTGCCTAGGTGCCTGCCTTTAACAACACTGATGTTTACACACAACACATTATCTTCCATATCAAATATACTTTCCTAGAGTTTAAAGAGTTATCACGTCCCTCTTAATTGATGGACCCCACCCAACACTAGGAATATCACTGCTGCTACTTTGATGCATGTTGCACATATCACAATGGAATCTGAGACCTTTTCATGGTTATTATGTTCTTTTGGAGATGTTGTGTACGAATGCATTTGTATATTTCCATGTTACACGTACGTATAGTTTCATACAGATATTACAGTTGTGACATATATTATAGTCATGATCATTTTTTGTTCTCGTCTCTTAAATTGCAGGTCAGAGTTGCAGCTATATTTGTATTTGTATCATTTACTTCACTGCTCAGCATTGCTGGATTACCTGCTCATATAAAAGAAATCAAGGTAATCCCGAGTGCCACCTTTTGCTGAATGTTAGCTTAGGGTAGTATGCAAATATAGCCTATATATGGTAGCATTCACAAAATTTGTTGCTCCATTCATATATCATTTCAAGACTTATGGTCACTGTTTTATAGTTTTGGTTATCAATTGTTTCGCATTATCTGATATCTTGTTTTTTCGGAATGCGTCATATTATTCTCTTTTCCAGTTTCCTGACAGTCTTTGCTATATTAAGCACAGTACCCTTTGGTAAGATTGTTTGGTACTAGCTATGTAACAAGGACACTCCATTTTCCAAGAATTTGCTGTTTCGGATATCGTGTTGTATATATGCTACTGACACACCTTTTCAAATATACTTTAACTTGTTCAAATATTTTGTCTTCATATATTAATATGTACTGTTAATATGATTTTAATGTATATCAGTTTATCTAAATGCATCCTTTCTATTTTGTCTACTTAACCTGAACTTAAATATTCTAAAAAATATCTCTCCATGTGGAATAAACTGTATGGACATGTCAGCGTATTGGGTTGTTAGGGTCGGTGGGTCTGTTACTTCATATCAGTGTCGGAACCGACAAATGTTTCCATGTCCTTTGTACATAGATTGCTTGTGAGGATGCAGAAAAAACCTTAGGTCATAAAACATAGTAAGGATCAAAGGATATCCGAGTAAAACTATACCCATAAAGGAAACATACAAGTGACGAATAATCGCTTATCTCTCAAAACTTAGATCAAAATCACTTGTTAGCATTAACAATATGTATTTCATATTGGTTTGCAGCAACTGTGGGTTCAAGTTTTACAACCAAGTCTTGTTATGCAAATCTATAAATTGATGGAGTGGGTTCATGTTCTATGGGATATTGTCAATTTTATCGAATCATAGAGCTTTAACAGTAAATCAAGGGCTTTTAAAAACATTTTGTCCATTATTTTATTTTTTTGTTGAGTGTTGTCCATTATTGACAAAATGAAAGAAAGAACAATGACTAAAATCCTTGACTTTAAAGGCTTAGTCATACTTAACTACTTCTGAAATGCTCATTTAAAAAAGCTAGTTTGTAAATTGAGCATTCCTTTATTTCATTGAGGTCTGGATTTGTACATCAGCTTCTTCTGCGGATCCTTCACTGTTATGCCATAGCTCGATGTCAGACCACTGGAGAGACTTGAAAATGTAAGAACCGCATGACCTACAGATGTATTTGAGGGGAATTTTTAAGTTATTAACAATTGTTGGTTCAGGACCTCGTACCAAAAAATGGTTGAAGTCAGAGCAGGGTGTTTGCCTAGTACGAAGCAAGTCACTTTCAGATCTAAAGTGCCTGGGAATTGTCGATGTATTTCAAGGACAAGGGGAATTTTGACCAATTGTAGTAATTACTCTACAAATAGGGGTGTTAATGGGCCAGGCAATTTGCACCAGAATCTGTTGAGTGTCGGAATCCAACATGTGTTTGATAGGGTACTCTGTTGCCCTTCTAAAACAAGCCAGGCAACATAGCCTTGTGCCAATGACTGGGTGACAAATAACTACATAAACAATGCCGCGCAACTATTTTATGCAATTAGGGAAATAATCACTGAAAAACCTGCTATATTAATTTAAAAAAATGCTTACTGAGAAACTTGTGATCATCCGGGTAGATACGGATCCAGATCCAAATTTATCATTTCCTGAATTATCAGTGTTTCATAAGTTTTTGCAATAATTCCCTAAACTTGCCTAATTATCACACTTTTTTTTTTTTTGCAAAACTTCTTCATATTAGTTTCCTGAATATTTGAAATTTATATATAAAATTCTCAGTAAATCATGAACAATGTCAAATTATTTGGGTTTTAACTGAAAATATCAATATAATTTGGTCAAATTATAGGCATTTTTTTGTAACTTATATATTCCAGTGAAGTTTTAGTTCACTTGGTTAAAAATCAGATTTAATTTGATCAATTTTGTAACCATGATGAATGGTTTGAAGAGCTACTCCTTTTTAAGCATAAATTTACTTGTTATAGTCGTGTAAACTTTTTTAATGGAATAATCTTAATGTTTTTTTCATTTTGCAGATATACACCCATGAGGAATCAAACCAGCATTCGGGAGCATTAGTTTTCCTGCTCGGGAACCTTCTCTCCAGCATCCCCTTCCTGTTCCTTATCTCCATTTCGTCAAGTCTTGTGTTCTATTTTCTTGTAGGGCTGCGGGACGAGTTCAGCTTGTTGATGTACTTTGTGCTGAATTTCTTCATGTGCCTCTTAGTGAACGAAGGACTCATGCTGGTTGTTGCTTCTATTTGGCAAGAGGTTTTTTGGAGCACTTTGACTGTGGTGTCCATACATGTGAGTGTCACTCCCTGACAACTTGCTAAGTTAAATCTTGATCAAGGTTAAAAATATTTGGCTGACCAGGGTGCAACTTGGACAAGTTATCTCAATTTTAGGGGTGCTAACAACCATTGTTTACGTTAATTTCTAACCTACTCTCCGTGGACGAACCATGGCTAGCTTGGCATAATCAATGGTGTCTTAACAGTACTGTTGTTGGCCGAGGTACAAAACAAAACAGATTTCATTGGAGTATTTACTTCGATAATTGACACCAGTGATGTATACATTGGAATAACCCAACATGGAAGCTTGTCATTTCAAAAATAAATTACATGACCACCACTTCGAGTGATATATAGGTTGACTTGGTGAGTTTTATGTTCAACAAGTGATGGCAGTTTTCGTAAATTGAGAAGTGATCTGGAACCCCGCCAACTCAAACTCTTTTTGACCGTATAGATCTTTTATTTACTCTGCTGAATTGACTGAGTCAATGCTCGACCCGGTGAATGTTTTCTTGATATTTAGTTTATGATGGAGGTCATAGGTATTCCATCGACTCCTTTAACTAATCTGACTAGTGATATTGATTCAGCCCGAATCAATTATCCCCGGCCTACTTAATCTAACAGTGATGTTTTTGTTTTCTTAGGTGATGATGATGCTTGTCGCAGGCTACCTCAGAATCCGAGACGCATTGCCTAGACCAGTATGGATGTATCCATTGTCCTACATTGCTTTCCACACTTACTCAATCCAGGCAAGTGTCTCCTGATCCTCCCTGTTACTTCAGTAAACATATATTCAAAATATTAAAGAACAGTCTGTTTCCACCACACTACCTTCTGTGGTTTCTCATCATCTATTCTCGTGTTGCAGGGGCTTCTGGAGAATGAATACGTTGAAACTTCCTTTGCCGTCGGGCAGGTAAGGACCATTTCCGGGGTTCAAGCTCTTCGTAGCACTTACAACATTTCTCCTAATAATAATGCGAAGTGGGAAAATTTGCTCATCTTGTTTCTGATGGCTGTTGGGTACCGCATCATCTTGTTTGTTTTGCTACATTTTTGTGTAAGGAAGAGCATAGCCACCTGTAGGTTTTATTGGTGTAACAGGAATACAACCAAGGAAAGATAAATGTAGCAGTACTCCAGTCTTTTTTGGCTGTATAGCTTGTATGTTAGCTTCTGCAATGGAAGATAATCTCTACAGATATTAGAAATTGTGCTCCATGGCATCTTGCCTTCCACAGGGAGAAGTGGAATTTCACGTACCCTATCCGACCTATATTTAATATGGATCTATTTAAGGATCCAAACATGCCAAATATGGGTGGTGGAGGAAGAAGAGCGGACAAAAATGAAGAGGAAAGCCATTGGTGCCCTTTACCCATGGGTGGGAGAAATTATTCCAGGCAAAAATCGAAGGAAATTTTTTCCTTCATCTTGTTGGAAAAGAGAGGGTCAACCTGAATTATTTTCTGCCCTACAGTAAATATCTCCCCCAGGAATGGGGGGAGGAGCGTTAATGGAAATTTTTTTTATTACACTGAAACTCATTTTCTTGTGAACCCTACTAATCCTGTGTCCATATGTTTATTTGGTATGGGGACTACCCGATGATGATTTATGGGGTGGTTAGGTCATCTTATGCTTGCTATTTATTGGATGGATTTACGTGGGGCCAGTCAATCCGAAGGTCCTGGTTGATTAGTGCGTGAGCAGTAAACTTATGGAAATGATACCTGTCGTCGTGAAGAAAACTTCTTAATGAGATGCGATGGACCTGAGTTCTATCATCCTTGGGGTGCAAATAGGCCACACCAGCCTATACAGGGACTCTGATATGGCGTGCACGGTGCACCAGCTAGCCAGTCAGTTTGGCCTGGGCCTTTTTTTTTTATTTTTTTATTTTTATGCCTATACAAAAATGGGCCGTGCTTGATCCTTTGAGCTGAAAAGAAAGGTAAGATTGGGCTGAAATGTAATGGCCTAGTCCAAATATTTCTTTGGGATGAGCTTAGACAAAGTGATGGGCCCAGTAAGCATGGGATGACTCTTGCACTTTTGAAGCACTGTCCATGTGATCTTGCGGGATACAACTGACAGGCCATGCCCTTTCCAAGACGTAAACCCAAACTATGGGCTTTAAAGCCTGTTGGGCCAGCCATCCCATTAACAATCTTATTGTGATTTTCTAACTTGGATGCGGGTAGTCTTCATAAAAGTCAATTGTGAAAAGCAAGGAGGACATTTTCCAACTAGAGGATGGCTCCTTAAGTCCTCAGTTCCCAACTTGTGTTTCAAATTCAAGGAAAAAGGTGGTGGCATATATCTGTTCTTTTGAAAACTCTCGAGCAAACGAAAGTGCATTTCCAGGTCTGGATTTATGCGCTCATGATGGCTGCCATTAATAGTGTAAATGGCCCAGTCCATTAGAGATTTCTGGGCCTAGATTTGAACCGAATCAGATCTGCGGTAGTACCTATTGAAGATTTATCAATAGCCAAGACCATGCCCAGCCCATTTGCACCCCTACCTGGTCTACAAGTCTGATCAGGAATTCAGGATCATTCCATCACTAGGCCACCCCCTTGAAGTGCCCTAAGGCACTGTGGCGTTTGTTAAAATAAGTGTTCAACACTTAAAAGCTTAAATTGCTTAAAAACAAGTGATGATTGCTTAAAGTGGCTTCAGTGACAACAAATTTGTTTGGTAAAGGTCATGCCTGAAAACTTAAGATAAGGGTACAATTGAGATTATAAAATGTTTATAAGGATAGTTTTGCCTGATTTATAGAGGTCATTTACATAGGAGGGCATTATGGGCATTTAAGAAAGAATCATAGAATCTTCTGGGGAGAGGCTTTTCAAGTAATGTCTGAACTTTACTTTTCCCTGAATTTCAATGATTTTGGTGATAAGGGCTGAAATTAAGTTGTTTACAAAATGCCACTTAATCACCGAATTTGCTGAATTTCAGCCTATTCAGTCTTGAGAAAAAGTTTTACCAATCGCCACCTTAGCAAGTGAACTTTCTGAATCGACAAATATGTCGCGTCACACTATTTGAGTACAAAATCTACAGCTCTACACATACAAGACAATATCAATGAAGACAGCTTTCATTGGATATGGGTCTGATGGACACAATACACAGGGCAGGTAAATCCCTATTGTTTCATTCGACGATAGCTGCGTATGTGATCCAGGAATTATTCCAACTTTGCCCCCACTTCTATACTTCGTTGTCCAACAGATTTTTGGCAGAACTCGTCTCCATGCATTAGCCGCTAACTCCGAATTTACAGGGATGTACCAAATAATGAAAGTTAGGGTTAGAATTTATCCAGAGTATTTCTTGTTTGTTTTTGTACACTGAGGGGTGAGATGCTTTACCAGGGAAGTCTGCAAACTGCATGCAGATCCTCCAATTTCCTTGGCTAGCACCATCTCTCTCAGGCCCCGTCAATCAGCTCGTGTGTTTAAGAGATAGAAAAGCTTAATCTTCTCCAGCCATCAAACCAGAACAAAAAATGATCCCCACACTTCTCATGCTCACTTGAGGGTCCAAACAGGGTGTTATATGCTCCCAGATTGGTGATTCTCAAAACTAGTCGCCAATTTC
The DNA here is from genome assembly GCA_035048495.1 of Euptelea pleiosperma. Classification (NCBI taxonomy): domain Eukaryota; kingdom Viridiplantae; phylum Streptophyta; class Magnoliopsida; order Ranunculales; family Eupteleaceae; genus Euptelea; species Euptelea pleiosperma. Next base: position 35,348,941 of record CM068540.1, on the reverse strand, counting down.
ATAAATCTGAAAGCGGGGCAGTTCCTCGAGCTTCATTTGTTGTTGATGGTTCTTTCTTGTCCAAGCCGAAGAATGAGCAGTTCTGAAATGCATCCAGACTGCTGGCTATCAAACGGTTCAAGCCACTGAGACTAATACTATCCCCGAGCATCAAATCTTCACCATGGTATCTAGACGAAGGCGTATCCAAATCAAATGGTCCTAGAGAGTCCGGCTGCAATGTGCAACATGTCAAAAGAGAACATAAAACCAGATTATTTATCCTCGAATTCTACTACAGAAAAAAAAATTAGGCCATTGAAAAGAGGTCCAAGTACCCAATATATATCTGTAAGCCCGCCAAGATCCTTGGTGGAGTCATCTGCTCTATTTGTATTGGACTGGCCATTGTCCATCACGTCTCCTTCACAAACAGTGTTCTTCGTGGTCTGTATTTCAGGCAACTCCTACAGAAAGACCACGTAAATTTCACCTTATGAAAAACAACTACTTCTGCCAAGCAGTAAGATATTGCTTAGAAAAACGTGATGGGAAATAAAACCTCAATCAGGTCCCTGAAACCCATTGAACTTGTACGGGTGATCCGTTTGCAGGTCCCTAAAGAAGCAGGCCCGCTTGGAGCCTCTCGTTTCAAAGCTGGAATCTTTCTGAATAAGAAGGCATCACATGTTTCTTCACCATCCCAGATGGATGATGCATGAGACAATTGAGCAGATAGTGGGTCCGGCTTGTCTGGACAACCAGATATATGAGCAGCAATGGCAGCATCGAATGATTCACAACTGAACGGGATCTGCTGAAGACACTGGGAGCTTTCCACAGTGGGTGGCTCAATGCAGTTGCTGTCCATGGCTTGAGATGCTTCCAAGAGTAGTTCTCCGATGCTTATATTGGTTAGACTATCAGCCCATTCCCCAGCTGACAATGTTGTACCGTTGCTCATTCTCAGATTGTCCTAAAACAACACGAGTTGAAGAGGAATGAAAATGCATTACCCAAAAAGCTATTCTATCCGTTTAATAGTATTTTATGTTCATGGTTTCTAAAATTAGACACTTTCTTTAATTCTCCAAATCATTAGTGCCACAATACTTCGAACAATAACGTATACTTTTTCCTAGTTCAACAAATTTGCATGTACAGCAGGTTAAATAGGTTATAGGCATGGAGAGTAAGAGAGACAGATACCACATCTTCCCATTGTCTCCTGTTAATCCCATCTCCGATATTCTTCCTACGCCACGATGAATTAGCAGTAGCATGCTCTGACCCCAGAAGATTGTTCTCGGGAACCATGCCAATGTACGCTATCATATCCTCTGGCAAATCAGTATAAGAGCGTATAAGAGCAGTGTTCTCCATTGATATTGGTTGATCCTTTGAGGATTCCATGAGTTGCTCAGAGTTGTGACCGGTAGGTAGAGCAGGCATTGGTTTTGCATCCACATTCTGCTCCTTGCCACTGGAGATGTTCAAACTCATATTCTCTGCATTGGAGAACCATCCATACCTTGAAGGAGAAATTACAAAATCAGTGACATTTTAGATATTTGGGTAAATACATATGTATTGCCTTATGTTAGAAAAGAATTGAAGAAGAAACCTCAAGCGGAAAATTGAAGGGCTTCCAATAATGGCATACACATCCGCTGCACTGGCAACGGTGTCCTGTGTCCATCTCTGGTAAGCCGCTAAATTTTCACTTTGAACACAATATGGGAAAAGCATCAGCTCCCCTGATGCTATGCTCGAATTGCCCCATTTGCGATTGAGATGTTCCAGAACTGAAGACATCTTCTTCCGAGTACTTAGCGTAAGCTCCAAGTGTGGATTATGTTCATCCTACAGTAGAAATGAAGTCTTGTCAACTATTGCCTTAAAAATTATGATCACAGTTCAGCTGCTGAAAATTCTTTATCAAATCGAATATCTATACAGTTTTTTCCCTTCTGTTGTTTTACCTTTTCCAAGGCTCTTCGAGTACCTTCATCAATTGGGAACAACTGGAGCTTGAGTTTCATAGAAGGCTGTACACTAGTTTCTGTAACCTGATGTTGTGAAGACATTGACAGAGGCAATGGTGGCAGAACTTTTCCAAAAGAGTCAACACCATGTTGCTCTGGGAAGCAGATGAAACAGAATGAGGTAGTGTTAATAAATTTTGTATTTTAGTTCTGACTTCATTTTCTTTCAGGAACTCACCATTGTTGGCAACTACTGTCCTGGGAAATGACTCATCTGATGTTCCTTGATCAGGCGAGACCTTTTTGTCGGTGGTTGTCCTCTCCAAATGCTCAGCAGCATCCGCAACCAAGGAAACTCCAGCAATTGCAGCCTTTTCCCATTTTTTATATGCAGCAGATGAGGCACCACCTGCTAGACATCCAATAACAAACAAATATTGAGTTGATCTAAAAACCAGTCGCGGCATATGGGAAACACACAATGCAAGAGAACCCATATTTTAATGTCTCAAGAATCGGATATTATTCATGAAGAAGAAATGCATGACCACGTATAGATCAATAGGAAAGTTTATTTTAAATTTTTAAGAGGCAGAACAAAAGTTATGGCAGATATTTATCATAAAGATGAGAATGATGATCAAAGATCTGTGAATTCAGCAGAAGGTAAAAATAATGAATCAAAGGAAGTAAATTAATAAAACTTGAAGATTGCATGTGCCCACAAGTTATTTAGTTGGTGCTGTTAGTATGTAAGAAAATGAAATATGATAAAACCATTATGAGGAGATTTAAATTGTAAACTGCACTACCCTCCTTGATGCAGGACTGATCAGGCCCCAACAAAAATTTTGTTTTTATCAATTATATGCAATTTTTAATGAAAAGAAAAAAAAAACTAATGAAAGCTTCCAATACATCGATTGCCTTAAAACTACTTCCTTGGGCGATGAGTCAGCAACCTCGTTGGACTCCTAAGGATATAGAAATGCCGAAATCCTAATACCACCCCTAATATGATCGAGAATGTTAGCTAATATCAGCGGCCCATCCAATTTATGGAAACCCAAACACAAAAGGGCCTCCGCATTAAGACCGGAATTATAGCAAAACATGGAGAACAGAAATGACTAAAAATTTGAAGCAAACCAAGGACAATACAAATTGAGACAAGTATTCAAATAGACATGCAGAAACAAAAAGATTAAAGGATACTGAAAGCAGAAAAATAAAGGTAAGAATATTGCAAGCAGGAAAAGGAAGGAATATCCAGTTAGCATGCTAGACTGATAAAACCATGCATCATAACAACTACACTTAATGTATGAAGCAAATGTAGGAACAATACACAGTAAAGTTGTAAACATCATAATAGTTGGGTTGAACCAATAGCTCAATTGGTTGATTTAATGCACGAAGATGCCCATACACGGATATGGATACGGACACTGGTACGAAAACAGGTTTATGACTCTTTCCAAAATCCAGGATGCGGATACGGATATGGGTATCTCAACCAACATGTCCATACCACACTTTAGTTTTTAATTTTGTAAGCAAATTATTAAATTTTTAGTATATACATCTTGTGAAATGTAATGAAACTTCTAATATTTTGAAGACTTTTATAGTAAAAATTTGTGACAATATACCACTTACAGATTTTTGCTGACAAAACGAATGAAGAAATTGTCATGAGCTAAGAAAATAACCAATAGTGAGACATGAAATAAGAAAAATGCAAGGCAGAAGTATCCATGCAGTATCCTATACCAGTGTCGGTATCGTATCACGTGGATATGGGTATGCTGGGCATGTTGAAGTATCCAGGTAACATATGCACTGCAACTAGGTGGTTGCAGGTTCAAGTCCAGCTTACCCACCAACAAAATATTCATGTTAGTATCTCATTTGTGATTGTTGCAAACGAGAAAACTCAGTCAGTGCCAAAAATTCAAAGGGCTTACTTACAGCCAAGCCAATAGAGTTAGCTTATATAGGCTGCGTTTGGTTCAACACTTTTCTGGGAAAAGAAAATGAAAACCCGGAAAAGTGTAATTTTTCTTTGTTTGGTTTACAGCTGAAAAGTGGACTCAACAGGAAAACCACTTCCAGGACCCCGTTTTAAGTGAAAACGACTTCCGCTCCTCGGAAGCGGAAGTCAATTTTCCAGCCTCTTTCTCTCTCGTCGACCTCAATACATCACAGGTATCTACTCTCTCATCTCTCATCTCTCTGGCCAACCCCTAAAGACGAAGAAGGATCGACTGGATTTACATGCCCTGCAATTAAAGCGTCGACCTCAACACATCACAGGTATCTACTCTCTCATCTCTCATCTCTCTGGCCAACCCCTAAAGACGAAGAAGGATCGACTGGATTTACATGCCCTGCCATTAAAGCAAGACCTCCATCTCTAACGGTTTCTGATCCATGGGCATGGATGGTCCCCACATCTGGGATATGGTCGGAGATGTGCTTCCTATCATTGCTATCAATTTACCTCAAGAAGGGGAATCGGGATAGGATTTGTGTTTGAGATGAGGACGATGAGTTCAACCTTTACTACTCAGTTGAAGGGATGTGAATCGCTATGATGTCTGCGGTGGGTTTGCCAAATCCTACTTCTGCTTCTAGCTTCCATCCACTGTCACGGATGAAGTTCTTCACCTTCCCAAAAAGACTTCCCTGCTCTCCATCTCCTAATCCTTTTTCATGGATGAAGTTCGGGGACCATATTTTACACCTCCACAACCTTTGGTTAAGTCCATTGGCCCAACATCTTTCTATAGAACACGTCGGGTGACCATAGTTGGGCATTGTATGAGGTTTTCAAGATTGAATGGTTTTTGATTAGTGACATCTATTTTGAAAGAGTTTAGAGATATCATTAAGTTGGAGGATTTTGCTTGTTTGAAGTTTGTCATTCACGGTGGGTTAGCCAATAGTGATTCCTTTGGCTAGGCCATGCAAATCTTGTTTTTGTTCTGTTTTTTGGGAATGTTTTCCCTAATGATATAAATTTCAGTAAACTTCTATACAATATATTTAGACCGTCAATCCAAAAAAAACAGCTGTGGATGTCATGGTTCTGCATTTTTTCTTTAGATTTTGTTTTTAGCAAACCGTAAAACCCCCTTCCATAGTTTTATTCCATTATTTATGTGTGGCTGTGGATCTTCTATTTGTGAGGAGAGTATCATGGATGTACCATAGTGTTTATCTATCTTTGAGGTTGAGACATCAGAATTTGACTGGTAATCTAGGAAAAAGTTCATTCACGTCAGGTAGTGTGGGTGCAACACGTCGGGTGTATGATGAGATGGATTACTGATTCTGAACATGGAGACATCAATGAAGCATTTGGGTTGTTCAAAGGGATACGCTTTGAGAGTGATGGCGAGTCTTGGAATGGAATGATCATTGGGTTTGTTAGATGGGGTGAGATGATCGCGGCCAGAAATTTGTTTGAGGAATTGCCGCAGAGAGGTGGTCTATTGGAGTGACATGATTGGGCGTTATACTCAAAGTGGGGATTTCAGAGAGACCTTCAATTTGTTTAACCGGATGAGCACGTCATTTTCTCATGAACGGATTAGAAACCAAGCAACAAAAAAATATTTTCTACTATTTTTCTGGATCAACCAAACAGCGAGAAAACAAATTCCAGGAAGTTGGTTCCAAGAAGTGGCACTTCCTGGAAAACCCACTTCCTAGAAAACCACTTCTTGCGAACCAAACGCAGCCATAGTATATGAATTGAAAAGGGCATAAAAAAACAAAAAAATATCGGAAAAGCTAAAATTGAGAATAGTGTGTATATTTCATTTGGTCTTTCAAATATATTTGGTAGTAGGAAAAAACCTGAAAAATTACCTGTTTTCCGCCGTTGCCTTGCTGTCCTTACAGTAGATAAGTCAACTTTGCTGTTACTGCGGTTAGTACCAGTACTCACATTACGCTTCAATGAAGACCCTTTTCCAGAACCTACTTTCTGAATGTTTTGGCTATCAACAATGACCAATTTAACTGAGCGACTATCATTTCCTGATGCTTTATTGTGAACTGAAACAGTTGCTGGAGATGCAGATGAACAATTTTCACACTGCAAAGGTCGTTTCCTTATATTCTTTTTACGATCCTTCAAGAGTTGGTGCTCCTACATGGAAAGGTAAATTAGTTTGCATAATGCATGAAAAAAGATCAAATTTCAAACAGTGGGAAGCATTCAAGGAAGTATTCGAGAGAATTCAAACGAACCAAAGCTTCTATGAATATCTTAAACCTCCGAGGTTTCAAGTGTAGCTTTGAGGCTTTGCAGCTATGCTTTTCCAGCAAAGACCACCTGCAACACAAATGTAATGGAACTATGAAAAGAAAAGAATTATGTGCAGCATACCTACGGATAAAATAATATTAAATAACCAATGGCATCGTTGACATGTGGTTTCTTTCCAAGGTTGATGAGATATTTTTACAGTATCAAAGACTGAAAAGATGAAAGATCTTGTCCAATCTATGAAGAAAGAAAGCAAGGTAGCGATAGGCTCGATTTAGTTCAATAATGAATTTTTTTTTTTGATAAGTCAGCAATGAAATTTCAGTTCCCTCTCAGTTAAATTATGAGTTATTTATGTATGGACCAGACAATTTCTTTCAGTGCTTCATGATCTCCTTCAAGGCACCCTGCATACAAGTCATTATCATACAATGCTCTTCATAAATTAACAGGCCATTGGCAATCTAAGGAGATTCATCTGACACCACCCATTGGGAGGAATGTGGGTGGGTGGGTGGGTGGATTGGCTCGTAGAAACTGATGAAATTCGTTCATGTCCAAGAGATTGTCAATGGAATATAATTAATCATCTCCCATAATCTTAGAGAAGTGAAGGACCTTGCAGGTTCTTAGCTGAAAATGGTACAAGTAGAGGCATTTTACATAGGGAACCCTCCTTTTTTTCTATAAGTATAAGCTTTATTGAGGGCTAATGCCAAAACCAGCTAACAGGCAACAGCTTTAGAGGTCGAGATGACCTACAAAAGGCTTAGGCCAAGCAAGCTAAAAAGATACAAACAAGCTACCAATTAACACCCATCCCTAGTACATAAAAGGTCCCACCAGAAGACAAAGTCTTCAAAGAACAAACCCCCACATTCCGCAAACCCCTTTGACCGTAGGAACATTAGCCCCTTGATATTTAGGATGATGGCAATCAGCTTTGCTTGCTTGCCTTCAAAGACTCTGATTTCTATCCTTCCAAAGGCCCCATATGATTGCGAGAGGGAGCATTCTCCATAAAATCCCAAAGGCAACTCTCCTCTCAAATTCTTGTAACCTTCTCTCTTTTTTCTCTTAAATATTCTCACTATCTACCGTAAAACAATTTGGTGTCATAAACTGACTATAAGGACCTTTAAGTGTCAAGCGATCGAAAACGGTCTCAAGATTCTGATTGACAAGGGCCACAACAAGGTAGAGGTGGGATGTGATTCTTTAAGAGCAGTTAAGTGCATTCTGGGTAAGGAAGCTCCTCCTTGGTACTGCATCCAGATCATGACATCCATCAAGGAACTTAAATGTCTTTTTTCATGGTTTTTGATTCATCATGTATATAGAGAAACTAATAGAGCTGCTGATGCTCTTTCTACCTTAAGCCATGCCAATGGTTGTACAGTGTTCATTCCCCCTCTTCAAGAGGAATTAGATGCCATAGTCCAGCATGATGCTTCTGGTAGAGTTTACACTAGGTTGTAAATTTTGTCTAGTTTCTGGTAGGGGTCTGCCTAACCCTAGCTTACTCTCAAAAAAAAAAAAAAAACTCACAAATGACAGTTCCAGTAATAATATGCCTGAATTTAGTGGCTCAAAACTAGATGATTACACACCAAAGTCAGAATCATCTATAAGCAGTTACCAGAGGTCTAAAGCTTAAAGAAGTTTCTGGAAACTCCAAGATGGTCCCCGCAACATTTGTCTAACCAGATCCTAATAAAGTTGCACTCACAGCAAATCTACCCACTCTTAACATAGTCCAAAATCATGATGTTAAAATAAATGATGTAATTGCTTCTGACACCCATGGGAAAAATCATTAAAAGAAAAACAAGTCCAACGTATACAAAAGGAACCTCGATGATATCTTGTACAAAAAAAAGTGTCCAACAAAAATATCATTTTTTATGTATATAATCAACGACATTAAAATACAGAAAGAACTTAATTAGTAGTTAGTGATTACCATCGAAGCATTGCAGCATTAGTATCTTTGGAGTTTTTTGCATCTAGACAAACGCCAGGACCCAACAGCTTGTTCATACGTCTTATGAGACGATAGTAATAATGCCTGACCTGCATAACATAAAAATACGAAAACTTTGACAAATGATGAGAAGAATCGAGACTGAAATTCACTAGAATATGTTCCCTCACTAAACAAGGTCCCAATAATTAAATAAGATAGGTAAACAAGGGACTAAACGAACCACATCTATTGATAAGATCTTAAGTTGTCATGTCACCAACCCAACATGCTAGAGACTTGAATAGGTAACAAGGGACCAATGAAATCATGGTGACGTAGTATAATGCTGTCATGCCACCAACCCAGCATGTTAAATGTTAGGATATAGAACACCATATAATTCCACATGCATGCTGTACACGCCCTCCTATGCTTAATACAAAATAGGTGTGAATCAATATATGGTCTGCAAAAAGGAAAAGAATCCCAGTGGGCTTTTGCAAGTTCATTAGGATGCATGACATTTCAAGGCAAGATTATCTAAATTCAGCAATTTTCAGCAAATGTTCTTTCTTTTTAGGGTTGGGGGGGGAGGTGCTGGAGTTTTCTAATGGGGAAAGAAGATAATTGCATAGATGTTCTCTTTTCAGTTTGATTTTTGACAAAATACAGAACTTAATGGGCGTATCTCTTAAGAGCCCTTTCGCACATATCACTATTACTATCTCTTTCAATAATGTTATGTTAAATAATTCCTTATAGTTTATTCCCTCAGACGGCTTCAAACATAACTGGTTCAAGTTCCTACTCATTCCTGTTGGTTATCCACATCATTTGATCTTTCTTCACATTATATATAACTCTATAATCCAAAGTCTGCTTACAAAACAATTTGAAGAATAGTGCACTCACAATGATATCCAAGTCCTCTCTCTAAACTTCATCCACCACCAAGCGCCATAAGCCTACATGAACTACCTTACTACATTCTTACTCAAACCACTATTTGCAGGCTTAACTAGTCACACCCATTACATTACACCATAGACAATCTAGCAACAGACACCTCCAATGAGCTCCAGCCAAAAGCTATGGAAAGGCGTCATTGCATTAAAGAGCCTAGACTTCCCTAACCATCCTCGTAAGAATCAACAAATCCTCAATTTACCTAACATTCAATTGATCATCCCTTCTAGAAAAACCCACATCCAACGTCCATCTGCAAGCCTAAGATTCCTCGATGAGCTTCAATTAAGCAACCAAGAGAGATTGGTATTCCAGCACCTCCATGATCTTCATGAGACAAAATCTTGTGTCACTCCTCTTTCCAACCCATCTCGATGCTTTGTCTTGGCCTTGAGAAAACCATGAATGACAGCATCCAATCTCCCTATGACCTTGCAAAACTAAAAACCAACGATTTTTTCACTATTTTTTGTATGTTAAAAGTCTCAACCGAAGCATATGCAACCGAGCCAACTCTGCCACTAAAGACATCAAAAGAACATATTCTCCCATATTTCAAAGTAAAACCTAGCGTAGCTTTGCTACTTTCAAAGTCAACTCAAGTCATTCATTTGCCAATTGAAGTTCTTACATTTATCCCCTCAAAAAATGCCAGCATATTCCATTTATAATGCCTAAGACAGGCTAGAATTTCCAAGGGGTACACGAGTTAGCTGCCTATGAAATCTTTCTCCTTGTTTAGTATATGGAAATTCTAGAGAGAGAGAGAGAGAGAGAGAATGCTCATTAATGATAATATTAAAATATAGCCTCGATGTGCCGCATCCACTACTTTGACTCCTTTTATATAATTATGAAACTTTGACTCCTTTTATATAATTAAGAACTCCACAAAATTTTATCGATTTACATAAACGTTAATGTAACACAGGGATATTTCTGTACTTTTACCTTTATTACCGCATTAGTATATATAATAATTGTGACAACTGACTAGTGTAAGTTCAAGACACTAGTTCGACTTCCTCTTCTCTCTCTATTTTTCTCCTTCCTCCTCCACATCTCAAAACCTTAATTTACTTTACATGGTATCAAATCATATGATCCATTGAATAGGGTTTCCTCTTTTCTTCTTGTTCTTTCCTTCTCTTCTATTTTTCTTTCCTTCTTTGTGGGGAAAGATAATAACTTAGGTTCCAATTGTGAAACCCAAGGTTTTCCCATCTTTTTTTCCTTTCCCCTTTGTTGTGGCTCCTACCACCTATACTGTGTGTGGATGTGCAAGAGGTCATTCATGCATATTTGAAAGGATAACCTTAGCCTCTATGTGTGTATGTGCATACCGCAGATAGAAAATTGTTACATCATGGTTTATTTTGTCTCCAAGGCAAATCGCAGGTTCCTGTAAGTTGTCGTGACACGTTTCTCGAGGTTATTGTGACATGTTTCTCAATGTCCATTTGACACGATTCTTGAGGCCTTCTGTGAGTAAATCGCATGTATTAGTTTCTCTCTCGAGCTTTCCAGAGCAAATTGCAAGTGTTTAGATTTCACTCCCAGACTCTACATTCTCAATTTTGTTTCCAGATACTTTTATGTTCTCTCTTCTCCTTCATATTTTTAGTTATGTGCTTTGTTCATCATTTAAGTCTGGGGGATAAACTTGATTCTCATTCTATCAAGTGTATCTTTTTGGGATACTCATATACCAAAAAAAGGATATCGGTGTTACAGTCCTCTTCCCCAAAAGTTTGTGTCATCACCTTTTTTGAATCTGTTCCTTTCTTTTAATAGTAAGGTGTTCTCTATCCTCTTCCTCTTGAAACATCTGTCTCTACACCCATGTACTAATGGTTCTACTCGTTCTAATTTTGATTTGCAGGTCTATGTTTGATAGCACCATCCCACACATCCACTAGTTGTTGCATCTATACCGTTGACCATTCTTGTGCCTCATCCATCTTCTTCCACATCTGCAGATCTGTCTCCCACACCAGATAATTCTATTGCCCCTCGTAAAGGTAAATGTATGCACTTCGCACCCTATTTCTCATTTTGTTTCTCTTACTCATTTGTCTCATTTTCGTATGTTTGTCACCTCTCTTTCCTCTGTCAGTTCCTGCTAATCTTCAGGATGCAATTTCACATTCTGGTTGGAAGAAAGCAATGCAGGATGAAATTGACGTTCTTCATCACAATGGTACTTGGGACCTTACCTCTCTCCCTCTTGGTAAGTAGGTTGTGGGTTGTCGTTGGGTGTATACCATCAAACATATTCTTGATAGATTTGTGGACAGGCTTAAGGTTCGTCTTATTTCCAACGATTATTCTCAAACCAATGGTATTAACTATGCTAATGCGTTTTCTTTAGTGAGTAAAATATTTTCATTTTGAGTCATCATCTCTCTTGCCGCTAATGTGCAGTGGCTATGTACCTTGGATGAAGAGGTTTATATGGAGAAACCACCAGGATTTGTTGCTCAGGGAGAGTCTTCCAATGTGTGTAGATTACAAAAGGCTATATATGGGTTGAAACAATCGCCTTGGGCTCGTTTTGGCAGGTTCAGTGAAGTTGTACTTCAATTTGGTTTGAGAAGATATCAATCAAACCATTATGTATTCTATCAGAGTTCTATGGCTAGAAAGATTATTTTGGTTGTCTATGTTGATGGCATCATGATTACAGGCAGTGATGTCAAGAGATAGAGAATTTTAAACAGTTTCTTCCCGTACACTTTCACACTAAGGACCTTGGACAGCTAAAATATTTCCTGGGTATTAAAGTTGCGCATTTAAAGACTGGAATTAATGTTTCAGTGAAAGTATGTTTTGGATTTACTTGACGAGATTGATTTGCTAAAAACTAAATTAACAGACACTCCAGTGGATCCTAATGTGAAGCTTATTATTGATCAGGGAGAATTGTTTGATAATTCTGGAAGGATCCAAGACTGGTCGGCAAGCTTAATTACCTCACCATTGCTAAATCGAATATTTTTTTGATGTTAGTGTGATAAGTCAAAGGAGCTCCTGGCCATGGTCCTTTATACTAGACATGTGGTTATGTACGTGCTAAGAGCTATACAGATGCTGATTGGGCTAGATCATCATCTAATAGGAGATCTACCACAGGATATTGCACATTCCTTGGTGGGAACCTTGTGTCATGGCAAAGTAACAAATAGAGAGTGGTGACTCGATCTAGCGCAAAATTAAAGTATCGAGCTACATCTCACACTACTTGTGAGTTGACATGGTTAAGGAATCTTCTCCGAGAGATAGTTTGCAATTGATCTCCATGTTCCTCTATTTTCTGGTAATCAAGCAGCTGCCCCTATTGCTTCTAATCTTGTTTTTCATGAGGACCAAGCACATTAGAGTCAATTGCCACTTCATCAAAGAGAAAGTTGAAAATGGTGACATTTGTATTTTGCATGTGCAGTCAGAACATCAATTAGTTGATGAATTTAACAAGGCATTGAGTCGCACAAGGAGTGATTTCTTATGTATATATATATATATATATATATTAACATCATGCCCACGACCTATCTAAGGTTGCCATTAGGAGCTTAATACAGATCCAAAGCTCTGTGGGTCCCTGTCATGGAACGTTTCAGGGCTAGGCTGGTATCATGGAAAGCTAAATACTTGTCGAAGCGAGGTAAAATGGTGTTGATTAAGAGCACCCTTTCTAGATTACCTGTCTACTACATGCACTCTTCTTAGCCCTGCAATGTAGTGAAGGAGTTGGAGAAAATCGTGCAGAATTTTTTGTGGCACGACAGATTGGACAATCGCAAAATTCACTGGGTGGGATGAAATTTGGTTTGTCAGGATAAGAAGAAAGGGGGATTAGGGATCAAGAGCCTCAAGGAAATGAATCAAGCCCTCCTAGGCAAATGGCTTTGGAGGTTCGGGGAGAGTTCCACCCCTTGGGAGGAGGTCATCGCGAGCAGATATGGGATCTCCCACTTTGGATGGGAAAGTCATCCTACTCACATCCCTTATGGATGCAACATGTGGAGGGGCATATTCAAGGTTTCCAAGAAGTTTGCTAGAGGAATCCGGTATGAAGCTGGGATGGGGAATAGGATCAAATTTTTAGAAGATAAATGGTGCGGGGAAAGGACCTTAATGGAAGATTTTCCTGAACTCTACTAGCTCTCTAACAAAAAGCATTGGTCCATCCTTGAATGTATAGTAGTAAGGGGAGATGGTAGGATGGAATTTTGGCTTCAGAAGGAATCTCAATGACTGGGAAATTGAACCCCTTTCCAGCTTACTTGCTCAGCTCCAAGAAGCTAATCTTCCTCTCTTGGCCTAGGATAAACGGGTTTGGATCTGGGCTAAGAGTGGGATCTTCTCCGTGCAGTCTTTCTATGAGAAGCTTAAGGGAGAATGAGGCTATCGTCCTACGACTTCCTTGGTTTGGAAGGCTAGAGTTCCTTCAAAAGTTGTTTTCTTTTTATGGGTTGCTATCTTGGATAAGATTATGACCGTGGATCACTTGATTTAGAAAGGGTTCATCTTGGTTGACTATTGTTGTATGTGTAAGCATAGTGGGGAATCGGTCCCTCATTTGCTACTCCATTGTGATGTGGCATGGGAGGTGTGGTCTACATTCTTCCAAGAAGTGGGGGTGAGATGGGTGATGCCGGGTTCTATAGTGGACATCCTACGGAGCTGGTGCCTAGCCCCGCAATCCAAAAGAGGCCGTATCCTATGGAAATTACTTCCCTATGCAATATGGTGAGGGTTGTGGAAGGAACGGAATTGCAGGCTTTTTGAAGGCAAGAATGAGGACTTGGACGGCATTGTGCTTAACATCAAGGGACTAATTTTCTTATGGTCCAAAGTGTTCACAGACTTTAGAGGGGCTTTTCTATGAGGATTTGTATTTAGATGGGACCTTCTTTGTCTCAGGGATGGGTGCTAGTTGTAGAGGGTTGTTGCCTTCGCTCTTGTATGGGGCTTAGCTTGATGTAGGTCAACTCGACCTCATCATTTGAGCTGCTTGTTTTCTTTGGCACTGCCTTAATAAAGTTTACACTTAATATATATATAGATATATATATATATATGCATGTATGTATGTATGTATGTATTCTAGCTTGAGGAGGAATATTAATGTAACACAGGGGTGTTTCTCTACTTTTACCTTTATTACATAATTAGTATATAATAATTATGAGGGGCTACTAATGTAAGTTCAAGACACTAGTTAGACTTCTACTTCTCTCTCTCTCTATTATTCTCATTCCCCTTTCCATCTCTAAACCTTATTTACTTTACAGTAACAAACTACGCAAGGTAGGTGGAAATTCATGTTCTTCTGTAATTCAAAAGTGTTGCATCTAGAAAGAATTGGTATTCCCCCCAATGGAGTCGATGAAGTCCAAATTTAATGAGAAACCATGCTAGACTAGTTGTTGACAATCAACCTTCCACGAACCAGCAAAAATAGAGAGAACTGAAAAGATCAAACATAGACAGATCACTTATACGTGGTTCAGCAGTGTGCCTACGTCCACACGTGAGAAGAGCTCTTTCACTATCTCTAAAGAATTAAGGTTAAAAACATAGACACATCACTTTTACGTGGTTCAGCAGTGTGCCTACATCCACACATGAGAAGAGCTCTTTCACTATCTCTAAAGAATTAAGGTTAAAATAGTTTCATCTCTCTCTCTCTCTCTCTCTCTCTCTCTCTAAGTATTTAATTTCCACTTCCTATGGCTTTTGAACCACCTCATAAGAGTATATTCGAATATGATTACATAAAAATAAACAATAAATACTAAATACTCTCCATAGCCAAAAGATGTCGGAGATAAATGGAAGCCTCGTAGATCTAATATTTCCATACCACTCTACTATCATGTCCTAGGACATTATGCCGGACAGTGTGGAAAGAAAAGTAGATCACCTGATCCTTGTTTTTACTTTGAACACGGCATGTGATCTTCTCAAAATTCTGTAATCAAGACATGACACATTTTTTTTATCAGGACATGACATGTTCACTATTAAGAAAACTCACAAAGTAAAGAATTCAATCGCCAAAATACAGGCAGAGAGAAACATGCCTTGCCAACTTGTCGTAATGCATTGAAGAAACTTTCCTCTTCTTGACGTGTCCAAGCAGCCCATTGCCGTGTTTGTTTTCTGACTGCATTAGAAAATTAGCATGATAAAGAGAACCACTTATTTATTCCCATTAGACAAACTCTTTAGCACCTTCACAATAGTGTCTCAAGTAACTAAAAACGAAAACAGATAACTTAGAAGATCAAGAATCATGAAGACATACCAGGCTGCTGAGAAGCAACAAGACTTGTTGAGGATGATGTAACACCAGAATCTCCATCCTTCATCAACAGATTCTCAGATGTAAAGGGAGCCCCACATTCCAAAGCCGCTTGTGACTCCGTGTACATATTGAAGACATCACAAAAACACTAGATTTTCATACTTTCCGGATCCTAATACTCAAATAATGCTCCTTTATGAACTCCAAATTGGAACACAACTAAAATATTCGAACTGCTTAAAACAAACAGAAAATAGATTAATATCCAAATGAACATGGAGATCAACAAATATCATGATAACTCAAATTAGTTTGAAAATATTAAACACAACACACACAAAAAAAGTATAAAATGATATTATTTTATCGCCATGTTGCATAAATTCTTCTTCTAAACGGGAGAAGTACCCGTGTCGGACACGCATCAGAGTCCAACATGATACAGATTTTGGTGCGACACTTCCAAATTCTGTTTTGTTATTTCCTTTCCTTACTTGCACGATTCTAATTGACATTTGCCATAGGTTATAAGTTCTACATTTTTAAAATTGAATTTTTCTATGCAACGATATTACATATATGTGTTCTCTTGTCTATATGTATATAATACAAATCATAAGATTTCCTATCATATTATGCGCTATCATCCTCATCATTATAGAAAAAACGTTTACTTTGTTTCACATTATTTTACATATACTGTCAGAGTCCATGATCCTCTTTTTCAAGTTTTGCCGAATCCTCGTCACACACTCTTGACACCCGTACATGTATGGCTGTATTAATGCAACATAGTTTACTCCTAAGGAAGAAAATAAAAGAATGGAGCATCCTGAAACCTGACCTAAACATCAATGAGATTCGCACCCTTAGGTCTTACAATTATAACCAGCGGCTACTCACATAAATCCAACAATAAAACCGGACTAGATGTAAATCTGTAGCATATTTGTCGCATTGTTTTATGTTGTAAATTCAAACTCTAGCCAAAACCAAAACTAAAACCGTAACAAATAATTAAATTATATGAAAAAGCTTTATGAACAAGAATAGTAAGTATTTGGTGCAAATTTAAAGGTGAGAAATTCATACACCATGAATGCTTCTGTTAACCGTGCTTATGACGATTTATAAAGTAATGTACTCAAAGATCATGATACAATAATGAAGAAAGAGGAACAAAAGACTCCTCGTCTCAAATTTCTAGTGCTTCCAAACATCCTCTAAGTAGTGGCTATAGTAGAGAAATCCACCAACAAAATGCAAGCAGCTATCCAACTTCTCCATTGAACTTCAGAACCCATCCTTCAAGCACATAATTTTGAAATATTCCCATTCACCCAAGTCACGTGCATTTCCAATACATACCTCACATACACAATCCAAAATCCCCTCCTTATATTTAGGAATCCAGAAATTCATGGCCACAAAGGCACTATAAAGAACTTGTCTGCTTCTAAACACCTTGAGGTGGTGAGTTAGCTCTTTCGTGACCCACAACCTCACAGATTTTACTTTTGCAGTGATTTGATAAACAATACTAACTATGCTGTTAAGGGTGAAGTGTTTAATGTTCTCAACACCTTCTTTTTAGAGCACCAAGGTCACAAAAGCATCAACCAAACCCTCATTAAGCCCAGCACACTTGTGCTCTCTTATTCGTGGATAAGTATCCAGCAAAACCCCAATGAGTTATTAAAGGAACTAAAACACCCAAGGCAATTTTCATTCACTAATTCAAAATAATATACCTTACAACTCTCTTAGAGAAACTGCTTATAAGCAAATAAACTATAAAAGATAGCTTGAACACTGAGTAATAAATTTTGGTCGTCCACCTAAAACAGTGTAACTATAAAATTGACAATACTAACATCACCTTAAATCTCACCATTAACACTTCTCCAAAAAAAAAATCCTCACTAACGTAACTTCTAACGTGATTTTGGAACAAATCTTGCAAAAAAAACATAAAATTTGTACAATTTTGTAGAGTTTTTTAACACATCTGACTACTACTCAATGAAATCCAGGTAAAAAGTCGTGGTTTGTAAAAGCTAAAGTTGATCATTTGGATCACTCAACTCATAGATGTGGATCTCGGACCTATGAATGAGGAGTCATAATCACCGCCGGATTGAAAAACTATAACTATTTTCTCTTGTTTGCTCATCACATTCTATCCTGATTTTTTACTTCCGCCAGTCCAATGGTCCCACATAAATATTTGATTTAGAAGGTATATCAATTCAGATTGCAGTAGTCATTTACCAACCATGTAGATTAGAAACAGAGAATTTGCTTACATTGTTCCGTAACTTCTATGATCCGAGCCAAAACATCAGATACTCTGAAGAGTCAAATTGTAACAATGATGGTCTTTTCCCCATAAACACATTCGCAACTTAAAACTAATACCTAACAACAAAAGAAGACAACAAAATTTAGTACAAATAGAAAACCTAAAAGCAAGCATTTCTGATAAAATTCTGCAGATTAAAGGACGAATTGAACTGAATTAGGGCTCTATCAGATAATACAACAGATGCCCCTCAATTTGGGTGTTAAAATAAACCCTAAGAGCATCAAATTCAGGTTAAAAAACATAAAATAAAAACTAAGAATCTACTAAAGCAACAGAAATCGAGATTATTGAACGCTACTTGAACACAATTAAGATTCAAACCCTAAATAGCCAACAAAATTGGGGTTTCGGACTGTAATTCATCAAAAAAAAAAAACTCTCAAACGTATAAAAGCAAAGCAAAAATAAAATAAAAAATTCAATACCTTTAAGAGGTTTTAAAATCAAGCAAACCCTAAGATCGCTCTCTCGAGCTTCAGCCGAATTGACGACAATGGCGAAAAGAAAGAGAACCGGCGAAAATTCTCGAACAGACGTCCGCGGCGGGCGAGGGGGGAGGAGAGAGAAAATACAAACGAATTTTACTTGAGAAAAGAGGCGTTATTAGTTAATTCCGAGGATGAAAGGGGTTATTACGTCAGTCACAAGATTTTGGAGAAAACCTGTGTGAGCAAAGCCGATCACACATTACAATATGAGCCACGTGGCACACTATTAGAGGACGATGACCGTATGGATGTTTGGCTAGTCCCTCGGGGGACTTGTAAACCAAAAATTAGCTTGATTAGTGATTATTAAGCGTTGGATTAGAGTAATTTGCATGGGTTGATTTTAGCCGTAGAATTTAAAGCATTGTTGACCATTATTTGGGGTACTAGATCCAAAGGTCTGACATAACTAATCAAGCTGATTTTGGTTTGCAGGTACAACAAGGGACTGACCAAACATCCATACGGTCATCGTACTCTAATAGTGTGCCACGTGTCTCATATTGTGGTGTGTGATCGGCTTTGCTCACACACAGGTGTGAGCCAAGGTTTACTCAGATTTTGTTGTGTCCTAATTTAGTAGAGATTTAAAGGTAACACCAAATTAAATTAGATTTATTTTTTCGAAATATAAAAAATTATCGAACGGTGATGCAGCATCGGTGTTTAATCAGTGGGAAAGCCCCATCTGATGCATGCATATCGAAGGGGCCCGGTGCTGCATCGCCGTTAAATCATCATTAAACGGTTGCATAAAGGGGTATCTACCGACATTGTAATCATATGTGCATCGTTAGTTCATTGTAACAAAATTAAAGCTAATAGGGTATTTATGTCGTTCGATTATTTTTTTCTTTACCGAATAATCGATAATTTATTTTGGAGAGAGGAATGTCGGGATCTTTACTATCATGTTCGGTTATTGACAATACGTCGCGATCTTGCGGGAAAATGGTGGAATTGACAAGGTGATTGTGTGTTCACAAATAAAAAATTATGGATCGTTGATTAATCGTTTCTTTTCCGTAATTTATTTTAAAGCTAATAGGTATTTATGCCGTTCGATGTTTCGATCTTTACTCAGTAATCGATAATTTGCCTTGGAGAGAAGAACGTCGGGATCTCCACTATTGGATTGATTATTGATGGTATATGGTGAGCTTGCAGGAATATGGGGGAATGACAATACGATGCATTGTGTTTATAAAATTAGAATTCATGGATCATCGAGAAATAATTTCTCTTTTGTAATTTATTTCCAAGCTAATAGGTATTTATGTCGATGTTTTGATCTTTACTGTGTAGTCAATGGTTTATTTTGGAGAGAAGAATTTTTGGATTTGCATCATCAGATCAATTATCAACTGTACGTGGCGATCTTGCAAAAAAACGGTGGAACTGAAAAGATGATTCATTTGTATGTTCACAAATTAGAAGTCCTGAATCATCAGTCAAATTCATTTGTGTCATAAGGAGGATGTTCATAAATTTCATTTGGTTGATTGGAAAACAGTTCTCATAAGAAGTGGGTGGTTTGAAGACCAAGAACGAATAGCTCTTTTAGGCAATTGGCTTTGGCGGGTTGAGTAAGAACTGGGATTCTTTGGTAGAAGATCATTTTGGCCAATTACCTTGATAAGAACTTTAGGTAGGATAGTGGAGTAGTACGGTTGTTGTATGGGTGCAATCGAATTTGAAAAAGGGGTTTAATTGAGTGTGGAGAAATGTGACAAGGTTCATTTTTTGGGAAGATCTATGGCGCGGGGAGATTCCTCTCAAAGAAGAGTTCTCGGTTCTCTTTTCTCCCTACAATAGAAAATATCTTATGGTTTAGGAGTTTTGCATTTGGGCTGGGGATGATTTTGCCCTGGAGCTTTGGGTTCAAGAGGAATCTTAATGACTGAGAGATTGATTTCATTTCTAGCTTGCTGAGACATATTAATGGTTCGCCTCCTTTAGTTGGGACTAAGAATAGAATACCTTGGTCTTGGTCCCGTGATGGTGCTTTTTCAATTAGATCATTCTCTTCGGCCTTGGATGCTTCTAGCAGATCTTCCTAACTAGTAGCATTTGTGTGGGGTTCAAAAATCCCGTCCAAGGTGGCTTTTTTTCGTTTAATTTATTTGGGCGGCTTCAATTAGAAAGATCTTGATTGTTGATTGTTTGATAAATCGTCACATGATCATTATCAATTCATGCTTCATGTGTAAAGTTGAATCATCTTCTCCTCCATTGTAAGTTGGCCTCAAAAGTGTGGAGTCTGCTCCTTCTTTTGGGATGTGTTGGACTTCGATGAGGTCAGTCATGGTCGTTTTCAAGGGTTAGTCTACAACGACATTGTTTTCTAAAGGCTGGATATTGTGGAGGCTCTTCCCCTTTGTAGTGTTACGGGGGCCTTTGGAATGGAATGAAATGAATAAAGAATTTTTTTTGGTATCAAAAAATGAAGTGCATGAAATAGTTCACAATATCAAAGCTCTTGTATATTTTTCTAGTTAAATTATATAAAGATTGTAGAGGCCGCTTCTTTGAGGACTTTGTAGGTAGATAAGAGCTTGTAGTTAACCAGGGGAGTTGATA
The DNA here is from genome assembly GCA_035048495.1 of Euptelea pleiosperma. Classification (NCBI taxonomy): domain Eukaryota; kingdom Viridiplantae; phylum Streptophyta; class Magnoliopsida; order Ranunculales; family Eupteleaceae; genus Euptelea; species Euptelea pleiosperma. The sequence goes on along the minus strand of CM068540.1, from coordinate 35,328,020 downwards.
AGCCCCCTTATTCTTTTGTTGTGTTGGCGTGGGATGGTTTGTGTGTATTCTTCGCAATTTTCCTATCATTTGGAGGTCCCCTTGCCTCTGATCTCTCATAAAAATGTAAATCCTTTATCTTTTAATTTATAATTTAATTTAAAGCTAGTACATATTTCTACCATTTGATGTTCCGAATTTTATTGTGTAATTGATAACTTATCTTGGAGAGAGGAATGTTGGGATTTGCCCCATTGGATCAATTATCGATGATATGTAGCAATCGTGGGCAAAAACGACGCGATTCACAAGATGATACATTGTGAGTTCATAAATTAGAAGGGTACAGTCCATGGATTATCAGCAAAATCTGTTGGTCCCATCTTTTGGATGTAACTAAGAGTGGCCGGTCATGATTCGATCGTCATTCTTTCTTTATTGATCCCATTTTTTCTCATTAAATGAAAAGTCTTGATTTGGAGATCACCAATAATTAACATAGGATGATTAGGATGATTCCACCATGCCACTTTTGTTGATTCTCGTGATGAGATTATTTTTTATCCCAATATCAAGCAATCCACGTAATTCTTTATCTAAATATTAGGATTACCCCACCATCCATCTTGTTCGCATTTTCTCTGTACTGCCATTCCTAGCAAAGCCTATTTTAGAAAATAAAATTTGATTGTGGGACTGAACTAGTTTCCCATTAGATGGTGGATCTTTGATAATAAAGGTAAATTCTTCGTTCATTCTTGTTACGCAACATTAGAAGAGGAGGAGGAATTTCTCATAGCTAAAGTTTGGGGTAGTAGAGCTCCATCCAAAGTGCGATTTCTAACTTGGTGCGTGGTTCGAAGTAGACTTCATACTATGAATTTTTTTTTTTTGAAAAGAGAGGTAAGAGTTATGGACCATTGTCCTCTTTGCTTGCACAGTGGAGAGAAACAGTAAACTATTTGTTTTTATAGTATAGATGCGTGTGGTCATATAGACAGGGTTGCTCAGGGAGTTTGGGGTGTCTCGGGTAGCACCTAAGTCAATTAAGGAGTTATAATTTGCATGGAGAGGAAAGTCTTTAGGTAGCCTAGAGAGAAGGATGAGGGCTTTAATTGCTTTGGCGATTATTTGGGCATCATGGAGGGAGATGAACAACATGGTGTCCGAGAGCAAAAGTCTTCATTTGGATCAACTTCTTTTGGAGATTAAAGCTTTGGTTTAGTTTTGGGTCAAGTTGTATGGGGAAGGGTAAGGTATCTATTTTGAAGATATCATTTTTAAATAGGCGCATCTGGTTAGTAGAGAAAGGGATTAGCGTGGGAGTTTAGGTGGTTGTATGTTTGATATTTTTTCCTCTTGTAGTTGTTTTTGTCGTTCTCGTTTTGGTTTATTGGCAGTTTTCCTTAACCTCTAAGGGTCATGTTCAATAAATCCTTTGTATTTATAAAAAAAAGTATTTTACGTGGGAAAGAAATAGGCAAATGTGAATGGCACGTGCAACTCGGCCAAATTGTACTAAACTTCAAAATCAACTTGGCGAGTTGCACTGCACGTGAATCTCTAGTACTTAATAAAATGCTTCATATTTGACATGAAGAAATTATTGAGGCTATAACAATAATATCATACACCTTTTTTATAAGGGTTCGGCTTAGGGTATCCTTTTTTTTAATCCCTCTTGGTGTTTGTGTGCTCGGCAATGGATTTCACTAATCCAACGGTGGTTGTCAGCGTCGAGCTGGAATCACTTTTTCACTTTTTTGGGGTGTTGACACTTGACAACCATTGTTGGATTTGTGAAATCCACGGCCGAGCACACGAACACTGGATTTCATGAATCCAGTGGTGGTTGTCAGCGCCAAGCTGGCATCACTTTTGGGGCGCTGACTACCACGGCCAAGCACACAAACATTGGGAGGGGTAAGAAAAAAGGGGTCCTCAGAGCCTGAGCCTAAGCCTTTTTATAATTATGCTTCTCAATGGCACAAACAAAATGTGAAACAATAAGATAATGCCTTCGGTCAAACTAACCATTTCTCTGGAGAATCTATACCTCCTAGGACATAAATTTTGACATCCCAATAAAAATTGTATAGAAAAAGAAATATACACCCAAAAGAATTGTCATGCCAACAGTCGAAAATTCTAACCTTGCAAAGAATATCAAAGGTCTCAACATCCCCAAAATTTAGTAGTGTCCATAATATAAGCATGATCTAAGGGGCACTTTCATCCTTTTTATCAAAATTCCGTTAGTCAATTTGGGTCTACAACAATCATAGACGGTGGATTGGGTCATGGGGGTAAGTCAAAATATTCAAGTTGTGGGAGTATGCCAAATTTCGAACCAAACCATCAAAAAATTAAATTTTAGTTTTTCATATTTGGACGTTATTTTTGAAATAACGTAATGTGTTAGTGCGTTACTGTAACGGACATTTTTTAAACCAAGGTTTAAAAGGGGCCGTTATAACAATATAACGGACTGGGGGCGTTACAATTTTTTCTGTTATAATGAATTGCAACACGCAGGGTCTGTTTGGTAACCCAGAATTCAGCCGGATTTGGATTTGTGATTCCAGGAATCACAAATCTCTGCCTTTCGAATGACCGAATTCCAGGAATTATATTTCCAATTCTTTGATTTTCCCGGAATTAGAAGTTTTAGGGGGGAGAAGAAACTTCTAACTCTTGGAATCCTATTTCCGGGCGGGGATATTCAGGAGAATTTTATTGGGCTCCAACTCTCACACTCATCCCTAGGTGCACTTGTAAATAAAAAATCAACCAGATTGGTTATTTACAACCATTGGATTGGCGTATTTTTTTGGTTGATTTTGAACCGTGTGATATTTAGCATTATTTGCGGTATTTAGATCCAAAGGTTAAAAAATTTTAATCAACCTGATTTTTAGCATTTAGGTCCACCTAGGGATGGGAACAAAATCCATATGGTCTCTGATGTAGACTAGAGTGCCACTTGGCTCATACTGTGGTCCATCATCAATGGATTACAAATTTATAACCGTTTGATTGAAGCTTTTTATCGGTTGATTTTTAACCGTGGGATATATAGCATTAGTTGGGGTACCAAGATCCAACTTGAGAGATAACTAATCAGTCTGATTTTAGTTTGTAGGTCTACCAAGGGATGTAACTAACCATTGGATTTGTGACTTCTATGGGTTGATTTTTCACTGCAGGATTTCTAGCATTAGTTAGGGTATGAAGATCCAAAGCTTATAAATAACCAATCAACCTTATTTTTAGTATGTAGGGCCACCTAGGAATGGGACAAATATCCATATAGTATTAGTGATTTGTAACAATTGGATTCGTATCTTTTTATGGTTTGATTTTTAACTATGGGATATCTAGCATTATTTGGGGTACTCAAATCTAAAGGTTAGAGGTATGATTTTTAATATGTAGGTCCACCTAGGGATGGGATAAACATCAATATGGTCTATTGTCTCTAATAATATGCCACATGGCGTGCACTGTAATGTGGTCCATCATTAGTGTTGATGATGGACATCTGTATTTATTGCACAATGTTCCACTTAGGCTTTAGCCATTGAGATTTTGGCATTGATTAATCATAGTAAAAAATTATCAAAATAAATTTATTTATTATTTTTAATTTTTTTCAATTAAAATCGATAACAGTATATTGATGGATGACAAAAAAATAATAGTTATTATAACATAAAGTTCATGAGATGATATTTCTCTTTTGTAGATAGATAGAAAATTCAATTCTGTTAGATGTCCAAACAATTAAAATTAGAATTCATTGGAATTCCAAGTAATTTTCACGGTGCAACCAAACACAAGAAATTTCAATTCTTAGAAATCACAAATCCTAGAATTATATTTTCAATTCCAAATCCATGTCTGGTTGCCAAACAGACCCGCAGGGAAAAAAACGGAAAAAGGGAATTGGAATTCAAAATTTGAAATTTTCAAAAACGAAAAATAACAGCCCTTTTTTCACAAAATTTTCAGAAAATAATGGTCTTTATTTTCATTATAACGAAAAAATAACGGAAATAACAGCCGTTATTTTCTCGGCGTTTTAACGGTACACAACGAAGGGGGGTCCGAATCCATTTTAACAGCCATTTTTAAACCATGTTTTAAAGTTTAAACCATGGATTGGGGGTAATCGAAGTGTACCCCGGAGCAATGGCCCAACTCTTCCATTTTTTTATTTTTTTCGCGTTGACTATAACTTTGTTTTCTTGTTTTCGGCAGTCACGTGGCACGTGGCACATTCTAGACATTGCTTTAAAACCGGACCAACTCCCTAGATTCTAGACTTAATTCCAATTTTCCACAAATCAAAAATCCCCACATCAAAGGCTCCCCCCAAATCGAACCCTAGATTTCTCGAACGATCTTGCCACGCCATGGGTTGCTCCTCCTCCCTTCCAGGTACTACTGGTTCCGATTCGATTTGAAACTTCAATCAAGTTTCGGATTTTCTTTACGCCTTACCATATAGGGTTTATCGTCTCGACGTTCTTGTGGTGGTTAAGGTTAATTCATCTCGAAATCCTGCTCAAAAATTTATTTTCGTAATTTCTGTAAATTTTGAACGATCAAATTAAGCGGGATCTGATCCGATCATAAACTACTAGTCTGGATTCAGTAATATTCGACGCACAATAGTTTTGCTGGTTCATATATTTTTCTTTCTTTCTTTGTGCTTTTTAATTACTGAGCACTTGAATTATTGTTAACGGCGGGTGCCGGTGTTTTTTATAGATAGGACTTCGGGACGGTTGCCTGGACTGAATTCTGAGACCGCTGGAGCTACCGACTCGAAAAACCTACGAGTGAAGGTACAACTGGTCCTTTTGGGGAACATTTTTTTTGCTAGAGCATAATCTTTGCAAGGCACAATGTTGTATGGGATATCAACTCATATCTTCAGATGATCTTAATTTGGGATTCGAGAGTATTTAATGGGGATTTTCTGAACTCTGAATTACATAAAAAAGGAGGAAATTGGGAAGAAGAGGGAACAGGCATGGGAGAGGTCAATGTGATTGTTCTTTACTTTAATATATTTAATAAACCATCAGTAATGACAATATTGTTGTAATACACTTAGTCAAATAAAATGAATGACTAAAAACTGCCCATAGAAATGTGATTAGTGTAGGCAGTCGAGCAGCGTAATGCTTAGATTTTATTAGATACACCCATGTGGTTCTCAAATGAAACAAAATTCATATAATTAGGAAGAGAATTAACTTCAAATGGACCCCAAACATCAGAGTGAACAATAAAATAATGAAAAGTGCTTCTATATGAACCCTCGAATGAGATTGAACGATAAAAAAATGAGAAATGCTTCCATTATTCATACTGGGGTGATGGGGGGTGGGTTTTAGGAGATACAGCTCACAGGATTCACTCCCATCACCAACCATAATCATTGGTCTGAGTCCTAAAAGAAATAGTAGGACTGAAGAAAAAAAAAAGGTTTTATAATATTTAAGATTTTTTGGTAAAATTGTTCAGGGATAAAAAAATTAGTTAAGGCAAATTAGGAAGTGTAGACAGAAGTAAAGGAACAAAGAAGGGAACTTCATGCACTCCTCCCAGTAATGGGTGTTAAGAAACCAACTTCAATATAACTTTCCCAGTCCTAGAGTTAGGCATTGATCTGAAGCTCTTGAATCAAGGAGCCCATGTGAGCCGTACATAGATAATGAAAAATGGTGGACAGTTGTAGTAGATTTACTTGGCTTTCTGATCATCATGCATTCAAATTTCTTGATTCTAGAATTATGGTTCCCATAGGACCACTTTTAATCAATAAGTAATGAATTCTTAAGCATTTCTTTAGATGTTCTAATAAGTAATCTCCATATACTGCCCGGTTCTCCCATTATTAGGCTAGTCTCCAAGTTTTTGTTCTTCATGCTACTGACTTTTACATTAATCACTGTGCAGTTGGTGCTGTTAGGGGATTCTGGTGTTGGGAAAAGCTGTATCGTTCTTCGCTTTGTTCGTGGTCAGTTTGACCCAACATCCAAAGTAAGAAATCAGCTGGATCTGTGCAAAATACTCAGAAAAAATCACTCATCTTACGTGATTGATGAGTAAACTTTAATGATCAACAGTGTGTCATTAGTCAACAGATCAGAAAGTTCTGTTACATTTTATACTTGGATTTACTTACATTTCAGGATTTTTAATGGGTTTCAGGTAACTGTTGGAGCTTCGTTTTTATCGCAGACAATAGCCCTGCAAGATTCTACTACAGTTAAGTTTGAAATATGGGACACTGCTGGTCAGGAGAGGTATTGTAGTTAAATCAATTTTCCCGGCACTGATTTAATTTTAGATAATCAAAAGGAAGATGGTTATTTTGAAGTTCTTTTTTCTGTAGGTTTTGAGGTGATATCCTAAAACAATCCACATTTTAAAATTAATAGCTATTTCTTGGCCACTTCATGCATATTTTTCTTCAGGAGAGGTGAGGTTGTGGGGTCTCTTGCAAAGATCCATTCTAGAGAATTGTTTCTAAAGGTGAAAGATGTAGTTGAGGCCGTTGGGCCCACTTAGGCGAAGGTGTAAGCTTTAAGGCAGTATGAGGTTTGAGCCTCGAGAATACTAATAAATTAATATTTAGAAAATAGAAAAATATAAAAAATGAAGGAAATTAAGAAAATAGATAAAAAGTATATATATGTTAACAAAGATTTAAATAAAATGGATCATGCATGTTACAATTTGAACATTGATGCATGAACTATTAACTTAGCACAGTGGAGTCAAAGGTGCTAAGCGCCAGGAGAGAGATAGGGGTTCCTAGGCATCTCAGCACTTAGGTGTTGACCTAAATCTAATTATATTTACATTCATACTAATTAAGGTCTCAGATAACGCAAATTTCGTTATCTCCTTAATTCAGAAAATTGAGATAGTTCTCTTCAAATAATATAATCCAATATATATACATATATAGAGAGAGAGAGAAAAAGAGGAATGGAATGACTGTACGTTGCAATCAACAACAGCACTTGCTGCACACCTGCTCTAACGCATAAGGAAAAAGAAGAACTCATGTTCACACACATAGTATCAACGAGTAAGCTCCGCTGCTGTTGTTGCAAGTAAAAAAATAAGAATGGTGATGACATTCTCATGTTGCTTTCATAGAAAAACAGAGCTTCTAGCTGCCATGCTGCTCTGCCTTATAGGTGACGAAAAGTGGAGATTACAATAGAGAGGAGTGGAGGTTTTCTCTTCAAAGAGAGAACTCCTATCCCCTAATACACACGCACGTGCACACGCACACGCACACACGTATGTGTGTGTGTGTGTGTGAATGTAAGAGATGGGAGATTGGAGAGAAGAAAGAGAGAAGTGCGAGGAACGAACTAGTATGGTTCGGCCTCCTCTGTTCTAATTTATATATATTGTGCATTAAGTGTGTTAGGTCTACTTATATAAATAAGACTTAAGTGAACTGTGGGCCCACACACTAAACATAATAGATATAAATAAATTAAGAAACAAGAAATATAACATTCCCCCTCAAGTTGGAGCATACAGATTATACATGCCTAGCTTGGTACATAGAGATGAAAAAAACTCTTAGATAATGCCTCAGTAAAGATGTCACCCAACTAATTCTTAGACTTGATGTAGGGGTAATGATACGGTCCATATCACGAATAAAATGGCAGTCAACCTCAATATGCTTCGTTCACCCATGAAACACATGATTACTAGCAATAAAGGTCGCCGCTTGATTGTCACAATTCATAGGCATAGGAGTAGACACATCGACACCCATCTCCCGAAGAAGAGACTTAACACCCACAATGTCTCACATGTAGTATGAGCCGTGACTATATTTGGCCTCAACACTTGAATGAGCCATAACATTCTGCTTTTTGCTACGCCAGGCCATCAAGTTACCACCAACAAAGGTAGAATAACCAAACCAGCACACTCCAGGGCATAAAACATACAAATATCATTCTCATATTTCTAACAACACCATAAACCTTGAAACGAACACCAAACAATAACCTAGATGCACATCTAGGCATAAACAAACCAACGGAGAACTATTATAGGGTTTGTTTCTCACAACCCTTTATATAACTTGTCACCCAAGCAAAGAGGAAGGAGAGAATAAAATATGAAGAAAGAAGAAAAGGAGAATAGAGTTTATGAAGGATCAATCTTTGATACCATGTGAGAATGTAAGAGATGAGAGATTGGAGACAAGAAAGAGAGAAGAGAGAGAGAAGAACGAACTAGTATGGTTCGGTCTCTTTTGTTCTTATTTATATATGTTGTGCACTAAGTGTTAGGCCCACTTACATAAATAAGACTTAAGTGAATTGTGAGCCCCCAGACTAAACATAATAAAGACAAATGAATAAATAAAGAAAACAAGAACTATAATAGACTAAAAGTCTAAAACCGAGTTGACAGTAGTTAGTGCCTACCTAAGACATGTTTCAGGCACTAGGGGTCCTTACTAGGTAAAGTGGTGACTTTTAACGCAGTGTGATTCTATGAACTACTATATATCACGTAAGAAACTACTAAAGTGTCAACTTTAGAGTAATAAGTTACACTTATCAAAAAAAAAAAAAAAATAGAGTGATAAGTTACCTATCAAAAAATATAAGTTATCAGGTAGTACTCAAACAACAAAATAACAGTTACCCTGTAACATGTACAAATTACCAAACGTAATAGGTACAGAACAACTAAGTCCAAACCCCAATATACGATGAAAGATAAGGCTGACCGTCATGACCGTGGTCAACGTCAAATCCTAAGTTAAGATGATGGTAATCAAGATCCAAAGATCACAATTACTGATTGTCTGCCTGCTCCTTGAAGATTCCAAATACATGTAGCATTGCAGAGAAATCTTTAAAAAAATGCTGGATTTCAGAGGCAAGGATTTTGGGACAAGTAAAATGAGGGTTTTCTCTGTCAAAAAAGCTTTTATACAGCTCCCATACCTGAACACACAATTTTTAACTAGTATGGGGGTTTAAAATAAAACAGTATATAAAATTTAAAGTCATTTTATGTTGACTTGTCGAGTCTTAACTCTCTTGTGAGGCCTAAAGCCTTAAAACAAACCTTAAAGCCTCATGGGAGGCAAAATCCTGTTAAAATCATGCCAGATCTCAATACTATTTTCCTTTCTAGTAAGATTGTAAGATCCCATTTGGAAAGCAATATTAATTGTTAACTGAATAATAGAATGTTAGTTGTATCTTCTATGTTGATTGTCGACCATCATTTTTATCAGGTATGCTGCATTAGCACCACTTTACTATCGAGGAGCTGCTGTTGCAGTTGTTGTGTATGATATAACAATCCCAGAGTCATTTGACAAAGCACAGTACTGGGTCAAGGTATCTTCTCCGAGAACTTTAATAATCTTTTATTGTATTCCTCCTTTGATTCCTTCAATTTTATTTGGATGTAGATTCTAATTCATTGAAGTGTAGAATGAACTTAACTTTATTATGCTTCTGGTCACTTGGTGTGTAACTGGTCTGAATGAGGCAATGAATGTGGTCTGATAATATCACTGAGGTTGGAATTTGATTTCTAGTGAAGGCTGCTTCAGTTGAACCCTTATGCAGAAAAGGAGCTGGGTTAATAATAAATTTCATGCTCTCCCAATTGTTTGTTTGGGTGGTACACCTGCAGTTTCATTCACAATCAGCTGGCCCCACCTAGATGGAGGAGGGTTGCATTAGGTTGGCAGCAGGAGGGAAATTTGTGAGCTCTTTTCACATATTGAAAATGTATTTCTAAAATGTAAAAATCTTAAAAAGTGCATTTCACCCCATTTTTGACAGTGTAAGAACTGCGCTCTCAGCTCTCAGAAAAATGCCTGTACTGTCTTTCGCTACTATGCTTTGCTTGTCAATCCATGCTTAGTTTTGGGAGATGTCACAAGTTCTAAAACAATTGCGTGATGTTGGTGATCGTTGGGGGGATTGGGGAAGTGGTAGTACGAGCACGAGTCATCTGTGCGACTAACAGACTTCGTAATATACATCTGTGACTTGGCAGAGTCATTCCTGAGACACAGACAGACTTGTCAGTCAGTACCAAGTGGTATCAATTACAGTGCTGGCCGGGTCACATGCTGAGAACAAGATTTTTTTTGTTTTTGATAAGTATTACTTTATTAGAGAGAACAGTAGAAGAGTACAGAGGTTCCAAGGAGGTTGAGAAAACCTCCTAAGGGAACAAAAGACAAAGGAAAGAGACAAAACAGCGAAGGACTGCTCTCTACTACGTAACAAGGACTCCCATCTAAAAACAAAATCTTTAAAAAAGATACCCCTACATTCCTTGAATAAGGTAGACCACCAGAACATAAGAGATTTAACTTCCCAAATCATAGACTCTGTCTTCCTCCCTGCCATCGAATACCCTCCTGAGAACAAGATTTAATTCCTTGGTCTTGGGTAAATGTTGGTTCTCCATGGAACTGTGTTGAGGCATTCTGAGAAATTGAGTGAGTTTGTTCTAGTTTCTGGAAATTAAAAAAGCTTTTCTCCCAACCACTGTTGAATTGCATTTTGATTTTGTGATATGTGGAGTCTTTTTTCCTAAGAGATGGGAAACTTACAGTGCTTTTATTAGATTATCAAGAAGCTGGAGAATATGCAACTGTGTTGAAAGTTTAATCAGCCAGATAAAATTGAACATCAATCTTGTTACTCCCATTTACAATAACCAAACACTTGAGTAATGAGTAGAGCCGTAGAGGGCCTTCTGGCCAATGGGGTCCTTCATAAAAAAGTTGAACTGCTATGGTTAAAACTGGGGGCGTAAATGGGCCCGGCATGGGCCTTTTTTTTTGGTAAATTTGAATAGGCTTGACCCGAGGCTTGATCTATTTCAATTCAAATCAGGCCCGAAACTTCTATTGGGCCAGCCCATATACACCCCTAGGCCCTAGTTAAATCCCAAAAGGTGCACCTTTTTTGTGTATTATAGTTAGGATGATTATGTCATAGCCTTGGTGTTGTTGTAATACACCAGCACCTCAATGCCAGCTGTTGTCACAATTAATGATATTATTCCCAAAACCCAGCAGCTTGTGTTGAGGTGGTACTTGTATTGGCATAATACCGTGTCTATGAGAGGTCTTTTCGTATATTTATATGAATGCATGTATAGTAACTTATTGCTCCCTTGTAAAGCATAGAGCATGTGCTGGGCGAGTAGTTACCAATGATTGATAGTCTCTACGCCATGCTTTCCCAAACAATTGATGAATTTCGACATGTAACAGGAACTACAGAAGCATGGGAGCCCAGATATTGTCATGGCTTTGGTAGGTAACAAAGCCGATCTTCAGGAGAATCGTAAAGTACCTGTTCAAGTATGTATGCTGCTCCCAAGATGAAATGCATCAGCATTCCTATCTGCATAAAATACGCATTCTTGAATAACATTATATCTGGTATGTTTCATGAATTTCTCTGATTTAATTCATTTAATAATTCACACGGTATATCTTTTATTCCTGAAGGATGCCATGGACTATGCGGAGAAGAATGGAATGTTCTTTATTGAGACATCTGCAAAGACAGCTGATAATATCAATCAACTGTTTGAGGTATATTTTTGATAAAGCTGTTACAGCACACTCCTGCGGCTTCACGAGGCCTGTTTGCCAAGGGAAACACGCAGCACAGTTCTGCAGTGTGCTTCCCTTGACCTCGAGGGCACTGTGTGCCTCACGCAAGCTTTCTTTTCTGATATACTTAAAAGTTGGGTTCTTACTATGTGTAACAACTCAACATGAATGCATGCCTCCCAGTTACAGAAACCTAAGGTCCCTATTCTGTTAGACCATAAATATATTCGAGATTACAGATTATCATGATTCAGTAGGGTCTGCAACTCCTAAGATCCAAAAATTTGTTGCATTATTACTGCATCCCGTCTGAAAGCATTCCCTTTTACACTGCTTTGTTCACCATGCCTAGAAGCTAGATTAGACAATTCCCTGAGTTAATTTGGAGTCTAATGCTTTCTTGTTTGGCAGGAAATTGCTAAACGGCTACCACGGGCGCCATCTTCATGATTGCAGAACCTTGAAATCAAATCAATCAAACACCCATTGTACTACATAATTCCGGCAACTCTCTCTCTCTCTAAGTTTGTTATAGTGTGAATTATCTTGTAATCAAGGGGTTGGGATGTAAGCAAAAGTAAACACAATAATGTGATGGAATGTTCCTACAAATAGTTGATAGGGTAAAGAAAGAGAATTCAAGCTTTCTGCATGTCCTCTCAAGCTTCCTTTTCCTCTCAATGAGTTATTATCCTTGTGCCATAGATGAGTACTTGGATCATGACACAGGATGGATGCACAGTCGAAGTGCTTTTCTGACTTCCCTGTGGGTCTGCCAACTTTCATTTTTCTTTTTTAATCATCGTATAATATTGCCCCCGTCCCTAGGTCCAGACCAAGGTTTAAAGGAGGCCGTTTTAATGGTTAGACGGACTGGGGGCATTACCGTTAAAACGGATTGAAACGGTCAGGGGCAAAAATGGGAAAAAAATGGAATTAAACAGATTTTAACGGAAAAAAATGGAAAAAGTGGTGCTGAAATTCAAATTTTGAAATTTGAAAAAAAAAAAAGGATTTGAACGGAATTAAACAGATTTAACAGCCGTTTTTTTCACAAATTTTTTTAAAATTAAACGGCCGTTTAAATGACTTTAATGGCCGTTAAAACAAACCGTTTTTTCCAAAACCGATAAAACGTGTTTAAACGGTTTTAACGGAAACGGGCTTGGGGCGTTACCGTTTAAACGGCCGTTTTTAAAACCATGGTCCAGACTGCTTATGGTCCTCAGGATTCACACCACAAAAATCTCCAAGACCATCCAACGGCCTGGACCTAGGGATGATGGTTGAGAAAGCAAATCAGATTTAAAACGAAGACCATCCCCATTGGAGTCCATCCATATTCGTTCAAAGACGTACCTCAAACATGGCTCTATGATTCATGTGGCAGATTCTTAGAGACCACTTATAATGAAACGTTAACGCTCTGACCCCATTATGTTACTTCCGATAACGCTATCCCTTTATAAGGAAGTATCGTTCATTATTGTCTCGATAATGTTTTAAAATAAAATGTCTATTATTTTCCTTAAAATTTATTTTTATTTGAATTTCAAATTTAAAATCTATTATAACTCCGTTATAACAAATATAACGATCATTATTTGCAAATGTAATAAAAAACTATTAATTTTACTCCATTATTTTTTCCGTTAATACATCAGGACGTTATAACAGAAATAACAGCAACTCCCCTTGTCTATTATACCGTTACAACGTTCCATTTAAAACCTTGGTTTCTAGCCTATTGTTTTTTTTTTTCATAGGTTGATTTTTAGATGTGGGATTCGACGATTATTGGTTACTCAGATCCAACGGATAGAAATCACCATTAGGCTGATTTTTTTGGTCTGTAGGCCCACCTAGGGATGGGCCAAACATCCATACGATCAGTGATCTCGAACGTGTGCCACGTCGATCTGCAAAAGTATTTGAGAATTTTTGCTCAAAGACGTCTTTGAGCAAAAATGGATATAAGTAACCTCGAGGCAGTTTTGTTAATAGTCAAAGATATAAGGATGGTTTGGTAATTTACTCCTAAATGCAGCGCCGGCAAAACCAAAGAGGGGTCCGTAACCTCCTCCGTGGGTGGACGTAAAGGAATTGTGTGCACACATCGGTTCCCGTTAAAAAACCGACCTTTGCCTCTGTTCAAGGGAAAGCAATGGGTTCAGGGTTCTTGATCGGCGTATTTGGGGTTTTAATACTCGCTCACGCCGCTTATTCTACCGTGCAATGTAACTTCTTGTTCTTCGATTGAATTAGGGTTTCTAAGGATGATCCAGAAATCTGTTTTGTTTTCGGTTTAATTTCGATTTTGTTGCAGATAGAGGCTTGCTGAAGATCCTCGAGGAAGAGTTTTCAGGGCCTCCCATGAATGTAAATTACGATCTGTTTTTTGCTCTTTTTTTTGGGGGGGGGGGGGTGTGTAAATTTAATGGATTTGTGGTATTTATGTATCTAAGCGTTTTGAAAAATTGCAGGTGGTTGTTGAGCTGCTTGTTGGATTAGCTTTCTGTATGTGGGCGGCCCTAAGCGTTCCGGGGAAGTTCCTTTCGATACTTCCGGATTCTGAAGAGAACAGGTTTAATTTTCTCCTGCCCTTTTATTCAATTTCAGTAAATTTAAGAATTCTGATGATCTGATCGGGTTTTTTGCTTTTAACATCTTTGATCGTGAAATTTAATGTTTATTCTTTTGAGACAAAGACATCTCTTTTCTTCAAATGGACTGGTTGTTCATACTGATTGAGACGCAACAGAATCGGGAACTGACATCATACTAGACTTACTAGTTGAATACTACAAAGTGGAAAGATGATGGAGTAATTGAAATCACACTTATAAACTAAATGGTATCGAAAGCCAATACCTTTAATACCTTAACATTATTCTCATGGTTGACATTGCTACATTAGAGCGGGTGATTAGGGTCAAGACAACTTGAGTAAGATTCTATCAATGGGGTTGCATGGGGATTGCGTAAGTTGGTATACTGTTTTCATTGGATAATGATGTTCAACCGTATGTGAAACTAAGATATTGTAGGGGTCCAGTATATTTAGATTAGACGGATGCATGCTCTCTATGCTCATCAGCTTTTTATCAACTTTAGCTGATGTTGCGATAAATAAGTTTACAAGTGAGCATTTTGGATTTAGTAAGAAGCCCAACATATGCGTCGTTGGAGTAAGAATCATAATTTTAGTTTGAGAAGTTCTAATATCTAAATGTGTGTTGTTTCTCCAAGAACCTTCATTTCAAATTCTAGTGTGAGGCTAAAATCTTCATTAGTGTTTATACGCCACCGACATTATCTTCAATAGTGAAGATATCAGTTGACTTCCTTAGAAACAGAGAATTCAGCCTAGTCGTTTGGAGTCATGAACTTGTTTAATTCCATGAATTTGTTTCTTCAATTTGCAACATGCGAAGGATGAAGTTATTTGGAAACGCTTTTGTTTGTTATATGTATATTTGATACTTCTTCCTTTAGTTTTTCATGAAGAAGTGCATTTTTAATATCAAGAAGGTTTAGTTGCCACTTCTAGTCATAAGTATTTGCCAAGGTACATTGACTTTGACCCGAGACTAAATGTTTCTTCATGATGTTATAGACCATACTCGTGATTATATCACTTCGCTACTATTTAAGACAGTCAATCTGTTAAATTGATCATCTGACTTGAGTTTCACTTGATAAACCCAGTTTGAGCTAACTATTTTGTGTTCACATCATTGGCACCTGGATTCATGCTATGTTTAAATTTTCTAAAGATCTTGAAAGCCGTCTTTCATTGAGTGTAATCATGCATACCTTGTGAGAAATTTACTCATGAAGAATTGATTCTCAATAAGTAGAAAATTCAACACAAATACTCAATGACTCAGAGGAAGTTTTCATATGAGATAGAGAGCTCTATGCCATGCTTGAATTCACCAAATTAAGTTATTATGAGAAGAATGGCAAACTTGAGCTTTCTAGGCAGACATGATTAGGAGAGTTATTATGAAACTAAGTTTTGAACATGAAGGGTAACAGCATTCGTACCCCTTGATATAATACATTGGTTTCTTGTATATGAGCATCTGAACCATATGAACAGTATGAGAGCCTATGTCACAATAACATCTTGAAACCGAGCTAGCATTCCATGTCTCTTACATAAGTCCCCCTAATACAAGAAACTGCCCAAGTATGAAGGATAGTGGCAGGGACACACAAAAAGTACATCTGAGATTCTCCCCTTTCCCATTTCCAATTCATTGTTGTCAAATTATTTCTGTCATAGATGTTTAACTGCTAGGATGGTAGCAGGGACACCCTCAAAGCCTTATATCCGATAATAAAGAACACGTGAGATGCTCTCTGTCCGCTTTTCCAAGACACCATTCTCAAATATTTCTGTCATAGATGTTTAGCTGCTCTTCTGGTTGCCGTGTGTCCTTTGTTGTAATTTGATAGATGATTTGGAAATTGAAATTAGATGTGAAAACGAATACTTCCCATGATTGGATTTGCTTTGCTGTTGAAAGAATTTTGGATCTCTGACGGCAGGATTTGTGTATTCTGGAATGCAGGATTGTTTCGCTACCAGCCAATCTGGACTTCATGATCTTTAACCATCGTGCCAAAGCATTTCCCCTAGAAATGGATTGAAATCCTAAACATCCATCAGAATCGAGAGTACGATCTCAACAGGAGGGTTGATTTGAGTGGCAGCATCCACCTTAGGTTTGGAAGTTACCCTCAAAGTGGAAAATCTTTGGAGGGTAGGTGCCCCTTGCAGATTTGTGATGCTGTTCTCAATGTGCTTTGCTCTTGCATTAGACTACGTCCGTTTTTTATTTCATTGTTGCTCCTTCCGAGCACTGAGTACTTGATGTCTATCATGGCTAACTTGGTTGAGAAGTCTTAAACAAAGAGATGCTTTAGAGTTGATTTATTTGTAGATTATTTTGTATGGGAAATAGTCATGCAGGTTTGAGGTCCTAACAGGACAAGTCTGGATTGAATCGAACAATCTTGTTTCGTCAGAAAATAAAACTTAATGTGAAACAAATGTGACATATGAAACCCGAAGTGCACGCGCATAGCATAGAGGTTGACATCTGTTCCATTTTCCGAGGACCATTCCTCCATTTGGAAGCTAGATTTTATGGAGTGTTTGGTTACTGCTGAGTCTATTCATGAATAGATTTTTACATTTGTAAATAGCTCGTTCATTGGCTTGTATGGTTTATAAGGGAGTAGAACTATTTTACGCTTAAAAAGGCCTTCAGGCAAGTGAAAGAATCCCGTATTCTTGAATAGACGTACAGCAGTGAGCAAAGTACCAAACACCACCTTGGTGCACTGTGTGTGAGTGCACCAAGGTCAACCCCTGTTGCTCCCTTACTATCAACCAAAACACATGTGACATGCAATTCTCTCTCTCCCTTTCTCACACAGAGAGAGAGAGAGAGAGAGAGAGAGAGAGAGAGAGAGAGAGAGAGAGAGAGAGAGAGAAGTATGCTCGTGTTTGGCAGTTTGGGGACGTTAGAATAAACTGATACGCTACTTGTAAGAACCATTACCAAATTCATTAAGCTGTGACTGCCAGCAGTGTCAACCACTGATCGATTCTCGGGGTCCACTGACAAATTTTGGTGAAAATTTATGTGAAAAATTCGGTCTGCGGATCCCGACCCATATATATATATATGGTCAGGATCGGGGGACAACAATTTTGGCCTACCCAGAGTAGGCACACTTACACATTATAATGAGAATTGTGACGGGAGTTGGTTTAGTCCTTAACAACAGTTCCCTTTCAGGTCTTTGAAGCTTGATCTTCCATCCTCTTCCTGATAGCTGGCCCTGGTTCCCCTTTCTTTCTTTTTTTTTTCTTTCTTTTCAATTTTTTTTATTATAATTAATCTATTGTTTATCAAAAAGAAAAGAATGCAGGTCATCAGATACAGATACTCTGAAAATGTATACTTGCAAATGCATGCACCGTGATCATAAACCTTTCCCATGCATGCACTTCCAACTTCTCCCCTCCACCCCTTTGTGCCCTTAAAATGACTTAGACTACACACAATTTCCTCCACAAACCAACATTGACACACCCCATTGAACAGTCCTTTTCCCCTTAGTAAGCATTAATCCATGGTTTGATGCTATAGATATTGCTCACCAGACAAACCAATGGCGCCATCTCAACCTTATACCAAATGAATGGCCCTATCCATCTCAACCTTATTAATTATATATAGGGTTGGGATAGAATGACTCATGTTATTCTTACTTATAGATTACTAATGGACGTGGGGCCCACATGAATGGCTGGGATACGATCTCCTCACCATGGAGATCATCCTCACCAAAAATCAGTAATTTTTACAACTTTCAACCCTATCAAATATGGACCCAAATTTAACTGTGAAAATGGATGGTCCAAAATTTTTCAATTTGCAATCCATTTTTCAGAAGGCTGCAAATATTGGAATGGGCTGATTTTTTGTATCCATGTTGAGAAGAATATCATTGTTAAAAATTAGCCATTAACTCATCTGCATGTGGGCCCCACGTCCATTAGTCATTCTATTAGTAAGAATAGCATGAGTCACACTCTATCCCAGCCTATATATATATATATGTGTGTGTGTGTGTGTACATTTCTTAATTATCAAGGAAATATCATACCACAAGTCCCCTTGATTTGCAAAATCCATTTCTCCTCCTCATGTTTCTTTAAGGGATGCAAGTGGGGTGATCCTAAAAAGGACTTGTCAAAGGTGACAGAGGATACATCAGAGAAGGGGGCACCACATGCATCACCTCTAGTGATAAATGTCCAACTCTTCTATCCATTTATTTAAATCCCATGGTGTGGCTGCTGATCCTGAGTGTAGAGACGTAGTGCAGAAACAAAATTAGAAGGAAAATCTCTATACACATGGGTCGCCTTAGAGTGAAAGAAAGAGAGACTAGCACCATTGTTAGGCTTAAGTATGTAGTGCAGAAGTTGCAAAGGGTTCTGCTACTCTGCCTATCTCAATGGGTATCCGACGACGACCAATCGGACGATGAGATTAGTGTCATGGGAGCAGTGAAGAAGGGGCACTTTTCGGTGTTTACGATGGACGACGGTGATAAGCCGAAGAAGTTTTTCGTTGCATTGAGTTATCTAAACCATCCTGCATTTGCCAAGCTACTCGAAGAAACGGAACGAGAGTTTGGATTCGATCAACAAGGTGTTCTTGTTGTTCCTTGTCAAGCAAGTGAGCTCCAGAGAATCCTCTCGTCGTTGGAGCGAATTGGTGGCGACTGAGACACCAATCACTCATATTGGAGAATTTAGCTAGAGATGTGGAAATTCACTTTTATCTGTTTATCTAGATGGGAATTCATTCCTTAGGCTCTGTACGGTGATCAACAACATGTTTTACAGAAAAAGGATCTGTACGTTGGGAAACTTTTACGACATTTATATGTGAAAATCATTTCTAGAAAACTTATTCAGGGCAACCATTTGTGTATTAAACGTGAATAATACGTCTTTTATTCGTTTAATTTTAAAATTCATGATTTTTCCGATTTTTAGTTTATACGGCCGTATTAAACGTTTCTTAAAAAAAACAGGAAACCTGTGGCTCTAAACTTAGTACATCGCATACTGACCGTTGATGCCATACGCCATGTACTAAGTTTTGGGAGTTATGATATCATGGTCAAAGGTTTACAACGTCATTGTCGACCAAGCCAAGGGCTTGGATCAGCAAGATAGCAGAGAGGTTTTTTGAATTGAAAATTTTACCAATTGCACCTCAGAAGGTCCCACTCAACTGAAACATCTCTATCGATGCTTCCATAAGCCAGCTAGGCGACTCATCCATGTGACTGTTGCTCCCTGTCCACATGCTCTCATTGGCTTGTAGCTAATGATATCGGCCTCAGATCATCTTATTATGAGCACGAACGTGCGGCTCTTTCGGATGCCACATCAATCCAAGGGATACCATAGGTGATAAGCAAATACAAGCGCCGATTTTTTTTCTTTTTTTCGAAGTTACTTAAGGTGGGTCTGGCAGTTAATCTTGTGGGGTCACTTGTTCATACCCCCTCCTCTCCTTATACAAATTAACCCAAAGAAAGATGAGCCCTTTGATCTTTAAAACCAACGCTTCCGATGACATGGTCTTTTCCCCCCTCGAACACCCTGTTATTACGTTCTCGCCAAACACTCTAAATCATTGCAAGCGGAATTAAGGCCCAAAGTCTTTTGCCAAGACCATGGAAATCCTTACACTCGCGAAACCCAAACGACTCCAAAACTCTTCTAAAAAACTAACCATTCCTCGTAAGCCCACCAACATCGCTGGATTCGCTATTCTCTAAACAAAGAGGACAATGATCGGCAACACTAATACATCTCCTCCAAAGAAATGGTTTGAACTCTTCCCCAAACCACGCACCAAACCAAGAAACGAACTTTTGAAGGTGCCTTGCTTCCCTAGATTTGACTTGTTGGAAAATCTTCTGCCCCACAATCTTTGAGCTCCTCATAGAAAGAATGAATTGAGAAAATCCATTGACTATCAAAAGTACACCTTCTTGTGTCCTCCGACTGACTAAACGAAGGATTACTTGGCCCCTACCTTGGCAATAAGATCAACCAATTGGGACAACTCCCAATCATAAAGGTGATGACCAAAACTGAAACCCCAAGCATGGTGGTCATTATCAAGAATCTGCATTTAACATACCGTTGCTATTTTCTTGTCAGAAAAAAGAACATATCCTGAGGGTAAATGGTCTTTTGTGGTAAATCAATAATTGTTTAACATGGTATCAGAGCCTTAAGGCATGTGAGATCACGGGTTCAAGTCTCTATCGGAGTGTATTCCCACTAAAGGGGCGTATCAACGGAGGGTGTATTCTGGTGCACATGTTGTAGTGGCCCAGAGACCCATTGGTATACATAATTATTTTGCATTTCCCTAACAGATTGATCTTTTGGGATAAACGGTTATTTAACGAAATTTTCGTTAAATTTCGTTTTTTTTTTTTTTAACTTTCAAATTTCAAAATTTGAATATAAGCGCCATTTTTTCCGTTAAAACCCATTAAAATCCGTTTAATTCTATTTTTTTTTCATTTTTGCCCCTGGCCGTTTCAATCCGAACGGTAACGCCCCCAATCCATTTAACCGTTAAAACTCCTTTAAACCTTGGTATGGACCATGGAGCCTATGAATGGCTTGGCTGCAATAGGGTAGGCCGTCCTTTTGGGAATTTCTTGGCCAGATTGTTTTGAGATGGGTACGGGCTGCAGCACTAGGCCTTTTGACTAGGGGCTCTTCTTTGATACCGACTTCGGTATCAAAATTTTGATGCTGAAATCCCTCAATTTGCCACGTACGTAGTAGACTCTTTCGGCCCGACCGACTCCATGAATATTTGGCCCACATCTTGGTGGACCCACACACCAAAAATCAGTGTGATTGGTGATTTCTAGCCGTAGGATTTGACCACTTTTCATCATGGGCTTTATGAACATGCCTATGAAGTCGTTCCAAGCCCATGATGAAAAAGTGCTCAAATTCAGTGGCTAGAAATCGCTAATCACTCTGATTTTTGGTGTGTGGGTCCACCGAGATGTGGGCCAAATATTCATGGAGTCAGTGGGCCCGAAAGAGTCTACTAAGTGGCAAATTGAGGGACTTCGGCATCAAAATTTTGATACCGTTGGTATCATAGATTTTTCCTTTGACCAGGCACCACCATGGGAGGTCGTGGTGCGATAACCGCATCCATTAGTGCATCCTAGCCAACACTTGACTGGTCTTGCTGTCCAGTCTAATCGTGTCGCCTCTCAAACTTGTGACACGAGCCAAACCCGACATATTCTCATGGTTAAACGTCACTACTCATTGCGAGTGGGACCCATTAACCGTTAATTTGCATAATTGTCTTGTTGTCATGAATCATGATAGTATTGCGAAAGCACACGATCATAACTATTGGGTTTTGCTTGTTAGAGAGGAAGAATGGAAGGAACATCTATTATACTGCGCCTGTTTGGTAACGCACCGCGGCGGGTAAATAAAATATTTAGCCGCGCAAATATTCACCCGGCTGTGTTTGGCAGCCACCCGCCCCTGGCGAATATTTAGCCGGGCCCACATATTTGCCCTCCGCGGCGGGAAAACATTTGATCACCCCCCCCCCCCCCCCCCCTGTGAAAATATTTTCACGCCGCTTATGTCTTGGTGAGAAAATTTTATTTTCTCGCCGGAAAATCACTATTTTCAATAAAAATTAATTTTTTAATATATAAAAAAGAAAAAAATGAATTTTTTTTTATTCTTTGACATAATATGTGGTTCCCGCACTGACCCAACCTATTTTTGACTTACTTTGATATGTGGAACCCACTCAAATTGAAAGAAAATGAAGTAAGCTGAAGTGAGCTAGCTCGGACACGTACCAAACATTGTTAAATATTGCTATGAGCAAATATTTAGCCAAGATAATATTCGCCTGGCTAAATATTCGCCGTCGGAACTCTTTTTCTCACGTACCAAACAGGCCCAAAAAAAAAGTTGTTGCTGCAGTTCGAATAGTTAGCAAATCTTCCTTTAAAATCTTACTTTTGGAAGAAAAAAAAAAAAAAAAAACGTTTCAAATCACGGGGTTCTCAAAACATTGAAAAAAAAAAAACACGAAATATTCAATAATCCAAAATAATCTCGTAATTTTAAAATTTTCAAAAAATCTCGTGAATAAAACTCATTCTTGTTTTCAAAATTAAATAAGATTTTCTATTTACAATATGTCACTAATTGTTTAAAAAAATATTTTTAGAAAATATTAACAGATTCCTACATATTTGGAAATGTTGAAAATGCGTTTTGGAAATTGTTAGTGTTGCTTATATTACTTAGATTTAAGAAAAATATCATATAGTGTCAGTTCTATTATACTTATATTACTATCCAATCTACATGCATTCTGGGAATATGCACATATATGTATAAGTTTTTTGAGTGCGTAGTTTTGGACTAAAAATGTATTAAACCTGAAGTCCCATCTTATCGATCTTTTGACGTTCTCGTAATTTTGACCGTTTTTTTAAACCCAAATCGTTTTATATTTGAATTTTTCAATGGACGATCATGCGCCCAATGATTGCGTGCCACATATGCCCATGATTTAGACTTTGGATTTAAAAAGACCTTTTAAAAGTAACCATGGGTATATATGGGGTGCGATCATTGGCGAATGATTGCTGCTTAAAAAATCCCACCGCCATCCGATCCCTATCTTTTATGCCGATCTCAGCAAGTAGTACCGAAAACTGATGAACCAAACTAGATGATCGAACCGGCCCTCGGCGAAGAGAAGTAGTGGGTGAGCGTTTGAGTCCCCAGCATTAGATCCTCCTTAAAAAAAATCTCCTCTAATTGTGCCATATTATCAATCAATAGAAACCTACCCCAGCCAATATATCTGGCCCGCTTGGTTCAATGCAAATTGGATACAACGCACAAACTTGCCACAATATTCAGATTACAAGTGATTGGTTGGGGACGTGCAAATGAGCTGGCGT
The DNA here is from genome assembly GCA_035048495.1 of Euptelea pleiosperma. Classification (NCBI taxonomy): domain Eukaryota; kingdom Viridiplantae; phylum Streptophyta; class Magnoliopsida; order Ranunculales; family Eupteleaceae; genus Euptelea; species Euptelea pleiosperma. The sequence goes on along the minus strand of CM068540.1, from coordinate 35,304,775 downwards.
GCAAGTGGTTACCAAGCCCTCACAAGCTCTTTAAGAAAATGGATGCAAACATGTGCAGCCCAAAAACTATGGTAAATGACTGCAATGTAACTCACAGCATTTGCATTGGAGTGAAAAATGCCCCCCAATGCGGCCAACCAAGCAGGGCCCTAGTGACAACTAGATGCAACCCTACACGCTTTTCCCACGGTACTTCTCCTCAACTTCTTCCATCTTATCTATATATGTGGAGTTCGAATGTGGTTTATCTTCAAGGAGTACGACAATGATAGGGGAACAGTTTCACGTGCAACACATCAAGGGATCGACCCCCCTTGCGATTCAACTTTCCGTGAGGGCGAAAGTAATACCCATTATAAGATAGGAATTACTTGACTTCGAAGTAGCTTGGGCCCAAGTTTGAGGCCCAAATTAAATAAAATTATATTATTTATATACTTTTTATTTTCTCTTAATCTCTCGAAAATGTTTTTACTGTACAATCTATCTCATTCCCCCTATCGTTTGTTTTTTCAACTAAGATACCTATTCACCTTCTCAACTAAATCTCGCACTTTTCATAGTAGGAAAAAATAAAACCTAATCTATAAGTAGATATCTCTCTCAAATCTCCACCATCATTAACCGCGCGAACAAGTTCTTTTTTTAAAAGTAAATTAATATCTTCTCTTTCATTTTAGTTTGTCTTTGTCTATAATTTTTCTCTCTGCTCGTTTTGGTTTGTCTTTTTCTTTATTTATCTTTTTTCCCATATATGAAACTTACGTATTCCAAAGGAGACAGATTGGTACCCAATTGGCGGGGTCTCAAAACTTTGATTAGTTGACATTATTCTCTTAGAAATCCTGATATTTTATCAAGAGAAATGATTGGTGTTACAACTGAAAACGACGTCATGTGTTATAGTACACTCGAGCTTTGGGGAGGTGATATAGATATTAGAGTGTTTGAGTTAACTGAGTTCCAATTCCAATCGTGTGCAATGCTGATCTGGCATTCATTTTTTGCCAAGCAAAACGTAATACCTTTTAGATTCTGAGAATCCACTAGAGAAGACAAGCCCCGGGAGCCTGTCAAAAAAGGCAACTGTCGGGGAGCCTGACCCTAGATTTAATTAGTATCTCTGCAAGAAAGGTACAGGCGTTCTGAGCATGTTTCAATCTCTCCTTTCTCCAACTGGCAACTAGTATAGTTGGCTAAGTCACTGTTAAATGTAGATGCCTGTAGGATCTCCAAACATAAACGTTAAAAGGAGATCCTAGAGGCATCTACATTTAACCGTGACTTAGCCAACTATACAAGTTGCCAGTTGGGGAAAGGGAGAGGTTGAGACAAGCCTGTAACGCGTGTACCTTTTTTTGTAGAGATACTAATAGGATCGGGTTCCTGGGACTTTCCTTTTTTGATAAGCTCCCAGGACTTGTCTTCTCGGGTGGATTTGCAGAATCCAAAGGTGGTTTTGCTAGGCGCAAAAAGTGAATGCCAGGTCAGTGTTATCACCACCGTTAGATTCTCGGAATCCAAGCTCGAGAAGGCACGTCTCGGGAGCTTGTCAAAAAAGGCAAGTCCCAAGAACCCGACCGTAGATTTAATTAGTATATCTTCAACAACTCATCTTGGTTGAAATGAGTTGTAAAATTGATATTTTAAGTGTGTATTTGTCTCTGAAACGAGTTAAATCTAGCTGATTGCCAACCTAATCATTTTAGTAACACCCCCTAAAATTTGAAAGTAATTTGTTATACCCCTTTATACTTTCAAACATTAGGATTACCCCCATCTACCTAGTTTAATATTGGTTGACTTGAGTTAAAAAGGACTTGGATCACATATCGTTAGCATTGTAATTCCAATATTACCGTCCTTTCATAGTGCAATATTAACAGGCGCATGATGCATGTCACATTTTAATGTTAATCAAATGATGGTTAAACCATGGTTTAATTAAAAGCGGACGTCATAGCGGATTCGGACCTCCCTGTTACATTATGAACGGTTAAAAGGCTGAAAAAATAACGGTTATTTTATGAAAATTTTTGTGAAAAAATGGCTGTTATTTCCGTTATTTTCCATTTTTGCCCTTGAGCATTACAATTCGTTATAACGGCCACTATAACAGAAAAAAACACAACACCCCCAGTCTATTATACCGTTATAAGGGCTCCTTTTAAACCATGGGTTAAACTAGGCGTCAAGGGGGGTAATCCTAAAGCTTGAAAGTATAAGGGGGTATTACAAATTACTTTCAAATTTCAGGGGGGTATTACTAAAATACCCTTAATAATATTTAAGGAACGAACGGAGGCGAGTAGACAAAAAGGACGTACGTAATGAAAGTTGACGTAAAAGCGAGGAGGCTTCGCTCACATGTATTGGTCTCTAAATTACACCTACGACGTCAATTCCACCATGTAGTTTTTATAGTTAGATTCGTGGAATTCTCAACACCAACTGTTTAAATTTTACTGACAGTCGTCGTTGTTCTTCACTTCCCCCACCTAGTCTCTTAAGTCACCCCCTCCAACACTACTATATAAACCAAGCCAGCCTGCTTACTTAGAACATACCACCATAGTCATGGCTCAGTACTGTAATAAAAGCAATGGGAGCAGGAAGAAGAATGGTATTGTGAAGCTTAAGATTGTACTGGAGAAGCTACAAAGGATTCTCTCCTTGGTTAGGAAATCGGCTTCCCATCGAGAATTCGAAGAATTTGGCGACTTAACTTCAGTGCCGGAAGACGTCAAGGAAGGACACTTTGCAGTGATCGTTGTCGATGATGGTGAGCCCAAGAGGTACATTGTTGAATTGAGTTATCTAGCTCACCCAGAGTTCCTAAGGTTGTTAGAGCAAGCTGCGGAGGAGTTCGGTTTCGATCATGGCGGTGCTCTCACCATCCCTTGTCGATCGACTGAACTCGACAAAATATTGGTCGATCAGTGTAAGGAGAAGATAGATGTTAATGCTAATTTTGTTTAAGAGAGGGATAGAATCATGTTAATTACTCCAACCCTCTCCATAAATGTCTGCTTAATTTTGCAAGTTCTTGTCTCTAATACCATTTTAGTCATAGCTTTTTGACATAAATTTTCACCAAATATCTTGTCTGTGGATCCCGAGAATCCAACGGTGGTCGGAATCCACGCCCGAGAACTTCAGTGAGAATTTATGTCCAAAAATTTAGGTCCTACTCATGATTTGATGAGTGTTGAGAGACCTAAAATAGCATCCCAAATATATAGTTTTCATAAAAGGACCAGGCTCGAGGGACTCGCGCGCGTACTCGTCCTTTCACTCGTGCTCTCAGCTGTGGATTTCGACAGATCCGTGGTTACCATCATCGCATATCATAAAGATACACGGCAATGCCGAAACACACCCGGCCGACAAGGTCAGATGGACATGCATTAACAAAAAAACGGGGAACATTTAGTAACATCGATGCATCCATCACGTTTATATGTTCCATGTGGTTTAGGTGCTCTTATTTGTAATTATGCCGGGAATTTCATCCGTCGCATTTTTGGTGCTCTTCTTTGTAATCAAGGGAGTGCATATTCCCACACCCCATTTCCTGTCGGGAATCGGGATGGACTCCTGGTCGGGGTACGTACACCCCATTTCTTACCTATTTTGGTATGATAATCTCCGAAGATGAAATCGTCGGATTTTGTTCAAACATCCAAGCTTCTGAAGAGGGTGAAATCGACAAGTTCATCGACTATTTCATTGCAGTAGGGGTGTGCACTGACCAGGAGTCCGCCCTGAGAGAAAATGGGGTGTGTGAATATGCACACCCACCCTAAATCAATTATTTGGAATCTAACCTTGAGACAAGTCAATAAGAGGAGTCTCTAGGATTTGTTGACTTTTCAATTTGACAAAATGTAGAACATGGGGTCATCTCTAGTGAAGTTCTTGACCTATAGCTAGGAATGTTCATGGGCCCTGTTTGGACCAGGCGGAGCGATGTCAAAGCCTAGTCTGTGAGATATGTTTCTAGGCCCAAGCCCAGTCTGACTTGTTATGGGCCAATGCATGTTCTGCCCAAGCCTGGCTCAATAAGAGGTATACTGGGCCAGAATATTAGATTCGGGCTTGGCCTACCCATAGGTAAATAAATAAGTTACATTCAATCAGGCTGATTGTTGGTGTGTAGGTCCATCAAGTGGTGGGTCAATCATTCATGGGTCAGTGGGTCATGTTGATTTCCTTGAGATCTTCAAGTTGTGAAAATTTCCATGAGATCTAACGATGACCCAAAAAAAATGTCTGCAAAAAATGGGTGGTAAGAACCATCCGATTGCATTGATTATTTTTACTACAACATCTTCCAGTGGGACCCAACAAGTAGTGGACTTTTATGGGCCCATTGACCATATGGATGTTTAGTCCACCCCTTGGTTGGTATACACACCAAAAATTACCTTGATTGGTTATATATTTCTAGTTAGATTTTAGCACTTTTTAAAGAGTGATTCTAGCCGTCGGATTTAAGTATATTTTTGGGTTACTACATCCAATGACTATAAATCATTAATCAAGATTTTTTTGGTGTGTATATCCAATAAGGGATGGATAAACATCCATGCGAATCAGTGCATCCAGAAAAATGAGTTAGGTAGGGGCACTGATACACTGGAGCGGGAGCAGAGAATTTGCCATTTGGAAGTTGGTAGACGGTAGACAATAAATCATCCCTATCTAGAATTCGAGATTTTCTCTCTCCTTTAGCAGTACGAGCTCAGAGGAAAAGAGAAATAATGGCGTTTCTTCTTCTTCCTTCGTCCCTCCCATTGCAAACAAGAGCGCTCTCTAAGATTGCAAAACCTACCAGAAATTCATCTTCCCTCTCTTCGCCAATTTCTTCAATCGTAAATCCACCTGATTTTAGGAAATGGGTCGCTGATTTTCGGCCGAAATCTTTGAATTTCGCGCTCTCCAGCGCTCTCGCTCTCGGATTATCTCTCACTGGTAAGTCTCCTTACTGCGTAGATCCTCAAAACCTTAGAAACTCTCGTTTAAATCCAAAATTTCTCCCAAGGAAACTGATTTTTTTATTGTAATTCGGTGTCTTTTAAATCTGTAATCTTAAGTACCTTGTTTCTAATGAGCTCAAATTGATAATGGAGTCGGATTTTCTGGACTGTCGCTCCAACCTCTTGAATGCACTTGCGGGGTTTTCTTGTCACGCGGAGGGCTAACGTTGCCAATCCGGACGGTAGTTCTCTTTTGGGTCTGCTACCTCAGCGACCAAATGGAAGAAAACCCGGCCTGTACATTGAAGAGGTTTGGAGCGAGAACAAGAAATCCTTTTTCCATTGATCAATTTGATCTTATACATTCATCCTTTTGTATGCAATTCTTTCTATTTGATTTTGCCTCTCTGCCTTTTCTTTATACACTAATCTGGATTTAGTTGATTGCGGCACGTCATTGGACTAATGACGTGAATACCAGACGAAAATTGTTCTTCTTTGATTCTAGACTAGGTTGCAATGTTGCATGGATTCTCTATACGGGCGAAGTACCCATGTACCCATGTCAGCTGCATTGTTTTTTTTAGACTACTCCCACCAGACGATCAATTTTGGTCTTGACATGTCAATATCACTTCAATTTCGCAATAATTCGCCGTTTTTAGAATACCCATATATTGATCATTTTATAATTATGGCGAAGTCCCTAAGATATTTTCCCGACAAAGAGATCGAAAGCTTCTATCCGTGTGTTTGTCTCTGGTGTTCTAGACATTGGTTTTGGCCATGGTTACTAGGAATCTATGATCCTTGTAGGTTCAGACTGTATCGAGAACTTGAATGTTCAGTGCTCACAAACGACAGCTATCGTATTTTTCATTTAGTCTCCTCAAATTTTATTCCATGGTTTTAACTTTGAAACTTAAATTTCTTATAAATTATGCAATATGTTGGAGGCTACTTTTGTCTTGGTTCAGACAGGGGAATTAAAAAGTGAGCAAATGAACAATGTAGGAGTTGGATTTGCTGAGGCAAAAGTTGGGGTTAACAAGCCAGAATTGCTTCCTAAAGCCTTTAGTCCAGTTATAGATGTAGCTGGGTTCCTTTCTGATGGCCAGGTGTGATTGATTCTCTCGTTGTTCTGATTTGACTTTATAATGTCTAGGATTATATATTTATTTCTTGTTTAAAGAATTAGAGATCTGTTCTCTAAAACCTTGAGTTGTGCGAATCGAGGATGACAGACAAGGATCAGTAATCAGAGCAGATTCTGCTCCAATTGGAAGATAATTGCCTTATTCAGCATGAATGAGTTGCTACTAGAGAGTCTTAAAATGTTAGTGATATGATGTTTTTAGGCATATCTGTGTTTTATAGTCTTATTAGAGGCAATATAGTCTCTCCATTGTCGTTTATTTCTTCACAGGCATTTTAGTCATTTACGTCTTGCTTGTTTGTTATGCATCCATTCCCATTTATTGAAGTTTATTTTGATAAACTTCTACATGGTATCAGAGCAGGTTCTATTTGAAGTATATCTAGATCCTTCAAAATCATAAAAGGCTATAGAACTGAAGAATTTGTGTAGTGAATTTTCATAAATCTCCTTTTGAGTATGAGCCTAGCACTGTTTGTAGATACTATTTAATCCGTCAATATGGTTTATGAAAATTTATAATGAAACAAGGGATTGGAGGGTCCACGTATGTAGATCAACGTGTGAGGAAAGTGAGGAAACTGAAGTACTTTCTTACAAAGATGCAAGAACTGAGATTTATAGCATGGCCTTGCTAAAGGGGAGTTTTAAACTACACTCTACGTTTAGTGGAGGCCATCATAAATGGTATTCTCTTCATCAACAAAGGGTTACATATATATCCAAAGAAGAATCTGTAGGATAGTATCTGGGTTTCATATTGATTTGGTGATCTTAAACATGCACTTAAGCATTCTTAGAACAGTGGGAACAGATGAAAGCATGCTGATGCTGGTTTGGCCAATCTGCAGGAAAAACGTCTAGCCCAGGAGATTGCTGATCTTGAAAAGGATACAGGATTCAAGCTTAGAGTTCTTGCTCAAAATTATCCTGATACGCCAGGTAAGAATTAAAGCTTGGAGCCTCAATGACCTTTCTATTTGTGGCATACATACATGCTTAGCTTTTATTTTTTTTATTTTTGAAGGTATCATCAGATTCCTCTCTCTAATGCAGGGTTAGCAATTAAAGAATTTTGGCAAGTGGATGATAGAACTATTGTCTTTGTCGCTGACCCCACCTTTGGTAAATGTTCAAATGTGTTTTCCTCTCTTGAACTAAGTTTTCTTCCATAGATGACTCTCATAAACTGCTCTCTTTTGTAAGGCAATATCTTGAATTTCAATGTGGGGGCTACAATTGACTTGGACATACCTCGTAGTTTCTGGAGTCGTTTGGCAGGGAAGTACGGGAACATGTTTTATTGGAAAGAAAAGGTGAAACTCCCGTTCTTAGAGAAATTACTTACCATGCATTCTTCTATAAGGCCATCCGGGTTCTTTATTTAAGTTTCTTTTTAAGTAAAAAAGTTGTTATCCAATGGTTGAAACAGGGTGAAGATGCATCCATTGAAGCTGCGGTGACGGCAATATCGAACTGCTTGAAGGAACCTGTGGGCCCAAATAATTGCTCCGAGGTGAAGTGATGCTACCATAGTTCAAAAACCATTTCCTCTCCAACACGTGGGAATTCCTGCTTCAAGATAATTATTGTGACACATCTGTACTTCTAGTTATTCATTTTTAAGCATTTTGTATAATTGTAAGGTTGTAACGAGCGTTATGATGGAATATACTGGATTATAGAAATGTAATGTGATATTTTCTTATAAAAGCTCTTTATTTGGGAAGAGTACAGCAGAGTATCCATTGTAAGTGTAAATTTGTGAATTTCGTTGAAAATAAGAAACAGGAAAATCTGGTTAGAGTCATGGAAACACTTATTTCTTCCATATTTTGGACCTTAGCTCCATGGAACAATATGCTGTTGCTGAATTGAAATCTTGGATCAAAACACTATGTATGGATGGTTAAACAGAACGATCCGTGGGGTTCAATGAAGAAAAAGCCAATAATAGTATTTTTTGATTGATAGGAAATAGATTTGGTAAGAAATTGGACTGTTAGGCTAAATGGATCAGGTGGTTTTGGGTTCTGGTCTATTGAGTTGGATACTCTAGATCGATAGGCTTGCATACTACCATCCCCTTAGATCAAACTTGAGTCGATACAATGTGGCATCACACGGATGAGCCATATCCTTGTAATCATGGAGGTCAGATGTTCATTGGGTCAACATCTAGGAAGTGGACCTCAGAATGTCCAAATTATTGAATCATCTTGTTTTTCCTTCCCAATTATTGATTTCGATTGAACGAAAAATATCATTAAGAAAAAAAAAACAGTTTTCTACATATCTCAGCTCCAAGAACATACAACCTAGAGAGGCTAAACTACAAAAAGATTCAGTTTCTTAGTAACTCTCAATCATGATGGTCTTACAAGTAGCGGAATGACCACGACTCCCATCCTTCCTCCTGCCACCTAGAATCCTCTGAAGCTCATCGGGTTGACAACAGGACTGCAAGAGCTCCTCCTTGTTTGAATCCAAATTCCTCTTCAGCCAGTTCTAACAACCTCAAGAATGCAGGGTTAGTAAGGTAACCCAACTCAATCACGAACCTCTTCGGTTCGCCTCCCTCGACTGCAAAGACTGCAAAGTGTCCTTCCTTCACATCCTCAGGCACTGTTGTCGCTGCTCCCGCTTCTTTGTCGAACTCATTGTCCTCAAGAGCCAACCTTCTTGACGGTGAGACTGAGAGACCCTTCTGCAGCTTATCCACGATAAGCCTGAGCATCACTATGGCTCTCTTCCTCTCCCTCCCATTCTTACTAGTCTTGGCCATTCTTCCTCTCCTCAATAGCTCAGAATTCAAGCTCCTTTGGAGAGTCTATGATGAGATTTATATTTGAGTGAGAGGGATAGGAGATGTAGTTGAAGTTTGTAAAAGGAGTGTGGGGCCTTTGCATGTGGGTGCATCATCCCCATCAATTAATGTGATGACTTTTGATGAATTTCTATTTTTGGATGGTGGGGTCCCTTACAGTACGGTATACGGTTCACCGGCAAAAGTTTCAATCCATGAAGTCAAGATTGGTAGTTATGTCGGTACTTATTTTTCACACTACCAAGATATTTTGGCTTGGGAAATTCTGTTTGCACCCCAGAAATTCTAAAACCACCCCCGACCAAAGAAAAAACTAAGAGCACCCCTCTCTCTCTCTCTAGCCACACGGCACTGCACTACCATAGGGCCTAATGTGAGAGAGAGAGAGTTGGGGTGCTTTCAGTTTTTTTTTTGAATTTCTGGGGTGCAAATAGAGTTTCTCTTTTTTGGCTTCCACTTGACAGCAAGTGTGCCATAAAAACGAAATCTTGTTAAACCCAAAACCCCAGACTTAGTTGGATTTTGATCTGCTGAAAGAAAAAATGAAGGTTAGATTTTGATCTAAAGGTTATTGAAGTAGAGATTGCTATCTTATGCCCATCACCCCCAGTGTTTTTTTGGATAGGTAAGCCTGTTTTTAAGGAGTTCAGTAACTCGGTGAAGGCGGGTTTTGAACCCAGGTCTATGGTATCATCACCCACAAACTTTACCAACTGAGCAAGCTGGCACCTTCAAACATGAACTGATTGGTAAAAGGTTGTGAGCCGTGGATAGCCACCATAATTGATCACTTCTAAATTCAGACCGCTCATCAAGCCGGTAGACTGGACAGTTTGCGGGTTCACAGGTTCAACCGATTGGTCAAACAGGCAAAAAAAAATTTCCGGTTCTTAGAAAAATATAACTCAAACTAAAAAATCTTGGTTGACCTGTTAAACTGGCAAGTCCACTGGGTCGGATGTTGCTTCGGAGAAATTTAAGCCCTATAGTTATCTGACTAGTGTTATTGGCCTGTGATAAAGCACGGGGTAAGAAATTAAAATGAATTTCTTTATAAACAAAGAAATTCATAAAAAAAATAAAAGACAAAAACTTTAATTATGACTAAATAAAAATTAAAAGGAAAATATTATTGGACCCCTTGCATATAAAAAATACCTACAAATTTAATACTATGCTCTAAATATATTTAGTAAAAATATCTATAATAATTATGTTACCACGTCCTTTAAAACGGTAATATAATTACGTAAAACTAAAATGTATTATTGGCGACTTCATAATTAAGATCTTTAAAATAAATAAAAAACTACAATAATATACAATAAGCAAGACATCCTTATCAGTTTACAATTTTATATTATAATTCTTAACTAATACGGTCATATACATCAAATTGATCTTAAAAAAAAAAGACAATTTTTTTTATCTACATTCATATGTCTATTCATTCTTAAGAGTGTTCCTCGTAGCCGAGAACAAAAATTGTCGCAATTTCTTTTTCTTTGACTTGATGTGCAACTTCTCAAAGCTCCGAGTCTTCAAAAAATATATTCACCCGCATTTCTGAAATTCTAATAAGTGATCATGCTACAAAGGATCAGCAGATCACATTATTCATTCTTCATTTGTTGCCTACAAAGCTCTATCAGTCCAAGCGGGTGTTATAGAACTCAGCAGTTGCTGTTAAGAATAACAGATTTGCGTCGATTCATCAGGCTATTTTCAACTGTTATATACATATAGAATATAGCTAAAAAAATAAAAAATAGAAATAGAAATTCAAAGAAGAAGTGGATGAGACATGCTTGCAATTTTTGTGGGGAGTTGTGTAAAAGATCATTGATGTTTTCTCCGTCCATGTACAATTTTTGTCTAATTAAACAGAAAAAAAAAATAATGAAAAAATAATCTAAAAAAGAGAAAAATTATACAATGAGGCAAAAAAAAAACATAGTCAATAAGTTAATTAGCCCGCATCAATGTAGAGAAATTTTTTGCTCCCGTGTCTTTTGCTATGAGACTTTTTAGCCATTGGACAATAGAGGGAGAGATTTTATAAGGAAAACATAGACATTTTAGGAAGTTTGAGGTAAAAAAGCATAGATCGACGTTTTAGGAAAGCGTAGAGACGTTTTAAGGAGAATTTTAGGAAGTTTTAAGAAAACAAAGAGACATTTTAAAAATGAAAGACGTTTTAAGAAATCAATTAGACATTTTAGGAAAGCGTATAGACGTTTTAATGAGAGTTTTATGAAGTTTTAAGAAAATAAAGTGACATTTTAAGAATGAAAGACGTTTTAAGAAACCAAATAGACGTTTTAAGAGAGGAGATAGACGTTTTGGATAGTATGTAACGGTTTTGGAATAAGATACACTTAATATAACCAATTCAATTTTGATATAGTCATTAATTGTATTAATGCAGGAAGGAAGAATAGATAATAGAAAATTCGGTGTCGATGACATGGCACTCTGCATGAGGAGAGTGCCACGTCACCTTGATGTGGAGGAGAGAGAGGGACGCTGCCCACTTCTCTGCTATAGTATAGATATATAGATGGGCTAAAAAAAAGGGAGAAATTTTAATGACGCCGACGGCCATATAAGCCATGGCTGCCCATAAATGAGTCACGTGGCACATTTTTAGAGGACGCTGATCATATGGATGTTTGGCCAATCCCTAGGTGGACCTACAAACCAAAAATCAGCCTCATTAGTGATTTCAAACCTTTTGATCTTGTACTCCAAATAATGGTCAAATTCTCACGGTTAAAATCAACCCATGAAAATGATCCCAATCCAATACTTAGAAATCACTGATCATGTTGATTTTTGGTTTGTAGGTCCACCTAGGGATTGACCAAACATCTATATGGTCAGTGTCCTCTAAAAATGTGCCATGTATCTCATAATGTGACCGACGGTCATCCAAGTTTTACTCTGAAAAAAGGATACACAAATTGGAAGTGTGGGTCCCTCTCAATTGGATTGTGTTGGAAAATGGTTGGCTTGCCTTGTCTTGTCATTGGGATGAGGAGTCCCCATTTGTGCAAATTTACAAAGGGTCGGGCTCAGTGGACCCCCTTTTTTCATGTTCTTGTTTCGTGTGCATGGCCGTTAGATTTGAACGTGGTTGTCAATACCGAGCTGGCATCACTTTTTTCACTTTTTGGGGCACTGACAACAACCGCTGAATTCGTAAAATCCATGGCCGAGTGTGAACACTGCCAAGGGTAAAAGAAAGGGGGTCCTCAGAGCATGAGCCATTGACAAAATGCTTACATGTTCATGAACAAAGTGGCAATCTATTTCAACATGCTTGACACAAAGGAATAAAGAATAGGATTGATGACAAGATGTGTAACACTAACATTATCACAGCAAAGTGTGGGATGTCCTAATTCCCAATAGATTATTAATGGATGTGGGGCCCACATGCATATGAGTTAAGAGCTGATTTTTGGTGAGGATGAGGATGATCTCCTCACCATAGAGGTCATCCCCACCAAAAGTCGGTAATTTTTAGAACTTCTAACCTTATGAAATATAGACCTAAATCTAACGGTGAAAATGTATGGTCCAAAAAATTTCAATTTGAATCCATTTTCACAAGATTGCAAATGTTGGAATGAGTTGATTTTTTTGTGTGGTTGATATGGTCAGGCTCCTATGATCGACCTTTTATGACAAACTCATGGAACAGGCCTTGTCAGGAGTGAATTCTAAGAATCCAATGGTTGTGACAAAGCAAATCACCGTTGGATTCTCGGTAGCATGAATGACAATAACAAGATCAGTAGCATGAATGAGTCGAATGACATACAACAACCCAAGCTTTTTATGACGCCTAGTGGGGGGTTTGAACCTCAAAAAAAAAAATATGCCGCCTAGTGGGCTGAAAGTTGTCCTAGTCGTGCGGAGTCCGGAGTAGCAGTGCACAAAGTTGATTATCTTACTTGGGGTGGTAAGCGGCCCCCCAGCCTTAGAATTTGTGGTAGACAACGTGATTCATGAGGAAGCAGCCCATTGTTGACCTTGTCGAATCCACGCACAAATGATGCCAAATGCACGCCACCGTGTAACCAATACCAATTTTTTTCTCTGATTATACAAAAAATATCATTTTTTTTCGAGGAATGCTAGCAAGCAACCCAGTAATGGAGTTGGCGAATTTGCACATATGCAACCCTCCAATAAACAAGAAACGAATATATATTTTCTATGTAGTCGTGGTTTTCCAATCAGTGTTTTTTTTTTTTTTCTATTGAGGCGTTGCTCACTAGCATTTTTTTGGCCCTTTAGGGAGATTTTTTTTTTGAAGCGGTACCCATGGTTTAGACTTTGGTTTTAAAAAGTAACCATTGGTATATGTGGCGTGCGATCATTGACGCTTGATCGCTGCTTCAAAAATCCCACAGCTTCAAAAAAAATTCTCCTCTATTCCAACCACGCACAATGGGAAAGTGAAGGAGGGATTCTTGTCTATTTGACTTAGAAAAGTAGTTAAACGGTCGACTCCAGTCCAGCTCGAAAAAATATTTGATGACAGACGTCGGTCATCAAAATTCATGACGACTACATTTTGAGCCATGTGGCACACTCTTATAAACCACTGACTGTATGGTTGGTTGGCCATCCCTGGGTGGATGGACCTTCAGACAAAAATAAGCTTCAATAGTGATTTCTAACCGTTGGAGTAGAGTCTTTTTCATGGGTTGATTTTTAGCCGTTCGATTCGATCATTATCTGGGGTACTCAGATTTAAAGGTTAATCAACAATAAGGATGATTTTGGTCTGTAGGTCCACTTGGGGATGGGCCAAACATCCATCCATACGGTCAGCGATCTCTAACAAAGCGCCACGACTCTCATAATGTGAGTCCGTCATCGCTAGGTCCATATAGATCGAATCTCGAGGACTACAACGCTCTAGAGCTAGGGATGACGGCCACTTGCAATTCTTCAATATAAATATATCATACTTGGCGGTCGTTGCGTAACGTACACGTTACGGTATCCTATTGGCTTCAGCCTCCACGTCAGCACAACGACTCAGTTAGTCGACCGTCATTTTGGCCGGCAAAATACCACTCGCCCACGGACCCTTTCACGCGCTAGTTGACCAATCTCGTCGACATAATTTCTTGCCCAGGCGTTCCGGTCCCACAAATATAACTCTCGTCTGCCCGTTAAGATTTACTTTTTAACTTACCAACCGGATTTTAAGGTGAAGATTATGGCTGACAAATCTGGAGTAAACCTTCGCTCACACCTGTGTGTGAGCTAAGCCGATCACACACCACAATATGAGCCACGTGGAACCCTCTTAGAGGACGATGACTGTATGGATGTTTGGCCAGTCCCTCGTTGGACCTGAAAAGTAAAAAAATCAGCCTGATTAGCTATCTCATAGCTTTGGATCTAGTACCCCAAATAATGGTGAATAATGCTCTAAATTCTACCGTTAAAAGCAACCGATGCAAATGACTCAATTCCAATGCTTAGAATTCACTAATCAAGCTAATTTTTGGTTTACAAGTCCACCGAGGGACTAGACAAACATCCATTTGGTCATCGTCCTCTAAGAGTGTGCCACGTGGCTTATATTGTTGTGTGTGATCGGCTTTGCTCACAAACAAGTGTGAGCGAAGGTTTTCTCACAAATCTGGACCGTCCAATGAAAATTCACTGTACGATAGAAGCACTGATAGTAACACAAATTCCTCCGCCTTCTTTTGTCCGCAATATCGATATACCCTTATTACTGAGTAAACCTTCGCTGACACTGCAGTCACCAACGCCGCTGACTGCGGCTAATATGAGCCACGTGGTTCATTCTTAAGACGACACTAACCGTGTGAATGTTTGGCCAATCACTAGGTGGACCTACAAACCAAAAATAAACCTTATCAGTGATTTCTAAGCGTTGGATTGAAGTTATTTTCCTGGGTTGATTTTAGCATAGGAAAATGAGCATTACTTGGGTACAAAGATCCAAAGGTTTGAAATCACTAATCAAACTGATTATTGGTTTGTAGGTCCACCTAGAGGTTGGCGAAACATCCATACGGTCGGTGTCCTCTTAAGAATGTGCCACGTGGCTACAATTATTATACACATTTAAGGGTGATTTGGTCAAATGACGAGTGCAATTTTGTCAAACAGGAGTAAAAGGCAATGAGCAGGTCGTCACCTCGGACTTAGTCGGACGGAAGGGATCCATCTCTGATCTCATCTCTCCTCTTCTCTTATTGCTAAACCAGAGACTTAGGTATCAATTATTCCTTTTTTTTTATTCATTTTTTTAATTATTTATTTTTGTTCAACGTCCCTTTTATTTCTTTCTAACAGAGCTTCGTCGTCTGTGCTTTCATTGCGATTCTTGAATTTCTTCTCTTCTAGGGTTTCTCTAACAATAAAGTTGTTTAGTTGACTCGATTTTCTTATTTGGGTGTGCGATTTTGTAAGATTTTTATTTATTTATTTGAGTTTCTAGGGTTACATTTGTTTCGAATTTTGTTGCTGGATTTGTGCTGTATATGGTACCGATGGAGGAATCGAAGGAGGTAGTAGATCAACTGTTCGATGTTGTGAAGGAGATATCTGGATTTCCCGAGTGTCGGAACACGTCGAAGAAGATGTATTGTAATCTTGTGAGAAGGGTGAAGCTCTTGAGCCCTCTTTTTGAGGAATTGAAGGACAGCGAAAAGGTTCTCGGAGAAGAAGAGGTTCAAGCTCTCATGTCGTTGAAGGTTGCTTTGAATTCGGCTAAGGAGCTTCTTCGATCGGTCAATGAAGGGAGCAAGCTCTATCAGGTACGATTTCTTCCTCTTCTTTCTAAGCAAGTTCCAACTTTTTTTAAGATAATATGTGTAATTCCGCACCTACCTCTCCTTTGGTGATGAATCTTCTTTTTCCCCTTCTAATCTACATCCTGAAAGCCATTAATGAATTTATCTTTTATTTATGAATTAAATTGAAATACAAGAGTGGATGCTTCTTCTGATGGGTAAAATATCAGCTTACTGCTTTGGACTCGATTAGTTGCCCACTTTTTCCTTCAATATTTTTTTGGGGGTCGAACCCATAGCCCAATTGATCGATGTTTTGCACTGCAACCATGAAGTCGTCGGTTCGATAACAGCATACCCACCAAGAAGCCGGAGTTAATGGTTGCTTTGTATATCAGTGGGAATTATCTGAATCTTTAACATGGCACTAACAAATTCAGGATCACAAAGGTTTTGAATCCATTACTCAAATAGATAGATTTCTGGTGTTATAATTGAAATGTGGGCTCGATCCCAGATTTGGTTACCTATCAAAATCCTTAAACAGCACAGATAAAGAATTCACAGAATGCCCTCTCTTTTAGGTAATTTACTTATGATCTGTTACAGTTGGAATATAACACTGGTTTTCTGGAAACACGACATAAATTCTACGATCAATGCTTGCTGCAAACAGTTGAAGAGAACAAAGTCTGATCTACTACATTAATCTGTTGTAGTAAAACTTCAGGAAGAACACCTAAAGCTCAACATGAGCAAGAGAATCTGCAAACATGCCATTCAATAACACATCTGCAGTCTCTTTTTGTTTTAATGTTCAGAATCCCAAACACATCTACCTAAAACTTGCTCAGAATGCTGACTGACACACATAGTTACCAAATTATCTAAGGTATTTTGTGTCCAGGAACTCAATTTTTATAGGAAATTTTTGGTTGTACCCAGCTGGAGAATCTCCATTGGACATCCTCTCCCTTATTACCCCATAAAGCATCTTCCCTTATTACCCCCTTAAGACGAACTGATATTGTGGTCTTGTACAAGAGTATCCAATGTTTTTCGAAACTGTTTATCAGTGCTCACTTCAAGCAATTGTGCTTTTGTTTTGTGCAGATTGTCGGAATGTAATATCGTTGTGTTGATCTTGGGGCAGGGGTCGATACTTATACAGTAGCTTTTTAGGCTGTAGGGGACAATCATTGGTCATGGATTTGAATACTAGCTTATATTGAGCAGTATAACAACCAATTAGAAGTATCTCATTGGCAAGTCCGAGAAAAATGAATGTCTCAGAATCAATTTGATTTCAAAGAAAGGGAATATATTCCCAACTGTTATGACATGTTTTGTGCTAGTTTTGGTATTGACATCTTTGATTGAATTTTTGGTGGTGTTCCATCTCTGACAATTCACAAGTGTAACCCAAGTTCCCTTCTTGATTTTGTCTTCTGTTCCTCTTCAGTGTTGCATATGATACAGCTAAGGGCTCGGGTATTTAGGGATTTAGAGTCTTGTAATTTAGGATTTAGGTTTTGGATCTTTTCATGGTGATGTGAATATAGGTGCATGAGATTTAAGGTTTGGGGATCTGTGCAGGATTGGGATCTACATACACGGAAGAGAAAATAGGCATCATATAGGATCTTATTTGTGCAGGATAATATTTTGGATCTCACCAAGAGAAGTTTCCAGATCTACATGGCAATTATATTTTCTTGTTTTTTTCCCCGCCTTATTAAGAGTGCAGTATTGTAAGAGTTCGAATCTGAAATTTGGATTAAAACCCGAAACGAAAAGTGCTAATGTTCAAAGCTATATATTGAAAATTCCAAATCCTCTCCGCTTCTAGCTCTAACATCAAGCAATTGATCACTTCCTTTCATGAATCGAGATATGCCTGCAGTGATTGTTAGCCATTTTTAATAAATACTCTTATCATGAAACATAAATGAATTTATATAAAATACTGGTACTTGGTTTATGCGTTTGTGATCCGGTGAATTACTGGGTCCTGGAAACAGATCTATTTAAACAAGGCTTTAAGTTAAGTAGTGGTTTATATGTTGCAGGCTCTAGAAAAGGAGACAATTGCAAAAAAATTCCATGAGGTGACAGAACAAATTGAGAAAGCATTGAGCGAGATTTCCTATGATAAACTTGATATATCGGAAGAAGTCCAAGAACAGGTACCCTTTTTTTTTATAACCCTTACAACCAATTGATTACTTAAAAAAAGTATTTTAACTGAAATAGTCCCAGTAGTTACTCTCTTTTTTAAGTTTCGGCGAACTGTTTTAGAGCTCCTTCACATAGCTTTACTACTAAATCTGCATTTAGTCTGACTATTTTTTTTATCAGCAATAAACGCTAATAAATTAATGGCTTAAAATTAAAATGTGTATTAATGAAACTTGCTGAGGACCAGGTACTTGCTGTTTTGCCTCTTTCCAGATTCAACTCGTGCATGCTCAGTTCAAAAGGGCAAAAGAAAGAATGGACTCACCTGATTTACAACTGTTAATGGATTTATGCTCGGCACAGAAAGAAAAAGACCCTGACCCAGCCACCCTAAGAAGACTCTCAGAAAAGATGCAACTCAGAACCATCAATGATCTCAAGAAAGAGTCACTTGCTCTGCACGAAATGGTTATCTCCTGCGACGGAGATCCAGGGGACTGCGTTGAGGAGATGTCAGCCTTGCTTAAGAAGCTAAAGGATTCTGTACTCACTGAAAACCTAGATTCAGACACCTCAGAAAGCGAAAAAAGCTTCATGAAACACAGATCACCTGTCATCCCAGATGATTTCCGGTGCCCAATATCTCTTGAATTGATGAAAGATCCTGTCATCGTCTCTACTGGACAGGTTTAAATCACAATTGCCTTGACACTATCGTTTTGATATTCGTCTTCATTCTCTAATCACTGTTTTTACTTCCTTTCGCAGACTTATGAACGGTCTTGCATTCAGAAATGGCTGGATGCTGGGCACAAGACCTGTCCCAAGACACAGCAGACTTTGTTGCATACTGCTCTTACACCCAACTATGTCTTGAAGAGTCTAATTGCTCAGTGGTGCGAGAGCAACGGCATCGAGCTGCCGAAAAAGCAAGGGAATTGTAGAAACAGGAAGTCAGGTAGCTGTGTTTCAGACTGTGATCGAGCAGCTATTGATGCCTTGTTACAGAAATTATCGCATGGGAACTCAGAAGAGCAAAGAGCAGCTGCTGGTGAGCTCCGGTTGCTGGCAAAGAGAAATGCTGATAACAGAGTATGCATTGCAGAGGCAGGAGCCATTCCCCTGCTTGTAGAACTGTTATCCTCCACTGATCCTAGGACTCAGGAACACGCAGTTACAGCACTTCTCAACCTTTCCATAAATGAGAGTAACAAGGGAAGCATAGTTAATGCAGGAGCAATACCTGATATAGTAGATGTGCTAAAAAATGGCAGCATGGAAGCGAGGGAGAACGCAGCTGCCACCCTGTTCAGTCTATCCGTCGTAGACGAGAACAAGGTGGCAATAGGGGCAGCAGGGGCCATTCCGGCTCTTATTGACCTCCTATGCCACGGGAGTCCCAGAGGCAAGAAGGATGCAGCTACCGCAATTTTTAACCTTTCAATCTATCAGGGCAACAAGGTTAGGGCCGTGAGGGCTGGGATTGTGGGGCCACTGATGAGGCTGCTGATTGATGCCGGGGGTGGAATGGTGGACGAAGCACTTGCAATACTGGCCATCCTTGCAAGCCATCAGGAAGGGAAGTCAGCGATTGGTCAGGCTGAGCCCATCCCAGTTTTGATTGAGGTGATGAGGACTGGGTCCCCACGTAACCGGGAGAATGCTTCAGCTGTGTTATGGTCGTTATGCACAGGTGATGTGCAGCATCTGCAAACTGCAAAGGAACTTGGGGCAGAAGAGGTACTGAAGGAATTGACAGAGAACGGCACTGATCGGGCTAAGAGGAAAGCTGGAAATATTCTAGAGCTGCTGCATCGGACAGCTGAAGTGGTTGTTAGCCCATAAAATTATGTACCATGATGAAATAGTTTGGAGGGGTATCTGCTGCTCTGCTTTTAGGACTGAGGAATATGTGAGTTTATAGATACGTATTTGAATGTTCTGTAGGAAGGTGTTTTGTGTACAAGGAGGTAAAAGATGAAAGAGAGTATTTATTGAAGTGGGTACTCTAATGTGAAGTGCAGTGTTTAAGATAAAAGGGTTTGTTTCTAGGCAGCTAGGCACTCCACCATTGAAGAGAGGGAAACTGAAAGGCTGAAGGGCTGTGGATTGATTTGCTTCTGAAGTTGGTCGATGGTTGAACTTGGATAGAGAAGAACAGAGTATATACCCCGAATGATCGAACATGATGCTTTAAACTTCATAATCACTTGCTAATAGAAGATAGATTTGTTGGCAACAGGGACTGAAATTAGCAAAATATCTGCAGGTTTGCCGTCACACCCCATTGCACTGAAGCAAGAGAATTTCAAGAAATTAGCTAAATTTATGCGTGTTGTGCAGTGTAGAGCGTGATGAATATCATGTGTATGTAATTTATGGTGTAAAAGTAATAACTTATGCTACATTTCATTGCAACTTTTGTTATAAAAAAAATAGTAAAAGGTGGTAAATTACACGTACTTAAGAGTTTTGGCATGAAAATTCATGATCAGAGGGGAAATTTCATAGCATGCTTGAAAATAAAAATTCATGATCAGAGTGGAATTTCATTCAAGGAGGACAAAGTGGGGTAGAAGTCCAAAAAATATGGAATGTAACAATGGAGCTCAGAAGTTGGCTTGGATATTTCTTCTTATTTGAACCATCTCTAGACTCATGATAAATAATCTTTCTCCCTTGCATGAACATTCCAACTCTGGCCACTCCAATGGGACTGTCATTAGAGATGAGATGTGATGAGAGCTCAAATATAGAAAGTTGTTATCCATTAAGAAATGATGTGGATTATAGATAAATTTCTCATTTCTAGTAGCTAATCCAGAAAACAGAAAAGGAAATGTAAGAAAGGCCAACAATGGAGAAATCACTGAAGAAAGATATTTAAGATCCTCGATGGTCTATGAGGGCAGCAATCATTGCAGATAGAGAGACAATATCAAAATTCATGTAAAATGGAACAGAAAGAAATACATAATATATCAAACTAATAAACCAAGAAGCCTTTAGAAGCAGAGAGAGAGAGAGGCATGTGAAGGGGAGAAGGAAATACTCTCTCTCTCTCTCTCTCTCCTCGTTTAAATCAGGCAGTGGGTTTGCTTTCGAATCCTTGGCCAGGATCGTCGTTGGAAGGGAAGACCTCGAAACCGGTAACGATGGCGTCTGGGGGGCCTCGTCTGCACCTTTGCTCCATCTCATTAACTGAATCAGGATCCCCGGAGAAGAGAGCCTCGACTGAACCGTTCCTCCTGTTACGGACCCAACCCTTTAGACTCAATCCTCTGGCGTTCTCCACCGTCCAATTACGGTAGAATACTCCTTGTACCCTTCCCTTTATCAAAACCCTAACCTGCATCCATCAACAAAATTACGATCAATTGCTTTATCGGAGAGAGAGAGAGAGAGAGAGAGAGAGAGAGAGAGGTCACAGTTTTGGTGGGCGTCGGTGGTGGTGGGTTAGTGCCAGTAGCGTTGCTGACTCCAGCTTCGCCGTTTGTACTAGTGATACTGCTCATGGAGGGGACGAAGGAAAAAGAAGAAGATGATAGCGGGGAGCGACCCCAAAGAAGAGGGGAATGATGGGAAGCCCTCGGACGCCTACGGAAACAAGAGAGGCTTTCGAGATGCTTCCCACGGATCAAATGGCTTATTAGTGGTCGGAATGGGATGCTCGTTCCCATTTTGTTCCTTCTCTGTATGCCCTGCGTACAATTTTGGTCCCGGTTCCTTCAACAAGGAGCATTCTAGGCACTTTTCTGACTGCAACACTATATCAACCACGTGGCAACTCTTAGAGAGTACGCTGACTGTATGGATGTTTGGCCAATCCCTAGGTGGACCTACACTACCAAAAATCAGCCCGATTACTGATTTTAAACCTTTGGATCTGTATACCCCCAAATAATGGTCAATATACTCTAATTCCGCGATTAAAAATCAGCCTATGAAAACGACTCTCCAACACATAGGGAGTAAAACTTCTACCACAGCGTTTCACAGATGCTTCTGTCACAATGCAAAACCACATGCCACGTGGCACATTCATAGTGAACGCTGACTGTATGGATGTTTGGTCAGTCCCTCGGTGGATGTATAAACCAAAAATCAGCCTGATTAGTAATTTACAACCTTTGGATCTTTGCACTCAAAAAACACTCAATAATGCTTGAATTCTTACCGTTAAAATCAACCCATGAAAATAACTTCAATCGAATCGCTTAGAAATCACTAATCAGGCTGATTTTTTTGTTTAGAGGTCCACTGAGGGTCTGGCCAAACATCCATAGGTTCACCGTCCACTAAGAGTGTGCCACGCGGCATGTGTTTTGCATTGTGACAGAAGCATATGTGAGAACGCTGAGAGAATTGTTCGCGCATAGAATCACTACAGGCTAAACTTTGGTACGTACGTCCATCTAGGATTGGGCCAAAATCCATAATGTCAGAAATCTCTAAGAATACACCACATGGTTCATAGGGCGGTAACTTTGCCGACCGGCAGCGGTCTGCAAAGTTCTTCTAGCATGGGTCTATACGTCAATCCATCTAGACGGTCTATGTTGGATGGCCCCAGCGACCACCCACAATTGGACTTAGAAGTGGGATACATATTCATCTTCAGGATATGGGTAGGGCCCACTACATGGGACCTGCTAATTACTCTGAGTGCAACACCTGTTCCATGTACATACACAACTTAGAATATGTTGAGAGTTCCGATATCTCACCAAAAAGCATGAACATTTAAAACAGGAAAAGAGAGTAGCGATATGAGAAAAACGTGTTGTTGAACTGTCCGCATAGATGGTCGATGTGTATCACTATCACTATCACCTGCGGCCAGCTGGTCTTGCAATCCAAGCCTCAAGTCATGTAGCCTACCAAATAAAACAAATGAAAAAGTGGCTTCCTGTTGATAATAGCATGCTCACTTTGACCATTCCGAGACAAAAAAGAAGCCCGCTTATCCAAAAAGGAGGAAGAGAAGAAGCCTGAAGACAGCCATTGAGATCTCCATGGTCGGACTCCAGGGACCCCCCCTGTTTGACCCCCACTTTGGCGTACCCACATACAAGATGAATCAATGGCTGATTTTTGGTGAGGATGATCTCTATATGGTGAGGAGATCATCCTCACAAAAATTCAAATCATTCTGATATTCATAGACTCGGCTGATTTTTTACCATGATACTTGAAAACCACATTCAGAATGGGCTGATTTTTTGTAGGGGTGATCTATATATGGAAAGGAGATAAAAAATCAGCCATTGATTCATCTTCTGTGGATACGCCAAAGTGGGGGTAAAAACAATGGGGAGTCCGACCCAATCCGCAACTGTGTTGAGTGCTCAAGGAAATGGGAAAGGAGCTTTTGATATGGATTTGTTTTTCCTTATTTTTTGATAGTTTATTGGGTCTTCGGCTGATCTCACTATGGGTGGGTGGATGGATAATTATGATCAACGTCTTCCACTCAAAAAACCAAGCCTCCCCTTCAAAGTTCTGATGCATATCTCTGACGGGTGCAGCATTCTGTTTGTCACTTGTTTATCGAATTTCTAGCACTTAAAAATGGTTTACCAAGGGGAGGGTGGTAAAATATTGCAAAAATTATTCATACCACCCCAAAGAATACACACCCTAATGGGAGAAACTATTGCTTGCATAGAAGATCAAGGCTGGCTGCACAGTACGCAGTTAGAATCTGAAATTTTGAAACCCTTGTTGATCAACTCAGACCTATTAATCAAAAAACCCCACAAGGATGACCCAACCATCTCATATTTGCATCAACCACCTTTCCTTTCTCTGTTGAGAGACGCCAGTCTACATATTAGGATGGCTCCGATCAGTTAATTGAGGGAGCAAAAAATGTTTTAACAAAAGTTGGGCAGTCTTATTCTTCAAGTGCAAGTGCAAGTGCAACTTAAAATTTAAATCCAATGAAATACAATATAACAAGGTTCAGAAGAACAAATATTCGTATCAACTAATATAAGAAAGTTTGGTCATATATCTCCCCTTCCATCATCAACGGCCTAGAAAATCCGAATGATGGAAATACCTCATCTCCTATGACCAAACAGACAAATTCGAACCTGTCGGATTATAACAGTACCCAGCCTCGATTTCACTGGCCTTACTCAGATCCTATGTTGTCATAACATTAAATCTTAAGCTCAACATATATTGTATATTAAAAATAAAACAGATACCCCAATATTCCCATTCTCCTACCTGCCCTCAATCAGATAAACCGGCCTTGCTCTTGAGATGCGCCTTGAAGTCCATAATGTCGCCCTTCCACTGAGTCACGGTCTGGTTCTCACACACCCAAATCTCTTGGGCCACCTGGTTGATGAGCCTGAAGTCATGACTAACAAGAACCAAGCCACCATCCCACTCATTCAGCGCCTCTGCCAGTGAGTCAATTGTCTCTATGTCTAGATGGTTCGTAGGCTCATCCAGCAGCAGCATGTGTGGTTGCCTCCATGCCAACCATGCAAAAATCACCCGACTCCTCTGCCCATCTGATAAGTTCTTCATCGCCATCACCTGTGCTTTCCCCGTCAGTCCAAACTTCCCGATCGCAGCCCTCATTTTCTCTTCTTCATTGCCCGTGTACTCCCTCAACATGAACTGGAGTGCAGACATCTCCATGTCAAGCTTCTCAGTCAAGTGCTGATGGAACTGTGCGATCCTCAGGTGGTTGTGCCGCCGAACCATGCCATCAAGAGGAACCAGATCCCCTGTCATCAGCTTCAGCAGCGTGCTCTTCCCAGCCCCATTGGGCCCCACCAAAGCTATCCTTGAGTCCAAGTCCACCCCGAAGTCGATATTTTTGTATATGAGATTCTCAGGTGTGTAGCCAAATGTGACCTCCACAAACTGCAGGACTGGTGGAGGAAGCTTCCCCACATCGGTGAAACGGAAGACCAGAACCTTGTCCCTCGCCACCTTCTCTGTGAGCCCACCTCGCTCCATCTTCGCCAATGTTTTCTCCTTGCTCTGTGCCTGGCGGGCCAGCTTTGCAGACCCATGCCCGAAACGAGCAATATACTCTTTCATCGATGAGATCTGTTCCTGCTCCCATTTGTACTGCTTCATCTGGTTCTCTTCAAGCTCTGAACGGGTCTGCACATACTGGTCGTAGTTACCTGTGTAGATCTTCACCTTCTTGCTCTGCATGTGTATGATGTTTGTGCAGACACCATTCAGGAAATCCTGGGAGTGTGACACCACGACCAGGATGCGGTCAAAGTTCTTCAACATCTCCTCCAACCAGACGCAGGCTTCTAAATCTGTTACAAGAAAACCAATAATATCATGACAAATGGTTCACACTTGTCTGGGTAAAATGGCCAAAACAAAGAGCAATTAAATTTTAAATAGTCTTCAATATTTGAAAGAAGTCAACCAGGTACAAATCACTAGTCCAAATCAGCTAAGAAAGATCGGCACCATGCAAACAAGCTACCAATTACGACTCTGATAAAAAGAAATGGAAATCAACATCTCAATGAGATTCATTTTTTTTCCTTCCACATGTAACTGTATGAACAATTACCTTCCCATGAAAGATAAACACAGCATGTACGATGCATGTCTTAAATCTTCACTTTCAACAAATGTAAATTTCAAACAAATAATAACAATTTACTTGACGCTGGGTGCAAGCCGCTAAGACAGATTGATTGTAGGAAATATGAGAGTTGGAACTTCACTTTTTCTCAAATAAAGTCAAATTTTTAGTCCACAGACAACTCTCTCCTTGTAACACTTTGAAACCTCAAAAAGGCAGGTTTTGTTGAAATTTTAAATTCAGTAATATCAACCAGTAGAGGAAGATGAGGATTTTGCTTAAAAAGAAAGCCACTAACCACAGTAAAGCACATTTAACAAGAAACCGTGAATATTGAAAGCTTATTCAGGAGAACCAATCCAAAAATTTAAAATAAATAAAAATAAATGAAAAAAAAAAAAGATTCATGAGACCAGGTACGTTATTGAAACCCATGAAGCCAGATTCAGACAAATAAACCTTTTAAAACTTACCGAGATGGTTTGTGGGTTCATCAAGCAAAAGGATGGTTGGGTTCATGAACAAGGCTCGTGCCAGCGCGATCCTCATTCGCCAGCCACCAGAGAAATCTCGAGTTTTCTTTGCTTGCATCTTCTTGTTGAAACCAAGACCAAACAAGATCTCGGCCGCACGCTTCTCAGCAGTAGCTACATCCAAGGCTTCCAAGCGCTCATAAATGCGTTCCAGGGCTTCGCCACCACCACCGTCCTGAAGACACATGAACAATATGTAACTCATGATGAAAATTCCTAGACTCCCTAACACTGAGATACTAAATTTGTGAGATTACGTGAACACA
Organism: Euptelea pleiosperma; assembly: GCA_035048495.1. NCBI lineage: Eukaryota > Viridiplantae > Streptophyta > Magnoliopsida > Ranunculales > Eupteleaceae > Euptelea > Euptelea pleiosperma. Next base: position 35,278,460 of record CM068540.1, on the reverse strand, counting down.
CCTCTGCTGCCAAAGCTTCTGCTTCTTTCTCCAATTGAAGCCTCTCCTCATCACAGCTTATAACAGCCTCGAGTGCAGACATGTCAGAAGCTTCAATCTCCCTGCTGAGGTGATAGATGTCCATTTGTTCCGGAATGGGCAGCTCTCGACACCCGATTGCTGTAAGGAGTGTCGACTTCCCACAGCCATTCAGTCCAAGCAAACCATAGCGTCTGCAGGAAAAAAAACACGGGGAAAATAAAGACCACATGTGCCGTCAAACAAAGGCTCTGCATCAGAAGTACAATGAAAGAAGTAAATATAAATTAATTTAAAAAACAAACATTTACAAACCTTCCATAGTTAAGTTCCAGTTCCGAATCCACTATGAGATCATGACCATGGAAGGTAACGGATAAAGACTCTATCTGCAATGTCCACAGAAACCATTTGGCATCAATACAATAGAATGTTGAACAGATTCAGGGATGGAAATCTACTCTTAACAATAATGCAGATGGATTCTTAAAGCATACTGTGGGGCTATCCTTTTACAGCATTGGAGTACCAAATAATGTAAATATGGTGATAGCTTCATAAGGAATAGAGATCAAGTAATTAAGCTCGCAATTTTTTATGTAGGATGGTATTAAAACATCAGTTTAAATTAAACCCCAAGGAACTAGAAAAACAAAGAAGTAGGAAAAACATTAGATACTAAGTGTACAACTCAAAGGACAAGAAAAATTAGAAACAAAAGTTCCCTAATTCTAATTAAATGAGAATCTGATGCTGTGATAGAGGGCAAACTTTGTAAGATGCACAAAGTCAAGAAACTGGTGTAGTCAAAAACGTTAGGCGAGGCCTAGACAATAAGGGTCCCTTGGGTGAGGTGCCTAGGTGATAATTTAATTATTTTATTTATTTATTCTATAAAATTAAAAATAAAATGAATATTGCTAAAAATATTAAAAGAAAAAAAAAAGTAAAGGACATAAAATAGAAGAGGAGACTTACTTTCTCCTATTGTTAGGTTTTATTGAATGGTTCGTTTATAAATTTATATGTATAAATACCTTTTGAGTTTTTCTTTCATGTAAATCACATATAACATTGACCTCATAGGTATGATCTGATCCTAATATTTAACACACACATAACATCAATTTTATACGTATGGCCTTAACGTCTAGCGCCTAAGCAAGCCTAGGTGGACGCTTTGTACTAGTGTCTGCCTAGGCCCTGTTTTAAGGGATAGGGTCCCGGCCAGGTGAAGCGCTTGCCTAGCCAAAGCTTTGATAACACAGGTCACATGAAGCTTCATTTGAACGACAAATCAATTGAGGAAGGGTAAATATTTTTCTTCATCTTTTGGGTGGTCGTGGGTGGGTGAATGGGGGGAGAATCCGAAACTTTGGTATTTTCAATTAGGATTTTAATGAAAGCTTCAGCTATATGTTCCTCCCAAAAAATACTACTTGAATATATGCGTACATAACCCAACATACATGCAAGAGAAATTTCAAATAAAGAACAGCTGTGTAAATTGAATAATTTCCAAGGCAAAGAATCAGTTGAGCAAAGGACATAAAACACCAGAGGAGATGATACACACTTACAATGGTAAAGCATAGATACTAAGATCTAAAGAACGCAAAACCTACCTTCCAAGTCTCCAACCCACTATCAAACTTTCACCAGCAACCATCAAAATATATAGCAGAAAATCCAATTCACAAACAAAAGCATCAAACATAAAAATGTAAACAAAGACATCTCGTGATATAGAATACACGATGAAAACCTAATTCGAGATATTCATGTTTTATTAGTTGATATCACAAGTTCACAAACATTGATTTACTGATCTATCAAACCCTAATTATCTGCAATCTGCAAGTTTTTTTTTTGTTTGTGAAGAAACAGACAACACCGTGTACCGATCGGGACTTACGCGAATGTCTCTCGAGAGAGGATGAGAACATAGCACACCAGTACACGTTCGATCCGATATCTGCAGAGAACCGACTCCATTAGACAACTTATCAACACCGCTTCCGTTCTGCAAATCGGCCGCTACCGACTTGGACGATGCTGCGGCAGCAGACTTCCCTCCCCTCTTCGCAGCCGCCGCGGCCTTCTTCTGTGCCGCCTTCTTCTTGCTCGCGTCCGAAACCATATTTCTGGCTAAAACAGTAAAAAAAAAAGCAAATAACCCTAGGTTCAACAAAGATAACGAAAATAAAAAATAAAACCCTAATCACTAAATCTAGAAAAAAAAACTCAAAATTCGAGAAGAAATGAAACAGAGAATCTGATCTTCAGCTGTACACACCTACGAAGGATCTGAATATGGGAGATTTTCAGAGAAGGGGAGGGTGTTCTCTGATCGAGCAAGCTAGGGTTTCGCAGGAGTTTTTCTCTCCTTTCTTTTTGTTTGATTTCTATTACTCGGTTCCGTACAAAGGCCTTTGCTTTGTTCAACTTCAACCCTACCCAATATCGTGGGTTCGAGGAGTTGTGAAGAGCTGAGGTTGTGTTATTTATAAGTGTGGGGGTTAGACATCCACGTGTCGAAAAGTGAGGTGAGGCGGCTTGTTTCGTAACAAGCATGTGGATCTACTTTTCGAGATATTTCTTGTGAATCATATACACCGAAATGGAACCGACCCGATACGCTACACACGTGCTAATGTACGTAGCATCGTAGCGTAGCCACCCGTTTTAATTGCTGAAGAAAAGGAGATGAAGTGTTTTTTTTTTTTTTTTGCTCGCCACGTTTTGGGTAGGCAAAGAAGAGTCCACTTTTTCTTAGAGACGTGAGACGTTGTAGCCACGTGGCACACTCATAGAGACCAAAAATCAGCCTGATTGGCGATTCTAGCCGTTACCCCAATGATGCTCGAATCCCACGGTTTAGAAACAACCCATGAAAAGGACTTAAATCCAATGTCTAGAAATGAGTAAAGCTTCGGTCACAGCCCACAATACGAGCCACGTGGCACACTATTAGCGGGTTCTGACCGTATGGATGTTTGACCAATCACTAGGTGGACCTATAAACCTAAAATAAACGTGATCAGTGATTTCTAAGCATTGGATTGAAGTTATTTTAATGGAATTTGAGCATTATTGAGGGATGTTTTTCCAATCCCTAGGTAGACCTAAAAACCTTGGCACCCTATGAGCCACGTGGCTCATACGACTTCTCTAGACTGCTGTATAAGCCACGTGGCACACTCTTAGAGGACTCTGACCGTATGGATGTTTTTCCAATCCCTAGGTAGACATAAAAACAAAATCAGCTTGATCAGTGATTTCAAACCTTTGGATCTTTGCACCTCAAATAATGGTCAATAATGTTCAAATTCACAAAGTTAAAATCAATCCATGAAAATAATTCCAATCCAACGCCTATATATATAACTAATCGGACTGATTTTTGGTTTGTGGGCCCATCTAGGGATTGGCCAAACATCCATACGGTCAGAGTCCTCTAAGAGTATGCCACGTGGCTCATATTGTGACCCTGTCATCAGAGTTTTACTCCCTAGGGATGAGCCAAACATCCATACGGTCAGTGGTCTCTAAGAGTGTGCCACGTAGCTCATACAGCAGTCTAGAGACGTCGTGAGGAAACGTGGACTCGACCGTAAATTGTAATTGTTGAAGAGAAGATATTCTGGACCGACTATCCAGATTTCTTCCGTTTATAACACCCCTACTGACTTAGGGACGGTGCCCTCTCCATCACATCCATAACCATGTATTTCACTTTTTCTTACTTTTTCCATGTGACACGAAACCTAGTTCTTGAATTTTTATACTTCATAAATACAAAAGCAAAACAATTGCGGACCACATTGCCACGTCTAGCCCTTACGGTCATACCAAGTTTTAAAATGGGCCATTATAACGGACTAGAGGCGTTACCATTTTTTTTTCCGTTAACACATGTGGCAAGAACGGGAAAAAATGGGAAAATAACGGAAAAAAATGGTGCCAAGATTCAAAATTTCAATAAAATTTATAACGGTAAAAGAATAGAAATAACAGTCATTTTTTCATAAAATAATGGCCATTATTTTCTGAGCGTCAAAATGGTTCGTAAGGTAACAGGGTAGGTCCTAATCCGTTATAACGGCCATTTTTTAAACCATGGGTCATACCACAGTTGCAATGTAGGAAACCCGGTCAGCCAAGATTTCTATTCTGGATGGCTCACGCACAGATGTCCAATAGATGAAAGTAATCCGTTTACAAATTTGCAATCCAATGCTCAACCAATGTTCTACAAATATCCACTTAAAAGAAAAATAAGCCCTGATCTATTTCCTTTGCGCACAAAACAGATACAAAAACAAGCAAAAGAAGAAAAAAAACAGATCTCAACAAACCATCAAAAGTGGGATTAGTCTAGGACCTTGAACTGGTGCCTGTAATCACGACAAAAAGCCTCTTGTTTGCTGTCAAATGCCAGAAATTCATCTGTCGCTTCAAACCATGAAAAGCGAGTCCAACCACGATTACAGGCAAGTTTGATGCACACATGAAGGCAGTTCTGCGCCCTCTGCCTCAGGAACGGTGGTTCGACATGTCCATGTATTTATATGCTTTGTTTAACCAACATTGTCCATGAATGTTTCAACCATGGTGTGACCATTCACCATTTTTGTTGTCCCAACAATTATGTCATATGCCATTCCTTCCTGCAAAGCACAAAGTACCAACCCACCATTTCAACATCAATGAAAAAGGAGAAAAGCAAATTCAATTACGGGTTCAGTAGTCTGGCAACTAAACATATCTGCCTGGCTAATTAGTGACATAATTGTTTCTCATTGAAGTGAATCCTTAAGCGAAGCTTTTGAGGAATCCAGACTCATAGGCACAGAGGGAAATAGTGTCATTTGGGGATTCAGGAATAACATCATATCATGGGCTTCTGTTCTGGAGTAGTCAAATTTGATGATCTCTAGTTAAGAGTAGGAAGACCAGTTGTCGACACTAGGGCCATAGAAATCGTCACAAGTCTGCATTCTGATGCTGATAACACTCATCCTAGTTGGTGTTTAGAAATGGTCTGTCTAGGACTAAAGAATAATAAAGTGAAGATTCAAAAACATATGCATTCTGTACAGGTAGAAGGTAACTCTTCCAATTTGTTTTCTAGAGTGTGGAAGAAGACATAAGGTCCTCGCAGATTGCAAGCATCTAAGATCATATCTTCAACAGTTAAAAGAAGTATGAAATTGCTCAGTTAAACATCTCGTCTATCTACCATATCTTCAACTTCAGTGATAGGCTTCATCATATCTCTGTGGAACTGCCTTCAAATTTGAAATATCAGATAGAAACAAGGTATATAGGAAACTAATTGTCAGCATTCATATACTCCAAATATTTAAAATGGACCCAATAGTTAATCAATCAGCACAAGACAAAAGGTATATCATTTTAATATGTAAAAGGGACGATGGTTTTAACACTTTCATTGCAGATGTTTGTCCAAAAAAGGAAGATAGAAAGTACACCTGAGCACTGAGAAAACGAAGGGCAGAAATCTCCGCAAATGTTACTCCTCCAATAAAGACAACCAGTACTAGAGAACGGCGTCCATCTGCTACCCTGTGAAATGTGAAAGACAACATGTAGTACAAGACTGAATGAGGAAAACAATGGTTCAAAAACCTGAAAGAATTTGATCAAATTGATCCATAGACTCGGTCTACTCTTCATTGAGGCTAGAACCTCGATACTTGCAAGTATCAGAAACTACATTGAGATTTTTTTTTTCTGGTTGAAAAGATTAGATAAGAAAAAAAAAAGAATAAAAGTCAGACAATAAATAAGTTTAACTATTACAATCATCAGAAATTATGGTAAATATGATGTATACACAACTGTAAACTGTTAACTTACCAAGTCACTATACACTCTACTTATCAATCTGATAATCTGACTGTTTTATTGATCTTATGTGATTGAGACTGAGTGTTATTGTCACAATTGGGTACTGAACCTTTCTTACACTATTGAGTATTTTCTATTATCTGGTACAAATTTAAAATTACAAACTACAAGAAATAGAACAATATAAGACCTCAAGCAGTTGATAAGAAACAATCGACAACTACAAGTTTACAAGCACATATTTAGGCATACTTGTCGAGGTTGGCTGGAGTGCCTGGAAGAGCATCAAATGATGGACTGGTTGAATATCCGCCCTGCAAAAGGAGTACGATATAGAAATATGGATAGCAAAAATAGACAATACACCAGAATGGCAATGTGACATGGAAAATAGGTACTTGAGTACTCACTCTCTTTGATTCCAAATGTGGCCCAGGCAAATGCTTCAAGATCTCTTCAATAGGACGCCTGAAGGATCAATTTTTTTATCTCATCAATATAAACTCAAACCACATATAAAGGTCTTTGTTACCGATTAGTAAACAGAATAGATTTCCATCAAAGCAAATGTTATCAGTGACCCAAAAAATAGTGTTATCTGTGCCCAAATCTAGGTGAAGATTATGATGATAAAATTCCTTTGTAGCTCAGAAACATACAAGATGTGGTTGGACAGGAAGAACAAGAGCTAAAAAAAATGTATTGTCTTGCTAACTGCAATAATGAATATGGAGTTTATTATTGTAAAGAATAACCTCACCATCCAGATCTAACTGCATGCTGAACAAGGCGAATGCTAAGAGGTGCATATCCAGAGAAGACATAGGCAATATCATTGGGGCTGTATTATGGACAAGTAATTCAAAAGCTTAGTAATAATTTGATAGGCACACCAATAAATAAATCAAGAGAACTCAAGCACCATAGCTTCTTGAAGATACAGATTACAATTTTATGGTACATAAATATGAAATTTTAATCAAAGCTTGAGATGAACAACAAACTCCCCGGAAATATTTTAAGGATAGTGGCTTTGCATAACAGATGGTCCAAGGTTTGTTTTAGATTCTGAAAACAAGTTGCAATTGTTAGCGGAGGGTGTGTTCCCACACACGTGGTGTGTTGGCCCGAAGACCCGTTGGTATACATAGTTGTTTCGTCTTTCCCCAACAGGTCGATTTGTTGGGTAAAGAGGGTGTGATGCCTGGGAGGTCCCGTGTTCAAACCTTCCTACCAAGTCGATCTTTTGGCGTAAATGGTTGTTCGACATGGTATTAGAGCCTTAAGGCCTGGGAGGTCACATGTTCAAGTCCCCAGCGGAGTGTATTCTCGCTGAGGGGGCGTGTTAGCGGAGGGTGTGTTCCATCGCATGTGTTATGTTGGCCCAACGACCCGTTGGCTTACATAGTTGTTTTGCTCTTCCTCAACAGGTCGATCAGTTGGGTAAAGAGGGCCAAACAACATTCCCTAGAGGGTGTGATGCCTGGGAGGGAGGTCCCGTGTTCAAACCTTCCTATCGGGTCGATCTTTTGGGGTAAATGGTTGTTCAACGGCATTGTCAAAGATACTTCTATAATACTGTTGTTTTGGAGACTGACCTATCAAACATATTTTGAACATTTTAAAGACAGACTACAAACGGCATGCCTGTACATGTGGTGTACATGCAGGGGCTGGCATTTGTCATTCTATGGCTTCCATTACAAGAGAATGAATGACTAAATTGGATGAATGTACCTGTCTAATGTATAGACTTTTGTCCAAACCATTTGTCATCTTTCTGATCATCAAAAAGAGTTCAATATTTACGATGGCTATGGTCATCCACTCCAGTCAATTTCTATGTGGACAAACTTGAGGAAACACCATGTGGGCCCATGTGGTTTGACTTTATGTATTACTTTTGGATACAACTACCCTTACAATGACTAAGCAACCCTAAAACACAATACTATGCCAGGACCCACACTCTGCACGTATACCACATGATAATCATTCCGTTGGTAAATTATCCTTATAGTCTACCTGACTGATACCTCAGATTTCCTCACCACAAGAAATTAGCACAGCACAATGATCATATAATCAGAAAGAATGAATACTTGGCAGTGTCAGTATCTTCAACTACAAGTTGCAGTGCACGCTTGATTATCAGCCAGTTGCCTTTGGACTCCTGCAAGAAGATACAGTTGACTGTATGTATCATAGAGAAATAATTCCAGTGAACATAAGCCTATTAGACCATGCAAGTTAGGTGAAGAAAACACGTAGGGATGAAAGCCAAATGGACTACCTATAATACATCACTAACATACTAAACTATACTTCAAGTCAGATACTACTGCACCTGTTTCTTAAGCAATCCAGCCTTTTCCAAATTATTCAGCGTAGCCATGTGCTCAAATCCATAGCTATGGAGTAGCTCTCTCCTGAACCAAGAGAATAATGTATGGTAAATATCAAGGAAATGCAGAGTAATAGAACTTATATAAAAGGCATTTGCCAATAATACAATAATTATAAGAAATTATACCCAAAGAAGAAAGGAAGGTCTATGGAATTTGAGTGAAACTTACCTCAAATAGTCAAAATTTTTCTTAGGCAACCCTGAGTTTGTAATAGAAAATAACACAAGAAGACGTAGGACATTAACAATAGGCTCCTGCTTATGGATCATTTCTTCAATGTACTCAAAGCATCTGCACCCATGAACTGTGTTAGTCTTAGTTCGCAAAGTTACAAAATATATTCACTAGAAATATCAAGTGGAAGAAGATTATTATTGTCAGTGATTAAAAATTAGCTTCAGGCATTTACAAAAAAGGGATATGCAACAAAGGCCGATTTAACATGTTGTACAATACCTTCAAATAGATTCAATAGAAGGAATAAGGTAGTTGGGTAAATCCATAACCGGAATGCCATTGATGCTAATTACTGACTGTAAATGGAATATGAGGAGACCCACCATTTATTGTCTCAGGATGATCATGGTCAGTAAATATGACCATTCTTTTGGACAATCAAATGGAATTTGCATGATCCAATTCCCTACCTGAGCCCCACATACCCTGATATTCTCTTTATAGACCATAATTATTTTCTGTAATATTCAGTTATAAATTCACCCAATAATATTACATTAAAAGTTTTATTTAGCTGCCATTCTTCTGCCCTTTCAGTCCATTCAAATGAATGTTCAGAAGTTCTCAGGAGTGAAGTGAGAAACATAAAATCCATCTTACACAGCAAAAAGTTCTCAAGAGTGAAGGTAGAAGTATAGATTCAGCTCACATGTCGTAACTCTGACCCTCCACAATCGTGTGCTCTATGTCAAGTCGTCCAAGAAATGATGGCTTTGATGTAAATGTAGACAAATGCTGAGCAAGATTTATGTGCCTCTGAAGCAACAATCAGCAGAAAAAGACAACTTAAGATTCATAAGGCATTACCTAAAAAAAAAACCATGGAAAATATCAAAGAACATACTTACAGTCATCTCTGGTAATGAATTAAGCTTTTTGACGAAGTCCTTTAATTCAGAGACTGTCTGAGTCTGTAAATATTAAATGGCACTCCATTAAAAGTTCTTCATATAACTATTTTATCCCGATCAAAAGCACCCAAAAATACGGCTAGTCAGAAGAACACGACTCAACATGCTTTATTATTTCAAAATTTAATAGTACAACATTTGAAGTTTTACAAAGGATGCCTCTCCTTCGACTATTTCAAGCTGCATACTTACAGTATGCATGCAACAAAAGCTCTAATTTGTGGTTAGAAACTATGAGTTTCACCAAAGGAAAAACTCATTGAAATAATGGATATCAGCTTTGAGTTCAGATCCAGTAACCGGTACATACCAGTTAGATATCATCTCAAAGAAGTATGAAAGATAAGGCAAGCAAAAATGAGGTTCAAAGTGCTGCACCACTGCTTACAGTAGTTGTCATTTCTGTGTAATCCTGCTTCATGGATGTTGCTTTTTGACGCAGAACCTGCAATCATATGGTAGATACAAATACAGAAATCAAATTTCAAAGGATCAATTGAAATCCAATCCAATCTAAATTAAAGAAATGACACTAAATTAGAAAGGTTTACCACAGAAGGAATAATGAACAATTAGAAAATAAGTGAGCAGGTAGAAATATATGAACCTGCACGACAACTTCAAAGTTGAGATCTCGTATCTCCTTGTATAGCTTATCGCTGAAACGAATATAAGAAGACACATTACAAAGTAAATTAAATTTGCTTCAACTTAATAAGAAAGGGATATAATAAACAGATCAACATCCACAGTTCCCCACCAAAGTGTGACGCGAAAAACATTCATTAGTAAAAGTACAAAGAAAGAAATATAAGATCTGACATCATGGTACACAATAAACTTGATAATAGACTAATAGTTCTTTCATATAAATAAAGATAATAAATGGAAAAATATCCACAGTTCCCTAGGAAGTATCGTCATCATCATCATTAGCCTTTTCCAAATGGTATGGGGTTGGTTGCACAAATCGTGTTCCTCCATTCAATCCTATCTAAAGCCTTCTCTTTCGTTAAGGCAATTTTCTTGAAATCTTATCTCAAAAACCTCACTCCACGTATGTTTTGGCCTTCCCCTCGCCCTTTTAGGCCCTTCGACTAGCACATTCCTCCTCATTGGTGTTGTCATTGGTCTTCGTTGTACATGACCAAATCATCTCAATCGACTTTCCCTCATTTTGTCACTTATTAGGGCTACTACTATATTTTCACGAATGCATTCACTTCCAATTTTGTCTTTCCTTGTCTTACCACACATTGATCTCAACATCCTCATCTTGGCTTATACTAAATTGAACATGTTGTTTCTTGATTGCCAACATTATGTTCTATAAAGCATCGTCGGTCTTATTGTCATCTTATAGAATTTTCCTTTTAGTCTGATTGGCACACGTCAATCACATAGCACTCTGAAAGCGCATCTCCACTTTAACCATCCCGCTCTAATTCTATGGGCAACAGCCTCCTCCATCTCCCCTTCCTTATGAATAATAGAACCAAGGTAACAAAATTGATCATTTCAAGGTATCTCTTGGTTGTCAATTTTAATCGGCGGATCATCTCTATGTGCATCCTTACAAAAATTGCATTCCATATATTCGATCTTGGTTCGACTTGTTTTAGAACATTTAGATTTCAAAGCATTATTCCATAGTTCTAGTTTTGCATTTACCTTATCCCTAGTCTCGTCAACTAATACTATGGCATTGCAAATAACATACACCAAGGGATCTCATCTTGGGTATGAGCAGTTATTTCATCTACAATTAAAGCAAATAGGTATGGACTTAGGGCCGATCCTTAGTGTAATCCCACTATTATTAAAAACTCACTTGTCTCACCACCAATTGTTAACACTAGTGTTTGCTCCCTCATACATATCTTTAATGATGTCAATATATCCATTTGGGTCTCTCTTTTTTCTCAATGCCCACCAAATTAATTCATTAGAAACTCTATCATATGATTTTTCTATGTCAATAAAGATCGTGTAGAGATTCTTCTTCTTTTCTTTGAACTTTTACATCATTTGTCTGAGTAAGAAGATTGCTTCAATGGTCGGCCTTCCTGGCAATGGCATAAATCCAAATTGGTTTTCAGATATACTTGCCTTTTGCCTTAATCTTTACCCCATCACTCTTTCCCATAGTTTCATAGTGTGGCTCATAAATTTGATGCCACAGTAGTTCGTGGAGCTCTATACGTCTCATTTGTTCTTGTATGTAGGCACTACAATACTCCATTCATCTAGCATTTTTCTTCTTCTATTAGGATACCATCTAGTCCTAAGGCCCTACCTGTCTTCATCTTAGCTAAAGTTGCTTCACCTCTGATACCCTAATTCTACGAAAGTATATATACTCTACATTATCCCTAGCGAATGTCACAAAAAAAAATGTTCTATCACGAAAAGGTTCTAAAATTCTGGTAAAGAATAAACTTGCATCATACATAGCTATATCATAGTTATTTCCCAGCAAGTTATTCAATAAAAAGATTGGCTAATTTTTTTTGGAGATTGTTATCTCCTATCAAAATACAAGAAAATGCTCGAGGCTTGGGCTGCACAAAGCAAACAATGCTTGCAGTAAGGCATTCCTTATCTAATAGGAGTTATTCTCCATATTCCTAAAATCTTATATGAACTTTAGCATGTTTCGTCAGAGCCAAAGGAAGGTGTTTGGGCTCTAACTTTCAAAGGATCAGTTTGCAACCAAGACAGGTTTGGTGGCATTCAACACCCTTGATGACCTCTAGTGGCTTTTTCCTTTCTGTGTTCTTCAGATCACAACTATTTGGCCGGGATGAGTCTAGTAGAGGAATCCTTCTCACACTTCCATACAATATCAAAGACATCTTCAAATGTGGCAACTAGCACCATTGAGAAAATGTCCTGTCAGGCTGTCACTGGAAGCAAGAACTTTTCAGCGTTTATCAAAGCTCACATCTAGATGGAAGCCAATCATGTGACTAATTTTCTTTTTACTTTTTGGAATGATAATAGAGAAGGTATTTCTCATCCTAAATTTCATATTGCCCTTTCTTCTACTTTTTAAGGAAGATGCTTAAGGATGTGAGTACATCCCATACTTTTTTTTAAATACTTGGTAGATATCTGTCCTAGTCCAGGTCACTCATCAAAAGAAAGGAAAGGAAAAATTATCAATACTATTTGCACATTCCCAATAAACAAGGTTAAAGGGAGATGAAGAATGAAATTCTATTGACAAATGCCCACTGACCATAGTTAGTAAATTTTCGAATTATTCGCGAACCATACGGGAAAAAAAATCCTATTCAAAGGTTTGGAAAAATTCACGATTTTTTGAATATGATCAAATTATTCGAGAATAATTCGCGAACTTTTCCAAATTACTCCCGGATTATTCAGTTTTGAAAAAAAGTTGCCAATAATTTGCCTTTTTTGTTTTACTTTATTTTTAAATTACTTTTTGCCGAATTTTTTTAATGACAAACCCGAATTGTACTCGAACATTTCCCATACTGTATTTTTGCCGCACTCTGAATTGCTAACCATGCCACTGACCTCAAAAGAAGAAACTTCAGTAAAATATCTCTACATAAATTATTATAACAATACCTAACTTCATTTCAAACCTAGGGATTATGGTTTGTGGGTTCAAAATCCAAGTGAAAGAACCTAATGACAAAGGAAATGAGAATTTAAATAACCCGTCAATAACAAATGAGACCCAAATTCCATCAAACCCAAGGTTCCCACAATAATCCACCAAATGGTGGGCATTTATCATGCAACTTTACAATCATGCCCCCTACTTAGGCATCAATACTTCATCTGAGAGTACAATGCCATCAAAAGTTTTTCACCCTTTTAATAATCCCATTGAGATCTGAAAATTCTCAGGTTGAAGGTTATAAAAAGATGTATAGCTGACTAGGTATAATCTTCTGAGTTCTGAAGGATTTCGTAGAGGACTTACATATTCTAAAGATGGGTATATGAGCTAAATATTCCCACAATCCAACACTTTGGCAGGAGTACAATGTGATGTCAACAAAGAATTAGCACTTTTGCAGTACGGTAGCAGCAAAGATTCTGCAACAGATTAACACTTCTAAACTCAGAAGAAGAAAATAATAAAGGTAAATGTCAACTGTGAAACCATATGGCCAATAATCATGGTAAACGTCGACAGTCGTATCATCTCCATAATTTTTCCTACGACACTCAACCTTGAGAACATCCACCTCACCTTGAAAATACCACAAATTTTTAACATATGAACCCTTGACTAAACTAAACCCGCATCTACCAAGTAACAAATGTATATATGTAGATTCAAGTTCAAAATAGTTCAGGAAATGGTATGACAGTTACATCACTTTGGTTCTCAGTGATAGTGGGAATTCCACTTTTATCTTGTGTGCCAATAAAAATGTACCCATGAGGAGTATGTCCAGGATAGCTCATGAAAGTGGGCAGTAGACCCATGGTTGTAGGTGCAAAGTCTTAAAGGTGGTCAACTGGAAACTCCAAATCATCAACATATGATGTGGAATGCAAAGCTACTTGTGATGAAAGTAGAAGACAAAGAACAGAAGAGCAGAGCCACATTAACAATCTAGTAAACACCCAAAAATCTGTTACAAAAGAAACAAAGAATCACTAAATTTAATGTGAAACCATAAAGCCCTAAACAAAGATGTTAGTTTACCTTGAATTAAGTGGAACCTTTATCTTTTTTCCCTCTTGTTGGACACCCATGATGGACGCCTCAAGCTCCACAGAACCATTATTGACACGCAAAAGCTGCACTAGAACTATCAGAGAAAGCTAATGACAAAATCCAGATCGAAAAAACACAGCCTACTAAATTAAAATCATTTGTTTACCTATCAGGCTATCACTAAGACAAGGTATATTTAATTATCTGACAATGCTACTCTAAGATGTACATTTCCGTGGCAAAGAATGTGACTACAAAATATTTAACTTATATAGGATGAAGACATGACAATGACAACAGAAAGTATTTAACATGAGTAAAATTTTAGTATTGGCAATTAGGACTGTTGTGTGAGAGAGCATATTCAACTTTATCATGCTAATCAAACTGGTACAAAAACAAGCATGAGAGAGCTAGGGTTCATAACATCTCTATGTTTACCAATTGGTCAACATAGTTGAATCTCATTTTCAGTTTCGGTGGTACCATATATCGTAACCATGACAGAATAGCAGGCTGGTATTCAAATATGCATACCTCATCAAGTAGTCCTTCATATGTTAATTGAGAACACATAGGTGTAACCATGTCCACCTGCATCCAAGGATTAGAAACTCATAAGACTTGTGTACAAATTTCCCAGAATTAATATATGACTGGCAACAGTAAGCAAATGACATGGTTACTTTATAAATGTATAGATTGTAACAAAGATGTTTTCAGAAAACATCAGTCTCTCAAGGAAAAAAACAAAAGAATCACTACTTTTAAAAGAAAATCCATAGAAAGATTCTGCCAAAAATCATTGGAAAATTCTTCCCGGCCTATGGAGCATCACAACGCTCCCAGACTTTTTTTTTTAATAAGTGCAAGTCTCCCAGACTTCTTTTTTTAATCTTCAAGCATGATCTCGATGTTTTACGTTGTGCTTTCAACCAGCAAATCAACCCATATGGGACATCACAATACTCATTAGCATCATCATAAGCCTTTTCCCAACGGTATGGGGTCGGCTGCACAAATCTTGTTCCTCATCTTCCGCTAAGGCAAGTTTCTTAAAATATCCTCCATAACCTCATTCCACATCCATTTTGGCCTTCCCCACACCCTTTAGGCCCTTCGACTTGCACATTCCTCACTGGTGTTGTCATTGGTCGTCGTTGTACATGACCAAACCATTTCAATCGACTTTCCCTCATTTGTCACTGATTGGGGCTACTCCAATATTTTCACGAATGCGTTCATTTCTAATTTTGTCTTTCATTGCCTTACCACACATCCATCTCAACATCCTCATCTCGGCTATACTCATTTTATAAACATGTTTCTTGATTGGCTAACAGAATGCTCCATAAAGTATCATCGGTCTTATTATCGTCTTATAGAATTTTCCTTCTAGTATGATTGGCACACGTTGATCACATAGCACTCCGGAAGCACAACTCCACTTTAGTCAGCCCGTTTTAATTCTATGGCCAACATCCTCCTCGATCATTCCTTATTAATAATGAAACCAAGGTAATAAAATTGGTTACTTCGAGGTATCTCCTGGTTCTGGTTAATTTTAATTGACAAATCATCTCTATGTGCATCCTTACTAAAATTACATTCCATACACTCATGATTTGACCTATTTCAAAACCTTTAGATTCCAAAGCATATTCCTCCAAAGTTCTAGTTTCGCATTTACCTTATCCCTAGTCCCATCAACTAATACTATGTCATCTGCAAATAACATACACGGGTATCACAATACTCTTGACTTTTCTTTTCATCTTCAATGAGAACGTTGGTGTCTTCTTGCTTCGCCATCTCTTCCCTAACATTAACTGCAAGTCTAACTCCTCTCCCTCCACTCAACGTCTTCCTCCCTATCAAAAGTTTAGGACCTTTAGTGATGCAAGACTATGAAAACTAGCCCAAATGATGAGTTGAGACCAAAGAAAAATTAACATGGACAATAATAAGCATGAAATAAATCTAACAACCTACCACAAATATTTTGATAGGCTAGAAAAATAATTAAATTAATTGTTCTTAGGCAAAAAGATCACAATCTAGTAGTGTAAAACCTCCAATTATCAATTGAAGGGTCCAATGGAAGTATAGATTTCCAGTAGCCTATGGTCCAATCGACATTTGTAGGATCATTTAATTTTTCCAAGATTTAATGACTAAAATTAGGTTCAGAAAGGTTTAAATAAGGTTTCGGGGGTTTTGGGTGAATATCACCAAGTTCAAGTGTGTTTCGAGTTAAAGGAGAACATGTGGTTTATGGGTTTCAGAAGGGAGAAAGGGGTTTCTGGTGTAGCTGCAGGGTCCAATAGGGTTTATGCCTTGCCACAAGGTTATGGGAGTATATGGGGGTTGGGTTAAGGCTTTGGGAGGTTTAGGGTAATCCATGAGAG
Organism: Euptelea pleiosperma; assembly: GCA_035048495.1. NCBI lineage: Eukaryota > Viridiplantae > Streptophyta > Magnoliopsida > Ranunculales > Eupteleaceae > Euptelea > Euptelea pleiosperma. The sequence goes on along the minus strand of CM068540.1, from coordinate 35,261,896 downwards.
GATTAGGACAAAAGGGGTGCCGCAGGGAGAACACCTCCCATAGGGTGTCGCAGGTGTTAAACAACCATTTACCCCAAAAGATCGACATGTTGGGGAAAGGCGAAACAACTATGTATACCAACGGGTCATCAGGCCAACATTATATGTGCGCGGGAACACACCATCCGCTAACACTCCACCTCAGCAGGAATACACTCCGCTGGAGACTTGAACCCACGACCTCCTAAGCCTTAAGGCTCTTATACCATGTTAAAGAACCATTTACCCCAAAAGATTGACTTGTTGGGAAAAGGCGATACAACTATGTATACCAACGGGTAGTCGGGCAAACATAATATGTGCGCGGGAACACACCATCCGCAAACAACAATAACCAGAAAGGTGGGGATTTGAGCCGCAGGGCTCTATAGGGTAGGGGGAGGGGTGCGGCAAGGTTAGGGTTAGCGTATGATGCCATTGGGTGGAGATGGGAAATTAGGGTTAAGGTTATGGTACCAACGGTTTGGGTCAAAACCTGACCAAATAAAATAAAGGGATGGAGAATAGATCAAGAGAAGAGAAAAGGGAAGAATACATTTGGCTTCACACCAAATTAGCTGGCTTCTCACTAGATTTCCATTCACAGGAGATTTCTCAAATTTGAGTTTCCTATTTCTTTGTTCATAATGAAAATTACATGAATGATAGCTTTTATAGGAATAATAAAAAAACTAATCTAATCTAAACCATCCAAATAAACTAATAAGATCTAATGGCTTAAAAAAAATGCAGCCACTTAAACAACTAAGCAAAATTACAATGAGCCCCATAACTTTTGGCTATCTGCTTAGACACCCAAAACAGCTAAAAGAATAAAAACTAACTCTATAAAGCAAATAAAACTATCAAATAAATCATCAAATACAGCCCACATGCATCTTTCCAATGTGGAGACTTCAAGATGCCATGTATGTGAGGTCTTCCACTCCCACAATCATGGAAAACTCAAATTGGGGCCCACATAGAAGTCATCAAAGTACAATGACCAAGGAATGGATCTAATTCTCCTACTCCTCTGGTACACTCTAGGGCGAGACGTCCTGATGTCCTCATCATTTAGGTTGACTGATTCCTTGAATGACCGAGGTGCCATATATAGCCTCTTGGAACAAAATCCAACTTTTTAAAGATTGGAGAATGCTAGCAATTTCTCCCTTGGAATGGTTGCAAACCTATCTCACTCCCACTACTCGAAAATATCCTCTTCCCCCTACCGCAAAACATTTCTGATTAGGAAGGCCACCCAAAGAATATCCATTCCCATCGTAAACCATGATAACCGTTCGCAGATGTTGTCTTCTTGTTCTATTTCATTTGCAAACTTCGGCAATGGTTCACCCATGCATGTTGAGAAAATAAAGATGCAATGATTATTTTATGTGCACTGTTTTGGAAGACTTTTCATGCCTGAAGACGAAAATTTTCTCAGCTACAAAATTGAATTAACACAAAGAGGCTATGTCGAGTGCCATCCTAATTTCGACATGGTGTATTTGATTCATGAGAGTAGATGGATTAAATACGGCGACTAATTACTCCAAAAACATTTAGTATAGAAAATCTAGAGTCTAGAGTACAAGATTATTTCAAAGCCAAAAAACTTCTTTCAGAAAAGACTACCTCTGTATGTTTATATATTTTATCCTCGTAATATCACGTCACAGTGTTCAGTTCCAACCAATGGTTTCAAACTTCCAGCAGTCATAAAATTGAACGTGGTAGGCAAGAAACGTATAGTTCTTTAGTGATCTCTGAACTGTTGAGGGTACCCACATAGGCCAACAATCACGATTTTATCAACTAAAGTAAAAATGTGCAGACAACCACAATGATCCATTCCAACTTGCATAACAGAAGTTCTATGAAATCTGTTGTAATAGTTGGCTTTCACTTTCAACCACAGGACGGTGAGTAAACAATAGTTACCTCTCTATCTAGCAGGATGAGTGTATTTATCTCTGGGGCCCCCATCTGAAGTAACACAAAGCAATTTATTAGTAGGTGATTGTAAAATATATGTCAACCAATTAAAGAACGTAATCTGCCAACCCAGATTCCATGCAAACAGGGTTATGGAAACGTCTAATTACATCTGATGAGTTAAGTGGCTCTTCCACTTGCATCCGGTTTAGAATGTCAGCAACCCGTGCTGATGCTTTGCCTTTAGCCCTCACATGTGGTATCACTCCAAATGAAACCTACAACATATAAAAAGAATCAATAAATATAGGAAAAATGCAGAAGTGATTATAAATAGTTTGAACTAAACTAAATTTGAACATTTCTTTAAAATGTTTTATTCAAACCACAACCATATTTTGTATACCCGCATAAAAAGTTTCAAATGACAAACACTACAAACCTCAAGTTTATGAATGGCTTTTGCAATATGCCAAAGAGAGCTTGTATCACCATCAACGAGGCCTTCCTATCAAGTACAAAGCACACAAGGCCAGACATTAGAAGCTCAAAGAAAATAAATTGGCAATGAATCAAACTGTACAACATTTGACATACTCTATAAGCTAGGTCAAGTTCAAATGATAGCACATCCTCATCCAATGGAATCATGTATAAAGGGTATTCCCCGATAGTAAGCAAGTGATGAACCTTTTCCTCCTCAAAGATCTGCAAAATTAATGAACAACTATGAGTTGAAAGATTAAATTTTTTTCCAGAGAGATAATCCATTATCCATACACACACACACACATATATATATATATGTAGATTACTTAATATCAATTAAATCAATGATTAATTATTACAAATAAAAAAAAATTAGTTACTTACTTAGTTGCTAAAATAATGTTTACGTGCAAGTGAGATATTGGAGAGCTCAAAGATAATACATAACAGAATAAGCAAAAAAAAAAAGTGTACACAAAAGGAAAGGACGGGGATTCCCAGATTCTCATAGAAACACTTTACAAACTTTGACTAAGTACTGGTCTACTGCTACCCTTTTTTATTGTGGGGGTTTCTTAGTCCACGTTAAAGAGCATAGAATATTTGTGTAAGAAATAAAATAAGAAAAGCATCAGAATCATTCTATATCTGGATATTTCTATTTTTTCTCACAAGTAACAAAAATAAAATCAAAATTTAATCAAAAAGATTAGATAGATGGGTTAAAGAACTAGAGTTCCCTATGTATAAAAAGGCACTATTTTTTTTATGATATTCATACCCCAATTCGCTTGAACATTGTGGTTAAGAACTACCGAGAGGATAAAAGCTAGCTTAGAAGCACAATTTACAATGTTACCCAACCTCTACGGATCCTCCCCTTTAGAGGCCTGTACAATAGCATAACTGAATCCCTTTTTCCATTCTATATTCTAAATCTGGAAACTTAAGATTGAGTTGATCTCCAGACCAAGATTGTTTATAATCTACAATTCATATTGGAAGGATTTATGATATTTACACCTCAATTAGCTTGAACATTAGCTAGATCATTAAAACTCATGAAGCTTGGGATTAAAAACTACCGAGAGGATAAAAGCTAGCTTAGAAGCACAATCTACAATGTTGCCCAACTTTTACGAATCCTCCCCTTCATAGGTCTGTACAATAGCATAATTGAATCCCTTTCCATTCTGCATTCTGAATCTGGAAAGATAAGATTGAGTTGATCTCCAGACCAAAATTTGTTTATAATCTACTATTCATACTGGAGTTTGTGAATCTAGATTTATGATATTTACACCTCAATTACCTTGAACATTAGCTAGATCATTAACATTCATGAAGCTTGTGATTAAAAACTACCAAGAGGAAAAAAAGCTAGCTTAGAAGCACAATCTACAATGTTACCTAATGTTTACGAATCCCCTTTAGAGGCCCATACAATACCAACATTTGTCTATAATCTATAATTCATACTTGAGTTTATGAATCTGGATTTAGTTAACATTGTTACAGCCACATGAAAATAACTAATTTATGCAGCAATAGGGGCACCCACTGACACCCCTAATTACAATTTTTGCATGCAAAAACGAATTCTTAATAAAAATCGTTCCTTCAAAAAAGGGTCCCATCTATTCAAATGCCAAGGAAGCTCACCTTCTCGCAGACAACTGTGCGACGGGGGACAAAATAAACAGAGTATTCCTTCTGAACTCCCTTGGAAAGATCGTGCTGAATGTGTGCAGAAATGAGTTTCGTCAAATCAAGCTGTGAGCGAACAAGGTAGATTACTTTGGTGCATTCCGTTTGAACTGGTTCTGCAGATAGGTGTCGCAGCTCCACGCCATGTTCCTTTTTTGATTAAAAAAGAAAAGAAAAAGAAATTAAATATTAACCCAGACAAGAAATAAGTGTTTCAAAACAAATGGGGAAAAGCAAAAAAATAAGGATTGTCAACAAACGTGCCTTAAGGAACGATGTTTGGACGATCAATCCGAGTGAGCCGCTGAGTTTCGGATCGAGTACTAGACACTTCTTCCCACGATTCTAAGAGATACAAAACATGTGAAATTAAGAAGAAATCAAATCAAACAATGGGACCAGTTTAGAGGGGAAATTGAGCAAAAATAGTGGTACAAAAATGATTTTGTGAATTATATAGAGCTCACGTTCTTGAGAATGTTGAGAAGATCCTTCTGAGATTGCTCTCTGGTTTTAGGAAGAAGAAGAAATTTGATATTAATGCATAAAACACAATTAAGTAAATTCAGATGTATGTATCTATGTATGTGGGCAGGAATGGATGGATGGATGTACCTGAGAGATATGAAATTGAGAGGGGCATTATCCAAGTTGGGAATCTGAGCCATTGAAGAGAACTGGAGAATTTCTCTCCCTCTCTCTGTATCAACTCCCAGTTTTAGAGCGGGAGAGTGGGAAGACAGGTACGACGATCGCCAGAAGACGGTCTTTGGTCTTTACTCTTTACTCTTTCATATAGGGCTATATATGGGGTAGACTGCTAATGGGCTTCTCTGAAGGCCCATTTTGTTTGCAAGAATACTAAGTAAAGAAGCCCACATGGGAGACAAAGTTATAAGCCCATAAATAAAGATTGTGAACTTTATAGAAGGTCCATAAAGTCTACGGCCCATTATCCGTACATTTCCTTGCTGACCAATGACTAAAACTGCGCTGATGACAGCCCACGATGTGAGCCACGTGACATACTCTTAGAAGATGTTGACCATATGGACGTTGACCAATCCTTAGGTGGACTTGCAAACCAAAATCAGTCTGATCGGTAACTTCAGACATTTGGATCTTAGTACCCCAAATAATGGTCAATAACGGTTCAAATCAACCCATAAACATGATTCCAATCCATTTTTTTTTTGAAAAGGAATCCATTGCTTAGGGCCTGTTTGAAAAGTTCATCTTTTCAGGACTTAACTCAGTCCTAGTCCAATTCTCGACTAGAACTGACCAAGGTTGTTGTCAACCTTGAATTCATTTTTATATTAGATTGTTTGGTTGACTGTTGTGTCTTCTCTAAATGCTGAAATGGGGATATGAGGAGGGGGAGAAGAAGAAACCCAAAATGAACAATGTTGGGAACCTAAAGGTTAAGACATAAAATCTCTGCACCTCTATCACCTAGGTGCTTTTGGTGTATTGGTTTGAGTCTTCGCATTTGGTATCAGAGCCAACCCCACGTCATGGATTCAAGTCACAAGAGGGGTGACTCGAGGAAATGGCTACCTGGGGGCTCGCTCAAAAAAAGAGAAAATAAGGTACCGGAAAGAATGTCGTGGGCTCACTCACAAAAAATGAGAAAATAGGGGTACCAGAGTGAAAGCCGCCTCGAAGTGGACCACCGTGGACATTGGCCCTGGACGCGTGGTGGAATGTTGCGATCCTAAAGGTTAAGACTTAAACTTTCTGCACCTCCATCACCTAGTTGCTTTTGGTGTATTGGTTTGGGTCTTGACAAACAAACCTAGAAAAAATGTACAATCCAAAAATCAACAAACTCAAAAAATATATGAATATCAGAATAATTTGAATTTTTGTGAGGATGATCATCCTCACCAAAAATCAGCCATTGATTCATCTTCTTTGTGGGTACGCCAAAATGGGGGTCCTCCGAGCCCAACCCGTTTCTCTTAAGCCGACTATATAAACCACATGGCAGACTCTTCGAGACTTCGAGGCCATTGACTGTGAAACAGTGAGGGCGAGGTTTAGGCGACCTACAGACACAAAATAAATTAGGTGATTTCTAACCGTTAGATTTGAGGTCCAGCGAGGGACTGGCCAAACATCCATACGGTCAGCGTCCACTAAGAGTGTGCCACATAGCTCTTATTGTGCGTTGTGACAGAAGCATCGTCACAACGCTGTGACAGAAGTTTTAATCGACGTAAAATTTTGATGACTGGGCCCTGTCATCCGCAGTTCACGGCATGTTTATTTTGTACTGGCTGACCACCTCGGCCTCACCACACACGTACCCAAGTGTACTCAGTGCTTTATGCCACCTACCCAGTGAATTAATAAAGAAATATTAAATAATAGGAAATTTTTGACATACCCCCCCACAATTTGAAAAAGCTGACATACCCCCCTAGGACTCGGTCCACTGTCATTTGACCAGTGTTGACCCGAGTTGACTACCAATTTTTTTTATTAAATGGCAAAAATGCCATTGTCTTCAACCTTGGAACAGTGGTTTGGGCCAAAACCCAAATCAAATGGCTATGGTGGACGGCCGGCCAAGAGATTCCAATGGGTTGGCTGCCCATCACCGGCGACCAACCCACCGGAGTCTCATGGCCGGCTGGGCACCACTCTGGTAATAATTTAAAACCCAAGGTTAAAAAACAACACAAAGCATACAATTTTAACTTTAAAATTTTCATTAACAAAAATGAAAAAAAAGACAGCAATTTATATTTAAACTTTTGAGATGTGGATTTTGGAAAGATGGGTTCTCACAATTTTAAAATTTCATTCTAAAATAAAATCCATAAATAGAAATCTCATTCCTTCATGAGTTTTATTTATTTTTTGGAGTTTATTCTTCTCAATCTTTGTTTAATTCATCAAAAAATAAAAAATCTCAAGTTTATCAACATGGGTTTTAATTTTTAGTTTTAATCTCTTCTTCTCATGTTTGATTTGGGGTATGGGTTTTGGGTTAAACCCAAACCCTTGTTCTAAGGTTGAAGACAAGGGCACTTTCGTCCTTTAATACAAAATTGGTAGTCAACTCGGGTCAACACCGGTCAAATGACAGTGGACCGAGTCATAGGGGGGTATGCCAGCTTTTTCAAATTGTGGGGGGTATGTCAAAAATTCCCTAAATAATACTTACCTGGTACGTGTGTGGTGAGGCGGAAGTAGTTCGACCGTGGCTGGTTCTCAAATATTGGGTTACGTGTTACCTTCTGGCCATGACTGTCTACCATGCATGATGACATGTACATACATGTAAGTACACTTCGTAAACGCCACGCTGCTGAGTCCGAGGCACGGCCATCTCATTTTCCACTAGGATGCTGACGTGTCCCATTATTTCTTAAGTTTATTATCTTCTAGACATGCTAACGTATTACATGATCTTACCCAAAAAAATATGAATATATACACTACCACTGATGATCCCAAGTTGCACCCGACCATTACATGTGACAAAAAATGTAACGGGATTGGGGTGTTACCGTTAACCTCATTTTTCGGCTTGGATATTATATATTTTTGAAATAATGTAACGGGATTGGGGTGTTACCGTTAGCATGCATGCACCAAACATCAATTCCAATATATATACACTCTGATCACCACCGTCAATCGCAATCCCATGATGACAAGATGGATGGACCACGTGAACCAATTGAGCTAGAGACTTGCGCAAACATACCTCTTTTCCTACTTGGCAGAATGTTATTGGGACAATGGTGAGGAAACGACATGCACAGCCCCTTGGACCCGTCAATTCCACTGCAACGTGTAAAGAAAACCCGACACTTTCAAATTACGTACGCATGGAGGTCGATGTCCACCAAATAAAAATATCTGCTAGTACAATGCACAAGACCCTTGTAGTAATGCTGCCGAGCCTTCTCGAACCAAACTTAGGTCTCTTATTTTGCTCATGGCTTAAAAAACGGCCGTTATAAATTTTGAATTTTAGCGCCGTTTTTCCCATTATTTTTCTACTTTCCGTTTTTGCCCGTGCTTTACAATCCGTTGTAACAGAAACAACGGTGACACCCCCACTGTTTAGAATTGACAGTTGAAGGGAATTGATTAGGAAAACACGGATTTAATAGGCAATAAAAAATGGTTTACAATATTCTTCCAAGATGGATAATCAAATGTTGACGATATATATTTTTTTTTCTTTCGCAATGGTGACAGCAATTTTAGAATTTTAAAAGAAATATATTATTTTCGTTGGTCAAATTGTAGAAATTTAGAGGGGCCCACACGCTTGGGTAATTGCTGTTGTCCGATAGATCATTTCTCTTAAGATAAGCAAAGATCTTAATTAAAGCATCTGATTGGTAACAAGTTGTTCACATTTGGTCATTTTTTTCCCTGGAAGACGCGCTAGTCTTTTTACGGTGAACAATAACAAGAAATAAAAGAATAAAAATGTTTCTGGATATTAAACTAATAATTAGACTGTGTCACAAGTTGTTCACATTTTGTCACTTTTTTTTTTTTTGTAGAAAACGCACTGAAGTCTCCTTAGGGTGAGCAACAAGAAGAAATAAAAGAATAAAAATGTTTTTGGAAATTAAATTAATAATTAGACGGTGTACAATGATAGCTCTTCCTTTCAAGTTTCAACAACTTGTAAAAACAAAAAAACTTTACTTTTGAACTTATATTTTAATGTATAATCGCTGCTGTCTCATTGATCATTTCCTTTTTGATGGGTAAAAAGTTGTTTACATTTTGTCACTTTTTTTTCAGAAGACACACTAAAGTCCTTTTACGGTGAACAATAACAAGAAATAAAAGAATAATTAGACTGTGTATGATCTTCCTTTCAGCCTTGCAGCAACTGCTTCTTCTCAATTGTTAAATTTTCAAATTTGTCCTTTTTTTGCCAGTATTTTCAAAACTGCCCAAACTTTCTTATTTTCGGGCTTTCCCACCTCTACCTACAATTTCTTAACCCTACGCGCTTGCTGCTTGTTTTTTTTATGAGATGATAGGACAGCAGATCACGGCACGTGTATTTTGTACTGGCGGACCACCTCAGCCTCACCACCCACGTACACACAGGTGAGTGTTTCGGCCAAAAGCACTCGAGTACTCACTTGGTGCGTGTAGAGTAAAACTTCTATCACAACAAATTGTAAATCACACAATCACAAGCCAATGAGTTCTCGGTACATACACAAGTGCTTTTGCTTTGAGATGTAGGTGCCGAGAACTCATTGGCTGTGATTTGCAACTTTGTTGTGAGAGAAGATTTACTCGTAGTGTGTGGTGAGGCTGAGGTGGTCATTCCGTACAAATTCGACGTGCCGAGATCTGCTGCCTTATCATCTCCTTCAAGGCCCGGTCATCAAGGGAGATGACAGGCACTCGAGTGCTTTTTCCCAAAACATTCACTGTGCGGTGAGGCTGAGGTGGCCCCGTACAAAATACACGTGCCGAGATATGCTGCTTTACTCAAAGTTTTATCCAACTAGAAAGAGTAAAACTTCTATCACACAAAACACAGCCAATGAGTTCTTGGCACGTACACAAGTGCTTTTGCAACGTACCCATGTGCTTTGGCTTTTTAGGTGTACGTGCCGGAGAACTCATTGGCTGTGATTTGCAATCCCATTGTGACAGAAGTTTTACTCAAGTAGAAACAATGACCTAATTATTGCAAAATAATGCACTAATAAAAAACAAATAATGTGTTCTGAATTTGCTTTAGACATTCTTGAGTAAAACTCCTGTCACAATCGGATTGCAAATCACTTAATCACAGCCAATGAGTTCTCGTCACGTACACCTCAATGCAAAAGGACATGGCACGTTGCAAAGTACTTGTGTACGTGCCGAGAACTCATTGGCTTGTGATCGTGTGATTTACAATTTCTTGTGATAGAAGTTTTACTCGACATTCTTATCCACGTTCAAGTGGTATGCGTGCTGACGTGGAAAGAGAATGGTACGTCATAAGAGTCATGTTTCATTGTCGTTGGACCTTGAAAATGGGAGTAAAACTTTGATGACAGGCCAAGGTCGATGACAAGACTCAATATGAGTCATGGTTTTAAAAGTGGCGGTTTAAACGGTAACCCTACAAGCCTGTTTCCGTTAAAACCGTTTAAACACATTTGACATTTTGAATTTAACGGCCATTTTTTTTTGTTTTAACAGCCATTTAAAATTGTTTAAAAGGCCGTTTAATTCTGAAAAATTTTGTAAAAAAACGGCCGTTAAATCCGTTCAATTCTATTTTTTAAAATAATTTCTAATTTGAATTTCAGCGCCAATTTTTCCGTTAAATTCCATTTTTTCTAAAAAATTCTATTTTTTGCCCCTGACTGTTTTAATGGTGTTAACAGTAATGCCCCCAATACATCAAAACGACCTCCTTTAAACCTTGATACGAGTCACGTGGAACACTCTTAGAGGCCTCCAACCATATAGATGTTTGACCAATCCCTAGTTGGACCCACAAACCAAAAATCAGCCCGAATAGTGATTTCTAGGTGTTGGATTGGATTTTATTTTCATGGGTTGATATTAACCACGGTAATTTGAGCATTATTGACCATTATTTGAGGTACAAAGATCCAAAAGGTTTGAAATCACTAATCAAGTTACTTTTGATTTGTAGCTCCACCTAGGGATTGGAAAAACATCCATACGGTAAGAGTCCTCTAAGAATGTGCCACATGGCTCATATTGTCGATGACAGAACCTGTCATCAAAGTTTTACTCATGAAATGGTTGGTGGCCTCTCCAAGAATATCCTTCAGACTAATTTGTATGATTCAATAACTATAGACTGTAATTTCTGTCTATAAATGGGATATTCCTAAACATGGATTAGCATAGGACACACCATTTGATGGGTAGATCCAGAATAGATTGACTTCTTATCTAAGAGTCTCATAAGTGGGACCCATTGATAGCCGGTCCTACCAATTTTGATCTGCATGAGAATTAAAAAAAAATGATTATTTTGACGTGATCGTTATCACATATCGTAGTCATCATCGGCTTTCAAATGCGTAATAAATGCTTAAGAAAATATTAGTGGGCACGTGACTAATTAACATTCAAATTATCAGGATTTAAGGGACTAAATTGTATTTAATAATTAACTGAAACATGTTTTTTTTTTATAATCTTAATTTAGGTAGTTATAAGCATGGTTTTAAAAATGACAATTATAACGAAAATAACGGCCGTTATAACGGATTCGTACCTCCCCTGTTACATTATGTACCGTTCAAATGCCCAGAAAATAACAGCCGTTATTTTCGTTATAACACCCATTATAACTAAAATAACGACCGTTATTTTCTGAAAAAATTGGTGACATATTATAAATAAAAAAATATTCTTTAATTCTTAAATAAGAATAAGTTTTATTCATTAGATTTTTTGAAAATTTTAAAATTACGGGGCTGTTTTGAAAACACCGTGATTTGAAATGTTTTTTCAAAAGATGGAGTTTTTTTTTTCTATCTTTGCATGCTCACCGCATGGATGTTTAGCCCAAGGTTTAAAGGGGACCGTTATAATGGTATAACAGACTGGGGTCATTACTGTTTTTTCCGTTATAACGAGAGAAAAAAAACGCTGGGGTAAAATGGAAAAAGTGGAAAAATGAAAAATAACGGAAATAACAGTAAAAATGGCGCTGAAATTCAAATTTTGAATTTTAAAATTTCAAAAAACGGAATATAACAGAAAAATAAAGGAAAATAACGCGAAAAAAAAAAAAAAAAAGTCGTTGTAACTGAAAATAATGGCCGTTATTTTGTGGGCATTTTAATGGTCCATAACGTAACGGGGGTGGTCCGAATCCGTTATAACGGCCATTATTTTCGTTATAGCGGCTGTTTTTTAAACCATGGTTTAGCCCACCCCTTGGTAGACTTTCATACCAAAAATCAGCTTGTTTGATGATTTTTAGCCATTCGTTTGATGGTTGAATCTAGTAGGTAGAATCGTGCCTTAAAAGTATTAAAATCTAATGGCTAGAGATCATCAATCAGGTATTTTTGGTGAGTATATCCACCGCACCGACAAAGGGACTTAACATACCTTTGGTAAGTGGGACCATAGCGCAGTTGTGAGTGACAAAAATGGTGCTACATGACGCCAAAAGGCGTCAGGTCTACTTTGTTACATCTTTTAATTTCCATGATTTTGTTTGAATTGCTTTTTGAGACCTTATCACGACTAAAACTTTGATGACAGGGCCTGTCATTGAGGCAGATGACAGCACGCAATCACTAATCATGATCATGCATAGCTGGACCTTCAAACCAAAAATCAGCTTGATTAGTGATTTCAAACCTTTGGATCTTTGTACCTCAAATAATGGTCAATAATGCTCTAATTCCCACGTTTAAAATCAACCCATGAAAATAACTCCAATCCAATGCCTAGAAATTACTACTCATGTTGATTTTCGGTTTGTAGGTTGGCAAAACATCCATACGGTCAGCATCCTCTAAGAGTCTGCCACGTGGCTCATATTGTGTGCTGTCATCGGGCTTGATGACAGTCCACTGTTGTCAAAGTTTTACTACCTTTTCATGGTTTGGCTTTTCCCATGCATACATTCCCACCCGTACAACAAGTTGCTTTGGGTGCCCATCTAAAATCCTGTAAAGACCACTGGATTAACTTTAATGTTGTCGCAAAACTTGGGTTTAATCCATAAATCCAAAAGAAAACTACTAAAAAGGGCCTTATATATATATAGTTGCCTTTTCAAAAGTTTGCTAAAAATAATTCTTACTAATGAATGTGTTAGGATCATTATTAGGTCTCGAGCTGCCATTCCTCCTGAAAAGATATCTTGTCAGGAGATGGCAAACTTTAGCCTTTATATCATGATTGACGTCACACTGTGCGGGGCTCCACGATTTGATCCGTGAGCCTTTAACTCTAACGGCGATCGACCTCACAACTACAGACATGTACCGTGCCCTTAGGAAGGGACAATATTTAACCTAATAGAATGTTTATAAGAGATTTCTAGATTCGATCAACATATTTTGACTTATTGGTCGGGGACTCGGTATCGACCCTCACTAATCTAAACAATATTGAGGTTTTCTCGCCAAGGTCATTCAAATCAGAGCGATCCGGGCCACCGATCAAGCCTCCAATCCCGAGACTTTGAACCGCGTTTGAGACCAACTGGGCATGATATCGTATGGGTATGTCAGAGTTCCGATTTGCCATGACTGGAGGATCTAGTACTCAAATAATTGATCCAAAAAGAGCTTAACATGAGTACATGACATGGTAGGGTGGAAATCCATGATACCTCAATTATTATCTGGTACTAAGGCCCTGCTTGGTTCACATCAAATTGAGCGCAATGCATTGACTTGCCACAATTTTGGGATTGCAAGTAATTGGTTGGAGGCGTGCAAATGACTTGCCGTGCAAGTGGGTTCCAAGCCCTTGCAAACTCCTTAACAAAATAGATGCAAGCAAGTGCAGCCCAAAAACTGATGCAAGTGGGTGCAATGGAGTGCAAAATACATCTCAATGCAGCAGACCAAGCAGTGCCTAAGGGTGTTTTTGATTGCACAGAAAATTTTCCCGAGAAAATACATCTGGGAAATGCTTTAAATGGCTGATTGATTGGAACTGAAACACATATTTCAATCATGTGAGAAAATAAAAGCGTATGTTCAGGTGGAAAAGAAGTTTCACCTATCTCGATAGGAAATGAATTCTGGGCTTAGTAAGGAAAACTATCCAGAGAGAGAAAATTATACAGATTTAAAATGGCTATCTAACAAGGGAAAGTTACGTTAATATATGGAATACAGTGGAGGAATGACTTCAAATAAAGTCAAACTTTTGATTAAGAACATAAACTAATAATTCAAAACCCATTAATTCAAACTTTTCCGTCGTACAATAATTTTATTTCATCAAATAAATATTAAACGCCGTGATCGATAGGATTGGAATCTTATCATATGTACTTTGTCTCGTTTATAATCAAAGCATGTGCCTTTTTTATTTTGTTTTTATGTTTAAGCTAGGCAACACGGTTGAGACTGGACCGCAGGACCGGATGTCACGGGCTGGAATCCCCCCACAACACAAGACCATTGGGCTATACACGAGATGAGGTGATTTCAACTCCAATTTATAGAGAAAAGATGCCTTGTCAGCTTGACCCCATGTGGGCCCATCAGTTGACGACTTAATTAGCTCTAGTGTATCCGGGCCTCCGAGGTAAATCCCCAAGAGATGAGGTGGGCCAAGAGGGAGTCGAACTCAGGACCTCCTGCTTTCTGGAATGGGGTCCTGACTCCTGACCTGTTGGCCATCTTCCACCTTTGTTTTTGTACATTGAACACCTACGTGAAAACTTTGGCTGTTGCAGTGCCCTGCGAAAGTGAGGTTTAATCGAGACCAGACGTTGAGGTGAGGTTTACTTCACTTTTGGAATATTCCTTTCAAAACACGTGGGCCCCACTTTCACATGTAGTCTTAAATCTTAATTACTGCGACCATCACTTGTTCCAGCTGGAGTAAAACCTCGGTCACAACGGGTTGTTACCAAAGTCGTAACTGCCCACATTTTGAGCCACGTGGTATACTCTGAGAGGACGCTGACCCTATGTATGTTTGGCCAATCCCTACACAGACATACAAATAAAAAATCAGCCCGATTAGTAATTTCAAACCTTTTGATCCTTGTACCCAAATAATGGTCAATAATGCTCAAATTCCCCCCTATGAAAATTAATGATTCCAATCCAACGCTTAGAAATTACTTTGGATTGGCCAAACATCCATACGGTCAATGTCGTCTAAAAATATGTCACATGGCTCATATTGAGGCTCGTTTACTCGTGTATAGGAGTATATCCACCAAGTGGGCTCAGAGGGCAGCGGTGAGTAATGGCCAATAATGCTCATCGCACCGTTAAAATCAACCCATGAAAATGACTCAAATCCAACCCTTAGAAATCACTAATCAGGCCGAGTTTTGGTTTGTAGGCCCACATAGGGATTGGCCAAACATTCATTTCTGACCTAAAAAAATGTGCCATGTGGCCCGTATTGTGTCTTAATCTCAAGACAGGTGGTGCGTAACTATACGGGCGAGGATGCCTACATCAAAACTGTACATGTGGCAGGATAAAAAATCTCCTCCAAATATTACGCTGCGTCGGGATCTAACTCTTTTTCCCCCAATTTTTATTTTATGTTTTTGTTTGATAAACCTGCTCGTTAAAAGTCAAGAGTCAAGACAACGAAGATGAAATATACCAACGCATGGCACCATGACCTTCACTCATCCATATCCCATGCTGACGTGGTGAAACTTCTTAGAACGTGCCGATTCATCCAGGACCAGAACTATGGATATATAGTTCATCTTTTGGCACACACAAAAAATCAGCTTAACTGGTTATTTCTAGACGTTGACTTAAGCGTCTTAATTGGGTGATTTCTGGCCATTGGATTAAACTTTTTCTTTGGGTGCTAAAGTCTTAACTCTTTAACTGCTGAAATTTAGAATAAGCTGATTTTTGGTGTGTAGGTTTACCAAGAGGTGGACAAAACATATATAAGGTCAGTGGGCCCAAAAGAGTGCTCCACGTAGCATTCTCCCGAAAGAGGTCGATAAAGGAGGATGTTCGACACCTACCACGTAGCATTCTCCTGATTAAGGGCATGCTTTGTAAATATGACTGAATAATGGGGGTGCTCCTGTAACTGTAAACAGGCCAGCCACTTCCACTAACAGGCCCACGTTCCACGATAGCTCAACTAAATTGGCCACGTGGTATCACCAACGACAAAATCTAGAATTAAACGATAATCTCAACAAATAAAAGAACCGAAATAAAAGTGAGCCCTAATTCAGCCATATGGCAAAGCAAAATCACTAATTATCATGAACCGCCGGTCCAGCAGACGCTGCAGACCGGACCGGACCGGGTCCGTAATCCGTATGTACTCATTTACATTGATTAAAGTTTTTTTTTTACGTCTCACAGTCACATTATAGAGCAAGCGTTCGGATTCTCGTCGCTGAACAGTTGCGGTGCGTGTACGTACTCCACAACATAAGCGTATCCGGATCCTTGCCCGTGATGGTCAATTTTGTTTCCTTCCGCCTTCCCAACTGACCCAGGCTCTGCTTTCTTTCCACCATCTCCGCCCCCTGCTTTCCCGTCTCCTTCTTTCTTCTCACCACCGCCACCACCCTTCTCTTTCTTCTGGCCGCCACCGCCCTCTTTCTTATCTCCATCCTCTTTCTTCGCCGGGACAATATCGACGTTTCGCTTCAGCTTCTCTTTCAGGTAAATTGGAAGAGCTTTCACGTCCATAGTGCCCTTCACTGTCACCAAATCCTTCTTTGCGTCTATCTCCACGGTTTGAACTCCTGTAACGCCGTTCGAGGGTTTTAACGGAAATTCGAACTCATTTATTTATTTAGAACATAATTTTTCTTAATTAACCTCACCTTTGATTTTGTAAATAATCCTCCGAATTTTCTGAATGCATCCTTCGCAGTGCAATGGCATCTTTAGAACGACTGTTGTCACTGGAGGCTAAGAAACCATATATAAAAATCAAAATCATAACCAATCATGAAATATTCACTAAAATACGCCACCATCAAAACCCAAGTAACATATTAAACATTTTTTGCTAAACTGCGCCTCATTAGACAAATTTTGCTCCGGGAGTCCGGGCTGCACCTAAAACGCCACGTGGCATACTCTTTGAGACCAATAACTGTATGAATGTTTGGCCCATTCCTAGGTGGACCTACAGACCAAAAATCAGCTTGATTGGGGGTTTATGACTAGTTTAGTCTTTATTGATTTTCAACCGTCTGATTCGAGAAATTATTATAGGGTTACTCAGATCCAACGTCATCTGACTTTCCAACTTCTGACGAGGCTAAAGTGCGCCAGATGCACAACTTAAACTTAGAAATAAATATCTGGAATTCCAAAAGTTTTGATTTCAGGTGTTCTCTCAGTCTCAGAGAGTCTGAGTTCTGCCCGACTGGCAGAAAAACAAGCTTAAAAGTGAAAAAAATAAAATAAAACGAAAGCCAGAGGCGCATACTAGTGACAACAGATGAAGCGCACGTTAGTTTTTTTTGGAAGGTGGGTTACCTCCTTGTTTTTCTTTTCCGACTTTTCTCCCTGCTTCTTATCTCCACCGTCTTTGTTCTTGTCTCCACCGTCTTTGTCCTTCTTGGGTAGAGGAGAGATCAGCTCAACCTTCTTCTTCGTCTTGTACTCGACCCTGTCTCGAAGCTTTACTGGGTCTAGTTTCCCATTCCCTTTCACAGTCAGCTTATTGGCAGTAAAGTCTGCCTGTACGTCTTCCACACCTTCAACAACCACATAACAAAAGCTAAATCAGCAATGACTAGTCTTGGCTAATATGCGCCGCGAGATCGCACACGAAAACCATGAATACTGTCGATGAATCTGACATTGAATAGTGGTGCTGTCATCTAATGTGCGCCGTCAAGGCACCGAGGATCATCAAGCGCCAGATGATCAGAAAAAAAACGGAAAACTCTAAATACAACAAATACGGGAAATCAAACGACGAAGCTCGTCAACTCCATTAAAGGAAATCAAGCCAAAACTAGAAAAACATAAGTCGAGCATCAGTTGTCGATTCAGGAATCAGAATCCTCTGTAAAATCCGGAAGAAAAACTTGGAAAAATAAGAGACATAAAGTCATTTTTTCCAGTTTAAATCTTTAAAGAGACATATATGTCAAAAAGGTCTCCATTACTGAAAATTTTACAGAACAAACAGAGAAAAATTGCATCAACTGCTTGATAAAATAAGAATCCAAACAAACAGAGCAGATATAATAAATCAATATTTTCCATCCGAATTACCTTCAAAACCCTTAACAGATCGTTTAACTTTCTTCGCGCAACCATCGCAATGCATATCGATTTTCAGAACCACAGTAACTGTCCCGTCGTCTTTCTTCCCTCCATCGCCTTTCTTCTCCTCCTTTTTCTCGCCTTCGTTCTTGGTGTCCTTCTGCAACAACAATTGAAAAAATAAAATCGCCAATCAATCCGGAACTCCAACGGACGAGAGATCAAGGATAGGAAATTAATCGGGAAACTACAAACCCACCTCGCCCATCGCTTCTGCTCTACTCGGTATGACTTGGAGGGGTATATGGATCATGGGGCCAGAGGTTGGAATATAAATAGGCGAGCGCGGTAGTTGAAGATTGAAGTATCATGTATGTGTGTATGTATGGATGATGTGGCGATGGACTGATGCGTACATACATGGAAAATGTCTCAGAGTACGCACGATTGGTCCCTGCATTGCGACGAACTGCTGCGATAAACTGCGGTGTCATTTCGTGGCAAAAATGACCAATTATACCCTTCGTTCCCCTCGTATGTTTGATTCAACCGTTTTGCCCTAAAGTTTCGAGTGCAACTTCGTCGACATGCCAGTCTTTTAAGTGGCCAAAACTACCCTCCAGTGATTTTATGAACCGATGACCAACCTGATGGTTCAACCGGTTTGAATTTTGAAAGTGTTCTAGAACTCGGAAGTGACTGGCCGTTTCAACCAGATAATCGAGAACGTTCACCCCAAAAATGGTCCGGGTCAGCAGTGACTTGGAATTTTGAAATTTAGCTACGTTTTCCTAAAAGAAAACCATAAAACTCAGGTAGGTCATAACCATGGTTTTAAAAAACGGCCATTATAAGAAAAATAACGGCTGTTGTAACGGATTCGGACCTCCCCCCTTACGTTATACACTGCTAAAACACTCTAAAAGTAATGGATGTTATTTTTGTTATAACGGTCGTTATTTTTCCATCATAACGAAAATAACGACCACTTTTTTTTGGAAAATTTTGTAAAAAATAAATATCCTTTATTTCAGTTATTTTTTCATTTTTTTCATTTTTGAAAATTTCAAAAAAATTTCTTTATTTTCTATTTTTGCCCGAACATTACAATTCGTAACGCCCCCAGTCCGTTATACCGTTATAACGGCCCCTTTTGAACCTTGGTCATAAGACTCATAACCAGTTGAACCAGTACCAGGGCGCGCCGTCTCTACCTTAAGGTCACTAAGGCAGTTGCCTTAGGCCCTCTGGTAAGAGAAGGCCCCCAGCCTAGGTCCCACTACATATATTTTTTGGGGCTCACTAACCACATCGATGTTTAGCCCACCCCTTATTCCATATACAAACCAAAAATCAACCTGATTGGTTATCTCTAGCTAAAGATTTTAGTACTTTTTAGAATTAATTTTAGCCATTGGATTCAAGCATGTCTTTTGGGGAGTAAATCCAATGGTTAGAAATCATCAATTAAACTGATTTTTAGTGTGTTGATCCACCGATCATTGGTTCGGATTCAGTTTTCAGAACATTTGTTGAACATAAATTTCAATATTTTTTCGTTTTGTTTGGAATCAATTAGACAACAAACGATGTATTGTCGAGAAAGAAGTCGGCAGCTCACACGAAAAATCCAGAGATGATGAATTTTCTAGTGAATCCAAGTTTCGCAATATCGCAATACTAGGAGAGGTGAATTGTGGGCCAATGAGATATAGACCCATCGTGCAGTTGTTCCTATTTGGGAAGGCAACAGATTGAGACAACCCTAATTAGGGATTGTGGGCCAATCAGATCTGGATTCTGGACCTCCCTAGTTTCAACCGTGGTTTAAAATAACGCCGTTTAGATGGTTTTAACGGCCATTAAAACGGTAACGCCCTAAGCCCATTACATAAAAACCTGTTTTGGTGCTTAGAAAATAACTGCCATTTTTTTGTTTTAACGGCCGTTAAAATCTGAAATTTGGGGAAAAAATGTTTATTATTTCAGTTAAATTCTGTTGTTTTCTCCTTAAATTCTGTTTTTCATTTTTGAAAATTTGAATTTAGAATTTGAGCTTTGCGACTCTGGTGGCCCCTGACTGATCCGTCTTGTATCGTTTAGATACCACTCGTGTCTTTCTCGTGGGGGGAACAAAACTGTTCGGGGTCAATAATGCCACCCCCTAACGTCGCGGTAAGGGTCGAGTGTGCGAGGTTGATTGCCGTTAGAGTTGAAGGCTCACGGAATCGAATCGTAGGGCCCGCAGGTACGAGGTCGATCACCGTTAGAGGTCACAGGATCGAATTGTGGAACCCGTAAGGTGTGACGTCGATCTTGGTATAAAGGCTAAATTTTGCCCTCTACTGATAAGATATCTTTTCTGGAGGAATGGCAGCTGTAAAGATCCTAACTAGAACAACATGTAAAGATCCAGCCGATCTACCCAAGGTTCTAGGATGAGCCTTAACTAGCGAGCAGTGAAAGGAGAGATTGAAGACTCAGCTGAGTCCTATGTACACTACCTATATTGAGTGTGGTCTTTGTTCTTCGTTCTTCCTCCCTTGTTTCCACCCTTCGGATTGTTCCCCTTTGACATCTCTGAGTCCTATCCTGAGCAGCATCTTGCACGTAGAGATTCAGTTGGCAAGACGCTGCTCAGGATCTCTGTGCCCATCAAACACGGCAACTTGCATACCCCCCTTCGTTCTAACGGGAAATAATGTAATGGGGGGAGGGGCGTTACCCTCATACTGATGTTTTTTTTACTTAATACATTCTATGACCTGTTATAACGGTCATAACGGTGACGTTATTTAACTGTTATGCCTTAATGTTTCCTTTTAAACCTTAGCTAATACCATATGGGCTATTACAGCGTGTGCCAGGGAGCACCATGCGTTTGAAAAGTTGGACAAACCACTGCACATGCTCCATTCTTGAGGCGCTACTGTCCGTACTTTTGTGGAATACTTACCCATCAACAAAAATTGCCATGTGGCACATTCTGGCCGATGAATGTTCGGTCCACGTGCCAAAATTCAATTTGATAGGTAAGTTCTAGATGTTGGATTTGAGCATTTTTCATCAAGGGCTTTCCCCCATGAGCCTATTCAAGAAGCCCATGATCCAAAGGGCTCAATTCCTACGTCTAAAAATCACTTAACCGGCTGATTTTTGGGCCCTGCTTGGTTCGCTGCACTGGGATTAAGCCACAATTTTGGAATGCACATGATTCGGTGGGGGGCGTGCAAGTTGTTGCCAAACCCTTGCAAACCCCTTAACAAAATAGCTTGTAAACCTTCGCTCACACCGGGGTGTGAGCGAAGCCGATCACGGCCCATGGTACAAGCCATGTGGCAGCCTGTAAGTGTACGTTGACCTTATGGATGTTTAGCCAATCACTAGGTGGACCTACAAACCAAAAATGAACCTGATCAGTGATTTCTAAGCGTTGGATTGAAGTTATTTTCATGGGTTGATTTTAACAGTAGGAATTTGAGCATTATTTGGGTGCAAAGATCCAAAGATTTTAAATCATTAATCAGGCTGATTTTTGGTTTGCAGGTCCACCTTGTGATTGGCCAAACATCCATTCGGTCAGATACACGTGGCTCATACTATGAGCTGTGACCCAAAAAAAAAGGGGTGTGTGCATTGCAACTCACTACATTTGCACTGGAATCCAAAATGCATCTCGGTGCAGCCAACCAAGCAGGGCCTTGGTGTTTATGTTTACCATTGGGTTGGGCGGAATATTCGTTAGTGGGCCCAACAAGCCGTACAATGTGAATTTGACCAACACGCTGCGAGACAGGTATTGGTGACCAACACAACATGTTTCCTCTCGTGTAAAACTGTCAGGTGCTCCCACATGGGTTCTACTTAGTAGGTCTAAGCATAGTTTCCACGAAAATGGGAAACGACCCTTAAATATTTCATCTGACACGGGGAAACGAATCGGAAACGACAATGAAACGATCGAGAACGAACTAGTGCGGAAAAGAACGAATCGGAAACGACAATGAAATGATCGAGAAATGGTGAGGAAATGGCAATAGAAACGACATAAATATTCATTGATTAGGGAATCCTAAACCAATCCTGGTGTACCAATGGAAGGATATCCCGTCAAGCGACTAGACAAATAGTTGTAGCAGTAAGCCTTCATTCTTCCCTTCTAGACAAATAGTTGTAGCAGTAAGCCTTCATTCTTCCCTTCTGGTCCGCATCTTGAGATTCAGTGGGCAAGATGCTGCTCATGATCTCGGGGAAAGAGTTAACGAAGGCTTACTGCTACTATAAATGGCGGCGACTTGGGGGGAAGGGTTCCCCGGGCCGATTCAATCCACCATTGTTGACCCAAATTGACTAACAAATTTTGTTTTGAAAATGATGAAAATACCCATTTCTGAAACCCTAGGTCACAAGACTGAGTTTTGGCCACAATACCAACTCCAAATCAAACAATTGTGGTGGCTGGCCGACTGCCACTCTGGTGAACAATTTAAAAACTCAACGAATGGGACAAATGTTTTAAAACAACCCATTTGGTTTATTTCCTCCTTTTGAAACCTTTATTTATTTTTTTTAAATCTCATTTCTATATGACAATATAAGTAGGGGTGTCAACAGGTTGGTTACGGTTCGAATCCTAAGGTGGTCAGAACCGGAACTAACAATTCTGGTTCTTATCGATTTCGATTCTCAAAATGATGGATCTGGAACCAAAACCGATTATGTAGTTTTTTTCGGTTCTGGTTCCTATTCTTGATATATTGGGTCCAATCTTGATAATATGAGAATTTTAACACTACATTTATATATAGGTTTTGGTTCTTATTTGTTCAGTTTCAATTCCATATTAAACTACCCAAAATTGGAACCATTATTTTCAGTTCGGTTCCAGTTTTGGTTCTTTTTTAATTGGTTCCCAAAAATGTGGAAACGGAATCGGTGTTTTCAGTTCTGGATAAATGGGTAAAATTGACACCCCTAAGTATAGAGTATACATGATCACCCACCTCAATTTTTTATTTATCAAATTACAAATTAATAGGGGAACACCACGTGCGATGCACGTACACCTTATGCATGACACACATTTAGAGCACCAACCGTATAAATATTTTTCCTAACTCTAGGTGGACCTACGTACGAAAATTCATCATGATTAGCAATTTCTATCCATTTGATTAGTTTTTTTCATGGTTTTTTTTCGACTGTAGATTTTTAGCATTACTATTTAGCATGCAGTTTGAGGTGCATTTTTGGCCAATGACCCACCATGCACATTTGACTGACCGTATAGATGTTTTGCCCATCTCAGATGGACCTACATACAAAATTCATTCCGATTAGCAATGAGTTTTGACACCATTAATGATGGGCCATATTATGAACCATGTGGCACAATCTTAGAGATCACTAACCGAATGGATGTTTTGCCCATCCCTAGTTGGACTTACATATCAAAATTCATCCTAATCAATAATTTATAATTGAGTATTTTTCTTGATTTATCTGTAACCGTGGATTTTGATCATTATGATCCAAAGTTTAGAACTCAATAATCAAGTTTACTTTTGTTACATAAGTCTATCTAGGGATGGATCAAAATCCATACGGTCAGTAGCTTATGATAAGGTGACAGTGTCTCACATTATGAGTCCGTCATCTAAATTTTTTTAGTCATAGAGTTAAAGTGCAACATCAAAATATAATAATCGT
Source organism: Euptelea pleiosperma (assembly GCA_035048495.1). Lineage (NCBI taxonomy): Eukaryota > Viridiplantae > Streptophyta > Magnoliopsida > Ranunculales > Eupteleaceae > Euptelea > Euptelea pleiosperma. Next base: position 35,238,119 of record CM068540.1, on the reverse strand, counting down.
TTGTACAATTGAGTTGAAATGTAAAAGTATTGAATGACCAAAGCATCGTTGTAAATTAAAAAATATTAAAACTAAAATAAATAATTTTTACCAATTTAAAGAACCTGAGGGTATATTAGGAATAATGATTTATTTTACTTTTTTAACATTGAATGAGCTGTAGGATGACATGTTCTTTGGCATCAAAAAGATCGAAAAGCCCCCTCAAGTAAATAAAATGAAGAAAAAAAGAATAAAAAAGAATAAAAAAAAATAAAGGCATTTGTGAGATATTGGGGTTTAGCGTGAGGCACAAGGGCCTTTACCATTTAAATAGTAAAATAAATGTTTCTAAAAGAACATAAAAAAAAAACTTTTGAATTACAAATTTTGTGTCCTAGTGGTACTTAGCTAGCCACGGGACTCTGGTAGATTAGTCGCTAATGATAGATGACCAACCTATCGAAGTCTTACAGTTGGCTAACTGCCAGGTTTTAGCCCAAACACACATGTTCTTGTTCTAAGGTTAAAAAACTGAGTACTTTTATCTTTTAAAAAAAAATTGTCAATCAATTTTGGTCAATTAAAGGCATAGACGGTACACCAGGTGTAAGTCAACTTTTTCAAGTTGTAGGGGACGTGTCACATTTCAAAGATAACACGGGGGAGGGGGTTATGTCAAAAAATACGCTAAAAAAATTTCAAGGCCCCAAGTCCGTTCCTTACAAATACCCTTGTAAGAGTTAGCCCGCTGAAGGTGCAAGCGTGCTCAGTTGGTAAGGTTTGTGGGTGATGATACCACAGACGTGGGTTCAAAACCGGCCTTCACCGAGTTACTGATCTCTTTAAAAAACAGGCTTACCTAAAATAAACGAAAAGAGTGCCCGTGAACCAAAAATCTGGAGCTCAAGTGGGCTGGGCTGGGTCTAGCCTTATAGTTATTGAGGTTAACCCGGCCCATTAACGGACTTGGTTTTGTATCTCTTGCACATAGGCTGAGAGAGAGAGAGAGTGAGCGTGAGCTCTGTTACCGTCGCCATGGCTGCAAACGCCACCCACCTTATCCTCCACCCAAGACTCAATCTCTACTTCAAACCCTCCACCATTCTTCATTGCCGCCTAAACCTCTCTCTCAAACACTTCTCTCAAACCCTAAACTCTTCCCATCTCTCGCCCCTTTCTGTCTCCTTGAACCGAAATCGGAAATTCCCAATTCCCCGACTTTCTATCTCTGAAAACCCTAGGACCCACTCTTCATTATCATCTGTACAATCTCTGAGTGATAATGGAAGTGGAGGCAGGTCCGGTGCTCTGTCTCCACCTCCGGTCCTTGAAACCTCGCAGAAGATTGACGTCAATCCCCCGAAAGGAACGAGAGATTTCCCTCCGGAGGAAATGCGTCTCCGGAGCTGGCTTTTTCAGAACTTCAGAGAGGTAAGAGGTTTTCGTTTCTCCTAATTCGCGTTTTAACCTTGATTGATTGTAGTCTATTGGTTATCGAAGGTTTCTCGGTTGTTTGGATTCGAAGAGATTGATTTTCCGGTACTTGAATCCGAGGCGCTCTTTATTAGAAAAGCTGGGGAGGAAATTAGAGACCAGGTATGCTTCTTTTAATAACGTAGAAGAAATGGAGGTTATTTTTCTCATTTAATAATGTTGGCGATGCAATCTTTATACTGTGTTCTGTAATTTCTATCCTACTTATTTTTTTCTTTTCTTCTCTCTCAGTTGTATAGTTTTGAGGATCGGGGAAATCGTCGTGTCGCCTTGAGGCCTGAGCTAACTCCTTCTTTGGCCAGACTTGTGATACAGAAGGGGTATTGAAATTCTGATTCTGTTGTATTTCTTCCATATCTGATTTGTAGACAATACAAATATTTTCCTTTTAGGCTCTGTACGGTGATCAAGAAAAAAGTTTTACAGAAAAAGGATAGGTATGCTAAAAAGTGTTGATACAGAAAAAGTTTTATGACAATTATATGCAAATATCATTTCTAGAAAATTTATTCCGGGCAACCATACAGAGCCTTGCTTTTTTTTTTAATCTCTTTGCTGATTCAATGGTTGAAGGTGCTAAACTTGTAGTTGTTCATTTGTTTATTTATTTTCTGATTTTTGTATCCAGGTACAGATCAGATAGCCAGAATTTGATCTCCATTGTTTTTTCTGTCCAGAAAATCTGTCTCCCTCCCATTGAAATGGTTTGCTATAGGACAGTGTTGGCGTTATGAGCGATGACAAGGGGACGTCGTCGTGAGCATTATCAATGGAATATGGATATCATTGGTGTTCCGGAAGTTACGGTATGTTCTGCTCAACCTTATATGTGCTGCCAATTCTCAAGATGATTCTGGTATGTTTGATTGGATTTACATATTTGCATTCGTGCAGTCTAAAGCATTTGACTCCTAGGCAATAGGGGCCCCTCAAGCGATGATAATTTACATATTTATTTTATAAGAATTAAATAAAATTAACATTTCTCAAAGATAAAAGGAAAAAAAAATGAAGCACATAGACACATAGTATCAAAGTAGAAACAATATAGCAAAGCTAGTTGCAGAGTATAAATAACTATATGCAAATTATGCAATACAAACACAAAAACTGAAATAGTTTAGTGGCCTAGTACCACTTCTAACAGTTTAAAACCAAAATTCTAGTGATTCAGTGCCATAACTAATATTCAAAACCAACACATAACAGTTCAAACTTAAAAACAAAGTCAAAGTCTTAGACCCCAAATCCTTATAGTTGTACTTAACATCTCGACATTCAATCATCAGAAAACAAGTGGAGCAGGAGGCTTACCTTCTCCTCTTGTTAGGGTTCAGAGAAATGGTTTGTTTATAATGTTTATATGTATATATACCTTTGGTTTTTTCTATAACATTTGACCTTATAGGTATGATCTATTCCAAATATATTTAACTTCAGTTTTATACGTATGGCCTATGTGAACCCTTTTAACACCTTAGCGCCTAGATGAGCATTTTTGTACTAGTGCCTGCTTAGGCCGTGTTTAAAGTGCTGGGGTCCCATCTAGGGGAAGCTTTGACTACAATTGCATACATGCACACACACAAATATAGGGTCGGGATAGGTTGAAAGTTGAAACATGCTTTTTGACATATAATATATAATGACACACGATCGTGGAACCCACATGGAGATGAGTTAAGGGATGATTTTTGGTGAGGATGATCTCTTCACCATCATCATCCTCACAAAAATTCAGCCATTTCTAAAACTTCTGACTGTATCAAATGTGGACTTAAAAGTTGATGGTGAAAATGGACAGTCCAGAGTTTTGTAATTTGTAATCCACTTTTCATATGGCTACAAATGTCGGAATGTGCTGAGTTTTGATGAGGATGACCTCCAGGGTGAGGACATAATTCTCACTAAAAATCAGTTCTTAAAAGCATGCGTCAACCTTTCCCAACCCTATGCGTGTTTGTGTGTGTGTTGGGATAATTTTTGTCTAATTATTTAGTCACAAGCCTACTGCACTGGAATTGGGTGATCTGGTTCAGAAGGCAAACCTATTTTTATTTAAAAAAAAAATTGTTTTTTAGGAATTCAATTTATTGAATTGTGTTGTAGCAGAAACGGCTGAATACCGATTCTCTATGTCCTCTTTAATCTTTAATGACTCCGAGGATATTCGTAATGCCGATTCTTTCAATTGCCGTATTTTTCTGGAATGTCCTGATGATTAGACTCCTGTGGACAGTTCATCTTGACAGTTTCGATGGCTGCTTCTTATATACATTATTAGATACTATGTGTTTCCCTAGTCTTGGTAAAAGTGTTGCATAGTGACCCAAGTACATGTATTCATGTACAAGATCCCCACTCTAACTGGATTCTGGAGCAGATGTAACAATCATGAGCAGCTAGTGAATACTCATGCTGGAGCATATGTATAAATCGTGCACATTATTTGACTGTATTGAATTGTTACCTTAACATGTCCGGGTTTGTTCCCAATCTTAACTTTTGTCCTTTCTCTTATAGGCTGAAGCAGAGCTTATTTCTTCTATTGTCACATTTTTTAAGCGACTTGGGATTACGTCATCAGATGTGGGCTTTAAAGTTTCTAGCCGTAAGGTGTAAGTGGATCGTTTTTATGATGTGAAATGTGGGCAGACAGAGGTCTTGATAACCTTGTTTAAATTTTGTCAGCATAAATTTTACTCTGTAACTGATTATATTAGCTTGGCATAATATAGCTGGACTTCAAGATCATTTTCTTCTGGAGAATAGTTGCTACATGAATTCTCGAGTAAAATGAATCGTATGGTAGAATTTTTTTATTGTTTAATCTATTAGTTTTGGTCTAGCTTAAAAATCAATACTGGGTTTCAAAATTTATTTATAACGATGGTTAACTTGTTAGTAAATTCTAATTAAGTTCTGCTACAACTGATGAGAAATTTGAGATATTACTATAATTAGGAGTTTTCATATTCCGGTGTAATGAAAGACTACAACTCTGATGCTTGTAAATAGCTCGGAGAAATTTAAGACATTACTGTTTGTTGAAGAGTGTATGATAGAGTCCCTAGAGAATTAATTTGTTGGGGATTGGGAAAGAAGGGGGTCCCAAATGGATATATTGACATAAAAAAAAACATGCACGAGGGAGAAAAAATTTAGTACAATTGGTGGCGAGACAAGTGGGTTTCCAATAACAATGGGCTTACATCAAGGATTAGCCCTAAGTCCATAACCATTTGTGTTAGTTATGGATGAAGTAGCTATTCGTATCCAAGATGAGGTCCCCTGGTGTATGTTATTTACAAATGACATAGTATTAGTTGACGAGACTATGGATAAGGTAAATGCAAAACTAGAACTATGGAGGAATTCTTTGGAATCTAAAGGTTTTAAAATAAGTCGAACCAAGATAGAGTATATGGAATGCAATTTTAGTAAGGATGCTTTGACAAATTTTATGAAGGGATCTCCTACAAAGTGGGTATTGGAGATAGAGTTCGCTTCTGGGAGGATAGATGGTGTGGCAATAGTCCTCTAAGGGCTGACTTTCCAAATCTATACTCCATCTCGAACTACAAGAATTGTGCGGTGATTCAGTGCAAGGTCATAGAAGGGGAAAATCTAGCGTGTAATTTTGGTTTCAGGAGAAGACTTAATGATTGGGAGATTGAAGCTGTTTCCCGCCTTTTGCAATGCCTTCAAGATTGTCATCTCCCTTCCCACTTTCCAGACAGACGCCTTTGGAGATGTTCGAAAGATGGGAAATTTTCAGTCCGTTCATTGTATAAGTCCCTTCTCCAAAACATGGACGGAAGTTATCCGACCCCCATGATTTGGGGCTCCAAAGTACCATTCAAGATTGCGTTCTTATATTGGGCTGCCTCCCTGAACAAGGTCTTAACTGTGGAACAGTTGAGAGCACGTAAGATGGTTATTGTTGACTTTTGCTCTATGTGTAAGCAAAGTGGGGAATCGATCGACCGTCTTCTTATTCATTGCACAGTAGCCAGGGCGATTTGGTCGTCCTTCTTGGTAGATTTCAGCATGGCATGGGTTTTCCTTACACGTTGATGCATCTCTTCATAGTTGGGCCACTCATTATTTCTCTTCTAGAGGCCGAATTTATGGCGATTGCTCCCTTTTGCGATTTGTTGGGGATTATGGAAGGAACGCAATCTCAGGGTTTTCGAGAATAGGGAGTCTTCGAAGGAGTACATCATTTTGAATATCAAGGGTCTCCTGTTTCTGTGGTCCAAAGTCTTCAAGGAGTGCCATTGTTTATTTTTTGAAGACTTTGTATTCTAGTGGGACATGATTTGTATGAGAGATCTAGTTTAATCCTCCCTCCGCTGTTTTTCCTTTCTTCTTTTCCTGGCGCTGATGTAGGCGTCTTTGTCCTTGGTTGGTCATCTTGACCTCCTTGACCTTGCTTGTATTTCTTTTCTTTTTTATCAATGCATTACACTTATCAAAAAAAAAATTTAGTAAGGATGCCCATATAGATGGTCCACCAATTAAAATTGACAACTAGGCATGGTTTAAAATTTCGTAATGTTTTGTTTCGTAATGGATACAATTCGATACAATCCAACAAAAAAAATAGATTTTGGGAATGTTTTGGAATATTTCGTAGTTTCGCCATTTTTTAATGTTTCGAGAATGTTTCGTTTCGGAGTTTGTTTCGGTTTTTCACTTGACCGAGACATTGCTTCGAAACGAAATTTTAAACCTTGCAAGTAGGAGATACCTCGAAGTGATCAATTTTGTTACCTTGGTTCTATTATTCAAAAGGAAGGAGAGATTGAAGAGGTTGTTACCCATAGAATTAGAGTGGGGTGGCTAAAGTGGCGATATGCTTTCGAGTGTTATGTGATCGACGTGTGCCAATTAGACTAAAAGGAAATAATATAAGATGACAATAAGACCTGTGATGCTTTATGGATTAGAATGTTGCGCAATCAAGAAACATGTTCATAAAATGAGTATAACTGAGACGATGATGTTGAAATGGATGTGTGATAAGGCAAGGAAAGACAAAATTAGAAATGAACGCATTTGTGAAAATATAGGAGTAGTCTCAATAAGTGACAAAATGAGGGAACGTTGATTGAGATGGTTTGGTCATTTACAACGAAAACCGATGACAACACTAGTGAGGAGGAATGTGCAAGTCGAAGGGCCTAAAATGGTTAGGGGAAGGCCAAAATGGACGTGGAGTGTGGTTTTGGGAGGAAATTTGAAGAACTTGCCTTAACGGAAGAGATGCCTTTAGACAAGATTGAATGGAATAACAGGATTCATGCAACCGATCTTATACCGTTGGGAAAAGGCTTATGATGATGATGATGATGATGAGTGTAATCATACTCTACAGTCTATACTATTCTTTTGTTTAAACTGTAAACCTAGATCTAGAGCCATTAGGGTGTAAGTTAATGTGCCTAAACTTCATGCGCATGATCATTCCTGTTATGCCTGCAGGAAATGTGCTTGAAATCTTGCATATAGGATGTCATAATCTGCTCATATGAGGTAGCACATGCGTCAAATGATCTAATTCTTAGAATGCATGGTAAGGGATTCATTAGTCTCTGTGTGTAAAAAAATAATGATTGGTACACATGAAGAGCTCAATCACGGAAAGCTAACAACTACTTCATCCCCATTGGTCTACTGAGGTACTTGATAGGTCCGATGCATGTGTAGTCAATTCATATGGTCCAAACTTTATGACTAGTTTGTCAACCTGTAGGCAGCTTAAATAGCTAGAAGGATGATAAACTCACCTCAACTAGTTGGATGACAAAACCAATATATCTATGAACAAAGTTATGTTAAAACAATGCACCGTGGATAAGGGAATGAAGAAACGTTATCAGTATAGAATCCAAAATAGGTAGAGCTAAGTACATTGAAAGTGCCTTGTAACCTCCAAAACCATAGGTTCAATGATCATATAGTGCTAAGAAAACGGGGTGTCAATAAGTGGTAACCTACCAATATGCAATATGGTAAATAACCGTTTTGTGGATTGCTATGTATTTTTGAGCCATCCCACTTGGCTGTGGACCTCATGGTTTTGGTGAAACTCTAAAAATAAATTTTAAGCTGTACCCTAGTTCTTGTTAGATATTGTTGAATAAAAAGAGAACCTAAAGCAAAATCATTTTCTCTATTTTGAAGGATATTTTTGACGTGTTTTTTTTGTATGAAGAGGGAAAAAGATGAATATAGTTTATTCAGAGAGTTACATAAGTCGAGCGTAAGTATTTCCCTTGAGCAACAAAGAGAAAAATAGTAGGATTTATACTTGAGTGGTGCAACAGATTGTGAGTGATGCAGAGATGATGTTATTTTCTTGAGCAGAAGTCTTCTATCATGAAGGACTTATTACAAGTAGTATAGACAATAATAGTTAAATATGATACTGTGTAGTCTTGCATTTGGTATTGATGTGGATTCTGGCTTACAACTAAGATCATTCATTATGTACCTTGTTCATTATGTACTCACTCTTCCCTTATGTTTTTTTATTTTACTGTAGAAATTTTGGTAGTAGTTTTAGAATTTGTAGGAGTGCTTAATGTAAATCCATTTTCTATTTTATTTTGGATTCTCTTAGCTGGTGAATCTTAGTTACTGTCTCGAACTATATTTTGCGAAGGGAAATGAGAATCAGAAATTTTGGAAATTAAAAAATTGGCACGAAATCTGAACTGCGTGTGTTGAAAAGTGCGTTCATGTATCTACCTTGGTTCCCAATTGGTTCTAGCAGATCATGAACCCAATAATCTACTATTTAAAGTGGGGTGCTCTTTGCGGCATATTTGATTCTTGTTTTACACTTAGATTTTGAAAAACATTGTGTAGTGATGCAATTTTATTGAAAATTAGCTTTTGCTATTCTGATCTGTTTTCTCTTCTTCTTTACAGGTTTTACAAGAAGTATTGCGATGCTACTCTATACCAGAAAATTTGTTTGGCAAAGTATGCATCATAATCGACAAGGTTAGTTTATTCATTTCTAAAGGTTGCTGCCTTCTTGTACTGTGATGAATCATGTTCTCCCGCGTTGAACTGTAATTTTTAGAACTCTTAGTATGGTAAAGTAAGGGCATTTTTTATTAACTAGGGGTCTGCATTCTTCCTGCAGAAGCATTTTAATCTCAATTTGACATCTATAATTTTCATTATTTTGTTTTTAATTTTTGTCTCTGTTATTGGGCAATTGTTAGTTTAATAAGTTCGCAAAGTTTTGAGCTGCAATTACAGTTTGATCTGGTAATTTTTAAGATGCTTTGGTTGATTGTATCCTTCCATGGCTTCTTCATTCCTTGGTAATTATTTAGAAGATTTACTTGATGTTCTGAAGTAAAAACCGCAATGATCATTATTTTCCAGCATTTTCAATGCTCAAAAACTTGTTGCACGTTCTCAATTTGAAAACTGAACAACATGTTGACATGGCATGACTTCTGCTTGCAGATGCCTACTCAGCAGGACCACTCTAATGAATTGAATTGGTTGAGGTTATCTCATTTCTGCTCAATTATTGAAGACATTTAAATAATGGAATTGAATATACAAAGATTGTTCAGTTTCCTATTTATCAAGTTGAGTGACACTCTCTGCCTTGTCCAACTCATCCTTTTTCCAGAAAATTTGGTTTTAGTAATATTCTACAAGCAAGGTTTAAAATCTCGTTCCGAAGGTTTGTCTTAGACAGATGAAAAACCGAGACAAACCCCAAGATGTACGAAACATTTCGAGACAAATGGAAAAATCGTGAGACAAACCAAACATTTCGAGACATTCCGAAACAAACTCGAAAGTCGAAAGTACATTGCATTTTATGTATAAATAAGTATAAAAAAAATTGTTTAAAGCAATTAAATGACCTTTAAGGCCATTTTTACTAAAAACACATTTTCTTGCTGATATATGCCAATGAATGTATACAGAATTGTATGTACATCTTAAACATGTATACATACAGACATAAATCTCCAAATATTAACTATGGGTTTCATTTAATGATTCATTGGTTGCCGCTTCTGATTTTCTAGGTGCTAGATGATAGTTAAATATTTTGTTAATACAAGTGTGATCAATCCATCTCTCTCGATTTGGCTCAAGGTGATTTTGAATTGAAGTCAACAGTTTTACAAAACATGTTACAAGTAGCGAAGTTGTAGCTGTCAGCTTCATAATTGTTTTCTAAGTACAAGTGGACAGCTTCGTGTCACAACCTTGAAGTTGCAAGTTCTAACAAGCTTGCTCACTGGAAAAAGGTCTTTCAGCTAGCTGATTTGCTACTCAAAGCTTTTGCCGTTTTGAGGCAGAGTTTTAATAACTGAGGAAAAACTCCAAATACAGACTCTAACAGAAGCTTAGGATAACTCCGCAAGAAGTCGAGTCTTATAACCATTAGAGGATAGTCTCTTTGCCAGCTTGCAATTCATGAACTAGGAAGAGTTTCTTAAAAGCCTCCAACTCATCTTGCAAATTCTTTTTTGATACACTCAAGAAATATTTTTTTACAGAGTTCTCCAACTATTTTAATCATAAAGATGATGATTTCTCACTTTATATTCATGTATCTGTCTGCACCCTTGTATGCATCTCTCTGCCTTAGTTGCTACCTCGTACATGGTACCTTCTCAATTTCCATCTGCATTTGTAGTTGCTGCAATTGATATAGTTTTAATACATGGTTATATGTTTCTTTGTTTTTGATGATCTTCTTTTGTTAATCTGGAAACAGATGGAAAAGATTCCCATGGATGAGATTAAGAGAGAATTGAAATCAACTGGGATATCAGAAGAAGCTATTGAGGAACTACTGCAAGTTCTGTCTGTTAAGTCATTGTCCAAGTTGGAAGGTTTGTTCCCATAAATTTTTTTCCATAATGCAGTTGCTTTGATTAAAGTGATCTTTCCATTCTAATTCCTCATACATTTATTATCTTTGTTCAGTGGGATAGTAATATTTAATGAAAATGGGAATTCCAATGATGTATCTTATAACTGTACATATGCAGAGATACTTGGAGATGCAGGGGATGCTGTTGCTGATTTGAAACGACTTTTTTCACTTGCTGATAAATTTGGTTATTCTGATTGGATTCAATTTGATGCATCTGTTGTCCGTGGCCTTGCCTATTACACTGGAATTGTCTTTGAGGTTAGATTGATCTCTTAGGTTCTTACTCTTTTATTTTATTTGAAGAGCAAACATGATATTTTATATGGGAAAATGTAGTTAAGACAGCCAATGTCTGTCTATGTCTTTTCCGTTGTTGGTTCAGTTGAACTTAAGTAAACCTTTTTGAGGGGGCATACAGTGCTCTGTGAGTTAATGACCTGCAAAGTGAGTTAATGATGATTACAAAAAAAAGTGGGTTAATGATGCTCAGGGTAGCAGTTGAGGATCAGAATTTATAACTTTGATCACTTTGTCCAAGTATCTATTTCTTATTTGTAAACTATCGAAATATTAATGGAAAAAATGAAGGACAGATAAAAAATAACAATCTCAATATCATATCTGTAGGGGCAATTTGGGAACACTAAAATTTAACCCAGCAGGATTGGTTCCCACCTGGACTGGTTTGGTAACTGTGTGAGATCCATAAACTGGGCCCCACTTTTCTGTTTTGGTGCCTTGAGTGCCTCAAATAAGAAACTTCTTCAATTGACAAAAGTCAGTTGAACGTTGGTCTGGGCTGGTTCACGATCTACTGACTCAGATTTCACATTCCCAAAGAAGCCCTTAGCATCATAGACTGCGCTTTAGGAAAATCCTGCCATTGCATTGTTTAAACTCCTTCTACTTGGGGCCCTTCAAATATGCACCTATGATATGTGAACAGCTAAACATGTGTTGACATGGAAGCTTGGACATGTATCCCACACTCTAGTAAATGGGCATTTTCCAATTACAAACTTTTTCAGTTGTATATAGTGGATAGTAGCGAACAAGAAGAAAAAGGGCACCAATTATGTGGCTGCAAAATTCTGAGTCATATTCATGGAAAGAAAATCCTCCTGTATAAATATATATGCATACGCACCCTTGATCATGTTCGCGTTTGATGCCTGTATTGGTGACATCTGCTTAGGGGGCGTTTGGCAACACAAAAATAAGTAACTTATTGACTTTTATAAGCCAAAAAGTTAGTTTGGACATGTTTCATATTTTTACTTTTGAAAAGTTAAAAACTAACTTAAAACTGAAGCTAAAATTTTTAGCTTTTAACTTCTAAGAGAATTACTTCTCAAAAATTACAAGGCCTCTTAATGCTTTTAATTTCTATGACTTTTTTGGAGGTAAAAAATCAACTAGTAACTTCTACTACAAGTAGAAGTGCTTTTCCTTCTTGTTCCCAAACATCCCCTTAGTCTACTTAGCCAAAATTGTCTTAGAATAGAATGCATAAGGAAGAGGCACTACTATTTCCTGCTAACAACATTATTTTATTGTTCAGGGATTTGATAGAGAAGGGAAGCTACGAGCAATTTGTGGAGGTGGGCGGTATGATCAGCTACTCTCTACATTTGGAGGTGATGACATTCCAGCTTGTGGCTTTGGATTTGGGGATGCTGTCATTGTGGAAGTAAGAATAACACACCTCTGTATCATGTCCCTCTATCAGTGGATGAAAAAAGAATTACTTAGTCAACTGATAATATCAGGTTAAAATGTTTAGGTGCAGGAAATGTACTTCCAAAGAGGGCCCAAATGCCACATCACTTGGAAGGAACTAACTTCTGCATATTTTTCTATTCCAGTAATAATGCCTTCTTGGGTCCCTAAAAAAACATAATGTGCATCATGGGTCACATATTTAATATTCTACTTAAAACTCTTTTTAAGCTGATGTTGATGAATTGTTTTTTTGGCACGAGATGTAGCTGGCAGCATCATGTATGGTGAAACTTGTCATCCTATACACCAGCTGTGGTCCACCAATTCACTAGTCTAGCCTGTTCAATCTGTGACCACCTCTTGGATGCTGAGTTCGAACATTATCCCAATAGGACAATCCTAAATATAATATGAATGCTTAACCTAATTTTTGAGTGGCCATATTAGTTTTATGTTCTGGTTGGATGGTTAAAGATAGTCCAGTTATTTTTTTTGTTTAAATTTGATTCAAAGAGTTGACCTACTGATTGAACAATCTGGATCAGTGTCTTGGTAGACCATATCTATAGTATAGGGTGATAGGCAGCATCATATGATAACTGGCTGCGTCATATACTAACACCCTATGATACCAGGATGCTTCAGCGTGACTGTTATACTCGTATCATATCCTGTCAATACTGATTTTGGTACCAGATTTGCATGGATACTTTTATCATATGCCACCGATTTCTCATTTTCCATTGTGCTCTTGTGTATTTTCTTAACTCCTAACGGTTCCCTTATTCCTTGTCTCAATAGGAAGATTTATCATAACAAATTTTGTTGTAAGAAACTTTGAAAGTTTTGAAATTTCATTATAATTGTCATGAAGTGAGTATCAAATAATCCATGCCAAATATGATGGAATCAAAAGAAAAACTTGTAAAAAAATTGTGAATATTAAAAATACTTAGCTTGGAAGACTAAAAATTAAAGGATGGTATGAACATATTAGATGAGATACCTGTATCTGAATCTGTCTTGCTTACAAAAAAAAACAATCTGTCTTGGATTTCGGGAAATGGAGTTGTAGTAGCCCCATTTCCTGCATTGTGTCTTTATCTGGATCCTGATCCGTATCAGTATCTGTATCCGTATCCATGTCTGGGCATCTTAGCTAACACCTGCTTTATGAGGCCAATTGTTAGCTTGTGACTTACAGGTTGAAGGATATTGGTTTCGGTACCATAGATCCTGAATCTATGGCGTTTGAAGATGTGGCATAAGCATAATACATAAGGTTGCTTATGTGAACACAGTAAAAGCACTGGAGTGTGGGAACAACATTGGAATCTGTTAGACAATCCAGTTTGGTAGCTTACAAGCTATAGCAGATGTTTTACCATATTTAATGTTAGATATTGTTTTTAAATTGCCAAATTAAATATTAGTTTATTTCTATTATAATTCTCTGTGGGGGATGGGATTGCTGCAGTTGCTCAAGGAAAAGGGACTTCTACCAGAGCTAAGCCCCCAAGTAGAGAATATTGTGTGCCCACTGGATCAGGAACTCCAAGGAGCCGCTGCTGCCGTTGCGACGGTTCTCAGACAAAAAGGCCAAAGTGTCGACCTTGTGTTGGAGAACAAGCCCCTTAAATGGTATTTATCTTAACCCATCCCCTTCTCTCTATATCAAGATCTTCACAGGTTGCTAGTCATAACGATCAATTCTGATGTACAATTTCTTGTAGAAGCTGATATCTGATCTGATGTTTATTTGGTTGCTTTCCATTTCCTGTCTGTCGCCTCTCATTCAGGGTGTTCAAGCGAGCAGCACGGATCAATGCGAGCAGGCTCATCTTGGTGGGTAATTCTGAGTGGCAAAAGGGTATGGTTGGTGTAAAAATCCTCGCCACCGGCCAACAATACGAGGTTAAACTCGATGAACTAGAGTGATAATCGTTTGACATTTATTGATCTTGTATCAGCTTATTATATTTATTTTTGATAGGTGGGTTTGATTGTGTAGAAATTATTCTTTCCTTATGGTGTTTAGCAAATGTTGGATCCTCCCTACGTTTTGGCCTTTTGGGGAACATGGTTCTGGACTTTAAATTTCTGGCTCAAGATTTTGATTTCAGTGTGTTTGAGGAGGTTTTGTAGTTTAATTTTAGAAGTATAAATACCTAAAATTACAGGCCCGTATGCATGTACCATAATTTTGGGCCCATAGTCCACCAAGCCAAACATTTATGGGGTCAATGAGCCTAAAAGTGTGCGGCCTGGCTTTTTTTTTTTTAGTTGGGTGGTAGCCTGTAAATGACCGGGCATCGAATCTGATGCGTGGCCTATGCAGCAATTCTTTCCTTCTTTTTTTTTTTTTTTTTTTTTTCTGTTATTTGGTAAAGAAAAATCTCTGCCGTGCGACTATATGACAGTAGAAAATACCCTCTAATATGGTCACTCAAAATTTCTCTATCAAAGCTTTCCAGAGATGAAAAAGATGTGACAAGCTGTAGCGCATTTTTGTTACTCACCGCTGCCCTCTGGGCCCACTCACCGCATGGATGTTTAGCCCATTCCTTGGTGGATATACACTAAAAATCACCCTGAGTGGTAATCTTTAGCCATTAGATTTTTTTACTTTTAAGGTGTGATTCTAGCTGTTGGATTCAACCATTTTTTTTAAGCACTAAAAGGCGCTAAAAGTCATCAAACAAGCTGTTTTTTGTATGAATGTCTAAGAAAGGGTGGGCTAAACATCCATGTGGTTAGTGGGCCCAGATGGTTGCGGTACCACTTTCACTCAGTATGTCCACTTAACAAAAAATAAATTAATTACAAATGTGTCCCTTGTTTCTGACTCAAAGCACCCACCAAAACCAAAAAAATAAAAAATAGAAAAAAACCAAAAGAAGAAGAAGAAGAGGCCGCCGCTGCTGCCGTCACCGCCTCTCTCTCTCTCTCTCTCTTTCCCCCTTCCCGAGGCCAAGAGAATGGAGGGAGAGGGAGAGGGAGAGGGAGAGAGATGGGGAAAGAGAAAGGGAGTGGTGTTGGGTTGACCACGGAGGTTCCCCCTCCTATTCCTCTTCTTCTCCCCATGTGCTT
This sequence comes from Euptelea pleiosperma, assembly GCA_035048495.1. Lineage (NCBI taxonomy): Eukaryota > Viridiplantae > Streptophyta > Magnoliopsida > Ranunculales > Eupteleaceae > Euptelea > Euptelea pleiosperma. The sequence continues at coordinate 35,222,899 of CM068540.1, read as the reverse complement.
TGCTGCAAGTTTTATTTTAGGATTTTGGTGGGTAGGCGTCAAGAGTGACTTGGGTGTAGAGAGTTAGGGAGGTTTTGTAGGTGGGTTTATTGAGTTTGTGGGTGTATGCTGAGCTAAATAGCGGGTGCCAATAACTTGTCCCTTTTTGTTACTCACCACTAGTAATTTTTTAAGGAGTGACGACGTTTTCTCTTTTCTTTTTTGCAATTCTAGACACTGAATTCAACCATTTTTTGAGTACTAAAACCAATGTCTATCAAGGGATTGGCTAAACATTCATGCGGTCAGCTTTTGGCGTAACCTACAACTTGTTACATCAGGACCCTTCCACATTGTGGGACATTGTACCTTTGGTCATGGTTTGAAAAACGGCCGTTATAATGGATTCAGACCTACCCCTTTACATTATGAAAAGTTTAATGCTCAGAAAATAGCAACCATTATAACGAAAAAATGTCCATTATTTCATGGAAACATTGTGAAAAAACCGACCATTATTTTGCTTATTTTATGTTATTTTTAATTTTTTCTGTTATAAATATTATTGAATATTTGAATTCAAATTTGAATTTTAGCGCCATTTTTTTCCGTTATTTCCAATTTTGCTCCTGTGCATTACAATTCGTTGTGACAGCTGTTATAACGGAAACACCCCAGCGGATTATACCATTATAACATCCCCTTTTAAACCTTTTCTTTTGGTCATGAGTTCGTCAAAAGCTACACCCATTTTTGACATCCAGTTCTTACACCCTATAGTGGGGCCCACATGTGTTTGATAATCCCACCCTAGATTGAGTTGTCCTTGCCATGATGATCATCATCCCAAAAAATCAGTTCATTTCGACATTGCCGACCATATAAAAAAATTGAGGCAAAGTAATGGTTTAAATGGATGGTCTGGATTTTCCAAAATAAAGTCAAATTTTCATGAGAGATGAAGGTAACCTGGTACGAAGAACTTACTGTGCGGTTGGATTGTCCAACACAATCTCCATGTGGGCCCTACCACCGGGTGTTCTCGAACCCGGGTTTTATCCGATTTAACTCGTTTATCTCGCCACTTCTTCCAACGGTTTTGTGTTTGACCGATTGTCGTTCCCTCCTATATCGCTTTTGTTAAGAGAGTGCGAGCGAGCGAGCGAGCGAGCCAACATCTCACAGTCTCGTCTTTCTTCCACAGGGACACCTGTAACTGATGCTCAACCTCCTCTGTTCATGTGCAGTGCCTCATAGTTCTTCGATTCTAACGTCTCATTATGTCACTTTCGATCTGAGTTTTCTTCCAAAATCAAGATTTCTGCCGTTTGATTTTGGTTTAAGAGTCGTTTTCTTCGGGCTTTAATTTTTCTGTGCGAGTCAAGCAGGAATGATAACTGGAGGGCATCGTCAAGAAAATGGGGAGAAGAACCCACCAAACTTTTCGAGGGGAGGGGCTACGAGGTCTTGGGGGACTACGTTTTCCGGGCAATCGATCTCGACGAGCGGCGGAAGTGCGGGGTCTCCGTCGAGCCGAAGCGAGCCGACGATGGCGACGCCGGTGAGCGAGAGTACTTTCGTTCGATTGAATCATCTCGATATTCACGGAGATGACGCCGGATCTCAAGGCGCCGTTGTGTGAGTTTTTAATTAATTAAAAATCATGACTTTTAAGTTGATTTTAGGTGGGATTTTCTCTTACGTGGGGTTTGGGTAGTTTCTCGGAGAATTTAGTTTGATTATAATGGTGGGAATTGTTGAAATTAGTCAAGAATTTGTACTGTTTGTTTTGCTTGCGAGTGAAACCCTTGAATTCGACGTGCCCATGAAGGTGGGGTTTGTTTTATGGCATTGTAAATCGCTTGTAATCAGAGCTTTTCCCTTTCTGCTATTCTTTATGTTATTGAGAGAAAGAGCCCATGACTCTTGTTTTCCAACTTTTTGTTTGCTTTTGTTTTGTTGGACTATGTTGAACATAAATATTCATGGTTTAACTCGTTACTTTTCTACAATTCTCTATTGTCCAATGCCTTGTAGTACTATTATTTTTCTTCTATGAGATATTAACTGATTATCGATTTCTAAACAGTGGGAAGAAGAAGAAGAGAGGACAACGGGCTTTAGGAGGTGATAAGAGTGGTAGGGGACTCCGCCAGTTCAGCATGAAAGGTGACTTTTTTTCTTCCATTTTGCGAGTGACTTATGTGATTGATTTGTTTTATTTTATTTTATTTTCTTCCTGAGATGTTAGTTGTGGGTTAGGAGAGAGTGGATTCTGTGAGAATATTATTCAGAAGCTTCAGCGGTGAACTGCAAAAATCTTGCAATTGATAGTAGATTTTGTTTTGGTAGCGGTTAACTTCATTATCCTAGATAGGTCTTGTTTGCAGTCTACTTGGTTACCGTGGGCATTTTCTTACTGACTTCATGTCACCACCATGTTTATGATTGTTTCTAGTCTGCGAGAAAGTGGAAAGCAAGGGTAGAACTACTTACAACGAGGTCAGTGGCTTCTGGAATCTTTATTTTATGTTTTCTTTGCTGCTGTACATATCCTTACAAAGAAAAAAGAGAGAGAAAAGAAAAGATGCTCATGGTGTGGATTATGATGAGTAGTTTATCAGGAAGTGGTTGCATAATTGCTTTCAATGGGGTGCTTTAAGTTTGCTCTTGAGTTCTTATAAGATAAATTATCTTCTTGTTGGGTTGGTGTAGTGCTTTATACTGCATCGCTGGTCCCAAGCCCGGATGAAGGATGAGGGTTACGTCAGGTTGGCAGCCGGTCCAATTTTTTTTCTTAATCATAACATGAATCGTGATCCATTATTACATTTAGCTCATGCTAGGGCGTTCCCTAGAAGCGACGCGCTGTGCCGACAGGGAAGTGGGCAAGGGTTGGCTAGGGCGTACTCCAGAAATGAGACGCTGCAATGACACCCAGTTGCGGTGAAAAGTAGGCAAGGATTCTTGTACCATACTGGATGAGTGTAGGTAAAGAAGTTAGTCTAGGAAAATAGGATTCATCTTGCCACTTGGAGGTGAAGAGGTTTGATCTCTTAGAGATTTGAAGGGGGAGACAACTTTTTGTCAACTTAGAGAGGTTGGCAGGAAGTGGAAGGAGGAGATGACCCTCCCGGATTAGGTTTTAGCGTGGTGTGTCCAGATGTTTTCTGAAGTGGGGAAAATTTTTTCTCTCGTTTTCTTGAGGAAGATTGTTGTTCAGGGGTGGATGTTTTTAGTGGATTTGAGAGTTAACTCCAAAGGGAGATTCTTGAGGATGTCTGAGTTCACATCCAAAGGCCGCACCTGAGTATTATGTTTTCTCGAGGGGAGGGAGGGCAAAGGCTAGGTGTCTCTTTTGGGTGGGAAGTCAGGTGGGGTGGTTTTGGCTAAGATGGTGGGAGTGGCTCTAGCTAAGACAGTGGGGTGGATTTTGATCCTAAGGTGACCGGGGTGATTCAATCCGTTAATGGTGTCAATCAGACTGTGACGTCCTACTATGGCTGAGGTGGATTTCTTTGGCCGTTGGAGCAGATTGGTATGCGGGGCTTTTGAGGAGGCTATGTGGGAAGATGTGGCCATTGCCATAATTGGGGTGGCAGGCTTATCCTCTCTTATTAGGCTGATTTCGTTTGGGGTCCGGAAAATGGTTTTCTTTGTGGAATGGTAGGACCAAGTCTCTTTTTTAGGCGGTAGGCGGTATGGAGTCGTCGAGGGTTGGGTGTTCTTTGTTTCGTTTTCGCAAGTGGTGGCCAACAATAAATGGAGACTCCATTACAAAGCATCATTCGCCGATGTGGCTCACTGTCAGAGGGTTGCTTTTCCATCTTTGAAACTTAAATGTGTTCCATTGCATTAGTAATCTAGTGGGAGGACTTATGGAGGTGTACACGGTTTCGTTAGCTTGTTCTCATTTTCAGGCGGCGAGGTTGAGAGTGGGGGGTTGTTTGTCCATAATCCCCAGATCAGTGCTTGTGTCTGATTGGGGATGCCTCTTTATTATCAGCCTAGATTTGGAAGCTGTGGGGGAGCCATGACAGCTAGAGGAATTGGCTTCTTCATCTTCAGCCTCGATGGTCTCTTTGGTTTCAATGAGCGTCTCAGGTAGGGAAGAGGTTTCGTCTTTTCTAGTCATCCGGTCACTATTAGTGCAGATGTTTCACCAGAGGAGAAGAGTAATGGAGGTGGTGGGGGGAGTGATGCCAACGGTGAAGATGATGATGTGGTAGGCGAGTCGATTAAGGGGCTGGAAGGAAACTGGCAAGAGGGACACACATTTATGTCTCTCTGTCTTTCGGCCTGCAAAAAAAGGACGTAGACTTCGTATTGAGGGGGGTATGTGGAAAGGGGTGAGTGTATGGATGGAACGTGGGAGAAGGAAACTCCTATTTTAAAATTGGGATGGCGTAAGAGGGGAAGGTTGATAAAGGAAGGATACGTGATTTTTTCTCCTCGTTTTCTCCCGTACAGGCGGTTGATAAGGCTATTGGGATTGGGTTTGCACAAAACCGGGAGTCTGTCATCTCGGATCGGGTTGGGAACTTTGTCAGGTCAGTGCAGGCACATTCGGGTGTCGGTTCGGGTTGGACCCACGACGTTTTTGGATCGGGTCAGCGATTCAAGGGCTCCCATAAACAAGATCGGGTTTTAGTTGTAGGTGATTCGGGCTGCTTGGATGGTTTTGTTCATTTAACGGTTTGGGTAGGGGTCTCTATGGTCGGGTTTGTAAGGCATTCATTATTCCCAAATCATGCTGTCTTTCTCAGTCTGATCTATCTTTGATCATAGAGACATACTCTAGAACATCGGGGACTTTCTAAGGAGGTGCATGGTTTTAGGGATTTCAGGTGGCATAAGCTTCCAGCTTGTGGTTCTTCCGGAGTGGTTATTTTTTATTTGGGATCACAGGTTTTTGGACGTTAGGGATGGGGGGTGGGGGGTTCTCGGTGTCGGTTTTATGCAATTTTGTGAGGGAGTAGTTTTTGTGGGTGTTGTCTGGGATGTATGGCCCCACTGAGAGGCAATTTCGGTCTCAATTCTGGGAGGAACTAGATGATGTGGTGGGTCTTTGGGATCTTCCGTGGTGTATTGGTGGGGATTTCAACGTTATTTGGTTCTCTCATGAGAGGATAGGTGGCAGTAGGGCATCCAGTAGTATGAGGGAGTTCGGTTATTTTATCGATTGTAATTTTCTCTTTGATTCGCCCTTGGGAGGGGGCAAGTTTACTTGGTCTAATAGTTAGGATATCACCATTCTATGTAGGTTGGATAGATTTTTGACAGATGGGAGGAACACTTTTCAGGGGTGTCTCAGGTGGCCATTCCTTGACCTGTCTCGGATCATGTGCCTCTCTTATTAGATTGTGTGGAGATCTACAATCGGCCTTCTCCATTTTGGTTCAAGAATATGTTGGTTGCTTTGCCCTGATTTCAAGGAAAAAAGGTGGAGTTGTGGAATAGTTTTTCTTTCAATGGGAGAACGGGGGAGGTTTTTAGGAGAAAACTCAAAGCCCTCAAAGAAAAGATTAAGCAATGGAATCGAGAGGAGTTTGGGAGGGTGGATCTGAAGGCTTCTATTCTTGAAGAGATTTTTTTGATTGACAAAAAGGAGGAAGACCATCCTTTATCTTTAGAAGATCGTGGCACGAGAGTCAATCTCAAGGCAAAGTACCAACATTTAGTGAAGATGGAAGAGATTAGTTGAAAACAGAAATCGAGAGTTAGGTGGTTGAAGGAGGGCGACAACAATACTAAGTTTTTCCATAGGATGGCGAATGCTTATAGAAGAGGAAATCTTCTATCCTGCCTTGAGATAAATGGTAACTTTATGGAGGACAAGGAGAGCATTAGAAAGGGGGTGGTAGATTCATTTTGGCAGTACCAGTCATGAGGATAGAGATTTGGTGGAGAGACCTTTCTAGGAGGGGATTTTACATTCTATATCTATGTTGGCAGGTGATGAAGCTCAGGGACCGATGGTTTTTCCTTGGCTTTTTTTAAGCAATGTTGGGATGTGGTCGGTGTGGATTTTATGAAGGTGGTGACTGAGTTCCAAGAAGATGGCTATCTAGATTATACATCTAATAGCACCTTTGTGGTTCTGATTCCCAAGAATGAAGGGGTGGAGGATATATCGAGTTCCAAGATGCTGGTTTTTAGAATTTGTGGGGTGTTGGCTTCTGTGATATTGCCAACCCAAGGAGTGTTTGTAAAGTGGAGACCAATTTTGGACGGTATTCTTTTAGCTAATAAGTGCATTGATTCTAGGATTAAGGCGGGAGTCCCCAGGATGGTTTACAAAATATATATGGAGAAGGCATACGATCATGTCAGTTGGAGTTTCCTAGACTATATGCTTGGTAGAATGGGTTTGAAGAGCATTGTGCAAGATAGGATCTATGTAGATGGGATGGTTTAGCACAACCGAGGAACCTAGGAGTAGCTCTAATAGGTGATAAAATAAAGGAGAGTAGCTAGAGATGATTTGGCCATCTACAATGAAGACCTTTGACTACATTAGTTAAGAAAGCTTTGGTGCACATTGAAGGCCCAAGTGGACAAAAGGAAGGTTGAAAAAGGGATGCCAATGGGTCGGGTTTGGCATGAGCCAAAACTAATGGTAACTTGTCGCGGACCCCAAGCCCAATCTGGCCTAGGTTCACCAATGATGAAACTGAGCTAGTAAGGGTTTAAGGGACCTGTTGTTGACTCGGTAACTTGCTAAGCTTCAAAGATTGCCTATTGTTGAAGATCTCATGCCCATTCAGAATCTCAAATGGTTTGACTTCATAGATTCACCTCATCTGGTGGTGGGTTTTGAAAACCAAAGCTGTCACATTTGGCAAGTGGAGATGCTATAACGGAGTATGACACATACTTGGTGGCTTTGGTACCAGAACGGTCATGTTAACCCACCATACTCGTATTGACATGACATGAGTATAGGTAAGGGAGCCGTATCAGATCCTACAAATCTCTGTCCTTTTTTTTTGTTTAATTTTTCAGGCGTGAGATACGGAGAAGATGCTCTTTGTCTTAAAGGGATATGCTCCCTTGTTCTCCTTCGTTGTACTATTGCAAGAAATGGAAAAGAGCTCCTTCGTCTTTTATTCTAGGGCTCTATTGAAAGAGAGGAGTTTATATCGAGAAAAAGATAAGTTAAATACAATATTTTGCAATTATAGTGTTAAATTACATTTGAATGGCCCTGCTTAATAAAAAAGAAAAAGGAAAGAAAAAAAAAAGAAATGACCCAGCATGAAACTTTCCCACTCTTTGTCTTGGTACCTTACATTTCTTTTTGGTTAGATTAACAAGCAAGACATGTTACAGTTTTTGGTAGGAGAGACGTCACATTTTTTTATAAGGAGAGACACATGTCACATTAACTATGAATTGACACGTTTTTTTTTTAATTGGATCATAGCATGTATGTAGCAAACAACCAGAAGTTATGTAACAAAAAAAACACCCATAAGTTACATGTCACATGCTTATTGGGATAGGTTGACACATGGATTCGTGATAGATATAAAGCCACACGGTCGCAGGGCCCACATAGAGATGCGTTAAGGGCTGACTTTTGGTGAGGTTGATCTCCTCAAAATAGAGATCCTCCTCACAAGAAATCAACCCTTTCTGAAACATCTAACCCTATCAAATGTGGACTTAAATTTAATGGTGAAAATGGACGATCCAGAATTTTTCAACTTGCATTCCACTTTTCATAGTGGTTAAATTGTCAGAATGGGCTGATTTTTGGTGAGGATGATCTCCATGGTGATGAAATTATCTTCACAATAAATATGGCCTTAAATCATCTCTATGTGGGCCCCATGACCGTGTGCCATTATATGTGTCAAAAAATTTGTCAACCTATCCCGTATCCGAAGATTTGGGGTCAGAATGATCCAACCCCTAGACATGTACTTGCACCTGACGCCCATACCTGAACTGGTGCAACATAGCTTGGGGGAAATTCACAGCATAGATTGAACTCGAGCCATAAAGGATTAGGGATTGACTGGGAACCTTCAAGATCACCAATAGAGCTGCTCAAGCTTACCATTGTGCAGCATTCAAGACTGTAGAAGCAGAGCAATTCTCAACCTCATCTCAAGGTTATTGGAATCCAATCTAATTACATATGTACATCATCATCGCCATGTAGTGCTTTCGTGCAAGTTGAAAGCCTCAAAAGGGAGAGAGGAAGGCCAAAAATGACATGGATGGAGATACTAAGAAAAGGTCTGAAGACATATAGTTTGACAAAAGACAGAGCTCTAAACAGAGTGAAAGGGTGTTAGGACTCAGCCATGTCCGATCCAACTTACATATAAACATTATAGTATCTTGGTTGAGACATGGGTGACTTGGTGAACTATTTGGGTCTTGTCTCGGTTCTGGTTTTGGTTAAGTTGCACATCGAAATTGAGATTTTAGTCTTTGTCAAGGTCACCTGTAGACAAATGTCTGCTTTCTGGTATTTTACCATTCTTGGTGAAAGTTTAGTGAGTGAAAGGAAATAGCCTAATGTTGCCGGGACCAAATGCTTAACCCAAGTATAGGGCAATGACCCATGTTGTCCATCAAATGATGCGGTCAAAGGTGCTCCTGACTGCAATTGGTGTTGATATCAAGCTCACTTGTAATCATATTGTGAAAATTAAGGAGCGATTCAAATGTCTTCTACTTAAGTGTTTCACTAGACAATGAAGCATATAGAGGAAAGGTTCAAAATCTCGTTTGGTTTCATTGTCTCAGTAAGCTGGCGGAACGAGACTTATTGACCAAGAGGGAACGAAACAATGGGAAAAACACCATATGTCATGATAAGGTTAAACCATTTTTCAATGCTTGATTAAGTTACAAACTTGTTATTTTAGCATTTACAAGTGTTATAAAAGTACTTGTACAACAAAACTAAGGTTCTAAAGTAATTTTAGTACTTAAATTAACTTGTTAGCACGAGAGATACATTCCCTTGAGTATAGCCTCGGCACCTTACTGGAACGAGATGTCTCGACGAGACGAACGAGATGAAATGAGATTTACAACCATGTATAGAAGTAGAATGTCAATATGCATGAAGAAAAGTGATAAGTAGGACAAGTTATCAGGCATGACAATACATTGAAGTAGACCTTAGATTCGTTGTTCTCTTACACAGGTCAGTTATGATTGACATCTATGCTCCATCTAAGAGGACTGTGTTATAATCATAACATATAAATCTGAGGAGACTAACTTACAAAGGTAAACTATTTTTTTTTTCTTTTCTTACAGTTTCCCTTGGCGCCCTTTGTTTCAGCTCTATGTAATTTGGTTTATTTCACTATCTGATCTTGGTTCATAATGCTTTTTCCCGTTGGGGCCTTTGAACTTCAAATGGTGGAAGAGATGTTTGATCAATTTGTTTTTCAAAAAAATCTGCAAACCAAGTGAATAAAGTCTTAGTGAACTGATCAAACTACCCATACAATGGAAATGTTTAGCGCTTGCAAGATGAGTCAGTGTTTGGGGTTGATTCTATTGCTTCTTGGATTTGCTTAAGATCTAACCCTTATTAAATGGGTCACTGCCCATGTGTCCATGCTATTTGCAAGAATTCTTTATTCTTATTTACTTTTTATGCTAAATCTTCTTTTGTTTTTCATGCTAGAGCATATCTCTGTCATTTTCTAAGATCTGGTATCCTTTTAGCCAATGCCTCTTCTCCAAATTCAGATCTTTGTGTTGTAATATGCCAGCTTTTGCTCTAGCCATCATCTACTATTTTTATTTGTGAACTAACTTTCACATTAGTGCTTGCAATGTTGTATTTCTGTGTTTGTGCCTACGCCTGAGTAGTCAAAGTATTTTCCAGGTTGCAGACGAACTTGTAGCTGAATTTGCTGATCCTAGCAATAGTCTTGCATCTCCGGACCAGGTGAGATATTTCTAAACCACACCAATGGAAGTGTATTGATCTATGAATTTATTTGTATATATGCCATCTTATGTCGTGTTGAAGTAGAACTCAATTTTATGAGTTTCTTTCATTGACAGCAACAATATGATGAGAAAAACATACGGCGGAGGGTATATGATGCTCTGAATGTTCTCATGGCAATGGATATTATATCCAAAGATAAAAAGGAAATACAATGGAAGGGTCTGCCTCGCACTAGCCTGAATGACATTGAAGAGCTTAAGGTTTGAGTGAACCATGTTTTTGAAATCTTATGCGACAAATGCAATTTTGTCTGGTAATTGTTCTAGCTCTAATAGAAAGTGATCCTGTTCTGTAAGATTTAATTATTGCAGGCTGAACGTATTGGATTGAGAAACAGGATTGAAAAGAAAGCTGCCTATTTGCAAGAACTGGAGGAACAAGTAAGATTTCCTATTTATGTTCTTCATCTGGGTCAACTTTCGTTCTTTTGGTATGGCTTTGTTATTATAATTCGACATGATTTATAAGCAATATATTAGTTTGAGAATTTTCTTCTATTAGCCAAAACTGTTACACTAACTTCTCCTTACTTTTGTTGTTCAAGTTCATAGGTATTCAGAACCTGATAAAACGGAATAAACAATTATATGGGTCAGGAAATGCACCTACAGGGGGTGTGGCTTTACCTTTTATTCTGGTTCAGGTATGACTGTTCGGCTGTTTTCTGCTATCACTTGTTTTGCAATCTATCCAGCTCAGAAAGGAATTGAATAAATTGCCACTTCCAGTTTATTTTGTTTTCTTCCAACTTCCAAGTAATAATTTGCTTCATATGATTGTTTCTATTAAGCATAACTCAAACTGGTGCAGTGTTGAATCGAAATTGCCCAGTTTGACATACCAGGATGTCGAATGGAGTTAGATCCTAGCCACGGTTTAAAATCTCATTTTGGAGGAATGTCTCGGTCAAGTGAAAAACCGAGACAAACTCCGAAATGAAACAAAACATTGCCAAGATATTGAAAAATGATGAAACAGGCAAAACATTCAGAAACAATATGAAGCATTCCCAAAATCATGAAATCATAGTCTCTCTCTCTCAAACCGAAACATTACGAAACGAAAAGAAACATTGCATGTTTTGTTTTGGTTCTCTTAAACTCCAAAATGTTTCGTAGGAAACAGTATGAAATTTTAAACCGTGATCCTACCTCAACTTGGCTACTAGAAACTAAGGACATGATGTAAAATGTGCATACTCAATGATCAATGTTACTATGACATATATACTTTGCTTTATAAGATATATAATGCGGTTTTTCTCTAACTATACAATACATATATTTGTAATAAATCGGATTTATAATGGGGAATCGTATATACAAGCATCCCCTATAATCACTAGTGTAATAATTTGCAGCTATATCATATTATTGAGATAAATATTTTGGTATTTTTTCACATTGCCCCATTCAACATGTTTATGACAAGGGTAACCTAGAATTCAAACCCATTAGGTTCCATGGCAGAATGCTGATGAGCTATTATTGCAATTTAAAGAGTGCGAGCTAATAGATAGATGGAAATGACCTTTCCTTGCATTAACAGATTTTCACACCTACACCATCTTGTGTCACATACTCACATGGATAGAGACAGTCCCATTAAAGAGCTTGAAATTAGACATGGCCTATGTGAAGAGAAGTATCTTTTAAGTTTTGAAGAAAAAATGAATAAAGCGTTAAGTGAAAATCTGGTTGTTAGGGTGGGGTGGGGCTGGTTCATGTATGAGGAATAGCCAAGGTCAACAGACACGTGTCTTGATCAAACCAATCTGGTAATTTACTGAGTGTAGGATCGCCGATCTTTTATCACAACTAGAGCAGTAACCGTATCTTAGATGTTACATGATATAACATGTTTACATCAGTACAATATATGAGCAGTCGCAAATCACCTATCCACATTATTATGGAAGTACTTGTACTAACCTTGATTGGTCTACCCCACTTTTCTGACTGAGCTGCTTCCTTGCAAGGTTAGTAATGAAAATGCAAGCTATAGGTGAAGAAGAGCTCTAAGATGTTTGGGAGGTCTATCGAACAAAGCAAATTGTTGGGCAATGGGATCAATCATGTGGCCTTGTGGGAGCTGATAATGTGCATGCACACCCATCAACGCCTTGGTTGGAAAAATCCGATAGAATGTCAATCGCTTGCTTGCTTGAACTGCAGGATACAACACCTCTTTTTTGCTTGCAAGCCTAATATGTTTAGCATCCAAAATGATCTAACCACAATTCATCATTATTACAACTAATTCAAACTTTTGGGACAACTCCATTTTCCTTGCCCCCTTCTCACTATAAAATGGTAGAGGATAACCAAGAAAAGGACTTTTTTCCACATAAGCAATCTCGTTTCTCAAATAAGTTAAATCATGGATTCAGAAATGCATTTCTATAGCTTCCTTTCCTATATTAGTGAACGACTCGCTTGTAGGTTACTTCAAGAGTTCGAGGGGTTTGTGGCAAGGGGACCTTCTATCCCCTTTCTTATTCCTTATAGTGGTAGAGGCCTTGGGACGATGATCACCAAGACAATGGAAGGTGAAGATCTGGAGGGCTTCGGAGTTGGGAGAGAGAGAGCCTTTCTATTTCACTTCTAGTCTACAGATGATACGCTTCTTTTCGTGGGTGCGTTGAATCTTCAGCTGGGGTTCCTAAGGGGTTTGTTGTGCTGCTTCAAAGCAGTTTCGTATCAACCTCGTTAAGAGTAAGGTATACAGAGTAGGGGAGGTGGGGAATTTGGATAGTTGGGTGGCATCTTAGGTTGCAGCATTGGGTCTTTTCCAACCAATTACCTTGGCTTACCTTTGGGCTCACGCTATAAGTCCAAGGCTTTGTGGGATCTGGTGATTGAATGGTTTGAAAGGAAGTTAGTCATGTGGAAGGCAAACTACCTGTCAAAGGGAGGTAAGATGGTATTGATTAAAAGCACTTTTTCTAACTTGCATGTATATTATCTTTCTCTTTTTACGATGCCAATAGGGGTGGTGAAGAAGTTGGAGACGATCATTAAAGTGTTTGTGGCATGATAGGGGAGACTAAGGGTAAATTCCATCTTGCCACCTGGAAAGTGGTGTGCTCACTAAAGATGGCAGGTGGTTTAGGGATTAAAAATATTGAGGTCATGAATGAAGCTTTATTGGATAAATGGCTATGAAAATTCGGGGTCGAAATTGAAAGCTTATGGAGGAAAGTCATAGTTGCCAAATACAGGTGTTGCATATTGGGGTGGGAAAGTGGGGGAGTTTGTTCCTCTTACGGGTGTAGTTTGTGGAGGGGGATCATGAATGTCTTGTCAAAATTTTCTAAGTCCGTGACGTTCAAAGTGGGGAAGCGGGACAGAGTTCGCTTTTGGTCAGACCTTTGATGTGGGGATACAGCTCCAAAAGAAGAAATTCCTATTCTGTTTAGCATATCGAACAAAAAAGAGGGAACCGTGTAGGCATTTTTGAATGGTGTAGGTGATAGCCAATTATGGGATTTTGGCTTTAAGCGCAACATCAATGACTGAGAAGTGGATCTAGTCGCTAACTATGATACTCGGATACCTATACATGGTCATCGTACCAATATCAACACGACTCGGATATGGGTACGAGACACGGTACTGATATGTTATGATACGGTTGAAAACGTATCCAAGTATTTACCTTTCAATATTTTGTTTAACATGAAAATTAGAAAAAAAATGATAAGTTCTTTGTATTCTTCATTCATTTGAACTACAAATCTTTCACAAGAGGCTTTAAAAAGAAAGTTCAATGTTTGTTGTTGTACATTTAGAATAACAAACTCAATTATAAAGTAAGCATGTCATAAATCATTACTAACATATCAGATACGATAAATGATATATGGATCTTAAATTTAAGAAAAATCGAATGGATATTCCGTATCCATATCATAGAGTAGGATACCCGTACTCATATCCGTGTCTTAGATTTTAGAAATAATAGAGTCGTATCCCCCATCCCATATTCGTGTCCATATCCAGGCATCACAGGTAGCTAGCTTACTAGGGTGTCGAAATTCGATTCACTTTGAGACGGCAATGGAGGATGCTCGTGTCTGGTTGCCTAATCGCAATGGTGTACTCTTTTTATTTGGTAGTGGACCCACCTATGAGAGCGTCATTTCCAGCTCCTGGTGTGTGCGGGTCTAAAATTCCATCCAAGGTTTCATTCTCCGTATGGTGTGCGACTTTGGGGAAGATTCTAACATGTGACAATTTGATCAAGAAGAAAATCATCGTCGACTTCTACTACATGTGCAATATAATGGAGAGACTGTGAATCACCTTCTCCTCCATTGTGGCAAGGGAAGTTTGGGGTTCTTTTCTATCATTGTTTGTGGTTCATTGAGTGATTCTGAGGTCGGTGTTGGAGGTTTTTAGTTCTTGGCATATTTGGACTCTCTTTTTGTGGGAGGCGATTGTGGAGTATTCTTCCCTTTGCGGTTTTATGGGGTATGTGGAGGGAGAAGCATCGTAGGGTCTTTGATGACAAGGAGGATGTCGATCGTATTATTATTTCAATCAAGGCCTTTATATTTCAATGGCCTAGAGGGTTCAAGGAATATGGGGGTATTCTCTTGATCTTGTGTTTTGTTTGGAGGCTTTAGTCTTTTAGCCAATCCTTTTCCTTTTCTTGTTTCCTTCTCCCTTTGTTTTTCGGCAGCTTCCTCAACCACCTTATATTCTCCCTTTTTTCTTATAAAAAATAAAAAATAAAAAATTGCAACTACTTCTTAACTCCTTACCCTCTACCACATTTAGCATGCATTGGGGGAGAAATGGAGAATGAAGTTAACCCACATCAACTGTCAGGGGAAGGCAAAACCTACTTTATGTAACAAGGACTCTCCACATCTTAATATTTTCCGTGTCGATACTCGTGTGTTGGACACACACCAGCACTCTTTTTCAAAAAAATATTCAAGTATTCTTAAAAATATATTTTATAATTAACGTAAGGGAAAATATTCTAAAAATATATATCTAGAATATGGAATATATACGGACGTAACGACCTATCAGGTCTGTGGGGGTCAGTGTGTTTGCTACTTCATAACAGGATCTGGCACCACCACCAGATCTATTTTACATAGCTACTTCTGCTCCAAGGTTCTTCTCTGGTCTTGCATCAGCTTCAACTCCATCTCCTTTATGCCCAACAATTTCTGAACTCTGGGTTATTCAATTGGAGATATGACGGGCATGAGAGCTGCCTTTCCTTTGTTTTCTTTTTTCAGTTATATGTAACAAGTCCCAAATGGTCCCAACTTTCATGTAACAATGTGAATATTCAACCAGGCTTCTGTTTTTCTTATTTCCTTCTATTCCATTTTTTATTTGCACTTCCTGTACATGTACAAGCAATTGGATAGTGGCTTCAGCAACCACACTTTCACCACACATCTATTTGGCGACTTCATCGAGGCTTCATTATATGGATATAAGATAGGATCAAGACAATTCAAACGTATCAATACAAAGAAGTCAAACAGTGTCTTCTCCAAAGGACCATACTGGAAAGAATGTTCACATTTAGGTAACATGCAGATTCTAAAAGAAATTTAGGAGATATGGAAGGTAGCCATGTGTCAAAGGAAATCGTGAACAAACTCAACCCATTGACCTGGTTTCTTCAATATGAGACTCTAGATGTTGGACTGCAGTTGTCAATGCGAGCTCACCAATCTAATGGGAAAATACAGAATGGATTTAGATATTCCCTCTACTTACTAGTTAATGTAGCCAGATTCATTTACGTGACAATTTACCTTCCAAAGAAATGGTTGACACTAAATTCTTGCTTTTGGTTCTGCTTTTCCTTCTAACGTCGTCTTGCTTCCACCATCAAATGCCACTACCTACTCCCGCAAGCACCACATGCAAATCAATTAATTGCCAATGTTAGTAGCCATTTCATTTTCCGAAACTAGCTATTTTAGTATAGTTCTGGACAATCCAGTCTATATCTGTTAAATGTAGATGCATATTTTTTGTTATGTTAATTTATTTGTATGCTTCCTCTGCGCTCTCGCTTTCTACTTTTTCTTAGGCAGTTGCATCCCCACTCCCACAGTTGAATATGCTCCTCCTCCATGCAACTGAGGTTTGTTCAGCAAGACAGGTCTGCTACTTAAGTATCCATTTGACCAATCTGGAGGGTTATTACAGATACATAAATACATACATGTGTGCTTATTTGATCACCTTCCATGCTCAGGATTTGGGGCATCTTCAACTTGAGACTAGGCCACTACTATGTTAGTGTTAGAAGATCAATTGTAGTCAAGTTACATTGATACGAAGTGTATGCTATAAAGCTATGTAACAGGGACACGACACTAGGTTTTTTTGCCTTGTACAACAATGCCACCCTTTTTTAATGATTTTTAATTATATAAATGGTTTCTTAAAAGAGGGTTGGTGTTAAGTTAAACACAACTACAGTTGTTTAATAGTCTTCCCTCTTATAGATATCTTTATAATTATTATGTTATTGGATAACTCCATGCCGTGTTGGGTGCCAACACACGTCCATGTCATCATTACAGAGCTAAAAAGTAATAAAAAAAGAAAGACTGGCTTCATGAAGGGGCTATGATTAAGCATTGTGTCCCTAATTGCGTATGACATTTTTATTCTTGTGAAAACCTTTTACCAGGTGATGTTTCAGTGTCATAATTACAGTGATGATGATTTTGAAGCTTCATGAGCAAACCCAATTCGTTTTTTCTTATTTCTATGCTTCCTTTTTATCATATTTGAACTGTAGACACGTCCGCATGCAACTGTTGAGGTGGAAATATCAGAAGATATGCAGCTGGTGCATTTTGACTTCAATAGGTAAGTAAAGCTATGAGCATTTCGTCGATGTGATGTTTATTTTTGTACTTTCTGATATCCTGGCTGATATATATGAGGGTAGAATGATGTTGTCTACAAGCCATGTCCGGTCATCAAATATCAACATTGCATAATTCACATCCAGCTCTTAAGTTGAAAACTGGTCAAACAATTTTGGAATTCTGAAATCATGGTTGTTCGTGTACTCTTACTGATGGAGATTTTATCTGCCAACCTAATTGCAGCACCCCTTTTGAGCTACATGACGACAACTACGTTCTGAAGGCAATGAGATTTTGTGAAAGACCACAGGTCGATGATGGCACTCATGATCCTACTGCAAACGGAGGCGAGGGTTCCAGCATGCTTGGCATTTATCAACCCCACATACCACATCCCTTGAGGTCGAATGCTGCTGGTAGGCCACCCACTTCGCCCCCTCTTCCAGGAATACTAAAAGCACGTGTCAAGCATGAGCATTAATCTGTAATTTCAAGCTTCATCATCTTGGCACAGGCAACTTGTTTCTCTTCTTTTCTGTATAGTGTGTAAAGTAATTTGCCAAAAGGGATGGATCTCTCACGGTCTACTTTTCAATAGATTGCCACCCAGTTGAAAGAATTGACCGCACGGGCAAACCACGCTCATTCTTCAAGACTTTCAGGGGGTGGTAGTCTGGCAATATTTTGGTTTAGAAATCCATGATTCACTAACATAATTATGCACCATATATATTTATTTTTTTCTGTTTTCTCCTAATGTAGTAGTAGAAATGAAGTTTACAGTTTATCATATCATCGAGGGAAATGCAACTGCACGCAGAATCATGGAACTGGTTAAGGGCCTGTTTGGTTGCAAGAATCGGTTCATTTTAAATGAGGTCATTCCCATTTATTTATAAATTAGCAAGAAAATAAATAAATAAAGGGTAATTTAAAATTACCCCCATGGGATTTAAAAGTAATTTGTATTTGTTACCCCCCTTGACTTAGTCTGGGCCTATTTGAATAACAGGGCAGTTACATTAAGTGTTCAAATTTCTAAAATACCCTTTACGTTGTTAAATTTCTAAAATATCCTTTCAGTATATAGTAGGGAAATTGACAGGAAAATTGACCAGTTTCAAGGTTGTCGGGTGGGTTTCGGGGGTGAAGAAGTAACGGGTATATTTTTTTTAGGGCACTTTAAGCCATTTTAAGTACATAGTAGGGAAACGTTAGTTGGACTGTTATTCGACGAGGCCGGGTAATACTAAATTACGCATAAATAAAAAAAATAAAATCGTGAAATTAGACCATTATGTGATCTTATACAATGTTTCTGCACCCATTATGACCATACTGTCATGTCTTAATCGTTGTCCTTAGCCATTATTGTTAATGAAGAGAAGAGACGGTCATGTCTTCATCGTTGTCCTTGAGCCATTATGGAGCAAAGAAAATGAAGAAAAGGGACCCAAGATTTTCAGTTATAGGTAGGACATCCATTCCTTGCATTCTTGTGACTTATATTTGAACACATCTCACGTCTAAATGTGACCCTTCTTCAACCGAGCATGTCCTTTTCTCCATTAATGGGTTAGGATTTTGTGTAATGGGCTACTTTTGGCTCAGGATATCTTTTTTTATTTTTATAGGTAAACATTTATTATTCCCTCCGGGACCGAACCCTTGGGAAAACTCCCAAAGACTCGATCCTAGGTCTGTAGGTACAATCCCCCACAGCCTGACCAACTCAGCTGTTGGAAGCTTCTTAGTCTGGAACATGGCATAGGATCTCTTCAAGTCCGGAACACTGATTGATGGCCGTTGATACACAAGCCTCGTTCAAGCATTCTGACATTTCAATTTTATAACGGAAAGACTTAAAATGTGGTTGAATTCCTTCGGGGCCATCAGGGAGTGCTCGTGTAGGAAGCTTAATATTATGGTCTCTCTGCACAGACAGACCAGACGGAAGTTTCTTAATCATGGCAGCTTGTAGTAGCGGTTGCAAAGCTTCCACGTATTTTTGCCACAGCCGCTCAACATGTTTCAAGTTTTGGCTTAATAGGCCCGTGCCAGGTGGCACAAGAGGCATGTTTCTTACTCAAGTGTTGCTAATCTTTTAAATGTAACAAGCTGTAGCTCACGCTTTTGGCCTCAGCTAGCACAATTTTTGCTACTCACCGCTGCCACCTGGATCAACTGACCGCATGGATGTTTAGCTCACCCCTTGGTGGATATACATACCAAAAATCACCATGATTGATGATTTTTAGCCGTTGTTTTTAATACTCAAAAAATGGATGAATCCAACAGGTAGAATCACGCCTTAAGGGCCATCTTAACCCCACGACAGGTGGTGATGATTTGATTTTATGGGTAGGCTGGCAGAGCCTTTGGACCCAAACTCATTTGTAGCATTTTAAGGATCTCATGGGCCAATTAAAGAAGGCCCAGTCCTAGTTTTGTTTATACAGTGGGCTTAAATGTGAGATCTATGCCTAGCACTTTTATTCCTTTAGCTGCAACCGGACGGTCTGACCTCAATGTAGGGGGTGCCACTAGGGCTGCCAATGTGATCGGGCTGCCCCAATTGTCCGATCTGACAATGACCTGATACGAATGATCTGATAATATCACATGTAATATTATTGAATTTCATAGTATTATGATATATCTTATATCAATGAAATATGTTGATAGTTTATGGAACAGGCTCCGAGGACCCCCTTTTTCTGACCCCCCTTGGGAGTCGGACTCAATGCCGTGGATTTTGAGAATTGAAGGGTGGTTGATAGTGCTGCGATAGGGTCTGGATCTGGGAAATCATGATCTGATAAGCTATTGGATTAGTTTTGGATCAACCCTCATCCAATTTGAACCCGATCTATTGATAGCCTCTGTGTTAGGTCAAAAGGCCCATTGGGCCTTTTGACCCATTTACAAACTAAAATCTGATCATAGGTACTGTATAAAGAAAATAAAATGAAGTTAAAAGGTTGTGTTTGGATCGCCAACTTTTCACCACAAAAAAAAGGATTTTGTATTGTGAAAGCATCTACAACCCTCCCCTAAACTAGGGCTGCAACTCGGGCAGGTTGGGTAGGTTGGGAGTCAAACCAAGCCTGACCTGGAGTCAGATTGAGCTCGTCGAGCTCGAGTTAGGCCCGTCCAAGTTGGAGCCCTACCCTAAAGAGCGTTTCCTTTCCTAAAATAGGGTAGAAAACTTTAAAAAAAATCTCCAACGCTACCCTAGAGTCCACCTATTTTAATGTAACCTCAAATCTCACTTTTAGGATTTAGGATGAGATTCTAAAATTATGTTCCCCATTTTCTTTATTTCTTTTCAATTAATTCCACTCAATGTCCTCTCCTCTTTTAATTTAATGCGACCTAGACGTAACCCCACCACCACCATCACCATCACCATCACCATCACCAAAATCATCTGTCCTCCCCTCTTTTTAATGGAGGGCTTTTTAAGTTTTAGGTAAGGGAAAGATTTTTCTACCCTACTTTTAAATGTTTAGAGGAGGGTAAGGCGGAAGATGCTCAAAAACATTAAAAAATATCCTCTTCCGTCGCTAAATGGTGTCCAAACGGGCTATAAAACTTAAAAGTAGTGGTCCTGAAAAATTTCTCTGTTTCACGAGAGAAAATCTAGTCCTTATCCATCTTCTGCCATGATTAGGAAAGTTTATTTGAT
The DNA here is from genome assembly GCA_035048495.1 of Euptelea pleiosperma. Taxonomy (NCBI): domain Eukaryota; kingdom Viridiplantae; phylum Streptophyta; class Magnoliopsida; order Ranunculales; family Eupteleaceae; genus Euptelea; species Euptelea pleiosperma. Next base: position 35,202,376 of record CM068540.1, on the reverse strand, counting down.
TTGACTTGTTGTTTCTCATGTCTTTATCGTTCCAAACAAGAACACGATTGGGAAAGCAAAAGGACCATTTTGTGTATTAAACATTAAATCCTAAAGTGGGCCATTTATGCATCCCCTCCAATACTCTATTCGGGGAACAAACTTTGCTCCTATCCCCACTCACAAATTGCCACGTGGTACACTTTCGGTTTCTTGGCCCACAAAATGTTTGGCGCACCCCTTGGTGACCTATACTCCAACAATCAGCCAGATTGGTAATTTCTAGCCGTTGAATACAAGTGTTTTTTTTTTAATGGGCTCATGGGCCTATTCATGAAATCCATCATTAATCCAATGGCTAGAAATCACTAATCAGGATGATTTTTTTTTTGGGGTTAGGCGAAAGTTACGACAATTGTCATCGATCCATAAATACGACCAATTATTACAGGTTAAGAGCACCCTTATTAAGGATAACTCAACCCGTACATGAGTTGCAAATAGGCCCTGCAACAAGCCATATGGATTGCAAAAGTATTTGGCTAATTGAGTGACTAAATTTTGCTTACACTATAGTTACCAAGAAACTCGTTTCCCATTTATACTAGCGTCAACACGGGAAATTCATTGAAACCCCTTTCGGAAACTTGTTTCCCCAATCTCTCTTTCCCAGAAGGTGCTAGCTTGCTTAGTTGGTAAAGTTTGTAGGTGATGATACCATAGACCTGGGTTCAAAACCCATCTTCACTGAGTTATTGATCTCTTTAAAAAACATGCTTACCTATCAAAAAAAAAATCTCTTTGTCCCGCGCACAGAATAAACTAATGAGTGCACAAGACGGGATTTATCAAAAGATTTGTGACTAAGATTCCCACTTAGTATATCTTACTTTATCTTTTTTAGGGTTTATCTATATGTTGAATCAAGTTGTTTACTTTAACCATCATTCCCTATCATTTTCAACCAAAAAATAAAATAAACTAAGTGACCCTCTATGACACTGTGTATGGTGGTCATCGAAATATAGTTTTTAGTTTAAGAAAATGTACAAATATTGCATAGATCGAATGGTCAAGATTAACTTATAAGTTAGTTTTTGACAATAAAGATCTCTTAAGTTGACCAAATATTATGGCAAAATGTTGGAATATAGAGAGTTAGGGGGCGTTTGGCAACACAAAAATAAGTAACTTATTTTTATAAGTCAAAAAGTTAAAAAGTTTGTTTGGATGTATTTTATATTTTAACTATTGGAAAGTTAAAAATTAACTTAAAACTGAAGCTAAAATTTTTAGCTTTTGACTTCTAAGAGAAATAACTTCTCAAAAATTAGAATCCCTCCCGACATTTGAATTTTTATGACTTTTTTGGAAGTAAAAAATCAACTTATAACTTCTACTACAAGTAGAAGTGCTTTTACTTGTCGTTCCCAAACACCCCCTTAGAACGCCCGGCCTAGTCATGTTTCGAGCGTCATTTTCCTGTATATTTCTATTGTTGTTTCCTAATCATTACATGTTTATCTTATCACATGAAATTTTTAGGGGTCGTTTCTTGTTTCCATTTCTCATATTGTTTCTCGCACCCCCGTTTTTCCCTTTCTGATAACTATGGCTAATATAGTCTCAACTCTGCCAAAAATGTTTCAAATTGCAAACCGTGCTGATCGAGCCGGACTACACATTTGGTTACTATGGCTCTTGAATTGCCAAACAATTGCCATTTTCAAGCATAATGTGCGTGACTTAGGTTGTGTTTGGGATTGTGGTAACCGAGCTTATAACTTGCTGATATAAGCGCTAAGCAATGAGTAAAAGCAACGGGTTTGGGTATTTTAGGATGATTTTGCCATTACAAAAAGTATTAGAAACACGCAGAGCTAGTTTTGTTATTTAGAAAAGTTATTGGAGGATGCATTTGTCTTTATGTTAGGATTAGAAGGGATTGCTTTGACATTTAGGAAAGTTATTAAATGTCCAAAGTATGGTTTAAAATAACATCATTTTAATGAAAAACGGTCGTTAAAACGATAACGCCAATGAGTAAAAGCAACGGGTTTGGATATTTTAGGATGATTTTACCATTACAAAAAGTATTAAAAACTCGCAAAATAGTTTTGTTATTCGGAAAAGAAAAAAAAAAGAGTATTTACAGATGCATTTGTCTTTATTTTAGGATTAGAAAGGTTGGATTGCTTTGACATTTAGGAAAGTTTTTAAAATGTCCAAAGCAAGGTTAAAAATAACGCCATTTTAACGAAAATAATGGTCGTTAAAACGATAACGCCCAAAGCCCGTTATGTTATGAACCATTTCGACATTTAGAAAATAACGGCTATTATAACGACTGTTATTTTCTGAAAAATTTTGTGAAAAAAACTGCCGTTATTTTTAATTATTTTTTTATTTTTGAAATTTGAATTTCATCTCCATTTTTCCTTATCCGTTATAATTTGTTTTAACGGCCATTATAACAAAATAACAGTCATTATAACGAAAGTAACGACCGTTATTTTCTGAGAAATTTTGAGAAAAAAAAACTGCACTTATTTTTATTTTATTTTTGTTTTTGAAATTTGAATTTCAGCGCAATTTTTCTCGTTATTTTCCTTTTATCCCATTTTTACCCTATCTGTTACAATTTGTTTTAACGGCTGTTATAACAGAAAAAGGGTAATGCTCCCAGTCCGTTATACCATTATAGTGGCCTCTTTTAAACCTTGGTCCAAAGAGCAATTTTGATATTTTATGAAGTTTCACTCGGGGTTTAAAAGTGGCTGTTATAACGGACCGGGAGCGTTACCGTTTTTTCCTTTATAACGCATTGTAACGCTCAGGGGCGAAAATGGAAATAATAGCTCAAATTTTGAAATTTGAAAACGAAAAAACGGAAATAATTAATGGCCTTTCTCCAAAAATTCCCAGAAAATAACGGTCGTTATTTTTAAAGCATTATAATGGTACTTAACGTAAGGGGGGATGTCCGAATCCGTTATAACGGCCGTTTTTTAAACCATAGTTCACTTAAGTTCAGATATTTTGGTTAGCATAAGCTATAAGCAGAATCGGTTTTCAACTGCTGCTACTTTTATTAAAATTCGCTAAAGAAAAAAAAAGAAAGAGTAATGATCACACGGACTAGAATCCATGGATGTTGTCATGGTGCACAGTGGTGTCATTTTCTCATTAGTCAAGTGTACTATATTTATTAATTTGAGCTAATGAGAAGCCGACACAAGTGTGCACCATGACAACATTTATGGACCTCGGACCTTGTGATTACTCATAAATAAAAGGTAAGAGGAGGTAGCCGCTAGGTACCCTTCTAAGTTTCAAAGCCCTACCCAGTAGGCCAGATGTGATTTAAATGTGCCAACTTTTTAAAGTGAGGCCACGCGGTTGGATCGTCCTATCCACTGATTTTCAGTTTATATTGTTTATGTGTCATCCTTACATTGGTCTAACGTGTCATTTCCCACGTGTTTGGGAGTAGGTGTCACGTGGGCACTTGATATCAAGTGGGCTAAGCAAGCAGAGCTTAATCTTTTTCTATTCTCTCTGTCACTGTCGTCTTCGGAGGTCGGGTCAGTTCAGAGAAATTTCATTTTTTTTTTATTTTTTAGGAAAAATACGTAACAAGGTATACCTGAAACTGCTTCAAATGCGGAAGCACCATTTCGGTTACTTACCGCTGTCATAAGGACTGACCGCATGGATGTTTGTCCCAGCCCTTGGTGCATATACAAACAAAAAATCACCCTGATTGGTATTTATAACAATTATATTTTAGCACTTTTTAAGGCGTTCTTATAGCCGTTGAATGTAACCATTATTTTTGTACTAAAACCAACGGCTAATAATCATCAAACAATCTGATTTTTGGTATGACTGTCTATTAATGGGTGGGCTAAACATCCATGCGGTCAGTGGGCCCAGATGGCAGTGGTGACTACCAAAAATGCCGCTTCCGCAAAAGATCTCAGGTATACCTTGTTACATCACGACCCTTTTTTTTTTTTTATCCCGGCAGATTTTGATCCATGGCGTTCTGCCACTTATAGTTAAGTGCCATCTGTCCTGGTTAAGTCGCCATTAACTCAGGTTACGAATAACCAGCTTTAGTTGACAGGTGGCATTTGAGTATAAGTGGCAGAACGCCATTGTCGTGAGTTGATGATCCTTGTGTATAAAAGGAGTTGAGGTTCGTTCTTCCGCTTGGACTACTTGAGATATGTCTCTCGGCTTTATTTCTCCTCACTGTTGGGAGGTTGTCGAGACTCGAGAGTTATTTATTTTTGACAGCCAAGATGACGCATACATCTGCATTTGCACCTGCACCTTATCGGAATTTTCTCTTCTTGGCTCCAAGCCAAGCAAAACCCTAGCTAGAGAAAGAGAAACAGCCGCAGGTGCAGGTGTTGGTGCAGACGAATGCCATCTTGGCTTTTAGGCCAGGTGTTGGTGCAGACGACTGCCATCTTGGCTCTTTCTGTCATTCTCTCTCTTTCTCTCTCTGCGCGTGTTTGAGATTTTGTGTGTGAAACAGCTGCCACCTCTCTTTCTTGTTTGTGTATGTAAAACAGCTGCAGTAGGTGCTGGTGCAATTGTGCTGAAGAATGTCATCTTGGCTTTTTGACCCCTTTCCTCTCTCTCTCTTTCTCTCTCTCTCTCTGCGTGTTTGTAACTGTGTGCGCAAAACAGCTGCCATCTCTCTCTCGCTGTGCGTGTGTGTGTCGTGTTTCGTGTTTGTGTTTGGAATACAGCTGCAGGTGCTGGTGCAAAAGAATGTCATGTTGGCTTTTTAACCTCTCTCTCTCTCTTGTATGTGAGTTACAGGTATATAGAGATCCATCAACACATTTGGGCGATCTATTATTCTCAAGGTCTGTATCATTATGTGTGTATGCGTGTCAGTGACTTACAGGTTTTGAAGATTGATAAATCCACATGGGCCAATATATATTTCTTTTCCTGTTTTTGATAGGGGAGCTGGTTAATGGTTAGTTGTCAGCGAGCAGTAGGTGGAGGCGGGTTTGGACTCATCTATGTTTCTCTCTCAAGTCTCTAGGTAATGAGAAATGCTTCCTTTTGTACTCCCTTCTTTTCCTTTCTTTCTTCTCTGTGCTTCATTTGTGCTTTCTTTTATGTGAAAAGATGGAGCAAGGTGGGGTGTGTGTGTGTTTTTGTTGGGAGAAGTGGGTTTTTTGGGTTAATTATGCATCTGTTTGATAACTTACTGTGGTGATGGTTCACTCCTGTGTTTTATTTATATAGTAAGACTAAGATTTTCTAATGATTTTGATTTTTTTGTTTAAGTTTTTGGTTTCTTGTTCCATCATCTTGGGCCAAACCACTCAACTATGACTCGCATTCTCTTCCTAAATCCACTCCACGTACATACATGAAATGAACTGGTTTCTTTTAGTCATCTCCTGTGTTGCATGGACACTTCCAACCAGAAGACGAATCCCGTCAATCGCGTGTCCATACGGATTCGGACGACACGCTGCGGACAATTCGATCTTTGAATGAATAAAATATTCAAATAAAAAATGAGATACTTAATAGAATTTTCCTATAATTGAAGTATAAATTAAGATTTGGGATTGTAGAGAGAGAAAATGATCAGATTTTGTTATCAACTTCCTATAAATAAATCTCTCTTTCTATAAATAAGGAAAAATCTATTAATTATAGGCTGGACCTATTTGAATCATTAAAATATTCAGCCGAGTCCCAAATCCTATTTTTGGGGTTTGTCGAGTCCGACACCTTGTATCTGTGTCAGATTATTCCCACACACGTATCCGCATCCATGCAACACAGGTTATCTCTGAACAATGTATAACTTGGTGTTGAGTCCTAGTTGGGGATTTTGAGTGTTTTGGGTTTAAATAGCCAAAATGTGATAGGTGAAAGGTGAAGCTTAGGGAATTGATTAGGAGTAAAACTAGTCAAGAAACCTATGTTACTGTTTATTATAAAAAAAAAAAAAAAAACAGATTAAAGAACCGATCGACTTTTGCTAACTCGTGGCACCACGGGTCCGGAGTATGCAACTGTTGCAGACTAATTTTTTCCCTTGATTAGAGAGGGACTTGAGGCACATATTATGTTGTCTTTAAGACAATAATTGACTCTGATCATGAAAGATTAGCATTTTTTAACTGTAAGTGACGTTAAAGTTTGCCCTAGGTGTCTACACTTTTATGACTTTAATTATGGTTAGTTCATGATGACCACTCTATCTAGAGAAAAAGATCCAGTTTACACCCAAATCAAAATCATCTCCATGTTTAAGTTATAACGTGTAGAAACTAAGTCCACAAATTAAGGATTTTACTTTCGTATTTCCAAATCATTCTGCTTTTTAATTGTTTGTAGCTAATCCGCAATAATTCTATAGTGGCATGGGTTAGCCGGCCAATTGCTTTCAAGAGATCATGATTTCTCCAAGCATATAAGAAGTCGTCCGGCTGCTTATGGAACTAGATTCATTAGAACTGGAATTTTCAGTTAGCATCACTATAATCCTTCCCATGTAGTGGAATATTTCATATATTGCACGTTTTGTTTTATAATCTTTTAAGAGTAAGAGTTTCCTTGATTTCAAGTTCAAAAAATTATCCAAGCTCATCTCGTAGAGTGGACAAATGTGCATGGCTTGAAACGAGCCCAATTGAGTTTATTCTGGACCAATGGAGGGACTATTTGAGTTTATTGTGGACCAATGGAGGGACTATTTCATATATTGCACGTTTTCATGTATAGGATTTTAATTCAATTATTCTTGATGCATGTACATGGTTTAGTTGATAAATTTGACTATATTTAAGGTTATTGGCTTATTTGATGTCTTAAATTTTGTATTTTTCTCTTTAGTTTTTTGTATTTTTGTCATAACTTTGGGTACATGAGTCGAAATGACTTGATTCTATGAAAAAAATCTGCATCGTGTTGTTTTCTGTCAAATTAAAACCCCGATGTCGTTTTTTTATGGAAAAATCAATAGAGAATTAGCCCTTGTCCAATACTTTCTTTTAAGTTAGCTTTAAAACAAAACTGGAATGACCTTTTTCTGATCAATAACTTGGAGATTTATAATTTTTAGCAAATACTATTTTTTGCATAAAGTTTGTAGAATTATGTAATCTAACGTTGGGATTGTTTTTCTCCCATTTTTTCTTTTGCAAGACCCACCGATTCTCTATGAAATATAAGAAATGTAACAAAAATAGTATACTATAATCCATGTGTACGGACGTGTATGTTTTCAGGTTCTTGAAGGTGCAATTTCAAACACCTCGTATGTATGTACGTGTCCTTTTCATCGTTACATAGCTATATGCATATTTATTAGCCTTATAGTTCTAAAGTTACATGATAATACTGGTAATTAAATAGATTTAATTTATTGATAATTGCTTGGATGCATTACATTGACAAACTAAGGGTTTATATAGAACTGGATATAGTCAAGATAGAGATTAATCTACCAGATTTAATCTAAGATATCATAATCCTTTGAATCTTGACAACCAGTGACAACCGAGAGAATCAGTGATGAGATACGTCAATAATGATATGGCGCATCTCACACACCTTAGTACAATGTATTCCCTAATATTCATCTTCAAACTCATGGAGATCGGATGTCTTTGTGAGTTTGCTCAAATTTGTAGTCGTCATAGAGAGATCGCCTGAAAAATTTTGCAGAGAGTTAAAGGTGTGCCAAATATGTCGTTTACCGACCATCCAATAGAAGAACTACAATTGGGCCAGGAGATGAAGTCTTTGATTTTGGCTAGACCTGAACCTGTGGGATTTTAATCTGGATAAAGGGCCCTCATTGGTTCAAAATGGGTGTGGGCATCTATTTGCCTCACGGGCTTAGGCTCTATGAGTCCTCAGAGGCCTATCGAGCGATAAAGTGTGTAGACCGCTTCTGGACCTCACAAGAAGGGTGTGGACCAATATTTTTTTTGGTCTCAGGGGTGTGTGCCTTTTTTGGGCATAACTGGTTTGGGCATCTTTCAAGCAGAAAGATGTGGGCCTCTTTTGGACCTCACGGGGCTTAGACTTTTAAAGTTCGCAAGCTATTTCATTTTTTTATGATGGGCTCAGCTCAGTAAGCTTGAGCAAATGGACTTGTGGTTTAGTTGCCTTTGTTTCAGCTGAACCAAGGAGGTTTAGCAAATTAAAGTGTTTTTTTTTTAAAAGCAAGTAGAGAAATTAAAGAAGGTTTCATGGGTCGGTTTTCCAAAAACCCCCCAAAAGGTGGCTGGCGACGGCAATGATTGCAACGAATGCGGCAACAGTGGAGGCGATGGCAACGGTGGAGATGGCCTGAGATGGTACGATGATGGTGATGATGGTAAGGCCGAGTAGCAGCAATGACTGGCTCCTCCCTGTTTCACACCTTTTTTATTTTATTTTATAGGATGATGGTTGTGTACGCGAAAGATGATGGTAGGTAGAGATTACCGGGTGGATAGCAGCAGTGCTGTTCACTGGGTCGGAAGACAGAATCAAGAGCTTGTTCGGAGGAATAATGGCTTTGATACTATGATAATTAAATAGATTTATTGATCATTGCTTGGATGCATTACATTGACTAACTAAGGGTTTATATAGAACTGAATACAGCCAAGATAGAAACCAATATACCAGATTAGCTAATCTAAGATATTATCCTAATCCTCTGAATCTTGACAACTAGTGACAGTCCGGTGATGAGATGCACCAATAATGATATGGTGCATCTCACACACCTTATTACAACGTATTCCCTAATAATTACCACTTCACCAACTTTTGTACAATTGCTAGTTGCTAGCGTTTTTCTGTAGAGTGAAATAATTATTTCATGACATTATGTTTTTACTCTTATGTCCATTTCGTGTGCTTGTAAATGGTATGTGATGGCTAGATCTATTGGAACTTGAATTCTAGTAGAGGTACATAAATTGATGAAGCTAAGTACCTTTGTTTTTCTTTACATTTTGGCAATAAAGGAAATAGTTTATTAATCAAAGTTAATCATCCCAAATGCAATACTTGTGAAAGGAATAACATAAAATGCCACGACAATTGCCATGTCCTAGCTAGAGAGTCCATGTCATCTACCATACCAATAAAAAAACTTTGATAACTATGACTTTTTAATATTTACTTTCTCAATAAGAAAATTGTTACACAAGATATGAACATCAAAAAAACAATGCTCAAGTCTGGAAGGTGCTCTAAAGAATTGCTATATAAAGTGCTTCAAACATATAAACCAAAGCTACAAGATTTTCTCATCATGGAAAGTTTACATGTAAAGAAGTCTATTCCAAGAAAAAATGTTCTCTCCAAGATTATTCACTTTATAAAACGTAATTGCATTCTTTGAGCTGCTCACCTTTCCAGAACAGTCGATCAATCCCTCTTAGCCTTGGATGTCTCATACACTTATCTATTTCTCTCTTTCTTCTGAAACTCTTTTATAGTAACAGAGTCATTGTTATGATAAGATCAAGCTAGCTCATCCTCCATTCTATCTAAAAATCATCCTCTTCTCCTAGTCAACTATGGCCACCTCTTTTTCAAATTAGCTTATCAATGTTCAACCTTCAATCCATCTCTTTCTTTTTCAACTACTACATGGTTCATCTCAGTGAAGCTCAACGTTAGAAACTATCTTCTTTGGCGCAATCAATTTGTGCCACTTCTAAAAAGTTCGAAATTAATGGGTTATGTTGATGGATAAATAAGTATTGGCTCTACAATAAATACCGATAATGGAATTGTTACGATTAAGGTTTAAAATTTTATTTCGGAGGAATGTCTTGATCAAGTGAAAAATCGAGACAAACTCCGAAATGAAACGAAACGAAACAATGAAAAAATGGTAAAACAGTAAAATTTTTGAAACATTCCCAAAATCGTGAAATCATATTTTTATCTGTTTTAATTGTATCGTAATGTTTTGGATTGTCTCAACAAAACTAACCGAAACATTACAAAAAGAAACATATGTGTACGTTTTGTTTTGGTTCTCTTAAATTCCCAAGTGTTTCGTACGAAACTGTTAAATCGCAGAGATCCTCTGAATATTTTGATTGTATTTCATTGAGAATGGTATCTATTTAAATGGAGATACCAAAGATATGTACAACCTTTGCAATAGGTACATATATTCCATTTACAGTAAGATGGATCCCTTGATTGAAGGGATGGAGAGATTTCAGGAAAGATAGGATATGTGGGTGTGATTGGCGAATCTGGTGGAGTTGACTCAGGTGGAACGTGAGTTGTAAACAGGCCCCCTCAAGTTGGAGCATGGGTTGAGCATGCCCAACTGGCCAATTGAGAGGCAAAAGTGGTCACGACCCAAAGACTTTGTAAACACGTCCTCAAGTTGTTGAGAAATATGAAGATAAATCGTGTGTAATAAGCTAGATTGAATCTTCTCTCGAATTAGTAAAGAGACTTGGAAACTTGCTAAAAGTCAAAAATTACTAAAATAAGAAAAAAAGACAAAAAAATAAAAATTCATATCAAGACTAGAATGGATAGTCGTATATCTTAGAAACACGTCAGAATCGACGGGGAGTGATTTTGAGTTCCACGACTCAAGTGATTACCAAAATGAAATTCTCCAAAAATAGCCAAAATGTTGTTTTGACCCACTAAACGTTGGAATTTGGTCAAAATTGGGCGTACATTATGAGCAAAGCTGATGACTTTCGAAGATCTTGTCGTTTCATTTCAAAAAAGTCCAGCCCCGTGCAATTCTGACACTAAAAACAATTACGTTAATGCCTATTACGTCATTTGTTTAGTGTTTTTTTAGCGTTAATGCTCGTTACATCCTTTTAGCACCGTTTGGACTTTTGACGGTCCAAATGCTCCATGAATTCTTCTGTTGTGTGTTCTACATCACTTCTGAAGGCGGCAAACCTTGTTATTTCTTTCATTGGCAAATCCAAGTGAGATCGTCATATAAACCTCTTCGGCCAATTTGTTATGTAGGAGAGCATTGTTGACATCAAATTGATGTATGGACCAATATTGGATGGCAGCAATAGCAAGAAGGCAACGCATGGTGACCAGTTTGGCCATGGGAGCAAACATCTCGTGATAGTCTAGCCCTTCTGTTTGGGTGTAACCTTTTGCAATGAGACACTTTATAGCGCTCAACGGAATCATCCGGGTGGTGCTTGATTTTGTAAACTCATTTACAACCAATGGGTTTCTTGTCGGGTGGAAGAGATGTGATGGTCCATGTGTTGTTCTCTTCTAAGACCTGAATTTCAACAGTCATGGCATCTCTCCATTGTGGTCATTTGAGAACAGAAGAAATAGTGGATGGTGTAGATTGAGAAGTGAGCTCAGCAAGAAAAACACGATGGTTAGCAAAAAATTATCACAAGACAAAAAATGAGATAATGGATGAGCAATACCTGAAGATGAAGGAGCAGTAGTAGCCGAGCAATGATAGTCCCTAAGGTAAGCAAGGGTTTGAGATGGGCGATTGGAGCAATGAAGGGGCATGGAGGTTTGTAAAGAGGGAAAGGTGGAAATGGCGGTGACGGTGGTAGGAGGGGAACTGGTAGTGTTGGAGGTGTCAGGAGTTGGAAAGGGTCCGAAGTCGGAATCTGGAGAAGATAAGGGTAGGACGGGTGAGGGGGGGTGGTGGTGGTGGTGGTGGTGAGATATCTTTGTAGGGAAAGATATTTTCATGAAAAGTGGCATCCCTGCTGACATAAATGGATTTAGATTCTAGGTAAAAAATGTGGTACCCTTTTTGCACAAAGGAGTACCCAATAAAAATGCGAGGGTGAGCCCGTTTATCAAATTTGTGAAGAATGTTAGGATTATGGGCGTAGCAAAGGCAACAAAACACTCATAGGTGTTGATAGGTAGGAGAAGAATTAAATAACACTTCATGGGCTCAAACCTTACTCGTTAACACCCCTATCCACACTCTTGCCCAAGCTTTAGAGCCTTGTCGAGTTTGCTAGAGGAGGAGAGGCGAAAATTCCTCCAACACAATTCTCTCTTCAATTAGAGGACGCGTTCTTATTATTTGGAGGTCAAAATCGCTAACAGTTCGACTATGGTAGGAGGTACTTGAAACATTTCTTTTCGTTTTGATCATGATAGTTTGTGCATTTGTGTTGATCCTTCGCATATGTACGTTCTGAACAAGAATATCATACCCACGCTTGTATATGATTCGTGTATGTGGTATTAGAGCAAAGATATACACCTTGCTGAAAAAAAGAAAACTAATGGTTATGTGACGCCTATGAATTTTTGGTCGAGATGGATGGGATCCAGCATCAGTGCTTGCACAACAATATGTACATGCGAAGAAAATGTATGGTGGTAAAGTTGTTTCAGCGATAATGGGCAACGCAACGTCCACGTGCATTTGGTACTTTGGCTGAGCGAGTGGCTGCCATAGCTCAGGTATCTGCCTTTCGTTCCTTAAATTGTAGTAGATGCACCAGAAAATTTACTTATTTTCCTTCTCATTTCCTTTCAGGCTCTGTAGGGTGATCAGCAAAAAGTTTTACAGAAAAAAGATTTGAATGTCAGAAAGTGTTGATATAGAAAAAGTTTGACATTTATATGCAAAAATCATTTCTAAAAACTTATTCAGGGCAACCATACAGAGCCTCAGAGTAATGACATTTATATGCAAAAATCATTTCTAAAAACTTATTCAGGGCAGCCATACAGAGCCTTAGAGTAATGACATTTTTTTTTCAGAGAAGTAACATTAAAAACGAAGTTTTTGTTATTGGCACTTGTTGATCTTACATTAGTATATTCTGAGTTCTGATAGATTCAAGAAGAAAGAAAAATGGTGAACTGGGCTCAATCACTTGGGCAAGCTGTTGAACTTCCATATTGTGATACCAACACATGTATTATGCACAACCATGTGTTCACAGGGGTGCAGATGCGATGCAGGACGACGATTTTCCTTCATAATTTCAACATAATGATTTTGACGTCTAGCAATGGCAGCTTTTGAAAATCAGGTTTTTTTTTTTTATCACTAAAAGGTTGCTCTATGAAAAAGCTTATCAGCTCTTTGGAATTTAGAGACTTCAATCTTCACTAATAAACGCTTTAAACAACTTATAATCAAGTGGTAACAAAAATCTTACGAAAAATTCTGTAAATAATTCAGATTAGTACCTTTTATGTAGATAAAAAAAATCTAATTTTGAAATCAACAGCAAATTAATAGCTGAGGAAGAGTTCTCAACAAAATGGTAGAGACCTGAAGGGTGTTGCATACAACTAGAACAACTATACACAACAATAGAGTTTTTTTCTTTATTAAAAACTCATCATACCCTTGTACTGTTGCACACATTCAAGACCTTATGTAAACTTATTTCTTGATTCTGATGATTCTAGTGACCATAACCTAGTACCCATTGAAGGAAAGACCTAAAATCATGTAGAAAATCATTATCAAACTAGGTTTTTTCTTACCTACATCCTAATTAACAGATTGGAATTTAGGAACATGTCTGGTTGTTGCAGTTAACCTCACAAATCCATTTTTTCAATTTTCCAAAATGAAAATTAGGAAGCAGCTTGCTCGTGGATACCCTTTTTCTAGAGGCAAAGGTTGCGTTACCATGCTCGGCATGAATACTGTGAGTCTACTGTCGATTTCAGTACTAGGAGATGTTGCATTGCTTTTCTCCATGCGCGTAATTCAGATACTGGCCACTGAACACAAGTGAAACAAATCAAGACAGGAGCAAGAGTTGCAGATATCTAAAGAAATTTTGTAAGCTTGAAGTTCTCTAAAAAAAATGCTTGATTCCATGATGGAAAACCCACAGGCAAGTATAAAATTCTCTGGGTCAATGAACTGAAATATGATGAATCTTTACAGAGATGAGTTCTTTGAAGTCCCTCCATGTATGATTCCTTGCACACGAGAATTCTTCTTGATCCCTGGAAGGTATGGTTTAATTAAATAACAGTGTCTCGCCCCCGAGATCACTGTTTTACAACGGAGTCTCTCACTTTGTCTCGGGCGAGATGGGCCGATCCAGAATAGGGTCGGAGCCCACCGACCGAGCCTCCGATCCCGAGACTTTCATTATTGGTTCTGATAGGTTATATAAAGTGCAATCCTTCATACTGATGGCCACCTGACACTCTTTCGGGCGAACTTACCCATGAATGATTGGCCCACCACGTGATGGACCTACACACCACAATCAGCTTGATTGGTGATCTCTAGCCGTTTGATTCTTTGAACATTTTTTCATTGGATGATTTTTAGAGATCACTAATCAGGCTGCTTTTTTCTGTGTAGGTCAAAATGAATAAAACTTTGCTGACAATCCACAATATGAGCCACGTGGCACATTCTTAGAGTATGCTGACTGGATGGATGTTTGTCCAGTCCCTAGGTGGACCTATAAACCAAAAATCAACATGATTAGTTATTTCTAGTCGTTGGATTGGAGTTATTTTAATGGGATGATTTTAACCGCGGGAATTTGAGCATTATTGACCATTATTTGGGGTACAAAGATCTAAAGGTTTGCAATCACTTATCAGGCTCATATTATGGGCTGCGGCGGATTCGCTGACTGTCGGCTGTCGGCAAAGTTTTACTCGATCAAAATGGTGAGTCGATATTTCTTGAGTCAGTGGGCCCGAAGGAGTGCCAGGTGGAGCGGTTTTATGTGCTCCACCTCTCCACGGGGGAAAAGCTCGACCGGACTAATTTTTTTCCTGTTTTAGGGCACGCACAGCTGCGTGTACCCGGTTAGTGTTAGAAAACCTCTGCCGAAATCTCTCCTTCTCATATCTAGGGTTTAAGGAATTTCAGTTGCAGAGAGGATATTTGAAAGTTTTCCCTAGGTTTTTTAGCAATGGGTGGTAAATGCCCTCATAGGAAAGTAAAGAAGAGAAGGCTCTCTCACAAATCCGCTCGCCGAGACAAATTCCTCGTCAAAGATATCCTTTTTTTTTTTTTTTTCGTTATTTCAGCATTTTATTGCTCTCCTCGATCGTTTCCAATTCGATTTCATGAATCATTTATTCTTGAATTTTTCTTTTTGTAAGTTTCCCTAACTATCGTTCGATCACGCGATGACGCGGTCTATGAAGAGCTTCAGAAGCCTGAGGGGGAGAAGAAGCCCTTGCCGTTGGATGAAGATCTCCCTGGGATGGGTCAGTTCTATTGTTTACACTGCGCGTAAGAACGATTTCGTTTTTTTTTCGAAAATTATATCCGTTCTTCGATTTTGTAATCTGGGATTATGGGGTTCATTTTTCCGTGAATTTTCTTCCTTTACAGCCGGTACTTTGCGAATGTGTCAGTAAGGGACGAACATTTCAGAACCAAAAAGCACAAGAAACGGTACGTCGGTTCGAAACTTTGATTTCTTTTTAGGTCTATTCGATCAAACCAACGGATTTTGAACCATTTCTGAGGACAATTTTTAAGTTTTTTATGCTAATATTCAAGAATCTATGTGACATCAATCACATCTGAAGCCAAAAAAGTTCAGAATATTATTTTTAAAAAATAACCTCGTAAAAAAAAGATTCCAAAATAACGGGGTTATAGTGCTATGCCCTTAGTTAAGTGGTGGACGTTATTTTTTCCATATTGGCCATTTTTTGAACCATGAGTAAAATATTCAAGAAAGTACAGTGAGTTAGTAAATTGAAATTTGGATTTTATCATGAAGTAAATAACCAAAGTGGTGAAATTCAAAGATTTAATACCGATCAAAAAAAATTTCAAAGATTTAATAGGAGTTCCTTGTGTTCTCTAAGCAATATTGGTGTGAACTGGTAGTTGAAGTTTTCAAGTTGGATTTTCCAATAAAACGTCACTTGCTCAGTTGCTCTTGCAATTTAACATATGACTAATTAGATAATAAGTTTTTTTAGATTTGGTTGAAGACCCAACTTAAAGGTGAGTTGTGAGAGTTGGATGATTTGTATTTATAGAGGTATTACGCGTACAATGTATAGGTGGTTTCCTAATTTAATGGAAAAAACCTTAAAACAAGGAAAGGGATAATTACAAAGAATATCTTCAAGCTTCACACGTTACTATTGTGGACTGGATTTCCTCCATAACTTGAGGATGTGCCGATAATGATTTACACATGGACATGTGGTGACCAAAGTTGTCATCATGTGTAGGTGGTGGATGATCCTCTATACTCCTCAAACTGGGTTGAGGAGCGGGCGAAAGGCCTAGTTTGGATCGAGTTGAAACTGTTGACAAGGAAGGGCCTTGGTGAAGATGTCAACCACCTCATTAGAGGCGGAAATGAAAAATATAACAAGGAGCCTAACACCACTTTCTCACGCACAAAACGATACTTGATGTGCTTTGTGCAAGCATGAAACAATCGATTGATTGTGAGATGAAGAGCAAAAATATTGTCACAAAACAACGCTGGTGGTTGATCGAGATAGAGACCAATATCGCAAAAAAGAAACTTGAGCCATGTGATCTGTGTAGTGGTAGATGCCATGTCACGATGTTCAGCTTCGGCACTTGATCGTGCTACTAGGCTGCTTTTTGGCGCTCCAAGAGATACATTTCCCACCTAAATAAGTGCAAGAGCATGTCGTTGAGCGATGAGGAATCGGCCAGCCAACTTAATCCCAAAATTCCATATAATACCAGTGGATTATTGCTAGTTAATCGGATGGTATGATCAAGGGTTCCTAAGATATAGCGGAGAATATGTTTGACAAGTTTAAAATGAAAGACTGTTGGCTCGTGCGTGTATTGGCGCACATGATTGATGCTAAAACCGATGTTGGGCCTGGTTAAAGTTAGATATTGTAGCCCACCTACAATGCTACAATAGAAACTTGGGTCAGAGAAGGACGCGTCATGAGTGGTAGTAGGTCGAAGCTTCAACACCATTTGAATCGAAATGGGCTTGCACCCAGACATTTGAGTCTGTTCAAGTAGCTCAATGGCATACTTTGATTCAGAAAAAGTCCATCGAACTTCTAGATTTTAATGCTAAGGAAGGAGTGTAGGTAGTCGAGATGTTTCATGGCAAATTCTCGAACCAAAATATTTATGAACCAATTCAGAAATATAGGATTGTTGCCAATGAGAATGATGTCATCGACATACAAAAGCAACAAGATAGTGTCGTGACGATTGTGGTAGACAAACGTGGAAGAATCAACCGAACTACGAAGGAACCCAAGAGGCAAGAGAAATGTGCTAAATCTGTCGAACCTATGCGAGGTGCCTGACGAAGTCCATATAAGGTACGTTTGAGGCAACAAACCAGATCTAGGCGACGAGTTCCTGAAGCCTGGAGGTTGTTCCTTGTATATCGACTCATTGAGTTTGCCATGTAGAAATGCGTTGGTGACATCCAATTGATGGATTTTCCAATGATGAGCGAACGCAATAGTCAACTCTTGGGACTTGACTAAAACCTTTGGCAGCGAGATGTGCCTTTAAACATTCAAGAGTTGTCAGATTGAAGCTTTGCTTAAAAACCCACTTACAACCGACAATATTTGTGTGGGGAGGTTGTGGGACAAGTTTCCATGTATCATTGTTGAGGAGAGCAAAGATTTCCTCTTGCATAGCTCGGAGCCAACCGAGGTGGTTCAATGTCGTTTTGATGGACTTGGGCACGACTGCAAGGAGTGTCATGACACTCATTGGGCGGGTCACCGCGGGGTGGCACTGCTATTGGCCTAACATGCGAGATGATGTTGTAGAGTATGCGAAAACTTGTCTCGTGTGCCAACAAGATAAGGTGGAGAGGAACAATTGTTGAAAAAAGAAGGATATGGTAGAGTGATAAACCCTTGAGACTTTTGGAACCATTGCCACGCTTCAGAGACCATGGGAGTGTATCCATGGGCTTCATCTCAACTTTGCCAAAAGTGAGGGAGTATGGGTCTATCCTGATTGTGGTGGATCGGTTCTCAATGTAAGCTTCATCCATGCTCCACAACATTGCTTAGTTGAGGAGAGTACTTGTTCCTGAAGCACGTGGTGAAGTACTAGGTACCTCGGACTATTGTGATTGATAGAGACCCGAGATTTACAAGATGCTTCTAGATGGAACGCTTCAGGCTCCTTGGGTCTCATCTTCGACTCTCAACAAGTAGCCAACCTTGGACTGGCGGTTAGACTGAGCACTTTAATCGCTCCTTGAGGAATGCTTGAGGCACTTTGTGAGTGCCAACTAGAAGAATTGGGTGAATTTGCTTGATGTTGCTTAGTTCTACATCAATTTACAATAAAAAATTTTCATTCAACAAGATTTCATTTGAACTGGTCAAATGCCAACAAAGTTCATACCCCACACGATTGCCACGGGTTATCAAGGTTCCAAAAGCCCTATCAATTCACGAAAAAATGGCACAAGAATGCTGACATTGCGTGAGCCTATCTTGAGATCGTCACTTAGAATGAAGGTGAGCTGATAAGAAAAGGAAACCTTACAACTTCAAGGTGGGAGACCTGGTCCTTGTGAAACTCATACCAGAACAGTTGAGATACTTTCGACAAGTGCACAATGGTCTTGTTCGATGGTTTGAACGTCCATTTCATATCATTGCATGGATTGGAAAAGTTTTTTTTAAGGTGTAATTACCCCACTATCTTGCAAAGAGCCATCTTGTCTTCCATGAGAATTGGCTAAAGCCTTATAATGTATATCCAACTTGAAGCATCTCGACGAGATTGGCGCCCAACATATCTATGCCAAAAAACAAAAGTTGAATGCATCCTACTTAATCAGCATGCCGGTAACCTTTCGAACCGAGCCACAAAGATAGAGTACTTAGTTAAATGGGAGGGTCTACCAAATGCAGAGACCAGTTGGGAACTCTCCAGGTCTTTGATCCCCAATGCAGACAAAATTGAAGAGTATTTGGCGAAGATGCTGACGAGAACGTCGACATAACAAGTGGGGGGGTGTCACGACCATTTCGTCCAGCCGTTTGCATGGCCATGGTCCGTGACCTTGTTGTATAGCCTCCTATAATTTTTTCCTCTTATTTTGGTCAAATGCCTTATATATGGCATTGTTGTAATTAAGGGTAGCGAGAGTGGCAGCACTACAGATAAATAGTATGATTGGCCTCTACTTTTGATGTTTCCTTCTCCCAAGCTACCAAAGGTTTATTGTACTCTTTATAGGGGAGGTATGTGTTGTAATAGAGTGGAGCTCGTGCCCGACCCCTTGGCACAATAGCATCCCTTGCTCCCTTTGTGTCATAGATTTAGGTCGTATTGTCTTTCGCTTTCCATTAATGAATTGACTTGATTCTTGTTCCAGTTGTGCTTCCTTGTGTGCTTGTGGACTAGATAGCGACTAGGCCAGGTTGACTTATGTACCTTGGAGACGGGCATGTGCCGCACGGATAGATCCTTGTCAAAGGAAGTGTTCGTGATAGTGTCCTTTTACATAGACTACAACAAAAAGGGGTCTAGTTTGATGAATTTGTAATATATGGGTAGCTCATGGGAGGAGTTGTTTGAGAAATCTAAAAGAAAGGTTTTGTCTGCACGGATGAAAGTTTCGGCCGAAATGTTTCACCTGAAATATTTCGGTTTCAGTCAAGGGCGACTCTAAATACCGTGGGGTTTAAGAAACCCATAAGTTTAGAGCCCGTTTCAGTAGTTTCGGTTTGAAACTACCGCACTTCTCCTTCACTTTGGTTTTGTCAAGTTTTGGACCGAAACCACTGAAACTATTGAAACTACTGAACTTCTCCTTCACTTTAGTTTCACCAAGTTTCGGACCGAAACTACTGAAACTACCAAAATGTTTCGGTCTCACCCGTAGGTGAAACTGAAACTGAAATGAAATTCGTGCCTCTGAACCATGCTTGTCAGAGCCTATGGAACAATATTCTAAATGTAACCATAGTATAAAATATAAATCCATCAGTTGATTCGTTCCAATTCATTGGTTTAATCTTTGTAAATATCAGATTAAGGTTAAATGTTGCTCTCAAATGGATCAAGGGGAGGAATGCATGTATGGGTAGCTCTGGAAGGAGTTTGAGAAATCTGAAACCGGAAAGGTCATGTCAAAGCCTATGGAACCATATCCTAAACGTAACCATAGTATAAAACAGAAATCCATTAGTTGATTTGTTCCAGTTCATGGGGTAGCTCATGGAAAGGAGTTGTTGAGAAATCTGAAACTCAAAAGGTCTTGTCAGAGCCTATGGAACCATATTCTAAACGTAACTATAATATAAAATATAAATCCATCAGTTGATTCGTTGCAACTCATTGGTTTAATCTGGTGTAAATATCAGATTAAGGTTAAATGTTGCTCTCAAATGGATCAAGGGAAGGAATACATCAAAACTTATTAAAAAAAAAGAGAAGAAAGATATTTACAGCGGGATAAGTGTTTGTCATATGAGGTGAGAGAGAGAGAAGGGGAGAATGGAGACGAGAGATAGTATTCATGAAGGTTGAAGAAATGTAAAATATTAACATGGGCGAATGAATAATCTTGAATGAAGCTATTCAAAAGAAATTTCTAGGAATCTGAGGTGTGGGCATTTTTCTATTAAAAGGGGAAATGCTTGAATATCAAAGGATAAATCAAAAGTAGGATTTGGAAAGTGAAAGAAGTGGAGACTCATGGAAGCTCATGAGACTATATCCTCACATTTGGGCCTCGAGTTCTGTTCCAATTCCAATGAGAAGAAGATTAATAATGGATTTGGAGAGTACATTTCTTTTTGTGGATCAGATAGGATTGCACGACTGCACTGCTTGAATTTCAGCTGAGGGGGATGAAAGGAGGATTGTAAATTGTAGAAAGCCCCATCAATAGGGATGTTTAGAAATTTAGAAGTTGTTAGCTGTGTTTGTCATTCTATCTTGATAAAGAAGATTAATTGTGGCACCATTGTTCTTGTTTTAGTTGTATATGTTAATGACGTTGTCTTGGCCTGTGATTGTACAATGTACAATGCTATCCAAGCGTTCCAAGTGTGATTTTGGCAATGCCTTGATATATAAGACTTTGGCCCCTAACGTACTTTGTAACTTAGTTGCACGAAATGGGAGCAAGGAAGCGGGTGTTTTAAGGGCGCCTTGGGGTTTGGAACGCCTGGGAAGCATCTGTACAATATATAAAATCTAAATATAATGTAATGTAAAATAGAGAATTAAATTATTTTAAAGATATACATATGTTGTCAGAAGTCCAACCAATATAATAAATTAGTGATAAATAATATTTGAAGTTTATAATGTAATTTTTTGTGGTAGAATACATGATATCTTCATAACTTCTGAAATTCTTCAGAACGTAAGAGAATCACTGAGCTTTGATATTTGTTGTTTAGCAAATCAAGAGTCCATTTCAAACATATTTGGGTTTCCGTCAACTTAGAACCGCAAGTCCAAAAAGCTCCCAAGTAAGAAGCTTGGAAGCGCGGTGACTCCCTGCATTGGAGTTTCCTGCAACTAAGCTTTGTAAGCATTAAGGTTTATACAAATCTATGAAGGAAATACCGATCTCATGGAAAAAATATGTTTTTGGTCTTTTTGTTAAATTTGCTGCAAGACTAGTTTCTTTTAGGGATGTAAATCATTGTCTTAGTTTAGATGAAAATAATTTCTTGGAGAATCTCGAAGCTATTAGATATTGGTTGGTAAGCAAAATGTTGATGATAACATTAGAAAGTCAAGACTGATTGACAATTATGCTGCAACTTGGGGAGAGTCCTAAGACTTGCTTGTTAGTTTTTGGTTATTATTTTCTTACTAGGGTGATTTGTTGTTTCATATAGATGTGAACAATTTATCTAACCTTTATTGTTCCCTGTTAAAGTTATTTTTGCGATCTTTTGAGTTCATCACCTAGTACTTAAATCTGTGTTGTATGCTTTCTCGGTTGAACCATCACTCTCAAAAATTCATTGTAATGTACTTAAATCTTCAATTATGTGAAGAGGTATGCTTTCTCAGTTGGAGACCTTCCTGTGGAACTGTGTGATGTGCCTGTTTGCACTTTTTTCCGTTACTTGTTCAGACTGGAGCGCCTTGAATCCGATGTGATTCTTCCATTTGAATTATTGTCAACACAAGTTCAAGTGCATGTTATGACAAATCCAAGCAACCTGGGTTAAGAAATAACCTAACCATCTGAAAGTGGGTTTGGTGATTATGCAGTGTGAAGCAAATGACGGGTCCTGCACCACATACCCAACTGGATGCCGACTTAGCTGCTGGGATGGGGATGCCTGACAACGGTCCAAAGCTAATGTCAATGTGAGCTACAACAATTAGCGACCTGATCATCTAGAAGATTCTTTATATGAAAGTTTTATAGCCATGTGGTAATAGTGTTTTTTGTCCTTGATACAGCAAAGCTAAATAGAACTCAAATTTCACATTTGTTTTGCATTGCCCATGAGTTATGTGTTATCATCTCTCATGGTCACTTAGTTCAGTTAATATTTATCCATTAATCTGTAGTTTCAGGCGAAACTGCACCGAAACTAATAGGTTTCCGAAACCATACAGTATTTCGTGTCGCCCCTTGCCGAAACTTTCAACAATGGCCTAAGACGACTCTCAAAGAATTGAAAAAGGGGAAACTAGATGGGACAAAATGAAATGCACCAACTAGTGACGAATTCAGCTTTCAAAGAACAGCTAAATTTGGCACTCGATATATTGGTTGTGATTGATTTGTGCTTGATTATCAATATCATTTTGTTCTATGTTCGCAATCTCTCTAGGCCGAGAGGTTCTCTTTGGTGGTTGCATTTTGGAGTCGTGTTGTACCCAAACTCTTCACCATTTGCAGCTCAAGATAAGAAGCGAGTGGGTTTAGGCTGGACAACAGATTGATATGAGGTGTACTTTTGTGTCAGTTCTGGTGGATGGTAGCCAAGTGTGTCCTGTCTGTACTGTATGTATGTGACACGAGAGAAGTGTCTGGACCCACCACTCCTAACCATCAATTCACATAATTTGGTTATTTCAGGAATAAAGTAAGTCTCAATAATGGGTAGTTTGGATCTTCCAATCAGGTTGATAGGATCCATCCAGTGGTGAGTTCTGTTTGCATGTGCAGTGTACGATAGGTAAGATGGTCTTTGACCCTGTAGCTGGACTCGAATCATTCCACGGTTGCTAATGCTCGAGCTCGTTATGTACATGGGGTTCAGGATAGATTTAACTCGTGCTTTTCCACTCCTAAAATGTCATATGGTCATGGAGCCCACATGGAGATGAGATAAGAGCTGATTTTTGGCGAGGGTGATCTCTTAATCCTCCCAAAATCAGCCCTTAAAATCATCTTCATGTGGGCCCAATGATTCTTATTTAATGACTCACAATAGCATGAATCATTCTATCCCAACCCTACATGTGTATATGCTCAGGCTCCGAGGACTCGTCTTTTCACTCGTGTCCTGGCCGCGTATTTCACAAATCCAATGGCCGTATTGCTTTGGTAAAAAGTGTATGCCAGCTCAGCGCTATCAACAACCGTTGGATTCCCACGTCCGAGAACACAAGTGAAAAGACGAGTCCCCTGAGCCCTATATCTGTCCGATCATGCAGCTGGACTTCTCGGTTAGTCATCATTTGTGAAGCAAAACCTAATACGAAGTCTTTTTGAGGCTCAAATTATCGGTATCAATATTAACAAGGTGAAGTGCATCACCCTCCTCCAATAGCAGAGTTAAAGCCACCAGCATTGACACGTGGCATCATCTACAAGATCCATCTCTAACAACAGGCCCATCCTTAAAAAAAAGATAAAATAAGGGGGGGACCCACCATGAGGTACACAGCCTCGTCTCCCTGTCTCTTTCCAATATTTCTTTCCACACGCACCACCAACTAGTAGAAATAGAAGAGTGGACTTCGTTATCTGTCCTCTCTCTTCTTTACTCTCACGCTCCCACTTCTATCTGTCTCAAGCTCAAACATGTGCGTGCGGGTCAACCACCACATGAACCCAATCCCATGCTGTCCCCCCCGTCCACTCATATTCTCACCCTGCACACGAACACTCTCACATATCTTGTTTTACAGTTCACATTAGGTATGAGCAAGTGGTAGTGGGATATGCTGGCCCCAGATCTCATCAAGTTCCGATCAGGATCGGGCGTTGATGGAGTAGTGTATGGCCCTGATTCAGTGAGGTAGATACATGTTACCATCTCATCCTGATCAAACAATAATTAGATGTGGAGCCCAACACATCCACTAAATCAAATGCATGGCCTACTTCCCTTAATATCCAGTCAGTATCGGAGAGCGATGGGATTCTAACACGCTTGATTGCTGTGGTATTGGAATCACATGCTGAATCATTGTCACATGCGCGTCGATCACACTCTATCCATGATTATGATTAGACTGTGATGTGAATTGGGACCCATTTACATAAATAGATCATGCAGGCATTGGATGGTGATGGAGGGCCCAAACACAAATCTTCTGGGATTTAACCAAACACCTTCCTTCTTTAATTCCAGGGATGTATTAGTTAATTTCCAACAAGAGGAATCAAAATAAGAACACATATGATAAAAACTATATTACAGATCCTATATTTTACCAAAAAAATAAAAGCTAAGGCCCCGCCTTCACTCGTGTTTCATTTCTCCTCACGTGTGGAAGAAGTCGAGCCCGACGCCTTTCCCACGGCTTGCCCATGTGTGAAGCGCTGCAACTGTATCATGCGCGCATAACACCCATCAGGGTAGTGATTCAAGAGATGTGAATGCGACCCTTGCTCTGCCACCTTCCCATCATCAATCACGGCAATTACATTGGCGTTCCTTATTGTCGATAGTCGATGTGCAACAACGATTGTCGTCCGTCCTGAACAAGCACGCTCTAGCGCCTCCTGGACACATCTCTCCGACTCGGCGTCGAGTGCACTTGTGGCCTCATCGAGTAGCATTATCTCTGCTTTCTTTATAAAGGCCCGTGCTATAGCAATTCTCTGCCTCTGCCCACCTGATAATTGGACTCCCCTCTCACCAACCCATGTTCGGTATCCATCAGGCAATGCCGAGATAAACTTGTCAGCATTTGCTAGAGTCGCAGCTTCGATGATCTCGGCCTCGGTCGCAGACTCGCGCCCATATGCGATGTTGTCGTGTATGGTGGCAGCGAAGAGGCATGGCTCTTGTGGGACCATTGCAATGTGTCGTCGTAACGACTTGAGATTGAATTTACGAATATCCTTCCCATCAATCAACACCCGTCCTGATGTTGGTTCATAAAATCGCTGTACAAGTGCAATGACAGAGCTTTTCCCACACCCGCTGGGGCCGACGAGGGCGAGTGTCTTGCCTGCACGGGCTCGGAGGGTGAGGTCTCGGAAGACTGGAATGTCAGGGCGAGATGGGTAGGAGAAATCAACGTGCTTGAATTCAACATCCCCACGTAGGCGTTCAGGGACAGGAGTGGCATCAGAATCATCGGGCTCAATTTCAGTCTTGCGGTCGAGGAGATCAAAGACGGAGCGCATGGCGCGACCGCCCTTGATGAAGTCAGGAGCAAGGGTCAGTGTCTCAGCAGCGCCATTGGCAGACACCATAAGGACCATGAATACGCGGATCGTCTTGGAGAAGTCAGAGATACCATGTTTTACAAGCCAAGAGGCGTACCATAACCCGAGGGCATAGGATGCATAGAGTAAGAATTGAGCTATACCGAAGCCACTTCCAGCAATCTGTCCCTTCCAGAAGCAGCGTCGTAGGGGTGTTTGAAGGCTGGAAGAGAAGATGCCAACAATCTTTGCCTCCGAATTGAAGGCAGCAACTGTTCTAACATTAGCCACGGCCTCGCCAGCTAACTGTGTGGCCTTGGCGTGAGCAGCTTCTAAGTCGCCTGAAAAGCCTTTCATGAACATTTTCTGTAGAAAAATCAAACAAAAGCAATTCCAATAAGTACTTAGATCTGTGTGCTAAAATAAGCCTCCACAGGAGAAAATTCAAAGACGCAAACCTGCAAAACAGTGGCGGCAACGACAACAGGGAAGACAGCAACGAGGACAAGGGCAAGTCGCCACTGCAGTACAAAACCTGCTGTGCAGGCAACGAGCATGAGAGCTGAGTTTTGCATGATCACTGAAATACGGTCCCCGATTGCTGATCGGACGTTGTTCGCATCAAGTGCCAGCCTCGCTGCAATCCTACCGCTCTCATTCTCCTCGCGATCAAACCATGCCATTTCATTCTTCAGTACTGCTGCCAGCATCTTCTCTCTCACCCGCTTTGTAAGATTCTCCCCCACAACATCCCAGAAGAAATGTTGTAATGTGTTGAAGAGGAGCGCCGCTGACGAAACCCCAATCAATAAGTAGCAGTACTTCCCAATCTCTCGGCGCATGTAAGCATGGTCTTGGCTGTAGTAGACGCTGAGAACAGCACTGAGGACATAGGCGAAGAGGGCACTAATGGAGCCACACACAACAGAGCCAACTGAACCAATAAGGGCATAAGCCCATTCAGGGGAGTTCATCTTGGCAAGGCGCCAGAAAGAGCTGGCCTGTTCTTTGAAGGCAAGCTTCTCAAGCCGGTAATTGGGGTGGGTACCATCAAGGGAGAGGCTAAAGTCAGAGGTTGAGAAGTCAGAGAGCCGGCGGGAGTATGGAGATCGGCCATACGATGAATTCCGGGCAATGATCGGCGAGCTTACTGAGTTTCTGGCACTAGAAGGCCTGCCAAAGAAAAAATATGTTTTACAAAGAAGTAAAACAGTAAAATCCAGCTAAATATAAATCATTATATCGCTACTACATGAATTATAGTAATGTTGCAAAAATATTTGAAATAGAGATTGCGAGGTAGCTACCTAGCACTGCTCTTTCTGGCATTGTTGAGAGCAGTTTCATGTGCCATCTCCTGCATGCGAATTAGCTTAGCATAGATACTATTATCGCCTTTTGTGATGAGTTCGTCATGGGTCCCAACCTCAGACACACTCCCCTGCTGGAGGACAGCTACAAGGTCAGCCTTGCGGATAGTGGAGAGGCGGTGAGCAATGACAAGAGTTGTCCTCCCAATCATGAAGCGATCAAGGGCCTCCTGCACCAGCTTCTCCGACTCTGAGTCCAGTGCACTCGTAGCCTCGTCCAAGAGCAGAATTGCTGGGTTCTTCAGCATTGCCCTTGCTATAGCAATCCTCTGCTTCTGCCCTCCAGAGAGCTGCAACCCTCTCTCCCCTACCTGCCATTTCCAAACTATTATTTTACTTGTCAATTTAACAGTTATCCTAGTAACATTTCTGTGCTTTCCTGATATAACCCAACCCCTAATTCTCATTTTGTGTTATTTTACAACTTTTCTTAATTATTTTGACAACTTTTCTAACATTTATTTGAACTTTCAGTAGGGATACTTGAATATATTTACTGAAAATCACTTAGTTGAACTAATTTAATCATTGCTTCTGAATAAAACCTTGTTTATTTTTGCACATGTTGACTGAGACCAAGCACTCATCTTAAGATTTGACTATAAAAAAAAGTTAGGTTCTGTTAGTTGACCAGAAGAACTCATTCAAGCTTGTCAGAAAAAGAAGAAAAAAAGCACCCATATAAATTAGAAAACTATAGATAAAAGTCATTTTTAGTCCCATTAAATAAGGCCCTTATTCCAAGATCCATGCTTAAAGTTCAACTCCCTCACATTGACCAACTTTACCCATCTTAACTGCTAATAAAGACAGCCCTCCCTCTCTCCCTCTATTTTGCTTATTATAGTTGGAAAATGATTTATTATCAGTATTGAGTGTTACAGATAGAAAATGAAGTTTATAAGCACAACACCAGCTGGGGATCTGGACCATCAATTAAAAAAGGGATGATCTCAACCATCCAATGCTTAGACTTTTCTCTGAATGGAATAAATTAGATGGTTGGGTCTCAATCATCCAATGCTTAGACTTTTCTCTGAATGGAATAAATCAGATGGTTGGGTTTCAATCATCTGCATATACATTGTGTCCTGATATTACTATTCTTATAGAGCTGAAATGGGTGAAATGGTAAGGCCCATCTTCTTACCCTTAACCTCATTTATATGACTGAAAATAGCCTTAGAAGTTCATAAAGACAGACCTGTGTGTCGTAGCCTTCAGGAAGCTTTCCAATAAAAGAGTGAGCATTCGCGACTCTGGCTGCCTCTTCGATCTCAACTTGGGTAGCGTCGGGCCTACCCAACAGTATGTTTTCTTTAATGGTGGTCGCGAACAGAGCAGGTTCTTGGCTCACAAGCCCTATCTGTTGCCTCAGCCATCGTAATTTTAATGTCGTAATGTCATGCCCATCTAACAGAACTTGTCCTGTACAAGCATTCATTAACACAAGTTTTTAACACAGTTCTTCACAAACAGAGACCCACATGAAGTTCAGAAGTAAATTCCATGGCAGACAGATGAGCAGATGACATTAAATTTTGCTAAATGAGCTATGGAATTGTTCCTGATTACCTGAAGTGGGATCATAGAATCTTTCAATGAGGGAGACAACAGTGCTCTTACCAGAGCCACTACTACCTACTAAAGCTATAGTCTTCCCCGCCGGAACATTTAAAGAGAAGTCACAGAGGATTCGAACATCTGGCCTTGATGGGTATGAGAACTCGACGTTTTTCAACTCTAAATGACCAGTAACCGAATCCAACTCCACACCCGATTCAGCGTTTCGGTCGATACTAGGTTTGTGATCGATAATTCGAAAAATCTTGGCAGCTGCAACTTTTGCCTTAGCAAAGGCAGTCATGCTCGGGGCCGATTGTCCTAGTGCCCTGTATGTTCATGAGAATTCTTTAAACCAAACTGTGAATTTGAATATTTGATACAGAAGATAAAGAGATTGAAAGGATTTTACTTACAGTCCACCAATCATAACAGCGAACATGGTAGCTATTGCGAGTCCTCCATTGGTATAGTGGTGTCTAACTAGATAACCCCCGTACCAGAGTAAAAGGGCATAGCAGCAAAAAACAGTGAAGTACGTCGCACCCAATCCAATTCCCTTTGCGAATCCGATCTTGTACCCAATCCTTTGAGCGATTCTCAATGCAGAGGAGTAAGCCTGCAACGCTCTTGATTCCCCGACAAAGGAAAAAACCGTCCGGATTTGAACTATTGTCTGCATTTCGGCTTGAAATCAGAGAGAGACGGATAGAGAAATCCATGAAAATGACAAAATTTTACAACAGAAGACTGTAAAACTCTCATTCTTTGTACCTGTTCTGCAATGTTTCCTGCTTGTGAAAGAGATTCCTGGCTTTTGGAGGACAGTTTGGCTAATGTGGTCGTATGGATGCCTCCAATCAAAGCAATGAGAGGAACAACAGCGAGTGTGACGAGGGCTAATTGCCACACAGCAGTGAAACCCACCACGAATCCAGACACAAAGGTCGCCATGTAATGGATAAAATTACCCAACTGCAGAAAATTGAAACTGATTCACTCAGATTTAATTGAAAGAAAAGTAGAATTAAATGGGTTGTTTTGTTTTTTTGTTTTTGTTTTTTACCTTCTCGCTAATGGCGTCTTGGACCATCACGGCATCTGTGTTAATGGCAAAAACTACGTCGGAGGTCCGAACCTCTGTGTCAAAGAACTGAACATCCTGGTTCAAAGCAGCTTCCAGGTACTTGATCCTCATCTTGGTCGATTGCCGCTCTCCCGTCCACATCCAACATGATATCTCTGCAAGTATTTCGACTTCCTCCAATTAAACAAAAATAACAAAAACAGGAACGAAAACCAAGCTCAGAAGAAAGAAAGCATCTCAGAAACCACCAACCTGCCCACGAAGACGCCCAAATTGCCGCACCCACCACAAGAAAATAAAATGCGTACTGCAAATTCAAAAAAGAAGGAAATGGGTACTGATTTTACTCTACAAAAACCAATAAAAATGCTTTAATTTCATTAAATTTGATTATCCATTTCTACCTTCAAAACTTCCTGCGTCATCTTATCAATATCGTTAGCATTGGACCCAAAAGAATTCACAAGATCAGCGAAGAACCGAAGAAACAACGGTAGAGAGCAGCCGTGAACAATCGCTCCCACTGTCCCAACCGCCATTAAAACACAATCCAACCTATCTGAAAATCTAAAAAACTCTCGGAATCCCACAGAAGGAACCGAACCAGGCTTCTCTTCCTCAACATCTTTCTTCTTTCCCTCAGAAGCCTCCATTATATCTCCACTATTCACACCAGTTTCTTCTCCCACTTCGGTTTTTATGTGCGACGATTCTTCTTCTGCTTCTCCTCCTTTATATCCTCTTGTCTCGGCCGACACGAGCTCGAGCCCCTGCATTTCGGACCATCTCCACTGCTCTACCGTCTTTATCTCCTGAGAATCTTGTGACATTGCAAAATTCCCACTTTCCAAACAAACCCCTCTTTATCTCTCTCTCTCTAGTCTCTGTTTGTTGCAACTTTTCCTTTTTTTAACCCTCTTTTCCCCTTTTTTTTTACTTTATTTTCTTCTTCTTCCACATCTCGAAGAGAGGTATAATCGGTGTTGGATTTTCCATGGTAAAAGCTTTCTTTATCTGTGAATGAGAGAAAATGACTGATTTGTTTGGTTTCTTGGTCGAAAAGACAAGTTCACACACAGAGTGAAGAAGAAAGAAGCAAGCATGGCCCCGACAAGAAGGGACTGTGCGAAAACTTTGAGATTTTGACCAAACAGGATCCACCATTTTTTAAATAACCGTCAATTTCAATCTCAGCTTTGGCTTCCTGTGCAAGTTAAAAACCATAAAATCAAAGAAAAAAAAAATTCAATTCAACCAAACCGTCGATAGTCCAAGTCTTCTCTGTCTGTCTCCTTCAAATCCGGCCTTTTTTTTTTGTACTATCGAAGTTAGAAAAACAGCCACTCAGTGAAAAAAACAGTTTTTTTGTTTACCTTTTTACAGTTAAGACTCTAAAAGTTGCAGTATTTACGCGGGAAATCGAACGAGATTTTGCTAATTTTGTTCTTCTAAAGATTGCTAATTTTGGTAGCATGGCGAGAAATTGACTTATCGAGAAGTTCACGAATCACGATAAAAAAGTTTTTTTTTTTCTTCTGGGTAAGTAGTAGTAAAAACTTGAATGGAAATCTACTATTTTTGTTAGAAACACAGCTAGATTTAGCGGCTCCGCTAAAATGTTTTAATGATATAGTACATGGAGTTCCGCTATTTTCTCATAAACATCGCTAAATTCAGTGGTAGCGATCAATTTGCAAATTTTTTTTAAAAGAAGCCCCAGTTATCTAGTAAAACGGAAGTGAAATTCTGCAATTTTGTCAGAAAGCACCGCCAGATCCAGCAATTCCGACACACTTCCACTAGTTTTGTCGGAAACTGTATGACCGAGTAAAAATTGAAGTCAAATTCCGGTAGGTAGTCTAAATTCTAACTTCTAACAACTCGCCAAAATTTTCTACCAATTTTTGTCCCAAACGTTCGTAAGTCAGCAAATTTTATCAACTTACCACGTTCGAATATTCCTTGTTGATTTTTTGAAGTTTCAAATTTCAAATACGACCTCTTGATTCTCCTCCAAATTTAGCGGTTTTCGTCTCCAGTCAGTGTAACAGTGTAACTAACTAAATTAAGCTGAAAATGCTCCAGATTTAAAGAGATCTGAAGTTCTGTACAGTGAAAACTACTTTAATCACGCCTTTGCAGTTTAAAAACTCTCAGATCCAGCTCTTTTTTTTGCTAAAAAATAGAGATGG
Organism: Euptelea pleiosperma; assembly: GCA_035048495.1. Taxonomy (NCBI): domain Eukaryota; kingdom Viridiplantae; phylum Streptophyta; class Magnoliopsida; order Ranunculales; family Eupteleaceae; genus Euptelea; species Euptelea pleiosperma. The sequence continues at coordinate 35,170,641 of CM068540.1, read as the reverse complement.
AACAGCAACGAAACAGAGATGCCTTTACGAAATCCACAAAAAAAAATTAAAAAGCTTCCAGAGATCTGCAACAACTCGTACTGCAAAATTGAAAATTCACCCTTCGACGATAGTAGCAGGTTTTCTCGAGTAAAACTTGTGTCACAAGATGTTGTGACGGAAGCCGGTCACAGCGTTCAATACGAGACACTTGGCATATTATTAGAGGAAGACGACTGTATGGATGTTTGGCCAGTCCCTCGGTGGACCAGTACACAAAAAATCAGCCTGATTAGTGATTTCTAACCGATTCGGTTGAAGTTATTTTCATGGGTTGATTTTAACGATAGGAATCTGAGCATTATTGAGCGTTATTTGGGGTGCAAAAATCCAAAGGTTGTAAATCACTAATCATGCTGATTTTTGGTTTGTAGGTTCACCGAGGGACTGGCCAAACATCCATACGGTCAGTGCCCTCTGATCGTATTCCACGTGGCTCGGGTTGAGTGCTGTGACCGGCTTCCGTCAAAACATCTTGTGACACAATTTTTACTCGGTTTTCTCGGTCTTATCATAAAAAAAAAAGGGTCGGGCTCCGTTGACAGATCTAAAATGACAGGGACACAATATAAGCCACGTGGTACACTTTTACAGGACTCTGACCGTATGGATGTTTGTCCTATCCCACAGTGGACCTACAAACCAAAAATCAGCCTGATTAGTGATTTATAGCCTTTAAGTGGACTTATTTTCATGGGCTGATCTCAACTGTGGGAATTTGAGCAGTATTTGAGGTCCAAAGATGCAACACTTATAAATATCTAATCAGGCTGAGTTTTGGTTTGTAGGTCCACCATGGGATAGGACAAACATCCGTACGGTCATATTACTGTAAAAGTGAGCCACCTGGCTTATATTGTGTCCCTGTCATTTTGCCTGTCACTTTATATCTGTCAACGGAGCCCTACCCAAAAAAAAATCCAAAAAAGCGTTAGAGAGAGAGCTGAAAAAAAACCAAAATAAAGGATTTTGTTTTAATATTTTTAGGAATTCCTATTGTCAGAGCAGAGTTTACTTCTTCCATAACATCAATGCTTTTTCATGAAAGTGGATGAAGCAAAATCGGCTCTGAAAGAAGTAAAATATGCTCTGGCAATAGTCCTTTCCCTCTTTCCTTTTTTTTTTTCCCTCTCTCCGTGCTTACCGTACAGTAGACTGCAATTCCTCTGCGACACTGCTTTTCCCACCACGCGCTTTTGCGATTTCTGCGCATAAAAATGTAATTATTTTAATGACCAGACTACCCTTGTTCTTATTTTTTCTACTCCCCAGTGGGAAAAATCTATGATACCTACTTCCGTATCAAAATTTTGATGCCGAAGTCCCTCAATTTGCCACGTAGTAAACTTTTTCGGGCCCACTGACTCCATGAATATTTGGCCCACATCTTGGTTGACTCACACACCAAAAATCAGCGTGATTAGTGATTTCTGGCCATTGAATTTCAGCACTTTTTCATTATGGGCTTGAAACCACTTCATAGGCGTGTTCATAAAGCCATGATGAAAAGTACTCAAATCCTACTGCTAGAAATTACCAATCAGGCTGATTTTTGGTGTGTGGGTCCACCAATATGTGGGCCAAATATTCATGGAGTCAGTGGGCCCGAAAGAGTCTACTAAGTGGCAAATTGAGGGACTTCGGCATCGAAATTTTGATACCGACGTCCGTATCGAAGAACAGCCCTCTCCAGTGAAAACTGAAAAAAAACATCTAAAAGTCGAGTCTATCATAGGATACGGATGTAGGTCAAATCTACCACAATCAACGGTCGTAGGGTCCACACTGATGCCATTTCACCTATTCGTTGATTTGGACCGTTCTTTTAGTGAGTAAATCTTTGATGATGGACGGACGTCACCAACGTTGATGACGGACAAAGTATGAGTCACGTGGCTAACTTTTAGAGACTACTGACCGTATGGATGGTTGGCCCATCCCTAGATTGATCTATAGACCAAAAACTCAACCTGATTAGTGATTTCTAACAGTTTGTTGGAGTTTTTTCATGATTTTATTTGTTAACCGTGGATTCGAGAATTATTTGTGGTACTCAGATCCAAAGGTTAGAAATCACTAATCAAGCTTCTTTTTGGTATGTAGATGGAACTAAGAATTGGCCAAACATCCATACGGTCAGTAGTCTCTAAAACACCGCCACGTGGCTCATACTGCCGTCCGTCCTCAAAGATTATTCAACAGTGAGAAATTCCATTCTATCTAAACCTAATACTTGAAAACTAAAACATAAAAGTCATGTCCGGAACCGGATTCATATTATGTTGACCCATCAACTAATATGATCGGTTTTGGAACTCTATCAGATTGGTTCCGGAATCTCTTACTGGATCGGATCTGGACCGACACATTTTCTTATCGGATCGGGTTCGGATTCAGCACTAATCCAAGTCAAACCCAATTCAGCCCTATCCCATAGGGGACAACACTTGGGTGTTATATAAAAAGGGTCAGACTCCAAGGGCCCCCATTTTTTACCTCCACTTTGGGTACCCACATGGAAGATGAATCAATGGCTGATTTTTGGTGAGGATGATCTCTATGGTGAGGATGACCATCCTCACAAAAAACTCAAATCATTTTGATATTCATAGACTGGTTTAGAAGTTGAAGAAACATGAACCGTTGATTTTTATCATGATACTTGAAAACCACATTTGATGGGGTTAGAAATTTCAGAATGGGCTGATTTTTTTTGTAGGGGTGATCTATATAGTGAAGAGATCATCCTCACCAAAAATCAGCCATTGAATCATCTTTTATCTGAGCACGCTAAAGTGGGGGGTCCTTGGAGTCCGACCTATATAAAAATATATAAAATAAATAAATAAAAATGAAAAGCCCTGTCAAGTAAATAAAATGAAGGAAAAAAAAAAGGGCATTTGTGAGATATTAGGGTTTAGCGTTAGGCAGGCGAGGAGGCCATCCATCCATTAATAAGTAGAATAGATATTGGGTTCAACTTCAAAGTTCTATTGATATTAGCTCCAATTAGGTCCATATACTATGTATCAAGAAACGAAATCCATTACATGGTTCGGTTCGGCTCGGTTCCGGGTGGGTCGGTGGTTTGTCTTTTATAATTTGTTTCCAAATCTAATTCATGACTTTGATTATGATGTAATACCTATTTTAATTAGGCAGCTAATCACCCAAATTTTGGGGGATTGAGGTGGCAACCAACAAGTCAAAAAGGGAAACCTCTCTCTCTCTCTCTCAATAATTATTTTAAGTTTTTCCCCACTCAATGCACACCATAGTTCAAAGTCTCGGCCTGCATTGGGCGATCTAGATCGGGATCGGAGCCCACCGATCCGATCCATACCATGTCTGTCTCGCTGAGTTCTCTGTTTTTTGAAGGATTTTCACACCGTCTCGGGGTGAGTTAGCCGATCCGACCAATCCAGCCCTCCGATCCCACCTCGGATCCCGAGACTTTGAACTATGATGCACACTCAAATACTTCTCTCAAAAGGGCCGCCAGTTAATTGTCTTTCTCTGTTTATAAATTTGTAGTTTTTTATTTTTTTATATTATGTTGATAAGATTATGTAATCTTATATTAAGATTTGTAATTATGTGTCACCATCACAGATAATTTTATCTGAGGTCTAACACATCTACACGTGTCTCACAAATAATCCCCTTTTTTTTCTTGGCATTATTATTGCTAGACTAGACTACCACGGCACCAAGGCTGTTGCATTCAAAAACAAACTAGTAAATGGCCCGTGCCCGTGCCCACGGTACTCCTTGACAAAAGTGTTGAAAATCTGTCCACATTAGATGGATGGATTTGATCTCAACCACTCTTTATCTTATGAAATCAGATAAGATAAGGGATAAGATAATTGAGTTGTTTTGTTATATAGAAATTTTGACCTTTAGAAATTAACGGCCCTTTTCGTTTTAAGGTCCGTTAAAATCTGAGATATTTTGTGAAAAAAAATGGCTGTTATTTCAGTTAAAATTTATTATTTTACTGTAAAATTATATTTTTTTTTTCAAAATTGAAATTGTTAATTTCAGCACCACTTTTTCTGTTTTTCCCGTTAAAATCCATTAAATTCTATTTTTCTCAATTTTGCCCTTATCCGTTTCAATCCATTTTAACGGCCATTTTACCATTAAAACGGCATCCATTAAACCTTGGTTTGTACCAAGTTATTTTCATGTAAGATAGATTATTAGGTAGATAGGGACACCCTGTTTTGTTCAAACCAAGGTTTAAGGGAGGCCGTTTTAATGGTTAAATGGCCGTTAAAATGGATTGAAACGGCCAGGGTCAAAAGATGGAAAAAAAAATATAATTTAACAGAATTAAACGGATTTTAATGAGTTTTAGAGGTTTTAACGGAAAAAATGGCGCTGAAATTCAAAATTTAAAATTTAAAATAGAATTTAACAGAAATTAAACGGATTTAACGGCCATTTTTTTCACAAAATTTTTCAGAATTAAATGGCTGTTTAAACGATTTTAACGGCCATTTAAAAGATTTTAATGGCCGTTAAAACAAAAAAAACTGCCGTTTTTTTTCAAAACCGATAAAACATGTTTAAACGGTTTTAACGGAAACGGGCTTGGGGCGTTACCGTTTAAACGGCCGTTTTTAAAACCATGGTTCAAACTAAGCCCCAAATGAGTAAAACATCATTGACTCTCAGCTGTCAGCAAAGCTGTTGACTGCCACAAAGTCAGCGACACGTGGATTTTGAACTTGGGTTTCTTCAATCTGTCCTATTTCATTTTTTAAAGCAAAATTGCTGGGGTACGTGTCGCTGACTTTGTGGGAGTCAATAGATTCGCTGACAGGCCGCAGTGAGCGAAAGTTTTATCCACACTAAATGTACCCTCAAAAAATAAAAATTTATATGGGATAATCTTCCCATTGAGCAATGGAAAACTTGGGAATAAATATGTATTTTTTTTCTTAAAGATCATAAAAATAAAAAATAAGGGTTTGGGAAGCAAAATATCTGAGGATGATGTTGAAGATTTTGATTACCATTGTCCCTAGTGTGCCTGTTGTCTCTATCATAGACCCTAGATTCCAAGTTTCCAACTACTGGTGGTCCTCGAGATTCACACTATACAAATCTCGAATAATATCCATTGGTCTGTAAATAATGAATGGAAAAAATTCAAACACCTAGATCACTAAGTAGGTATCAGATTTTAGCAGAATGAAGGGTGAAAATGAAACTTTTTCATGTCACAATCCATAAACAGAGAAAACAAAGGGAAGAAAAAGAGGTCTAATCTTTATAGGGCTTGATGTGTACCCATTCCATGAAATGGTTGGACCAAACACTATCACAACAGACCAGGTTATATTTTACATGGGCTCATGGTTTTAAAAACGGTAACGCCCCAAGCCCGTTTCCGTTTAAACCCGTTTTATCGGTTTTGAAAAAAACGGCCATTTTTTTGTTTTAACGGCCGTTAAAATCGTTTAAACAGCCGTTTAATTTTTAAAAATTTTGTGAAAAAAATGGCCGTTAAAACCGTTTAATTCCGTTAAAATCCGTTTAATTTCAGTTAAATTCTTTTTTTTTTTTAATTTTCACATTCAAAATTTGAATTTCAGCGCCACTTTTTCTTTTTTTTTCCGTTTAATTCCATTTTTTTCCATTTTTTTTCCATTTTTGCCCCTGACCGTTTCAATCCGTTTAAACGGTAATGCCCCCAGTCCGTTTAACCGTTAAAATGGCCTCCTTTAAACCTTGCATGGGCCTACTTTTAAAAGGGGCCGTTATAACGGAATAATGGATTGGAGGCGTTACCGTTTGTAACACACAGGATCAAAAATAGAAATAACAAAAAATAATGGAAAAAATGGATCTAAATTTATTTTTATTTCAGTAAAATTTTAGTTATAACGTTATTTTCTGAACGTTAAAACAATATGTAACGTAACGGGAGAGGTTTGTTTCCGTTATAACGTCCGTTTTTTAAACTATGGTTTCAAACATGACATTAAGAGTCAAAATTAAGAAAATGCACAAATTTAAGTGCCCAACGATAGCCGATTATGCCCGAATAGTAAGCTTTTTTGAAAAAAAAACGTTTTCCACTGACTGTACACATTGAATTGTATATATCAAGGTTTAAAGGAGGCCGTTTTAACGCACTGGGGGCATTACTGTTAAAACGGATTGAAACGGCCAGGGGCAAAAATGGAAAAAAGAATAAAAATAGAATTTAAAGGAAAAAGTGGCACTGAAATTCAAATTTGAAATAAAAAAAAATAGAATATAACGAAATTAAACGGATTTAACGACCGTTTTTTTTTTTTCTCAAAATTTTTCAGAATTGAAAAGCTGTTAAAACGATTTTAACGGCCGATAAATTAAAAGCGTCAAAACGTGTTTAAACGGTTTTAACGGAAATGAGTTTGGGGCATTACCATTTAAACGGGCGTTTTTAAAACCATGGTATAGATTATTCTTCTTTTTTTTCTCTAAAACCCGATTAAAAAACGTAGTTTCATTTTTGGGAAAAAGTCCATTGACACATTCTTAAAGAGATCAATGACCTGACCTTTTTTTTTTTTATTTTATCCGGGCGATCTCCAACCCTCGTTGAAATCAACCCGATTGGTGATTTTTAGCAATTGGATCTTCTTACCCACCCCAAAATAATGATCAAATCCCATGGTTGAAAATCAACCTATGAAAAAGACTAACATTTTGACTGATATAAAGCACTAATCATTCTAACACCTAATAGGAACCAGGATAATAGGGACCGATTCCTATCGGCTATTCGGTTACAAATTGACACCCCTAAATGAATAGACTCGTGTCTTATCGAACCCGACCTGCACTAAGGTTGCGTAATCGCCAATGTTCCGAGGACGAATCTATGTCTACCACAACTAATTATTAGCCAATTAAACATCAAAGAACTAGAATTTCAACCTCCTTTATCTTATAAAGCGAAAATGCTAAATAATCAAATCTCTAGTTGGTGTGGTGGGAATCCTAAATGGGCCCGCATCGCGGACAAAATCTTTTGGTATCCTTAACGGTAGCAAACCTATACCTAAGGAAACTATTTGTTTTACACGGAAAAATTAAGTTCCTTCGTAGTGGTTTCCACACTCTCCTTCATATGCTTTAGTACTTGATTAGCTGGAGCTTCAGAACATTAACAAATATCCAAGCCACATGCCTGGCATCTTCTCCAGCAAGTCTCCAGGGTCTTAATTTATTGGTTTAAGTGGATGGCATTTTAATAATTTTGTTCTGAAAATCTTTGTGCGCACACAAGCATATATCCCTGTAATTTTATTTTACCCATCATTATCAGGGTCACCATGCAGCTTGGTTTAAAAAATTGTCATTATAACGAAAATAATGCTCATATCTGACAAACGGGCGTAGCATTGTAGCGGGCATTTTTTTTTAACCCATATCAAGGTTATTTCAGAAAATTATAAAATATTAATAAAAATAAAATTCCGACTTATAATCTACATATAATTCACCTCTCGTCGAGCCTAGCATCGAAAACTCGCTCGATCCGACTAAGCGACGAGACGAATAGATGAGTTGTATTCAAATTAGGGTTTCTTATTAAGCCTGATTTGTTTAATTAAGTTGAGTGAGGGTGGGGTGACAGTTGACCATAGTGGCTAATGACAAAAAGTGCTGTAATGTGTGTAGTTTGGTTTCCCATGTGTGTGTGTCTGTGTTCACATGTGTGTAGATGCACATGTGTCTGTGTGTGTGTGTGTGAGCACTTTCCAATCTTCTACAGTGGCCATGCCCTTTTTGTCTTTTTGCATCTATTTTATTTTATTTTTAAATTCTTATTTGCTTTTCTTTTAGATTTAAGATTTTTTAATTAGGATCACTTTTCTTTTTGTCAAAGACTCGAAGCATCTCAAAGAAAATCCATTTATTTGTACGGGCAGTGATGGGCCTGCTTTTCTCTAACGTGGGCCCAGGGGGAATGGGAATGAGCAGCTGTGCGTCACCAGAAATGCACGCAAGTCACAGCACACATAAATGCTCACGCTCCTTAGTCGCTGCTCTGACAGATGAGAGAACAAATCTCCACTGCAGGGGGTTTCTGACACGTGGCAATTTAAAAAACTAGTAGGTTTCAGTCCAACAGCCTTCCATCATGTTGCAAAAGAACGAGTAAAACTTGCCTGACCACCGACCACCGATAATATGAGCCACGTGGTACACTCTTAGAGGACGCTGACCGTATGGATGTTTGGCCAATCCCTAAGTGGACCTACAAACCAAAAATCAGACTGATTAGTGATTTCAAACCTTTGGATCTTTCTTAGTACCCAAATAAGGGGAAATAATGCTGAAATTCTTACGGTTAAAATCAACCCATGAAAATGACTTCAACTAACGCTTAGAAATCACTGATCAGGTTGATTTTGGGTTTATAGGTCCACCTAGGTATTACCCAAACATCTATATGGTCAGTGTCCTCTAAGAAATTGCCACGTGGCTTATATTGTGGGTGGTCAGTCAGATTTATTCCAAAAAAAAAACTACGTTTCTAGGGGAAAAAATAATTTTTTTATTTTTGCAATAGGAAAAATAAAAAGAGTGAAGTAAACCTTCTGGTTGCATTTTTTTTCCGGGAAAACGTAGTTTTCCATTGTTTGATAGCCATTTTCAATCAGGAAAATTTTCCCGCTTAGCACTGGAATTCATTTCCGTTCCACATAGATGAGAATTCGATTCACCAAAAAATACGCCCTTCCCTCCCGAGAAAAAAATTTCAAGAAATTTCCATACAATCAAACACGCCAAGGGTGTACGAAACTTGCCACGTGTAGTCCCCTTTTGGGCTGCCAGCTCAGCTTCCATGTGTAAGAAAACCCGACAGTAGAGACTTCTTCTCTCATCTGTCTGTGTAGAAAAACCCTTTCCTTGTTTAAAACTCAAGCAAAATTCTAATTAAGATACCATTTAGAGAATAATATCGTACCAAACACTCTCAAAGAACATCGGTTTGATGCAAACAGCTGTTTAAGGGGGTGTTTGGTTGCAAGTTTAAAAGCTCAGCTGCTCCACTTTAAACGGGAATAAAATTGTACATGCCCACCTCTCCTAAGCGTGTTAACGTCTTTTTTGCCAGTCATGCACTATCCAGTGCTAATTAAATCCTATAGTGTTCATTAATGCGAGCGATATAGATATATAGAAAACCATGTTGTACCATTTTATGGTATCATAAAGACCGGCAAAAGCTAACGCATCGGCAACATGTCCGGGCCCCCGCAAGTGCACAACATGCACGAATTCGCAATGTACATGGCCTGTAATTGGGTCCATCGATCAGTCAAAAAAAATACATGGATCATGCATAAAGAAAAAAAGTTCAGTTAATGGAATCAAAGCTTCGTCCCGCGAAAGCGATGGATCGATAGGTAGGTGAAAGGGAGACAACTTCCTAATGATATGATTGATCAAGGTAACGATACATAACCTCACGGTGTCCTGAAACTTATCGATCATAACAACGTAAATTTGCGAACATAACAAGAAAATTGTCGGGTTTTTAACTCCGAAATGTCGAAAGGCGACATAGTCTCAATTCCTGATAGCAATTGAAGATGAAATAGCTAATAATCTTTCACTCAAGGGGTACATGGAGGGACAAATTGTTCATGGACAGAAGAGTGAGACCACAAGTTCTTTGAGAAAGAGGATAAGGAAGCATTGATTGACATATAACTTTTATTTTGTCCATAAGAACCAAAAACTTGATCTACTTATTACACAGCAATGCGACAACAAGAGGTCCCCTACCATGTTTAAGTGGTCCATGACCATCAGAAAACAATAGTAAACTTAATGATGGTTAAGTTTGTTCCCTATCTAAATCGAATTTCATCGAAAAATAAGAGTAACAAGGCGATCGCAATCTTATATTCAATGGAAAATCTGGATCGCGGGTGCAATTAGGTTATCCGATGAGAGCGATAGACCACCTGATTGAGATGATAATTCGAAGTTTGTGTGATTACAAAGGTCCCGTGCTTCGACTAATAATTCAAAGGATTGAAAGGTACATCAATCAAAATCAGTTTCAAATACCATCTTGTTTAAGGATCATTTTCGTTTTGAATATCGAAATATTTACCGAAGCGAAAAGGGAAAAAGAGAATTTTTAACTAAGACTATGAACTAGTATTAAGGCACGTGTGGTGCATATAATCGCCACGCATGGTAAGATTACAATGCATGTGTTACTGATCTAGGACCACATATCATCTAGCCGATTCAATCACGTAGTGGTAAAATCGCCTTGATGTAAGGATCATAGCTTTCCAATCTATAGAATATTTCCTTTTACCAAATGGGTATTTTTTATTTTTTGCTTACACAAAAAATGGGTACTTTTTTTTTTTGAGACATCCACAATTCAACCTAAACTAGTGACTACTGTCTTAAATCGTGTTTTTTTTTCATTAATTTTTTGGGTATTTTAGTAACACCACCCTGAAATTTGAAAGTAATTCATAACACCCCCTTATACATTCAAAATTTAGGATTACCCCCCTTGACCTAGTTTAACCATAATTTGCCTAACGTTAAAACATGACATGCATCATGTGGCCGTTAATGTACCTATGAAATTACCATAATATTGCAAGTACAATGCTAACGACGTGTGATTCAAGTCCGTTTTAACTTAAGTCAACCACAAAGTTTAAAAGTATAAGGGGGCTATTACTAATTATTTTCAAATTTTAGGGAAGTGTTACTAAAATACCCATTTTTTGTATTTAGCTTATATAAACACCCCCTAATCAACATTTATGGATTGCAAGCTTTTCCCCGTGAGACCAACCGTTTGAGGTGAGTGGTTGAAATCAAGGTTTAAAAGGGGCCGTTATAACTGTATAATGGACTGGGGGTGTTACCGTTTTTCCCCGTTATAATGACCATTGTAAAAAAATGGAAAATAACGAACGAATGTATTTTTTCACAAATTTTTCTAGAAAATACGGTCATTGTTTTCGTTATAAGGGGGAAATAACAACCGTTGTAACAAAAATAACGGCTGTTATTTTTTAAGCGTTTTAATGGTACATAACGTAATGGGGAGGTCCGAATCCGTTATAACGGCCGTTTTTTAAACCATGCTTCAAAGTTGGCTTAACCATCTAACAGAAAGGGAAAAAGAGAGAAGAAAAGGAAGAGAAATCTGTTAAAATCTCAACTAAAACTTATGAAGACAAAAGGAAGACAGAGAGAAGGAAAAAAAAGGCAAGGAGTAGGCTAACCACTTTAGGCTTCCTCACTCCCACCAAAGAGGCCTTTGAGTTTTAAAGCTGAGTGGCGTGAGTGGGGTGGTCTGGTGGCGTGCTCACTAAAGAAGGACCACTCACTCATCGAGGCTGCTTCTGTTCTCCTGACACCAACCAGCTTTTGGAATGTGAACTGCCACTTTCTATTCATAGTACGTCAAAACAGATATCCATATAGCTGAAATTTCCCTTCCAGATGGTTTAAGAAGTTAATAGAGAGATTTTGATTCTTGTGGGCACTGTTTGGATAGAGATCTATTTCTGCCCCGACTCTCAAAGGCGTCAACCTGGGCTGGGGCAATTAAAGAAAAAAGTGAACCAAATTTTGGACTCTTGAAGGCTCTGTATGGTTTCCCTGTATAAGTTTTCTCTAAATGATTTTTACATACAACTGTTATAAACGCTTTCTGACGCATAAATCCTTTTTCTGTAAAACTTTTTGTTGATCACCATGCAGAGCCTAAAAAGGTGGAAATGCCGAAAGAAAAGAAAAAGGGACATCGATGTTCAAGGCTAGAAGATAGCTCCACCTTGATCGCATGCCGGTGACATGCACTGGTGCATGATAAATAAGATAATTACAAAAAGATTTTCTTCCCTGTACAAAGATCTTCAATAGACAAGTGAGAAAGAAAATACCTGAAGCGAAATTTATAACAAGAGTTGGGTATAACCCAAAAGATCCACCAAGGTTACAGCATGGTCCAAATACTTTTGCTATTAAATGGAGGGGAAACTTGTAATCAGGCTGCTGAGAGCAATGTAGCATTGATCTGTACGACATAGTGCAACAAGGACCACACTATTGTTATCCCGACAAAATGAGCTACAAGAAGATCATAATAATTATCAACCCTCCATCACACCAACATACATAAATGTATTTATGTTCATAACTGAAGGGCCCACAACTTTGTAGGTAGAAATGGGGTATACGACCTGCACAATGGAAAAGGAGGGGTGGGGGTCGGGCTTGGCAAGTAATTCGGACTTGCTCATTAGAGGGTGCGATCACGATCACGGCACTATGAAAGGCTAATTCATTGCCCTCACTTGAAGGGAAAGAAGAGTTGCAATAGGTAGTCAAAGTGAGTACTATGCCCGGATCATCTGTCTAGGGTAACGGAGGCTCTACTGGCCGGGTTTGATGAGAATAAAGATGGGTCTTCCCCGTTAGGACATAGTTCTAAGGGAAAAAAATAAGTTTTATTAGCTTCTGGCTAATGGTTCTCTTCTTTCTTAGTGGTAATAGCTCTACTCAGTACAGGATGCTTGGTAAGGGTGGTTAACGCACGTGCAAGATTCCAACCCTCTTTAAGACTTCCTTCGTTGTTAGGAAGATATATGTAAGACATATTGAACAGCAGGGTCCCACCACCTGCACGTGCTCTATATGTACAGGTATACACGGGTCTGGAAGAGAGGACAGTAGTCTATTGTGCCGACCTATGGGCCAAAAAAATTTGCTACTCCATCGTGCCAATGCAGTACTTGATGTCAATGAGGGTCCTCTGGCTCTTGTTTTGCTTTCAAACAATCGTCTGGTGAACTGCCCTAGCTTCTGTTTTTAGGTTGTGAACCCACTGATATTATAATCTCTAAAGGAGACGTTCAAACACATGTTTATCTGTACGTTTGTATTAATTCATATTTGGTATGGATGCATGGTGGTTTCATGACTGATCATATCATTCTTTTCTCCTTATTTCTTTTAACAGTGTATTTGGTCTTATTTCCGTTCCACAAAAATGACTAGTGAGAAAGAGAATGAGAATATCATTGCACCCATGCAACTCAAATGCAACTGAAGGGAAGTGGAGATTGCCTCAAAAAGAAGGAACCTGTTTTTTTATTGCCGACCGAAGAAACCATAAAACAAAGAGCAGAAGAGATGTGGGAAAATATATAATCTTAAGCATCTTACAGCTTGGATCGGACTTTCTCAATAAGCTCTCTTCTAAGGATCTTTCCTGAAGCTGATTTTGGGACAGCATTTATAAATGTCACCCTCCGCAATCTTTTGAAGGGTGCAACCTGCAACACAACAAAGTATTTGATAAAAGTTGCACGCACAAGACTACTTGCATCAAAGCTTATCGATCATGTGTGTGCCAAACTCCTTTTCAAAACATGCATCATATGTTATGTACTGCATGCATGTCAATTTTTGAGAGGGGATAAAAGAAAGAATATAAATAAGATCTGTGCATGTAGGATATTGATTGTTCATGTATGACTCTCCATTTCCATCCAATCCTGAATGACAATTGATGCCACTGATTTTCTCCTGGCAAGACCATTTCCTTATTGCTTTAACAATAAAAAAGTAAAGAAGAAGAGAATGAGGAATGTTTATTATTAAAGAAATTAATACGTATCACATCCTTGTGCACATCTTGCACTGACTCATCAATCCAAACATTCATTGAGTATGCAACCCTTTGATAAGTTATACCCTAAATATCTTGTCAATCTGACAAGCCTGTTACCCTTGTTGAACCATCAAGATTGCCTGATCAGCATGATCTGTGGGCTGAGCCCTACTGAAGAGCAATCCAGACCGATGACCCAATAAGGCACCCAGCTCCACCAATCACAGTGGAGTTGAATCCACCATATATTTGCTCATCAAGTAATGTTTCCTTGATGATACTCTAGTTTTTGTAGGGGATTCAGTTTCTGAGATTAGATTCATAGGGGATCACACCGATGATTCTCTAGTTTTCGTAGGGGATTTAGTTTCTCCTATCAGATTCTTGAGAGGGCTCCTTGTTTGTTTCGAAGCGGCGTCAGGTTTGAGGGTTAATTTAGCCATGAGCACGGTTTTCAGGGTGGGGGAGGTGGATAAGATTGGGGGGTCGGCAGAGATTTTGGGTTGCAGGGTGGGAGGTTTACCTTCTACATACTTGGGCTTGCCTTTAGGGGCAAGCTCTACATCTAAATCTATGTGGGCGCCTGTTATTGAGAGATTTCATAGTAGATTGGCCTTATGGAAGTCTCGATAACTTTCGAAGGGGGGAAAATTGGTGCTTGTCAAGCATTGCTTATCCAATTTGCCCATTTATTTCCTATTGCTTTTCTCCATCCCCAGATGCATTGCGAACACCCTGGAGAAGATTATGAGCGACTTCTTGTGGAACGACAACGAGAATGTTGGCAAGTTCCATCTGGTGAATTGGAAGGCCGTATGTTGCCCGAAAGCTTGCGGGGGGGAGAGGGTTAGGGATTAGGAGCATCTCTGTTATGAACAAGGCCCTTTTAGGAAAATGGTTGTGGAGATTTGGGACAGAAACTACTAGTTTGTGGAGGAAGGGGGTAGTGGGCAAATATGGGGTTTCAGAATTTGAGTAGGTTGGGAGAGTCATCCTTTCGCCATATGGGTGTAGTCATTGGAGGGGGACCATGAAGGTCCTTCTGAAATTCTCAAAAGGAGTGATTTTCAAGGTGGGGCTTGGGGACAGAGTCAAATTTTGGGAGGATAGGTGGTGTGGGACAACTTCCTTGATGGAGGATTTTCCTTGTTTGTTTACTTTATCTAATAGGAAGAGATGTTATATTTCGGCTTGCTCTACTCGGGAAGGGGGTGATATGACATGGGATTTCAGTTTTAGAAGAAAGCTTAACGACTGGGAGATTGATGCGGTGTTTCACTTGCTGTCTCGTCTGCAGGAGTGTCTGCTTTCCTCTTCGGATCCGGATAGGCGTCTTTGGTGTCGGTGGAAGGACAGTTGTTTTTCGGTTAGTTCTATGTATGAGGCCTAATGGAGACTGTTATCCGGTGTCTTTTGTCTGGGGTTCCAAAATTCCTTCCAAGATTACTTTCTTTTTTGGGCAACCACCTTGAACAAGATTCATGTGGTTGATCAAATGACTGCAAGAAGGATCATTATAGTAGATTATTATTCGATGTGCAAGTGTAGTGGGGAATTGGGTGCTCATCTCCTCCTTCATTGTGATATGGCGAGAACAGTTTGGACGGCGTTCTTGGGGGAGTTCGGGATGGACTGGGTGTTCCCCGCTTCTATGATGGACCTTGCGTCTGGTATTCAAGGTCCTTCTCATCTAGAGGGCAAGTTTTACGGTGCTTGTAACCTTTTGCTATCAGTTGGGATCTGTGGAAGGAGAGAAATCTTAGGTCTTCGAAGGAAAAGAGGAGGGGATGGAGAATATCATCCTCAATATCAAGGGCTTGTTGTTTTCTGGTCTAAAGCTTTCATTGAATGTCGAGGTTTGCTTTATGAATATTTTGTGTTCCGTTGGACATCATCTGTTCTAGGGATGGGGTTTAGGTGTCTTTTCTTTGTTTTGCTGCTGCTCGGCTTGCTTTTAGCTAGTCATCTCGACCTCTTTGGCAGCCTTTGTAATCGTTTCGTTTTTTCAATAAAATTCAACATTTATATAAAAAAAAAGTAATGTTTCCTTTATTCCCATTCTTTTCAGAGATGATGGTTTCAGAAAATATAAAAGTAATTTTGCTACTTTCTGTAACAGCAGTTGCAGTCAGAAATGGAGAGTTTTGAAGGCACACAAGTCAATATTATAAGTATATGGATGCCTCCCAAACAACAATAAAAGGTGAAAAATAAGTATTTCCCCACCTGATTTGCAATAAATTTCTGAACATCTTCTGGAGTCAGAGCGCTGTTGGGGGAGCGGACAACGTATGCAATTGGGACCTCACCAGCTTCGGCATCAGGAAATCTACAATGGTAAAATGATGTACAACCTTCAATAGAGTGCGTGTATGCATAGACACTCCTAGCTTCACTAGTTAAGTAAGAGATACAAGTTGCACGGATGATCTACTTCACCAACTTACGGGATGACGACAGCATCTAATATTTCAGGATGAGAAAGAAGCAGCCCTTCGAGCTCTGCTGGTGCAACCTAACAAAGGGTCAAAAAGAAAAGAAGTATAAACATGCTTCCATAGCAGAAAAAAAAAAGGTGAATACAAGAATGTGTGATTTTCATCAGAAGAACCAAAGAAGTCTATGATGCTTTACAAACCTAGAACTATCAGTGTATAGACTCTTCAAGCCTCCGTCAACACAACTGAACATTGTTACAGGTACCGGATCCATGTCAAACGTGGCTCATCCAAACCAAAATATTTACAAAGTGAATAATTAGTATATTAACTATATATCTGCATCCCTGTACTCTGAGATTTTGGAGTCAAGCAAATCAACACCCAGATCCATACCCATATCCAACACCTGATGCATACCCAGGTAACATAGCCTAAAAAGGTTCCTAAAATGTGTATCACCTCAAATTCTCATGTTCCATGAGAGGACAAAACACATCGAAGTTGTCACTTGGTTAGAGAAAAGTAAACCCATCTTATTAAAGACTTCATCTGTCAGAAGCAATTAATAACTAGCTGATGTCCATGCTAAAGCAAATCTAAGTTATTAACAAGCTAAGAATGGTAAACATAACTATAGGTCTAATGCACTGCCTTATTCCATATATTAGGGAAGCACTTAGATTAGAGATATTATTTTTCTCCTCCAAAATCTATCTTTGCTAGAGCTAATGCTATTCCCTACACATTTAAAACAGAATAGTTTAATCACTGTATGTGATATGCCAACAAATTCACTGCACAAATGCGAAGTTCCCAGCATTAGGAATATGCACATATCTGTATTTTTCAATCAAGTCAAACATGTTAGTAAATCGTACCTTTCAGTATCAATATACATCACATTCTCCAAAAGAATAAGGAACTTTTTGTTCTAAATGTGATCTCGGAAACTACGATAGATTGACAGTGAAAACTTATGCTTACAAGTTACAACATAAAGTAACATATAATCACAGAATAATAGGTTACCTGAAATCCTTTATACTTGATGAGCTCTTTTATTCGGTCAACAACAAACAACCGTCCTAGTTCATCAAAATATCCAAGATCTCCTGTATGTACCCAACCTTTTTTATCTAAAGTCGCCTTGGTGGCCTGTGGATTGTTGAAATAACCTGAAAAATGTTTAAATCAGTAACAATAAATATCGACTAATGGCAATAAAAACAACATACCTTACGCATACAGGCAATGGTAAAAACTGATATGAAGCAAAAGGAGAATAAAATCCACAATGTACACTATTATCAAGCTGATGATGAGTGACACTGTCCCTAGTAAGTGTCTTCTAGGGAGATTCTTTCAATATAATAATGTGATTCACCAATCAACACAAAAGCATGACACATGAGATGATGCATGGACATTGGATTGATGAGCATGTGGATGCATGCATCAAGCACATAGAGATAGATAGCTGGACTAGAACGAGAAGAAAAATTACATCTATAATTAGACTAACAAACCCGGTATGTAGATTTGGACACCCACAGACCCCCTGACATGAATGAGATGAAGAGGTTCCTCTCATCCTTAGAAGCGTAAGACATGGCTTCACAGGGAAGATCCACCAACTTTTCAATAACCCACTCATCTCCAACAATTCGAGAGCAGTTTTACAGTAAGCTATAAACATCCCTTGCATAGATCCTGCAACCTTAGAAGTATTTTTAATTCACTCGTGCCTTTTTTATCAAATTTTGCCTTCAACCCTTTCTCCAGCTCTTCAACTTGCATGATATCCAGTGATAACCATATCATCAACATCTAATATATATATATATATAAAAGCAGAGACCTCACGCTGAAAGCAGAGAGTGCCACGTCATCAACACTGGGATTTCCGTATTTTCACCGAAATGCTGTTGTTTGAAAAGACACATCTCCTTCAAACCAAAACACCACTTCCCCAATAGCGCATCCACAGTGCACCACGTCATCTTTTTATTTTTTATATTTTTTTAATTAATTTTTTTTGAAGAGGGGCACATCTATTCATAGAAACGTCTCTTTTACTCCTAATTTTTTTTTACTTTTTATGATTCAACATACCACCCAAGGGTTGTCAACTTCTCCTTTTTGTTTCTATAAATTTTTTTGTTCTACATTCATTTCGATTAAACTTTTATCCGTCGGTTCGTTTCGATCCCATCCCTGGAATCTTATTTATTTACATTTTTTAGGAATAGTTATAGTTACTAATCGAATAGCTTTTTTTTTTTTTTTTTTTGTACATCCTATTTGTTGCTCAAATATCTATACAAAGGTACTATCACAGCCTTTTCTAAGAGACATGTATATTTAAAGCACTTCAGTTTCCTCGTGGTTTCACAGCTTGACGTCCTCCGTTCAATTCGAAGCCAATGGTAGATTTCGATTCTCGATACCATGGGGTTCCTTTTTTTTTTAGAGTAAAATTTGTGTCACAAAATGTTGTGAAGGAAGCCGGTTACAGCTCTCAATTCGAGACATGTTTCAGGATCAGATGGTGATGATTGTGTGAATGTTTGGCCATTCCCTCGGTGGACAGGTACAAAAAAAATATATCGTTCTGATTAGTAATATTTAACCGATTCGATTAAAGTAGTTTTCATGGGTTGATTTAAACGGTAGGAATTTGACCTTTCCTTAGCGTAATTTGGGTGCAAAAATCTTAAATTTTTAAATCAATAATCAGGTTTATTTTATGTTTGTAGGTCCACCGAGGGACTGACCAAACATCCATACGGTCAGCGCCCTTTGATCATGTGCCACGTGGTTAATATTTATTGCTGTGATGGACTTACGTTACAACATCTTGTGAGACGCTGGTACAAATAAAAAAAAATTCAGGTCTTATTTTTTTTAGTGATATTTTTGTTCAAAATAGCGATCGGAATAGGTTCTTGATCTAAGTTCATTTTTTTGATATAAAACTTTAGCCTATGGCAGGATGCAAAGATCATGGTTTATTAATCAAATAGATCAATATCTCCGACAGAAAAAACCAGGTTTAATCTATCTTTCTTTCTTATAATTTAGCATTTTAATTTAATAGATTTAATCTATTTTTGAACAGGTTTGCATAGTTTGAATGTTCAATCTGAATCAATCCTTGAATTCGAGTGGAACTTCGAATGAAGACGTTTACAAGGTTCTATTTTCTGAAAAGTTTTGTCGAGAGATTCTCTCCTCTCTGATCCACATGTATATATCTGCATTCAGATCTCATTTTTACAGTATTTTGAAATAACCATGTGTACCAATTTTAGAGTATAACAATTTCACCAACCCGCTTAATCTCTTTCAAATTTAACCCTTCTTTATCTTCGAAAAAATGATATGGGTTTTTGATTTTCTTAAAGATATGACAATTTCTGCACATGGGTATTGCATTATTTTGTTCATTTGGTTTTCTTCTTTTCATGTAGGTCTGTTTCTAGGTTTTTTTTAGAATATCCTGAATGATATGTCAAATTAAATTTTTGTTCAATTTGAGTTTGTAAAAATTTTCAGAAAAGTGGTTCATGTTATCTGATTTGGGTATGAAATTTTGTGTTTTATCTTTCAAGATCAAATTAAGGAGTGATAAGGCGACAGGGAAGAAAGGGAACTAGTTTGATGCAGGAAAGAAGACAGTTGAAAGTTGAAACAATAGCTACTGTTCCGTTTAAACAGATTTATGATTGTGTTTGATGATTATTTTTTATAAGGGTCGGGCTCCAGTTACCGCCCGAAAATGATAGGCTCCGGTTACAGGACACAATATGAACCATGTGGCAGACTCTTAGAGGACTCTTACCGTATAGATGTTTGATCTATCCCTAGGTGGACCTTCAAACCAAAAATTAGCCTAATTAGTGATTTTTAGGTGTTGGATCTTTGTACCTCAAATACTGCTCAAAGTCCCACAATTGAGATTAACCCATTAAAATAATTCCGATCCAACGCTTATAATTACTAATCAGGCTTATTTTTGGTTTGTAGATCCACTTAGGGATTGGCCAAACATCCATACGATCAGAGTCCTCTAAGAGTGTGCCACATGGCTCATATTGTGTCCTGTAACCGGAGCCTGTCATTTTAGGGGATAACTGGTGCCAGCCTTTTTATAATTGCTATCTATTTTTAAGAATGTTTTGTATCTTTAACGGAAGTACAACTTTTCTCTTCATCTGTCTGGCAATTTTTTTTTTGTATGGTATTTTATAAATTAAGTATTTTATAAAAAATTTGCCTTCCCTAAAATGATAAGTTTAATATGTTTTATAATTTTTCTGTGCCGTGCGTTTAGTGCAGGGGTAATCACACTAGTTTACAAGTAACAGAACAATAACTCAAAAGTCTAGACTAGACAAGACAATGAAATAAAAAGAAAAGAAAATAAGGTTTTATTCAGTATCTCCTGCTAGCTTTGTTAACTATTGCACACATATCTGACACAGGGTTCTTTATAAAATAGAGTAATAGTTTCATGTAACTATCTACTATGTAATAATGAAACAGCTAAATTTTAACTGCTACCAAATTCGACAGGATCATTAGGTTCATTTAAAGTAACTGCACAAAAGGGCCATGCTACACTAATCTAAGTCCCCATCTGAAGCGTGGCACTACATTCTAATGGCTAAAGCTTTACTCAAATGCATAGACATCCGTTATGCAACAGCTAACATAACTGTCATTGTCCAAACTCATGGGAAAAACAATGGATTCAGATAAGCAAGGACCAATGAGAATCAAAACTTGATAAATATATATGGGCTGGGAATGGGATATGTTGACTCGTGTTTTTAAGACTCATGGACGTGGGCCCACATGCCGATGAGTTGAGTGCTGATTTTTGGTGATGATATTCCTCAACATGGATATCAACCTCACAAAAAATCAGCCCATTCCAACATTTGTAGCCTTATGAAAAGTGGATTGCAAGTTGAAAAATTTTCAACCATCCATTTTCGCCATTAACTTTAAGTCCATATTTGATAGATCAGAAGTTTTAGAAATTGTTGATTTTTGGTGAGGATGATCTCCATGGTGAGAAGATCATCCTCACCAAAAATCAGCCATTAACTCATCTGCATGTGGTCCCCATGACAGCGTGTCATTTTATAAGTCAAAAAGCATTAGTAACTCTATATATATATATATATATATACCGCAAGAATTACTGTTAACACGGTTTTTCAGGTTCAACATTGTGGAGATAGAAGTGGCATATATGTAGAAATTTAATCAAATTTGGATAAACCAAAAATTCACATATCCAGAAAGCAAATTAGAAGACCAACACGAAAACATTTAATTGAAACTCTACCTTGCATCAGATTCGGTCCTCTAATCCATATTTCCCCGAGCTGATAAGGGGGAAGAGGCTTCATTGAGTCTACGCTAACTATTTTGGATTCAACTCCTGGAACAAGGATTCCAGTTGAACCAGAGTGCCGACCTCCTATCTTTGGATTCTCTAGTGTGACAATTCCACAAGACTCTGTCAAACCATAGCCCTGCCAGTGCATGTTAAATCAGGACGCGACTTTTTCAATCCAAGCCATTTAATGCACGTTTACAAACAACTCTTAGAAAAACTTTCCAAAGGGAAATCACAAGGAACAGCAAACAACCTGTACTCAAATGCCAAAACTCTTCCACACCCTGAAGAATAATAGAAATATTCTATTACTTGTCTAATGGATTATTCGTCTTCTTTACATTTATAAAATGTAATATGTATGATTACCCTAAACTGAGAAGTAAGCCAATCGTTCTTATTGGGCTCTGTACAAGGAGAGGTGCTATACACCTTAATAGCAATAACAGTTAATGCGTAATTCAACTTCTTAAAGAAGGAAAGGAAGCAAAACTCAAATCACATAGAGAACTGAGAGAAACTGAAGACTACTGAACCTGCCACTAATAGGAAACATAGTGATCATGCTTACTAAGTATGGCATAGAAACAAGCCTGATACAATTTAATCAACATCTAAATCACAAGGCCTGCCTAACTGAGTCACAAATCAGACTCCATTCAGTCCAGCAAGCGTAATTGGACTCTCGATCATTGTTCTGAGCGCAAAAGCAACCCAAAAACTACATAAATGACACAAAAACGTGTGTCGGTTTACCAACGCAGATACAAGGTCTTTGACACAGCACCTTCTAGAAGCACATAATGCAGACATATCTGAACACATGTATTACAATATGACATTTTAGTTATATTTATATTAGAATTTTTTTTTTAAATGAAAATAAGAAAAGAATATATATGAAAAGTAAAAGAAACTATTTCCATTTTCCATAGTGCTATCCAATAATTTAAAAATATAAACAGAGATAGAAGATGGAAGACTATCAAAACAAATATAGCTGTGTTTAACAACTGAATAAGGTAGTGTATGGAGGATGGAACATATCAGCCCTATTTCAAAGATCATGTTTATAAATAAAAAAAAGATTCAAATAAAGGGTGACACAGGTACGTGCCAGGATGTGTCTGGTTCGTAATAAAACCATTACTCCATATTACATTTCAAGCGATCGAACTGAAAATTATTTAGCTTTACAATTTCTTAATCAAAATGGTTCAAATTTAAAAAAAAAAAAAATAGTTTCAACCTTCGAGTTGAATTACCTGAACAACCACAGCCTGGGGTAAGTTCTTTGCACATTCCTCCATTATATCCTTCCCCAGAGGCGCAGCACCCGAGCAAAGCTGCTTCAAAGACGAGAGATCGTACTTCTGGACCACACTCTGCTTAGCCAGAGCAATGAGAATAGGCGGTACAACGAACAAATGAGTCACCTTGTACTTCTCGACCGATCTTAAAACCATCTCAATATTAAATCTCCCCATTGAGACAACCATATTACCCCTCTGCAGCTGTGCGTAAGTAATGATCGAAAGCCCGAATACATGAAACATTGGAAGAAAACAGAGAAGGATGTTGTCCATCTCGCCTTCGAAATCCTGGTCAGCAGTGGCCATCAATGCAGCAGCAATGAAATTCCGATGCGTCAAAATAACTCCTTTACTTGTCCCCGTTGTACCAGAGGAGTACAGAAGTGCAGCTGTATCAGTCTGCTTAACCGATGTGGGAGGAAAATCGGATACCGGTCCTGCCATTTTAACCAGGTCGGAAAAATATGGAATTCCGGCGTCAGAAACTATCGGAGAAGAGTTCTGAGATCCCAAAAACACAGCAGGTAGACCGAAATCCTTCACCTTGTCCCACAATTGAGGAACAGTAAGAACGAGCTTCGCACCGGAGTCCTTAACCTGCTTGGACAACTCCGCTGTTGTGTAAAGAGGATTCGCAGTGGTCGCGATAGCTCCGATTGCGACAATTCCGAAGAAACATAGAGAGAATTGAATCGAATTCGGGGAAAAAATGAGAACAACATCCCCTTTCTTGATACCTAACTGAATTAAACTGTGTGCAACCTTAGCAACCGTGGATTTGAACTGGCTGAAGGTTAGGGTTTCGCCAGAATCGGCGTCGACGAGCGCGAGTTTATCCGCATAGGAATTCGAGTTCCTAAAAAGAAATGAAACCATAGAGAGGTTTGAGTCTCTGGGAAGTACCAGAGTAGGTCGAAGAGATCTGTAAATACAGTCCTTCCCATAGCCGGATTTCTCCATTAAAGTTACCGAAATGATTTAAAAAAACAAAAAAAACTATAAGTTTTTGTGTTCTGAGAAACTGAGCAGGGTTTTATAGGGGTTTTAGAGGAGACAAAGGGGGACGAAGATGACGATGCGGATGACCAGAGAGTGTTCGTGGAGGAAGGACTACTGTACTGAGGGTGCACAGTGCGCACACGAATCAAAGTGTTTCAGATTGCCGAGGACGTACCTGGCTGCCTGCAAGAGATGAGATTATACTTACCTGAAACTCTCCATTGCAGACGGACCTTATCGAAGTTTGAACTTCTGACACAGTGCGCTGTGTACCCAACACATCAGGAGTGACGCCATTTCCAGATTTGATTTTGAGCATTGTTGCTGTAAGGAAGACGTTCTCCCTAGGTCCAAATCATTGGATGGTCCTCGATGTCCACACTACACGAATTCAGAGACCATCCAACCGTCTGGATCCTAGGGAGAAAAATCTTTCTGAGGCCGACGGCAAAAGTTTCCGAAAGATTTCCGCTGATTTCTTGGATGGCCGCGTCGATGAAGCCTAGGCGAACCAAATCGCGTCGATGAGGCCGGTGTCAATTTTACCAGATTTAACCGGAACCGAACCGGAAACTAATGGTTACGGTTCCGGTACTCTAATATGGAACCGAAACTGATAAGAACCGGAACCGAACCGATAAGAACCAGAACCAATATATAAATATAGTGTAAAAATTCTCATATTACCAAGATTGGACCCGTTATACCCGAAATCGGAACCGGAACCGACAAAAACTACATAATCGGTTCCGGTTCTGGTACCATCACTTTGAGAACCAGAACCGATAAATACCCGAACCGATAAGAACCGGAACCGTTTGTTCCGGTTCTGGTCACCTTAGGTACTGAACCGGAACCGACCCGTTGACACCCCTACTCGTTAGGGGAGATCACAACGGCACAACGGTTTAGCATTACCGGTAGTTAGGGGTGTCAATTTTACCCGTTTAACCAGAACCGGAGTCTAGTTCCACGTCTTTGGGAACCGATTAAAAAGAACCGGAACCCAAAATAATCTGGGTAGTTTAATAAGGAACCGAAACCAATAGGAAACGTAACCGATAGATTAGAACCAATATACCCGGAATCGGAACCGATAGAAACCAAATAATTGGCTCTAGTTTCGGATCCATCATTTTGAGAACCGGAACTGATAAGAACAAGAACCGACCCATTGACAGCCCTAATCGGTAGTAGTGGCCACACATGAGTAATGGCAGAGGTCTTTTGGAAGGAGCAAAACTCCGATGACCACCCACACTATGAGCCACGAAGCACACTTTTAAAAGACCCTCGCCATATGGATGTTTGGCCAAACCCTAGATAGTCAAACTAAAATTTATCCTGATTAGTGATTTCAAACCTTCGATATGGTACTCCAAATAATGCTCAAATTTCCACAACTAAGATCAACCCATGGAAATGACTCCAATCCAACGCTTAGAAATCACTGCTCAGTTTGCAGTGACATATAATACATAAAAATAGTTAATTAAATACAATAAGATGTATAAGTCAAATAAATCTTAATATTCAAAAATGACTTAATTACCCTTAAGGTTCAGAGTATTACGGTTGATGTTTCTTACTAATCAGTGACATATAAAATATAGCAAATTCAAGGGGCAAGACCGAAAGAATGAAAACTCGAGTTTGTTTCACTAATATTTTTATGAATGGGTATTACGAAGAGAAAAACACCATTTTTTGGCTTTTCTACTCTCGTTTTTTTAATTTATTGTAGAGTGCATGGGCAAATAACACTAGTAGAATAATGAAGTTGCAAAGCCAACACAATGTGCCATTTGGCATTTTAGGAGGGGATAGGAGCAAACTTGGTGGAATTTGCCTTTGCTCGACGATGTGTTAAGCAAAAAATGTTCAATGACGTTTGTATGAGCCACGTGGCATACTCTTTGAGACGACTAACCATAGTGATGCTTATCCCATCCCTAGGTGAACCTACAGATTAAAAAATAGATCGATTTATGATTTTCTATTTGTCGGATATGATTAGCCTAAATATTGCTTCAATCTCACGTAGGAAAATCAACCCATGAAAAAGACTCAAATCCAATTGCAGGAAATCACCAATCAAATTGGTTTTAGTCTGTAGTCCACCTAAGGATGGGCCAAGCATCCAGCAGCGGAGTCAGGATTCTACTAGGTTTAAAAGGGTATTTTTAGAATTTTTAAAATTTTTAAGGAGGGCATTGTACAGATTTTGTTCAAGGGTGGGCATTGTACTAAGTTTAAAAGGATATTTTTGAAAAGTTATTACCAATAATTTTTTAACTTTTGAAGTTGCCCACCCTCACCCCCAGGTCCTGCCACTGCAAACATTCATAAGGTTGGTGGTCTCGAAGAGTTTGCCACATGGCTAGGTCGTTGAGCCTTTTTACTCAAAGCTGTGTTGAGCAAAGGGGAATTCAACTTGATGGGAGTATAAATATCTATTGTCAAAAGGTATATGTACTTGAGTCGTACTCCAATACGGTCGTACCCCAATACGAATGACCATTTCGAAAGTTTACGAATGACCATTTCAAAAGTTTGATAAAGTCTCTGCCTAAAATGCCACCAACCCCATAAAATGTTTTCCCTGCGCATGGTTGTTACATGCACTAAAAATCAGCTTGATATTGGTGATTTCTAGATTCTAGCTATTGGATCCTAGCATTCTTTTTCATGGGCTTCATGAACAAACCTCTGGATGAGTTCCAAGGCCCTCAAGAAAAAAAAATCTAAAATATTGTTCTGTTAAGTGTCTCATATTTTGCAGGTAGTACTATCATGCAAGGATTTTACTATTCATTAGGGCACAACTTTATCACTTGTTTTTTGTCCATACAATTTGTGTTAGGGTACAACTTGTATTGGGAGTAATCTAGATATTTGTTTTGTACCAAATATTATATATATTCTTTACAAGGGTGTTGGGGTTTTACCTGTACATTGAGAGAGTGGAAACTATTGTAACCCTAATTCTTTAACGACAGTGAAAGAACTATTCTCATCCTTGGACATAAGCACACTACCAAACCACGAAATTTTTATTTGTGATTGATCTTTTTGATTCTCTATATTTTTGCATGTTCATGGTAGGTTGATTTTCAACAAATCCAATGGCTATAAATCATCAATTAGGCTGCTTTTTGCGTTATATGCCCCACCAAAGGGGTGGGCCAAACATTCACAAGGCTAATAGGCCTAAAAAGTATTATGCGTGTTATATTGGGAAAGGATGTATCATATTTTTGAAATGGTCGTCGTTAGCAAAAAAATTCCAATGTACTAATGGGTTGACAAGGATACGTGTTCCTGACCCAGATAGTTGGAATAAGGAATGTGAAGAAGAAGAAGAAGAAGAAGAATGGGTCAACATACCCATCAAGAGAAAATCTTTGATTCCATTGCTTTAATAGTTCTCACGAGCACTTCGGACTCCACTCATATTATAAAGAAAAATAGTATCATCATGAGGATGATACAATGGCATTGTTGTCCTTAGGTCTAGACTGTTGGATGGTCTTTCATATTTGTGTATGTGAATCCCAATGACCTTTAGCGATTTAGATTTGGAATAGGGGTGACGTAACTTTGAACTTCCAAGTACGTAGCCCCAAAACTGTCTTATTTGACAAAACTTGAATGTAAATTAAAGTTTTAAATTTTTTAAAACACTTTTTAACATGGGTGTAAATGTGGCAACTTTTAAAAGCAGATGGGCCTAAAATTGACTTCCAACCTCAAAAAAGGATAAAATAGAAACCATATGAAGAGGATTGGGCTGTTTGACAAAATCATAAAAAGTTGTTTTGTTTTTAGCTTCCAAAAATAAAAAAAGAAGTAGATAAGTTTATTTGGATGTCACGTAGGAAATTCCTTACGAGAAGTCAAAGTCACTTTAAAATGAAGTAATTTTTTTTGGTTATTTTGCTTCTTTAAGTAAAATCAATTTAAGTACATGTTGAATTTAGTTTTTAAGTGAAACTTTCGTAATACCACCTGGGCTCACCAATTCCTTTAAGACAAATTATAAATGACAATTTCAACTTTCTTTTAAATGGCAAAAATATTCCTCTAAGATTGCGTTTGGGATTGCAGTTTCACCACAAAAAGTCAGCTTAATTGTGATTTTGAACTGTTATAAGTTGTTAGAATCAATAACTTTTAAATGAAGTTACTTATTGCTTCCTGTGTTGCCAAATGGGTCCATAGTATAGAGTGATCCGAGTAAAACTTCTTGCACAACGTTGAGACAGAAGCTCCTGTCACAATGCACAATATGAGCCACGTGGCACACTCTTAGTGAATGCTGACGTGGCACACTCAGGCTGCTTTTGGGTTCGCAGTTCCACCAAGGGACTGGCCAAACAGCCATATGATAAGTGCCCTCTAAGCATGCCATGTGGCTTGTATTGTGTGTTATGACCAGCTTCAATGAGTAAAACTTGTGTTACAAGATGTTGTGACGGAAGCCGGTCACAGCACTCAATACGAGCCACGTGGCATACTATTAGAGGGAGAAGACCGTATGGATGTTTGGCCAGTCCCTCGGTGGACGTACAAACCAAAAGTCAGCCTGATTAGTGATTTACAACCTTGGGATTTTTGCACCCAAATAACGCTCAAATTCCTACCATTAAACTCAACCCATGAAAATAACTTCAATTGAATCGGTTAGAAATCACTAGTCAAGCTGATTGTTTGTGTAACGGTCCACCAAGGGAATGGCCAAACATCCATACGGTCATTGTCCTCTAATAGTATGCCACGTGGCTCGTTTTGAGTGCTGTGACCGGCTTCGTCACAACATCTTGTGACACAAGTTTTACTCGGCTTCGGTCACAACATTTATTGATAGAAGTTTTAAGCAAGGTTTAAAAAACGGCCGTTATAACAAAAATAACGGCCGTTATAATGGATTCGGACCTACCCTGTTACTTTATGGACCGTTAAAACACCCAGAAAATAACGGCCGTTATAACGAAAATAATGACCGTTATTTTCTGGAAAATTTTGTGAAAAAACAACAGCCGTTATTTTTGTTTTTTCCCGTTATTTTCTATTTTTGAAATTCAAAATTTGAATTCCAGCGCCATTTTTTCCATTTTTTCCCCATTTTTGCCCCTGAGCGTTTTTTTCGTTATAACGGAAAAACGGTAACGCCCCCAGTCCGTTATACCGTTATGGTCCCCTTTAAACCTTGGTTTTAAGTTTTAACTCCAGAAGTCTGCACACAAACGGCTCTGGTTCTCGAATCTTTCGTTCCATAAAATAAATAAAAGTCGCTGTTGTCGGCCCTTCTTCCGCGTGGGATCCAACGTGTGGCGCTAGATTCTCTACCTCTCTTTCCCCTCCCACCCTCCTTTCGCCTCTTCCTTTACAGACGCTTCCGGTCTTTCCGAAGTTTTGTTCTGTCTGTCCGTCTCTGGTTTGGCATGGCGGAGTCCGCTGCCCTCTGTTTCTCCACCTTCCCTTCTTTTCCCCACACCTCACGTTCCAAAGAAACCTTCCCTTCCTCCTCCCTCGCCAAATTATCCTTCTCTTCCTTCGCCAAATTCTCATTCTCTCGTCCCCAATCGTCTCGTTTCGTTCGATGGGGTGTCAAAGATTCCGATGGAGGGTATCTTTCTGGCGATGATTCTTTCGCTTTCTATCCTTGGGATTCTTCAATTGCCGACGGAGATGGCGGTAAGTATGTATGTATGTACGTACCTTTGGGATCTGTTTCTTCTTCCATATCTTTGTTTCTTGATCTTTATGTACTTGTTTGGGGTTCAATTTCTTGCAGAATTGTAAAATTTAAGCGAAACCTGGAAACCTAGATTCGCTTGACCAGAATTCTTTGTAAGGACTAAAATTACCCAAAATGCTTGAATCCGACATCTAAAAATCATCCGGCAAAAATGCTTAAATCCAACAGCTAGAAATCACTTCTCGCATTTCTGATGTGTAGGTCCACTAAGGAGTGTATCAAACATTCAGGGGGTCAGTGGATCACAAAGAATTTGCCAGTGGTATTTTTGGGTGGACAGCTGGATGTTAAAGTTTTTCTTAGGATCTTTTATTCTGAATCACCATTGATCAAACGATTTTAGCTCTCATTTTGGGATCCTGTTCTCCAGTGCTAGGGAGCATTTTTTAAATCTGCCTAATTGGTGATTTCTAGCCATTGGATTTATGCATATTTATCTACCCTTGAGTCTGTTCATAAACCCACCCGTGATGAAAATGCCCAAATGGCTTTAAATCACTAATCAATCCGATTTTCTGTCTAGGTCCATTAAAGGTGGGCCAAACATTCATGGTGCTAGTGGACCTAAAAATCCCAGCAATATCTGTAATTTTGTTTTTGTGTAATCACACAAACTCTAACAATACAGATTTTGGAGTAAACATACTTTGGATAGATTTAATAGAAATAGAACTATAAGATATTAAACAGATTTTTTGAGAGTTTTGATAAAAATGATAGTCTAAACTGTTAAGGAATATACTGCTGAGAGATATAGATATAGATTATATATAGTAGATATTAGATTGGATGGTGGTTTGTATACACTTCTTACATCTATAGTCATAGAGTCCCACTGCAATCAAAAATCTTTCTTAGTGACCAAAACTGGCTGTTGGTTAGGATCATTTGATTAGTTTGAGTTTTAGTGTTCCATCCAAGACTTGTTCCTGATTTGACGGTCAAGATCTATTGGTAGATACCCCAGTTGTGCATGAAATTGGTTTATACAAACATCTTGCATGTATAAGACATACATTGGAAATCACCTGTTGAAATAAGCAAAAAATCAAATGCACATAAAAGTGGTAGATACAGAGGCTTACATGCGGACCGTACTGATCAATATTGGACTCCAACATTATATTGCTAAGTTTCTGCCCATCTGGAAGTAATATTTGCCAATGCCTCTATAATGCATGTTTGGGTATATTAAGCATGGCCTCAATTTCTTGAAAACAAGGTAAGTAAAAGTAAAACCTACCGTTTTAACTTACACTAACATATGCAAATTCCATCAATGGTGGTTCGTCTGAGGAGGTAGCTCTGAGGCATGACGTTTTTTGTTGGAGAGTTTTGAGGAGAGAAGTTGAGGAAGAGAAATGTGGGAGGAGTTAGAAGTTGAAGAGAGGATTTTAGGGGAAGAGAGTTATTATGGGACTTTATGATCTTTTTTCAGAGTTTTTATGCAGAGAAAATAGGAAGATGAAGTTTCTTGTTGGAGAGAAGTTGGGGTTATATAAGTAGGGAGTGCCACATCAACGTTACATGGAGGAGAGAGAAAGTAGGCCCAGATATCTTTGCTTTAGTATAGATGTATAGGTTGATGGTTGTTGATGTGGCATTCTGATTGTAGAGAGTGTCACTTTAGCATCATGTGGAAGAGAGAGAAAACAGGTCAAAGGTCTTTGCTTTGTTCTAAACCTTATATACCTAGGGTTTAATTTAAATCAGTAAAGTGGAAAATAAAGTAGAAAAAACTAGGAGTGAAGAGAAGAGAAGAATAGAAAAATGAGGGAAGAGGAGAAGAAAGAAGAATGAGGAAGGGGAAATTATGGATTATGTGGAGCACGATTTCCCACATATTTATATTAATGAGGTGAAAGGCAGTTATACCAAAAATAGCCTTAGTACCCTAAGTTATAATGAAGCAAAGAAAATAAAGACAACCAACACTCCCCCTCGAGCTGGTGCAAAGACATCTATCATGCTTAGCTTGATTAACATATTTTGAAGACAACCCTTATTAACACCTTTAGTCAGAACATCTGCAATTTGCTCTCTTGTCTTGACTAGAGGTGTAAATCTAACCACTCAACTTCTATTTGATGAAGTGTCTGTAAACCTCTATGTGCTTGGTCATATCTATTAAACTGGGTTATGGGCAATGCTAATGGCAATTTTATTGTCGTGATATAAGCTCATTGACTCTTGAACTTTTGATTGCCAACTCGCTCAGCATAGTCTTTAGCCATAAGAACTCACACATTCCATGGGCCATAGACCGAAACTCTTCCTCTGCGCTAGATCTAGCCACCATCGACTTATTCTCCAAGAAACCAAGTTACCCCTAACAAAGGTACAGTAATTGGATGTAAATGACTGATCTATAACTGAACCTGCCAATCTGCATCAGTATATGATTTCACACGTAGGTGTCCATGCCTCCCAAACAATATACCTTTGCCTGGAGAGCCCTTGAGGTACCTAAGAATTATTGGCAACCTCAAAGGGACAGGTAAATCAGCCTCCCAACTAGCCTCTGGAATCTACCTGCATCAATGAGGCGGTCACCATCCACATCATTCAGCTGATGATCAATAGGCGTGTCGACAAGCTAGGCACCAAAGTTACCCATTTCATTCAACAGGTCAAGAAAATACTTTATATGAGAGACGAATATCCATTTCTTATTTCTTCGACTAAGCTACCTAAATTCCCAGAAAGTATTTCAAGGGTCCAAGATCTTTAATCTCAAACTCTGTCCCTAGAAATTTCTTCATTTGTTGTACTTCCTCCGAGTCATTTCCTGTCACAGTAATGTCATCCACGTAAACTATGAGACCAATAATTTTGTTTTGCTTGCATTTGATGTATAGTGTGTTGTCGGCTTGGCTCTGTACATACGCGATCTTCTTGACTGCCCTCACATTTAAATTCCAGTGGCATCATCATATATACTTTCTCCTCCAACTCACCATGGAGGAAGGCATTTTCACATCCAACTATGATAATCCAAGACATATTTGTTGCCAGGGAGAGAAGAACTTGAATGGAGTTCATCTTGCCAACCAGTGCAAACGTCTCCTCATTGTCAATCCCATATGTCTGAGTGAAACCTTTTGCCACTAACATGGTCTTTTACCAATCAATCAAGCCTTCAGCCTTATACTTTACTTTATATATTCAGTTGCATCCAATTGGCATTTTTATCCTAGGTAAGGTTGCAAGATCCCATGTGTCATTTTTTTTCCAGGGGTTCTCATCTTTTCAAACATGGCTTCCTTCCACTTGGATTAAGAAAGGGTATTTGAAAAATTAGACGACAAAGAAACAGAGGCCATAGAAGCTGCAAATGCATGATATGATGGAAACATGGAATGAAGATAAACAAAGTTCGATATGGGATATTGTGTGTACATACGAACACCCTTCCGAACATCAATATGAACATTATTTTTAAACCGAGAAGGCAAGAGATCAGACAAGCCACATACTCAACCTCCCAATCGTTGAGACTTATTTTTAAACCAAAGTTCCAATAAACGTCTCCCCCATCCCCAATGGAACAAACTAGGATAGAACAATTCTTCTTATCTAAAAGGGTGTAAAGACTCGAAACATCCTCCATGAGAGAAACTTCTCCACACTACTTCTCCTCCCAAAATTTGACACTATCCCCAATTCCTGCCTTGTACAAGACTCCCTTGGAAAAATTCTAAACTCTTCATGATGCCTCTCCAAATACTATATCTGTAAGTGGGCTCGACTACTCTACCATCCCACCCAAACTCCGGGAGCTTGTATTTTCCCTCCATCGCCC
The DNA here is from genome assembly GCA_035048495.1 of Euptelea pleiosperma. Classification (NCBI taxonomy): domain Eukaryota; kingdom Viridiplantae; phylum Streptophyta; class Magnoliopsida; order Ranunculales; family Eupteleaceae; genus Euptelea; species Euptelea pleiosperma. The sequence continues at coordinate 35,137,195 of CM068540.1, read as the reverse complement.
TCCTCCAAAGACTAGAAGTCTCCTCTCCAAACCTCCACAATTGTTTGCCCAACAATGCCTTGTTCATCACAGAGATGTTCCTGATCCCTAAACCCCCTTGAGTCTTGGGACTGCACACTGTCTTCTAGTCTATCAGGTGGGACTTATTAACTTCTTCTCTACCATTCCATAAAAAATCCCTCATGAACTTCTCCAACATTTTAGCATTACTCTTGGGAATAGAGAAGAGATAAAAATAGCTAGACAAACTGGAGAGAGTATTTTTTATTAACGTCAGTTTTCCCCCGTTTGAGAGGGTACTTCGTCTTCCAAGATGCTAATCTCCTCCAGAATCTTTCAGTAACGGGGGCCCAAGTAACCTTAGATCTGAAAGAAGCTCTTAAAGGAAGACCCAAGTATGAAGTAGGAAGGTTACCACAACCACACTCCAGAATGCTCGCCAAGCTCGCGATGTTCTCCACATCCCCCACTCTGAAAACCATGCTTTACCCATGTTAATCCGAAGACCCGATACAGCTTTGAAGTAACACAGAAGGCCTCTCAAGAATCTGATCTGAGCAACGGAAGCCCCCAGGAAAACTAGCGTTTCGTCAGCGAATTGAAGATGAGATATTGCCAGAATCCCTATGCCCACCTCAAAACCTGCTAGCTCCCCTCCATCCACAGCTTTAGAAACCATCCTCTCCAAAGCCTTCGCCACTACAATGAAAAGGAAGGGGGACAACGGACCCCCTTGCCTAAGCACCCTCAATCTTTTGAAGTAGCCGACAAGGGACCCGTTGACTAAGAATGAAAAAGATGCTGACGAGATACAATTCCAAATCAACAAACAGCATCCTTAGGATCTCTACCCGTGCCATTGTTGCCATCTCTATGTTCTAAAACCTAAACGAGTCGATCCAAAACCTAATGCCAAATCCTCAAAATACAATCCCCAATCTTCTTATTATAGTCTCCCATCTCCACTACCATGATTGGGTATGATTTTATATTTCTTATATTGAAAATGCTTGGGTGATAACAGATTTTACACTGAATTTCCTTCATTTATTTGTCATTTTTATGTATTTTTTTTCCCTTTTTCGTTGGGGATTGCAACAATGCTCAATGGAACCTACCCAATTTAGGGAAGGTTCAAGGGCAAAAGGCAAAAGATTTAAGAACGAAACCCTAGAACTAAGGTAGATGCTCTCCACCATGATGGCCTATAAAGTTTCTCTTGTTTTCAATAGGAAGCAAAATAAAGAAAGATGTTCATTTTATTACTTTCTCATTACGGGTGTAAGAACTGCCCAGTGCTGAGTACAAAGCAATATTAGAGAGAGGTTCAGTGAGAATAGAAAGATGATGCTAAAGGAGGATGAGATGGGTGGAAGTTTCCACTTCCTTTACTTTTATTTTAGAAAGATTTTAAGTAAAGGAAATTAATATAGGACAAAATGGTACCAATACAACAAATAGCTGCTCCTCCATGCCATCTGCCATCAATTGGGCTAGGGGGTCTGCTAGGAAGCTGACTCAGCGGTTCTCCCAGTACTACACTACTACTATTGATTTAATAACCCAAGCACTATTTTAATATAATAGTAAGGGGGTAAATACGGGGGACCATAATGTCATAAATCTTGTCATGGTTCCTGAATTAAATGGTTCTGGACCCTGGTATATATTAAATTAGTACTTGGGCTATCACACAGTGCCCTTTATTTATGTATCACACTTATCGCATACCTGGCAATATGAAAAAAGTCCCTTTGCCTATTGACTTACTTTTTCTTATGCATGATTTCATATCTTAATCGTGTCAAGTCTTTGTTGTTGATCCATGGAAATTGACTGCTGTTCATACATGGATTTGCAGCTATTCAATGGGTACCTGAGGATAGAGTCACGCTCTTTACTGCTGATGGGCTCGTTCAAATCGGAGGCTCTGTGGTCCCTCGCCGAGTCCCTTCTTCAGATGTATGCTATCTTTTAATTCCATATTAAATTATTACTTGAGCATCATTTCTTTTTATTTACATAAATGAATAGGTTTGGAGTTGGAAGATGGGATGTCTATTGCAATATGTTACAGACCTATTGTTACTCCAATATCTGATGGACCTTTACTGGTCAGAAAGACAATATGTGTCTTAATTGATCATGTTTTCTTTCCCCTTGTATCCATGTGACTTTTTCAACCCCATTTTTTCAATACATCCCCAATTCATGGTTCCTGATATGTAACAGAATCATATTTCCAAACTTGTTCTTGACAATTGCATGGATTTATAACTGACTTTAACACTTTTTCTTCTGATTTCCAACCTCTCTCTTGGTATCCAGTTCTTAGTTACCATGTGAATTCTTGAATCTATAGCTCAGCTGAACACTTGCTGATAAAAAGTGCATACTGCATCATTAATGCGCAGAAGCAAGGGAGATCGAAGGCTTCACAAAGATTCCACCGCTTTCAGGAGAGTGATTACATGGACCCTAAGCAGGGACTGTGTCTTGGTGCACTCTTTGATATTGCAGCAACAAATGTAAGCAGTCATTATGTTTATTGAGCCATTACTAGATCTTTGAAGTGTCTTGTAATATCTTATGATTATTTAAATCAATTATTTTAGGGGCTTGATATGGGAAGAAGACTCTGCATATTTGGTTTTTGCCGTTCCATTGAGATGCTAAGTGATGTTGTGGAAGACACAGTCTTGGAGCATGGTGGAGAGGTATGCTATTGCATGGGAATGTGTTATTGAATCAGGCTAATGTTCCAATTTGATTGTTATATGTGTGTGCATATATATTACCATCCTACAACAAGAAGAGAATTTGCTTGGATTTGTAACTTAAGTTCCGAAAGAAAATGTTGAGGCATCTTAGTTAATAGTTTGTGGTAACTATAAATCATACAACAAGAGTTTAGAACTAGCACTGTACTAATCTTTAAGCCGTGAGATCATCTAGAGGTAGATAAACATCAACAACTTTTGGGACAAAATTTAGTTTAATCTGTTCACTGTTTTTGGTTATATTTATAAGTTGTTTGGGCAATTCTAGTATGCTTTTATATGGATATTTACACTTCATGATGTAATATTCATATATTAGTCTCTCTAAAAGTATCGTATAACTGCAAATGTGTCAACATGCTGGTTTACCATGATTGCATTGACACCTACACGTGTGAGCAACGAAGTTACTTAGTTTAGTCTTTTCATTATTTTTAGTTATATTGGGCAATTCTAGTATACTTTTATATGGATATTTACACTTCATGATGTAATATTCATATAATAGTCTCTCTAAAAAGTATTGCGTAACTGTGAATGTGTCAACATGCTGGTTTCCCATGCTTGCATTGACACCTACACGTGTGAGCAATGAAGTTACTTATATATTGCTTTTGTCTTATGGTATTGATAGTACTCGGAATTGTATTAATAATCTTGTCTTGAATATTCCGATTCAGGCCATTAAGAAAACGGACAACTTGCTGAGATTCAGTCTCGGTGAGGTCATTGCATACTTAGGATTCTAGGTTACCTATCTCTATCTCTATAAGAAATACGAACCATTCCATCAACCAACGTTTTGATCGTGCGTGAAAAGAGATCAGAGAGAGAAGAACTGAGTCCTCCCTAGACCATCATCATCGTCTTCAAGTGGTTGAAGAACAATGATTCAAACGTCAGTGATAGTTGCTGCACTAATGGAGAAAGGTGCACAATTGTGTCGGACAGGATACGAGGTGTCTGACACAACAACCTAAATATCTGATACGGAGACACGTCCGTACCTATATTTATTAAAATATAATAATAATTTAATATAAATGAATGATTAAAATTATTAATAAAATAACAAAAAAAGAAAATAAATAAGAAAATATTTACTAATTTATTATTGTTTGGAGGATGGAACACACCAACCTGCTTTGAGAAATAAATTTATATTAAAAATTATTAAAACAAGGGTGACACGGCCATAAGTGTCCAGATGTGTGTCTTGAAGTGTCGACACGTGTGTCCGGGTGTCGATGTGTCCGACACGGCAAAAAACCCTGAAAGTGTAGTGTCCTTGTTACATAGCTTTTTACACTTGTGGGACCTCGAAAATCATGTTAGTCATGATCCTAAGTCACGACTCGATGTTTAATCAATAATAGACATCATCGATGTTTAAAATAAAGCGTCTTTTGTCAAATGGGCCAAGTGGGAGAATGTTGGTGTTCTGTGGCCCATAAGCAGCCCATCATGTGACCTATTGGTTTTGGTTCCTAAAAGGCTTGGATTCTATATTAAGAGTTTCCTAATCATAAACTTCCACAATTAGCAATGGGAAATACTTTCTAAGTGGGATTCTTGATGGGTTAGAATCCCAATCATTCCATACTTAGGATTCTAGGTTCCCTCTCTTTATCTATATAAGAAACACGAACCATTCCCATCAACCAACGTTTTGATCGCGCGTGAATAGAGATCAGAGAGAGAAGAACCGAGTCCTCCCTAGACCACCATCATCGTCTTCAAGTAGTTGAATAACAACGGTTCAAACGTCAAGGTTTTTTTTTTTTTATCAGTAAAAGGATGTATATTAGAAGAGGGCTGAGAAAGCCCAAAAACTATACAACAAAGAGCACAAAAAAGAGAGCCAACTAAGAAAACAACCGAAGCCCTAAAAGTTGAATACAACAAAGAGATCAAACGATCCCACCAAAACACAAAATCATCAAATCTGAAATGCTTCAGCTCAGGGATGACGGAGCCCCAATAATAAATGGAGGCTTTCTCTCCCCCTTTTTGTCACAAAATGACAGGTACAGAAAATACAAACAATAACTAGCATGCATGAAATTTGGAATTGAAGTACAAGTGCAAACAATTAGATATAACAAACGCAAATAGCATAATGACATATATAGATCACTATGGTTTATACTCTGATACATAGTAGAGAAAATAAAAACTGCAAAGTATAACCAGAAATAGAAACACATGAGTTTATCTGTGTACAATACAATACATAACAAAAGACAGATAACTCATAAAAACCCTCCAGAAGATATCAAGAAAACTATCTATCAGACGGTCCAACATCATCATGAAATTTGGAATTGAAGTACAAGTGCAAACAATTAGATATAACAAACGCAAATAGCATAATGACATATATAGATCACTATGGTTTATACTCTGATACATAGTAGAGAAAATAAAAACCGCAAAGTATAACTAGAAATAGAAACACATGAGTTTATCTGTGTACAATACAATACATAACAAAAGACAGATAACTCATAAAAACCCTCCAGAAGATATCAAGAAAATTATCTATCAGACGGTCCAACATCATCATGAAATTTGGAATTGAAGTACAAGTGCAAACAATTAGATATAACAAACGCAAATAGCATAATGACATATATAGATCACTATGGTTTATACTCTGATACATAGTAGAGAAAATAAAAACCGCAAAGTATAACCAGAAATAGAAACACATGAGTTTATCTGTGTACAATACAATACATAACAAAAGACAGATAACTCATAAAAACTCTCCAGAAGATATCAAGAAAACTATCTATCAGACGGTCCAACATCATCATGTAGAGGATTTGGCTCCGGAAAAGGAGGTCTCGGCCCAAATCCAAAGTGAGCAAACTGGTACTCCATAAAGCTCTGCATGTTGGATAGAGTCCCTCATGTCAGCGAACCCTGAGATCTGGCGATCCTCTATACATTGTAGATGCTGGGAGGTCATCAGCTCAAAAGCACCAAGTCTCTGATCGAATCTATACATCCTCTGATCAAGAGACTCTAGAGTGACTGGAGGTCTCATATCTGCATCAGCAGGCTGATCGCCAAAAACCTGCGCTGGAGGAACCACATCATCGGCTAGAAGATCATCAATGCTATCAGGCTCCCGAGGTCGTCCCCTGACTCTCCGTACCTGGGACTGGCTCTTACGTATAGTAGAGCGTCCAATGGTCCCATAGGTCTAGCAATAGTCTCAGAGTTTGAGATAGACACACTATGATGGAGTAGAAGAGCACTGATGAGTAACGGATAAGGGAGACAAGGATGGCTCACCAAATAGTCACTGACTCGGGCAATAACGTGAAACATGAATCGAGGAAGATCAATGGCGAAACCTGTACCAAGATGATACATGAGCTGAAGACGATCAATATTCACCTGGGCTCCATGACCAGGTGGATCATTGTTGTACCCACGAATCTGGTGCAACAAACGATACTTAGGGAGGAGACTACTAACTGGAATATCAGAAACCCAGTCAAACATAGCACCACAAAGAGTCTCAGTCAATGTGATTCGGGATGTGGTCAACTCTATAGTCCTTGGGAGATACTCAATCCTAGCAGAATGACGAGGAATACCAAGAAAAGAAGCAATCAAATGAGAAGTAATCGTTATAGGAATCCCACCGACATATGTCTGAAAAGACAACCGAGTCGCATCATCACAATGGACATCATGGACATTTGAATGGAAAGTCTAGGCAAGAGCAGGGTAGTAAGGCTGATCCATCAGAAGAACTGGTAACCAATGCCTAGATTTAAAAATGGTCTCTACTAGGGTACTCGCAATCTCATCAAGAATGACAAACCGCTCAGTAGTAAAAGGCCGACTCCGAAAATGTTGAAAACAAATATGGGCTCGCTTAGAAATAAACACAGGAGGAGTCTCACTAACCTCAGGTGATGAAGACTGACCTGCACGAGAAGATGATGCACGGCCTCACTCTCTGGCAGCTCTCCTTTGACCCCAGGATGACTCACCTCTCTCCATAGGACAAGATGAGGGAGGTTTATCACCTCCCCTAGCCCGAACATTGCTCCTGGGCTGGAGGGTCTCAAACTCTTCCTCCTCAGCATTGGAGTGCACAACATGCCTCCTACGTCGTGTTTCATCTGCCATTAACACCAAAATGGGGAGAAACCACAAGAAAAATCTCATATCTCAAGAAATAGGGAAAATGAAGAAGATGAAGAGGGTGAAGTGAAATCAGACGAAATAGGCGGAGAATCCTCACCAAAAGACTGTAGAATAGTAAATCGGGCAAGAATAATTGATTTGGGGGAGTTTGGGAACAGTTGGAATCGATTAGAGGTGAAAATGACCAAAATGGGTTTTTATAAATCGGTGGTTCGCGCAGTCCAATCGATTGACTTACACTTGGAAAAAATTTCGCACAAAAAATATTTTTTCACAAAAAAAAATTTTCCAATTTTTTTTCCGAAATCTTCAAAATATTTTCAAATTTTCCAAGTCCTCCAATCATATCTTTTCTCAATAAATAATCATTGAAATGCTTAAGAAAAGATAATAAATCAAGATAAAATATTCAAAAAAGAATTTTATTTATCGATGAAATTTTAAACTTGATAGGCACTAACAATATAGAATTAGTCTAAAAATTTTGACTTAATCAATTTTGCTCAATCTAGATGTATCATGTATTAACTCTAGATAATTTGTTAAGAGCAATTCACTAGCTCAGATCGCCTATACCTCCTATTAGGTGATGAATGAAACAATAAATGTTGTCAAAACCAATACTGTAAAATATGTAAATGTTACTAACATCATTATATAGTAATTGATATGTAGGACTTAACAGTTTGAATACTAAATAAAAGCAGTAACAATGCCAAGAATTACCCACCCATGGTAGATCTAAAAATTCAAACTAATTTATTCTTCTTAGAAAGATGGATTCTTGTATGCGGGCAAATGCTCGAATATCTAGGAAGGAATGTACTCCAGAAATATATTCAATTCTAGAACTCTACTAGTCTATCCACTTCCTACTCCAGACAAGCCTAATGAGCTGGACTCAAATGCATGGTTAAGGCGTGATTTATAGTGTGACAAATTTCTATGCTGGATCATAATCAATTTCCTTTCACATGAACATCACATGATTTGTTTGGAAAAAAGATGTTTATAAACTCCGTTATTTTGAAGCCCAATTTCATGGTGAATGTATTCATAGCTAGACTAGAAACACATTGCCGCTATGATGATGTGGTTTGAGACAATTGTATTTTTCTTCAAGCAAGAAAAATTACACGGTTCTGATGCCACGATATTCATTAGCTCTGGCACAATCAACTTCCATATTCCTTCAAACTTAAAACTCACATAATGAATTCAATACAACGTTCCATCTTGCTCTGTTTAATTCTATCCTTCATGGCTTGTTGACCAAGTTAAATTGAAAGGAAATGTGTCTCCTCCAGCTTCTGTCTATCGAAAAAAAAACCCACCTTCTATCTTCTGCGTCAGCTTATCTGTATTTCACCCGCAGGTTGTAGCTGCAGAAAAGGCTAGCAAGGGAGGATTGCAGGAAAAGCTAACCATGACAGTTGCGGTGCCACTGCTATGGGGTGTTCCTCCTGCTTCCGAGACACTCCACCTTGCCGTTCGGAGTGGCGGAGGGATTGTCGAGAAGGTCTACTGGCAATGGGACTTTTTGTAGAAGAATCGCAAAGCTCCCCTAACCCCCAGTTGGCATTATGTACATAAATTGTTGTATTTCTGTTGTACAAAACCCAAAATTTGTAATTAGTTTCAACGGAATGGCGGATATCGTAGCTGCAATCCTACCACCGACTGTTAATATTTCATTGATCATTCATGATAGGTTGTGTCATTGGCTGCTACGCTATTCCAAAATGCCATTCTAAACTGCAATCTATGAAAGACCTTGTTTCAACTGAAGCTTCCTCTTTGATCTGTTAAATGAATTGTGAATTATCCTAACAAAATGTTTCAGAGATTTTTTTATATTTTATTTCTAGAATTATGCATAAATCTGCATTCTAGCCACTTTGTATTTCTTATACTGTACATATGGCTTAATGAAACAGCAATCTGGACCATTCTTTAGATGGGAGCCCCTCTTGGATGTGTTAAATCCTACCAATCCGGGATCTTTTTAACTATCCAAGCAAGAGCTAATGTATGTCCATAGAGGGTCATGATCTTCAGGTCAGATCAATTTTCCTTCTATGGGCCACCAAAATTTTCCTTCTATGGGTCGCATCTGACTATCTGAGTCAGAAAACAGGTCGGAAAATTATTATAATTTTTCAAAATAACCTCGATAAGCATTTGTTTTCATTTCTGTTATAACGGCTGTTATAACACTAAGCCCTTTTTTTTTTGGATTTAGGCTTATAACAGCCATTATTTTCGTTATAATGACCGTTTTTTAAAACAGATTGTAAAGCTAGGAATACTTGGTAATCCATCAGCAAGAACATCAATGGGGATAAATTACATTTATGGTAAAGGTCGTGATGTAATAAGGTATACTTCACGCTTTTTGGCCCGAGGAAGCACGATTTTTCTTACTCACCACTGCCATCTGGGTCCACTGACTCATGGATGTTTAGCCCACCCCTTAGTAGACATGTATAAAAAATCGGCTTGTTTGATGATTTCTAACCGTTGGTTTTATTACGCAAAAACAAAAATGGTTGAATCCAATGGCTATAATCACACGTCTTAAAAAGTACTAAAATATAATGGTCAGATATTACCAATCAGGGTGATTTTTGGTCTATATGCACTAAGTGGTGGGCTAAACATCCACGAGACCAGTAGGCCCAGATGGCAGCGGTGTGTAACAAAAATTGTTCCGGTTACAGGACACAATATGAGCCACGTAGCACACTCTTAGAGGTCTCTGACCGTATGAATGTTTGGCCAATCCCTAAGTGGACCTAGAAACCAAAAATCAGCCTGATTAGTGATTTGTAGGCGTTGGATTGGACTTATTTTCATGGGTTGATCTCAACTGTGGGAATTTGGGCAGTATTTGAGGAACAAAGATCCAACGCTTAAAAATCAATAGTCGGGCTGATTTTTGGTTTGTAGCCTTGTAGGTCTAGCTAGGGAGTGACCAAACATCCATACGGTCAGAGTCCTCTAAGAGTGTTCCACGTGGCACATTGTGTCCTGAAACCGGAGCCTGTCATTTTAGGGCGGTAACTGGAGCCCGACCCGAAAAACCCTTTTCCTTATGGGTAATCAAATCCACTGTCCAAATTGGAGTGACCACAACCGGTATTCAAGACGTACGTCCTGATGATGACACAAAATACTAGGGTTGACCCGATATTTGACTGTCCAGATTCATGATCCTGCCATGCTTAAGGAACTCTCCTAGGTGTAGGGAATGAAGCCTACCCTGTCATTTCATCACTATCATCATTGCCTACCTTACTATTTAGGGTCAACCGCTATTCCCTTCTATCTAGTTTTGGCCAATCGTAAAGGGAAACTAAGTTTTTTCTTTTGGGTATTTTAGTAACACCCCCAGAACTTTGAAAGTAATTAGTAACATCCCTTATACTTTCACAAACTTTAGTATTACCCCTTTGACCTAGTTTAACCATCGTTTGACTAACGTTAAAACGTGACGCATCATGCGCCTGTTAATGCACCTACGAAAGGACCACTGTTAAACTAGGTTAAGGGTATAATCCTAAAGTTTGAAACTACAAGGGGTATTCGTATTGCTAATTACTTTCAAATCTCAGGGGGTATTACTAAAATACGAGATAATTTTTGTAGTGTGAGATTTTTGAAACGGGGATTGCACCAATATGTGGCGCGTAATCATTGGCGCACGATCACCACATCAAAAATCCCGCCGTTTCAAAAATTCTAAAATACCCTTCTTTATTTTTAGTGAATTAGGTGGATTTTGATTGTAGGATCCTTGTGCACCTCCATCAATTCATACTGTGGATTGATACAGCCCCGTGTGAGTGTAAGCTTTTCTTTTTATATTAATAAAGTTTCCCGCCCTCTGAGGTTTCAAAAAAAATTCACCAGACAGTTACCGCCCTAAAATGACAGGCTCCGGACACAATATGAGACGCATGGCATACTCTTGGAGGACTGGAGGACTATGACCGTATGGATGTTTTTCCAATCCCTAAGTGGACCTACAAGCCAAAAATCATCCTGATTAGTGATTTCTGGGCATTGGATCTTTGTACCTCAAATACTGTGACCCACAGTTGGATCAACCCATGAAAATAAGTCCAATCAAACACCTATAAATTACTAATCAAGCTGATTTTTGGTTTGTAGGTCCACATAGGGATTAGCCAAACATCCATACGTTCAGAGTCCTCTAAGAGTATGCCACGTAGCTCATATTGTCCTGTAACCGGAGCCTGTCATTTAGGTGGGGCGGTGACTGGAGCCTAACCGTACCCTTTTACAAATTACAGATCTCAATCATCCTTGGTGGTGTGTCCAATCGATGTACATGTAAATCAATTTAACTACCAAACCCACATGATGTCTTGAATGCTTAACGTCCTACTAATTAATTGGCCACTTTGGATGGATTGTAGAAGTTAAAAGCAACGGTCTTTCAAAAAAAGTCCATCAATCAGATGATCCAAATCAATGGCCCATATATCCAAGAGGTGGATAGCGATCTCAATCAGACATGTGAACATGCACGCCGATGAGACGTTCTACTAAATTTTAACAAACATTAATATGGGTGTCTTCAGTTGTGGGGTTTCCATACTGTACGTCTTGAATTTTTTACTTGGGACAAAGTCGAAAATGTGTCGGAAAAACGAACAAAAACCCGCATTTTTTTGAGGATGGATCGTCAACGTTTCTACACCGGGATAATCCCTTCAAGCCAATAGGAGTGTTATGACTTTTTTTTCGAAGATTTTATGTTTAGATGGGAAGTTTTGTTGCATAGAGGAGAATAGTGCTGTGATCTCTTCTTCTTCCTTCATATTTTTTTGGAGGTTTCCTCGACCTTCCTTGTTATCTTAGCTTCCTGATGCTTCAATAAAAGCTTACATATTCATTAGGGAAAAGGGTATTTTAGTAACATCTCCATGAAATTTGAAAATAATATGTAATATCCCCTTAGGAATATTGCCCCCTTGATCTAATTTAATAGTTGTTGACTTAAGTTTAAAGGACTTAAATCACATGTCGTTAGCATTGTACTTGTAATATTATGGTCCTTTTTATAGGTGCATGATGCATGTCACCTTTTAACGTTAGTCAAATGACGGTTAAACTAGGTCAAGGGGGTAATCCTATAGTTTGAAAATATATGGAGATATTATTAATTACTTTCAATTTTTAGGGTGCTGTTACTAAAATACCCAAAAAAAGATGCTTGAAACAAGGATTAAGGTAGCGGTTGGTAAAACTTGTTCTTAGACCTTGAGTCGGTGGCATTGGGTAAAACTTTTTCTCAGACCATAAGTTTGAATGAATTGAAATTAAGTGATTTTGGTGATTAAGTGGTGTTTGATAACCTCTTAATTTCAGCACTTATAACCAAAATCACTGAAATTAAGTGAAAAGTAAAAAAGTGACCTTCCCTTCTCTTATTGCACTTACTGTAGTAAGTAAAAGAATCTTTAAAAAAGATTCTCAGATTCTCTTTTAATACCAACATTGTCCTTTTTCTCAAAGCTTTCTCTTTTAAAAACTTACAAAAGTATCATAATAAAGATTTCAAAATATCTACAATGCCCTTGACTTAATTTTAAGACTTAAAGATCTTTACCAAACAATCAAATATTTAGACACAAGTCATTGAGCTATCAGACCTTAAACACTTTAAGCTTTTAGATCTGATAACTTAATTTACCAAACGCCACCAGCTGAAATTCAATGATTTCAGTGATTAAGTGGCTCAACTTAATTTCAGCGCCAAAATTATTGAAATCAGTGAAAAGCAAAAAAGTAAAGTCAAGTTTACTTTCGCGCTGAGTAGTTTCGCCGATGAGCATCTTCCAAAAAGATTCTATGATTCTTCTTTAAATGCCCATTATACCCTCCTATGCAAACAACTTCTATAAAATCAGGACAAAACTATCCTTATAAACATTTTATAATCTCAATTGTACCCTTATCTTAAGTTTTCATCAAACATAAGACTTGTACCGAACATGATTTTTTTGCCACTTAAGCCACTTTAAACAATCATCACGCGTTTTAAGCACTTTAAGCTTTAAGTGCTGAACACTTATTTTAACAAGGGTCAAGCTCAAGAGCCCCCCTCTCGGGAGTCGGGCTCTCTGCCGTGGACTCTAAGAATCCAATGAGGTTGATAGTTCTTAGTTGGCATTAACAATTTTTCGTTAAGTGAATGTCAGCTCACGCTATCGAAATCCCCGGCCGAGAGCCGTTAAGTGAATGCCAGCTCACGGTATCGAAATTCCCGGCCGAGAGCCGTTAAGTGAATGCCAGCTCACGGTATCGAAATCCCCGGCCGAGAGCCCACCGACTCCCAAGAGGGGTCAGAAAAAAGAGGGTACTCGGAAATGTCACCTTAGTCTTAACCAGGACAGTGACCAAGCTATGCTTGCAACCAAACACCCCCATAAATCTCACACAAGAATTCATCAAAAGAAAAAAGAGAAACTGATACCTAATCTCCATGCAAACGTCCAAAGCTCCATCTGTTGATCCTCATTGTATATTCAAAAGATCCAGCCTAGAAACTGCCCAAGAAATTGCCTTTAATATATTGTGTCAGTAGGCAACCATACCTTTTTGACCTTTTTACTCTTCGCTAGATAAGACATTCCTAGAAAAAAATTTCTCCATAGCTCACCTTGTTTTCTCTTAGTTTATTTATTTTAAAAATGGAATAAGCTGGCAAAGCTAATTAAAATAATCCCATCTCAGATGCAAGCAATATATGCTGAAGAGGTCAATGGATACATCTCCCAATATTGTTTTTTTTTTTTTGAAATAAAATAAGTTAGCCATACCAACACAACAGAAACCCATCAACCAATGATCTCCTCAAGGCATCAAATCCTGTAGTCATTCATTTTTGGAGCCTTGGACTGTTTCCCAACAAGGATTCTCAATCACTTGCATTTAAGACGACTTTTAATGACACCCTTTTAAAAACTATTGTTCCCCAAGTGGGATTAGTTAACCAATAATTCATTTTCAAATTAATCAATCTCATCCCCACAACCCGAAACCCCAAGTCCTAATCAAGGGGGGGTCCCCAGTTGGTAGGACCCTTCTATTACTATTGAAATTTAGTCACAAATCAAGCTTCTCCATCAATACCCAAGTTCTAACAAATTAGCCCATGTAGCTAGGATCAAATCAAATTCACTATGAATTGCCATTTAACACAGGCCAGGCCGTCTAATATCGATTTCCGTTAATGCAACTTATAAGACAATTTGATATCCATAATTGGGTTTTAAAATTAAAATAGTTATTTAAGAAGAGTACTGGGATTAGGAGATTAGCATTTAAGTCATATTTTAAGCTGGAATAACCACAAAATCCAAACTCCACACTACCCACATGGCTTGAGCAGGTTCAAATTAAAAATAAAAAATAGAACAAAAAAAAGTAGTAAAATAAGTAAATAGATTTTGGAAAAAAATGAAAACAGTACACAGACTTGGGTTTTGATTCTTGAATGATGGCTTCTCTAGTTTCCATGACATTTATTTCTGAACTGTGCAGTGAAACCATAGGAAGACACATCATTTCCCAAAAAGAAATGCACAAAGGAAGCTTTACCCATGTACTGTCAAAAGTGTTTTTTCATCAACACAAACCCCAAAATCTGAGTCTAATCTGAATCTTCCTTCCCTCCCCCACCTTACCCCTTCAAATCTCCTGATTTTACTTACAGTCAGAATCAATAGTACATGACCTTCCCTTGCGTCTTGTTTTCATCAATGAAGAAGTTATTACAAGCATTAGTGGTAACTAGTTGCTTAATCTCCTCAAGACCAGACTCTAATGTCTCTCCCCAGAACCCATTTGGCCTCTGATCAGTCCACCCATTGCTACCAACACCACAACCATGCATGAATTTCTGGCTTTCTTCTACTTCATTACAGAAATAACTCTCCAAAATCATCTGTTCACCATAGCTGATCTGATTGCAACTCCCATCAGAAGAACTGCAACTTGGTTCACCTCCAAACATGAGAAGATTGTCTTTCACTTGATAATGGTGCATGGGACCCACTAAGCTTTCTTGGGCTTGAAGAAGAGTAGTAGTTGCAGTGTTGTTGCTCAAAAGATTTGCTGAGATTGAAATGGGTGGTTCAAGGCCTATAAGAGACCTAGTTGGGGTGTAATAAGTATTACTGCCTTTGTATGTTGACGATGGTGCAGTTTGAACTTGAAGAGGAGATGGGTAATGGGGGTGAGCTGGTTTTCTATGAGATGAAGGAACCATCCCTATGAGTTTCTTCTTGAGCTTGGTGTTCCAGTAGTTCTTGATATCATTGTCAGTCCTGCCTGGAAGCTGTGCGGCTATTATTGACCACCTGCAGTTCGATGGCATAAGTTGCATAAGAAGAAATCTTTGAACTTCTCTTAAAAGCTGTTAATGGGTATCAATAGAAGATCTAAAGTTGGCATACATGAATGAAGAATAACCTAAATTTAGAAATGCTTGGACCATGCAACTTTTCCTGAAAACCCCATTAATTTTTTCTTTTTTTTTGGGGGGGGGCGGGGGGGCGGGGGTGTGTGTGGTTGTTCTTTCAAGGAATTTCATTAATCTTCAAAGCAGAAGAGAAGGAAAACATAAAGGAGACTCGATCATTATGTGTGATATCCAAGTGATATAAACATATGGATGGGAAAGAGCAACATCTGCACTAAAAATGAAAAAATAAAAAATCTTAGTGTATTACCTGCTTCCAATGCTGGCAAAGAGGGTGCAGATAATCCTATCTTCATCATCAGAGAACTCTCCATGTTTTATGTTTGGCCTGAGATAGTTAAGCCATCTCAACCTGCAACTCTTCCCACATCTCTTCAGACCTGACATACAAAAAACCAACCAAATCATGAATACAACAAAAAAAAAAACAAGAAAAGAAAGAAAACCCAAAAATCAGTTTCTCTCTTAATTTAATCTTACCAGCTTTTTGGGGGAGAGCAATCCAATTACCACCAGTCCCATATTTCTCTATGAACTCCTTGAGCTTTGTGTCTTCTTCAGGAGACCATGGTCCTTTCTTGACGTTTGCTTTGTCACAACAAGGAGCTCTCCCCATCTCTCTGAGACTCCTCTGATCTTTTTTGGTTCTCCTCAGACACACGAACCCTTTTGGAGCTGGAGGAGAAACTGATCTACCTGTATAAAATGGCAGGTGGGCTTTGGAAGGACGATATATTTATTGAGAAATACAGAAGTCAAAGCTATTGGCCTGTCTAATTTCAATCAGTTCTAACCTCCTTTGCCGATTAGCAAATAGAACTTTCCATCACAAGTAAACCCGTCCCTATACCTTGGGGACCTATATCTAGCTAGCCTTACTTGGTTTCCTAGTCTCTCTCTCTCTCTCTCTCTCTAAAGAATCCAAAGTCTTATTGTGGGAAATACAATAATATAGGGATAAGGATGGGTTGTATATTTTACCAAAAAGAGAAAAAAGAAAAAGGTTGGATCATGGGGTGATGCAGCTGGTGAAGTAGACTTGCTAGCGGCGAAGAGAGTAGAAGCGAGGTGATGCTAAGAGTAACAGTATGGATTGTATTTGAGTTCTGATTATTAGTGGAATCAAGTTATTTACTCATACTGTTCTTTATTCGAGTTTGTGATCCCCTCTCAGAATATTTGGGTGTTGTTGGCCCCCCAGTAATTCCGAATTCAGATCATGGTTTAAAATAATGGCTGTTATAACAGATTCAAACCTACCCCGTTACGTTAGGTACTGTTAAAACGTTCAGAAAATAACAGCCCTTATAACAAAAATAACAACAATTATTTTTTGAAAAAAATTGTTTAAAAAAATCCCATTATTTCCTTTATTTTTCATTTTTTCCGTTATAAATTGTATTGAAAATTTGAAATTCAAAATTTGAATTTTAGCGCCATTTTTTCACTTTTTTTTCCCATTTTTTTTGTTTTTGCCAGTGCATTACAATCCATTATAACGGAAAACGACAATGCCTCCAGTCCGTTATACCATCATAACAGCCCCTTTTAAACCATGGTTCAGATCATGGTTTAAAATATGATCGTTATAATGAACATAGCAGTCGTTATATCAATAAAGCCCTGACCCATTACGTTATTCCTGTTAAAATGCATTTTACTAAAAAATGATATATCTATTTTACTTATTTACGCACGCAATCTCCATTATTTTAAAAAATGCCTATGTTTTTTTCTTTATTTTTTATTTTTTAAATTTGTACTTATTTTTGGAGATTCTTTAGTTTTTACACAATTTTTACTTTTCTCTTAATATAAATATATTAACATTTTCACATTGAAATGGCAAGTGGTGCGTGAATTCCTTCTCACAAGAAAAAAATTTGATGACTGTATGATGTTTTGACCCATTCTTACGTGGACGTACATAACAAAGATCAGTCTGATTACTGATTTATAATCTTTCTAGAAATCCATAGTTAAAAATAAACCATGAGAAAGACTGTAATCAGTACACCGGTGTGTCAGTCCACCTAGGGAAGGGCCGAACATCCATATGGTTGGCACACTTAAGGTGCACATGCCGTCCCTGCTAGTCTTTTAATTATAATGGCTGTTATTTCCATTGTAATGGCCGTACGTTAATTTTGAAATATACCCTTTTTATACTGTTATCAAGTTTTTTTTTTGAAAAAATAATTAAAATTTTATTAATATTTAAATAGAAATTGACTGAGACCGACTGATGTGATCTGAACGGTATCGTCACTAATGGGACCATTATACACCGTTATAACAGACCGTTTAAAACCTTGTTTCATATCACAGTAAAACCCTCCAAATCCGGGCCAGACAAGCCCCTTGAAAAAAACGTGACATTGTCCAAACTGAACGCTAAGTCATAGGTGAATTATTGGTATTTCGGAACTACAAAAACATGTGTACATGTATAATCTACTCAAGTGATTACGTGATCCAAGGACCATGTTAGTGGAGTGGTCAATGGTCGCTATGATACAAGTGATGCACAGTGTAATCGATGCAGATAGTCAGTTTGGTGGGCCATGTATTGGATTCCACATATCTAAAAATTTGCTGGGATCAAATGCTCCTAACTATCTAGTCAATCGCCTACTTTTGGACTGTCAATAATGTCATCGCTAGTGTCAAATCAATCATATATGCACATCAATGTAGACAGTAGACAAACCCACTATACCATACATGGCCCTAGTACAATGTATCATTTCTTCAATGGGCCGTTTCCAAAGCCAGGTAATACATCCATGGGGACCCAGACTATCCATTTCGAAGGGGACCTCGTAGGAGATATTGTAGGCAAAAATACAACCGAAGTGATGATCTAACCACTTGGAGTGAACAGCATACTTAACCTTTTATTGGTCCTCTTCCCTTGTTCAAAGCACATGCAATATTACAATCTCTGAATATTTTCCTTTCTTGGGTAAGTAGATCACTTCCCATCTAATTCGACTGGTATCAGTTGCAATTACAAGAGAAAACGATGAGAACAACAATAGTGATTTACTTGGTTCACCGCTAAGAGCTATGTTGGGTTAGGTGTCTTATATTCTATAGGGATTATACTGTTAATCAAGCTACAGCTACCGCGGGTCCAACAGGAATTTTTTTCGACATCTGTACAAGTCTATATGGCATCTATATAGTTCGTACAGGTCAGTATGTACTTGTGTACAACTTGTATTTGAGGTATTTCTTTGTACCAGAAATTTCTATATATTCTCTAAAGAGGCATTAAAGTTTTCACTTGTACATTTGAGAGAGAGAGAGAGAGAGAGAGAGAGAGAGAGAGAGAGAGAGGAAACTCTTATAACCCTAACTCTTTAGAGAAAGTAAAAAACTTTTTCTCATCCATAGACATAGAGATGCATTGTTGATCACTGGCAAAGAAAATGATGAAAATAGCAATAGAGATTTACTTTGTTCACCACTAAGAGTTAAGAGCTATGTTGGGTTAGGTGTCTTATATTTTTCAAGGATTATACTGTTATTGAAGCCACAGTTACCGCGAGACCACCAGGGATATTTTTTGGTGTCTGTATAAGTCTATATGGCAACTACACAGTCCGTATAGTATGTACTTGCGTACAACTCGTAGTAGGGGTACTTTAGATATTTTTGTATTATTCTATATATTTTCTAAAGAGGCATTGGAGTTTTCACTTGTACATTGAGAGAGAGAGAGAGAGAGGAAACTATTATAACCCTAATTCTTTAGAGAAACTAAAAACAAAAAAAATCTCCCATGAACAGAGATATACACTGAAGATTGATGGCGAAGCTCGCCCCAACTCACAGCTGCTCTATGTGCCCACCTGACCGCATGGATGTTTTTAGCCCACCCCTTTATGGATTTTGACACCAAAAATCATCCTAATGGGCAATCTGTAGCCATTGGATTAAAAAAATTGGGTACTAAATCCAACGGCTAAAAAACATCAAACAAGCTAATTAATTTTTAGTATGAATGTCTATGCATGTATGGCACATGTATACATATACATCCAATTTGTACACATAGAACCATGTGATTCACAACCAAAAGGGACACCAGACGTCACACATTATTTTTCTTAAAAGGACAAGCTTTGAAGGGGAAAGAAAAACATGGAACTTGCGGACTGCGACGACACAACAACCCTAATAGGACCATGCTCATCCATTTCTCCAAGTTTCTTAAAAATGGCAAAAAAAAAAAACAACCTAGATTGATAAAATAATATTTCTACTTATTCGACTTAAATAAATGAGGTCCTAAACAAGACTCCATTATTAATACAGTTGGGTCCCATTTATCTCCATAACATCACTAAACTGTTGCTGCCTTTCAGCAGAATCCAAAAAACCAATTGACCCGCCATCTTCCCACGCTACACGCAGGAGACATGCATGCCCAGGATGATTGGGTACCACCATGAAATTTTATGGCCTGTTTGCATATGGAAGCTATATTTTTCTCGTGCAAGCTCAAGGGCCTATCTTAGCGTACTAGTCGTGCCCAAGTGAAAAAATACCAAGAAATTTTGGAGTTGAGTGAGTCACGCGCTACCTCGCCCTGTATTGACCAAGCACAAGATTGAGGTTAAGTCCGTGCCGTCCAAACAGTCCCTTTAGTACCTTTATGTCTTCCAAACATGTAGGAAGTAAATTTTGGATGTAGACATCCTACATGAACTAAATCAAAGATTAAAAAAATGCTATTTGCTACTTGGTGTGCAAGGGTTATGGGCCGGTGGGAGCTGATCAAATTCCGCAAAATGATGCATTTATCCACATTCGTCGTGGATAAGCATGTTCTTTTTAAAAGATGTTTATCCTTTTATCCATGAATAAGTTTTTAAGAAATGATTCTTGCACATAATGTCATAAAACTTTTTCTAGATCAACACTTTCTGACGTACAAGTCTTTTAAAGGAAAACTTTTTGTTGATCACCATACAGGGTCTAAAAGAAAATTGTCTTCATCGAACGTTTTAATTATCGGTGTATCTCATCACAAATTCTCCAGATTGTTACCAATTGTCAAGATTCGAAAAATTGAGATAATCTCTTAAATTAGTTTCTATCTTTGACTGTATTTATTTCTATATAAATGCTTAGTTAGTCAATATAATTCATCAAATTATCAATAATACATTTTTTTATCATGGTATCAGAGTCATTGTTCTTCTAAGAAGAAGTTCTCGATTTTGCTCTATATTCCAGTGTGAGAGATACACCATATCATTATTGAGAGTATCTCATCACAGATTCTCTAATATAACTAACCAAAATCAATCCAATGGTTGAGGAGACCTCTCATCTACATTCAAGATTTCAAGCAACCAATCTCCCTACTTTAGAGGTGTCTTGTAGAATAGAGAAAGTACCAAAGATACGTAGCCTTGAGACTTATATTTTCTTCGGAAAATTTTCGAAACGAACCCAAGTTTAAGGGTATTTTACAAAAAGAACCGTATTTTTATAAATTTGTCAAAACAAACCTAGGACGCCGAACCATTTGGCGTATGCTCAAAAAATATTTTAATGGCAGATTTGCCCTTGTCCTGTTGCTTGAAAAATGTCAAATCATTGTCAGACGCCATACTGTTTGGCGATGGTTATTAACAGTTGTCAAACCGTTTGGCGTCGGCTATTAAATGTCGCCAAACCGTTTGGCGACTGTTAATAACTGTCGCCGAACGGTTTGGCGACTGTTAGTAACCATCGCCAAACAGTATGGCGTCTGACGGCGATTTGACTTTTTTTTTTTCATAATTTTGGTGTACACACAAGGAAGATAAATCAATGGCTGATTTTTGGTGATCTGAAATTTCTAACATCATCAAACGTGAGTTTTACATTAACACAGTAAAAAATAAACAACTAACAGTATGGCGTATCACTTTGTGAACCGCCAAACGGTTTGGCGGTTTACAAAGTGATACGCCATACCGTTTGGCGACGTATAACAACATTCGCCTAACCATTTGGCGTATTGTTTGAAGAGGGCAATTCAGCCATTTTAAAGTTTCGTGAGAATACGCCAAACGGTCCGGCGTCCTAGGTTTGTTTTGACAAATTTCAAAAAATACGGTTCTTTTTGCAAAATACCCTTAAACTTGGGTTTGTTTTGAAAATTTTCCGTATTTTCTTAACCCCATAAAATATCTGGTAGCTACTGACACATGCATCCCCCCCATTCACACCTCTCTCTCTCTCTCTCTCCACATGCTAGACCCATACATCTATGTATGGAGAAGACATATGATGCACACTGTAACATCATCTACAATTCAACCTATCACCATATCGCCCCGTACATCTGTCCCACCAACAAATCCAAGAAATTGTGGAACACCCTCTTGGATGATGGGCCATAGCCCATGGCCCAACAATCATATCAATTCCACAATCTTGTCTAATTTTAAAGCTAAAACTTGGACAGATGTAAAAAAGAAAAAGTCCATTCAATGGGTCGTAGAAATTGACTGATTGGTGTCATATTTTGTTTTGACTCATTCAAGATGTGACCCACGGATTAATCAGTCGTCATAGATGAGTTGGTAGTAGTACAATATATAGTGATATGCTACATTGTATAATACCTCATTTTTACATTACATGGATGCATGTATGTACACAAACGCTTTACAGATGGGCATACCAAACCCTAGAAATGCTTTTTTGAGAACATTTGACCATCTCTTCTGTGCCGCCGAATCTTCAAATTGAAAAAAAAAAAAATACAAGAAAAGGAGTTTTCATTTCTTTATCATTAAAACAGGAAATAAACTATTGTGGTGTTGGAAAGTTCACAAAGAGACAAGAGTCGTCACCTCCATTGACTCTGCATGAGGGGGAAGGGAAGAGAAGGGAAGAGTATAGTTTCTCTTTTTCAACGGTTGGCAAACCCATCTACGAAAGAATTGGCAATCTTTATTTTTAAATAATGATAAATTAAGATTTCCAACTCATACTTTCAATGCCAACCATCTAAACAATATGTTGTAATCAGTGCTCATGCCCATCAATCTAGACCGTCCACTGATCAGACCTTGAATGGGCCACATCTGTACAATTGTCAGATAGCTTGAATCATCCAATCCAATCAGTGGGTTTCGAGTAGAAATTGCTGACCTGCACATTGCTGACTGATCATTTATAAGCCACGTGGCACACTCTTAGATGATGCTGACTGTTTGGATGTTTGACTAATCCCTAGGTGGACCTACAAACCCAAAAAATCTGCCTGATTAGTGATTTCAAATTAACCTTTGGATCTTTGTAGTTTGTACCCCAAATAATGGTCAATAATTCTCCAATTCCACGGTAAAAAATCAACCCACGAAAAACGACTCCAATCCAAGGCTTAGAAAATCAGTAATCTTGCTAATTTTGGTCTGTCGGCTTTGGCCAAACATCCATACGGTCAGAAATTAATCTATAAGAATGTGCCACGTGGCTCATATTGTGATCGGTCACTCGTTGCCCCCATCTATTAAGGTGAGGTTCAAGACATCTGATATGTAAGTAGATTGATGGGTCATAGCCCAAAGATTGATGAAATCTCATGATGTGTACAGATGCTACAATGCTCTGAGTCTTGAATGGACGAGTAAAACTTGCCTGACCACCTGCGGTAAGGAAGCCCTGACCACCCATAATATGAGCCACGTGGTACACTCTTAGAGGCCGCTGACCGTATTGATGTTTGGCCAATCCCTAAGTGGACCTACAAACCAAAAATCAGCAGTCTGGTTAGTGATTTTAAACCTTTGGATCTGTGTACCCAAAAAATGGTAAATAACGCTCAAATTCCTACGGTTTAAATCAACCCATGGAAATGACTTCAACTAACGCTTATAAATCACTGATCAGGTTGATTTTGGGTTTATAGGTCCACCTAGGGATTGGCCAAACATCTATACGGCCAGTGTCCTCTAAGAAATTACCACGTGGCTTATATTGTGGGTTGTCAGATAGCTACCTGACAAGCGGTGGTCTGATATGATTTACTGTGAATGGACCATAGCTCCAAAATCTCACCGATTGAATGGCTTAGATCACTTATGATGTGTCTAGCAGGTAGGCCCATCAATTGGGTTTATGAATCAATCGATCAGCATGTAAGAAAATTGATGGGCAATGATGGGTCTAATAGCAGCAAGTTCCTTTCCTTTGCGTAAAACTTCACGATGTGACCGAAGCCTGTCACAGCTAGCCCACGATACGAGCCACATGGCACACTCTTAGTAGAGGCTGACCGTATGGATGTTTGGCCGGTCCTTCGATGGACCTGCAAACCATAAATCAACCTGATTAGTGATTTACAACCTTTGGATCTTTGCAGACAAATAACGCTCAATAATGCTCAAATTCCTACGGGGTTAAAATCAACCCATGAAATTAACTTCAATCCAACGCATAGAAATCACTGATCAGGCTTCTTTTGTTTGTAGGTCCATCTAGTGATTGGCCAAACATACATACGGTCAGTGACCACTAAGATTATGCCACGTGGATCGTATTGTGGGCTGTGACCGAGGAGTTTTACAGTTTTACTCCTTTCCTTCTATACAGTTCAAGGATGTTTGAAACTTTGGAATAATCCTTCATCAAAGATCATGACGGACCACCGTATGAGCGACGTGCACACTGTTAGTGACCACTGACCTTATGGATGTTTGTACCATCCCTAGGTGGACTTATATACCAAAATCTTCCTGATTAGTGATTTACAACCTTTGGATCATAGTAACCCAAATAATGCTAGGATCCATGGTTACAAATAAACCCATGAAAAGATTCCAATCCAACAGTTAGAATCATTAATCAAGGTGATTTATGGTCTGTAGATCCACCCTTTTGGCGTGTGGAATCATTAATCAAGTTGATTAATCGTGCTTACCCTGTTACATCACGACCCAGAGTGTCAACTATACAAGGAAAACTGGGATTCGAGCGACAAGCGGGGTTCGCTGTCGAGATGGCGTCACGACTTGCGTCGTGGATAGGCCCACTGCCGCCCGTCAGCTCGTGTTTGGGTGAGAGAGAGAGACGAGAAAACAGGGGCGGGAAAATCTTTATTAGAAGTCAGGACGAGTGGACGGTCGAAACGTGGCAAACAATGTCTCGACCAAAATAAAATTCATGATTGATTTGTGGGTCCCCAGCAAGGCTGTTATGTGTCTCACTTTCTTGGACTTTTTGCGTCTGTGTTAGCTCCACAGTGAATCAATCATCTCAACTACGGGTACGGCCTCATAAAAGTCTTATTTAAACTAATTAGCTCGAGGAAAACAATGCTGTCATTATGAGGATAACGTCGTCTCTAAGCTCTAGACCGTTGGATGGTTCATGGGGCTTGACATGATCACATGGACTAGGTCAGTAGATGTAGTCATTGTCTTAGGGATGCAATTCGGGCGGGTTGGGTTGGGGGTCAACCCAAGCCAAATCCGAGCTTCGAGTTACTCAGCCCAATTCCGAGCCCAACCCGAGATCGAGCCCGAGATCCTCAGCTTAAGCCCAATCCAATCGGGTTCAGTCGAGTTAGTGATTTTCCATTGAAATACATTAGATAAGTTCCTTTAGAAAACACACATTACTAGGGTTAGGTCAAATTGCTCGAGCCCAATCCGATTTTGATCGGGTTCTAAAAACTCAACTCAAACCCAACCTAAATACTGTGAAAGTCAACCCAAGCCCAACCAGATGTTGAATTAGTGGCAAGGTTCAAAGTCTAGGGATCGGAGGGCTCTGATCCTGATCTGGATTTGGATCGGCCCATTCGCCCAAGACAAAGTGGGACTCCTTTGTAAAACAATGAAGTCAAGGCGAGATAGAGCTTGGTCTGGATCGAATCGGTGGGCTCTGATTTCGATTTCGATCTGTATCGCTTGATCCAGACTGGGATCGACCGAGACTTTGAACCATGATTAGTGGTGTCTTTTTGTCATTGGTCAAAAGTGTCGGAGTAACTTTAATTAATAAATAATTTAATTAATTTTTTTTAAAATGCGCGTATATCGAAGTACACTTTTAACCAATGAGAGTAGGACACCACATCAATGGAGTCATATTTTCTTAAAAAAAAAAATCCATAATGTTGTTAATAACTTATGGTAGTGATAACCCCACGTTTAATGAACATAGACAATTTATTTTATTGGTTGTTAAATGAGGATGGCTTTAATGATAAGGTTGTGATCATAAAATAATGTGATCAACCAAGTGGTGGGACCCACCATTTGAAACAAAATAATATTTTTAAAAGGTGTACTCCTTGAGGCTCGTCACGAGCCTTATTAAAAAAAAAGAACAAAAAAGATTAATTAAAGCCCTATTTGCTTACTAAGAATTGGATTCTCATTAAACCGACAAAGTGATATCAAGTCATTCATTGCGTAACTAGAAGGGCATCCAATAGTATTTGATGCATGGCATGACTTTGCTTTATGTACATTGCACATGTGATCAGCATATCATGTGGCCCCACATGTTGGACAGGCTCTCACTTGTCACGTGTCAAAGTATTAACGTATAAGGTGGTTTGATACATGATACTATAATGTATGCATATGCACCTAATCAGCATTATTGTTGCATCATACGTTTTTGTGTGTGTGTGTGTGTGTGTGTGGTGTGGGGGGGGGCGCATGACTTGGTCGTGCCGAACACAAGTTTTCGATCGAAGCGCAGCCTTAAAACAGTAAACGGCAGTCAAAAGCTGCAATTTTTGCTTAACATGGTTGAAAACCATCGTTAATCTATCAAAAATCGACGAACCAGGTCTGTCATGTTTCAGAAGCGCAAAACTGAAGTTTTTTACGAGTAAAACTTCTGTCACAACAAAGTTGCAAATCACACAATCACAGCCAATGAGTTCTCGGCACGTACGTACACCTCAAAGCAAAAAGCAAATGGGTGCGTTGCAAAAGCACTTGTGTACGTGCCGAGAACTCATTGGCTTGTGATTGTGTGATTTACAATTTGTTGTGATAAAAGTTTTACTCATGGTTTTAAAAACAGCCGTTTAAACGGTAACGCCCCAAGCCCGTTTCCGTTAAAACCGTTTAAACACATTTTATCGGTTTTGAAAAAAATGTCCGTTTTTTTGTCTTAACCGCCGTTAAAATCGTTTAAACAGCCGTTTAATTCTGAAATATTTTGTGAAAAAAAAGGCTGTTAAATCCATTTAATTCTGTTAAAATCCGTTTAATTTCCGTTAAAATCTTCTTCTTTTTTCATTTTTGCCCCTGGCTGATTCAATCCTTTTTAACAGCCGTTTAAACGGTAACGCCCCCAGTCCGTTAAAACAGCCTCCTTTAAACCTTGGTTTTACTCGTTTTTTACTAGCAGAAAAAGGACGAACCTGGTCCGTCGTTTTTTAAATTAAACAAATAGCTAGTTTAAACAAAAATATTTGGGACTCGAATTAAACAATAATCCATAAAACAAATACAACAAAATTTTGAATCGGGGCGTGTTCAACTCCGAATAAAAAAAAAGTTAATTAAAGGGTGACAATTGAAGTCGTGATTAAACTCGCATCGTTGCTATAAGATTATTGTCGTAAATTTTTTCCAAGTTGAGTTTACTATGCAACTACCAATATTTCTCAAATTATATGTAACTAAAAGAAAATTAAACAAAATTTATTCAAAATTTGAAACTAACAAAGAACCACATGCAGGACGTACTCGACCAACACATGAAAAGCATATAAGATAAGGGTCGGGCTTGGGGGACCCTCATTTTTGACACCCATGTATGTATGTATTTTGATTGGGCTCGGGTTGCCCTAGAGTCTCAACCCAAGCCCAACCTAATTTTGATTGGGTTTTAAAAATCAAGTTCAAACCTAAGCCCGAGTACTGAGGAGGCCAACCCAACCTGAGCCCAAAGTCAAGTTGAGCTTGTCAACAACCTGATCCCAAAGTGCGAGACGACAACTTGATTTTCATCGCAAGAGAGAGAGAGAGAGAGATGATGACAATGTACATCGATGGAGCTAGGGTTAGGGTTTGGGGGGATAGAAGAGTAAAGGATAAGAGTGTAAAGGAGAGAAGAGGTTCTGTTATATTCACTAATATAGCGATTGTGTTCTTCTAATCTGGTAATTATGATCAAACAAGTTGCTTATTTGAATCTGCTTATGATTGTGAGTAGATTGCATGGCTTCTCAAACCCACTTTGTAGAACTCCACTTCATATTTAAGAATTTTAAGCAAGCCCCAAAGGCATAATATGGAGGAAAAAAAGTAAGAAATGAGAAAAAAAAAAAAAAAAAGTAGGCTAGATTTTCTGTGAATTTGAAGGTGTTCATTGATGGTTATTTTTATATTTGAGACGGAAGTTTTAGTTCAACTTGTCTTTCTTGTGAAAATTACTATTCTAACTATCCGAGGTCGGCAACATCTAGGCATTATTCTATTTCGTCGTATTCCAACTCCGTCGGTGTAGTCTCAAGCTTGGATAAAATATGAGGGTTATGTCAGGTTGACAGCCAGTGTAAAATCATGTCAAATCTCTACTCACGAATCTAAATTCATTGATTTTTTCTTGTGAAAATTAATATAATTTTTGAAATATTGGGTCCTCATTAACCAAACAAAATATGTTTTTTATGTTATCTAAGTTGAGAATTTTATTCAACTAGGCAAGAGTTTAGGTGGCGTTTGGTAAATTAGGTTATCAGATCTAAAAGTTTAAAGTGATTAAGGTCTGATAGCTTAATGACTTATGTATTTATTAGATTGTTTAGTAAAGATCTTAAGTCTTAAAATTAAGTCAAGGGCATTGTGGGCATTTCAAAATATTTTTTTGGACAGTTTTTAAAGTTTCTAAAAAAGAAAGCTTTGAGAAAAGGGCATTGTTGGTATTAAATACGATTCTAAGAATCTTTTTTAAAGATCTTTTCACTTACCCCGTTAAAAGTGAAGGGAGGGTCACTTTTTGCTTTTAACTGAATCTCAATGATTTTGCTGATAAGTGCTGAGATTAAGTTCTTTATCAAACGCCATTTAATCATCAAAATCACTTAATTTCAGCCCATCCAAACTTAACGTCTGAGAACAAGTTTTGCCAAACACCACCTGAGTTATCCACACAAGCACTCGATATAGTGAGATTCAACATCACTATCAAGGAGAAGAAAAGTTCCATTGGTGGTTGATCTACTCATCTAGGTTCAGGCACAAATTTCATGAAGGGATTGATGAGCAAGCACTGAGATGAACTTAGTTGTTATTACTAAGATAACATGTTATTTCGGAGATCTGATTTTATTTGTGTTTTTTTAATGAGTTAACTTTGGTGGTTAGTGACTGAATCATTTTAGTAAGTGTATCTCGCTGTTTGAAGACTCGACTCGAGAGTCTACTTAGTTGAGTTAACTCGAAGACTCGAACTCGACCCAAAACAACATGACTCGAGTAATATATTAATATTATATACATATATTAATATTAACATTAATATATAAAAATATCATATTTTATAAGTTTTTATAAGTAGAATTTATAAGACTCGGTTAAGTTTGAGTTGACTCAGTGTGTTTTCGAGAATTTGTCAAGTCAACTGACAACTTGATCAGAAAACAACAACCACGTCCGTCATATATTCGATTTGAGTTCATATCGAGCCAACTCGATATTCACCGGAGTCGAGTCAACTTGGTCGATTTTCGAGTTGACTCAACGAGTTTTTAAAATAATGGTTTTATCTAGGTTGTTTTCCTTACTAATTCTATTTTTAGTTGGAAAGCTGTATACATGTAGATTAGATTGGATATGTTGGTTTCTTATCAGTATCTGTATCAGTGTTTTAAAACCCGAAAAAGTGAAAGAAAAGTCAGAGAAAATCTGGAGTTTTTTTATTAAGTACTACTAGGGGGCGGCACATGCGTTGCAAAGTGAATGATTGTAGGGGCATCTTTGGAAGAAGTGACACACTATTAGAGACCTTGACCCATCCCTAGGGGTACCTACATACAAAAAACGAGCCTGATTAGTGATTGCTAAGCGTTCAGATTGGAGTTGTTTGCATGGGATGATTTTCAACCGTGGAATTTGAGCATTATTTTGGGTATAAAGATCCAAAGGTCTGAAATTACTAATCAGGCTGATATTTCATATGTAGGTCCACTTAGAGATGGACCAAGCATCCATACGGTTAGTTGTCACTAACTGTAGTCCATTATCGTTGTTGATGTGGGATATTGGCGTTCTGAACACGTATGAAGGTGAGGGAGGGGGGGGCAAACTCGGCTTTGGCTTCAAAGTAGTACTACAGGCGGCACGTGCGTTGCGAGTGAGCGTCCTGTGAAGCCCGTGTTAGGGGGCGTGCATTTGAATGGTGAGTTTGACTCGATTGACAATTTGGTAACTTTGATGGTTAGTATAATCTATTAAATTTCATTTCTTACCTAACTATATTGTTAGGTAAGAATGTGAAATCCATACATGTAACGCTACCATTGGGTGCAGATCTAGACAACTCTCGTGGCCCTATATAGCTCATTTTCTTGGGCCACTGGCCATATGGATGTTGAGCCCACCCATTGGTGGATATACACACTAAAAATCAGCTTGATTGATGATTTCTAGCTGTTGGAATTTTACCAAAAAAAAAAGCTTGAATCCAACAGCTATAATAAATCTTAAAAAAGGCTAAAATATATGGGTAGAGATAATCAACGAGGCTATTTTTGGTGTATATATCCATCAAGACGTGGGTTAAACATCCATGCAGTTAGTGGGCCCAAAAAAATGCGCTGTATAGGGATACGAGAGTTCGGTACATCGACCTGTCCAAAGTCCCCTGCATCTACCAATAGTAGACCCATACGATAGGTAGTTGGATCATGATTCTCACACCCACACACCAGACCCGGTCACTATCTGTTGGGTTCAATAACTCAAACCAGTTTGTATTGTCTGATCGAATCAGATCGGGTCCTTGGGTCTACCCCCCATTGACGGTTCTAAAAAATGGATGGATGAAAGTCTCGGGATATTTGGGTGCTGATCCTGATCTGAATCGACCTGATCCAACTCATTCTCGGGCCGCATCACTTGAGACGATGTAAGGCCCCTTAAGGAAAGGGTACGTCTTGGGTGGGACAATTCCCTTGATGCCTGCCAAACTCGATCCTGATCCCAATCATCTAAGTGTTATCGGCTGAGACTTCGAACCATGCCCTAAAATGTGTTATTTACAGAGTTACAAAGTGGTGGATTTATAAGAGTAAATCTCTGTTGACAGATATCCGTCATCAACGTTGATGATGAACCACATTATAAGCCACGTGGATGGATATATGGACCATCCTAAGTGGACGTACATACCAAAAATCAGCCTAATGATTGATTTCTAACCATTGGATTAGAGTCTTTTTCATGGCTTATTTTTAACCATGGGAGATACTTAGATCTAAAGGTTAGAAATCACTAATCAGACTGATTCTTAGTGTATAGGTCTACCAAGGGATGGGACACTCATACTGTGGTCCGTTATAAATGACGGAAGATGACAGGGCCGTCATCAAGGAGGCCAATGACAGGGCACAATGAGAGCTACGCGGCGTACGTTTAGAGGACTCTGACCGTATGGATGTTTTTACAATCCCTAGCTGGACCGACAAAGCAAAAATCAGGTTGATTAGTGATTTCAAACCTTTGGATCTTTGTACCTCAAAGAATGGTCAAATTCCCACGGTTAAAATCAACCCATGAAAATAATTCCAATCCAACGTGTAGAAATCACGAATCGGGCTGAGTTTTGGTTTGCGGCTCAAACATCGATACGGTTAGAGTCCTGAGAGAGTGTGCCAAGTGGCTCATATTGCGCCCTGTCATCGACCTCAGGGCCCTGTCACAAACTCTCAAAGATCTATTCGAACCATAATAGAGTTTCTGACTCGGTATCTACTTAAAAACAGACTTTAATGATGTCCTGGTTGAAAAGGTATCCTTACACGCATTCATAAGCAGCAGCGTGAGTGTGCGTATAAATAAACTCTCACTTCCCTCCTCCTCACTTATCTGCAACATCATCCGTTCCTTTAAAACCCTAATTTTTTAACCTTTCAAATGCTGCAATTTTATCTCTTAGAGCTCTCATGGCGGCCGTTTGTTACTTTTCAAGCTTCTTGCGCTCTTCTCAGAAGCTCTTGGCTTTTCGTCTCTCACTCAAGCCAGAAGAACAACAACAACAGCAGCAGCAGCAGCTCAGATGGGGAAAACATCGATTCTCACCTCGCAAGGACATAATATCTGCTTCTTCAAGCATGAATCCCAGGTTTTCTTTTACTTCTCAAAAATTCGAATTTTATATATGTATAATATATTTTCGGGGTTTCCGCGGAATTACCTGTGTTGGTTGCATCGATTTCTTCGGTAATGCAGGGTTAGTCGGAAAGTTAGGGCGGGGAGATCTGTTAAGAGCAATGCAGAACTCTGTAATGATCTACGGGAGTTTGTATCAATGGTTGGGCTTCCGGAAGGTCATGTACCGTCTCTGAAAGAGCTTTCGCAACACGGAAGGTCAGTTTGATTGTTCTGTCTTTGCTTCTGATTCTGTTTTCTCTCCCGCATTTTCTTTGCTGATTTGATTTATCGGGTTTTGAAGTAAATTCTATCAAATTTTGTTCTAATTAAGGATTGTATGCTAGTATAGTTATCATAAAATTGGTGAACGCAGCAACACGGATGATAAATATCGTCTGTGGTGTTTGGTTCTTGGAGTAGAACACAACTGTAACACCTTTCTTTCACGAGGTGTCTGGTTCTTGGAGTGGAATGTCAATTCGCCAATTGTGAGGGTGTGGGAAGCACAAAAGTGAAGATCACTCTCTATTTTCACTGGAAGAGATGCATGGAGCTGAGTTGACTTTTCCCATCACTTAGAGCATCTCCAACCAGCTTCTTTAAATTTCAGCTTCAAAAAAGCATCTTCTTCAAATTTGATGATAGAGGCGCCCTCTAAAAAGTGTTGAACTCCAACCTGCCCTGTCTTAAAAAAAAAACATCTTCTTCAAAAAAGATACAAAATGTATTTAAAATGACACAAAAAGTAAATATCAAAGATTTTCAAAATGACAAAAGGTATTTAAAATGATGCTTTTCAAAAGGACACAAAAATGATAAAAATTGAAATTAAGAAAAGTAAAAAGTAGAGTTCTATATTTGATGTCAAGAATAGAGTTATAGAGCCTAGCTTCAAATTTGGTGTTGGATATAGAGCCTGGTTAGAGTTGGATTTTGTAAATGTATCATAAAATTTGAAGATTTAGAGCCTGGTTGGAGTTGTTCTTAAGACATGAAAAACATCTGAAAAGACAATGAAACGTATTGATAGTGGATACTGATGAAAAGTATTGAACTGATTGGAAAAGGTTGAAAAATAACAACTCCTTTTTTCCATCTCGATAATAACTGCCTTTTGATAAGTTAGAAACTCAATTGAGGGGCGTGGATCAAATCACCCCTCAATGATCTGTTGCACCACATCTCTCGTTTGAGCGGTCGCCGACCCAATAGCACCTCCAACAAAGCCTCAAAAGAATAACACAAATAAGAAGCATAAAAACGCATCTTCCAGTATGAAACGATGGGTGTAGCTGCACCGATGGCAGCAACCTTCGTGTTGTAAAAACCCACTTGCTGAGAGAAAGGGCTGCCAGCCAAGTTCCAGGTGCAGCTAGTTCCTTTACCTGTTCAAGTGTTGGGTACAAGGATTGACTAATTGATTTTCCGCCAAAATCTATGATACCCCATTAACAAAGTTTAGACGATTCTCTTATTTAGCAGCAAAGTTTTAAAAGGCTAGTTCGGGAACTGAGGCGGTTTGCCTAAAAAAGGTGAGGCGTAAAAAAAATTTGCTTAAAAAATTCTAAAAAAATATAATCTATTCTACAAAAATCAGAAACAACATACCATGTGAAAAATAACTTAAATAAGCATAAAGTAACTGAGGCTATAACTTTTACCTTAGGAATGACGATGTCGAGACTTTAGTTAAATGGATGAATGCTGATATTAAATTTTAAAAAGCATAAAGCACATAACTAAATTACCAAGTCAAAGTAGTTAATAATTATAGAAAATCTAAGTAGTTAATAAGCTAAATCCACTATTTAGTGTACTAATAAAATATAAATACTACGAAGTAACTAACAAGATAGAGTTAGGAAAGTAGAGCAAGTCTATATTGTAGTAAAAGCTAAAATCTAACAATTTAATAGACAAACACCAAGTCCAATACCAAGAACACAAATCCAAATCCTATTATACAAAAATCGTCAATCTTCTATTCTTCTTCATCCTCAATATCATCATCATCATCTTCCCATTTAATCTATTTTTAATAGGAGAAACTAGGAATGAAAGGTTAGATTTAGTGTTTCTCCCAAAATAAAGAGTTTTAGATAACAAAATGAGGACCTCTTTAGGTTGTTTTTAGCATAAAAGAATAGTGGGGAGGGTATTTTGAGAAAAAGAATGGAAAAAATAAAATAAAAAAGGTTAACAGTTTTGGATATTACCATGTAAATACGAGGCTTAAGCCTCAGGTACGCCTCTAATCTATAGCCTCACTGAACTGAGGCTTAAGCCTCAGAAATGTACCTTGAGTCTTTTTTTGGGCGCCTCGCCTTGAGGCACACCTCGAGGTGTAAGCCTCAAACGCCTTTTTAAACCTTGCTTAGCAAAAAATTTTCCAGTGTAGTCAAAAGCGTTAAGCTAGGCCTAGGCAACAAGGTTCCCTTAGGCGAGGTGATGCTTAGGTGAAGGCTAAGCAAAGTGTAGGCGATAATTTATTTATTTATTTTATAAGAATTAAAGAAATAGAAAATATTGCTAAAATGTTTAAGGGAATAAGGAATAAAGGGCATGACCTCATATTATCAAAGTAGGAACAAAAGAATTAGGCTAAATGCAGAGTACTAAATAACTTTATGCGAAATAAAAACAAAAACTCATAGTTTTGTGGCTTGCCACATCTAATAGTTCAAAATCAAGATACTTTAGTGACTTAGTGCCACATCTAATGGTTCAAAATCAAAACATAATTGTTCAAACTTCAAACAAAGTCAAAATCTCAGGCCCCAAATCCTTAAAGTCCCGCTACTCAACATCTTGACAATCAAGCATTAAAAAATAAAAGGAACACGAGGCTTACTTTCTCCTCATGTTAGGGTTTAGTGAATGGTTCATTAATAAGGTTTGTATGTATATATATACCTTTGAGTTTTTCTTATATGTAACATAAATATAACATTAACCTTGTAAGTATGATCTATTCCTAATATGATTTTTTATTAGTGTAGAACTTATTAAGGGGCTAAAAGCCAGACAAAAGGTACAAGCGAGCCTAAGAGGTCGAGATGACCTGCAAAGGACTACAAACTACAAAATAGGAAGAAGGAAGAAAACAAAAACAACTAGTAACCTTCCCCAGAGCATATGAGGTTCCATATGAACACAAAATCTTTAAAGTAAAGACCTCTACACTCTTTAAAAGCTTTAAACCACAAGAAAATTTGGCCCTTGATATTGAGAGTAATTGTAGCCACCTCTTCTTGCTCGCCTCTGAAGACTATTATTTCTCTCCTTCCAAAGCCCCCAACAGATTGAGAAAGAAAGAATCCACCAAAGCACTTGGCCTCTAGAAGAAAAGGCATAAGAATACCAACTGGAGATTAGAGTCAACAAGGTACCCGACATAACCCAGGACAATCCAAAATCTGCCAGAAAAGAAGGCCAAACTTCTCTCGCAACGTCACAATGCAGGAGAAGATGGTTAACTGATTCCCCACAATGCTTGCACATCGAACAAAAATCTACAATGATGAATCTCCTCGAGATCAAGTGATCCAACGTCAAAATCTTATCCAGGGCGGCTGCCCACATAAAGAAAGCTATCTTGGATGGGATTCTGGAGCCCCAGACGAAAGAAGCCGGAAAGGAAGAACTAATATGTAAAGCACACATGGTATAAAAAAAAAATGTAAAGCACACATAACATCAATTTTATATGTATGGCTTAGGCAAATGCTCTGATGCTTAGCGCGGTAGCGCCTTAGTGCCACTTGCTTTGGCCCTATTTTAAGCGCTAGGGTCCCGGCCATTGAAACTTTGATTATGCTGATATTTTTTAGAAAAGAAAGATGAATTTTGAATCGTAGCAAGGTAATTTAGATCATTTCATGACAATGGGTTGTATAAGTGACAATGGGATTCCTTACCATACATGATTTAGCGTTGTAATTTTTTATGTTTTTTTGATAATTGAGTTGTAAAATTTTCCACCTGTCGCAAAATCCATACATGCACTGATTCATGTGTTCTTCTTGATAACAAAGTTTCATAACATGTACCGTTTAAACTATAGTATATTTTCTTGAACTATCTATTCAATTCTGTTTCATGCCTCTTTTTTTTAATTTTTTCCGACCATTCTCGTAGGAAGGACCTTGTAAACATTGTGAGAAGAAGAGGATATAAGCTAATCACAGAGCTTCTCATGAACTCAACTAAAGGAGACACCAATACAGAGACAAGTTCAGCCGAAAATCAGGATGATAGCAATATTTGTAAAAATGAACCAATAGGTATGCCTATTTCTTGTTGTTTCATATAGTGGTTTCTCATTTTATGATGAATTGAGGTTTCTTGATAGTCTCATACATTTGTAAAAGGTCAGGACCAAAAAGTGAACAAGTTGGCTGAAGATTTGTCCTTGTCAAGTGAAAGTTCCATCGTGGAAAACTCTTTTTCTAGTGCAAATGGTGTTCTACCTCTGCTCTCTGGTACCCAAGGTTGTGAATCTAGATCTGCGACCAGTTCATCCTTGCAAGAAAAGGCTGCAAAGTTTATCCAGGATGGAGAGTTGGATATGATTGAAGGTAAAATTGGGTTAGTAAACAATATTCCAATTTAGTTCATTGGTACCTAATTACCTATAGCGCTTTAATTTCTGGGATAGTTTTTAGTTTTGTCTTCTTTTGAAAGGTTTGGGGCATTGGTGCAAAGATCCTTGGCGCATGACGTGGTTGCTACCTACATCATTATATGTACTACTACATTTCAATTAGACACTAGAGGTGCTTCCGTAGATGGAACCGCACAACTCTTAAGTCCCTACATCTATGTGCTTCAGTTGATGCGCTGAAGTAACAACTCCAAAGAAAGAACAAATTCAGCAAAAGACATGGCACTGAACTCTTTGAGGATACTAACCTGATGACCAATGGTTGCTATGAATCTCTTGAAGACGGCTTCATGACAGCTGTATTTATCTTCAAAAATCTGCCCATTTCTCTCCTTCGAAATGACCCACCCGATTGCAATTTGCAAAAGCAAACCTTCCAGAACAGTCTTCTTTTCTCACCTAAGCCTTTCATATGCCAACACTTGCAGAGCTGCAAGAACTTGCAAGAAAATACCGAAGATATTCTGAACATACCAAGGAAACGATTCCAAATACGTTTACTTGCAATAAACTAAGAGGTGATCACTCGATTCGCTCGCCTCTTTACACATAAAGCATATGTTAGGCATAATCTTGTTCCTACTAATCAAGTGATCTATAGTAATAATCTTGTCCAAGGAAGCCGTCCACATAAAGAATGCAACCTTCGTAAGTACATGAGACTTTCAAAGGGATGCAGCCCACTTGAGACACCCATGTGGGTGTATTACATACACTGCAACATAGATAAGGTACTTCGGATTGGAGTTAGTTTACCTCCTTTAGAAAGGTATCATTTCTTCCAAGAAGTGAGTCTCCTCTCAAACTGTTCCACCACTGGGGCCCATAAGCTTGGAAATTTGTAATTTGCACCTAAGGGAAATCCTGGAGAAGATGATGGGAGGCAACCAATCCTGCAATTCAAGACCATTGCCAACTCCCCAATAGCTAGTAATTTTCACCATTTACTTTTAATGCATCCAAAGTTTGACTGACATTCTTTACCTTTCAGTTACTGATCAAAAAAAAATTCTTTACCTTATTATCAAAAAAATACTTAGGGTTGTCTCCTAATAATATTACTAGATTGATGTCTCATTAGTGTCAGAAAAGATTTCATGTTCTTATGGTAGTCTTCATCAGCTGTGGTAATATTATGAATATAAGAGGGATTATCTATGCTGTGCAGCACCAGTGCACACATCTAGATGCTACTTCCAAAGTACCATTGCCACCGAGAATTATATCCCTGATGATACTGAATGCTGTTGTTCAGTGTGTCTTAGACTTGTTCTTTTCTAGGATGATTGAGTTTTGTGTTATACCATATCAGAAGATAGAAAAAGGTACTCCAGTTCGTTAGTCACACTTTGTATTGTCTAGTCAGATGGAATGAGCATAAGTCTGGTGATCTCACTTCACGAAGACTGGCCTGTCATTTCCAGCTTGCTGAGTTGTACAAGACTCATCTTTGTATTGGCTCCCATTGAGTTGGGATAATGGATTTTAAATATCGATGTGAAGGGTGTAACAAATATCCTTTGGTATCATATACATCACTTGATATGGATGTTTATGGGTTGACACGCATATGTATTGACTGAGCTGTTTTGAAACATTAATACAATTAGAAAAAGGCTAGTGAAAGTAGAAACACTGAAGTTTATAAGAAAAATCTTAAAAGATTTCATAGGCATGTCATAACATACTTTGATAAGAGTAAAGAGCTTGATACTATAAACCTTGATATGTTATGCAGTTAAACATTATTAAGAATCAAATTGTAAAGTTAGCCTGTTAATATTACAAGTTTGATATAACACCTAAGATAAAAGAGAGTCAATAGTACTTGTCCCTCACATCTACATTAAATTACATGCCAGCTCATAGTTATTACTAATTACCAAGGTTTAAAAGGGACCGTTATAACGGTCTGGGGATGTTACCAATTTTTCCGTTATAACGAAAAAACGCTCGGGCAAAAATGAAAAAAAAAAGGGGGAAAAATTGAAAAATAACGGAAATAAACGAAAAAAAAAACGGAAAAAAGGGCGGTGAAATTCAAATTTTGAATTTCAAAAATGGAATATAACGGAAAAAATGATTTTTTTTTCACAATTTTTTTAGAAAATAAGAGTCGTTATTTTCGTTATAACGGAAAATAACGGCCGTTATCTTCGTTATAACGGAAAATAACGGCCGTTATTTTCTGGGCGTTCTAACGGTACGTAACGTAACGGGGTAGGTCTGAATCCGTTATAACAGCCGTTATTTTTGTTATAACGGCCGCTTTTTAAACCTTGCTTATTATTACTACCATCTTTGTTTCAATTCTGACAATACTACTGATATTGTGGTATTGCTGGTGATTTTATCATTTATATGGTACCATCCATACCCATATAAGTCAAGACTAAGGGTAATGGATCATATTTCTTCACTGCAATTGCAAGAAAAACTGCTTCACATGCTCAAACTTATCAATGGAGACACTGCATGGGGAATGGGGATTGTGATGATGAGGGGGATTGTGACGACGAGGGTCCTTCTCATTGACATAAAGGCGTTGATGCCATTGAGGCGGTTAGGATACTTTTTTAATTTATATTAAGCTTTTATTTAAGAATTTATGACATATTTATGCAATTTATTAATTTTATTTTATAGTACTTTACTATCTTAGTGTTTGATTTTTTTTTCCTAATTCTATTAATGTTTTGATAAGTATCAGCAATATACTTGCATGTTGACCCATGCACGTGCGTATTGTCTGACATTTATCGTATTGACGGGTGTTCGACACATTCTGATACCAATACTTAAAATCCATGATTGTACATTGATGTAACTGTCTTCTTGCATACTGTTGTGCTAGATATCTTTAGGCTGGATTAAACCACTATATAACTTATGATTGTTTTTTAATTCATGCAATTCACGGCATCCTCTTTGTATCTGTGCTTGTAAAATGACGATACCTTCAAAGATGGAATATCGGGTGGTGTACTAACTTCTGAAAGAGGAGAATTCTAGCATGGCTTTGAAGTTGGGAAGAATGTTGTCATAGATGTTATGTGATGGTTATAAACATGACAAATAACAAAGCCTAACTATCACTTCTTTTTATTGCCAATCTTCACAATATCTGTAGTTATGTATATTATTTTTTTGATCAGTAAAAATGTACATTGTTTCTTTTGTAGATTAAATATCAACCTACCCCACAAAAATTTCAATATGTATTATGCAAATCAATTTGGTTAGTCTCTATGCAGTGTTTATGTGCATCTTAGATGGTACTTTTATCTTATAGGACGTGTTTGAACTAACAATGTTGGCATATATCCTTTTGGTGCATATGAAGATGAAGACGTGCAACTGCATAATAGCTCAGATGTTGGTTATGTCATTTCGAGTATAAGTGGTGTTGATGAAGCTGAAAGATGTACGGAATTGGACAATGAGATAGAAGTTGAATCAAGGCCCCCCAGTGAAGAGAGTCTCATACATGAGGCCACTGGAAGTAATGCTGCTTCAATGGCGAATGCAAGTGCTTTGACATCCAAACTGGTTGCGCCACGTGCAACAGAACCCAACGCTCCCAGGTTAGTTTTCTAGTGGATCAGATGCAGGCTTATAGTTCAGAATCTGTGGATGAGAAATTCCTTGTCTTGCTGCAACCCTTTGAATAGTTTCAGCTATTTCAAAATCATTAATAATTATGATTGATCAAGTGGCATTTTAATTTGTT
Organism: Euptelea pleiosperma; assembly: GCA_035048495.1. NCBI lineage: Eukaryota > Viridiplantae > Streptophyta > Magnoliopsida > Ranunculales > Eupteleaceae > Euptelea > Euptelea pleiosperma. Next base: position 35,096,982 of record CM068540.1, on the reverse strand, counting down.
ATAGTTCTGCCAGGGATACTCCGCTCATATTTGTTTTTAGAATTAGGAGCAACTCTAGAACTGAAGCATGATAGGGAGGTGTCACCTTCAATTTTCTTTTCAATCACATTCTAGATCTAAGCTGTGGTTTCAGTTTATTGCTTTCTCATTCATGGAGAAGTGCCGATGAGCTAGCCGATTTCTCAGCTTTAAGTGTGTAAATAGTAAATGGAAACGTTGTACATTCAGTATTCTATTCACTAGTTTATTTTCTTTCCTAAATTTTTTGTTAAATGAGAAAAGGAAAAAAAAAAGATAAACACACTTGCATGATTAGTTTTCTTCAGTATTTTCATTTTGATTGCTTTTGTTAGTGGTGGATTTACCATTTTATCTAAGTGCATTTCCTGTGTTATTTTGAATTATGTGTAGGGTTTATTTTTCATCAGCTGAAGGATTAAACGATACTCACTCTCGTGAGGATTTGGATGTTGAGGTAGTCATTATACTACAAAAGCCATTTTGCACAGTGCAGATCGATTGCTGATTCTAGAATTCATCTCTTACATTCTACTGTTCTGTACCATAGGCTAGTGAGAGGGGCAATCAAGTTGAAATCAATCGTCTCAAAGTCATGCTGGTACAATCTTCATACATTTTCTAGTCTTCCTGTCTTGGAGTTCCACTTATGCAAGGTCTATCTGTCAAATCAACTATATGATCTGAAGTTTTGGCCATATTCTTTGATTTGCTTAGCATCAGAAGGAGTTGGAATTGTCTCAACTAAAAGAACAGATTGAGAAAGAAAAGGTATCCTAGCTATTCTTGTTCTGGCATGGATTATCAATGGATGAATTGTTGCCATCTGAAACACATATTTAATAATTAGCTTTCTATTTCCACTTGTGCGGCACATATACACATAGTTTCAGAAGCATGAGAATTATTTCACCAAAATGTGGAATTGATCATTTCCCATTATCTTCTTCTGGGTCACTAGTTTTCGGAAGCATGTGCAGATTTTTTTGACAAGTAAATAGCATTAAAGGGGATGAATCCCTAGGGAAAACAAAAAGTGGCAGATCCCACTCTCTAATAGAAATATGATCTAAACTATGCATAATAGATTTGTTGCTATAATCTGAATTAAATTTCATGCAGTTTTTCCTTTTTAGATGTAGTCTAATTCTTCTTCCTCATTTTTCTGATAAGTGAATTCTTCTTCCTCATGGATCATTAATTCAGAAATTCAAACAAGCATCTAAACAGAATTTTGATTACCAGGGGAAAAGGATTGCTCCTAGATCGAGCAACACCAAGAGTACTTAAACTTCTCAATATCTAGTGTCTGTACCAAATGATACTATAAAATGAAATGGGATATCTGTTGTGATTGTGTTGATACATCCAAAACCAAAATGGTACCAAACTCCAAGGCAGTCTAAAGTCAGTATCATGCAATTGGAGCTAAACTCATTTCTTTTCTCGTATTCGTCACAGACTACAAGCTTTGGAATCTCAACTTCTTGAGTGTGAAATCAGAAACCCTGGTACTTTAGTTTCTGATGCTCTAAAACTTATGCCTCTTTTTGTAGTCTCTTATGCATACGTAGATAAGTAAAAGGAAACAAGGGTGGCTCTTTGCCTCAATATAATAAAAGGGTTAATCACAATTTTACTTCCGGGTAAAGAACAGAAATGAGAGGATATGACACTGGTATATCTGTATCCTACTTAATCTTTATTATAAACTAACTTTCTACTAATACAATTATTTTATATAGAAACCATTATGCATAAAGATCCTTTCCAACAACCAACAAAAGCTTAAAAGCTCAAAAGCTCATGGTTCAAAGTGGTGGGTTTCGTCTAAAACCTGGTGAAACCCCAGAGAAACGAACGAAACCTTATCTAAAGGCTCCGAATTGTTTTTGAAAAAGTAATAGAAAAATAAGAAATATATAATGCTGGAAATTTCGCAAAAAATTATATCATATAATTGATTTTGGGTAAAAAAAAGTGATAGTGCTATCGTGCTGAATCGAAGTCTGTCTTATAAACCTGCATTTCAAGTGCTTACTCTGTACACTCGTGCTATACTCAACCCACTTTGCCTTCAATCATGGTTTAAAGTTTTAGCTGAACCCTAATCAATTGGACCACATGTGTTCTAGATAGAAAAAGTTAATTACCAATGTATGTTCTAGGTAGAAAAAGTCAACTAACATGTGTATGTGTGTGTGTATAAATAGGGTGTGGAGAGTGGATATTTGGAATGTAGGTTTACAATACAAATTTCAGTTCAGCTCGATAACACTATAAGTCACTCTTCTCGACTCTATATCAATTGTATGATCTAGTTTCTTACAAAATTTGTTGCATTTAATATGTCTTAAATTTTTTTTGAATTTTTTTAAGTCTTTCTTTTAAGGATTTGGTAGTTTCATGATGGTTTCATAGGGTTGCACTCAATTTCGTCCGAAACGACAAAACCAACAAGTCACTGTCTTTTTTACTTAAATGGTATACAAAAGGTGACTTTGGAAGAGTGACTTTTAGTGATTATAACAATTGATGAATTGGGTTACTTTTCCTTCATAGTAGTCATTTTAAATGATCTTAAATCATTGGTGAGATGGAAAAATGGAATTTTGATAAGACATCCCAATCGTCTCCTCCTGGCTACTAATCCATTCCCCTACTAATCAAATCGGACTATTTGAAACGATGTCCTCAAAGGAAATGCCTTTACCTTCCTCGTACAACATAATCAAAAAATAGACCAACGCTTTGACCTCCAACAAAATATGCTCCATTTGAATACTTTTACTATCAAACACCCAGTTATTCCTCTCCCTCCACAATCCCCATAATATCGCTAAAGGTGTCAAAGCCCACATCCTCCTCCCAAGTCTGCCATGCCCCTTCCTCTCCAAGCAAAGAATAACTCCTTGATTGATTTGGGGGATGCCCAGAATACCCCAAAGTCCCTGAGTAACCCTGTCCATATTAGCCATGTGATTTTGCAATGTAGAAACAAATGATCCATTGATTCCCCACTTTGCAAACAAAGGGGACAATGATCCATAACCTCTTACCCCTCTTTTCCACAAAACTCCATTGTTTGAAGCCTACCTCACATTGCGCACCATGCAAGCAACCGCACTTTGGATATATTAATGTCTTATTTATCATGTCGTGAATACGGGTATAGGTTGACCCACAGGCATACGGGTCAGATTCGGGGCATGACACGATGTGTTTTGCAACATGCAAGAGAAATCATCAAATCCTTCTCAGGTGATGTGAAGTGCCAGTTGGGTTGAGCTAGCCTTCATCTTTGGGTTTGAGTTGAACTTGCTCCTTATCCTTTTGGTTCTCACTTTTGGGCCCCATGAGATGAGATAAAATGAAGCATCACTTTAAACAATTCTTCAAGGATTAAATTTTCAGAGACAATTTCGATGGGCCCTTGGTGGTTGAAGTCGACTCGGAAAATGCTTGAAAATGAGCAGGCGGGAATGTTAATTTCCCCTGGAGATCTGCAAAAATTATAGAATTCATTAGAGATTTTTTTTATAAGTGAACACATTAGAGAATGGAAAATTAACATCTTTCTTAAGATGACATCGTACCATTGTCGTCCTAAGGACCACTGGATGTTCTTTGAAATTTGTGTGGTGGTCTTCGAGATTCGTGTAGTGCTCTCAAATGTTCTAAAAAGCGCGAGGCGTATGTGAATTTGCCTCCGTGAGGCAAGGTGGTATGAGGCGTAATTCTCAAATTTTTTTAAGAAAACTTAAAAAATCCATAAAAGTCATAAAAAATCAATCAATTACAGAAATAAAGAAAGAAACAAGAAGTTATGAGCTCTTCTTTTTGATGATTTACCATAAAGATCATCTTGAGGCAGAATTTTTAAAGCATTGGCTAATTATTATATGATATCTATGATGTAGAAATTCTTCTTTTATCATTTGAAGGCTTTTATTACTTGCTCCCGTATCATATTTTCTACTAATTAACTTCTATTCAATAATGTATATAACTCATCCATGTTATTTGGGTATGGGTACGAGTGTCAGATACAAGTATGTGTCCAAGTGTCGGACTTGCTCACCCCATCTTTGGTATAGCCCAGTGATTTTCATCAACCAGATCTTTGGTTTATTTAATTAAATGATTTCTTCAACTCAAAAAAAATAAAAAATTATAACATTTTATTGTTCTACTTTGATGATATTTTAATTATTATTGTAGTTGTACAATTCAATAGTCAATCGTAAGAGTAGTATGAACTAGTTTTATTTTTAGGTTAGGGTTGTGACCTTTAATGGTAAGTGTGGATATTCTTTCTTCTCTTTTTTTCCTTTTCTCTTTCTTCTCTTGTTGCACATAGTTGTGAGTTCAACTCATACTCATAGAAAAAATTCGCTTAGAAAATTGGACACGTATTTGGTGGATCCGACATGGATCGTGTACCCATACCCATATTGTGTGATGTCGACATGGGTAAGGTGGAGTAAATAAAAGTGTTTGGGTATCATAGCTACTCATGTGGTATCGTCCCTTGATTTTGGTGTAGAAGATAAATGGGTGGGGTATTTTGGGTAAAGAAAGGGGGAAAACATTTTTTTTTTATATGTTTAACCTGTGTATATGCGTGCATAGTCGAGGCTTAAGCTTCAACTGTGCTTCACGTCTTGATTAAGTGAGGCGCAAGCCTCATATAAACCAGTCGAGGTTTAAGCCTTGAGACCATAACCCTGCACCTCGCTTTGAGGTGTAACCTCGTGCACCTCAAGGCACGATTTTTAAAGCACTGAGTGGTCTTCATGATTCCTGTGGTGAGAATTCAATGGCCATCGGTTGTCTGGACCTTAGGATGACAATGGTGTGGGGTATCATCCCAAGGATGATGCTAACACTGCCATAGAGAATTAGTTAGAGGATGGAACAATATTTTCTCCCATACTCACCAAAGTGCAAATGATGCAAAATACAGTTGCTAAAAGCATTGTACATAGGAAATGTTCTTCCATAAAGCCTTGTATCTTTATTAATAAAATTTTGTTGTTTCATATCAAAAAAGAACTTTGGCTACTTGTGTGTGTGGCACCTTCCCTACCACCCCACAAATGCCATAGAAATTATTATCAACTATTACACACACACACACATTCCCCCGGTCCACCTTTTAGACCTGATTAGTAGGGGTGTCAATTTTACCCATTTAACCGAATCGGAACCGAAACTGCAAACACTGGTTCCGGTTCCACATTTTTAGGAACCAGCTGAAAAAGAACCGGAACCGAACTGAAAGTAACGGTTCCGGTTCTGGGTAGTTTGATATGGACCCGAAACCGATAGGAACCGGAAATGATATATAAATATAGTGTTAATATAGTAATATTATCAAGATTTGAACCATTATACCCGTAACCGAACTGGAATAAAAACCGATCGGAACCAAATAATTGGTTCCAGTTCTGGATCCATCATTTTAAGGATGGAACCGATAAGAACTGTCAATATTGGTTCCAGATCTGGGTATTTTAGGAACCGAATCGGAACTGACCTGTTGACACCCCTACTGATTATTAATCAGTTTAAATCTGGATATAATGGACCCAACCTCAATCCCGTCCTTTGACACCTACTTTGTCCATAATTTGTGTGATTTCTGATTTTATATGAGCTCATTTCCATCAAATAGTATGTCAAAACCTATTTGGAATTAAATTTTATCTTTTTCATCCTTTTCTTTTTCTTTTTTCCTTCAGCTTGCTTTGTCCAGTTTGCAAGCTAAAGCAGAAAAAGAGATTGACAAAGCTCAAAAGATTATTTTGTTAAAAGATGAAGAATTACAAGCTGCCGAGGAAGGCCTTTCTGGACTAAAGGAGGTATCTCTTCTGGTTTTTGTTTGGAGATCTTTCATGCCTGGAATCTCTGTCTTCTTTATCTTTCCTATTATTTGTGTATCTGTTCTTTCAATTCATAGGCCTTCCCTTTTCTTTATGACATAAGTACATATGTAAATGCTAGTACTAGTGTCTGGTATATATTTACTGAAGGGGATTAATTTCTGTTACTTGATTGTAGCAGGTTCAGATTGAGTACTGGGGGAATGGTGAAACTGTGGAGGTAGCAGGTAGCTTCAATGGGTGGCATCATCAAATTAAAATGGATCCACATCTTGCTTCTAGTACCATAAATCCCTCTGGATCGAGGTCTTTAATTGTCGTTTTCTTTCATCCATGTTTACAGAATTTTCTGTAATGGTATTTATTAATTAGCGGATCATTCTTTAGGTTTTATTATGATCGCGATAAGAAGATTAGTCTTTCCCATTCTACTCGCTTACCAGAAAAAAAATGTTTCCTCTTTGCACCTGGACATTTAGCATGCTACTGTGTTATTTTTCCTTGTTGGCCTATCTTAGAATAAGACATTATCTCTTGGTGCTCAAAGTGACATATACATGGCAATACTTCAGTCCCCTCACACTTCGTCATATGTTTGTTGATATTGAATTCTTATACCAATTTATGTACTCATGAATCAGTACCACTGCTTCAGTAACCAGAGTTCAGTGTTGATGGTGCTATGAGTACTACAACCTGTGTTTTTATGTTGGTTGGTCTTTTAGAGGGCTGTGAAAGGTGTGTTAGTTTTCCTTTTTCAAATTTCTCTCCGCATTGTAATTTTACAGAGGAACACCCCCGTCAGGATTTGAAGATTGTATATACCTTCCTCTTGCTGTACATGTGGCACACAGGTAGCGCATCCAGACAACCCATTTAAAGGGGTCCATGTGGGAGATCTCATATGTCAAAAATCAACTTGGTTAGGTTATCCTAACCATATGATCTTAGACTTTTATGTATATGGTTCAAGATACTTCTCACTTTTTAAGAGTGCGATAGATTAGATGGTTAGAATCATCAAATCAGGCTGATATTCGGCCAATGAAATCTTCTGGATGACCTATGGCATAGTTGACACCAACCCCATCGCATGTCGACCATTCTCCATGTTGTAATGTATAAGTGGAGAGGATGTATCTTGTTCGTGTATTTATTTAGTATAGATGTGGGTGTAGGGGTATTTTCGTCCTTTCCTATTTATTGTCTTTGCTTATTATTAGCTCCTGGGAGGGTATACTTTTAATTTGTGTCAAACCAAAGTGAATATAAGTAATTTAGGGGAGATCGTGCACTCTTAACAAAGTGCACTTTCTCTTCCCTTTTTCTCCAACATCATCTCTTCTCTGCTTCACTACTTTTCTTTATTTTTCTCATTCGTTGGTATGTTGAAGCACTAGATAAATCTACATGCTATCAGAGCTGGATTGATGGCCGCAATTTTTTAGGGTTTGTCTAAGGTTTATCTTTCAATTGAACAGTAGTACCTTATGAACAATAATGATGAACAATACTAGTTTCGATGAATTATATCTGATGAACAATGCTCGATGAATAAAACCTAATGAATAGTGACGAAGAGTATTGATTGGAGGGCGATTCACGGGCTATTCTAGCTGCAGTTGTGGTGCTATGTTGAGTGTTCCGTTTGTAGTTTGTGATCCATGTGATTGGAGTGGATTGGTTTAACCCATGTTCGTGTGTTTGGGTGCTGGAAGCTACTTGATTTATTTTATTTTTTTTGTAATCATGGAGGATGAAATCCTAAAAATCGGTATGTCAAATGCTTCCGATTATTTTGTTGGCTCAGTCGACCTCTGTAAAATTAGGAGGAAAATTATTTGCAATAAAAGTCCCTACTGCCAAAGGGAAACTTAAGTACTTGATTGCTCAAAAGCCGATAGAGGATTCGAGCAATTATGGTGAGTGGGTGCAGGGAAATGCACATATAATGATTTGATTGTTGAACAGTATGGAACCTATGGTGGGTTTCAATGTGACGCTTTTGGATACTGCCAAGGATATTTGGGAAGCTCTCAAAGACATGCTTGTTCGAAAAGAATCTCTCGTACGTATCAGTTGTTTCTAGAGATTTTCTCACTTCAACAAGGCGATAAATCTTTAGGTGATTATTATTGTGTTACGACTTACGAGGCACGTGGGAAGAAATAAATGTGTACCAGCTACGTATTACTAGCCTAGAAACAGAGAAGACAACATGAGGAATTTAGAGTGGCTGGCTAAATTCCTCTCCGGGTTGAAATCTGAGTACGAGCCTGTTCGTGTCTAGATTCTAGGAGGTCATGAGATTCCCTTGTTAAATGAGTTTTATTTGTGGTTATAAAGAGTATCAATAGGTGGCTCTTTATCTGGTTAAGACAAGGGAGATAAATCTGCATTTGTTGCTCCTTCAGGTAGTGGAGATGGTGGTCGAGGTTGTGGTAGGACTAGCAGTGGGGGTCGGTCTATACGTAGAGGTCGAGATTCATGGGGTGGCCATGAAACCTGTAAGTGTACTCAATTTGGGTTGACCAATCATACATTGGACTATTGTTGGGATCTCCTTGGGAAGCCAGCTGGGATAATGAAGTCGTTTTGTCTGATGATATAGTTGACGGTGGAGTAGTTAGTTCAGCGATACCACCTCAGCAGAATTCCAGTGAGCAGGTGGCTCGACTATAAGAAGATTGTTATAAGCTGCTGAAAAATCTACGGTCAATGACTTCCATTTTCCTCCACTACTATTTTTGCCGATTCAGGTAACACTTGTTTAACCTCTTTGTGCGAGTCTCTTTGGCTTATTGACTCAGGAGCTTTGGATCATATGGCAGGTAGTTCTAATGCATTTTCTACTCCCGATTGTTCCTCGTGCAATTTGTTTGTTAGTTTAGCTAATGGTACCAAACCACCCTAAGTCAATAGACTTAATTCTGTTGATCTTGGTTCACCTTTGTCGTTATCTTCTGTTTTGCATGTTCCCAATTTTTCTTTCAATCTTATGTCTATAAGTAAAATTACTAAATCTTTATATTGTTCCGTCACATTCTTTCATTCCCATTGTATTTTTCAGGATCTAGAGACGAAGAAGATTCGTAGAGAACATGAGCGAGGTCTCTATTACTTGGAACCGTGGTTTGGTGGATTTGCAATGAATGCTACTACTCTCCAGTGGCACTATCAGTTAGGTCATCCGTTGTTGAATAATTTACGTAGTTTAGTCCCGTCTTTGTCATATGTTTCCTCTTTAGAGTGTGAGGTATGTAAATTAAGTAAACACCATCGTGTTACTTTTAAACCACGTACCAAGGGCCGTCAGTCGAGTCCTTTTGAGTTAGTTCATTATGATGTATAGGGCCTTGCTAGGGTACTAGTTTATTTCATTTTTTGTATTTCATCATTTTTGTGATAACTTCTCACGAATGATTTGCCTTTATTTAATAAAAGATTGTTTTGAAATATTGTGTTTAAATCTTTTCATGTTGAAGTCCTTAATTTAATGCCCGTGTTTGTGTTTTGCATTCTGATAGTGTTGCTGAGTAGTTTGAAAATTTTCTTGATAGTCTCGGCATTGTACATCAAACATCTTGTAGTCACACTCAACAGAAATGGGACAACTGAAATAAAAAATAGACATGTCTTTGAAGTAACTCGGGCTTTGTTGATCCGTTACCTCATCAATAGAATGTCATTTTCTGTTTTGAATGGGAAATCTCCTTTCAACACCTTGTTTTTTAAAGATGATTGTTTTTACTTACCTCCTACTCCTAGTATATTTGGGTGTGTATGCTTTGTTCACAAATTTAGGAGAGGGAAATGATAAATTTGATGCCCAAGCTATAAAAATTTTGGGCTATTTTAAGACAAAAGGTATCGTTTTTTATAGTCTTGCATTGAAGAAAAAATGCCGATGCTACCTTCTTCAAGGCTACTCCATTTACTCTGTTGAAGGAAGTCAGTTTGAGGATCCTATTTTTGATTATGTTGCACTCCATCTCTGGTCATTCCTCTAGTTGTTCCATCTCCTCTTATTAGACCATTGCAGGTGTATACTGGGAAATGTCTGCAGGGAATTATTAATCCACCTCGTCAGAATCCTCCATCACCAGCCTTGCTGTCTTAAGATCCAATTGCTTTCGTTCCTCATCAGACCTGCTATCTGAAGATTCAGTTGTTCTCCAGATTACTGATAGTGACCTACCCATTGGTATCAACTTATCGCAAAGGAATATGTTATGAATCTTCTAACAGAATACGTCGATTGACACTCCTTTGAATTCGAATCACAAGTTGACTGTTAATCAGGGAGATACCTTAGGTATCCTGGAGGGGGTATCAGAGATTGGGTGGAAAGCTTTTTTACTTGACAATCACATGTCCTGACATCTCCTATCCTGTCAGTGTCATCAGTCAATTTATGCATTCCCCTGGAGTTCTGCATATGGGAGCCGTAGTCAAAATTCACAAGTATCTAAAGGGAGCTCTTGGACGCGGTATTCTATATAAGAACAATGGCCACTTGAATGTTGAGGGGTATACAGATGCATACTAGGCTGGATCTTCTTCAGATAAAAGGTCTACTACATGGTATTGTACATTTTTGGGTGAAAATCTGGTAACTTAGAAAAGTAAAAAACAATGTTGTTGCCAACTCTAGTGTTGAAGCGGAGTATTGTGCTATGGTTTACACCACTTGTGAGCTCATGTGGTTGAAGAGTCTGTTGCGTGAGTTCGGAGTGCCATTCAAAGAGCCTGCCAAACTCTATTGTGATAATCAGGCTGCTATTCACATAGCTAGTAATCTTGTATTCCACGAACGGACAAAGCATGTAGAAGTTGACTACTACTTCATTTGGGAGAAGGTTTTGAGTAATGAGATTTCTACGTTGTATGTGTCTTCTCAAAATCAGCTTGCTGACATCTTCACCAAGGCGTTGGACAGGAGCACTATAAGTAGGATTTGTTTCAAACTAGGCATAAATGACATCTATGCTTCAACTTGAGGGAGAGTGTTGATGTATTTATTTAGTATAGATGTGCCTGTAGGGATATTTTTGTCATTTCCTATTTATTTTCTGTTTTTTCTTATTATTGGCTCTTGGGAGGGCATACTTGTAATTTGTGTGTCAAACCAAAGTGAATATAAGCAATTTAGGGGAGATCATGCACCCTTAACGAAGTGCCCTTTCTCTCCCCTCATTCTCCTACGTCATCTCTTCTCTTTTTCTCCTCCGATTCACTTCTCTTTTCCTCCTTTGTTGTTGGTATGTTTGAAACCTTAGATAAATCTATAGATCTGGTAAGAGTATTTGTCATTTATTTCTAAGATGCCCAGGTACTGAAATAGATATGGAAATTGAATCCATGAAGTGGGGATATTATACTGCTTCTCAAAATCTAGGCACAAGCACCTCATCAGTTATGTTGATGCAATGCCTCTATGTTAAGAAAGATAATATTCTTTAGTATTTAAAGTTTATCATATCATTTATATATTTCTGATGATAAAACAGAACGACTTGTTTATATATTTAAACAATGACACATAATAAAAGAGTCTAAGACACAAGTACGTGTGACATCCGGTTCTCAATGGAGTGTTGATTGCAAGTGAATGTATTAATTTGAGATTGAGAAGCTCGGAAAGTGGAGTAATTTGTTAGTTGGATATCAAAATATCCCATGACCATGTGGATTTGCTGTTCTTAGAATATCTCACGGACTCATGGGAAGGTTAGGATTCAGGGAGAGAATTAGAGGCCGGGTTAAAGCCTGCATACCTCATCTTTCTATACATGTCAATGGAGCTTTAGAAGGTTACTTCAGGAGTTCTATATTTTCATCCTTTATTGCTTTTCACTTCTTTTTCCGACTTTCTTTTTATTATTTTTAATTCTTTTATTTTTTTTTCAAAATAGAAAGACATTCAATGTGTTTAAATTTTCCATAGGATTACTAAATTGGTTTTAGGGTCATTGCTAGTACATAATAGTAACTTATGTTGTGACATCGAGCTGTTAATAGTAACTTATGTTGTGACCCTGAGCTGTGAATCTGTGTTTTCGATTAAACAAACGATGAATCACTTTGGAAACTAAAATTCTTAACAGAATAAGAATATGTTTTCTAACTTGACCCAACTTTATTTGTGATGTTTTATTTTCTAAATATTCTAGAAATTCAAAAATAACTGTGACGAGACTCAATTATTTGAGCCTTAACTCCTATGTCGAGTGGAATCAGTAGCCTGCTAAGTTGCTTCAGTCATAACTCAGCACTCTATGGTAGGGGACTATGTTTTGCATCTCATTCCTCCTGTTTTGTTTCAGGACTACAGTTTAGTTGGGGCAAGTATAGTGATTTTATTCTATTCTTTTAGTGAAAAAAGGGCCAATCAAACCTTTACATAGCTTTAAGGCTCCATATTGGAGCAGAGTACTCGGTAGCAGCACATAGCTGGAGTCAACAATAGTTTTTAACCCTGTTCACTATGAGTTTTTCTATTAAAAAGAGCTCTAATCCGTGACATTGGAGTAGAGCTAGTGCGTTTCATCCATATTATGCGAACAGGATATAAGATCTAGTGCTTCTCATCCATCTCCTTTTCTTCTTCAGCATGCTATGTCAAGGCCACAGTTCTATATATCTTGTTATCAATGACAAAAATGACTCATTAACTCTTTTAAGAGAAGAACGGTGACAATCCCAGAAGATACACGAAACTTCATAGGATTACTTGTCCTACATGCTGAGTCTCAATCTTCTTTTCTAATGTAGGCATGTTGAAGATTGAGCGGATATGAACATGCAACCTTTGTAAGGTATCAATTAATGAATTTAGTTGCATGTGTGAAAAAGATTAAGGGTCTGTTTGGTTGTCCAACCTTTGTAAGGTATTAATGACTTAAGGTAGTTGCATGTGTGAAGATAATGATTAAGGGTCTGTTGGTCGTTTTGCACCAACAAATATATTTTTAAGAGCTTTTTTTCAGCAAAAATTATATTTTTTGGAGCAAAAATGGCAATCTGAACAGACTAAGACTTCTCTATGAACTTCATATAGGCTCTTTGGACTTGTAACCAAATCTGAACTGTTTCCTTTACTTGTTCCACTATGACGGTTCGCATTGACACTTTTCTCAGTTTCTCATGCCTACATGAAGTGAATTAGCCATGTTCATTTTTTACTCAGAACTATTATTGTAATTGTGATTGTGGACTCACTCCGATAATATACTTTTCCAGGAAATCCAGACTATGGTCAACAGTGTTGTGGCTTTATCCTGGGATTTATGAGGTGCACACATCTACCTAAATGATGTTCTTTAATGATTATATTCATTTTTAAGTAGAAATAATTGCTTTCAGCTACATATTACATGTGATTGGAATATTTCAGAAATTATCACTGGCAAAGGGCATTAGCTTTACTAATTATAGAATAGGGCATAGTTTTTAGTTTTCAGATGCGTGCCATTGTTCATGTGAAGCCAGTTATGATACTGCTTTTTCTCGTGATAGTTATCCTTTGTAGTTCTTTACCATTCTTCTGTTATTGTCCGATTAGTGTGCATTGAAGCACCCTGGCTCTTGGCTGTGGTTCTCTGTCTTCGAGCATGCAACTACCCATTTTAGAATAACTGATGCTAGTTGGACTACTACTTTATGGGCATAAAGCATAGGGAATATGGTTCAAAGTACACGGTATCGTTTCAGAAATCATTCGTGGGCAATACCAAAATGTATCGGAAGTATCGTTCTGTTTCGGACGAAAGTTTGTAAAACCGAGATGAACTGTTATTGCAAATTTACTCATAAGATGATGTATCATTCGGTTTCGGACGAAACTTCGTGTAGCCAAGCTTGTCACGCCCTTCGGTGAAATGGAAACGATACAGGCGAAACGTTTCGTTATCACCCGATACTTTGAACCATGATAGGGATTGACTCTTTTTTGTTCAGAACTTGTGCACTATCTCTGGTACCGTTAGATGTCAGGGTTGTCACCTTTCTAGTGCTGATGGTCTAGCGGTGGGGATCACCCGTAAACCTCTCATCATAAGTCTAGATGGAATTTTTCACATGACATGTTGCTCATATGGGTAATAGTGATATACCAAGTGATATTTTTAAGTGCTTCTCGTGATCACATTGGGTATGTGAAGATTTGGCACATTGAAACAAACACATTTACGTAAAACCTTAGGACCCTAGGTCTAGGTGTTGAACAGGAATCACTTGGATTCAACACAGAATCTGATAGGTATGACTTATAAAGCATACTAGTCAGAATCATATGCATGTCTTGTAGTCCCCCATGAAGGCCCCTCTTTTTTTTCACTTTATTTAATTTCACCTCGTCAGAGAGCAAGGTATAAAATTTCAGTTTCACATGCCATTTCGGTGAGGCCCGAAACCGAAATTTCGTGTGAAATTTTGGAAATTGAGATTAGTAATGAAAATTTCGAAATTTCACGAAAAGTTCGAAATTTCACAAAAATTTCGAATTTTATGGATTTCGGTTTCGGTGTAGCCCGAAACCGAAATTTAGGAACTGAAATTTTGGTTTTTTCGGCGAAATTTAAAACCTTGTCAGAGAGAGAAATTGTTATATAAGCATGTACCAGTTCTCGTCTTGGGTGGCACAAATTTGGTAATGTTATTATTGACATTGTGTATGTTGTCCAGGAAAATGCCCTTTATGTATGACCACTTAATTTTGGTTACAAACAGATAAAATTCATTGTCGATGGCCATTGGAAGATTGACCCCCAGAAAGAGTCGGTTATTAGAGGTACCATACAAAACAATATCCTCAGAGTTGGCAGATAATATGACACACTTCCTACAGATTTGTCTGCCGCCAAGGTAACTGTTACTTGTACTACCAGTCTCACAATTCTGAAAATGCAATATTCAAGCAGGCATTTTTTTTGGTTGTGTGGTTTGTCATACCTTTTGTTCTTTTCCTTTTTTCAGAGAACAATCAACCATGGTTACAGCCATACTTGGCTTCTGGTTCTTGATCTCATGGTATTTAAGGAAGCAACAGATCATAATTAGAGATCTACTCTACTGATCTATTATTTATGCTTTTCCTCTGCTGATTAGGCGTAAACTTGAAAGATAAATCACTGTACTGAAGTTTCATGCTGTCTGATCAAAAAGTTCAAACTCGATGTCCACGAGCATGAATGGGCACGCGAATCTTGTCTGGCACCAGCACGTCATGAGAAATGAGGGATTGCACCACCTTCTGTACCATGGAAATTCATGGCCTTTACCATACTCCGGAGCAATAATTCCAAATGGGGTCTCTATGTTTCTTCGAATTGCCTTGGCCATGGTTTTATCATATGCTTATTTGAGGATGTCTGTAATTATCTTCATGTGAGCCTGTTGATGGCTACATTGGAATGCTTACCGCCAGTTTGGGAGAAGATGATGTTTCTACAGTCTTATTGTTGAATATTAAGCTATAATTGTTCTCTCACCTGTGATTTTTGATGAAGCAAGAAATGCTCTGTAACATTCAACGATGATGAGTTCCACTACTCAAGAAGAGTAGCATCTGAACTGGACTAAAACACTTCTTAAGAGGTACTTGTGCCCCACCTCTGCATTTGGTTTATACCGTTTGGTTGGTGGTCGATTCACCACTCATGCATTGTAGCCCCCACATATTTGGCCGAGGGGTAAAACTTGGATGGCAAAATTAAATAAGAAAAAAACATTAATGATGGTTAATGGTTGATTAGTTCATTATTGTGACGTCTGATTTCAACAAAAAAAAGAAAAAATAAAAAGAAAAGAAATATTTACAAATTACCCAAAATTTGGAAATTAAGAAATTCTCCAAACAGCCCTTTGATTGCCAAAATTACCAAAACAGCATCCCGCCTTTATAATCCCATCACCCTATGTCTGAAATGCAATTTAAAAATGGACGTGAAATAACACCCAACACTGAAAAACAAGAAGCGTTACTGCGGCTGTAATAACGGAAATAAAACCTTTATTTGGAAAAAAAATACAATTTTCTTATCACGTTATTCTGAAACTAATAATAATAAAATAATAAATTATTAGTTTTTGACTTTTGATGTGACCTGTTAGAACGTTATAACCGACGATTTGATTATCTCTACTTGATGTGCATTACACGTGCTCCTTGACATCATGCTCCTTTGCTGGTTTTCTTTGTGTTCATAAAGGATGCTCCTTTGCTACGGTGTCGTCCTAAGGATGATGCTGTGATTTCCCTCTCTTTAAAGGAAAGGCAACTCTACTTGGGAGTTTGTGCCGCAAGTAGCCCCCTGTGGGACCTGTGAAAAGTGGATTTCACCTACTATCCGATGGATGCACCTCTACGTGTAGGGAGCCAATAGGATGATTTAGATACCTGATCAATAACTAAAACGGAAAATTACATAAAAGAAAACAAACTTTAATCTATTTACAAAAAAGAATACAACTTTTCATAAATCCCAAAAAAAAAAACGAAACGCCCTTTCAAAGGGTGTTTCGTCTGCTGTCAGTCGAATCAGTCACCGACTGACTAACGAATGACTGATGACTGACTAACGAATGACTGATGGCTGACACGTCTGACAAACACCCTTTTAAAGGACGTTTATTCCTTAGAAATGATTTTTTAAAAAACGTTTTTATGAAAAAAAATGCCCTTTCAAAGGGCGTTTGTCAGGCGACGACTTAAATCAGCCATTGATTCATCTTCT
Source organism: Euptelea pleiosperma (assembly GCA_035048495.1). Classification (NCBI taxonomy): domain Eukaryota; kingdom Viridiplantae; phylum Streptophyta; class Magnoliopsida; order Ranunculales; family Eupteleaceae; genus Euptelea; species Euptelea pleiosperma. The sequence goes on along the minus strand of CM068540.1, from coordinate 35,080,343 downwards.
GGGTACGCCAAAAATGGGCGTAAAAATTGAGTTTCCTTGTTTATCAAAAAACGCCCTTTAAAAGGGCGTTTTCTACTGACACACGTCTTTTAAAATAACGTTTGTCAGTTGTCAGAGGTCTGACAGACATTTTTTTAAAAGGCATCTATTACTGAAAAACACCCTTTAAAATTACGTTTTTTTACTGACAAACGCCCTTTTAAAGGGTGTTTTTTGATAAACATGTGTCACGTAATGAAACGCCCTTTCGTTTTCTTTTCTGGGATTTGCAAAAAATTGTATTCTTTTTTGTAAATAGATTAAAGTTCATTTTCTTTTTAGAAATTTTCCGTAACTAAAATCACCATTTATGTAATGTATACAGTATCAATGCTTCACACCATACAAATCTCGAAGAATTTTCAACAGTCTGGACCCAAGGATGACTATTACTTTTTAAATAAGGACATACCAGCCTCCTCTTTCTTCTGCGTTTCTTTTCTTCTCTCCCTCTGCGACACCAAGATGAAGAAGAAGAAGAAGAATTCTTGTCACCCCACTACTCAAAACAGCAAAATCAAAGAACCCATTTCCCAACATACCCATCTCATCCTCCTCCTCTTCTTACTGTTCTCCTACTCTCCCGCAACATCATCGACAACAACAGCAACTCCTTCTTCTTCATCTTCTTCTGTCCCAAAACCACCCCCTCTTCCCATTCTACCCCTCCCTTCAGCTACCCAGCTCTCATGGCAACTGGGAGAAATGGCTCTCTTCCTCCATTTTGGCACCAACACCTTCACAGATTCTGAGTGGGGCACTGGCCACACTGACCCCTCCATCTTCAACCCCACCAGTCTTGACGCCCACCAATGGGTTCGAGTCGCCAAGAACGCCGGTTTCTCCCGCGTAATTCTCACAGCGAAACACCACGATGGGTTCTGCCTCTGGCCCTCTGCCTACACCGATTACTCCGTCCGATCAAGTACATGGAAGAACGGTGCCGGCGATGTTGTTGCCGAATTGGCCACTGCTGCGAGGGATGCGGGTATTGGATTGGGCGTCTACCTCTCACCGTGGGATAGGCACGAAGCGTCGTATGGGAAGACAGTGGAGTATAATGAGTTCTATATGGGGCAGATGACTGAGTTGCTCACAAGGTAAGAAGGGTTGAATTCTTTTATTTTTTCTTAAATGGGGTTTTCTTAGTTTTGAGCTATCGTGTAAGGTTGACTCTGTTTTTCAATTCTGGTTAGGTTATAGATGTAATGATGTTGATTGGGTCTGATGGAATTTGTGTTGGGGAGTTGGTGTTCTTGATCAATTTCCTCTTCTGGGTTTTTGAATTTTCTGATTGATTTATAGCTCTCTGGACCCAATTGAGAATTTCAATAGTTTTGAGTTGGGGTTGTGGAATTGATTGCTTTTGGAAGGGTATAACTGGTTTTGAGCAGATATGGGGAGATCAGGGAGGTTTGGTTGGATGGTGCTAAAGGGGAGGGGGAGAAAGACATGGAATACTACTTCGATTGTTGGTTTAGTCTCATTCATCAGCTCCAGCCTGGGGCCGTCATATTCTCCGATGGTGGTCCCGACACCAGGTGGATTGGGGATGAGGCTGGTGTTGCTGGCTCCACTTGCTGGTCCCTTTTCAATCAGAGCTCTGCCATGATCGGCAACACTGATTCCCAGTGAGTTCTATTTTCCCACCTTTGCATTCTGTGATGATTGTATTTTTTGCTTTGAATATAGCTCAGTTGGTTTTTCTGGGCTCTTGGGGAAGAACATAAGTATGTTTATGTTAGATGACCTTACATTTTGGCTTACATCCTTCTTTGGAAGGGTTACTGGGCAAATTTCTGTCTATGGACTTCAGCCAGAAAAGGGTGTTCTTGACATTTACGTTCTGATGGGAGATTCAGTTTTTTTTAAACTTAATTTTAAGTATAAACTAGAAAGCCTTGGAATTGGGATTTGGCTAGTTAGTTACCCAATCCCGATTCAGATTCTGCCAACTAGACTAGTAGACTTGAGCAATTAGGCAGTGTTCCCACTTGATTGATCTGATGATCTTATCTCATTTGGGGAACTATACTTGGTTTTATAGTGATCAGTTCAGGAATCTCACCTCTTTGAGTCCCCAAATCACATTTATCCTTGATTTTATAGTGTTATTTTCAGGAGTCCATTATCTTTGACTTCATCATCTTTGGGGAACTGTATTTGGTTTACAGTGTTGATTTCAGGAAATCCACTTCTGCGATTAGTTTAATTTGCGTCATTTTAGAACACTAAGAGCGTTGCTTCATTACTGTAACATACTAAACAGGTATTCAGGTGGAGGAGACCCACATGGGCACGATTGGGTTCCTGCAGAGTGTGATGTATCCATCAGGCCTGGTTGGTTTTGGCATGCCTCCGAGCTCCCAAAGTCTGCATTCACTCTGCTTGATATCTACTACAAATCAGTGGGCCGGAACTGTCTCTTGTTGCTAAATGTGCCCCCAAATTCATTGGGTCTTATATCAGAAGAAGATGTTCAAGTGCTTCAAGAGTTCTCTGAGCTCCGACACACCATATTCTCCCGTAACTTGGCTAAGAATGCTGTTCTTACTGCGAGTAGCACACGCGGAGGCATTAGTGATTCCCAGTTTGACCCATCCCATGTCCTAGAAGAAGGTATTTACACTTATTGGGCCCCCAAGGAAGACCAATTTGATTGGACAATATATCTGGACTTGGGGGAATTGAAATCATTTAACTTGCTGCAAGTTCAAGAACCTATTCACATGGGACAGCGTGTTTTCAAGTTCCATCTTGATGTTCTGTCTGAAGAAGGGGACTGGAAGACAGTAACAAATGGCACAACCGTGGGGTACCGGAGGCTGCTGCATTTTCTCACGGTAGAATCCCAGTGGTTGAGGTTCGTCATTGATAAGTCCCGAACAGATCCACTGATTTCATATTTAGGGATTTACCTGGACCCATTTTCCATTATGAACAATGCATCTGATACAAGTTCGCGATCATACTTCAATGGCAGTCAAGTTATTCAGCCAACAGTGCACAACCATTCTCACAGTGCCTCCATTTAGATTGATGTTCAAAGCAAAAGCCCGATGATCTTTTGGCGTCCCATCCAATTGTTTGAGCCTGGTTTGGTTCACTAAAGATTATTGCATTTCAATAAGGTGAATTATTTACCAGGCTTTCGATATCCAGATAATATTAGCATATAACCTGGCTAGCCATGCCCCTTCATCTTCACCAGCTATTAGAAGAACAAACAGATGCAACCAAGAGATAAGAGACTCATGTAATTTGAATGTAGTGCACCTTAGTTATATATTGTGAGGCAGTCCTTTGTTCATTAAAATGTTGCTCTCAGTAAAATTTCTTTCTCAGATCCCTGACAAGGAAAACAAAAATGAATAGGCCCTGAGCATTATTGGATGGGACTCAAATTTCTCTTGATTCTTGGCTTCCATGTTTTTTAGGAATTTTGCCAAGTTGCTGAACACTAGCTTTCTCTAAAATAGCCTGATGAACAATGTTCGAGGGTTTCCGATGTTTAAAGGGCTGCTTGGACAGACCCCAATAGCAGTTGGCGCAATTTTTGAATGTACCAACTGCCTTTTGGGCTTCAGCGTGTTTGGATAGGACCCATTTGAGCGCGTGCCACCTGCAAAACGGCCCCAAAATAGAACCAACACAGACTTGGGGAATTTTCTACCGATGTTTTCAAATGCTTAGCACTATTCAGCCTTGTGTCCATCCAAACGGGGGCCTTATATGTTTGGCTGGAGATCCTCCATAGTTGGTAGAAGTGTAGAACTTGTAGAGAGAGAACGGGGAAAGTGTTACAAAAATACAAGATTAGAATGTCCCTGCAGCCATTTACTCATCTATCCCTGTGAACTCAGTATACAAAACACACCAACAGTTGCACCCAACCAATCAGCCCAGATGGTTGGTGTGCACCTTCTCTTAGTCTGGAGGTCGTTGGTTTAATCCCCACATGGGCAGGTGTCGTCCACGTGGAGTGGCTGCCATGGCAGAAATCGCCCCCGCGGGCTGAAACTGGTCGTAAAGCCAAGTGTAGAGCCGATAAGCTAAATAAAATTGAATAATTTGGTTGGGTTTGAGTTCATCCTTTATGTTTGATTAGTAATCAGGTATGCATATGCCATCTGAACCCGACCTTTTGACACCACTAATTTTGAGATTGAGAATTGGTGATTTTACCAAGCAAAAGGTGGCCTGGCTATCACAACATAGTTACATCCCTACAACTTACAGATCTCAACCAAACAAACCCCAACTACTTAATCAAACTCAAAATTTTCAATAACAGAGAACAAAAGGATACAAAAACATGCAGAAAATAAAATATCAAGCATTCATATTTAATGCTCAAAAACTCATTGAAGCTAAAGGTTAACAATTTTAAATCCCTTAATAGTAGGCAAAATCCTAAACAAGCAAAAGCAATTTCCATTAATGAAATCTGTAAAAGTTGGACAAAATTGGATTTTCAATTTCTAGGGCGTCAGGGATCTAAAGTTGTGAGAGATTGATCTGCAATCTCAACGTCAGTCTAGTACCAACATCCCACAAACTAGTATGGTCCAGTTTGTTCATCAGTGAGAATGGGAGAGAAATAAGTTCTAAACCAACTTGACTCCATCCAATTTCCAAATAATCAGAAATATGAGTGCAAACAAATAATTACAGACAAAACCCAGAAACTTCAGGTTATCTTAATGTCTCGTAGTAGCCGTGCCGCCATAGAGCCATATCTCCTAGCTTCCCAGTCACTGAGTTCCCCATTTTCAAGTCCTACAAGTAGTTCGCTGTCTTCAAGACCTTCCTTCCTTCCACAATCTTCCACTTCCTCCCCCGTGTAACAACTCTCACCATCGTTGTTTCCATGCTTCTTCGTTGTTCCAACTTCACTGCTTTGTTGATCATGCCCCTGGTTCTTGTTCTCTGCACATCCTGCTTGACCCTTTAACCCCATTATGTAAAGTTGGATACTGGCATGTTGGTACTTACTATCCATCTGCGTGGTATGATGTTGTCTATTTCAGTCCAAGGTGATAAGGAATTCAATTTCAGCAAATCAGTGTAAAATTTATGTTGGGTTATGGTCAAAGACCTTTGCTTTGGGGACAGTTTTCATTTCAAAGTTGCTCTTCCACATGTGAAGCATTTGTTCATGCACAGCTGTAGATCGAATCTCATACCCCAACTGAATGAAATTTCAGTAAAAAACAATACATATATTAATATGACTTTCATGACACAAAAAATAGAACAATCCAAAAAACTGATTACCAAGATTGTGGTTTTAGGTCCTGATAGGGCAAATATGGTCTGCAAGAGTGGCTCCAAGAGATGCTCCGAATAAACCTGAAATCGACAGAAGTTAAATATTATTTGCTCAGCTCAATAATTACTGCACTATCACAGCCACGTGTGTTGGTGTCAAACACAGATATGCAGTTTCAAACACCCCGAACCCCAACAAACTTGACTTGCAGACACGACCATACACTTCTATCGCAGATATTGAGAAATATATATTAAAACTATTTTCTGGATCAGTATAATATTTAAAATAATTTAGTTCATATTATGGATTAAATACGGAAATAATGTACTATTAAGCTATAATGCACATTTCAATTAAAATAAAAATCTACAAATACTAGCTGCAAAAAGAGTATTTGAATAAAATAAGATCTGCTCGAAGAAGAGTGTCGACATGTGTCTGATAAGTCTGGCATGGCTGGATTTTCAGAAAATGTAGTGTCCTTGTCAAATAGAATGTAATAATAAATCCAAGGAACACTACCATGCGAGGTTTAGCAGTTATGGTCAAGAGTAAGTAAAAAATGTTTGAATGACCAAGATATTGATCACTGAAATGCCAAAGCAACTAAATGTTTAAGTCCAACAACAATAAGGTGACTCACATATTCATCATAAAAGTGAAACTTAGAACTGGCAAGATAAATTTGTTGGAGTGAATGCAAAAGTCAAAAATTAAGAAAGTTTAACTTCTTTAGATTTTTCTTGGCTGCAAAATTCCCTGCAGTCGCTAAATTTGTTATGCCAATCAGCAATATTTGAGTTCCTTATTCGAACCCCATTATATAAAGTCCAAATGCAGACATCCCACTTCCCTTTTTGTATTTTTGCCCTTCCAATTCATGATTTCTTTAGAACCTAGAAAGGCTGCACTTTATCCAGAGCATGCTGAACCACGTATAGAACTTAGACCTAGTTACTCTGATTCCCTGGGAGAAATTTAGTTGCGGCTACAAGTCTATCTGTAATCAGACTTCCCTGTGAATAAAATAATTGCAATTTCTTTGGAATTCTTTTAATTTTGTTTCCATCTGCTTGAAGCCCTTTGTAAGTGTAAAAAGTTCTATGCCTGGATAAAATGCGCATGCAAATCAATGACTATTTTTTTTTTTGAAAAACTGGAAATGGATTTCCTATGAAATGAGTTGGATGATCACAAAAAGTTACATCTTGTGGAGTGGAAGCTTGGCAGCCGCCCTTTTAGGCTTGTCAATAAAGCTCTTCTAGGGAAATGGCACTGGAGGTTTGGAATGGAGCCCGATAGCATGTAGAGGAGAGTAATCGTTAGCAAATATGGGAGTAGAAGTTTCGGGTGGGACAGCAATGATGTCTCTTTCCCTTGCGAGGTCGGTCTTTGGAAAGGCATCTGTAAAGCTCCTCTGATTTCTCTAAAAGAGTTCAGTATGAAGTCGGCATGTGGGATAGAATCAGATTTTGGTATATGCATGGTGCGGCGACCATGACTACAAGAGAAGGCGTACGAATGCCAACTAGAAACGAGGTCCAACAAAGAATATGACATCACCCAAGACATCCCAAAGTCCGCCAAAAACGAAGTCCAGACTACTCTCACCACATCACAGTGTATAAGAAGATGATTAACCGATTTACTACAATGTTTGCACATCGAGCACAAATCTACAACGATAATTCTTCTAGAAATCAAGTGATCCACTATCAAAGTCTTATCTAGAGAGGTTGTCCACATAAAGAAAGCTATCTTGGGAGGAACTTTGGAGCCCCAGACAAAAGGAGCTAGTTAACCATTGCTGATGGACCTAAGTAAGGCCTTATAAAAAGAACTAACTGAAAACAGCCCATCCTCAGACCATCTCTACAACCGTTCATACTGAACCAAGAGAGAGAGATGGCATCCATGCAAGTGAGAGAGTAAACAAGACACTGAATCAATCTCCCAGTAGTTAAGTCTTCTTCTGAAACAATAGCTCCAAGATTCATCTCCCCCCTCCTGAGAAAACATACCTAAATAGAACAATTTTTCTTATTTGAAAGGGCGAAAAGACTCGAAAAATCCTCCATGAGAGTTACTTCCCCGCACCACCTGTCCTCTCAAAATCTAACCTTGTCCCTAATCTCCGCCTACTACAGCACACTCTTGGAGAAGTTCACAAAAATCTTCATAATTCCCTTCCAGACATTACAACCACATGTTAAAAAGATAGTTCTACCATCCCTACTAAAATTCTGAGGCCCCAAATTTACCCACAATCACCTTCCTCCAGAGACTAAAACTCTCCACTCCAAACTTCCACAACCATTTGCCCAATAAAGTCACGTTCATCACTTGATGTTCTTGATCCCTAGGCCTCCTTGGGCCTTAGAACCGCAAACTGTCTTCTAGTCAACCAGATGGAATTCGGTAACCTCATCTCTATCACTTCATAAAAATCTCTCATAAACTTTTCCAGAATGTACGAGTGAGAAAAGTTCGATTCTTTCGCCGGATGGATGATAGGGATTCGGGAAGATAGGCGGACTCAACTGCAGCAGGAGGATCTAATGCTGGGGACTCAAACGCTCACCCACTACTTCTCTTCGCTGAGGGCCAGTTTGATCATCTAGTATGGTTCATCAATTTCTGGTACTGCTTGCTGAGACCGGCATAAAAGATAGGGATCGGATGGAGGGATTTCTCAACCTTTATTTCTTTCACTTGCTTCTCTTCTTAGGGATGGTGAAAAGGGATAAATAATCGATAGGCAAGCTGAAGAGAGTATTCTTGATTAACACCAGTTTTCCCCCTTCTTCAAGCAGTTGGCCCAACATGGATCCCATTCTTTCCCAGTAAAATTAGTGTGGAAAAGCTTTGCCCCTCTAGAGTATGGTCGGCAGCCTTGGACAAGATTCTCACAATGGACCACTTAATCAGCATACATATACCTATTCCAAACATGTGTTTCTTAGGCAAAGCAAACGAAGAGTCAATATATCACCTCCTTATTCTCATTCACTAGAGCTGTTTGGAGTGTGTTCTTTTAGAAGTTGGGTGTGTGTTGGGTGATACCAGATGGCTTGCTCAACCTTTTTCAAGGGTGGCGGATGAGTGTGTCGCATTCTAGAGGGAGGGCTATGTGGAAATTAATCCCCTTCGCTATATGTTGGAGCATTTGGAAGGATCGCTACTCTAGAATCTTTGAGGATAAGTACGGCTCAGTGGAAGCAATTATTAACAAATTCAAGGACTCTCTTTTCCAATGGGTGGTGCTTCTTAAATAATTTCTTCAGGGGGTCTCTTAGCCCTTCCCCTTCTCTTTTAATACACAGATATTTACTTATCAAAAAAGAGAAAATCAAAAAAGTCTGTTCACAAATAGATTTAAAGCAGTAACCAAACATCCCCTCTAATGGCTCTCATTAACCTCCAAAGAATTGTGCATCTTGTCCATATGCTAGCGGCACAATCTATGTCCATCAACACTTGAAACATGATCTATAACAATTATCTAATATTCAAGCAACGTTCTAATATTAAAACATGAACCGATTTCCATTTTTGAAAACCTACAGCATTTTGAAAATGCATGCACACATGTATTGTTTTGACTCCCCATATTCAGTTACAAAAAACTCATATTCTGTGGGTCCCCACCCAAGTGTCATACCCTCATTTGACCACTAAATTCTAATTAGCATGCATATAAACAAAGAGCAAGAAATGATTGTGCTATCATTTTCTCGTGGATCACTTGATTTCTAGGGATGCAAAATGTATCTAGATACACAATCAGGCCTCATACTGAACTAAAAAGTGCATCCTGCGTGATCCAGGTCCCCCAGCATGACAAATATTGCAGATTGCATTGCCATGCAACCCAGTGCCACAGGCCATACAGCAATGCACCGTGGCTTCGCTGCATGGGCCAACAGCATCCAGTTTCAATTTGCGTGGATTGATGAAATGTAATTTGTCCAATGAACTTACAACGTCAGTCCCAATGATATAATCAAATGGAGGATCAACGGCCTTTATATGCTCCTGATTTCCCCAATCCAACTCTGCAACCTGGATGGAACCAAATGATGCTAAAAAATGTAACAAAAAAAATTTCCATGTAAGAGAAATGTAATGGTACCATAACATTTAATATTTCAAGTAATCTGAATAAAATCTTCTTATTACGGATCCATAAAATCATTAAATAAAAAAAAATTAATATTTCATGTGCATGCAAGACCTGAATCAAGATTCGATCTCATCAACAAACTTCAAGTCCACCAACAAAAACTAACCTAAGAACAGAAAATGCTTATAAAGAAGAGCGAGGGAGAACTTTCAGTCCACCACCAAAAACTAATAAAAATGCTTATCAACAAAGTGAGAGAGAACTTTCAGCCCCCACCAAAAACTAACCTAAGGCTTTTAAGATTCAAAGCACACCTGAATCAAGATTTGTCTGCATGATCCTTGAAGTATTCCGCTCAACATTCCTCATTAGCAACGGCAAAACCTCAATTTGGTCTGTTGAAACTACATCGCATCCTAGTAAAGCCATGCCTGAAAGAAACACTCTACATCACATCTAAGCAGTACCATGCCTGACAAAAGCATTCAAGTTGCACCAATTTGAAGCTGAACTGAAGTGATCAATAGAAATACATACTATTGTATGTTACTGAGTCATATTGATCATTATTATTACAATGCAAGAAGCTCACCAAATCCAGCTACTCCACAACCAGCTCCAAGTTCAATGACACGTTTTCCTTTCAGTTTAGATGGGCAAAATCTACCCTTTCTGCAATTCTTTTCCTGAACAATTCAAACCAGATTATAATAACTATAGTGTTACAAATTCAGAACACGTACATTATATAGCCTTTACTTATTCATAGAAACTGTTTGAAAATGAGTTGATACATCAGGCAAAACACATTGAATAACAGAATATTGTATTGTCAATCTGTCAAGAGATCACGATAGAAGGGAAGGAAGATAACAAGATCATATTAACTTAACATAGCAACAAAATTATGCACCACTGCAACCAGTTATATTAACTTGAGAAAGTTTTCATAGCAACAGAGTGCTTTATAAGTCATTGCTACATATGGAAGAAAACATTACAACTTAAGAACAGCTATAGATCCTGATTAGCTGATACGCTCAAGGGATTTCCGTACATTACCAGAAATTTGACAAACACCATTGATGCATCCCAAACTGTAGTACCCAGATGCTTCGAGTTAGGGTCCTACCACAAGACACCAAACATTATATGAGACATCCATGCCCGTCAAGGAAAAGAATATAAAAGATAGGTAGTAGAATTTCATAGTCCAAACATAATACAAAATACTCATATCTATCAACAACATGCTGCTAGGTAGGAACTAAAACATCAAAAAGAGATGCCACCTCAAAGACACCAACACATAATAGAAAATCAGGGAAAGATAGAATATAAGAGGGCAAATACAAGTTCATCATCTGAATATAGTTTATCAAGTAATATTAAACACGCCACTTTCATTGACATACTGAAGTATCTGGGCTAAAGGAGGAATTGTGAAGTTATAGTGCAACAAGGTTCTTATAAACAGAGAATCAACTCATTACCACAAAAAGGAGAACCAACTTGTAAATATACTTTTCTTTTATAATTCCAAGGTAGCTATAATTTTCTTCACAACTTGGCAATAGTTTCAGATCTGTACAAACTACACAAATTTTTAGATTCACAAGGATCGTGGAAATGGAAAAAACGAACCCAGTTTGTGGAAAATAACACAATGCCCACATAAAGAATTAGAAATTCTGGAAAGGCAGGCCTCAGTTGGCCAAAGTCTAAGCCATATGGACTTGTGGGCATCCTATAGAACATCATCTTTAAGGGTGAGATTTTGTGGCATAAGCCAGAATCCAACCCTAAGAAAGGTCATCCTTTCAATTAGCGAATTGGCCCAGCTTATTTAAAAAGGCTATGAAACTCTAAACTTCAGCAGCATTTAAATGCTATAATTACTATATTCTTGAAAAAGCTGAATGCATTTGCAACCATCTACCAAAAGAAAAAAAAATGTACCTGAGAAAACTGCAGTTGATGGCCTAGAACTTCAAGTTTAATTGCTGATGTGTTTGGAGAATTTAGCCTGGAGGGGCATCTTTTGTCATAAGTTTGAAAAGTGCAAGATAAAATCCGCAAGAATAGAAACATAAAAGAGAAGAACTCGCAAACATAGCTTTATTCACTACCATAGTCACAAAGTCGGGATTCAGCAATAAATCGGCAAGGGGTCAAGTCGGGAAAATTTGGTAAAAATCGACAAAATTATAAAAAAATGTATCATGACATATTTCAAGTTAGAAATGTTGTTTTTAACAAAACACAATTTATATGATGAAAAACACATCTATAATTCCATAATAATAAGTCATAGCTCATAAGCATGATTCACCATTCATAACCAAAATTCCAAAATCGGCAAAATCGAAATCAGAAGGGGAAAAAAAATGGGTCTCAGCTGATTAATCGCAGAGTTTTTCGATTAATCGGAGATTTTGCCCATGAATCGGCGATTGATTCGTGAATTCGAAAAATCGGAGGTTTTTGTGAATATGTTCACTACAGCTACGTTTTGGACTAGATATGATACAAATGATTATAATGTCAGAATGTAATAGCCATGCTTTGCTTCAAACCTCCTTACAGGTAAAAGACTAAATGTTCCCCCACAAAATAATAATAACAACAACAACAATAATAATAACAACAACAATAATAACAATAAAAGGGTTTTTGAAGATGGCACAAAGAATTCCACTTCTTCCTTTTGTTATTAGGACCCTGTCATCTTATCTCTCACCAATACTAGAGGATGTCATACTCATACCTAGAACATTAACAAATTAAATTGGGGATTGGATTCCAATTTTTCTTTTAGTTTTGGGTGAGTAAATACCAATAGTACACTCTTGTATACATATTTCATGGACGTTTGGTCAATACCCAAAATAAGTTATTATGTAAAGAACTAAATATTCAATCCAATTGACGAATTATCTGTTACAGTTACTTGGTACAAAAGCGGGCAGTCTGATGACCACCCGAGTTATTCGTCACTAAAAGGAAGTAATTTCCAGGTTTTGAATAAGCAAATAATCCTTAAAGATCTTACATTGTGGAACCAGCGAGTAACATAACCCCACAGACATAAAGTAAATAAAATTTAACTAAAGAAAGAATTCATTGGTGTTTGGCAAATTGATTAAAAGCATTTCTGATTAAAAAGAAGGAAAACAAAATCAAGAACACCCCTGAAAACAGAACCAGGTTAGTGTTGAAGTAACAGTTAGATTGATCATCAAAACAACAACGAAATTACTGCTTTTCAAAAATAAATAAAATTCGTACAGATGTTATGCAGAACCCACAAAATTAAAGGTAAAAAACATATCGTAAAGCACGTAGATCACTAATTAGACACAAAATAAAAGTAGGGTTTTTTGGTTTGATCAGTTGAGGAATAGATAAAACCCTAATTGTTCTGAGAAGAAGAGAAGCTGTAGGAGCAAATTACCTGTCAGCCTCCATTAGAACGTTGTTTATAGAGAGAGACAATCAATGAAGATGAAGTAATGGGACCACCCTTCGTTTTGCAAATTTATTACAGTTCTACAACGACTGATTGTTCCAACTGATCTCAAAAGCTTTTTAAACTCCCCCAAGGAAAGTGTTTAAGACTCAGATAATTACGAAAATACCCTTTCTAGTCGATATCGAAAATACCCTTTAATACATCAATAGTGGGTTGAGGAAGAAACCCATGTCCACGTGAGAACTTGGAAGTTGGAACAATGGAACCCATGTGTTTTCCTTGAAAGCAAGGTTTTAAATGGTCCCTCCTAAAGTTGTAACAACATTTATATTACCGTTATATCTCTTATAACGTCGTTACAATGGGTCACATCAATCACAGTAAAAAAATAAATAGGTCAAATGTTTTTTTTTTTTTTTTTTTTCAAATAAAGCGGATATTTAGAGCTCAATATGAAATCTTATTTTCTTTTCTTTCCGACAAGTATCACTTTTTTGGTAAGAACATTTTTATCAAACTTAAACACTAACTTAAAATCTTTCTTGCTCAACAGCGAACCCGACACTAGATTCTTTCGAATATCTGGTACATGAACACGTCGTTTAGAGTAAGGACTTTTCCTGAGGTAAATTTGAGAACCACTTGACGTGCTATTACAAATGCAGAGAGAAATCATCCTTGTTAGAACAGATATATTTGGTGTCCCCTGTATCTACCCACCACTCCTTAATGTTATTAACCAAGTTCACATCTGAAACAACCATATATAAGTGTTTCCGTCATGTTTGATAGTCAGATTTTTAGTTTTTCATGTGTTTTCATGACCCTTCTTGTTGCGGCAATCCTTGGCTCTATGTCATAATTTTTCGCATGCCTAGTAATCGCCTTAGATCCATTTAGTGTTGCCGTTCTGATTCTTAAAGTTGTTCTTTGTGACGTTCGAGTTTGGGTCTGAACTTGTCCTCTCCTCTTGCATTAACTTTAGAAATTATAAAAGAATTAATACATCTTTTCATTATTATGATTATTTTCTTCTATTCTAAGTCTTATAACAATGTCTTTAAGTTTCATCGCCTTATTTTTATGTTTAGATTATTTTTGAAGTCTTTCCAAGATGGCAATCAATGCCACTTGGAATCATTCATTAATAGTCATGCTTTAGGTGTGAATCTTTATCTCATTTACAAGGACTTGGAGTTATTGGATCAATTTAGGGCATTACAAAATTGGAAACCTCCATTTTATAGTCTAGGAATCGACCGACAATAAATTTCTTTGTTCTAACGTTTTATCTTGTCCTATATTTTTTGTCAAGAGATACCCAGAGAATTTTAACATACTAGAGCAGAAGAATAGACATCGTATAACACATTGTCTAGCTTATTCCGAATCAAATTTTGACACATAAAGTCACTACTCTCCCAATTTTGTAGTACAACAGTCATTACAGGATCAAATTGTTCTTCCTCGAGATTGAGAGGATCATCTTTGATCATGTGGGTCATATTCAATTAGTAAAAATAAAATATATTTTATTTGGCCATTGTTTGAAATATTGCACTTGAACTTCTTACGATTGATTTCATAGGTATTCATTTTCAATGAAATCATAAACAAAATAATGAATTTGTCTTTAGATTGTTGGAAAACAATCTGGTTTTAGAGAAAACAAAATGATAACAGGCAAAATTACAAACAATTCAACTGGGTAAAAGAAGTAGTGAAGTAAATTAATTTCTATAATAGATTTCTGAAGTAATGTAATACAGAAATGTAGATAGCAACGCCCTCGATACAAGTTGAGGCCTAAGGCCAAAACTCTATATAGGATTTATTAATATATATGGTATTAATTAAAAATTTTGACTCTCTATAAAGTAGAAAATCTTATTTAACAAGGATAATAAAAGACTAGGGAAAAAAATTTAGAAGCAGAGTACTCCCATAGTCCCATTGCAGTCCATGCAGAGGATTTCTCACGGCCCTACATAGATCATTTTGTGGGCCTAATGACTGCATGGATGTTCAGCCCACCTATTGGTAGACAAACACACTGAAAATCAACTCGGTTGATGATTTCTATCCATTTGATTGACTACCCAAAAAAAAAAAAAAATGCTTGAATCCAACGTCTAGAATAAATTCTAAAAAGTACTAAAATCTATGGCCAGAGATAAGGGATGGGCTAAACATCCATGTGGTTAGTGGGTGATGCATTCTCTCAACTTGGGACCGCCTTAATGGCCTCAAGGTAGAGTTGGCCCTGATTCCAAGGAAGAACTCCAAGGAAATCAGAGCTACTTTTCATATCCTCCCTTCCCTTTATGGAATTAAGGCTTAAGGTGATCAACAAAAAGTTTTAACAGAAAAAGTATTTGTATGTCAGAAAGTGTTGATAAAGATTTTTTCTTTTTTTAAGGCTCCGTATGGTTGCCTGGAATAAGTTTTCAAGAAATGATTTTGGGGCATAAAACTTTTTCCGCATCAACACTTGCATACAAATCGTTTTTCTGTAAAACTTTTTTATTGATTCCCATACAGAGCCTTATACGCAAAAATCATTTCTAGAAAACTTGTTGAGGGCAACCAAACAGAGCCCAGTGTATAAAATTTTAACTAGGATTACCGATCTATAATTTAGCGAATGGCAAACTCAATACTATGCTGATCATATTTAAATTAACCCAAATAAAGGCTAAAAAACAATGGCTTATATATTGCCGTCAAATACCGGGTTAATTAATATAGCTGTGAAAGCACATCTCCATTTCCTAATTATTACAAAAAACAAATTTTGGAACCTTTTTCACCAGTCTGTTCATCTGATTATATGAATATTTCTCCTCTCCAAGTATACAGGCAGTTCCCAAGATCTGGAACAACTATTTTGATTTTTTTTCCTTTTCTTTCTCTGTTTTTTTATTTTTATTTATTTTTAATCTTCCTGATCAGAAGCCCAGGAATCTCCTCTTACCATCTGAAGTCAAATTCAGAGCGAACTTCTGGCACCAAGAATATTGGCATTTGTGTGAACAGTGGGGCTATCTAATTGGCTCCTTGACGATAAAGAGTTTGATGGGGGATACTGTGAACAAGAGCAGAATCACCCACAGTTGACCTCAGAAAATGCTCTGGGGTGAAATTGCTGGCACAGAGTTTGCACAGTCAACTCTATTCTCACTGGATCCTGCAGCCAACGTAATGGTTCTATTACTTGAGCAAATCAATTAGATGTAAAATGACTAACTGCTTCATCATCTTCTAAAGTTATATACCTTCCCCGCGAAACTAATGATGAGGGGCCCAACTCTGGATTTGCGATAACACCCTAGACGTTGCAAGAAAAAGCATCATAAGTTAAAAGAGAATCAGAAAGTTTTCGTATTTATGTGATAAAGTACTTGACTTATTTTGGAATGCATATCCAAGTTCCATAATATTCTTACCAATGGAAATATCCGGGAATTCTCGACACAATTTTGATAGATGTTGAGCAGTTTCTACCTGCATAGCGTAGGATATAATTAAGAACAAGATGACAACATGGTCCATATCCAATACAGTTTACATCAGTTTTAGCACATCGTGCTTTTTCTTTGGTGGTCTTAACACATAATTATTCCCTGGATATATTAAAAATCAAATAAATGACTGGAAAAAATATAATGCATTGACAATTACAAAGTTATTTTGCATATCTTATATAACTGTACAGATAAGTTGGGCAATCAGGTTATTCAAATCCCAAGTAGATGACCACGGTATAACTGGCAAAGAATGTACAACAGAAATGAGACATAACTAAACAATTAGACAAGAAGGCTTACAATGAGTAGCTCTCGAGCAATGAATGGCTATAGGATAAAATTAGGTAAAATTTGTGAACTCATAATTAGAATGTATATTTGCATATGTACATCAACAAAAGAGCATCTTTGTTTGTTTCTATATATCTTAACTGTACACCAATGCATAAAAATGCAAGGCTAGAAACTAGGTTTAGATGTTCCAGAAATTTGAGAGAGAACAATGAAGAGGTACTCTGACTAATTCCTAGACAGCCAAGATGTTAGAGACTAGATTTCATACGGAGGGAGGTAAATGAAGAAATGCTCCCAAATGAAATTCAGGGAGACATGACAAAAAAAGTGCTAAAACTTTGTGTTGAGCACAAAGATGTCCCAGGAAGATATAAACATTGGAACTCTCCTAACCAACAAGATTTTAGCGGAGTTTACATTGTGGTACATATTAGACTGAAGTGCGCAAGGAAATGAGTTGACACATTCATAGCAGTGTGAAAGAGTAAGCTTGATACATACATCAGTAAGAGTTGAACTCAGATGCTTTGATATAAATGGTGCCATCAACGCAAGAGGGCTGCTAGAGCTGGTCGAGTCCATCAGACAGTCCCACTGCTTGTCCAGTTCAGTGACATTAGTTGCAGAAAGAATGATCACATTTTGGCATTTGATCTGCGAGAAACAACCACTGAATGCTGAGAGTTCATAATGCTGCTCCAAATGCACCTAAAGTAACAAAATATGAAAGACGAAAGCAATGGAGCTTCACAAGTCAATAACTTCAATGGTGTTTAAGAAAACCAGAAATTTACCAGCAAGATTATCATTTTATAAAGTCCCCATATGGACGCTCACAACCAGTTTAATACCCACAATACTATGTCATAGTGTCAGGGGATGATACACTGAAATCAACATTGACTTACCTATCCAAGGTTGATCAAATATAGGTAAGAGATTCTGTAAATATTTGTTACACAAACCAGAAGTCAACCATTAAAGACTAGTGCTTCAAGCAGGGGAAGAAAGCCTAACCCTAAGCACCTTTTCAAGCCATCTCGGAGGTTGCCCAACAGCCAGAAACCAAGTGTATTATGGTAATGCTGCAATTGCATCTCTCCAGGGACAAAAGAAAAGTAATACGAACTTGACAAAACTAAAGAAATGTATCAGTGCCTTAAATGAACTTATTTATAGTCGAATTGATTATTAGATTACTGAACACAGACTACAAAAACCTACATTTGATCTCCAACTTTTATTAAACCAGTAACAGAATTAAAACTTGTCATAATGTAAAAAGCTGAAAATAATATTGACCATGCTAAATTGGTACGAGTTTCACTGTAGATCAAACTTTAATCATTTTGAGTTTCAGTTTTTCTGTGGAGAATAACATATTCAACTTTTCTTTTTTAACCACATAACAGAGTATACTAATGCATTCATATACACCACTTTAGCTTCCGCATGGAAATGTCAAATATGGATAGTACCGTATACAACTAAGTGATTCAAAAGTTCTGAAGAAAGAAATCACCACTATGAAGTTCCAAGTTCCAGACAAATTTACAAATCGGAAAATGTTAATAACATGCTCCAGAACCAAACACATACCAAAGGAACTGGTAGCATTTCATGCTTCAGTAATTTAGTGATACCTTCAGGCAACTGAGCCATCTGAAAAGAGGAAGACAAGCTAAAGATCAAAACCAATTTAAGCAAAATAAGCAAGTTGCAAACTCATGAGGCCATATAATATTGTTGGGTAATTTGGAAATGACAGGATAGGCTTATAAAGTGTATATTCAATACCATCCACATCAATGTGAAGGTATATTGCAAAATTCATTATGCCATATCATTAGTAACTGTAGTTCATAATTTATGTTAGACATCTTGCAAGGTTGAGTCAGTCTTTAACTTTTTTTTCGCAGAAAGTAGCTCGGGTACTTCAGTCGTTCCTTTTCTTTTGTAAGGTTGGGGTTAGGTGGACCCCTACCAGCCTTTACGAAAAAGGAGAAAATAATTACATCATTTGATATCTACAACCTATTTCCATGGTTTTCTCGGCCGAGACTGTTTTGACTTGCCCCTGTAAACTCAATCTCGGCAAGGACTGAGTCAAGATCCTTAGAAGTCAACTCAGTCTCGGCCTGGATGATCCAGATCCCGAGACTGAGACCTAAAACCATGCCTCTTGCATCATCATCCAATACTTGGGCATATCACTTTTAAGTCAAGAAGAAACAAAAGTTATCTCTACATCTTGATTGCAGAGGGATTGAAGGAAGACACGAAATCCGCAGACTTGTTTGCTTCTCTCCACACAGTTTAACTTCATAGTTAAGTTCCACAAGAAATTGACAAATATTCATTGAAATAGATCTTGCTTCCAAAAATCTGGCACAAGGATTAGATATGGCCTCAATAGCATTTGTCGAGTTGGAGCATAATCTCAGCTACCTTATACCTTGTTGTAAAGCTATTGATAGACTCCTATGTATAGCTTTAAGCTCCACCAAGTACATAGGAAGCGCTCAACACTTTCTTCTGGTTAATTTTGTTAATACAAATTTATGATCCTTAATGCAGTTTTCAAGAAATAAAAACATGGCTTGCCTAGGTCAACTATCATTTGTCCAAGGGCAAGTTCCAAGAGATGATAAATTTATGAACCTTGATTCTTGGTAACTATTTGAGACTCAATTTTGAGTTTCCCTTTGCTTCTGCAAGTCTCATATGATATTGTCAGCCCACCAAACTCATCTGATGAATGCCATCGAAGTATGAATTCCAACCACTTCTAACATTTTTTCTTTAATGTTGAAGAAATGTAGTTTACAAGATTATGTTTACTGTTCACGAGATTCTTCAGAATCCACTGACACCAAGTTTCTAATTAAAAGTTAAAATGAACATAATCTACTTTACTGGTGACATCAGAAAAACACATCTTCTATAGAACTCATTGGATTCTGTTCATCTAGTCTTAATAAAGGTTTTCTCTCAAAAACAACTATATTCAGGGATTCAAGATAAGGTTTGCATCAATTACTTAGACCTTTCAGTAGAATAGAAAGATGCGCTCCAGTAGCAGTTAACTTGAAACTATCTGCACTTGAAAGAAGTGCCTCAATTTTATAACACCATGTATCCCCTCCACCAGATATGTTTTAGAAAAGTCAGTATTTCTTTAAAAAGGATATAGTCATAACAAGGGTATCTAGGTTATTTCACAAAAGCACAAAATCCAATCTTGTAGGCATGTTTGTTTCTTATAAACTGAATAACATGATCACATATTTCAAAGGCAACTAAAAACCAATTAATTAAAGACCAACTCATGTAATAGTATCTAAACACCAAATTACCTCATTCCGGTCCACAGTGCAATTGTCACCTATAAGATGCCTACGATACTCTTCAAACTCTTCATCAGGGGCCTGAAATTTAAAACAAAATTGAACCCATTAAATAGCGTTAGTACTACAAATAAATTAGACAAGTCAACCAAATTTGGAACATACAAAAGAATAGCACAATCAGTACCCTTTAGTACACATGGGTTAAGATATCATACCATCATATGATATGTATCATTTTTTGGCCATAGCAGTATGATACATGAGACTGGGATAAGGTGTATGATAATGATGATGTGTTTATTACCCTGTCTTTGCTTATATTTAATATATCTATGCATGAAATAAGTTTTAGTGTAATGTACCTTAGCCAACCATACAGTATTATAAAAATGAAATTAGGTTATTTATAGTAAACGTTTTGTAAAGGCGGTATTGCATTTTGGGTCATGATGTAACAAGGTATACCTGAGATCTTTTCAAATGCGGAAGCGGCATTTGTGGTAGTCACACTGCCATCTGCGCCCACTGACCACCCCTTAGTAAATATTCGTACCAAAAATCAGCGTGTTTGATGATTTTTAGCTGTTGGTTTTAGTACTAAAAAAAATGGTTGCATTCAACGGCTATAAGAACCCCTTAAAAAGTGCTAAAAAATGCTAAAATCTAATGGTTATAGATTACTAATCAGGGTGATTTTTGGTGTGTATATCCTCCAAGGGGTGGGATAAACATCCATGCGGTCAGTGGGCCCAGATGACAGTGGTGAGTAACAAAAATTGTGCTTCCACATTTGAAACAGTTTCAGGCATACCTTGTTACATCTTTTTCCTTACATTTTTAGCTTATCTAAGCATTAAACATACTTTATTGTAATGTATCTTAGAATATCTTAACCTATCAGTGAACAAAGGTGTGATTCTTTTTAGTTTATGGTTGTTTAATGCTCTACCATATTTTAGGTTATTTATGAATTTAACACAGTTTGGATTATTGTGTCAAAGCGTTTTGAAATCAAACAGTATTGTGATTGTATCATAATACATACTGTCAAATCGGTAAACTGTATTACTTATCAAAAAAAATAAAATCGGTAAACTGTATTAGTACATGCAGGTAGTAATGGAGATCGTTGAATACTTCATGTAGCATTTTTTAATAGAATAGAAAATAGAGAAAATGCTTTTGCATAAAACCAAAACTTAAGTATTTTAAGCCTCCATTCAGTTATTAATTTAGCATCTTAGGAAAATTTTGGGCTATACGGCACAATGCTGCAGATAGACGGTATTCTTGGACTAGTGCAACGCACCAGACGAACTCCAAAAGCTTTTGCAACGCCTGCTACAGAAATATCTGAATGCAAAGGGCCAACACCTCCATATATAAATACCTGCAAGAATTGGGTCCAATATGGTCCATCCAAGAAACAAAGTTTAGGAAGATAAGACCATCATGAATTCCATCACTGACAGATCATGTATTCCATCACCGACAGAACCACATGGAGAGAGAGAGAGAGAGATCTTTGCTTAATTAATTTGTTAAAGCCTACCATATCAGTAACAGACTTCCATCGTTCAACTTCTTCAGCTACAGAATCAATCTGCATATGAAAAACATCAAGACCTACCATTTTATATGCCTGTACATTTTACTTAAAACCTGATAGTCAATACTTTATTTTAAGAAGTGGATTTTAGAGAACAAAAGGTCAATGAGTGCAGATTTTAATTTCGAAAAGTAACTACATCCATCAGTCAAGAAGCTCAAAGCAATATTCTGCTATTTGCCAGTTAATTTAACAATTAAAGATGAGATTGAAGCATTTCTGTGACTTCAAATGAGGATTGGTGTTATTTGAAAGGAACATGGAAGTTAAGAACAGGGAAATGAAATATGGTAAAAGGGAAATGAAATATAGTATCCTTTTCATAATCACTGACAAAACTTACGAGTGATTGAAAACAAGATTTGGATCCTAAAACCAAAGGGAGCCCATGCTTAGTGCAAGGCCAAGACATTTCAGGATGGGGTTAGACTCACTGCCTCTAAATAATGAAAGCAATCACCTCGAGGAGATCCCCCTGAATATGAATACAACGAACTCGACATATTTGCCCAACTTCTCAATGGAGGATTCAGAAACATGTATGTTTGTAGACATGCGAAGATCGGGGATGACAAGAACACCATAACCAATTTCAATACCCCAAAGGAGCCAACATTTCAAAGTAGCATAAGGATGTAGCCATTAACTTTGTACCTAAAGTGAAAAGCCAAAGGAGAAATCTATCATCTTGCTTTAAACCGCAGGAAAGGAAATATTAGAAAACCAGTTAAACCACTACCGATCATAATGGAGAAGTGAATTTGCGTGATATCCCACGAGACCGACTTCCTCCACTTCAGTTCAGATCCCTTTTTCACTACAGTCCATGTCAAGAGAAAGCCAAAGCCACTTGATATGGCTGAAAGCCTTAATCCACAATTTTGACTGATAAAACACCCAAGACAAGGTTGTAAGGCAAGGGGAAGGCTGAAAAGGACATGAATTGAGGCCGTGGGAAAAAAATTGCAGACAGACTTTAACAAAAGATTATATCCCCAGATAGAATGGAATGGTGTAGCCAACCTCACATAGTTGGGATAAGGCTCTGATGATGATGATGAATTTTTTTACAAGTATAGAATTTATTAAGGAGCAAATGCCTCCACAGCCCTTCTTTAATATATTTCATTTTACCGATAAAAAAAAATGCCAATAAAGAAACGAAACAAGTCTAAGAGGTCGTGATGATGTGCAAAAGATTACAACAACAACAAAGCAAGAAACAAAAACAAAAACATCTAACGATCTTCTCTAGAGCATACAAGATCCCATTGAAACACGAAGTCTTCAAAGAAAAGACCTTTACACTCCTTAAAAACTTTAGACCACAGGAACATAAGGGCCTTGATGTTGAGAATAAACATAGCCACCTCTTCTTCCTTGCATTCAAAGACTTTACTATTTCTCTCCTTCTAAAGACCCCAACAAATCACAAAAACAAGAATCCGCCATAACACTCGCCCTCTAGAAGAAAAGGCATAAGTGTGCCAACTAGAGACTAGGTTCATCAAAGTCCCCAACATAACCCAAGACATCCTGAAATCCGCCAAAAACGAAGACCAAACAACTTTCGCTACATCACAAGTTGAACAATCCTGAACCGAGCAATTTTTCTTATTAGAGATGGAGAAAAGACCCAGAAAATCCTCTTTGAGAGAGGCTTCTCCACATCAACTGTCCTCCTAAAATCTAACCCTATCCCCTATACCCACCTTGTACTAAACGCCATTGGAAAATACCCCAAAAATCTTTATAATGCCCCTCTAAATGTTGCATCCATATGCCGATTGAACCATTCTACTATCCCAACCGAAATTCAAGATCCCATATTTACCTGCTATAGCCTTCCTCCATAAGCTCAAAGTCTCCACTCCAAATCTCCACAACCACTTACCCAGCAATGCCTCATTCATGACAATAATGTTTCTGATCCCTAAGGCCCACAAGTCTTGGTACTACACACAATCTTCCAATCTAACAAATGAAATCTAAAAACCTCAACCCTGTCATTCCACAAAAAATCCCTCCTAAACTTCTCCAGAATCTTCGCCACACTCCTAGGGATGGAGAAGAGCGGTGATGATCATTCCAAATCATCATATTTGGACACATAATATAGTCGTCATCATCATTATCATCATCCGCAATGCCTTATTCCAACTATTTGGGTTCGGCAAAATGAATCCTATTTTATTCAATTGTATCTAAAGCTATATGTTCTATTTAGGTATGTGTCGTCAAATCTTTTCATACTACCTCAATCTACGTCATTTCTGGTACCCTTTGGGAGCCTTCAACCTACATCAGCATTTTTTGATCTTTATCTATTGGCGCATGTTAGTGCGCAACTTGATTCATAAAAACAAGAAGCTTTTAATATGCAGCTATAAACCCTACAATATTGTTTTTCCTCTGCTAGTGAAATATATTCTGTCTTCATCACAAAGACATCATTGGTATGAGCTTAAAATACATTAGGCAAGTCGAGGATCCTGCCGAGGGAAAATCAGGCATAATCATACCCAAACCCAAAATTTAGAGAGTACTTTATGATTATCTGATCAAAATATCTATCAGCTAATAGTTGAATTGCAATTTGGGAAACACTAGTTTCTAAAGCTGAGCCAAAAAGTGACTAAAATATATCGCACATGTAAGAAAAAGAGATGTTTAACTTGTCAAATAAAAATTACTTTGAACCCTTTAAAAAGTGTTAGCACAACAAATATAAGAAATAGAAGAAATTGAATGTGACTGTGAGGTAGACCACAGGAACTGTTTACCAGCTGCTATGGCGCACATGAAAGGGTAAGGCTCACCATTTGATGGGTCCCATCTACAACATTTACTGCACCAAATATTGATCCAATCACATAATCGTGATCATATTTTTATAGTCTTATTTTAGTCCCATGCACCCTATTATTTTCTCAACGTCCAAAAGAACATGATAGATCAGATGATTACAATCCCCCAGGTCATATTTTCTTTCTTTTTGATGAGTATCTGATCAGGTAAATTTTTGATGAATAAAAAGCATGACCTATTGAATGGTGCGTCACACCCTCTGCATGTGTGCTGCATGTGCCAGTATGCAATTGGTAATTTGTACTTAAATCTGCGGATAATTTCAGATCCTAGCAATGACACCAGATGAATCAAATAAATACTTCTCCATCCACGGTAATGTCAAATTAAGCATCTTACATCATTCCGAACCACAGCGGTATGTGATACAGCCCAACCTATCGAATGAAGCTTTCTACACAATGACGGTCCCAGATGATCCTCAACAGTGCCAAACCTGAGCTATGGAAGGGATAGAAAAGCATATATCAGGAGCTTAAAATTGACAGCTAACAGGAAAACTATAAACTTACTCCATAAACTCTGACAATTGGTGACCCATATCTAGATTAAACACACTAAGCATTGCTCTTCAACGTAATGACCTTGAAGCGAAAATTGTTTAATAATCCTTGGTAACTACATAATCAAGATAGCAGACGGATAGTAACAAAAGCATAGTCTGTCCTCTTAAAAGCATGACATAAGAGCATGAAGCATGTAAGATAGTATATGTGTAAAAACGTCAGTTGGTAAAGTTATACAGAGAAACTCTTTTAAGTGTCGTAGAGAAAAACATCTGTAACCTAAAGACAGACACAAAGTCTCCAGAATGGTAGAAACCAGAACCGGACAGACCTATGCAGTCCTACAACTTGATAATACTGAAAGACATAACTACATGAATTTTCATTTGTAGGTGTCATATACTGAAAATATCTAAACAAATTAAAATACATTAAACTACACAAATAACATATAAAAAATAGCAAATAACACAATACAAGGTAAAATGACAAGATCAAACGAAGTTCTTGAAAAGATGAGGCAGAGCTCGGATGTTCGCTGAGTTTACTCAAGGACTGAGTCAATTTGACTCAGTCCAGGAATGGATGCCGGGCCTATACCAAGGTATCAGAGTCAATATGTTGAGAAATTCAAAACCCAAATACAATAAAACTAAACTAATCAGAATAATGAAAGTGAAGGTTCCCTAAAATCCAGGAAGCATGGCACAGAGCAGGACTTACAGAATCTCATCACCTACAGCAACGACTGAGGCTGTGAGAGTGCTGCTCTGATGCGAGTCCTCACTGTTCAGGCCATTGCTTGCGACAGCAACACCTCCACAGGCCAGAGGAGAATACTTTTTTGCTCTACCTGATCTTTCTAGTCTTCCGTCAGTAAGCAGATATGCAGGCCTAAAATTTTCTTTGCTGCTGGAGGAGTCACCGATGCACAATAATGCATTTGGAACTGTGTCATATATGCTCCCAATGGAAGTATAACTATAGAAAGAGAAACATTAGACCCTAAAAATGGTTTAAGATACGAATCAACAAATAGAAATCCATCTACACATCAAAAAGGGCAGGCTCAATAAATACATTTTCACTAATGACCAAATTAAATTAAGTACATTAGCAGGAAAACATTACCCCTGATCATAAAGACTGCAGTATTGGACCTTACAAGTTAAAAGAAAGGCCCATACATCCCTGTAAGGAAGACATGATGAAGTTAAGAGCTTCACATTTGTCCGCAACATAAATCAAATAGAACAAACTAATATAAATCAGTATCCCCTTGCTCAAAAAGTGTAGACCAATAAAAGCTAGAGTATTTTCCTCGCTTAAGTGAGAAGCTGACTCCCCAATACATGGCGTGTGCATGTGTTTACAACTTTTAATTAAGAAATACCTGTATGACCAATCCAAGATGGGATTCACTCTCATGAAAGGTGGCCATCCAGGCGAACTAGGGGAGAATTTCTCTTGGCCAACCTGCATAGGCAATAAAAAAATGCACAGGATGCCAATGCATCATATTAAGCCTTTTTAAGTAGTAGTTACTGAAAAATTCCAGGAGATAATCTAGAGGCCAAAATAATATTCATTTAGTATAAGAGAATACTTGTATACCGCATTGGGATCACCAACTCGGGTACCAAGAAAAATAGCTTTGATTGGTTTTTCCTTCAATAAAGCCTCCAAACCGGACTTGAAATCTAGGCGAATAATTTCCATTTGCAAGCCGTAACTGCTCAAAAAGGAAAAGGTCCAAAACAGACCATCATGCTTGAGCATGGGGTATGCTTAAAAAATTACATTGTAAGGCAAAAAAATCAACAAAATAAACAATATGAAGTAACAACACAAAAAGCAACAAAAATTTTCTCACGTGGTGGCCGTATCGTAAGTGAATGAGTTGATCTCACGGAAAGCAGAAGGGCTCTCAAAATAGATAGTTCGTATCTGGCACTCCAGTTTGCAAATTGTTGGGTTCCCATTAGAATAATCGGGTTTCTCTTTATGCAAAAAATAACCAGCCCTGAGAAGATGCAGCAAAACCTGCAAAGCCAAGTTAATTGTAATTTGTAAATAATCATATGGCAGAAACTATTTTACTGAATGAATAGGAATTTAATTATGTGTGAAAGAAATTACAGTAGAATCTTTCCCTCCATTAAAGCTGAAGGCAACCTCTTCAAACCTGTCCAGAATTACATATTTCAGTACTTGCATGCATGAGACAACTCATTCCTCAATCCACAAAGGCCAAGTGACAAAAAACATTACTACCTTATATGTCTAAAAGATCAAGTTTGCAAGTCAAATAGCAAGATACAAATAGAGTGTTCATGGTTCACTTTTTAGATATAGTGTGATACATTAACTGCATAGTGCTTGAAAGCAAAGAAGGTAGAATCGCAAACAAGGGCAGAATCACAATACTTGCTTAAGCTAGGCCTGTTGGAATCATAAGCATTGCCATCATGAATGTTTTGTTACCTTGCAGTGGGTTCATACTTCCTGAAAGTACGTAGTGAGTGCTCCAAATTGAGGGTGACTACATAAATACTATCACATGGGCTTGATACCCTCTTCTCTGTGGTCTCTATGGTATCAGGAGGTGGAGCAGCTTTTGACCTCTTCTTGGCTGAGTTAATAATGCACTTATTTCTTGTCAAATAGTGGTTCAAATTTGAACGGCCTTATCATCCTCTGTTCTTTCCCTTAACCCATAACTTACGACAAGTTATTCCACAAAAAGTGCATTTACTTGAGAAATACATGGATGATTAATTTTTCCCAACCAACCCCAAGTATCCCTAGTGGATCTTATGAACAATTGTTTGACAAAGGGTACTTTTGCTAATTTTTTGGTGTTACTCTTTCCAAGCGACTCGATAGCAATTCCATCAAAATTGATATTACTGGAGTTTTGTCACCGCATTCTCTTACCACCATGCCAATTCATCTACACCAAAGTACTTTAACTGATGCTTGGCTATTCTTGCAGTTTCCACCACAATTCAGCTCTCACAGAATAATGCACAACAATATGAGTGTTATCACTCAGCCCAAACTGATGAATATATATATATATATATATTATTACCAATCCTTAATGGCCCCAAGTGTGCGCACACAAGAATAGCAACCTGTATCTGTAGTTCACAGCCACAGACATGTACGTTAGTGTGTTCTGTTCTTAGGGGTATTATAGTCTTTTTACATTATGTTATGTACTTAATTCTAAGTTCAACCCTCTATTTTCTCTCCTCTCTTCTTCTTCTCTATCTTCTCTAACTTTACAATGTAAACAATAAAAACCGTACACACTGAATGACCATTGCAGATCCTAATCAAAACCTTGATTCTAACCAGAGCAGAGCATAACTACTTCAAAATGGCTAGAGGCAAATCTTCGAAGGAACACCATAATGAAGTAGCCCGATGACAATGCGACAAATACTTCAAAGATAGATGCAAGCATCACCGACTCCAACATCCCACACAACACAGCATACCTGTCACAGCCTGTGAGAATTATATCAGAACCCTAGGTGGACCAGGGATACCCGAACAGAATTCCATGCACAGTGGGTCCCATCGTTATCCATTCTAAACAATCTGACAGATAATACCCCATCGCTTTCAGACAGCCATACCGCACAATTCCCACCTGTCCTAATAACCAAAGTCACATCAAATTTACCTAATAATTTGGTCTAGGACCATTTTCACCTCGATTACTCAGTACATAGGATAAGATAAACCACCTCAATGTAAAAAAATTACCCAATATACTTGTCTCCAGCAAAATTTACATATTCAACGGGATAATAACAAGATTAAGCATCAATGCACATTTATGCATGTACGCATTGATTCACTGGTAGTGACAAAATTTCGAAGCCAAATCTCATCTAAAGAACAACATTCAATTATTATCCAAAAAAAAAAAAATTCAGTAAAAAACAAAATAAACAACTAAAAAGATTAAGAAAAAAAAAAAAAACAGAAGAGTCTTCACTCGAATCGAAAAGAACCTTACCAGACGTTCAAACTCTGTAATTTAGATAATCAAACTGAGAAAACACGCAACAACTTTGACAGGAGACGATAAAAGCTTACTTATAAAGAGCCAGAGCTCTCTGGATTACGTAGATTGCATTGTTGTACTTGGCTTTCAACCTTCGATCGTCGCTTTCTCTGATTGCCTTATCGATCTCCATATCTTTTCCTCTCTGCGAGAGAAAATCGAGATTGAAGAAAAATATATAATCGAATCAAATCAAATGGGTTAACAAAACATAACTATAGGAGATTTTGAAGTTTTCTGGAAGTTCAAAATTTAACCTTTCAATGGCCTCCGAATGCTTCGGAAAAGTATCCAAAACTAAGCTCTGAGGGACTGAAATGTGATTTTTTTTTCCTTTGTTTTTGGGAATCACAAGGTTTGAAGGAGAGCCATTTTTATACATCCGTTATTTGTTTGAGCAGTGTCGTTGTCATCCTGAAGAGAACGTTCTCCCTAGGGCCCAGACCGTTTGATGGTTTCGGAACGTCGATTTTCTATTTCTTTAATCCCGACCGAACGAAATAAGAAAGGAAAATGTTGGTTTCCGCCTCAGGAGAAAGTTCTCCTTAGGGCCCAAACCGTTGGATTGTCCTATTTGTATGTCGTCGTGAATCCGGGGATGATCAAATGGTCTGATCATAAGGAAAACGTTCTCCAGAGGTGGACATCAGCACCTCCCTATCCTGATTCGACTGATTTCAACCGTAAGATGGGTACAATATGCATGCGAAACCAACTGTTCGTCTGGGCCCTATTCATAAGCGATGGTGTATTAACCGTCCGCCTCGAGAGGACATCTCAGTATTGTTATGATTCATGAACGCCATCCTTACGCTTCAAAATGCGGATGGTCCTCGAGAAAATGTGAGTGTGAATCTTTATGAGCATCCAACGGTGTAGATATATGGAGGAGCTCCTCCTTAGGACAACAGTAAAGTAGCTCATGAAAACAAATGCTAAAGAAACTTCTTTAAGTCTACCTTAAGGTTGACGACGACTTTGACCACTGGAAATGCGTACATGCAACGAATTTTCTTCCCATGACTTTTGCACCTTAAAATTAAACCAACTTTCTTTGTTTCAGCTCCTATCGCATGACTTACCATCCATAAGTGGATCAAGCTTTATACGCCGGTGGGAACTGGGAACCCATCAGTGTACGGGTTTCAGTCTATGAAAGACACTGAGTCAACAGGTCGGGTACCCATATCATGGTTTGAAGTCTTGGGGCCGATGCTGCCGATCTCGCTTTGGATCGGGCAGGTACCGATCCATTTTATCAGGGGGCTTGTCTTGCCCACCGATATGCCCCCAATCCCGAGACTTTCATGTATGACCCGTATCCAGACATGAACCAACACGTACTGTTTACTTAAGAGGCCTCACAATGTCTAAAGCGCCCACCCGATCTGCCCTGATCCCAAGACTTTCATGTATAACCCGTATCCAGACATGCCGGACCAAATAATTTGGTTCAGATATTTCTAGCAAGGTTTAAAGGAGGCCGTTTTAACAGTTAAACGGACTGGGGGCGTTACCGTTTAAACTGATTGAAACGGTCAGGGGCAAAAATGGAAAAAAAAAGGAAAAAAAACGGAATTAAACGAATTTTAACGGAAAAAATGGTGCTGAAATTTTAATTTTGAAATTTGAAAATTTAAAAAAAAACAGAATTTAACGGATTTAACGGCCGTTTTTTTCCCAAAAAATTTCAGAATAAAACGGCTTTTTAAACGATTTTAATGGCCATTAAAACGAAAAAACAGCCGTTTTTTTTCAAAACCGTTAAACGTGTTTAAACGGTTTTAACGGAAATGGGCTTGGGGCGTTACAGTTTAAACGGCCGTTTTTAAAAACCATGATTTCTATATTCCTCCGCAAATGGGCAAAATGGTCCACCACACCATCCCACTTATGTATCTCTTGTGGATCCATATGGGACAATGAGAACCTCTAAGTCACGGCTGTGGATCCCACAATTCATGGTGTGTGAAGCGTGTGTTGACCTCAGCAACCACAAGTGCATTGCCTATGTGATGAGATCAGTAACTCAAAAGTTGAGGTGGGGATTGAACCCTGGTCCACGGTATCAACACTCACAAGCTTTACCAACATAGCAAGCAGGCTTCAAAAAAAGATGTTTGGTACAAGGTTTAAAGGAGGCCGTTTTAATGGTTAAACGGACTGGGGGCGTTACCGTTTAAACGGATTGAAACAGGCGGGCAAAAATGGAAAAAAATAGAATTTAACGGAATTAAACGGATTTTAACGGGTTTTAAAGGAAAAAAATGGAAAAAATGACACTGAAATTCAAATTTTGAAATTTGAAAAAAAAAAAAAATGAATTTAACGGCCGCTTTTTTTACAAAAATTTTCAGAATTAAACGGCTGTTTAAACAATTTTAACGGCCGTTTAAATGAAAAAAACAGTCATTTTTTCCAAAACCGATAAAACGTGTTTAAACGGTTTGCTTGGGCCATTACCGTTTAAACGGCCGTTATAACCGTTTAAAAGGCCGTTTTTCACTCGACGGTGCTTTCAGCATGAAACCTTAAACCTTATATTGTTACACTTCTCCTCCCCATCACACGGTAGATAATAGTGAGAGTTCCTTTAAACAATAATTACTTCTCCACAAATCATAGTCACAAAAATCTCCATTTTTCGAAATCACGAATCAATCGTGGGATTAATCGGCAAAATCGATAAAATCTCCAATTAATAAAAAAATTCAATGATTAATCCGCGATTTTGCCGATTAATTGGCTGAGACCCATTTTTTAATTTTCTTCCCCTTCTAATTTCGATTCTGCCGATTTTAGAATTTTGATTATGAATGATGAATTAAGCTTATGAGTTATGACTTATTGTTATTGAATTATATATATATATATATATATATATATTATAATTTTGTCAATTTTTAATGAATTTATCCGAATTTTTCTGACTTGACCCCTTACCGATTTATTGTCAAATCCCCACTTTGTGACTATGCTATATATAAGATGTGTTAGTCACAGGAAGCCGATAAACAATCTCCGCCACAAGGACCCACCTACTACACAATCGGAGGTAGATGATCAAATCTGTGACCCCCCTCAGATCAAGCATATCATTAACTTCGCAGATCTTCAATTCCAATCACCAATAATCCATACAAGAGCATGAACCATTCTTAAAATGGTGGAACCTGATTGTATCCCTCACTACTATTTCTCTCCTGAAAATCTCACAAAGAAGCTTAAATGCTGAGTGGCAGTCTCCACAGATTCGAAGGTTCTTCATTATACGTATAGTTACCTCGGGACCCAAATTGATCAATCCAAATGCCAGAGCCAACTTCTCACTATGATAAGAAACAATGGTTTCTTTCTCTTCATCTAGATCAAACAACACATGGGTCGTATCAGGGACATACCCAGCTGATTTCAATCGCCTGCTCATATCCTCGAGCATTAACTCAATCTCTTTGGTCTGTGGGTGTGATTTGTTACTTGCCAAAAAGCGTTGTAGAGTACTGTTCAATTCTATATAGCTCCACCCTGGTGGTTTGTGGATCCCCCTATCTTCCATTAGTTTTCTCATTCCTCTGGCATCTTCCCACCTGTTCGCATTAGCGAACATGTTAGATAAAAGAACATAACGGCCCCCATGATCAGGGTCCAGTTGGAGGAGTCTTTTGCCTGCAACCTCTGCTATTTCAACATTCCCATGGATTCTACAAGCACCCATAAGAGATCTCCATATTATGGAGTTTGCCTCAAATGGCATCTCCTGAATAAATTCAAGAGCCTCCATCAAATGCCCACCTCGTCCGAGAAGATCAACCATGCAACCATAATGTTCAGTTTGTGGTTTAATTCCATGGTCCTCAAACATGGAATCAAACAGCTTCTTACCCTCTTCGATTAGACCCCCATGACTACAAGCACACAAAACTCCAACAAACGTAATCTTGTCTGGTCTCAAACACACTGACTCCATTTCTCTAAGAACCTGAATGGCAGTCTTACCAAGCCCATGTTGAGCAAGACCATAGATTATGGAGTTGAAGAGCGAGACAGTCTTTGATTTCTCTGGAACTCCCTGAAAAATATCAAGCGCAGTCTCTATGCTTCCACATTTCGCATACATATCTACAATAGCAGTTCTAAGAATGAAATTATGATCAAACAACTCATTTTCTATGTATTGAAGATGAAGCCTTCTACCAAAATCAAGAGCTCCCAACCGCGCACAGGCCGAAAGAACCGCAACCATAGTGACTTCATCCGGTTTTATGCCCACACCCTCCATTTCTACAAAAAGCTCTAATGCCTTACTATACTGCCCTGTTTGAGAGTAACCACTGATCATGGCTGTCCAAGAAACTAAATCTCTTTCATGCATCTGATCAAATAGTTCACAAGCAATTTCAATTTCTCCACATCTAGCATAACCCGATACCATAGAACTCCAAGCTGCTGTACTTTTGCTAGTTCCCATTGTGCTAAACACCCGATCAGCTATTTCCATCAACCCACGCTTTGCATACATATCAATGAGAGCACCCTTCAACAAAACATTAGAATCATCAAAACTCAAATTCTTATACACCAAGAGATGAATCTGCTACCCAATCTTTGGATCATTGAATGTGGAACAAGTAGATAACAGAGCAACAATGGTGAACTCATCAGGCTCGACACCTGAAACCCACATTTCTCCAAAGAGACTCAAAGCATCAGCAGGTCGACCTCCACGAGCATACCCATTTATCATTGTATTAAATGAAACAAGATCTCTATTGAGACTTTCACTGAATAAATGGTGGGCATGATCTAAATCTCTAAAAATAGAATACAAATGAATGAGAGAATTCCTAACAAATAGATCCGATTCGAACCCATTCTTTAGTACATGGGAATGAATTTCCTTTCCTGACTCGACATTTGATAGCCTTGCACAAGAATTTAGTAAAAAGAGGAAGGTGAAGTTGTTAGGAGAGGTGATACCGTTGTCGATCATAGACTTATAGAGAAGGATAGCTTCTTGAGGTGAGTCACTGCGAGAGTAGCCTCTGATCATGGTGTTCCAAATGAATAAGTTGGGTTGATGGATTTGGGACAAGAGAAGGCGGGAATGGTCAAGACCCTCTCTTGAACCCGAGAGGGCAAAGAAGGAGATGAGCTTGCTCAGAGAGAAAATGTGGTGGTGGTGGCCGTTGAGGATGAATTGGGCGTGGATTTGGAGTGCTTGTTTGATGGATTTGCATGATTCTAGGAGAGAAATTGGTGATGGGTTTGCAAGGAGCCTTTTCCCTAGAAGCTTCAGCTTATCTTTCATGTGAAACATTCATAAGGGACATAGAGCCGTTGCTTGCCTCCAATATGTTCAAATTTGAAATTGCGAATAGAGGAAGGAGGTACTGAGATGTGCTACAATGTGGCGCACACATACAGAAAATTGAAGGTCAAGATTGTGTAGGTTCCAAGTTCAAGAAAATGTCCAAGTAGGTAGATCAGATGGTCAAATTGGGTTAAGTTTTGTGACTTTAAATATCTTCTAGATGGCTCCCTTGAATGTTGGGTCCCACCTTCTTTAATATGAACGCTTATCCTAGTATCTTACTGATAGACCGCTGTTATACAGCTATCGACCCCAGCGTATACATCAAATATCAGGGTGATAGTGACCATCCGATTATCTTTTTCTTTTTCTGGATTATCATTTACATTGTTTCTGACCCTCTGAAATAGGGGATACATCGGATGGTTCTGGTTATCCCATGACGCTGGTTCCTAGATCTCCTTAGGTTGAAAGGTGTGGCCCAATCCCTTCACATGCTCCACATGACTATCCACTTCTACATTTTGAAGGAGCTCGTTCAAGCTGCATATCTCTGAGAGGACCAGTGGCGGAGCAAGGATTTTCTTGTGCGAGGACTGTCAACAACTAGTTAAGGAGTCCCATCTACGAATGGTCCGTCCCGCTTTGTTTTTCTCTCTTTTCTTGATTGAGTAGGAAGTCAAATACTGTGTTGCTGTTTTCTTGGTTTGGCATTTGCGGTTGTCCATTGCGTCTGAGCAACAAGGTCTGATGATATGCTTCAATCGGGCTGCCTGAGTTTTGTTTGGATGTTCGGTGGACATGCATTTTTGACTTCGCGATCTTTGATAAAGCTCTTCCTTGGGAGAGCCTGCAAATTGGAAGATGACTTGTGTATTTCCATCTCCAAATAATGACCAACATTCAGCCAAAGATGTTTATAATGTCTGTAAAAGAAGCATCGTTAAATTCTCAATGAACGGAAAACCCAACGGCAAATGCAAGCTGTAATCTTCTTCAGAACCACCTCTTACGACAAATATAAACTCTGATCAACTGTTAAATTGAGGTGTTCAATGAGAATATGGTTTTAGTGTATGACTTGTATTATGTTCGATGGTTCAGGGCCTTCAGGCCAAGTACTAGAAAGAAAGATGCAAAAAACAAAACGTAATCAAAAGGGTACAGAACTGAAACACAATGCCTGTCCAAGCAAACAAAATTATCACCCAACAGGTATGTTATAAATGAATCTGCCCTTACTGGCTCTAGATCAGAGAGAAGTAGCTTTTGGGGGCAGGAAGGAGGACTAAAATTACAGATCTGAACTCTGATCACATAAACATATACAAGTAGTTCTTTTGAACACTATTATATCCTGCCTAGTGCAGTTTAGTTCATCTCCTTTTGAGATCATTCCTGCCCAGTCAAACAGGAGATGGGTCAGAAAATTCAATACAAATTAACCACATTAACAAACCAGAGTTTTTGTAGAAAATAATTCAATCACCAAATCCAAACTATCCACGCCAAACAGGTAGAGAAAAAAATCCAAAGGTGTATTAATAGTACATGAAAACTGGGAAATAATGCAAACCTATGAAAGTTGCTAATGCAAAATCAACAACCTCTAAATGAACATCTTGCTTCAACTCTTCTGGAAACCAACAAGTGCATATAGACTTTGAAATGCAAAAATCAATGTAAGGTACACAAATCTATATATAGTACCAAATGCAGACGGGTCTTGTGTATAGCCAATCTGTTCCTAAAGATTGGAAAGAAACTACTCGGTGTGAGATATGAATCCTGAAAAATTATGAACACATGCAATAAACCAGACAACTTTATAATCTCCTAATCTCCGAGATTTGTCCAAGATGTAAGGGTCACAACTTAACTCTTTTTTTTTTTGATAGGGTCGCAACTTAACTCTTACTGTCTGATAACATTTTTTTTGTGAGAAGTAATTGTGTATATTAAAAGAAAGAGGGGAAAACCCCACTATATAGAATAGGGAAAGGGAGAAACTTGCCAATACAAAAGAACTGACAGCAGTAGTCGGGAAAAAAAGCAACTTTCAGACCATCTAATACAAAAATTGTTGAACGGTATCCTATGAACTCCTTAAAATAAGAGGACCAAAAAAGAGGAGCTTTAATCTTTACAACAACGGCTTAAATATCCTTCGACTTGTTCTTGAAAATCTGGTTATTCCTCTCTTTCCAAATTGCCCACCATATTGCGAAAGGCAGCATCCTCCATAGAATACGTCCCCGTTTAGGAAGGTCCGTCATGGTCCACCCTGAGATGCGATCCTTCATATTACTACAGCAGATCCAATATACTCCAAATAACTGGAAGGAAACAACACCACACCAATCTGGAGACTGGCAATGGAGCAAAAGGTGTGGTCCACTGATTCACCACAAGCTCTACAAAGATAGCATATATTTTGTATAGGTCTCTTCCAACTAATCAGGTGGTTCAAATTAAAAGTCTTGTTTTGTACGACAAAAAAGCCACTCTGGATAGGACCATCCGGCTCCAGACATGAGAGGCAGGAAAAAGTGGGTCCCAAAGAGAAATGCCATCATAGAACAACATTAAAAAAAAAACTCAGACTTCCGCTTCGAAATCTTCTTGTCAAGATTCCGAGGATCCAAAGTCACCCTACCAATGCATTCTAGCAAACTAGCCAAATCATCCATCTCCCAATCATTGATATGTCTTCTCAGCCCCCAAGTTCCAAGCTGAGGAGTCAGAAGAGCCAAAGTAGCAATCCTTAACCAAAGCTCTCTAATGATCAAATAGGGAATAAACAGATGCGTGGGCATGATGAAGAGGGATATCTGTGCACCAAACATCCTCCCAAAATTTGACCTCCTCACCAGAGCCAATCATAAACTAGAGTCCTTTAGAAAAGTCATCAAACACTTTCATGATACCTTACCACACGCTAACTCCATAGGAAGTAATAACACCATTACTATCCCATCCCAATCCTCTACAACCATACTTGCTTCCGTAATTCTCCTCCAGAGGCTTTTCGTCTGTATGCCAATCCTCCATTGCCATTTCCCAAGGAGAGCCATATATCAAAATCCCCAAGTGTTTGAATCCAAGACCACCTCAAGCCTTGGACCTACATAGCGTTGCCCACTTCACAAGATGGTACTTAAGGGGCCCATCCTTTCCAATCCAAAGGAAGTCTTTAATAATCATTTCTAGCCTAGTGACAATACTTGTGGGAATTGTAAAAAGGGACAAGAAATGGATTGGCAAGCTGGATAGAGTGCTACTAATGAGAGAAATCTTTACCCCTTTAGATAAGTACCCCTTCTTCTAGGATGCCTGCTATGGGGGAAAATCTAGTCTATACAATCTACGAGGCTCTCGAGGGCTTGATGGTAGAGACTACCTGTCGAGCTGTGGCCGAGATCTTCATGGTGGAGGGCGTCGGGGAGATGAAAGCCGTCGATCTTGAATAACAAAAGAGTGGATTATCTTGAAGAGATGATATCTCTTGTTTAGCACCTATGTGGATACCTGCAAAGGACACTCTGAAGCTCACGTCAAATATTGAGCTAAGTGTTTGCAATTTGGCGTAAGGTTTTGAGTCCCCCCCCCCCTTAGTGGGGGTCCTACCCTTTTAATTGTTGATCTCGTTAACCTATGAGCAGATTTCTAGCTGATTGGTGTTAATCTCAAAGATATTGGCTGAAATTGATGCCAATTCGTTGGTGTTTTTTTTGTCCAATTGGTAACGGAGCTTTTGGGACAGAATCAGTTGCCACGTTAACAAAGATTCTGATTTAGTTTCCCATTAGGAATGATCTTCTGCCAACTGCATTAGTTGAACAAATTAGTGATATGACGAGCAATGCATGATGCGCATCTTTTGAAACTCCATGGTTGGCTCAGGGTGTGTACTCCACATGCCATGTCACAAAGTATGTCGGATACTGATCCAAAGTCATAGTAGACCAATAACATTTATAGTCACTAAATGGAGTTCATGGACCCTTTTTTGCTTTGCTTTGCCTTTTGTCTCGATCCCAGATTATTCTCGGGATTGATGACTTAAGCTTTTCAAGTTCGGGTCAGCACGTCATCTCCCGGGGTTCAGATTCTAGCATGTTATCGCACTCTGGGAATATCTCGACATCATTGATTTCGGGACACGGGTCTCAAGGGTGCCACATGGCGTCATCTAGTACATGGATTATTCTGGTTCCATATCGTCTCCATCACAGGGGTAAGAAATGTTGTTCATTCCTTCCATCTTAAGAACAAAAGGTCTCTTTCTACATAGTGCTCAAGATGACATGTGCATCATTGAAACTTGACACCTCTGAAATAAAGGGGCTTAGATAAACTGGTCAACCCATTAGGGTTCGCTCCCAACATTAGGTTTCACTTCCAAGGGAGGGGGCTTAACAGTCGGGTTGCGGGAGTCAAAATATCTCACACTACGTTTCAAATACCGCTCTAAATCGTGAGCCACCTAATGGACATGCTCCAAAGTGTGGATACCATGGGGAATGAGCCCTCTCTGAAGCTCAATATCGGAAACCCATACGAAACCTGAATAAGGTCATCAAAGGGTCTTCCCTGATGTTGTATCGCATCATGTATTCGTCGAATTTTGCGATGTAGTCAGCGCCAGACATAGATCCCTGGTCAGGGATTGCCATTGATCTAAAAGTCTCTCGCGATAGCTCAGAGACGTATACTTCTGCATGAAGATTTCATTCATTTCAATCTACTGAGCAATGGGCTCCTCGCCATTTCTCTTAATCTGGCGCTCGATATTGGTCCAATAAAGTTTGGTTTGATCTACCAGTTTCATCTTGGCAAACCAAAGTCTAAAACATTCAAACTTTTTGTACCACTCAAAAATAGTGGTCCATATCTGACAACCAGTCGAGGAAAATTTTGGGTCCAGGCGACCAACAAAGCTAGGAGCATCAATCTAAACCGTCTTCATGATGCGATCATTGGGGACATAGGCCCCTGATATTCAACAGGATGTTGGTGACCACCCCCAAGATCTCTACCTAAGTCATAACCTCAACCTCGCCCTCGCCCCATCATTCATCTTGAAGGTGGTTTTCAACTCATCTCCTGAACGAATGTGAATTTGATTCCAGCCACAAGTCTATCTTAGAAAAGATTGTGGCACCAGTCATCATGTCTAGCATGTCATCAAGCCTCAGTATAAGATAAGGGATTTTGTTTATGGCTAGACAATCGATGCACATCCTCACAACATTCGTCTTTCTTGGGTGTGAAAATCACTGGCACGTCATATGGACACATGCTCTCTCGAACATTTTGAAATTCCCTTTTAATTACCATGTAAAGTCCTAGAGTGGAGTGAATAAGACAATTTTTAATTTCTCCACGAATTTTATATGGATTAAAAGTTAATGATCACACAAGGTGGAAAAGGATCAAACAACGAAATTAATAAACCTCCACAGAATAATATATGGGTAAATCTGAGACAAGGTACGCAAAATTTACAATCACATGAGACACAGATTTATAGTAGTTCGGCGACTCCGCACCGACGTCCACTGTCAATAATCTAACACGAATAATATTATATTATCTCAATCATGTATTACAACTATCCAATTGCAAATAACTAAAATAACACTTAGTCTCAATCTAACGAGAATCACTTCTCGCTCACCTAAAGAGTCAGCCTAGGCCAGAAGTCTATTTAGAGAAACTCTTTTCTCATGGATCTACAATCCTCAACTCAATTAGATGAGTACTCACTCATCCACCAATCATAAATATTCAATGTTCATAAATTCGAATTCTATCTAAAAGAGTTTGATCATAAAGACACGTTTAGATGAATACGATCAAATGGAGAATCCTTGGAGAAGAATTCGCCTCAGAGACACTCTGCCAAGGATAATCCTCTTCTTGAAAGAAGATGCTTGCAGAAAACAATAGCTAATAGTCTCTTCAAACACATAGAGCCTTCACAAGGAATACACAGATTAGCTCAAGTGAAGCTCTCACAAATTCCAAATCTCTGAAATCAAAGGATGAAGGGAGAAGGCTCTAATTTATAAGCCAGCCTCCACTCAAGGGAAACGAACCGAAAATAGCCGTTTGAAGGGTCAAAGTGCGCCTAGTTGTAGAAGGTGTGCCAGTCGAAGATGATGATAGTATCAGAAATGCCACAGTATCCTTCTATTCTCAACTGTACTTCGAGACTTTTACGAACAGACCTAAATTGGATGGCATTGCTTTCGACCAGATAGAGATCAGTCAAAACAGGTGGTTGGAAAGGCCGATGGAAGAGGATGAAGTGCGGGAAGCCATCAAGGAGTTGGGTAAAGACAAAGCTCCAGGACCTGACGGATTCCCCTTGGCCTTCTTTTCTTCTTGTTGGCCCATTATGGGTAAGGACTTCATGAAAATGGTGGAGGAATTTCATCGAGACTCATGGCTGGACTGGAGGACTAATACCACGTTCATTTGCCTCATTCCCAAAAAGGAAGGAGTTGAGTCTCTTGCGGATTTTTGGCCAATTAGCTTGATCGGCAGTACTTACAAGATCATCGCTAAAGTCTTGGCCTCAAGATTGAGAGAGGTTTTGGGGAACATCATCTCTTCATTCCAAGGGGCGTTCGTGAGAGGTCGTCAGATTCTAGACGGCATTCTGATAGCCAATGAAGTGATTGATTCCAGAATTAGAGGGAATAACCCGGGTATCGCCTGCAAAATTGACTTGGAGAAGGCATATGACCACGTGAGCTGGCCTTTCCTGGATTATCTGATGGGTCGTATGGGTTTTGGAACTAAATGGAGGAGATGGATCCACATATGCATATCCACAGCTCGGTTCTCGATATTGGTCAACGGAAGTCCAGTGGGTTTCTTCAAATGCTCCAGGGGGCTTCGTCAGGGGGATCCCCTATCTCCGTATCTCTTTCTCATAGTGGCGGAGGGTCTGAGTCGGATGGCCTCAAAAGCAGTCGAAAGAGGATTCTTGACGGGATTCACAGTTTGGAGAGACAGCCCAGTCATCTCTCACTTGCAGTTTGCAGATGATACGATCTTCTTTCTAGAGGCTTCCCTTGGGCAAGCTCATGTTTTACGTGGGATTCTGCGATGTTTCGAGGCTGTTTCAGGGCTTCGGATCAACTTAGCAAAAAGCGAAGCTTTTGGGATTGGAGAGGTGGAAAGCT
Organism: Euptelea pleiosperma; assembly: GCA_035048495.1. Classification (NCBI taxonomy): domain Eukaryota; kingdom Viridiplantae; phylum Streptophyta; class Magnoliopsida; order Ranunculales; family Eupteleaceae; genus Euptelea; species Euptelea pleiosperma. Next base: position 35,038,692 of record CM068540.1, on the reverse strand, counting down.
TGGAGGAGATAGCAGCGGTCATGGCATGCAAAATTGGTAAGCTTCCCTCGAATTACCTTGGTCTACCGATGGAGCTAACAGTAGATCGAGGAGCACTTGGGACCCAGTCTTGGAACGCATTCAGAAAAGATCGACGTCCCGGAAGAAAAGGCTCCTCTCCAAAGGAGGAAGAATCACACTGGTTAAGAGCACCATGTCTAATCTACCCATATATTTCATGTCGTTGTTTTCTATACCCAAGGGGGTGGCTAAGAACATAGAAAGAATCATTAGAAACTTCCTATGGGATGACCGAGAAGAAAAGCATAAGTTCCACCTAGTCAATTGGGATAGGATTTGCAGACCCAAAGAAGAGGGAGGTCTTGGAGTTCGCCAAATTCAGTTAATGACAAAGCTTTACTCGGAAAATGGATATGGCGCTTCAGGGACGAAAGGGACAGCTTATGGAGAAGAGTTATCACAGCTAAACAAGGTATCGAGCACCAGGGATGGGAAAGCTCTATGCCTACTACCACATTTGGGGTTGGAGTTTGGAGAGGGATATCCAAGTTGAGGAGGGAGATTGGGAATGGGAGCAGATTCAAAGTGGGGAACGGCAGTCGGGTGAGATTCTGGGAAGACACATGGTGTGGGGAGTCTTCTCTTGCAGAGTCTTTCCCCTCCATCTACTCGTTATCTAACAGAAAAGGTGCTCTTGTGTGTGAGGTTGCATCAATTGAGAACGGCATTACGTCGTGGGACATGGGGATTAGAAGGGGCATCAATGACTAGGAAATGGACTCTATGGCTTCTTTGCTGAATCAGTTGGAAGAAGTCCACCTCGATGCAGGAACTGAAGATAAGAAGTGGTGGAAGTACGATCCCAAGGGTAGATTCTCGGTCAAATCTCTTTACAACAGTCTTCGGAGACCAGGTCCTAATATGTTTCCGGCCAAGCAAGTGTGGAGCACTCCTATACCTTCCAAAGTCATCTTCTTCACCTGGTGTGCTATGCTTGACAAGATTCTCTCAGTGGAAAAGCTTAGAAAGCGCGGTCTCCAATTCCCTAACAGATGCGTTCTATGTAGGCGCGCAGAGTAGACAACCAATCACATGTATATTCATTGTTGTGTAGCCTAGGAAATATGGGAGCATTTTCTTCAGCGTTTTGGGGTTCCCTAGGTCTTTCCCGAGTCAGTTTTCGACACCGTCAGCGGATGGTACTCTAAGGCCTTCTCTGCTCCTGGCAATGTACTTTGGAGAATCGCCCCTTTTGCCATTGTTTGGGAGTTATGGAAAGAAAGGAACCGTTGCACGTTTGAAGACAAGGAGGCCAACATCGACGGGATTATCATGAACATTAAAGCCACCCTCTACTATTGGTGTTCAGCCATCTCCGAGCTCAGACAGTTCAGATTTGAAGACTTTGTTTTCCGCTAGGGTAAAATGATTTTGTAACCGAGATGCTTTTCTAGGGGCTCTCGTCTTGTGGTTGTTGGGTTGTGCGCTTAGCGCTTCCTGCATTCTTTCGGTCTCTTGTATGTTTTTTAGGGCCCCCTCATACCCTTCTAATGCAATCCTTTTACCGATCAAAAAAAAAAAAACTCACACAAAAGATCAAGTCAAAACGAGATCCGGAAAAGGTGGGGTCAACCGCACATTTTGACCGGTCGACCGGACTTCGATCGGCCGCTCAGGTCAGACGCTCAGGTCAAAACAAGAAAATCTTGTACAGAGGGGTCCGGTCGACCGCACCTTTTGACCGTCAGAGTCAAAAGACTCCAATCGGCCACTCAAAGTGGTCGGTCGGCCGGTCCTCGCAGACCTCCGAAAAATTCCAAAATCTTATTATAACTATCCTATGTCAATAGGATAGCTTCCAAACAATATCAAAAGAACATGGAGTCATCTAGGGTTATTTTTTATTCGCTGGCAAACGCACGGTGTATCCTTAGATGTACGCAAATATCCGCAACACGAGATTCTTTGATAGTTGAACGTTCATAAAGTGAGAACGTACTTTTAATCAATTGCTTTAAATCTTTATAGTTAAGCTTTGACTCTGTCTTTAGTTGAGCTTGAACACTTGGGTTGTTGTTCTTCATCTTTAAGTCTTCTTTGAGTTGATGAAGTCCACTTGATCTTCAATGCTTCAGTCTTCAGCAAACTTCTGACTTAGCAATATAATTATATAGAAGAGCTAAAGGTTCCTGGAATTGACAACCGAGACTTTTCACTTTCTAAGAATCTCATCAACTTGCTTCTTCAACTCAACATGCTCTATTGGATTGATTCGGTAGTGCAAGAGGTTGGCTAGAGTTGCTCCGGGGACTAAATCGATAACGTGCTAAATGTCCCTCATTGAAGGAAGCTCATCTAGTAAATCACAAGGAAAAAATCCTAAAACTCCCAATACACTGGACCCACATCTGGTGGTATCTCAATAACCGATTCAAACAATGAATCATTAGCTAGGAGTAGTGTTTTTAAAGGTGTACGAGGCATACGCCTCAGGGCGAAATCCACAAAAAACGCCTTGAGTAGATTGTCCATGGCCAATGTACAAAGTCCCAGTCATTCCGAACAATGCTTCTAATTATGTTTTGGAAGGGAAAAAATTGATGGAGAAGAGAAAGCTCTTTTGGACTCCTTGTGCGGCTCGTTGCATAGATTTGATGTTGGAGTCGATTGGAAAGTTGAGGATTTACCATGAAACAATTACAAATGCAAGACAAGTTAGCAAATTCATCTATCGACATGCATGGGTTTTGAGTTTGATGAGTTTTACAAATAATCGTTAGCTCCTACGACCAGCTGTGACACGTTTGCTACTGCCTATCTCACATTACAGTCTTTATACGTAAAAGCAACCTCTTCAGGCCATGTTTACATCAGAGAAGTGGAACGTTTTGCTACTGCCTATCAAAATTTTTGGTCTAATGTTGCATTTTTGCATTAAAACAACATTGCCTCTAGTCGCGGCGTTAAGAGAGGTAGACTCTGATCGAAGGCCTTCAATGCCTTTCCTTTACGAGATGATGGATTCAGCAAAAGAAATGATTGCAGATACATGTGGTGGTATAGAAAGAAATATAAGCCTATTTGGAAGAAAATAGATGAAAGATGGACTCCTCAACTCCACCGACCTCTTCATGCAGCTGGATATTGCCTAAATCCATGTTTCCACTATGAGGACAACTTCAATGCAGATGAAGAAGTAAGAAAATGATTATATAAATGCATGAAGAGAATGATCCCAGATGAAGATGAGTGAGAAGCTGCAGATCTTCAATTGGATGATTTTGATCAAGCTAGAGGAGATTTCAGTCTTGATATGACCATTAGGACAAGGAAGAAACGGAATCCTGGTAGGTAATTTGCTTATTTATTTCTTAACTTCTTTAATATTAATTTAATTGTATTGACTATTGGCAATTTTTTGTAATTGTAGTTGATTGGTGGATACGTTTTGGAAACAATACTCCCGAGTTGACAAAATTTGCAATTTGGGTTTTGAGCCGTACATGTAGTTCTTCAGGATGTGAGCGGAACTGGAGTACTTTTGATCAGGTCTTTATGAGAATTAATTAGTAACTTAAATTAAAAATTTTGATTTTTAAAAACTAATATTATCGATTCATGTTTATATTCTGATCTAATATACTATTTTTTTATAGGTGCATACAAAGAAGAGAAATCGGTTAGAGCAACAAAGGTTAAATGCTATTGCTTTTATTATGTACAATCTGAAGTTAAAGGAAAGAAACAAGAGAAGAAAAGTGAACCCGAATTTTGATCTGATCTTAAAAGAATACGTAGACTCTGATGGCGAGAGACTTCACAATCCCAAACTACAACTCAGAAGAACCAAAGTAAGCACCACGTTACCAACTACCAAGTAGTAAAGCATTGGATTATTGAATGATTGATTTCTAATTTTAAGTTCATTTATTTTTAATTAAAATAGTATTGATAATAATTTTTATGTCTAGGAGATGCTGGTATTGATAAAGGCAAGAGTGTTAATCTACAATTGATTGATGAGGAAGAGGATTTCGGCTTGGACTATCAAGAAGAGGATGATGTTATTCAGATAATTGAAGAAGATGCATTTAATTTAGTAGAAGATTAAATGTTCGATTGATGTTCTGTTTTTTGTTAGATTTGTTGAAAAACTTGAAACTTGGAACTTGGAATTAGAAATATAAACTTGGAAGTATGCTTTGTTTTTTAATTTTTACTACTTGTATTTAAAATTTTACGCCTTACGCCTCGAGGTGATGCGGAAGCATTCTACTACGATAGTCCACGCTACACCGAATCTATGCCAGTCAAGCAAATGGACTTACTATTTATAGTAAATCTGGAAATTACTATTTATAATCAATCCCATTTTTACTATTTATAGTAAATTCTGATTTTACTATTTTTAGATAAGTGGACCCCACAAAGATTAATTTTAATTTAATTAGGATTTTCAATTGAAATTAGATTTTATTTCTAATTAGAATTTTTATTCTTGATTGCAATAGTTGATTTGTATTAGGAGTTTCTAATTTCAATTAGATTAGAATTTGGAAAGTTCAAGTAGGAAGTCTTATAAAAGGTGATGTACCCTTTGATTTTGATAATGAAAAATTATGAATAAAAAAATAGAAATCTCTTTGAGAAATCTCTCTTGTAGTGTGAGGCCATCTTCTCTTGGTGCGAAGCCAAGCTAATTCGGTGCGAAGCCGAAGGTATCTTTCTATCCCTATCTCTTTCTCTATTTCTTCTCTTCTCTTTCTCCATCTCTATTTATTTTTTAGCCAATTAATTATGTAAGAAAACCCAAATCATACCATAACACTGTGAATAGTGCTGCATGAATAGTGTCACGTGAATAGTGCTGCGTGAATAGTGTCACGTGAATAGTAGCCTCCCCTCTTAATTCCTTCTCAAATCGTGGAACGGTACTCCCGTCCTGCGTCAAATTTGGTATCAGAGCCTAGTTCAAAACTCCTAATCGGAAAGATGTCTCATATTGGTTCGCAATCTTTGGTAGCCGCGTTAGCTAAACTAAACGATGTGATAAATCGTTTTGAGAGCGGACTAAGCGACCATATAAATCGTATTGAAAGCAAACTGGAGGCAAGGGTCTCCGCCAGAGTTCCAAGCAGCAATTGTCGTCTTGGAAAGTCACTACCACAACCACTTGCTTTTCCACCTCTTTCTGGCAAGCTATTGGAAGGTTTTACAGCAAAAAAAACCCCTAAAGACGTCTCAAAGCAAGTCGAGAAGAAAGTAAACGAAGAAATAAAAGCCATTGAACAAGAGGGTGTTTTTCCATTCAAGGAAAATGAAAAAATCAAGGAAGAAAAGGCCAAAACTGAGGAATTAGCCAGTCCAAAAGCGCCTGTAGTTCTATCAGACGAAAAGACGGAGGATAAGCATATTGATTCGCCTGCTGTTATGGAGAATGAAAGTGATGACGATTCCCCTGGTTCAGACGCTCCAGCTGAAGATCTTCAGTCCAAATAGTACAGAAGATTCCGATCCAAAACCAGATATTTCTGCTGTTTTAGAACCAACAATTGAAAATAAAGCAGATGGAACAAGCAAAGATTTCTATTCAAAGAAGGGCAGAGTTGAGGAGATAGACCATCTTTTAGAAAATTTACAACTGTCGAAGATGCAAAAGAAGCTAAAGGGAGAGTACTCCAAATATCTCTTTCGCTGGAAAAGTCAATTGCAATATCTCAACTTGAATTGGAGTTCGAATTCTTTTCAACCAGGAAGGTTTGATGCGAGAGCATTCTACTACGATAGTCCACGCTACACCGAATCTATGCCAGTCAAGCAAATGAACTTACTATTTATAGTAAATCTGAAAATTACTATTTATAGTCAATCCCATTTTTACTATTTATAGTAAATTCTGATTTTACTATTTTTAGATAAATGGACCCCACGAAGATTTGTTTTAATTTAATTAGGATTTTCAATTGAGATTAGATTTTATTTCTAATTAGAATTTTTATTATTGATTGCAATAGTTGATTTGTATTAGGAGTTTCTAATTCCAATTAGATTAGAATTCGAAAAGTTCAAGTAGGGAGTCTTATAAAAGGTGATGTACCCTTTGATTTTGATAATGAAAAATTATGAATGAAGAAATAGAAATCTCTTTGAGAAATCTCTCTTGTGGTGTGAAGCCATCTTCTCTTGGTGCGAAGCCAAGCTAATTCGGTTGCGAAGCCGAAGGTATCTTTCTATCCTTATCTCTTTCTTTATTTCTTCCCTTATTCTCTTCCCTTTCTACATCTCTATTTCTTTTTTAGTCAATTTATTATGTAAGAAAACCCAAATCATACCATAGCACTGTGAATAGTTCTGCATGAATAGTGTCTCTATTTCTTTGTTGGTCAAATAAAGGTTGGCTTGTCCTACAAGTATCATCTTGGCAAACCAAACCCTACGAACATCAATACAACTCCAAATACTGGTCCAAATGTGACAAAAAGTAGAGGAAGACTTTTGGGTCCAGGTGACCATAAAATCTAGAAGCATCAATCTTAAGCGTATTCTTGATGCGGTCGTGGGAATCATAGGGGCCCTAATACCCAGCAAAGGGTTGGTGACCACCACCATGATCTCTACCTGACTCTCAACCTCGACCTCGACTCACTCTTCATTTCAGGACCCTTCCTCGTTGTAGACTTTTCCTTGGAGGAACTGTAAATTAGGGCATCATCGACGTACACACCCACAAAAAAGTACTGCGGGCTTTGGTCAATCAAAAGGCCATAACTACCCACCCATATAAACGATCCGTCTTTGGAAGCGATTTTCCACTTATCCCCCAAACCGGTGCAAATTTGATGGTAGCCACTCTTATGGTATATTGTAGAAATGGTGGCACCAGCCATCTTGTCTAACAATTCATTGAGCATGGGTAGAGGAAACCGATATTTTACCATGATTATGTTGATGGCTCGAAATCGATGCACATCCTCCAACATTCGTCTTGCTCAGGAGTGAGAAACGTAGGCACGACATAAGGTCACGTGCTCTCTCGAATGAACCCCATTCTAAGAAGCTAATCAACTTTCTATTTTAACTCAGCATGCTCTATGAGATTCATTCGATAGTATGGAGGTTTGGTCTAGAGTTGCTCCGCGGACTAAATCGATAGCGTACTGAATGTCCCTCATTGGAGATACCTAATTAGTAAATCATTAGGAAAAACAGCTAAAATTCCATCTACACTGAAGTCACGTCTGGTGGTTTGTTAATTACAGACTCAGGAGATGGATCCTTAGCAATGAGGTATTAGCTTCCTCACTGTCCTCGTCACTAGGACTGAACTCAGAATCAAGGGTTTTTTCTTCAAAATCTCTAGGCTTTTCCTCTTCTGTGGCTACCATATACAGATGCTTGGTAGGTTCTCTTGTGGGACAATGGATCGCAAAGTGTCCAAAGACTTCCAAGTTAAAGGACGAGTATGTCCCCTTCCTCTTGAAGTTTCCACCGATCACTCCCATACCTTTGTTGTCTTCAAAACCGAAGGAGTACAAAAACTAGCTCTCAAAGGCTGACTTCAAACATTAGGTTTCGCTCCTAGGGAAGAGCTTAGCAATCGAGTTGCGATAGTCAAAACAACTCTCACACTGCAGTTTAAGATACCGCTCTAAATCCTGAGCCACTTAATATGCGTACTCGGAAGTATGGATAAAATTGAGGAATGAGCTCTCCCTGAAGCTCAGATCAGAAACCCATACGAAACTTAGATAGTTTGCGATATAGTCAGCGACAGACAAAGATCCTTGGCAAAGGAATTGCATTGATTTAAAAGTCTATCACGATAGGTCAGAGACTGATACTTTGCTTTGAGGATTTCTTTTCTTTCAATTTACTGAGCAATTGGCAACTCGCCACTTCTCTAGTTCCTACGATCGATGTTTGTCAAATAAAGTTCGGCTTGTCCTACCAGTATCATCTTGGCAAACCAAACCCTACGAACATCAGTACAACTCCTACATTGATTTAAAAGTCTATCACGATAGCTCAGAGACAGATACTTCTCTTTGAAGATTTCTTTCCTTTCAATTTACTGAGCAATTCTTACTCGCCACTTCTCTCAATCCTACGCTTAATGTTTGTCAAATAAAGTTTGGCTTCTCCTACCAGTATCATCTTGGCAAACCAAACCCTACGAACATCAGTACAACTCCAACATTGATATAAAAGTCTAGCACGATAGCTCAGACATAGATACTTCTCTTTGAGGATACCAGTATTATCTTGGCAAACCAAACCCTACGAACATCAGTACAACTCCAAATACTGGTCCAAATGTGACAAAAAGTAGAGGAAGACTTTTCGGTCCAGGTAACCATAAAAGCTAGAAGCATCAATCTTAAGCGTTTTCTTGATGCGGTCATAGGAATCATAGGGGCCCTAATATTCAGCAAAGGGTTGGTGACCACGGCCACGATCTCTACCCGAGTCTTAGCCTCGACCTCGGCTCACTTTTCATTTCAGGACCCTTCCTCGTTGTAGACTCTTCCTTGGAAGTACTGTAAATTATGGCATCATCGAAGTACACACCCACGAACTTGCCCATGGAAGGCCTCCATACCTGTGTCATAATCCGCATAGAAGTACTGCGGGCTTTGGTTAATCAAAAGGCCATAACTACCCACTCATATAAACGATACGTCGTCTTCGAAGCGATTTTCCACTTATCTCCCGAACCGGTGCGAATTTGATGGCAGCCACTCATACGGTATATCTTTGAAACGATCGTGGCATCAGCCATCTTGTCTAACATTTCATTGAGCATGGGTAGAGGAAACCAGTAATTTACCATGATTATGTTAAGGGCTCGAAATCGATACACACCGTCCAACATTCAAGAGGTCAGGTGCTCTCTTGAATGAACCCCATTCTAAGAAGCTCATCAACTTTCTATTTTAACCAAGGTTTAAAATTTCGTTTCGAAGGAATGTCTCGGTCAAGTGAAAAACCGAGACAAACTCCGAAACGAAACATTCACGAAACATTGAAAAAATGAAATTTCCGAAACATTTCCAAAACATTACGAAACATTACGAAATATTATTCAAAACCATTAAATTATATTTTTCTTTATTTATATTTTTTTGGATTGTATTGGATTGTCTCGGTTTGTCTCGGCGAAACAAACCGAAAGAATACGAAACATACGAAACATTGAATGTCAATGTTTCGTTTCAGTTTCCTTACGAAACGAAACGACACATTCCGAAATTTTAAACCATGATTTTAACTCAGCAAGCTCTATGAGATTCATTCGGTAGTACGGAGGTTAGGTAGAGTTGCTCCGCGGACGAAATTGATAACGTGCTGAATGTCCCTCATTGGAGATACCTCATTCATAAATCATCAGGAAAAATAGCCTAAAATTCCATCTACACTGGAGTCACATCTGGTGGTTTGTCAATTACAGACTAAGGAGACGGATCCTTAGCAAGGAGGTATTAGCTTCCTTATTGTCCTCGTCACTGCGACTGAACTAAGGATCAAGGGTTTTTTCTTCAAAATCTCTAGGCTTATCGTCTTCTGTGGCTTCAATATACGGATGCTTGGTATGTTCTCTTGTGGGACAATGGATCACAAAGTGTCCAAAGAGTTCCAAGTTAAAGGACGAGTCTGTCCCGTTCCTCTTGAAGTTTCCACCGATCACTCCCTTACCTCTATCGTCCCCAAAACTAGAGTACAAAAACTGGCTCTCAAAGGCTGACTTCCAACAATAGGTTTCGCTCCTAAGGAAGAGCTTAGCAATCGAGTTGCGGTAGTCAAAACAACTCTCACACTGCAGTTTAAGATACCGCTCTAAATTCTGAGCCACCTAATATGCATCCACGAAAATATGGATAAAATGGAGAATGAGCTCTCTCAGAAGCTCATATCGAAAACCCAAGACGAAACTTAGATAGTTTGCGATATAGTCAGCGACAGACATAGATCCTTGGCGAAGGAAATGCATTGATTTAAAAGTCCATCACGATAGGTCAGAGACTGATACTTCTATTTGAGGATTTCTTTTTTTTCAATTTACTAAGCAATTGGCTACTCGCCACTTCTCTCAATCCTAAGAATCGATGTTTGTCAAATAAAGTTTGGCTTGTCGTACTAGTATCATCTTGGCAAACCAAACCCTACAAACATCAGTACAACTCCTAAATTGATTTAAAAGTCTATCACGATAGCTCAAAGACAGATACTTCACTTTGAGGATTTCTTTCCTTTCAATTTACTAAGCAATTGCCTACTCGCCACTTCTCTCAATCCTACGCTCGATGTTTGTCCAATAAAGTTTGGCATATCCTACCTGTATCATCTTGGCAAACCAAACCCTACGACCATCAGTACAACTCCAAAATACTCGTCCAAATGTGACAAAAAGTAGAAGACTTTTAGGTCCAGACGACCATAAAAACTAGAAGCATCAATCTTAAGCGTCTTCTTGATTCAGTCGTTGGAATCATAGGGTCCCTAACAGTCAGCAAAGGGTTGGTGACCACCCCCACGATCTCTACCTGAGTCTCAGCCACGACCTCGGCTCACTCTTCATTTCAGAACCCTTCCTCGTTGTACACACTTCCTTGGAGGTACTGTACATTAGGGCATCATCGAAGTACACACCCACGAATCTGTCTCATAACCAACATAAAAGTACCGCGGGCTTTAGTTAATCAAATGGCAATAACAATCCACTCATATAAACGGTACGTCGTCTTGGAAGCGATTTACCACTTATCTCCCGAACCGGTGCGAATTTGATGGTAGCCACCCTTAAGGTATATCTTAGAAACGATCGTGGCACCAGCCATCTTGTATAACATTTCATCGAGCATGGGTAGAGGAAAAAGGTATTTTACCATGATTATGTTGATGGCTCGAAATCGATGCACATCCTCCAACATTCGTCTTGCTCGGGAGTGAGAAACGTACGCATGACACAAGGTCACGTGCTCTCTCGAATGAACCCCATTCTAAGAAGCACATCAACTTTCTATTTTAACTCAACATGCTCTATGAGATTCATTCGGTAGTACGGAGGTTAGGTAGATTTGCACTGCGGACTAAATCGATAGCGCACTGAATGTCCCTCACTGGAGATACCTAATTTAGTAAATCATCAGGAAAAACAACCTAAAACTCCATCTACACTGGAGTCACATCTGGTGGTTTGTCAATTACAGACTCAGGAGATGGATCCTTAACAAGGAGGTATTAGCTTCCTCGCCGTCTTCGTCACTGGGACTGAACTCAGGATCAAGGGTTATCTCTTCAAAATCTCTAGATTGTCGTGTGGGACAATGGATCGCAAAGTGTCTAAAGACATGCAAGTTAAAAGACAAGTTTGTCCCCTTCCTCTTGAAGTTTCCACCAATCACTCCCTTACCTTTGTTGTCCCCAAAACTGAAGGAGTACAAAAATTGGCTCTCAAAGGCTAACTTACAACATTAGGTTTCGCTCCTAGGGAAGAGCTTAGCAATCGAGTTGCGGTAGTCAAAACAACTCTCCCACTGCAGTTTAAGATACCGCTCTAAATCCTGAGCCACCTAATATGCGTCCTCGAAAGTATGGATAAAATGGGGAATGAGCTCTCTCTGAAGCTCAGATTGGAAACCCATACGAAACTTAGATAGTTTGAGATATAGTCAGCGACAGACATAAATCCTCGGCAAATGGATAGCATTCATTTAAAAGTCTATCACGATAGGTCAGAGACAGATACTTCTCTTTGAGGATTTCTTTCCTTTCAATTTACTGAGCAATTGGCTACTCGCCACTTCTCTCAATCCTACGCTCGATGTTTGTCAAATAAAGATTGGCTTGTCCTACCAGTATCATCTTGGCAAACCAAACCCTACGAACATCAGCACAACTCCAACATTGACTTAAAACTCTATCACGAAAGCTCAGAGACAGATACTTCTCTGTGAGGATTTCCGTCCTTTCAATTTACTGAGCAATTGCCTACTCGCCACTTCTCTCAATCCTACACTCGATGTTTGTCAAATAAAGTTTGGATTGTTCTTCCAGTGTCATCTTGGCAAACCAAACCCTACGAGCATCAGTACAACCCCTACATTGATTTAAAAATCTATCACGATAACTCAGAGACAGATACTTCACTTTGAGGATTTCTTTCCTTGCAATTTACGGAGGAATTGGCTACTCGCCACTTCTCTCAATCCTACACTCGACGTTGGTCCTATAAAGTTCGGCTTGTCCTACCAGTATCATTTTGGCAAACCAAACCCTACGAACATCAGTACAACTTCAAATACTGTCCAAATGTGACAAAAAGTAGATGAAGACTTTTTGGTCCAGGCGACTATAAAAGCTAGAGGCATCAATCTTAAGTGTCTTCCTAATGTGGTCGTTGGAATCATAGGGGCCCTAATATTCAGCAAACGGTTGGTGACCACCCCCCCAATCTCAACCTGAGTCTCAGCTACGACCTCGGTTCACTCTTCATTTCAGAACCCTTCCTCGTTGTAGACTCTTCCTTGGAGGTGCTGTAAATTACGGCATCATCGACGTACATACCCACGAACTTGCCCATGAAAAGCCTCAATACCTGTTTCATAACCCACATAAAAGTACTACGGGCTTTGGTCAATCAAAAGGCCATAACTACCCACTCATATAAACGATACGTCTTGGAAGCGATTTTCCACTTATCTCTCGAATCGGTGCGAATTTGATGGTAGCCACTCTTAAGGTCTGTCTTAGAAACGATTGTGGCACCAGCCATCATGTCTAACATTTCAACGAGCATGGGTATAGGAAACCGGTATTTTACCATGATTATGTTGATGCCTCGAAGTCGATGCACATCCTCCAACATTCGTCTTGCTCAGGAGTGAGAAACGTAGGCACGACACAAGGTCACATGCTCTCTCGAATGAACCCCATTCTGAGAAGCTCATCAATTTTCTATTTTAACTCAGCATGCTCTATGAGATTCATTCAGTAGTACAGAGGTTAGGTAGAGTTGCCCCGCGGACGAAATCGATAGCGTACTGAATGGCCCTCATTGGAGAAACCTCATTTAGTAAATCATCAGGAAAAACAGCCTAAAATTCCATCTACACTGGAGTCACATCTGGTGGTTTGTCAATTACAGACTCAGGAGATGGATCCTTAGCAAGGATGTATTAGCTTCCTCACTGTCCTCGTCACTGGGACTGAACTCAGGATCAATGAGTTTTTCTTTAAAATCTCTAGGCTTTTCCTCTTCTTGTGGCTTCAATATACAGATGCTTGGTAGGTTCTGTTGTGGGACAATGGATCGCAAAGTGTCCAAAGTCTTGCAAGTTAAAGGACGAGTCTGTCCCCTTCCTATTAATGTTTCCACCGATCACTCCCTTACCTTTGTTGTCCCCAAAATTGAAGGAGTACAAAAACTGGCTCTCAAAGGCTGACTTCCAACAATAGGTTTCGCTCCTAGGGAAGAGCTTAGCAATCGAGTTGCAGTAGTCAAAACAACTCTCACACTGCAGTTTAAGATACCGCTCTAAATCCTGAGCCACCTAATATGCGTCCTCGAAAGTATGGATAAAATGGGGAATGAGCTCTCTCTGAAGCTCAGATCGGAAACCCATACGAAACTTGGATATTTTGCAATATAGTCAGCGACAGTCATAGATTCTTGGCGAAGGGATTGCATTGATTTAAAAGTCTATCACAATAAGTCAGAGACAGATACTTCTCTTTGAAGATTTGTTTCCTTTCAATTTACTGAACAATTGGCTACTCACCACTTCTCCCAATCTTACGCTCGAGTCAATAGTCAGTTCTGGATCCGCCTCTGGCGCTTCGAAGGCTGCTTCCAATGGGTCAGGGTCTTGGAGAGAATTAAAACAAAGGCCGGGCCCACTTGCTTTCCTTGCGAGGCTAGGCGATATTTGTCAAATAAAGTTTGGCTTGTCCTACCAGCATCATCTTGGCAAACCAAACCCTGTGACAGACATAGATCCTTGGCGAAGGGATATTGCCATTGATTTAAAAGTATCTCACGATAGCTCGGAGACAGATACTTCTCCTCGAGGATTTCTTTCCTTTCAATTTACTAAGCAATTGGCTCCTCGCCACGTCTCAATCCTACGCCCGATGTTGGTCCAATAAAGTTTGGCTTGTCCTACCATTATCTTGGAAAACCAAATTCTACGAACATCAATACAACTCCAAATAGTGGTCCATATGTGACAAAAAGTCGAGGAAGACTTTTTGGCTTGGGGACCATAAAAATCTGAGTCTTAACCTCGACCTCGGCTCACTGTTCATTTCGGGACCTTTCCTTGTTCTAGACTCTTCCTTGGAGGTAATGTAAATTAGGGCATCATCTACGTACACACCCACGAACTTGCCCATGAAAGGCCAGAACTACACACTCGTATAAACAATACGTCTTGACATCGATTTTCAACTTATGTCCCGAACAGATGCGAATTTGATGGTAGCCAATCTTAAGGTCTACCTTTGAAAAGATCGCAGCACCGGCCATCGTGCCAAACAATTCATGAAGCATAGGAAGAAGAAACCGGTATTATACAATGATTTTGTTGATGGCTCGAATATCGATGCACATCCCCCATCATTCGTCTTTCTCAGGAGTGAGAAACGTAAGCACGACACAAGGTCACATGCTCCCTCACACGAACACCATTCAAAGAAGCTCATCAACTTGCTTTTTTAACTCAACAAGCTCTATGAGACGCATTCGGTAGTACGAAGGTTTGGTAGACTTGTTCCAGGTACTCAATCGATAGCGTACTGAATGTCCCACATTGGAGAAACGTCATTGAGTAAATCATTAGAAAAACAGCCAGAAACTCCCTATACACTGGAATCAGATCTGGTGGTTTCTCAATTATAGACTCAAGAGAAGAATCCTTGGCAAGGAGGGCATAACTGCTGGACTCATCCATTGTGTCTCTCCCAACTTCTTTCGCACTGATGATGCGGAGAGATTTGCAATGGGTCCTTTGCTACTCTCACCATTTCCATATTATCTATTTTCTCAATTGCGTTCTTGGGTGGTAAACGGTCCAACTAAATCATCTTCCCTTCATAAATAAAGGAACAACTGTTTGATCGGCCGAACATTGTCACATCTCAATCCTATAAGCAAAGCATATCCAGAATAATATGACCTACATCCACAGGTACAACATCACAACAGGAGGTGAAAAAATTCGAATAGGAACCTCAGACCATTGAGATACGGGAATGGATGACACGTCTACTCATGTGACTCAGTATGTCATCGCATAAGCTATGGGCATCTATGATACCCGGATACTTCAAAATGGGTGCCGTATTCATGTCAGATACTTCCATTTTAAGTGTAAATGCCTTGTCCACACCGTGTCGGTCCCGTATCCTTGCCGTATCCGGGTAACATAGATGGGCATCAATCCTAATCGGTCGACACTACCCGACGAGACAACGTTGGTGCAACTGCAACTATCAATAATGATCTTACAACTTTTCTCGCCAGACTTGAAATAAGGGCGGAAAATGGAAATTCAGCGCTAATCATCATTATCTTTGATTAGGACTAGTAAGCACTTAACGAGTTCTAGACATGAGGTATTAGCTTCCTCACAGCCCTCGTCACTGGGACTGAACTCAGGATAAAGCACTTTTTTATCAAAATATATAGGCTTTTCCTCTTCCGTGGCTTCAATTTATAAACGCTTGGCGGGTTCTCTTGTGGGACAATAGATCGCAAAGTGTCCAAAGACTTGCAAGTTAAAGGAGCGAGTCTGTCCCCTTCCTTGATCACTCCTATACCTTTGTTGTCCCCAAAACTGAAGGAGCACAAGAACTGGATCTCAAGCGTTGACTTCCAAAATTAGGTTTCGCTCCAAGGGAGCTGCATAGCAGTCGAGTTGCGGGAGTCAAAACATCTCTCATACTGTAATTTAACATACAGCTCTAAATCCTTAGCCACCTAATGTGTACTCCAAAGTAAAGATTAAATGGGGAATGAGCTCTCTCTGAAGCTCAGATCGGATACATCTCTTCGAAGATTTCTGTCCTTTCAATTCACTGAGCAATTGGCTACTCGCCACTTCTCTCAATACTGCGCTCGATGTTTGTCAAATAAAGTTTGGCTTGTCCTACCAGTATCATCTTGGCAAACCAAACCCTATGAACATCAGTACAACTACATTCATTTAAAAGTCTATCACAACAGCTCAGAGACAGATATTTCTCTTTGAAGATTTCTTTTCTTTCAATTTACTGAGCAATTGGCTACACGCCGCTTCTCCCAATCCTACGCTCGATGTTTGTCAAATAAAGTTTGGCATTTCCTACCAGTATCATCTTGGCAAACCCAACCCTACGAACATCAATACAACTCCAAATACTGGTCCAAATGTAACAAAAAGTCGAGGAAGACTTGGTTCCAGGCTACCATAAAAGATAGGAGCATCAATCTTAACCGTTTTCATGCTGCGGTCGTTGGGGTCATAGGCGCCCTAATATTCAGCAAAGGGTTGGTGACCACCCCGCGATCTCTACCTGAGTCTCAACCTCGACCTCAGGTCACTCTTCATATTAGGACCCTTACTCATTGTAGACTCTTCCTTGGAGGTACTGTATATTAGGGCATCATCGAAGTACACACCCACGAACTTGCCCATTAAAGGCTTCGATACATGTGTCATAACCCACATAAACGTACTCCGGGCTTTGGTCAATTAGAAGGTCATAACTACCAACTCATATAAACGATCCATCGTCATGGAAGCTATTTTCCATTTATCTCCAGAACCGTTGCAAATTTGATGGTAGCCACTCTTAAGGTCTATCTTAAAAACGATCGTGGCACTAGGCATCGTGTCTAACATTTCATCGAGCAAGGGTAGAGGAAACCGATATTATATCATGATTATGTTCATAGCACGAAATCTATGCACATCCTCCAACATTCGTCTTTCTCAGTAGTGAGAAACGTAGGCTCGACACAAGGTCGCATGCTCTCTCGAAGGAACCCCATTCTAAAAAGCTCGTCAACTTCCTATTTTTACTCAGCATGCTCTATGAGATTCATTCGGTAGTACGGAGGTTAGGTTGAATTGCTCCGCGGACTAAATCGATACTGTACAGAATGTCCCTCTTTGGAGCAACCTCATTTAGTAACTCATCAGGAAAAACAGCCTAAAATTCCATCTGCACTGGAGTCACATCTGGTGGTTTGTCAATTACAGACTCAAGAGATGGATCCTTAGCAAGGAGATATTAGCTTCCTCACTATTCCCGTCACTGAGACAGAACTCAGGATCAAGGTAGGCTTTTCCTCTTCTGTGGCTTTAATATACAGATGATTGCTAGGTTCTCTTGCAGGACAATGGATCGCAAAGTGCCCGAAGACATGCAAGTTAAAGGACGAGTCTGTCACTTTCCTCTTGAAGTTTCCACCGATCAATCCCTTACCTTTGTTTTCCCCAAATCCAAAGGAGTACAAAAATTGGCTCTCAAAGGCGGACTTCCTACATTAGGTTTCACTCCTAGGGAAGAGCTTAGCAATCGAGTTGCGGTAGTCAAAACAACTCTCACACTGCAATTTAAGATACCGCTCTAAATCCTGAGCCACCAAATATTCGTCCTCGAAAGTATGGATAAAATGGGGAATGAGCTCTCTCTGAAGCTCAGATCGGAAACCCATACGAAACTTAGATAGTTTGCGATGTCAGCGACAGATATAGATCCTTGGCGAAGGGATTGAATTGATTTAAAAGTCTATCACGATAGGTCAAAGACGGATACTTCTCTTTGAGGATTTCCTTCCTTTCAATTTAATGAGCAATTGGCCACTAGCCACTTCTCTCAATCCAACGCTCGATGTTTGTCAAATAAAGTTTGGCTTGTCCTACCAGTATCATCTTGGAAAACCAAACCCAACGAACATTAGTACAACTCCGACATTGATTTAAAAGTCTATCATGATAGCTCAGAAACAGATACTTCTCTTTGAGGATTTCTGCCATTTCAATTTACTGAGCAATTGGCCACTCGCCACTTCTCTCAATCCTACGCTTGACGTTTGTCAAATAAAGTTTGGCTTGTCCTACCAGTATCATCTTGGCAAACCAAACCCTACGAACATCAGTACAACTCCTACTTTCATTTAAAAGTCTATCGCGATAGCCCAGAGACAGATACGTCTCTTTGAAGATTTCTTTCCTTTCAATTTACTGAGCAATTGGCTACTCGCGACTTCTCTCAATCCTACGCTCAATGTTTGTCAAATAAAGTTTGGCTTGTCCTACGAGTATCATCTTGGCAAACCAAACCCTACGAACATCAGTACAACTCCTACAGTGATTTAAAAGTCTATCACAATAGCTCAAAGACGGATACTTCTCTTTGAGGATTTCTTTCCTTTCAATTTACTAGGCAATTGGCAACTCGCCGCTTCTCCCAATCCAACGCTCGATGTTGGTCCAATAAAGTTTGGCTTGACCTACAAGTATCATCACGGCAAACCCAACCCTACGAACATCAGTACAACTCCAAATACTGGTCCAAATGTGACAAAAAGTCGAGGAAGACTTTTGGTTCCAGGCTACCATAAAAGCTAGAAGCATCAATCTTAACCGTTTACATGTTGCGGTCGTTGTGGTCATAGACGCCCTAATATTCAACAAAGGGTTGGTAACCACCCCCACGATCTCTACCAGAGTCTCAGCCTCGACCTCAGCTCACTCTTCAAATCTGGACCCTTCCTCATTGTAGACTCTTCCTTGGAGGTACTGTATATTACGGCATCATCGACGTACACACCCACAAACTTGCCCATGAAAGGCCGTGATACATGTGTCATAACCCACATAAACGTACTACGGGCTTTGGTCAAGCAAAAGGCCATAACTACCAACTCATATAACCGATCCATTGTCGTTAAAGAAATTTTCCACTTATCTCCTGAACCGTTGCGAATTAGATGGTAGCCACTCTTAAGGTCTATCTTAAAAACGATCGTGGCACTAGCCATTGTGTCTAACATTTCATCGAGCATGGGTAGAGGAAACCGGTATGATAACATGATAATGTTCATGGCTCAAAATAGATGCTCATCCTCCAATAACTGTGTTAGGGCATCATCGACGTACACACCCACGACCTTGCCCATGAAAGGCCTCAATAACTGTGTCATAACCCACATAAAAGTACGACAGGCTTTAGTCGATCAAAAGGCCATAACTACCCACTCATATAAACGATTAATAGTCTTGAAAGTTATTTTCCTCTTATCTCCCGAACCAGTGCTAATTTAATGGTGGCCACTCTTAACGTCTATGTTAGAAACGATCGTGGCACCAACCATCGTGTCTAACATTTCGTCGAGCATGGGTAGAGGATCGGTATTTTACCATGATTATGTTGATGACTCGAATTCGATGCACATCCTCCAACATTCGTCTTTCTCAGTAGTGAGAAACGTAGGCACGACACAAGGTCACATGCTCTCTCGAATGAACCCCATTTTAAGGTCATCAATTTTCTATTGTAACTCAACATGCTCTACGAGATTCTTTCGGTAATACGGAGTTTAGGTAGATTTGCTCCACGGACTAGATCGATAGCGTACTGAATGTCCTTTGGAGAAACCTCATTTAGTAAATCATCAGGAAAAACAACCTAAAATTCATCTACACTGGAGTCACATCTGGTGGTTTGTCAATTACAGACTCAGGAGATGGATCCTTAGCAAGGAGGTATTAGCTTCCTCATTGTCCACGTCACCGGGACGTACTAAATGTCCTTCTTTGGAGAAACCTCATTTAGCAAATCATCAGGAAAAACAACCTAAAATTCCATCTACACTGGAGTCACATCAGGTGGTTTGTCAATTACAGACTCCAGAGATGGATCCTTAGCAAGGAGGTATTAGCTTCCTCACTGAGTAGGTCAGTGAGACTGAACTCCGGATCAAGGGTTTTTTCTTCAAAATCTCTAGGCTTTTCCTCTTCAGTAGCTTCTATATACAGATGATTGGTAGGTTTTATTGTGCGACAATGGATCGCAAACTCTCCGAAGAAATGCAAGTTAAAGGACGAGTCCTTTCCTTTCCTCTTGAAGTTTCCACCGATCACTCCCTTACCTTTGTTGTCCCCAAATCTGAAGGAGTAAAAAAATTGACTCTCAAAGGCTGACTTCCTACATTAGGTTTCACTCCTCAGGAAGAGCTTAGCTATCGAGTTGCGGTAGTCAAAACAACTCTCACAATAAAGTTTAAGATGCCGCTCTAAATCATGAGCCACCTAACATGCGTCCTCAAAAGTACGGATAAAATGGGGAATGAGTTCTCTTTGAAGCTCAGATCGGAAACCCATAGGAAACTTCAATAGTTTGCGATATAGTCAGCAACAGATATAGATCGTTGCCGAGGGATTGCATAGATTAAAAAGTATATCACGAAGGGTCAGAGATAGATACTTCTCTTTGAGGATTTCCTTCCTTTCAATTTACTGAGAAATTGGCTACTCGCCACTTCAATCGATCCAACGCTCGATGTTTGTCAAATAAAGTTTTGCTTGTCCTACCAGTATCATCTTGGAAAACCAAACCCAACAAACAACAGTACAACTCCTACATTGATTTAAAAGTCTATCACGATAGCTCAGAGACAAATACTTCTCTCTGAGGATTTCTTTCGTTTCAATTTACTGAGCAATTGGCTACTCGCCACTTCTCTCAATCCTACGCTCCATGTTTGTCAAATAAAGTTTGGCTTGTCCAACCAGTATCATCTTGGCAAACCAAACCCAACGAACATCAGAACAACACCAACATTGATTTAAAAGTCTATCGCAATAGCAGAGAGACAGATACTTCTCTTTGAGGATTTCTTTCCTTTCAATTTACTGAGCAATTGGCTACGCACCACTTCTCTGAATCCTACGCTCGAAGTTTGTCAAATAAAGTTTGGCTTGTCCTACCAGTATCATCTTGACAAACCAAACCCTACGAATATCAGTACAACTCCTACATTCATTTAAAAGTCTATCGTGATAACTCAGAGACAGATACTTCTTTTTGAGGATTTCTTTCCTTTCAATTTACTGAGCAATTGGCTACTCGCCGCTTCTCCCAATCCTACTCTCGATGTTAGTCCAATAAAGTTTGGCTTGGCCTACCAGTATCTTCTTCGGAAACCCGACCCTACGGACATCAATACAACTCCAAATACTGGTCCAAATGTGACAAAATGTCGAGGAAGACTTTTGGTAACAGGCTACCATAAAAGCGAGGAGCATCAATCTTAACCGTTTTCTTGACGCGGTCGTTGGGGTCATAGGCGCCCTAATATTCAACAAAGGGTTGGTGACCACCCCCACGATCTCTACCTGAGTCTCAGCCTAGACCTCGGCTCACTCTTCATATCAGGACCCTTCCTCATTGTAGACTCTCCCTTGGAGGTACTGTATATTAGGGCATCATCGAAGAACACACCCACGAACTTGCCCATGAAAGGCCTCAATAACTGTGCCATAACCCACATAAAAGTACTCCGGGCTTTAGGGAACCAAAAGGCCATAACTACCCACTCATACAAACGATTAGTCGTCTTGAAAGTTATTTTCCTCTTATCTCTTGAAGCGGTGCGAATTTGATGGTGGCCACGCTTAAGGTCTATCTTAGAAACGATCGTGGCACCAGCATAGTGTCCAACATTTCATCGAGCATCGGTAGAGGACCGGTATTTTACCATATGATTATGTTGATGGCTCGAATTCGATGCACATCCTCCAACATTCGTCTTTCTCAGTAGTGAGAAACCAGGCACGAAAAACGGTCACATGCTCTCTCGAATGAACCCCATTTTAAGAAGCTCATCAACTTTCTATTTTAACTCAGCATGCTCTATGAGATTCATTCGCTAGTACAGAGTTTAGGTAGAGTTGCTCCCCGGACTAAATCGATATCGTACTGAATGTCCTTCTTTGGAGAAAACTCATTTAGTAAATCATCAGGAAAAATAGCCTAAAATTCCATCTACACTGGAGTCACATCTGGTGGTTTGTCAATTACAGACTCAGGAGATGGATCCTCAGCAAGGAGGTATTAGCTTCCTCACTGTCCTCGTCACTAGGACGTACTAAATGTCCTTCTAGGACGAACATCAGTACAACTCCAAATACTGGTCCAAATGTGACAAAAAGTAGAGGAAGACTTTTGGTTCCAAGGTACAATGAAAGCTAAGAGCATCAATCTTAACCGATTTCATGATGAGTTGCGGTCATAGGCGCACTAATATTCAGCAAAGGGTTGGTGACCACCCCCAAGATCTCTACCTGAGTCTCAGACTCGACCTCGGCTCACTCTTCATATCAGGACCCTTCCTCATTGTAGACTCTTCCTTGGAGGTACTGTATATTACGGCATCATCGATGTACACACCCACGAACTTGCCAATGAAAAGCCTCAATACATGTGTCATAACCCACATAAAACTACGCCAGGCTTTCGTAAATCAAAAGGCCATAACTACCACTCATATAAACGATTAGTCTTCTTGAAAGTTAATTTCCTCTTTTCTCCCGAACCGGTGCGAATTTGATGGTGGCCACTCTTAAGGTCTATTTTAGAAACGATCGTGGCACCAGCCATCGTGTCTAACATTTCATCGAGCATGGGTAGAGGACCGGAATTTTACCATGATTATGTTGATGGCTCGAATTCGATGCACATCCTCCACATTCGTCTTTCTCAGTAGTGAGAAACGTAGGCACGACACTAGGTCACATGCTCTCTCGAGTGAACCCCATTTTAAGAAGCTCATCAACTCTTTATTTTAACTCAGCATGCTCTATTAGATTCATTCGGTAGTGTGGAGGTTAGGTAGAGTTGCTCCGCGGACTAAATCGATAGCGTACTGAATGTCCTTTGGAGAAACCTCATTTAGTAAATCATGAAGGGAAACAGCCTAAAATTCCATCTATACTGCAGTCACATCTGGTGGTTTATCAATTACAGACTCAGGAGATGGATCCTTAGCAAGGAGGTATTAGCTTCCTCACTGTCCTCGTCCTTGGGACATACTAAATGTCCTTCCTTAGAGAAACCTCATTTAGTAAATCATCAGGAAAAACAACCCAAAATTCCATCTACACTAGAGTCACATCTGGTGGTTTGTCAATTACAGACTCAGGAGATGGATCCTTAGCACAGAGGTATTAGCTTCCTCACTGTCCTCGTCACTACGACTGAACTCAGGATCAAGGGTTTTTTCTTCAAAACCTCTAGGCATTTCCTCTTCTCTGGCTTCAATATACAACTCTCACACTGAAGTTTAAGATGCCGCTTTAAATCCTGAGCCACCTAATATACGTCTTCGATATTATGGATAAAATGGGGAATGAGCCCTCTCTAAAACTCTGATTGGAAACCCATACGAAAATTGGATAGTTTGCGATATAATCAGCTACAGATATAGATCCTTGGCGAAGGGATTGCATTGATTTAAAAGTCCGTCACGATAGGTCAGAGACAGATACTTCTCTTTGAGGATTTCTTTCCTTTCAATTTACTGAGTAATTCGTAACCCGCTGCTTCACCCCAATGCTCGATGTTGGTCCAATAAAGTTTAGCTTGTCCTACCAGTATCATCTTGGCAAGCCCAACCCTACAAACATCAGTACTACTCCAAATACTGGTCCAAATGTGACAAAAAGTCGAGGAAGACTTTTGGTTCCGGGCTACCATAAAAGCTAGAAGCATCAATCTTAACCGTTTTCGTGATGCGGTCGTTGGGGTCATAGGCGCCCTAATATTCAGCAAAGGGTTGGTGACCACCCCCACGATCTCTACCAGAGTCTCAGCCTCGACCTCGGCCCACTCTTCATATTAGGACCCTTCCTCATTGTAGACTCTTCCTTGGAGGTACTACATATTAGGGCATCATCGATGAATACACCCACGAACTTGCACATCAAAGGCCTCAA
Organism: Euptelea pleiosperma; assembly: GCA_035048495.1. Classification (NCBI taxonomy): domain Eukaryota; kingdom Viridiplantae; phylum Streptophyta; class Magnoliopsida; order Ranunculales; family Eupteleaceae; genus Euptelea; species Euptelea pleiosperma. The sequence continues at coordinate 35,014,711 of CM068540.1, read as the reverse complement.
TAACTGTCATATCCCACATAAAAGTACGCAGGGCTTTAGTCAATCAAAAGTGCATAACTACCCACTCATATAAACGATTAGTCATCTTGAAAGTTATTTTCCTCTTATCTCCCGAAGCGGTGGAATTTGATGGGTGGCCACACTTAAGGTCTATCTTCGAAACGATTGTAGCACCAGCCATCATGTCTAACATTTCATCGAGCATGGGCAGAGGACCGATATTTTACCATGATTATGTTGATGGCTCGAATTCGATGCACATCCTCCAACATTCGTCTTTCTCGGTAGTGAGAAACGTAGGCACGACACAAGGTCACATGCTCTCTCGAATGAACCCCATTTTAAGAAGCTCATCAACTTTCTATTTTAACTCGGCATGCTCTATGAGATTCATTCGGTAGTACGGAGTTTAGGTAGAGTTGCTCCACGGACTAAATCGATAGCGTACTGAATGTCCTTCTTTGGACAAACCTCATTTAGTAAATCATTAGGAAAAACAGCCTAAAATTCCATCTACACTGGAGTCACATCTGGTGGTTTGTCAATTACAGACTCAAGAGATGGATCCTTAGCAAGGAGGTATTAGCTTCCTCACTGTCCTCGTCACTAGGACGTACTAAATGTCCTTCCTTGGAGAGACCTCATTTAGTAAATCATCAGGAAAAACAACCTAAAATTCCATCTACACTAGAGTCACATCTGGTGGGTTGTCAATTATAGGCTCAGGAGATGGATCCTTAGCAAGGAGGTATTCGCTTCCGCACTGTCCTCGTCACAGAGACTGAACACAGGATCAAGGGATTTTTCTTCAAAATATCTAGGCTTTCCTCGTCTGTGGCTTCAATATACAGATGATAGGTAGGTTCTCTTGTGGGACAATGGATTGCAAAGTGTCCGAAGACATGCAAGTTAAAGGACGAGTCTGTCCCTTTCCTCTTGAAGTTTCCACCGATCACTCCCATACCTTTGTTGTCCCCAAATCTGAAGGAGTACAAAAATTGACTCTCAAAGCCTGACTTCCAACATTAGGTTTCACTACTCGGGTAGAGCTTAGCAATCGAGTTGCGGTAGTCAAAACAACACTCACACTGAAGTTTAAGATGCCGCTCTAAATCCTGAGCCACCTAATATGCGTCTTCGAAAGTGTGGATAAAATGGGGAATGGGCTATCTCCGAAGCTCAGATCGGAAACCCATACGAAACATGGATAGTTTGCGATATAGTCAGTAACAGATATAGATCCTTTGTGAAGGGATTGCGTTGATTTAAAAGTCTATCCCGATAGGTCAGAGACAGATACTTCTCTTTGAGGATTTCCATCCTTTCAATTTACTAAGCAATTGCCTACTCACCGCTTCTCCCAATCCTATGCTCGAAGTTAGTCCAATAAAGTTTGGCTTGTCCTACCAGTACCATCTTGTAAAGCCCAACCTACGAACATCAGTACAACTCCAAATACTGGTCCGAATGTGACAAAAAGTCGCAGAAGACTTTTGGTTCCAGGCAACCATAAAAGCTAGGAGCATCAATCTTAACCGTTTTCGTGATGCGGTCGTTGGGGTCATAGGCTCCCTAATATTCAGCAAAGGGTTGGTGACCACCCCCATGACCTCTACCTGAGTCTCAGCCTCGACCTCGACTCACTCTTCATATCAGGACCCTTCCTCATTGTAGAATCTTCCTTGGAGGTACTGTATATTAGGGCATCATAGACGTACACACCCACGAACTTGCCCAAGAAAGGCCTCAATAACTGTGTCATAACCCACATAAAAGTACCCCGTGCCTTAGTCAATCAAAAGTGCATAACTACCCACTCATATAAACGATTAGTCGTCGTGAAAGTTATTTTCCTCTTATCTCCCGAAGCGGTGCGAATTTGATGGTGGCCACTCTTAAGGTCTATCTTCGAAACGATCGTGGTACCAGCCATCGTGTCTAACATTTCATCGAGCATGCGTAGAGGACCGGTATTTTACCATGATTATGTTGATGGCTCGAATTCGATGCACATCCTCCAACATTCATCTTTCTCAGTAGTGAGAAACGTAGGCACGACACAAGGTCCCATGCTCTCTCCAATGAACCCCATTTTAAGAAGCTCATCAACTTTCAATTTTAACTCAGCATGCTCTACGAGATTCATTCGGTAGTACGGAGTTTAGGTAGAGTTGCTCCACGGACTAAATCGATAGCGTACTGAATGTCCTTTGGAGAAACCTCATTTAGTAAATCATCAGGAAAAAATGCCAAAAATTCCATCTACACTAGAATCACATCTGGTGGTTTGTCAACTACAAACTCAAGAGATGGATCCTTAGCAAGGAGGTATTAGCTTCCTCACTGTCCTCGTCACTGAGTCTGAAGTCAGGATCAAGGATTTTTTCTTCAAAATATCTAGGCTTTCCTCTTCTGTGGCTTCAATATACAGATGATAGGTAGGTTCTCTTGTAGGACAATGGATTGCAAAGTGTCCGAAGACATGCAAGTTAAAGAACGAGTCTATCCCTTTCCTCTTGAAGTTTCCACCGATCACTACCTTACCTTTGTTGTCCCCAAAGATGAAGGAGAAAAAAATTGGCACTCGAAGGCTGACTTACATTAGGTTTCACTACAAGGGAAGAGCTTAGCAATAGAGTTGCGGTAGTCAAAACAACTCTCACATTGAAGTTTAAGATCCCACTCTAAATATTGAGCCACCTAATATGTGTCCTCGAAAGTATGGACAAAATGGGGAATGAGTTCGCTCTAAATCTCAGATCGGAAACCCATACGAAACTTGGATAGTTTGCGATATAGTCAGCGACAGATATAGATCCTTGGCGAGGGGATTGAATTGATTTAAAAGTCTGCCACGAAAGGTCAGACACAGATACTTCTCTTTGAGGATTTCCAACCTTTCAATTTACTGAGCAATTGGCTACTCGCCACTTTTCTCAATCCAACGCTCGATGTTTGTCAAATAAAGTTTGGCTTGTCCTACCAGTATCATCGTGGCAAACCAAACCAAACGAACATCAGTACAACTCATACATTGATTTAAAAGTCTATCACGATAGCTCAGAGACAGATACTTCTCTTTAAGGATTTCTTTCCTTTCAATTTACTGAGCAATTGGTTACTCGCCCCTTCTCTCAATCCTACGCTCGATGTTTGTCAAATAAACTTTAGCTTGTCCTACCAGTATCATCTTGGCAAACCAAACAAACATCAGTACTACTCCAACATTTATTTAAAAGTCTATCACGATAGCTCGGAGACAGATACATCTCTTTGAGGATTTCTTTGCTTTCAATTTACAGAGCAATTGGCTACTCGCAACTTCTCTCAATCCAACGCACGATGTTTGTCAAATAAAATTTGGGTTGTCCTACCAGTATCATCTTGGCAAACCAAACCCTAGGAACATCAGTACAACTCCTACGTTGATTTAAAAGTTTATAGCGATCGCACAGAGACAGATACTTCTCTTTGAGGATTTCTTTCCTTTCAATTTACTGAACAATTGGTTACTCGCCACTTCTCTCAATCCTATGCTCGATGTTCGTCAAATAAAGTTTGGCTTGTCCTACCAGTATCATCTTGGCAAACCAAACCTACGAATATTAGTACAACTCCTACATAGATATAAAAGTCTATCACAATAGCTCAGAGACAGATACTTTTGTTTGAGGATTTCTTTCCTTTCAATTCACTGAGCAATTGGCTACTTGCAGCTTCTCCCAATCCTACTCTCGATGTTGGTCCAATAAAGATTGGATTGTCCTACCAATATCATCTTGGCAAACCAAACTCTACGAACATCATTACAACTCCTACATTGATTTAAAAGTGTACCACGATAGCTCAGAGACAGATACCTCTCTCTTAGGATTTCTTTCCTTTCAAGTTACTGAGCAATTGGATACTGGCCACTTCTCTCAATCCCACGCTCGATGTTTGTCCAATAAAGTTTGGCTTGTCCTACCAATATCATCTTGGCAAACCAAACCCTACAAACATCAATACAACTCCTACATTGATTTAAAAGTCTATCACGATAGCTCAAAGACATATACATCTCTTTGAGGATTTCTTTCATTTCAATTTACTTAACAATTGGTTACTCGCCACTTCTCTCAATCCTACGCTCGATGTTTGACAAATAAAGTTTGGCTTGTCCTACCAGTATCATCTTGGCAAACCAAACCCTACGAACATCAAAACAAATCCTACATTGATTTAAAAGCCTACCACGATAGCTCAAAGACAGATACTTCTCTTCGAGGAATTCTTTCCTTTCAATTTACTGAGCAATTTGCTACTCGCGGCTTCTCCCAATCGCACGCCTGATATTGGTCCAATAAAGTTTGACTTGTCCTACCAGTATCATCTTGGCAAACCCTACCCTACGAACATCAGCACAACTCCAAATACTGGTCCAAATGTGATAAAAAGTCGACGAAGACTTTTGGTTCCAAGCTACCATAAAAGCTAGGACCATAATTCTTAACCGTTTTCATGATGCGATCGTTGCGGTCATAAGCACCCTAATATTCAACAAATGGTTGGTGACCACCCCCACGATCTCTACCTAAGTCTCAGCTTCGACCTCAGCTCACTCTTCATATCAGTACCCTTCCGCATTGTAGACCCTTCCTTGGAGATACTGTATATTACGGCATCATCGACGTACACACCCACGAACTTGCCCATGAAAGCCTGAATAACTATGTCATAACCACATAAAAGTACGTCGGGCTTTAGCCAATCAAAAGGTCATAACTACCCACACTTATAAACGATTAGTCGTCTTGAAAGTTATTTTCCTCTTATCTCCCGATCCAGTGCAAATTTGATTGTAGCCACTATTAAGGTCTATCTTAGAAACTATCGTAGCACCAGCCATCGTGTTTAACATTTCACTGAGCATGGGTAGATGAAACCGATATTATATCACGAGTATGTTGATGGCTCGAAATCTATGCACATTCTCCAACATTCGTTTTTCTCAGTAGTGAGAAACGTAGGCACAACACAAGGTCCCATGCTCTCTCAATGAACCCCAATTTAAGAAGCTCATCAACTTTCTATTCTAACTCAGCATGCTCTATTAGATTCATTCGGTAGTATAGAGGTTAGGTAGAGTTGCTCCGCGGACTAAATCGATAGCGTACTCAATGTCTTTCTTTGGAGAAACCTCATTTAGTAAATCATCAGGAAAAACAACCTAAAATTCCATCTACACTGGAGTCACATCTAGTGGTTTGTTAATTACAGACTCAGGAGATGGATCCTTGGCAACCAAGTATTAGCTTCCTCACTGTCCTCGTCACTGGGACGTAGTAAATGTCCTTATTTGGAGAAACCTCATTTAGTAAATCATCAGGAAAAACAACCTAAAATTCCATCTACACTGGAGTCACATCTGGTTGTTTGTCAATTACAAACTCAGGGGATAGATTCATAGCAAGGAGGTATTAGCTTCCTCATTGTCCTCGTCACTGAGACTGAACTCAGGATCAAGGGTTTTTTCTTCGAAATCTCGGGACTTTTCCTCTTCTGGGGCTTCAATATACAGATGATTGGTAGGTTCTCTTGTGGGACAATGGATCGCAAAGTGTCCGAAGACATGCAAGTTAAAGGACGAGTCTGTCCCTTTCCTCTTGAAGTTTCCACCGATCACTCCCTTACCATTGTAGTCCCCAAATCTGAAGGAGTACAAAAATTGGTCCTCAAAGGCTGGCTTCCTACATTAGGTTTCACTACTAGGGAAAGCTTAGCGATCGAGTTGCGGTAGCCAAAACAACTCTCACACTGAAGTTTAAGATGCCGCTCTAAATCCTTAGCCACCAAATATGCATCCTCAAAAGTATGGATAAAATGGGGAATGAGCTCTCTCTGAAGCTCAGAGCGGAAACCCATACGAAACTTGGATAGTTTGCGATATAGTCAGCTAGACATAAATCATTGGCGAAGGGATTGCATTGATTTAAAAATCTATCACGATTGGTCAGTGACAGATACTTTTCTTTGAGGATTTCAATCCTTTCAATTTATTGAGCAATTGGCTACTCGCCACTTCTCTCAGTCCAACTCTCGATATTTGTCAAATAAAGTTTGGATTGCCCTACCAGTATCATCTTGGCAAACCAAACCCTACGAACATCAGTACAACTCCTACATTGATTTAAAAGTCTATCACGATAGCTCAGAGACAGATACTTCTCTTTGAGGATTTCTTTCCTTTCAATTTACTGAATAATTGGCTACTCCCCACTTCTCTCAATCCTACGCATGATGTTCTTCAAATAAAGTTTGACTTGTCCTACCGGTATCATCTTGGCAAACCACACACTACGAACATCAGTACAACTCCTACATTGATTTAAAAGTCTATCACGATAGCTCAAATACAGATACCTCTCTTTGAGGATTTTTTTCCGTTCAATTTACTGAGCAATTGGCTACTCGCCGCTTCTCCCAATCCTACGCTCGTTGGTCCAATAAAGTTTGGGTTATCCTACCAGTATCATCTTGGCAAACCCAACCCTAGGAACAGCACTACAATTCCAAATACTAGTCCAAATGTAACAAAAAGTCGAAGAAGACTTTTGGTTTCAGGCTACCAATAAGGCTAGGACCATCAATCTTAACCGTTTTCATGATGCGGTCTTTGGGGTCGTAGGCGCCCTAATATTCAGCAAAGGGTTGGTGACCACCCCCACGATCTCTACCTGAGTCTCAGCCTCGTCACTCTTTATATCAGGACCCTTCCTCATTGTAGACTCATCCTCGGAGGTACTGTATATTACGGCATCATCGACGTACACACCCACGAACTTGCCCATGAAAGGCGTCAATACATGTGCCGAGCTATAATCAATCAAAAGGCCATAACTACCCACTCATATAAACAATTAGTCGTCTTGAAAGCAATTTTCCCCTTATCGCCCGAACCGGTGCGAATTTGATGGTGGCCACTCTAAAGGTCTATCTTAGAAACGATCGTGGCACCAGCCATCGTGTCTAACATTTCATCGAGCATGGGTAGAGGACCGGTATTTTACCATGATTATGTTGATGGCTCGAATTCAATGCACATCCTCCAACATTCGTCTTTCTCAATAGTGAGAAACGTAGGCACGACACAAGGTCACATGCTCTCTCGAATGAACCCCATTTTAAGAAGCTCATCAGCTTTCTATTTTAACTCAGCATGCTCTATTAGATTCATTCGGTAGTATAGACGTTAGGTAGAGTTGCTCCGCGGACTAAATCGATAGCGTATCCTTTGGACAAACCTCATTTAGTAAATCATGTAGAAAAACAGCCTAAAATTCCATCCACACTGGAGTCACATCTGGTGGTTTATCAATTACAGACTCAGGAGATGGATCCTTAGCAAGCAGGTATTAGCTTCCTCACCGTCCTCGTCACTGAGATGTACCAAATGTCCTTATTTGGAGAAACCTCATTAAGTAAATCATAAGGAAAAACAACCTAAATTCCATCTACACTGGAGTCACATCAAGTGGTTTGTCAACAACAGACTCAGGAGATGGATCCTTAGAAAGCAGGTATTAGCTTCCTTACGGTCCTCGTCACATGGACGTATCAAATGTCCTTCTTTGAAGAAACCTCATTAAGTAAATCATAAGGAAAAACAACCTATATTCCATCTACACTGGAGTCACATCTGGTGGTTTGTCAATAACAGACTCAAGAGATGGATCCTTAGCAAGGAGGTATTAGCTTCCTCACTGTCCTCGTCACTGAGACTGAACTGAGGTTCAAGGGTTTTTTTCTTCAAAATCTCTAGGCTTTTCCTCTTCTGTGACTTCAATATACAGATGATTGGTAGGTTATCTTGTGCGACAACGGATCGCAAAGTGTCCGAAGACATGCAACTTAAAGAACGAGTCTGTCCCTTTCCTCTTGAAGTTACCACCGATCACTCCCGTAACTTTGTTGTCCCCGAATCTGAAGGAGTACAAAAATTGGCTCTCAAAGGCTGACTTCCTACATTAGGTTTCACTCCTAAGGAAGAGCTTAGCAATCGAGTAGCGTAGTCAAAACAACTCTCACACTGAAGTTTAAGATGCCGCTCTAAAATCTTGAGCCACCTAATAAGCGTCCTTGAAAGTATGGATAAAATGGGGAATGAGCTCCCTCTGAAGCACAAGATCGAAAACCCATACGACACATGGATAGTTTGAGATATAGTTAACGACAGACATAGATCCTTGGCGAACGGATTGCATTGTTTTAAAAATCTATCACGATAGGTCAGAGACAGATACTTCTGTCTGAGGATTTCCTTCCATTCAATTTACTGAGCAATTGGCTACCCGCCACATCTCTCAATCCTACGCTCGATGTTCGTCAAATAAAGCTTGGCTTGTCCTACCAGTATCATCTTGGCAAACCAAACCCTACGAAAATCAGTACAACTCAAACATAGATTTAAAAGTCTATCACGATAGCTCAAAGACAGATACTTCTCTTTGAGGATTTCTTTCCTTTCAATTTACTGAGCAATTGGCTACTCGCAACTTCTCTCAATCCAACGCTCGAAGTTTGCCAAATAAAGTTTGGCTTCTCCTACCAGTATCATCTTGGCAAACCAAACCCTACGAACATCAGTACAACTCCTACATTGATTTAAAAGTCAATCACGATAGCTCTGAGTCAGATACCTCTCTTTGAGGATTTCTTTCTGTTCAATTTGCTAAACAATTGGCTACTCCCCACTTCTCTCAATCCAACGCTCGATGCTAGTCAAATAAAGTTTGGTTTGTCCTACCAGTATCATCTTGGCAAACCAAACCCTATAAACATCAGTACAACTCTTACATTGATTTAAAAGTCTATCACGATAGCCCAAAGACAGATACTTCTCTTTGAGGATTTCTTTCCTTTCAATTTACTGAGCAATTGGCTACTCGCCGCTTCTCCCAATCCTACGCTCGATGTTGGTCCAATAAAGTTTGGCTTGTGCTACCAGTATCATCTTGGCAGACCCAACCCTACGAACATCAGTACATTTCCAAATACTGGTCCAAATGTGACAAAAAGTCGAGGAAGACTTTTGGTTCCAGGATACCATAAAAGATAGGAGCATCGATCATAACCGTTTCCATGATTTGGGTCATAGGCGCCCTAATATTCAGCAAAGGGTTGGTGACCACCCCCACGATCTCTACCTAAGTCTGAGCCTTGACCTCGGTTCACTCTTCATATTAGAACCCTTCGTTATTGTAGACTCTTCCTTGGAAGTACTGTATATTACGGCATCATCAACGTACACACCCACAAACTTGCCCATGAAAGGCCTCGATACATGTGTCATAACCCACATAAACGTACTACAGGCTTTGGTCCATCAATAGGCCATAACAACCCACTCATATAAACGATTAGTCGTCTTGAAAGGTATGGGTAGAGGACCGGTATTTTACCATGATTATGTTGATGGCTCGAATTCGATGCACATCCTCCAACATTCTTCTTTCTCAGTAGTGAGAAACGTAGGCACGACACAAGGTCACATGCTCTCCCTAATGAACACCATTTAAAGAAGCTAATCAACTTTCTATTTTAACTCAGCATGCTCTATTAAATTCATTCGGTAGTATGGAGGTTATGTAGAGTTGCTCCGTGGACTAAATCGATAGCGTACTGAATGTCCTTCTTTGGAGAAACCTCATTTAGTAAATCATCAGGAAAAACAACCTAAAATTCCATCTACACTGGAGTCACATCTAGTGGTTTGTCAATTACAGACTCAGGAAATGGATCCTTAGCAAGCAGGTATTAGTTTCCTCACTGTCCACGTCGGTGGGACGTACTGAATGTTCTTCTTCGGAGAAACCTCATTTAGTAAATCATAATGAAAAACAACCTAAAATTCCATCTACACTGGAGTCGCATCTGGTGGTTAGTCAATTACAAACCCAGGAGATGGATCCTTAGCAAGGAGGTATTAGCTTCCTCACTGTCCTCGTCACTGAGACTGAAATTCGGATAGAGGGTTTTTTTCTTCAAAATCTCAAGGCTTTTCCTCTTCTATGGCTTCAATATCCAGATGATTGGTACGTTATCTTGTGGGACAATGGATCGCAAAGTGTCCGAAGACATGGAAGTTAAAGGACGAGTCTGTCCCTTTCCTCTTGAAGTTACCACCGATCACTCCCTTAACTTTGTTGTCCCCAAATCTGAAGCAGTACAAAAATTGGCTCTCAAAGGCTTACTTCCTACATTAGGTTTCACTCCAAGGAAGAGCTTAGCAATCGAGTTGCGATAGTCAAAAAAACTCTCACACAGAAGTTTCAGATGCCGCTCTAAATCGTGAGCCACCTAATATGCGTCCTCGAAAGAATGGATAAAATGGGTAATGAGCTCTCTCTGAAGCTCAGATCGGAAACCCATACGAAACTTGGATAGTTTGCGATATAGTCAGCGACAGATATAGATCCTTGACGAAGGGATTACATTGATTTAAAAATCTTGATTTAAAAATCTATCACGATAGGTCGGAGACACATACTTCTCTTTGAGGATTTCCTTCCATTCAATTTACGGAGCAATTGGCTACTCGCCACTTCTCTCAATCCAACGCTCGATGTGTGTCAAACGAAGCTTGGCTAGTGCTACCAGAATCATTTTACAAACCAAACCCAACGAACATTAGGACAACTCTAAAATTGATTTAAAAGTCGATCACAATAGCTCAGAGACAGATACATCTCTATGAGGATTTCTTTCCTTTCAATTTACTGAGCAATTGGCTACTCGCAACTTCTCTCAATCCAACGCTCGATGTTTGTCAAATAAAGTTTGGCTTGTCCTACCAGTATCATCTTGGCAAACCAAACCCTACGAACATCAGTACAACTCCTACATTGATTTAAAAGTCTATAGCGATAGCTCAGAGACAGATACTTCTCTTTGACGATTTCTTTCCTTTCGATTTACTGAGCAATTGGCTACTCGCCACTTCTCTCAATCCGGCGCTCGATGTTTATCAAATAAAGTTTGCCTTGTCCTACCAATATCATCTTGGCAAACCAAACCCTACGAACATCAGTACAACTCCAACATACATTTACAAGTCTATCAAGATAGCTCAAAGACAAATACTTCTCTTTGAGGATTTCTTTCCTTTCAATTTACTGAGCAATTGGTTACTCCCAACTTCTCTCAATCCAAAGCTCGATGTTTGCCAAATAAAGTTTGGCTTGTCCTACCAGTATCATCTTCGCAAACCAAACCCTACGAACGTCAGTACAACTCCTACATTGATTTAATAGTCAATCACGATAGCTTAGAGACAGATACCTCTCTTTGAGGATTTCTTTCCTTTCAATTTACTGAACAATTGGCTACTCGCCACTTCTCTCAATCATACGCTCGATGTTTGTCAAATAAAGTTTGGCTTGTCCTACCAGTGTCATCTTGGCAAACCAAACCTTACGAAAATTTATACAACTCCTACATTGATTTAAAAGTCTATCACGATAGCTCAGGGACAGATACTTCTCTATTAGGATTTCTTTCCTTTCAATTTACTGAGCACTTGGCTACTCGCAACTTCTCTCAATCCAACGCTCGATGTTTGTCAAATAAAGTTTGGCTTGTCCTACCAGTATCATCTTGGCAAACCAAACCCTACGAACATCAGTACAACTCCTACATTGATTTAAAAGTCTATCACGATAGCTCAAAGACAGATACTTCTCTTTGACGATTTCTTTCCTTTCAATTTACTGAGCAATTGGCTACTCGCAACTTCTCTCAATCCAACGCTCGATGTTTGTCAAATAAAGTTTGGGTTGTCCTTCCAGTATCGTCTTGGCAAACCAAACCGTACAAACATTAGTACAACTCCAAATACTGGTCCAAATGTGACAAAAAGTCGAGGAAGACTTTTGGTTCCAAGGTACAATAAAACCTAAGAGCATCAATCTTAACCGATTTCATGATGAGTTGCGGTCATAGGCGCACTAATATTCAGCAAAGGGTTGGTGACCACGCCCAAGATCTCTACCTGAGTCTCAGACTCGACCTCGGCTCACTCTTCATATCAGGACCCTTCCTCATTGTAGACTCTTCCTTGGAGGTACTGTATATTACGGCATCATCGACGTACACACCCACGAACTTGCCAATGAAAAGCCTCAATACATGTGTCATAACCCACATAAAACTACGCCAGGCTTTCGTCAATCAAAAGGCCATAACTACCCACTCATATAAACGATTAGTCTTCTTGAAAGTTAATTTCCTCTTTTCTCCCGAACCAGTGCGAATATGATCGTGGCCACTCTTAAGGTCAATCTTAGAAACGATCGTGGCACCAGCCATCGTGTCTAACATTTCATCGAGCATGGGTAGAGGACCGGTATTTTACCATGATTATGTTGATGGCTCGAATTCGATGCACATCCTCCAACATTCGTCTTTCTCAGTAGTGAGAAACGTAGGCACGACACAAGGTCACATGCTCTCTCGAATGAACCCCATTTTAAGAAGCTCATCAACTTTTTATTTTAACTCGGCATGCTCTATTAGATTCATTCGGTAGTATGGAGGTTAGGTAGAGTTGCTCCGCGGACTAAATCGATAGCGTACTGAATGTCCTTTGGACAAACCTCATTTAGTAAATCATGAAGAAAAACAGCCTAAAATTCCATCTATACTGCAGTCACATCTGATGGTTTATCAATTACAGACTCAGAAGATGGATCCTTAACAAGCAGGTATTAGCTTCCTCACTATCCTCGTCACTGAGATGTACCAAATGTCCTCATTTGGAAACACCTCATTTAGTAAATCATCATTAAAAGCAACCTAAAATTCCATCTACACTTGAGTCACATCTGTTGGTTAGTCAATTACAGACTCTGGAGATGGATCCTTAGCAAGTTGCTATTAGCTTCCTCACTGTCCTCATCACTGAGACTAAACACAGGATCAAGGTTTTTTCTTCAAAATCTCTAGGCTTTTCCTCTTCTGTGGCTTCAATATACAAATCTTTGGTAGGTTCTGTTGTGAGACAATGGATCGCAAAGTGTCCAAAGACATGCACTTTCAAGGACAAGTATGTCCCTTTCCTCTTGAAGTTTCCACCGATCACTCCCTTATCTTTGTTGTCCCCAAATCTGGAGCAGTACAAAAATTGGCTCACAAAGGCTCACTTCCAACATTAGGTTTCACTCCTAGGGAAGAGCTTAGCAATCGAGTCGCGGCAGTCAACACAACACTCACACTGAAGTTTAAGATGCCGCTCTAAATCCTGAGCCACCTAATATGCGTCCTCAAAAGTATGGATAAAATGGGGAATGAGCTCTCCCAGAAACTCGGATCGGAAACCCATACGAAACTTGGATAGTTTGCGATATAATCAGCGACAGATATAGATCCTTGTCGAAGGGAATACATTGATTTAAAAATCTATCACGATAGGTCAGAAACAGATACTTTTCTTTGAGGATTTCCTTGCTTTCAATTTAATGAGCAATTGGCTACTCGCCACTTCTCTCAATCCAACGCTCGAGGTTTGTCAAATAAAGTTTGGCTTGTCCTACCAGTATCATCTTGGCAAACCAAACCCTACGAACATCAGTACAACTCCTACATTGATTTAAAAGACTATCACGATAGCTCAGAGACAGATACTTCTCTTTGAGGAATTCTTTCCTTTCAATTTACTGAACAATTGGCTACTCGCCACTTCTCTCAATCATACGCTCGATATTTGTCAAATAAAGTTTGGCTTGTCCTACCAGTGTCATCTTGGCAAACCAAACGCTACGAACATCAGTACAACTCCTACATTGATTTAAATGTCTATCGCGATAGCTCAGAGACAGATACTTCTCTTTGAAGATTTCTTTCCTTTCAATTTATTGAGCAATTGACTACTTGCCACTTCTCTCAATCCTACGCTCGATGTTTGTCAAATAAAGTTTGGCTTGTCCTACCAATATCATCTTGGCAAACCAAACCCTACGAACATCAGTACAACTCCAAATACTGGTCCAAATGTGAAAAAAAGTCGATGAAGACTTTTGGTTCCAGTATACCATAAAAGCTAGTAGCATCAATCTTAACTGTTTTCATGATGCAGTCGTTTGGGTCATAGGTGCCCTAATATTCAGCAAAGGGTTGGTGACCACCCCCACGATCTCTACCTGAGTCTCATCCTCAACCTCGGTTCAGTCTTCATATCAGGACCCTTCCTCATTGTAGACTCTTCCGTGGAGGTACTGTATATTACGGCATCATCGACGTACACACCCACAAACTTGCCCATGAAAGGCCTCGATACATGTGTCATAACCCACGTAAACGTACTCCGGGCTTTGGTAGAGCAAAAGGCCATAACTACCAACTCATATAACCAATCCATCGTCTTTAAAGATATTTTCCACTTATCTCCCGAACCGTTGCGAATTAGATGGTAGCCACTCTTAAGGTCTATCTTAAAAACGATCGTGGCACTAGCCATCCTGTCTAACCTTTCATCGAGCATGGGTAGAGGAAACCGGAATGATAACATGATTATGTTGATGGCTCAAAATCGATGCTCATCCTCCAAAATTAATCTTTCTCAGTAGTGAGAAATGTAGGCACGACACAAGGTCACATGCGCTCTCGAATGAACCCCATTTTAAAAAGCCTATCAACTTTCTATTTTAACTCAGCATGCTCTATGAGATTCATTCGGTAGTACGGAGGTTAGGTAGAATTGCTCAACGGACTAGATCGATAGCGTACTGAATGTCCTTTGGAGAAACCTCATTTAGTAAATCATCAGGAAAAAAAACCTAAAATTCCATCTGCACTGGAGTCACATCTGGTGGTTTGTCAATTACAAACTCAGGAAATGGATCCGTAGCAAGGAAGTATTAGCTTCCTCACTGTCGTCGTCACTGAGACTGAACCCAGGATCAAGGGTTTTTCCTTCAAAATCTCTAGGATTTTCCTCTTCGGTGTCATCAATATACAGATGCTTGGTAGGTTCTCTTGTGGGACAATGGATCGCAAAGTGTCCAAAGACATGCACTTTCAAGGACGAGTCTGTCCCTTTCCTCTTGAAGTTTCCACCGATCACTCCCTTACCTTTGTTGTTCCCAAATCTGAAGCAGTACAAAAATTGGCTCACAAAGGCTCACTTCCAACATTAGGTTTCACTCCTAGGGAAAAGCTTAGCAATCGAGTTGCGGTAGTCAAAACAACACTCACACTGAAGTTTAAGATGCCGCTCTAAATCCTGAGCCACCTAATATGCGTCCTCGAAAGTATGGATAAAATGGGGAATGAGCTCTCCCTGAAGCTCGGATCGGAAACCCATACGAAACTTGGATAGTTTGCGATATAATCAGCGACAGATATAGATCCTTGTCGAAGGGATTACATTGATTAAAAATCTATCAAGATAGGTCAGAAACAGATACTTCTCTTTGAGGATTTCCTTGCTTTCAATTTAATGAGCAATTGGCTAATCGCCACTTCTCTCAATCCAACGCTCGAGGTTTGTAAAATAAAGTTTGGCTTGTCCTACCAGTATCATCTTGGCAAACCAAACCCTACGAACATCAGTACAACTCCTACATTGATTTAAAAGACTATCACGATAGCTCAGAGACAGATACTTCTCTTTGAGGAATTCTTTCCTTTCAATTTACTGAACAATTGGCTACTCGCCACTTCTCTCAATCATACGCTCGATGTTTGTCAAATAAAGTTTGGCTTGTCCTGCCAGTGTCATCTTGGCAAACCAAACGCTACGAACATCAGTACAACTCCTACATTGATTTAAATGTCTATCGCGATAGCTCAGAGACAGATACTTCTCTTTGAAGATTTCTTTCCTTTCAATTTATTGAGCAATTGACTACTTGCCACTTCTCTCAATCCTACGCTCGATGTTTGTCAAATAAAGTTTGGCTTGTCCTACCAATATCATCTTGGCAAACCAAACCCTACGAACATCAGTACAACTCCAAATACTGGTCCAAATGTGAAAAAAAGTCGATGAAGACTTTTGGTTCCAGTATACCATAAAAGCTAGTAGCATCAATCTTAACTGTTTTCATGATGCAATCGTTTGGGTCATAGGTGCCCTAATATTCAGCAAAGGGTTGGTGACCACCACCACGATCTCTACCTGAGTCTCATCCTCAACCTCGGTTCAGTCTTCATATCAGGACCCTTCCTCATTGTAGACTCTTCCGTGGAGGTAATGTATATTACGGCATCATCGACGTACACACCCACAAACTTGCCCATGAAAGGCCTCGATACATGTGTCATAACCCACGTAAACGTACTCCGGGCTTTGGTAGAGCAAAAGGCCATAACTACCAACTCATATAACCGATCCATCGTCATTAAAGATATTTTCCTCTTATCTCCCGAACCGTTGCGAATTAGATGGTAGCCACTCTTAAGGTCTATCTTAAAAACGATCGTGGCACTAGCCATCCTGTCTAACCTTTCATCGAGCATGGGTAGAGGAAACCGGTATGATAACATGATTATGTTGATGGCTCAAAATCGATGCTCATCCTCCAAAATTAATCTTTCTCAGTAGTGAGAAATGTAGGCACGACACAAGGTCACATGCTCTCTCGAATGAACCCCATTTTAAAAAGCCTATCAACTTTCTATTTTAACTCAGCATGCTCTATGAGATTCATTCGGTAGTACGGAGGTTAGGTAGAATTGCTCCACGGACTAAATCCATAGCGTACTGAATGTCCTTTGGAGAAACCTCATTTAGTAAATCATCAGGAAAAAAAACCTAAAATTCCATCTGCACTGGAGTAACATCTGGTGGTTTGTCAATTACAGACTCGGGAGATGGATCCTTAGCAAGGAAGTATTAGCTTTCTCACTGTCGTCATCACTGAGACTGAACTCAGGATCAAGGGTTTTTCCTTCAAAATCTCTAGGATTTTCCTCTTCGGTGGCTTCAATATACAGATGCTTGGTAGGTTCTCTTGTGGGACAATGGATCGCAAAGTGTCCAAAGACATGCACTTTCAAGGACGAGTCTTTCCCTTTCCTCTTGAAGTTTCCACCGATCACTCCCTTACCTTTGTTGTCCCCAAATCTGAAGCAGTACAAAAATTGGCTCACAAAGGCTCACTTTCAACATTAGGTTTCACTCCTAGGGAAGAGCTTAGCAATCGAGTTACGGTAGTTAAAACAACACTCATACTGAAGTTTAAGATGCCGCTCTAAATCCTGAGCCACCTAATATGCGTCCTCGAAAGTATGGATAAAATGGGGAATGAGCTCTCCCTGAAGCTCAGATCGGAAACCCATACGAAACTTGGATAGTTTGCGATATAATCAGCGACAGATATAGATCCTTGGCGAAGCGATTACATTGATTTAAAAATCTATCAAGATAGGTCAGAAACAGATACTTCTCTTTGAGGATTTCCTTGCTTTCAATTTAATGAGCAATTGGCTACTCGCCACTTCTCTCAATCCAACGCTCGAGGTTTGTCAAATAAAGTTTGGCTTGTCCTACCAGTATCATCTTGGCAAACCAAAACCTACGGAATATCAGTACAACTCCTACATTGATTTAAAAGTCAATCACGATAGCTCAGAGACAGATACTTCTCTTTGAGGATTTCCTTCCTTTCAATTTACTAAGCAATTGGCTACTCGCAACTTCTCTTAATCCTATGCTCGATGTTTGTCAAATAAAGTTTGGCTTGTCCTACCAGTATCATCTTGGCAAACCAAGCCCTACAAACATCAGTACAACTCCTACATTGTTTTAAAAGTCTATCACGATAGCTCAGAGACAGATACCTCTCGTTGGGGATTTCTTTCCCTTCAATTTACTGAGCAATTTGCTACTCTCCACTTCTCTCAATCCTACGCTCGATGTTTGTCAAATAAAGTTTGGCTTGTCCTACCAGTATCATCTTGGCAAACCAAAACTTACGAACATCAGTACAACTCCTACATTGATTTAAAAGTCTTATCACGATAGCTCAGAGACATACTTCTCTTTGACGATTTCTTTCCTTTTCATTTACTGAGCAATTGGCTACTCGCCACTTCTCTGAATCTTACGCTCGATGTTTGTCAAATAAAGTTTGGCTTGTCCTACGAGTATAATTTTGGCAAACGAAACCCTACGAACATCAGTACAACTCCTACATTGATTTAAAAGTCTATCACGATAGCTTAGAGACAGATACTTCTCTTTGAGGATTTCTTTCATTTCAATTTACTAAGCAATTGGCTACTCGCCGCTTCTCCCAATCCTACGCTCGATGTTGGTCCAATAAAGTTTGGCTTGTCCTACTAGTATCATCTTGGCAAACCCAACCCTACGAACATCAGTACAACTCCAAATACTGGTCCAAATGTGACAAAAAGTCGATGAAGACTTTTGGTTCCAGGATACCATAAAAGCTAGGAGCATCAATCTTAACCGTTTTCATGATACGGTCGTTTGGGTCATAGGCGCCCTAATATTCAGCAAAGGGTTGGTGACCACCCCCACGATCTCTACCTGAGTCTCAGCCTCGACTTCGGTTCACTCTTCATATCAGGACCCTTCCTCATTGTACTCTTCCATGGAGGTAATGTATATTAGGGCATCATCGATGTACACTCCCACAAACTTGCCCATGAAAGGCCTCAATAACTGTCATAACCCACATAAAAGTACTCCCGGCTTTGGTCATTCAAAAGGCCATAACTACCCACTCATATAAACGATCAGTCGTCTTGAAAGTTATTTTCCTATAATCTCCCGAATCAGTGCGAATTTGATGGTAACCACTCTTAAGGTCTATCTTAGAAACGATTGGGGCACCAGCCATCGTGTCTAACATTTCATCGAGCATGGGTAGAGGAAACTGGTATTTTACCATGATTATGTAGATGGCTCAGAATCGATGCACATCCTCCAACATTCGTCTTTCTCAGTAGTGAGAAACGTAGGCACGACACAAGGTCACATGCTCTCTCGAATGAAGCCCATTTTAAGAAGCTCATCAACTTTCTATTTTAACTCAGCATGCTCTATTAAATTCATTCGGCAGTATGGAGGTTAGGTAGAGTTGCTCCGCGGACTAAATCGATAGCTTATTGAATGTCCTTCTTTAGAAAAACCTCATTTAGTAAATCATCAGGAAAAACAGCCTAAAATTCTATCTATACTAGAGTCACATCTGGTGGTTTGTCAATTACAGGCTCAAGAGGATGTATTCTTTGGAGATTGCTTCCCTTCACGATTATGTGGGGCCTCTAGAAGGAAAGGAATCAAAGGGCCTTTGAAGGCAAGAGTGTAGTTCTGGCCTCAATCATCCTTATCGTTAAGGGAATGGTGTTCTTATGGTCTAAGGTGTTTCTGGAATTTAACGGTTTATTCTTCAAAGATTTTGTTTTTCATTTGGATTTCCTATGCTCTAGGGATCCCTGTTAGTTGGTTGCTCCCTTGAGCCTTTGTTTTTGTTGTAGTTTATGTTCTTCGCTTCTCTCGGATTTCAGTAGGTCATCTCGACCTCGCTAGCCTTGTTGATCGTACTTTCTTTAGCATTTAAAATAGTTTACATGTATCAAAAAAAATTATGCAAAACCAGATTAGTATTCCTACTCTTCTTGTGATTATATTTAATCTAACTTTTGGGGAATTAAGGTGCATAGAGATTGGTGTACCCTAGGTGCATACAACAGTGGCATTAATTAGTATATAAATTGGTTTATTCTCTTGACGGATGTCCGCTAAATGATCCATCCTACATGATGCTGTTTTGAAATAGTTTCTCCTACTTCTAACATTTGCCATATGACAAGAAGAGGCAATGGCACTAAACCATAAATCTGTCAAAGAAACCAACAATCGTTTCCTTCACTTCCATTTCACAATCCAA
This sequence comes from Euptelea pleiosperma, assembly GCA_035048495.1. NCBI lineage: Eukaryota > Viridiplantae > Streptophyta > Magnoliopsida > Ranunculales > Eupteleaceae > Euptelea > Euptelea pleiosperma. Next base: position 34,994,816 of record CM068540.1, on the reverse strand, counting down.
TTTTGTATTATTGTCATCGCTGGGAATATCAAATCGAAGTAATGAGAAAAAATTAATCTCGACATAAAATTCATCCAGAAATTGGGGAAAAAAGTATAAGATTCAGGGACCATAATAATATGAACTAACATAATTGAAATTGCAACTACAAACTACCAATCAGAAAATGAATCCCAGAAATCCCATTCACTGAGAAGCTAAAAACAAAAATAAAAAGGAGGAAGGAGGAAGAAGTACCTTCAAATACCAAATACTTTTCCTTTTTCACATAAAACCCATATTAGAGTTACTCGTCGTCATTGCTCTCGTCGCTAAAATAACAAGATTTCTTCTCCTTCTTCATCGTCTTCTCCATGACCCGTTCACTCTCTTTCAACAACCTCTCATCGACCCCTCTCGTATCAACAACAGACGCCCAATTATCATCCTCAAACGTTTCTCCACCGTCGGATTCATCATCCTCCCCATGCCATCCCCCCGATCCATTTCCACCTTGGGCCCTCCGGACCTTCTTCGGAGCTGGCCTCTCCCTCGGCCCAAGTTGATTCTTCGGACACTCATAAGATAGATGCCCATCCTCCCCACACTCATAGCACCTGCTCTTGTCCTTGTAAACCCTCCGCCGTATGAACTCAGTGGCTCGGCCGTTATCGGCAGCGATCGAGATCGTTAGAGTCCGTTTGTTCAAAACCTTGCCCTGCATCTCTTGTACGGCTTTGCGGGCATCGTCTTGAGAGACGAAAAGAACAAAGGCGACACCACGGCTGCGGCGTGATTGGCGATCTTTAAGGACGGTGACCTTGGCGACCTTGCCGAAGGTGGAGAATATGGTGAAGAGGTCGGAGTTTGTGAGGTGGTAGTCCAGATTGCCAACATACACCGTTGATTTCGATGGGGCGAGGCCTCCGCTGCCGCTTGATCTCTTTGAGGTTTTGGATGAATCTTGGGCTGACGAGGATGATGGAGGGGCAGAGGAGTAGCGGTAGTAGAGAGTCTCGTCTTCGTCGCTGTCGCTGTTCTTCTTCACCACCATTGCTCTCTCTCTCTCTCTCTCTCTCTTTCTCTGCCTGTTACGAAATTTAGAACTTGGATTCCTTTAGACCGCTTTTCTCTTGGCTGGGTTGGGGCAGTGAGCGTATTCTGGGAATAAATGGTTCAGCGTAGAACATAAGCACAAAAATAATTAATTAATTAATTAAAAAAATAAAAATAAAGCGTAGAACATAAGCACGGTTTACCAAAGAATTCTTGGGCTGGCATAACTGTGAAGCTACTAAGATTTGATTAAACCCTAAGAAAATCTTCGATCCAGATAATTCAAAGATAACCTCAAAGATTCAAGAAAATCTTTGAGGTTTTGGATGAATCTTGGGCTGACGAGGATGATGGAGGGGCAGAGGAGTAGCGGTAGTAGAGAGTCTCGTCTTCGTCGCTGTCGCTGTCGCTGTTCTTCTTCACCACCATTGCTCTCTCTCTCTCTCTGCCTGTTACGAAACTTAGAACTTGGTCGATGGCGTCCGAGAGAGCTTGCACTTCACCAATCTGGATGAGATCCTTCCATTGGTCGATGATTCCTCTGTTTTGGGTTTTCTGAAAGAGAGGAAAAGAGAAAGAGAGGGAGGGAGGGCAGAGAGATATTACAGAGAACCCGGCTCCGGTGTGGGAGTGGTACCGTGGGAGAGATGTAAGAAAAAGAAAGAAGAAACCCGTGGGACAGATGAAAGAAGTAGACGCGTTGATGGAGCCCGGCCCATGTGATCATCACTCGTTTAGAAGGGATATGTGGCGCGCCATCTCATTGGGCGCATGATCGCTAGCTTCAAAAATCCCGCCGGTTCAATAATTTGTGGGATGGTGATCTCAAACAAGGTTTAAATGGGACCGTTATAACGGTATAAAGGACTGGGGGTGTTACCGCTTTTTCCGTTGTAACGGCCATTATAACGAATTGTAACACTCGGGGGCAAAAATGGAAAATAATGGGAAAGTAACTGGAAAATAACGAAAATAATGGAAAAAATGGCGCTGGTGAGATTTGAATTTCAAATTTTCAAAAATGGAAAAACAACGGAAATAATGGCCTTTTCACATTTTTTTTCCAGAAAATAACGGTATTTTCGTTATAACAAGAAATAATGGCCGTTATAAGGAAAATGACGGGCATTATTTTCTGGGTGTTTTAACGGTACATAACATAACGGGGGAGGTCCAAATCCGTTATAACAACCGTTATTTTTATTATAATGGCCATTTTTTAAACCATGATCTGAAGGTTTAATAGAGCCCATTCTAACGCTATAATGGAATGGGGTGTTACCGTTAAAACAGTCGTTAAAACATATTGCAACAGGCAGGGATAAAAATGGAAAAAATGGAATTTAATGGGGGGAAATGGGGGAAAATGGTGTTGAAATCCAAATTTCAAATTTTGATATTTCAATTTTTCAAAAAAGAAAAAATAGCGGAAATTTAACAAAAACCAACAGAAGTAAAGGCAGTTTTTCTTCCACATTTTTTTCCAGAAAATAACAGTCGTTATTTTTGTTTTAAAGGCCTTTATTTTCGAAGCATCAAAACGGTTCTTAACATAACGGGCTTGGGCATGGCTGTTCACAATATTCAAACGGCGTTATGTTAAACCATGGGAGATCTATTAAATGAACACTGGAGGTAGGGCTGCTACATGAGCAGGCTTAACCCAAGGTTGGACTTATGTTGATATTCACAGTACTTGGGTTAGGTTAGAGTTAAAATTTTACAACTTATCCAATGTCAGGTTAGGCTCGGATTCAAGCGTTAGACAACCCAACCCGAGTACTGTATTTGGTGCTCCTTTGCTGTGATTTCAATTCCAAATCGCTTGATTTTATCATTTTTAAGGATTTCGTTAATATATGGTTTTATCTAATTCCAAGATGAAATGGAGGTGGGATTGTTACTCCTATCCAATGTGCTGGTATAAGATGTTGGAAATTTGTATACTCGGGGGAGGAAACAGAAAGAAGGAGAAAGTTATGATTTCTAAGACTTAAATGCTCATTTAATCGATGTCTTTTAGACAATATTTCTCCCCTTTTAGTTAGAACAATGAGTATATATTAGGTGTAAAAAAATCGCCTTCGGGATACAATAAAGTCTCAAGTAACACTGTAGGATTCAGATTATATGTACGATCCGATCACAACCAAGAACACTATGAAAATCAAATCTGATGATACCAAAAGCGTAAGAATAAAATAACAAACCCACTTTAATTTTTAGTATTTAAAACAAATGTATCGATCTCTTTTTATAGCCATCTCTATGTATGTTGACCAAACAGTTATTACTTTTGATCAACAGTCACGATCTTATTTAATGGCGTAGATCATCCCTTAAAGGAACAAAACTCTATCATGGATCATACACTTAACAATCTAGCGGTGATGGTTAGATCTCGTGATTAGACACGTCTGATCATCATGTGACCGTTTAACACATCTGATCACGAAGTGTGCCCAAAAGGTCCTAAAAGCCCAATCGCCTTTTTGCACACGCACATGTGTGGTGCTTCGTACCGCACACAATTATCTCTCTTCGCATGTGTGCATTAGCACCACATGTGTAGGTGAGTATTAAACCTTATAAATAGAAAGACTTTTCTTTCTTGTCCAATGTGGGACTAAAATTTACAAATTGAGTTTTACCGTTCTTAAGCTACAAAAGATAAAAAAAACAAAAAAAATATTTTATTAAAAACATTAAGGCATTTGGCAGGTGTAGGTTTCATACTCGGCCAATGTTTTCAACCACATGTGCAAGACCCTGTTACTTAGACAATCTGGGTTGAAAGTTGGAAGGCAAAGTTGGATATTGAGCTGGTCCGACTAATGAAGTGATCTATAACAATGTTCTGGATCTGACACTCCCAAGATTGAATTCACCGCCATATGGCTGGCCGAAAATTACTAGTGATTCCAACCTTATGCAGTCAAATTGCAACATGCAATCCGAACTCAAGACAGGCTTTTGGGGTAGCCCCCTCTATCGGGAAAATCATGGTCCAAATATATCAGACCGGTCATTCAATTAGTTAGTCACACTTAGCCCCTTAGCTCAGTTGGTTAATGCGTACCCTTTCCTTTTTGGGCGACAGTATGTTTAATCCCACACAAGGTAGGTTTCCTCCTTTGAGCAGTTGGCCATGGAGTTGAAACCCCTTTCCCAACCCACCCGGCCTAGGTTTAGTCTAGATGCATCCTTGGTGTTGCGGTCCAACCTCAGAAGTGTTGCCTATTAAAAAAACTAATTAGTCAAAAACACATGTAAATTTGAAATTTTCGGATATTTTATGTTTTTTTTATCAAAGTGTAAGTATATTTTAAAATTTGATTGATGTTCATCCATACCATTCCAGGATGGTACACTAGTAAGTCCAGTATGAGTTTTAAAACATTGCATTGGACCACAATGATGTTTTACCTCTACTTTCTTCGACTTATGTTGATAATGTTCAATAGGACTAATGATGATTTTAGAGCGAAATTGAACTGTCTTAGGAGAGCCAGCCCAAGACAATATGTCTCAGTCCCTGCAGAGATCTCGGTTTAGTTTTAAACCACAATTGGTGAGGCACATATACAGTGTAGGGCGGTAGAGCTCAACTTATTATTTTCTTTTACTTTTGAATCCTGGATAAACTACTAAGATGAACATGTCCAAGCATCGATCCAAGACTACTTTCTTCTTATGGACATCGTCTTTAGACAATTTTTTGACGGTGCATCATTTGATTGCTAAAAGGATCATCATTGTTGATTTTTGTTTGATGTGCAAATATAGTGGAAAATCAGTCAATCATTTTATTTTTTGTACTTCAAGGTTGTGAGTGGAGTTTAGACGGTGTTTTTGTCAGACTTTTGGAATGGCTTTGGTGTTGCCCAATTATTTGATGAACCTTGTTTCTTGTAGGTTCACTAGAGCTTTTTCTTCTAGATGGTGAGTGTTATGGTGTTTACTTCCCTTTGCAATTTGTTGGGTTCTGTAGAAAGAAAGAAATCTTAGAGTTTTTAAAGGGAAGGATGAAGAGACGACGAACATTATTCTCAATATTAAGGGTTTGATGTTTCTATGGTTCAAATCCTTTATTGAGTATTAAGGTTAGTGTTTTTAGGACTTCGTTTTTTGTTGGGATCTTATGTGTTCTAAAGAATGTGCTTATTCTTGATTTTTGTCGTTTCTGTCCCGTCTCTTTTTGACCTTAGTAGATCATCTAGACCTATTTGGCATCTAGACATTTTTCCTTTCTTTCAATAAATTATATGCTTACAATGGCATCATACACCATGCAAAAATCTTAATGTATGATTTTGTTTTCCTTTTGGTAATCTATGTATGAAGTATGAACCCAGGGGGTAATGTAATTATATGTGTAGTCCCCATTTGATTAATCTATTCTACTTGTTAACAAGAGAAGACCCTTCTTGCGTTACGACCCCAAACCCTAATATTCTCAAAAATCCCCTTGTTTACCTTTTTTTTATTTTTTATTATTTTTTATTACTTTTTAAGGCCTTTATGGTCATCACAACTTTTACTTTCCAATTGCGTTCACGTGAACTCCTTCCACAAGAAAACATTTGATGACAGACGTCCATCATCAACGTTAACGATGGACCACAATGTGAACCACGTGGCGCATTATTGGTGGCCACTGATGGTATGAATGTTGGCCCATCCCTAGGTAGATTTACGCAACAAAAATCAGCTTGATTAGTGATTTCTAACCTTTGGATCATAATACTCTAAATCCACGATTAAAATTAAAATAAACCAAGAAAAAGGCTCTAATCCAACAGATATAAATTACTAATCATGATGACTTTGTCATCCACCTAGGGATGGGCCAAATATCCATAAGGTCAGTGGTCTTTAAGAATGTGCCGCGTGGCACCAATTATTTGGTGTAAAAATTTAATGTTTGCAAAAAAAATAAGTTAATTAAAAGTTCCCGTATTTACCCCATTATTAAAAGAGTAATGATCACATGGTCCATGGACGTGCATGGTGATGTTATTTTGTCATTCGCCAAAAATGCACCTCGAGTTGCGTGCTAAACAGTGAAGCTCAAATTCCACGTTTAAAAATCAACCCATGAAAATGACTCCAATCGAATGCTTAGAAATCACTAATCAGGTTGATTTTTTTGCATGTAGGTCCACCTATGGATGGGCCAAACATCCATACGGTCAGTGGTCTCTCATAGTGTGCCACTTCTTCCAAATAATGCTCAAAATCCACGGTAAAAAACAAACTATGAAAATGATTCTATTCCAATGGATAGAAATTACTAATCAAGATGAATTTTGGTATGTAGACCCACCTAGGGATGGGCCAAACATCTTTATGGTCAGTGATCTATAAGAGTGTGCCACATATAAGGAGCACGTGCATCGCACATGGCGTCTTCCTAGTTAAGATTAATGGGTGGCAAGTGCACATGATTACAAGACTATTATAGTGGGTATGAAGTGCACCGAGTTTGGCCCATTTTTTTCCCTAGCATGCAACTCATGCAAAACTCCAAATTGGTCTTGCAGCCAAATATCTCTTTTACCTTTGTTCTTTTAAGGGTACGATTGATGCCATCGCGTCATTTCATATAAATACCTTTGAAAGTAGTGGCAAATATTTACAAGCAGCTTTTTTTTTGGATAAGTAACTTACATGCAGCTTGAGAAAAAGGAAGAAGAGGTGGAAGGCAGCACCAATTGAGTTTATTATAAGGCAGCGACCCTTTCTTCTGTCTCAGCAGTAGCTTCAGCAAGTTTGCCTTGAGTCCACCTCTTCAACATCTCCAATGCAGCCTTGGGTTGATCCATTGGGACCATGTGACCAGCGTTGTGGACCTGTTATGTTGTTTACCCACAAACACACAGCCAAGGTAGTATCAGTTTTAACACCTAATATTTTTTTTTTTGTGTGTGTGTGTGTGCACGTGCGTGAGCTTGTGTGCATATGGTGGGGAGATGGATGACCTTGAGGAAAATGAGAGGACCATGGTTTTTCAACAATCCTGCTTCTGCACCATCCACCACAAACGGTACAGTGGGGGATCCCAAAAACTCTTGCTGACCAGACCATTCCATGGCGTTAACCCACTTTGAGTTTCCTGCCTCCACACAATACAAATAGACACATAAGGATATATGCAACTGTGTAAGTACATAGTTTCTTTACGAGTAATTGGTGGGAGGATTTATGGTTCTCACAACTCACGAAAAATGGACTGGGAATTGAACACGAAACTTACCGAGCCAGTTGCATATGAGATCATACTCCCCGGCATATATGAGCAACTTGATTCCATCCTCGAGAAGAGCTGGGATACCAACTTCCAGATTCCTCATCCAGTCCATCTGCATGGCCTGGTAAACTGCAGGGCTACATGAGATGAATTCTATGTTCCCGACTCCGAGAGCATCCCTGACGGACTTCTGATTCAGGAATTTCTCCATGTTTGAGAAATCATAGCAGAGGTTCCCTTCACACTTCTTTCTGATATCGTAGTACTGCAGAGTGAAGAAATTATACAATGCTTATCAAAAGTTAAGACAATGTTCTTGTTTCATAACAGTTCTCTCAAAATTAGGAAAAAGGATGTATATACATGCTTTCTTACATTTATATTTCCCGCAACGTCCAGGATATTATTGAATATGGCAGTGCAAGCGTCATATGCGGCAATGCAATCATTTTCACCATTAATTCCTGAAACAGTACTTCCAATATTAAACCACAGATGCTTATTAAAAAAAATATAAAAACACAGAGGATGGCTATAGACAGTAGTGGTCAGACAATTTACTTGGCAGTCAAACCCCATGACATTGTGGCTGATTTATCACAATGTTGTTACTTTAAACCAACTATCTAGACCTTTATGACAAAAGAACTACAAGCAAGCCAATTGACTCTCCTTCGTAGTATGTTATAGAATATTCTAACATACTTCCTATCCCTGTTCTCTATCCAATGTCCATTGCTCATCGCCTTGAGAAGCTCGATGGGGACTTTTTATGGAATGGGGTGGAACATGGCCGGAAGTATCATTTGGTGGATTGGAAGTTTATATGCAAGCCTTATGAAGTTGGAAGGCAGGGAATTCAGCCACTCACGTTGCCAATACTGCCTTGTTGGGTAAATTGCATTGGCAATTTGGCGAGGAGCAAACCAGTTTGTGGAGAAGGGTGACTGTTGGGAAATTCCGCTGCAGGAATTTGGGTGGGAATGCAAGGGAATAAAATACAAAGTTGAGTCGGGTGAAAGGGTGAGATTTTGGGAGGATGTTTAGTGTGGGGGCACTATTCTCAGAGTTGCTTATCCATCTCTTTATTACATTGCTATTACCAAAGAGGCAAGGGTGAAAAACCTATGCTGTTGGGGCAGGTACAGCTGTGTGGAATCCCTCTTTTAAAAGGAATCTAAATGATTTGGAGGTTGACATTTGTGCTGATTTTCTGAATAAGCTTAATAGGTTTTCGGTGTCGAAGGAGGATTGAAGACTCGGGGCTTTGGATAAAAGAGCCGTGCTTTTAGTGAAATCTCTCTATATTGTAGCCCCACTGGGGTCACCGCTTTTCCCCTTCAATCTGCTATGGAAGACTTCAGCTCCATCTGAAGTGGCTTTTTTCTTATGGCCGGCTTCCCTTAACAGTATTCTTACCACAGACCACCTAATTAGTAGGGGGGACATCACTCCAAATATGTGTTTTCTTTGCAAATCAAGTTGTGAAACAATGGATCAACTTCTCTTCCATTGTTATTTCTCCAGGTGTGTGTGGTTAGAGTTTTTCAGTTTATTTGGGGTTTATTGGACAGTGCCAGGATCAATGATGCAGATACTTCAGTTTTGGAATTCAAGAGCCATTAGCGAAAGAGGCTGTAATCTCTGGAAGATCCTTCCATGAGCTCTAAGTTGAAACATTTGGAAGGAGAGAAATAAAGAAATCTTCGAAGACAAATACAACTCCTTAGAGTTGGTGATGCCTAGAACTAAGGCGTCAATGTTTAGTTGGATGTCTTTCTTGGAAGATCACAGGGGGTTAGGTCTGTAGACTTCTCTTTTTTTTTTTGGAGAGAGATCTGTAGACTTCTCCTTCTCTTGCTTTTGATCCTTGAGACCCTTTCTCGTGGTCTCTCTTTTTCTTGATCTTATCAATAAATTTAACTTATCAAAAATAAATAAACAGGGGCAATCTCGGAAACAAGAAGAATTACTGCAAAGCTCTATTGTCTGTTCGCATTCTGGAAGCATCTTATTAATACTCCTGTAGTCAGATTCTTGAACTATTCCCATCTCTAATGCATAATCTGTGTAAGCGCGGTACTGGATTGCAGGATTAGTAAGTCCGTTACCAATGGCAAATCCCTGTTCAACCATTTTCCAGTCAGTAAGTCCAAGAATACTAAGCAGCAATGACCAAATAGCAACTCTAAATCAGGATTAGAGAAATACCTTCAGGTTTACATGTATCCCTTCTTTAGCTTTGTTTCCTTGGTGAACCCGAGCGGCAAAAGCAGGAATATAGTGCCCAGCATATGATTCTCCAGTTATGTAAAAATCATTCTTTTCATACTGAGGATGCTCAGCAAAAAATGCCTAACATCATACGAAAAGAGTTCACTAAGCCCCACACCCAGATCTTATCCTCGTAAATTTGACCAACCAATGAAAAAAATTATTTATTTTTCTTTTCGCTCCAGTTCAAATAAATGGGTAATCGTGAAAAACTTGGTGGTCTTTAAGAAAAGGGGATATGATTCTGAATAGAAACAAGCTTGCTGTTGCACAGAAGCACTAGTGAATATGTTTGATGCAACACCAGTTTTGATTGAACAATGATGGCTTAAAACAAGTCAAAACTTGAGATGCTAAGCAAGAACTAGAATACACGCTCCACGTGTGGTCTTACTTTGGGTGAGTCGAATGAGTTAATGCAGAACTGGTCCAAAGAGAGAGGGAAAAAAAGGGAACGAGAAATAAGTTATAAAATACTGATAAAAAATAGAAAAAAAAAGGGAGGGGAGGATGGGGCCAGGATTCTAAAGGAGAGGCAGAAGAGAAGTACAAGAGATTAGTTATTCAAGAGTGAGATTTCTTTTCCTGGGGATAACAAAAAATTACTAAAATCTAAAAGGCCCCCCAGTCAGGAAAAGGAAAAAAAAAAATTTAATATTTTAAGGCAGAGGGGTTTTCCTCATGTGGGAAGTTAAAAAAAATGAAATTAACAACCCCAGCACTTAGGCATGAAATGGGGCGGATCAGACCCAATATCTTACTGATTTGAACCTGTATTTTGCAGGTTTGGATCCTTAAAACATGATCCAGACGAAAAAGGGTCGGATCCAGTCCAAATGGATTTATACGAGTCGGGGTCGGTTCGAATTGAGATCTGTAGTTAGTCATTTGGATGGGTCAGATCTAGTCTTTGACCTTGGATCCTTATTATAAATAGCATTTTTGTAGTGGAACCAACGCACATAACTATATATGGGTTGGTATCTGGACCCTCTTATACAGATTTTGGTTCAGCTTGTGAGATATGGATAAGTTGGATATGGATCTACCTAGATCCGAATCAGGTCGGACCCATTTCATGCCCTAACCAGCACCCAGCAGCTGAGTTGACTTGACCATGTAATGAATTGGAACAAGCTTCTGACAAGCAGTAATACCATCAATGTAGATGAAGTATTAAATTTTAGACCACAATATTTTCCATTCTTCACATACATGTAAGACATCAGTGGTTTGAAAAAAGGAACAGTGTCCATACAAGTGGTGTACGCTATCATGTTTAAGCCAATAATATATAACGAGAAAGAGTAACACACCTGCAAGAAGTCATACAAATCATTACTAACACCCTCTTCATTGTGACGAAGGTCACGCTTATCAGAAGTATAACTAAAGCCAGTTCCCGTGGGCTGGTCAACGTACAGCAGGTTTGATGCCTGCAGAATGACAATAAAAATTATGTTAAAATTCTCACATACAGCAATCAGAATCATTCTACATTCAAGTATGACATAAACAAAAGAACTTCTAAAACGGGAAGGGTTGAAGCACTGCAGTTTTTTGAGAGTTCGACTTTTAAGGAATTGAAAGGAGTCTCGTATACTGTATTCTCTTCCAAGCAACAGTCCCTTAGGCTGTTTTTGTTTTGGGGGATTGGGCTTCCGTTTCTTTAGCCAATTCCCTCGTAATTATTCCGTAGTTTTCCCCCTTTTAGTAAATACATCCTTAACAAAAAAGAAAAAAAAAGAACTTCTAAAACACAAAGTCTAAAACATTGAGAGCTCATAAAACTCCAAAGATAATTCAATCTATTACAGCTCCTTTTACTGATTAGTGACAGGAAGCTCATAGAATCCAAAGATAATTCATTCTATTCAATGGTAGCATTGAACGCATAATGGAAATGCTTGTTGAAGTCTGCACTAAATAAAAGAGTAGCAAACCACTGATCCACACTGGGCCCAGCTTGACCTCCCAACTCCCTCCAAAGATAATTCATTCTATTCAATGGTAGCATTGAACGCATAATGGAAATGCTTGTTGAAGTCTGCACTAAATAAAAGAGAAGCAAACCACTGATCCAACCAGTGTGGACTTACACTTGTTGTTCTAGGAAAACTTTTCAGCAAAGGGGCAAATTAGGTTTCACTGACATCTGGGAGCCATATGCAGTGAAACCCTACTACACCTTCCCTCCTTCCATGTTTGTCACTTGCCTATCAACCGACCCATTGAATGGGATGTAATTGGAAGTGATATTCCAGGTTTAAATATAGTGGGTTCAGGAAATCATATACCTTAGCATTAAGGATTGGCTAGAAACGCCTGAGGTAGGTAAAATTAAGCCCCAGTAACTACCACTGGTAACTGTTACAACTTACATGTGCATTTACACAACAAACACACAGAGCCTAACACTATAATTTGTGTGGAAAGATCTATCTGAGAGCAGCATCCAATCTCATTAGCAAACAGCTTGTTGATACTAGATAGCAGATGACTAATTTTGTGAGTCAAGATTGCAATCAGAAGCCTCTGGTGTCTGTCCATCACGATGCCATCATTTTGTCCTGAAATTTTCTTCTTGCTATTCATAGTTGCAATATAAGTTGCAACACCAGTACGTTAAAGAAATTTAACATGGAATTTCGCCTATTATTTGTGCAAGGGAGATGAGTAATCCATTAGTTTATTTTGGGCTGACCTGACCCATGTGCGTCCTAAGCAGCAAAGGAGAAAAAGAAAAATCAGGTAACGACTTATTGTTTCATTTTCTTGACTATGGAGTGAAAGAAAATGGCATATGATGAACCAGAGAGAAAGGGAATAGAAGAAACATCACAGCAAAAAATTAAGCAACATAAACCAAGCAAGTAATGGATTCCACAAACAAACCTCACTTTCCAAAGACTGTAAACTAAATCATATCCCCAACTTACCGCCCGCCTCCTCACACACACATACACCCCACCCCAAAAAAAATTGAAGTTAAAATGATCATTATTTTTAGCACAAAAATATCCAAATCTGTCTGAGAAACTGATGAATCAAAAAAAATATCGAAGTTAAAATATCATTATTTTTAGCACAATAAGATCAAAATCTGTGAGAAATTGAAGAACAAACTAGATAGACGTAACAATACCTTGTCCCAACCAAAGTCATTCCATACAAGAGACATGTTGCCTGCAATAGTGAAAGGTCCATTTTCATAGAAAACAGCCAATTCACTGCTACACCCTGGCCCTCCAGTCAACCATATAACAACAGGATCCTTCTTGCTATTCCGTGATTCAAAGAAAAAGTAGAACATCCTACAAATAGCAGATATAACAATTTACGACAATCATGTAAAAGAAACAACACAGTCATATTATATATAGGAAGCAATATGCTAAACGAAAATCAAGTTATACAAAAACAAGGAACAGTAATAACTCAATCACACAAGTCGCTGCTAAGCTACTCGACCTGATGTAGATACGTTTAGACTGATTGATGACACATGCCATACCCACACTACCATGAACCATGCACAAATACCATGTATGCAACTGTGTTACCATACACTCGCAATGGCAATACAGACAAAATATTCATCAACCCCCCTGAGCTATCATTGATAAGATTTCTCACTATTCATGAAAAAGACATGCTTTGATAAGCTCCAAAGCCTGCCTTGATGGTGGATCAGATTTCCCTTTTGAATGGGTTCACACACTTAACAAGCACCCGGTATCCATAAGTGAAGGAACCTCAAGAAGAGACTATACAGTTGCAGAATACATTCAATTGGATTTTCCAGAACTCACATCAAACTTGAATCCAAACTACCATCAATTCCTCAATTTCTATTCCCATTTCAAATTCTAACTATAGATTTACCAATAGAGGACAGATTTTCTGAACTCACTCCAGACCTCTTCTCAGGAGTGTCAGGGTTTTCTTTACACATAACAACAGAGGTGGCAGAACTAAATGAGCCCGTACATTTTGCCACATCAGAATCTCCCCACGTGGCAATTGTCAGCCAAATAGCACTCCGCTGTGCGGCAAAAAAAGCACGTTTCTTTGTCTTTTTTTTCTATTTTTTTTTTTTTTAAAAACTCAGTGGCTGCAATTCGTAAGAAAAAAGGAACAATACATGGTAGGGTATATGCATGACATGGACAAGGGCATCATCCACACCCCAATCCATAGGGTCATCTACCAGATGGATGATTTGGATTGGTCACGTCCGCCCTCCACATGTAAAGACACACCCACACTCTAGTTAAAATTTCTGGAGTGTAGCTCCAGAAAACCTATTGCCTAAACGATAATTCAAATTCAAGCCACACCACACACACTAAATCACTGAATTTCATACAGAACTACCTTCCATAAATCAGTAAACCACAGAAACCCTAGCAACCATCGAAATGTATTCACTTCTTGGATTAAAATACTAGGTACCTTGCAGCATGAGAATGCTTAAGCTGATAGTATCCAGCATGGTGACCGAGGTCTTCAATGGAAATGCCAGAATCAATAATATTAGGAAACTTGAAACGCTTCTCAACAATCTTCGGTGTGATTGAAGAGTTGTCTATGACTTCAATAGCATCTTTGGGGAAGAGATTGAGCTCACGAATTAGCTTTTCCGCTTCTGTTGATGGCAATTTTGTATTGAAAGGAATGCGAAGACCATCAGGAATCTTTGCAGAAGAGAGAGGAAACAGAATAAGAAAAGAGACAAACATAAGAGAAAGATTTTTCTCCATATTTTCTGAGTGAGAAATGAGGAATGGCTTGATAAGGAATTTATAGGGATTGAGAGAAATGACTTGACTTGGTTACTTATAAAAAAAAAAGAGAAATGACTTGGCTAATAAGGCAAGCAATGTGGAGTGAAATGTGATTAATAAGGCAAGAAACTATGCATGTGCTGTTTCTATTTGTTATAAATTCCAATAGACCAAAGTATTTTAAATATAGCTTGTTTGTGGGGTTGCTTTACTTCCAGCCTTCCAGGTAAAAGTAATTATAGAAAGAGAAAGCAGAAGGGCATGTATTACCTGTGAAGCGTCTCATAGATAAAATTGTATATGCAAGTTCAGTGGGTCCTGATGCACCTCAAAAATTATCTTAATCATGGCAATAATGGCTTTCGCTCACTAGTTTAGAGGATTATTAATGGCTTCAATTGATAGGCAGACAAGGATAATCTGGTACAGTTACCCATAATATAAGCAGTGCAAACTCTTCTCAATTCTGACCATCTAGACAATTAGTGGGTCCATCTAAATGAGTTCCAACACCAAACATCAGATCTAATGAGTTAAAGCCATCCTACCATTTGTATTTCTTTTGGATGGCCAAAAGCAATAAGGGAAATAATGTAGAAAAGGGCCTACTTATTGAGTGGTTAAGATCATATGATCAGACTGGTTTTTGGTACAACAGTTTGGAGTAATATGCATGTGCTCTGCTAGTATGTGGTAGAGACCCATTGGATTCTAAGTATAATAGTACCAGAACTTTCTTGCATTGAAGCTTAATTCCAACTTACCGAGTACAAACTACATGAGATGTATGCGACAGCAAAGGAAAAGGGTAGTACACAGTGCTTAAGTCTCCTCCCCACTAAATAAATAATGGAGACGATGTATCAAAAAGCAGTTAGTGAAATCACTAGCCCAATGTGAAACAGCAACACCAAAGTACAATATAGTATCATTAAATAGATGTAAGTTAGAATCTGGTCCAATACATTGTAACTAATAATTGAAAGGGTTTAAGCACAGATAAATATGAGATATTCTGTTCAAGTTTTACTGTGAGGATCTTGCTTTATCCAAGGAATCTAGCTATGGGTATTTTCAATGTTGACCCACCAAAAACATGACGAGAATCTCTTGGGTGTGACATCTGGCAAGCTAACAATACGTTCTTTTTTTCCCTCAAAGAAACAATCTTATTCCACATCAAGCAATGCCTATGACAGTTCTGTAGTCATTGATTATAAGGCAAAGGTAGCCAAAATGTGATCTTTGTTAGTTTTATAAAGTTTTACATGCTAACTTCATAAAGTATTTAAAAAAAAAATTGGATGAAAACTTGCTGTCCTTCTCTTTTATGTTTATTATCCTTTTTGTCTATCATTTAGTCTCACACTGGAAGAGATTAACTATTCCATGGGCCTTTAGATAGATTGGATCCTTAAAAGGAATGAGACGTGTCATGGGAAAATCTTTAATAGATGTGTGTATTTCCATGCATGCCATGCCATGCTGAGCTGAGTCAAGTGAGTCGGATCGGATGAGGCAGGCGTGGCATGGCGAGTGCGTATGGGAGACCTACCCACGCTTGCCCTCTTTATCTTTTTATTTACTCTTTTCCCCGCACACAATTTAATGCCCATACACTTTATAAAGTCATATAGTATATAGTCTCATATAATAGTCTTGGACATTTTTAATTCACGCTAATCTCTTCATTACCATTTTCCGACCGTTACATCCTCAAGTGTGCTAAGGGCTGGTTCGTGGGTCCATAAGAAAGGGTCTTCCCCTTCTTTGCAAGACACAAAACAACAACCTCAGCACAACTGAACCTTTGTTTCTTCCTTCTTTATTATCTTTGTGCTTCCATGGTTGAAAGACTCGTTTTGTCTCGGCCGAGACGTCTCATTCCGGGAAGATACCGAGACGACACATAGGGGAATGTATCTTCTCGTGCCAAAAATTAATTGAAGTAGTAAAATGGTTTAGAACCTTATTTTCGTATATATATACACACACTTTTATAACACATATAGATGCTAATAAAACAAATTTGTAATATATTTAAGCATTAAAAAATAGTTTAACCTTACCGAGATATTTAATGTTTTTCCATTGTCTCGTTTCGTCTCGTTCCTAACAGCTTATCGAACAATTGAGACAAAACAATATTTTAAACTTTGGTGCTTCTTTATCAGTTCATGAGCCATCTCTAAGGATAAACTACTATCTGAGCTCCAAGGTCTTAAATGTGCTTACAACGAGGACAGAAACTATTGAATCCTAGATGTAGGAGTCGGCATCCTATAAGGACCAAGGATTCATCCGAGCAAGTAAAAATTTCCCTAACGTACTGCACATCTATGACGTGCCTCGATCACCGAGATAAGTACCTTCTAGTCCTCTACTTCTTGTTCATTCAAGTGATAATACAGAGTTGGCCAAATATATCCTATATAGCAGTTTGATTTTAGCTACAACCATCTCTAGTTTATTGGACTGCTCCTGGATGATTGTCTCGCATTTTAAAAACCTGAACTACACTACTACTAAAAAAATAATTTAGGTTCCAAAACCTATACACAACATAGAAACCCACGAACATTGCCACGTGGTTGTCAATTTTTTTATTGATAAGGTTACGTGGTTGTGGTTGTCAATCTACCGATCCAAATGGTAGTTTGCTCCTTATAGATTGGCCACAGGCTGAGATTCGTACTATTTGACACCATTTCATGAATTTTTATTTTGGACAATCGAAGAGTAGTCCCATAGATGAAATGATGCGGGAGCATTCTACTACGATCGTCTACGCTACACCGAATCAATGCCTAATCAAGTGGATCCTATTTACTATTTATAGTAATTCATGTTTTTTACTATTTATAGTAAATCTCGAAATTACTATTTATAGGAAATCTCGTTTTTACTATTTATAGTAAATCCCGAATTTACTATTTATAGTAAATTTTGATTTTACTATTTTTAGTGGACCCCACAAAGATTTGTTTTAATTTAACTAGTATTTTCAATTCAGATTTTGTTTCCAATTAGGATTTTACTATTGATTGCAATAGTTGACTTGTATTAGGAGTTTCTAATTTTAATTAGATTAGCATTAGGAAAATTCAAGTAAAGAGTCTTATAAAAGGTGATGTACCCTTTGATTTTGATGATGAAAAATTATGAATGAAGAAATAGAAATAGAAATCTCTTTGAGAAATCCCTCTCGTGGTGTGAAGCCATCCTCTCTTGGTGCAAAACCAAGCTAATTCGGTGCGAAGCCGAAGGTATCTTTTTATCCCTCTCTTTCTCTATCTCTATTTTCCTTTTTTTAGTCAATTTCTTACCTAAAAAAACCCAAATCAGACAACACTGTGAATAGTACTGCGTGAATAGTATCACGTGAATAGTAACCTTCCCTTTTCATTCCTTCTCAAATCGCAGAACGGTACTCCCGTCCTGCGTCAAGAAATTACATAACACCCCTATAACATCTCTTGTATACAACAAACTATGGTCTTCTCTCACAATGAACTTACCCAATAAAGTACTCAATTTTGCAATCTCCCTATCTCGGATATTTCTCCTAGAACTCATCGTCATTTGCACCTTGTCATAAAAGAGATTTCTCCTAAAACTAAGAGTCAAAAAAACTTTTCCCCTACCCTTTGATAAAAATTCTTAACCACGTGATATTTTCCTTACAAATAACTCTCTGTGACTAGGATAAATCAGGCTTACAAATAATTCCCCATCAAAGATCTTGTGAAAATTTTACCACCTACAACCATCCCCAGTCTAATACCTTCCTTACACTCCTCTCAAATTCACACATACACCTCCACACCCCAAAGCTCTACCTACAAGTCTGACAAAACAATCCCAACCCTTACCTTCACCCCAATATTTATCAAGAATAACCTGTTCCGAATCTCCAAGGCAATTTTCCTAAGACAGAACAATTTCTCCCCCCTGTGTTTCTAATGCCTAACTCCATCATTATTGGACCCAAATGCTACTTTCTAGTCAAGCATAGGGCATGTGTCTCACCCTTTCAACTTCCTCAACAAAGTCTTGAAAAGCTACATACAGGAAATGGGTACACCTAGCAAGGTGTCCTTATAGCTATATACAGGAAACGGACAATAAAATAATTAAGACAATTCCTTTTGAAAGGCATAATTGACACTCCATAACATCTGTAAAATTCCTGATGTAGGAAGGTATTCACCCATTGTGCACCCTCTCGAGATAGCTGTATAGTTTGGTGATTATGGGACTCCCACCCCATTAGTCTTTTAGGACATTGGCCTCTGAATTCAGGGCTAGTTGCTCCTTTTTAATGTATATTCCATCTTTACTTATCAAAAAATAAAAATAAAAATAAAAAAATCCCAAGAAGATGTATCCTCTCCAACCCATGCTACCATGTATTGGGGCCCATTAGTCTTTTTTATACATCCTCTTTCGTGATCCTCTTGATAAAGTTGCTTCTACTTCTAGCATAAGCCATAAATAAAAAGGGGAAGTGGCAATAACACTTCTAGCACAATCGTGGCCTTCACTTCTAGCACTAGTGATAGAAATCTACTACACGATCCAATTTGAATTGTTCCTTTTAATTAAAAAAATTTGAGATCCAGTTTTACTAGTAAGATTAACTAACAGAATGGAATCGCAATCACGAATTACCCAAACCAGAAAGTAAAACCCAGATATTTAACGGCGCTGAAAAACCAAAAGAATAAGGAAAGAAGAAGTACCTTCAATAATCATTTTTCTTCCTTTTCACATAAATCCCAGGTCAGAACTAGTACTCGACCTCGTCGCTCTCAACTAAATGACTTTTTCTTCTCTTTCTTCTTCTCCGTGAACCTCAAACTCCCTTACATCAACCTTACTAGAGGACAAAGCGTCTTCGCTTGATTTGGATGGGGCCAGGCTTCAGCTGCCGCTTGATCCCTTTAGGATTTTGCAGGGGTAAATGGACGGAGGACGCACTGGCTGGAGAGTAGCCGTAGAAGAGTTCCTCATCTTAATTGCTCTCTTTCTCTCTCGTGTTGTTGTTGTACTGCTGTTGGCTATTTGGGCTCCGTCTCAACCGCTTTTGGGCATTTAAAAAATTCAATCAAATAATGCTCGGATAGTAATGAAAGGATCATCACATGAACTTATAGATCTTATTTGAGATATGATTTAGTTCAATCTGACATTTCTCGACAGAATTTTAGAGAATTGATGGATGTTTCCTCTGGGTATTCAGTGCACTTCTTACACTAGACGTATAAAGTTCTTACACAGAACGTTATTTCTCCAGCATTCTTTGCCAATAGCTATTTTAGGAAAAAAAAAAAAAAACGCTTCTCAACAGCTATTTCTAGGGCTCCTGCAGAAGTGCTTTTCCGCAGTACTTTTGCACAAGCATTCCAAAACAGGGCCTTAAACGTTGGGAATTTTTTAGCGCCTCTCTCTAATCTCCTCTCATATAAAACATCAAAAAGTAATTTCCTTAGAACAACAAGAACTTCTAAATTGAGAATAAGTGTACCATGAAGTATAAGATCTGTGGACCTTTCATTCTTTAATTTTGTACAAATAAAGCCGAACAAAGTGGGTTAGAAATCTTAGTTTTTAGCTACGAATAAAAAGCAAGTAGCAGAGATCCGAATCTCCATTAAAAGTGAAATCTTGGGAAGCGATCAAAAGTGGGTACTCTACCTAATCGATGCTTGTTATGTATTGTTTTTTTATGATTTAAGTTTATATTATATTTTGAAAAATAATATGTCGTGTTTATTTGATTTACATATTCTCTTCCTCATTGTTAATTGTAAAATTTTTATATACATGAGTTGTTGATTCTTATGACGATTGAGATAGCATGATGAAGTTGATCTATAAAGTTTGATGAAATTAATCTTGTAAGAACTTTGTTATCACAGTATTTTTATTAGTTTATATTGTTGTGGAGTAACGATGCATGTTTACACAGATATACATTCGTTTGGATTACTTTCGACGTATGATCGATCAACCTTAAAGTTTGTAATCGGATATCTCTATTTCTACAATTAAACATATAAATTTTTTAGATCAATCTGACATTTGGATCTTGAGATACAAATTTGATCGAACTCCTATCCGCCATCAAATAATAATCCAACACAGTGCGAATGAAGATGGTTGCCAAAATAGATCGAAGGCAATTGCTATTTCCAGAGCCCATTTTGCTTCATCCAATAAAGTGAAAAAGCATTTGAACTCTAGAAGAAGCAAAATAGAATCCGGAAATAGCAAATTCCTTGGAAAAAAAAAATGGCTCAAAATGCAAAGGAAGCAAAAGTGCCCCAAAATCAAATAGAAAAATGCTCAATAGTAGCAAGAGATTGAAAGAACCCTTTTGGATCAATGAATAATGTGCTACTCACGATCTAAAAAACACATCTAAAACTTATTGCAAGGGCAAAGAAGCAAAAAATGTATTAAACTGATGAAATCCATACAATGGGAGTTTGTATCAATCTACAAAAGTGCCCCCAAATCAAATAGAAAAGTGCCCAACATTAACATAATACTGAAGGAACCCTTTTGGATCAATGAGTAGGCTACTCCTAACAGCTGAAAAATACATCTAAAGCTCACATGCAAAGAAGCTCATTCTTGAAAATGTTTGGGGAACTGTTTAGCCACTTCACGTATGAGAAGAGAGAAACAGGTAGGGTCACCACATCAATACAAGGAATATGGAGCTCAAATATGCAAAAAAAATCAACAACTAGAAGAGTCCATCCATGGTAATTGAAATTTTGTGACACTACAACAAAAATAGCTTTTAATAACATTAATATTATGACGTTTAATGAAGAATGTGATTAAAAGTATACTTTTAATGGCATTCCCCTGGAAATGCAATTAAAAATTTTTTTTATAGGGATTTTAAGTGTCCGCAATATTTTCTAATTATTTACCACATCTTTCTTTGTTTCAGGGCATTTTTGTAAATGTGATAAAACTTTGAACAGAAATTTTCTAAAAAGAAAATAAATTTTTTTCTATTTACAAAAACAAAAATAAATTACTGACAATCCCAAAAAAAAGTAACTAAACACCCTTTCAAAGGGCGTTTCTCCCTGACAGATATAAATGGTGAAAAGACTGACTGTAAAGGCCGACAAATGCCCTTTTAAAGGGTGTCTGTACCTACCAGACGCCCTTTTAAATGGCGTTTGCTCATAGACGAGTAAAACTTTTGTCCCGATAGGAGTCACATGGCACACTCTTATTGGACAATGACCGTATGGATGTTTGGCAAATCAATAGGTGGACCTACACACTAAAAAAGAATCATGATTGGTGGTTTATAAGCGTTGGATTGAAGTTATTTTCATGGGTTGATTTCATCGTAAGAATTTGAGCATTGTTTGAATGCAAAGATCCAAAGGTTGTAAATTACTAATCAGGCTGATTTTTGGACTGCAGGTCCATCAAGGGACTGATCAAATATCCATACGGTCAGTGTCCACTAAGAGTGTGCCACGTGGCTCGTATTAGGACAAACGTTTTAATATGGGAAATGCCATTTTAAAGGGTGTTTGTCAGCCTTTTTAGCTACGCTACTTTTGTCAGGAGAAACAGGCAATCTTTTCACATTTTATTTATGTCAGGGAGAAACGCCATTTCAAAGGGCGTTTAGTTACTTTTTTGGAGAATTTTCAGAAATTTATTTTTGTTTTTATAAATAGATTAAAGTTTTTTTTTTTTCTTTTTAGAAATTTTCTGAACTTTTAATATACCAAGGCGCCAGGGTTTATTGTGTACGCCCTTATACTGTAATTGTGACCAAGGTTTAAAGGAGGCCGTTTTAAGGGTTAAACGGACTGGGGGCGTTACCGTTTAAACAGCCGTTAAAACAGATTGAAACGGCTAGGGGCAAAAATGAAAAAAAAGGGGGGGGGGGGGGGGGAAAACAGAATTTATTGGGTTTTAATGATTTTAACGTGGGAAAACGGAAAAAATGGCGCTGAAATTCAAAATTCAAAATTTGGAAATAAAAAAAAAAAAGAATTTAATGGAAATTAAACGGATTTAACATCGGCGTTTTTCTTTCACAAAATTTTCAGAATTAAACGGCTGTTCAAACGATTTTAACGGCCGTTAAAACAAAAAGGCCGTTTTTTTCAAAACCGATAAAACGTGTTTAAACGGTTTTAACGGAAATGGGCTTGGGGCGTTACCGTTTAAACGGCCGTTAAAACCGTTTAAACGGCCGTTTTTAAAACCATGACCTCGAAATATTTCGCGCGCGAAGTTAGAAACCTCCCTCGCGCCGAAGAGCGCCCGAAGTTGGAAATTTCCTCAAACGAAACCTTCTTTCTCCTTCCCAAATTGGTAAGATGCAGAAGACATCAACACAAAATACTGCTCCTTCATCCCTCCTTGTAGCAAATCCATATCATAGACATTGCCCATCACCATCGCCCTCTCTCCTCCACCATCGTCTTCCTCTACCTTCGCCATTGTGTTCACCACCATTCGCGCTATCTCCGGTGATAAAGCCCGTCACAGTCTCCAAGAGAGCAGAGGGTATAGATCCCCTCTTAGAATTGCTACAATCCCTAGAAATCGTGAGTTCAAGAGAACAATTTGTGTTTCGTTAATTGAGTTCAGTGATGATTATGTTTATATTGGTGCTTGCAATCTTCATATTTACTCATGTTTCTTGATCTTCTTCCCATTTATTTGAGGTTTTATGTTTGTCTTATAGGGATTTGGGTTTGTGGCGCATGGGTTTCTTTTGAGAGGAACAACGTGGTATCCCGTGGGCTTAGCAGACGACTTTTCTCAAATTTTGCTTTCGCTCCTCCGCCCACAACTACAGCTACGGCTCCACCCGCAGCCGAACCTTCTACGAACCTTTTCGTCTTAGGTACTTCTATCGTTCTTCACATTCTCTTTTGTTATTATTATTATTATTATTAAATCTCACTTAGGGTTTATCTCTAATGCCCTAATTTACGTTCAAATCGTCATTTGATCTGGTGTTTCAGTTTAAAGTTTTGATCTTTTTGAACTTTTTCTTTCTATGCTTTCACGTTTTAATTGAATAAATCTTTTATTGCTGTGAATTAGATTAGTGCTTATCTGATTGTTATTCTGGTGTTGGGAATAGAAGAAAGAAAAAGAAATAGTTTAATTAGCTATAGTCCAACAGTTCGAAAGTTCTGAATTGGGTAATTTTGCAGCAAAAAATACCTTGTGGACGCTCGATCCCAAAACCATCTTGGTACAAGTACCCAAAAGAGTTGTCCATGAGACTGTCTGGTTTGGTAGCTTGTCAGCTATTAGGTATTCTCCTTGCAAAAAATGGTTTTGAACTTTGAAGTACTTTCGTCATTTGAACTACATATATGCTTCCAAATTGATCCAACTTGCCTTACCACAGACCCCACTAATGGAAATCTCCCAAGTTTTTGCTTGCACTTCACAATGATCAAGTTCTTGTTTTGATATAGAAAATGTTGTTGTTTCCTTATCCAAGAGATGGTCCAAGTATGTTCAAGGGTTTTGGAATACTTCCAATAAGGGCCATTTCACAATGGCTTATCCCTCACTAGAAAATGATGACTTGGTTGATCAATTTAAGGTGACCAACAGTTGTATTAGCACTGGTAGTGCTATTATTAAACAGATCCGATCCATAGGATCTGCATGATGTGCATTGAGAACTGTACACATGACTTTAATCAATGGCCTATTCTACAGAACCCACGATTCTAGTTGCCTATTGGCTTCATGCTTATAATATTTCGTGTGAATACTTTGTTAGATATCCTATTGTTTATACTTTATAGAGACGTACATGATGCCTAATTTCATGGTTTTGCTTTGATTTTTGAATATAGTTATTTGATTTAATTTAATTTTTTATTCCATTTTTCAGATGGGTTGGGTTGAAATCCTACATACATAAGGGTAAAGGTCTTATCGTTCTAGTTTTAGCATTTGAGTTTTCTTCTTTGTTTAACAATTTTACTTAAACAGATACAAGAAACAACCCCTAAAGGGTTCGTAGAAGATACAAGAACCTTTTCGTCTTCTTCTTCATGTTTTTCTGCAACTTTGTTTTTTGGTTTTCATCTTCTTCTTCTTCACATTTTTCTATACCATTTCTGTAACTGTTTTTTGGTTTCCATCTTCTTTTAGTCCACATTACTTGAAGAGTTGCAATCCACATTTTCTTTCAGACATTGCCCACTTCTTCTTTTTCTTCTTCTTCTTCTTCTTCAGACTTTCAGTCCACTTTAGTTTGTTTGTCTCTTTTCCATTTCAGAAAAATCAGGCTGAAAGACAAATTATCTTTATCTAATGAACTAAAGAAGAAAAATCAGACAAAGACATAATATCATGCACTGGAAGATTCACAATCAAAATCTGGTCTTCTTCACTCACTATCTGTCTGTATCTCTTTTTGGATCTCAAAAGATCAACTTTTTCTCCGTTGTTTCATTCTATACGAAGCCAACATTTATATGAACCATCTATCCTTGTCAATCCTAAGACTGTTAGTCTCATGCTGCCAAAACTTGGTAAGTTTGTGAATATTTATTTGCAATGAGCTAGTCTACTAATTTGCAAGGTAGTTGCGGTACTTTTTTCAAGTATTATTTTTCATGGTCCATGTTTGATAAATCTTCATGGATTATGCTCTTCTTTGATGCTTATTTTGGTTGTTGGGAGTAAGTTGCCTTGCCTTTTGGTGGTTCTCTGCTTTGAGCTATAAGTGTTACATTTCTAGTGTATTGTTTCCTATTTTATGTTCTTCTGGGAAATATATTATCTGTTGCTTTGTTAAAAGAAATTTTCTAATTTCTAGTTCTTCAAAACTTAAGGCCCAATCTTCTTGTTCTTTTTGATTGCTAGCTTCACTTGGTAAAACTAGTGGAAACATACTGAGGCAAGATCTGATATCTGGGTTTAGTAGAAGATTCTTGTGTATTTTATTGTCTCTTTTGTCTTAAATTGATTCAAAACGCGATTGGTGAGGAAATGTGTGTACCATCTTGTAGATTTTTTTTCATTATCTTACAAATAATTTTGAAATACTCAACTCTGAGTTAAGTCCACATGTTTGTTCTTCAATTTTCTCTTGGCAGTGGTTAATTTCAATCGACATACTTTACCAAAAATATCTGGGTTAATTAAGTGTTTGTTGATTTATTAATTGGCTTATGAACTTATATTACAATTCTTACAATATCCATGTCAAAATTTGTACTTTTAAGTATTTTCCATGCCATGTAAGCGGAATACCAGTCCTTGCTATGCTATTGCAAGGACTGGTTTTTGTGTCTCACTTCCATCAACACTTCACGATGTTTTATGGTCAAGTTGAATATAATATCATTATCTGCAAGTTTTCTTAGGACATAATGGAATGCTGTACATTGAAGGTAATAAGTGTTGATATGGATTTTCCTCTCTGCCTTTGATTGCTTTGGAATAGTGGTGTGCTCCAACTGTTAAAAAAATTTAATTTTTTATGGCTAGTTGGTAATTGCATGCTAGGGCCGGGTTCTAAACTTCAACTTCGCCAATTTTCTGTTGAATCCTGTAAGCGATAACTCAAGAATGGGATATCCCGATTAAAAACTTAATTCTTCCTTCTTCCCTTTAGAAACAATCAATGTAACTCCTTGAGAATATCAAGAATCATCTGAAATTCCATCACAAATCATTCCTTCAATTCTTTCTTTCTAAGCATTTAAAAAATATAAAATAAAATCTTTCTAAGTGTACCATGATTGCCAAATGGGAAGCAAGCATAGTTAGGAATCTCTTCTAATTGCTTTCAGCTCATACTAGGACATGATTTCAATATTTGAATTAAAGCCCCAAATGACTTGTCCGGACATTCCAATAGATTGTTGCTCTGTTGTTCTTACTATTCTTTTTATTTGCTGTTTTATGTCATGATGCTTTGTTTATTGGTTGTGCTGACATATTGTCCATGGGCCAACATCCACGTCTTTGGCAATTAAAGCTTTCCACTAATGTAGTTATGGGATGTGATCGGTTCTAACTATGTCATATGCTGCTCTCACACAGGTGAGCACTGGGGATAGACGGCAATGGGTGAAGGAGGCTCTGAGTACTATGGGGGCTTATGACCTGACCATGTTTTATTACTCTCTTCCTGTCAGGTTGGTTGTTGGTGTATGGGTCCATTAAGGGAGGCCTACTGACAGCATGGTTGCTGCCCTCTTTGGCATGATCTCACCAAAAACCACGAGTCCAAATTTAGTCAACTTGATATGAAACTATTGTTCCGCCCTGCATATTTTTCAAATTTATCCATCTAGAGTGTTACACTTTTGATTTGGAAATCACTAGTCAGGCTGATTTATAGTCTGTTCAAGAGTAATGGAGATATTCAAGAAAGGCAGTGAACATTAAAAAAACCGATCTGTAGCAATGGAGTAAACCACCAATCATGCTGATTTTTGGCCCATCCCCAAGTGGATCTATAGACCAAAATTCAGCCTAATTGATGGGTTTTAACCGATGGATTTTATACCACAATGCAGGCAGGTTTTTTGCCCATCCCTAGGTGGAACTACAGACCAAAATTCAGCATGATTGGTTTCAACCATCGGATTTGGTGGTTTCTAAATGTCAGTCACGCCTAGAAACCACCAATCAGGCTGATTTTTGGGCCATCCCTAGGTGGACATATAGACCAAAATTCTGGCCGATTGGTGACTTTTTGTTCTATATATCATGCTTATAATTATATAGAAAATTTGGTATTTATTAGTGTACATGTTATTGGCAAAAAATAAGAACGTAATATAGTTATTGTTGTCCACGCATGGTATGGAGATGCGGTCATTCATCAATTGGGTGTAATCGAGCCCTTTCAAGTTGTAAAATCCATACCACTTGCGACGGGTTAGCAGCAAGTGGGAAACATTTACCAAATCCTTTCACATGAATTCTGATTTGTAACTTTACGCATTTCTAACTGTTTCCTTTTGGCAGGATCTAAAGATTGATGATCTGGAGACCTAACATTTTGTCCTTGTTCATGCGCTTTTGGTACTTGGTGCTTGGTGTTGGTATAAAACCATAGCTCTTTTCGAAGAAGGTGGATTCAAAGTTGATGCCATAGACTTAACAGGTTCTGAAATCCATTCATTTGACAACAGCATTACAAATCTTTCCCAATATGTAAATCTACTTGCTAATTTCCTTGAAAAGCTTAGAGGTGGGGATAAGGTCTGATCTCTTTATTGTTACACTTCCCTGCAACTCTAATTTTATCTAAGAAATTGCTGGTTCACATTGCTCTATGAAAAAAGGGGCCATAATTGTCTTCTTGTGATGAATGTTACTGCAACTTCTCTTCAATGGATGACAACTAAATTTCAACATTGTTGTTTTAAATAATAATTGAAGACATCAACATGATTCCATTTTAATCAAGTACTTATAGTTCTCCACACAATTATGATTCAGTCTTTCCTTGTGCTTTTGTTTTGTGGTAACCCTAACCTCTGAGCTTATGAATCTCATACTTGATGCCTTTTCCTAATTCTTCTTATCGTTTGTATAACTTCCCTTTGGAACAATTAGCATTAGAGCATTATTTAGTCTTCCTTGCATGCTTAGCTTGTGTTGGAGACATGAGTTTTCTAGATATGAATGTGTTGTTAAGAATTTTTGATTTCTTCAAGTAATGAACAATTAACAAGTTTACTTATCAACAAAAAAAGAATTGATTAACAAGCTATTGGCAGTTTTCTTTTTAACACTACTAGTGGGTGACACGTGTGTCTGCACCTGATTCATGAAAAATTTCTTGAGACTGCAGTTTGCGCATGTATTATCAGTTGAGCATTGTAATATTGTGCGGTTTCACATCGATGAGTCACACGGTGAATAATGTAGTGTTTGATGTGCACCAAGTTTGATGAACATTTCGAGGTTAAAAGTCATGTATGCAAGGTTTAAGTGTTTAACATATCGGCATATTCAACTTATTGATAAACTGATGGAATGATACGTCTTGACCGAGAAGGAACAAGACAAAATGAGACACTACAAAAAAAAACAATATTCTAGATACACAAAAGTAATCAGTAAATATTTTTAATGCTTAATTAAGCTAAAATATGTTGTCGTTTTATTTGTGTATAAAAGATTGATATATTAATTGCTTAGATTAAGGTTTTGTTAAAAGCCGATTCATATTGTCTCAGTACCTCACAGGATCGAGATGTCTCAGCCAAGACGAAACGAGACTTTGAACCTTGTTTGCATTTATCAGTCGAGTAGCTTAAGATTGTCTGGGTTTACATTGACGAGGTAGTGAGTCGTGTCTATGGTCCCTTACACTTAAGGCGTTACCTTATTATATGATGGATATGCTTGATGTTGCCCAAGTTGGCACACCTCTTCATGTGTGATATAATGCCACCTTGATGGCCATATATATGGATGAAATGAGACAGGAAGATATTGGGTTAGTTGTGAATCTGGAAAACTAAAATGAAAGGACTAATTGCCCTAAAAACCTTTGAACATTTATATAAGGTTCTGTTTTTCTTAATTGAGAAATTTACAGTCATACCACGTCATACATAGCTAATAATGAACATGTCATACATAGCTAATAATGAAATTTTCCCAAGCATCTACTAATACTTTGGTAATTCCTTCCATCCATTAATAATCATTATATCTAATCATACAACCTCTCTCTCAACCAACAGGGAGAGATTTTTATATTTTTCAATAAGAACTTAGAGTTGAAGTATAGGGTAGCTTAACACTTGGCAGAAGACATTTATTGCTAAATCTCTTTATGGGTCTTAGGGGCAGTTTAGAACTTAGCACAAGACATTTATAACTAATTCTCTTTTTATAGGTGGACTTTTATTACTTGGCTCTTAGTAGAGTGGAGGTGCATGGTTTGGCTGGTGTTGCCTGCCTTTCACCATAAGGCAATCCATGTGCTTATATATATATATATACTTTTGACTGACATGAACATGAGCATCGTACCCTATAATGCATGTTTATTTCTACGAAGTAGTTTCTCTTGCTTATTGTGTTTCGAGCTCTATTTTCCAAGTCGATTGACTTGTAAAAGGTGTTTCTCTTCACTATTTACTTGCTTGGCTCTTCTACTTCTAGTCTAGTGCTGCTTTATTTTACCAGCTGGCAGTGTCCCTTTAGCTTCAAAGACCTGTATTAGAAATAGTCCCTTCCCTCTTCATGGAGAGTGCCTTTTTCTTGATGTTATAGATGCTAATAAGCACGAATCCTTTAATGGTCTTCTTTTTCCCTTTTTCGCATGGAGTTCATCTTCATAACAACCCCATGTAAGATATATCTATAACACTAACCACTCACTAGCATAGCTTATTACTAGGGACCGTAATTGATTAAATAATTACGATCCGATATTCATGTTATGAGACTGTCTCAACAACTTCAATGATGGCTGTCAAATATCTCCATGATCATCCGAGCTAGAGCTCTTCAATTACTTGGGGTGATTGGAGTTTCATACCTTTTAAGTTTCATTGTTATTAATTTTTTTCAGGTTTCTTAGTGGTCCAGCCTCAGAAAAAAATAAATCAATTAATATTAAACAATATCAATGCCCTCCACAGTGCAGTGTTTTGCTTCTGTGCTTATCTACTCAGTGAAATGATGGGAGGAAAAAAAAATCGGATTTGTCATAGACACAACTTTTGTCATTTGGCATGCTTCGGACATGGATAAATTTGTGTTTTGTTTTGGCTGTTAGGCCTGCATTTATCCAGGCCTCTTCACGGAGGGAGTAATGCCCACCCTTAATTTATAACAAGTAACAACACAAAGTGTAATACGCATCCTCTCTCTCTAATTTTAATTTGTAATAACCCATTCCTACTTTATTTGCAATTGCAGAATCTCCAGTGCAGATATTACTCAATGAAGCTCAGCCCATCGATTGTTTGGCGACCCGTTTGGCTGTTCATTGCTTTGGTGATTCCCCTTAAAAATGAAACTTTATTTCTTAAGCTTTCTAATACAATATTGAATTATAATCTTTGCTTAAGATATGAGAAAAAAAAATTAAGACAATATTGAATTATAATGTTTGCAGGGTTTAGTAGTGATGCTGATTCCCTCTTTAGTTATCTCCACTTGGTACACTACGATCAAACAAGTCGAACACACTGTTAAGTTTGTTTCTGATCATGTCCACAATGAAGCACTGTTGGAGATTGAAACTATAGCAAGATCATTACTTCCGATAAATTCATCGGCGCAGAATTTAGCGAGACTTCTAAGTTCTCTCAATGCAACCCAACTGTCGACTTTCTCTACAATCGAAACGAAGGTCAATATCTATTTACTCTTGACATCATGAACTAAGTTTTATCAGATATAATTCAAGTGACACTAGGACTAATGTGTGTTGCAGGTGGTGCCAAATCTGTTTTTAGTATTCTCTACGCTTCCATTATCGCAGATTTCTTATATAAGATCAGATGGAATTTTCTTCTCATATTACATTGAAGGAAATCGAACTGTCGCATTGTATGCCAACACTTCATTTGTCGAAGCTACGGCGAATGCCTCTACTGTATACAAGTGGTACACTCAACGAGTAGACCAAAACATTGGGAAGCGATATGGGAAAGTCATTGTATTGAATTCAGTGGTCTCTACTAACTCAATTTGGTTTCAAGAAGCATTGAATAGTACACATGGACATGCTTGGTCGGGGACGGGACGGGGCATAACTCAAGAGCTTCTATTCCTTAGCACAGTTGCTATGGATGGAGGAGGGGTGGTCTCTCTTGGGTTTCCTGTGAAAACGTTTACGGATGTCATTTCGGGTATAATAGACATTCATCAGGGGAGCTTGTATTTGACTACAAAATATGGGAAATTACTCAAACAAACTGGGCCTCTCAACGCCACCATGGTGCTCAATAATGACGCGGTTTCGATTCAATTTATGAAATCCAATGGTGATCGTGCAAAGACTGTTAACATTTCATGCAAGCCCAATGATAACCCATCAAGAGCTTCTGATGTGAAAATCTGGGGAACAAAATATATGATTTATTGTGCACCTTTAAAGATAGCCGGGGTTCAATTGGTATGTCACAATTATTAACATTAAGTAATTTGCTTATATTCCAAATGTTCTTTTCCTTCTCTTTTTTATTTTTAATTTGTTCAATTTTTGCATGATATTTTGCATTACAATTAGATCTTAGATGCAAAAATCATCTATTAGAAATAATCATAAATCATAATTATAATTTACTACCATTAAAATTTTCTTTTCTGATATCTTGCTCACAACACTAAAAATGGCCATCATAATTTCATCTAAATCAGCATTATTAGTTGTATAATATTTGTGATTTAAATTCTCGATGTCTTGAATTCCTATAAAAAAATAATTCTTATTTTCAATATGTTTCATTTTTTAATACATTTTTCGCTAAACTAAATTTGCAACTTTTAGTTAAAACCAAACTTCAAACAAACTTTAGAATGCCTTTAGTTAGGATTAGAGCCTTTTTTTTTGTCTTTTAGGCTTTTGTATAGTGATCAACACAAAGTTTTAGAGAAGAAGGATTAGTTTGTCACGAAGTGTTAATACAAAAAAAGTTACATGACATTTATATGTAAAATAATAATAATCTTGAAAACTTATTCAGGGCAACCATACAGAGCTTTATTACCTTTATAATATTGAAATCAAAACCAAAATGCTTAAGTTGAAGAAATATATAACTTCCTTGTTTTTATAAATAGAACAAAAACAAAGAAAATAACCATATAGCTTGTATCCTAGATTTATCCATAAAATGATCCCCACATTATGCCTGTCACATATAAACAAGTGTGCATATAATGTGAAAGCAAAAAATGAAAGATGTCTCACAATCATATATAGTAATGAGCTTGTTATTTATTTTTGTTTGCGGGTTTATTAGTAAGTTTGAACAACATTATAACGTGAAATCAATTTCTTTTTCGGGTTTTTTTTTCAAAATATCACCCCCATGATAAATCTTTTGTTTTCAATTTTTTGGTTTTACCCCCTTGACTGTGTTTTGACCATCCACGATTGAGTCATCCAAAAGTGAAAGGATTAATAGAACTAACAACAATATTTAATTTTTGGGTGACTGGATTCTAACTCAGTCAATGACTGTCAAAAACACAATCAAGGCAGTAAATCCAAAAGAATGAAAAAACACAAGGGGGTTTCACTACTATAGAAGATTTTATTGGGCTGTATTGCAAAAAAAAAC
Source organism: Euptelea pleiosperma (assembly GCA_035048495.1). Classification (NCBI taxonomy): domain Eukaryota; kingdom Viridiplantae; phylum Streptophyta; class Magnoliopsida; order Ranunculales; family Eupteleaceae; genus Euptelea; species Euptelea pleiosperma. The sequence goes on along the minus strand of CM068540.1, from coordinate 34,962,159 downwards.
ACATAAAATTAAGATGATTGGGTAAAATCTCTACTGGAAATTGTTTGTTAACTATAATTTACATAATAATTGCTTAAAGTACTATATTTTTAGTTTTCTAGTATTTTCATTTGCAAGACAAAAATTGAGGTACCAATAGGAAAATTTCATAGAGGAAATGTAATGGTGCATGTAGTGGAAGTAGGACCCAATATGATGGGCCCACTTGAGGAGATTCCTTGGATAAAAATTAATCCAAATATGTTGATCATAACCTCTAAACTTTTAACTTTTCATTTTTGGTGAATATTTCTTTTTCCCTTCATACATCTAAAAGAATTTGGCAAATTGAACATTTAACAGTCAATTCCATTGGGTAGATTGAATGTTTTCACTATCTAGAATGACCCAATTTTTCCCTAAACATCAAGTTCTTGCTTATTTTTATTATGCATCCACACATGAGGCCTCCGTTGTTGGCAATCATAGTGAGAGTAAGACCCACCTAAGATTGTTGGGCAAGCATGAATCAAATTGCAAACACTAGAGATAGCTAGCCACACATGCCCATCAATTCATCTCAAGTTGATGATATAATTTCTTATAATGTAAAATTTTAATTGGGTATAATCTGATTTCATTTTAATCTTATTTGTTATGTAGGTTTCTGTACTGGTTTTCCCTCACAAGGAACTAATGAGCCTTATTTATAAGCATAGCCACCTAGCATTGATGTTGTTGTCACTAATGGTTGCATCTGTGGGTCTCTCTGTTACCTTCTTTATGCTTGTAATTATTAGAGCTGCTAGAAGAGAGATGTTCCTCTGTGCTGCACTTATAAAACAAATGGAAGCAACAAAACAAGCAGAAAGGAAGAGTATGAACAAAAGTCTCGCTTTTGCCAGTGCCAGCCATGACGTCCGTACTTCTCTTGCAGCCATCACTGGTGTAATAGAGCTTTGTCGTGAGGAAGTTAATCCAAGATCCGAGTTGGAGATGAATTTGGCACAGATGAACACTTGTGCGGAGGACCTTATAGGTTAGTTTCCTAACTTATTGAAAAGAATTATTTATGTTCGATGTGTAAGGCTAATGGGGAGTTGGTGAACCACCTTGTTTTCCATTGCGATACACTCTTTATTATTATGTCGTAAAAACCACTATGTATCTTTGGTCTAATTTATTCAAGGAGTGCTGGGGTTTATTCTTTAAAGACTCTATATATATAGATGGGAGGAGATGATGCGTAGAGGAGACTATCTTCTTGCTTTCTCTTCTCTTTGGGAGGTCTCCTCGACCTCCCTCTCGGTTGTATGTTTTTTGCTATTTCTAGTTTATATTCATAAAAAAAAAATCACTTCGATTGTTATGACCATTTGATAGTTTTTGAGTTTTGGCCTAGAAGATCTACTAGGCGAGGCCTCGAGAATGGTGGGTCCTGCTGAACTGTATATAAATTGGTTGCATTATTATGATAATTACTTAATTATAATCATATGATCATTGTGATATTATGATGCAGTGCTATGAGTTCCATTGTATAAACATTCACGTATTACATTATTTGCGGTTTGTTGAATGCAATACTGAGTATTCGTATCAAATATAGAGATTTATGCAACTTAGCTTCATCTTTTATAAAAGTAGAATTACCCATTTGTTTAGAAACTTATATCATGTGACTAATAGATTGTTTATGTTTTCTGTGTTTTGGGAACAAACTTGTTTCAGGAATATTGAACTCTGTTCTTGATACAAGTAAAATTGAAGCTGGAAAGATGCAACTCGAAGAGGAAGAATTTGATTTAGCACAACTCCTCGAGGAGTCAGTTAATATGTTCTATCCCATCGGTATAAAGAAAGGCGTAGACGTGGTCTTGGATCCTTGTGACGACTCAGTTATCAAATCCTCTCATGTTAAAGGAGATCGTGGAAAACTCAAACAAATCCTAAATAACTTACTTAGCAATGCTGTGAAGTTTACATCAGAAGGGCATGTCTCTGTTCGTGCTTGGGTTGAGAAACCAAGTTTAGAAAGCTCAATACTTGCTTCTAACAATGTTGGTCTATGGAGCTGTTTACCAAGGATCCTTCACAAGAACAGTGAATCCTACAATGACTTGAGTTCCCTTCATACAGTTCAACAAAATCGAAATTTTACGAAGTTTGTATTTGAGGTGGACGACACAGGAAAGGGAATCCCAAAGGAAAAACAAAAATCCGTCTTTGAGAACTTTGTTCAAGTCAAAGAAACAGCTCTTGGACAAGGAGGCACTGGCTTGGGACTTGGTATTGTTCAATCTTTGGTACGTAATTAGGAATTGACGCAATTTACAATCTTACATTGAATAGTTGTTTTTGTAAATAGACTGGCTATGAATAATGATTGATCTTAAAACACATAACTTCACTTGGCAAGTGGCTTAATCTAGTATATACTCACTAAGTTTGCTAACTATGATTTCAAGTTTGCTTCTTTCGTAACTTATCCGAATTATGCACCAGGTACGTCTAATGGGTGGAGAGATCAGAATTATGGACAAGGATCCTTGTGAAAGAGGGACTTGTTTCAAATTCAACATTTTCCTTTCCACATGTGAGACCACATCTAGTACTGTTTCAGAAGGAGAAAACGTCAAATTGCTCGGCAATCAGATCTCAAACGAGTTACGTCAGCATTTGGGGTTAAATATTCGGAATCAGAGCCCCAAGTCAAAAGGTTCACATGTTGTACTCTTGATTCAAGGCAATGAAAGAAGAAGAATCTCCAAGAAATTCATGGAGAACTTGGGCATAAAAGTTTCGATTGTAGATCGATGGGAACGTCTGTTTTCTACCCTCGAGAAGATAAAACACAAATTGCATCTCACCCATTTCAGCTCTTCTGAAAAGTTCGAGTTGGGTTCCCTCAGCAGCTACATGAGCAACTCGACATCACATAATTCTAATATGGGAACAAAATTAAAAGATGTTCCTATGAGTATCACAGATGAAATGGGTCATATATTGCCTCTCCACAGAATGACAAGTTTTAGAAGTACATTGAGTTGCATACTAATCGTGATTGATGTTGGTGCTGGACCTTTCTTGGAGATGTGTTCTATTGTCGCTAATTTCAGTAGAGATCTCCATGATTCTCAATGTAAGGTTGTTTGGTTAGACAATCCTATTACTTCTAGCATGGAATTGAGAAGCTCCAAGGAGAAAATGCTAGTTCCTTGTGATCACATTGTAATTAAACCATTTCATGGGACTCGCTTATATCGAATGTTAAGAATGCTACCAGAATTTGGGGGTACCATCCAAGGCTATGCAGCTAAAACCACAAAGAAAGTTGAACAACCTTCTACATCTACAGATCCTAGTCCATTTACAAAATCGGCTCAACAAGTAGGACATGGAGGTAGTAACCCAAGCAGGGATAAACCATTGAGTGGGAAGAAAGTCTTAGTAGTTGAAGATGTCTTGATCTTACGCAAGGTGGTTGAGGTTTTACTTAATCGTCTTGGTGCAACTATTGAATTTTGTGAGAATGGTGAAGAAGCTGCAAAACAAGTCTGTAAAGCTCTACAGGAAACTAATCAAAGGACACAAGGAACTTCAAAGATTATTCCTTATGATTATATTTTTATGGATTGCGAGGTAAAATATAATTTTCATTTCTTTGACACTTGCATTAAAAGCTACATCCTCTATATGGCTTATGTTATTTGTTAAATATGAAAACCTGTTGTCATCATAACATAATGCATATGCACTATTGATAGGTTGTGCAACTGCATTTAGAAGTATACTATTCAAATATTTATGATTCTCTCTTAGGAAATAATTTTTGGGTCTTTAGTTTAGTGTTTTATTGTTTTCAGATGCCGATAATGAATGGGTACGAAGCAACAAGACAAATACGGATGGAAGAGAGACGGTATGATGTTCACATTCCCATTATAGCACTAACAGCTCATGCAGCGGCTGAGGAAGCAACTAAATCCATGCAGGCTGGAATGGATTTCATTTAACTAAACCACTAAAAGTGGACCAGCTTTTGGATGCCATCCGTTCGATCCATAGTAATGAAAACTAGTGAATTATTTCTCATATTTCTATTCATAATATGAGATAACAGTAACCATTAATAGTAATCTGTACCTTAAAAACAATTACCTTGATGGAAGATTTTGAAAGAGAGTTAAATTTAGTGTTTTTAATGAATCATGACTAGCAAGCAAAAATTCTGTTTTTCCTAAAACATCTGATAAAAATAAATACATTACTCGGAGGTCTTAGGAAAATTAATTATTATTACAAACATTTACAGGCAAGAATCATTTCTAGAAAACTTTACTGATGGCAACTATACAGGACCTCGGTGTAGAAAATCTTTTCCTCATAAAAAATGTATTAACCTTGATACTCATAATGAAAATGTTGAAGATACTTTATACAGAGGTAGCCATGTTGTTTGATCCTCAATCAATGATGTGTTTTCTTGTTATTTCATAATTTTTCTTTATTTTATCTTTGATCTCAGGATCCAACAGTTATGCAGATCTAAGGTTAATGTAGTAGTTTATTATTTTTCTCTCCTTGAGGAGCAAGTAGGGTCTCTTTGTTTAGGGTTAGACCTGTCAAAGATAGAATATTTTATCTTGATCAACAAATTTATGTTAATGATATTTATGTTTAGGTTGTGTTTGATAACAAGTTTTTGTTGCTTGCCGAGATTTTACCCGACGAGTAAAAACCGGTAGTTTTGGAATCCATTATAAAGCATGGAAAAGCACTAGAAACATTACTTGCACTGTTTAAATCAAGTTCAAGTCAAATATAATATATTATTACGTCGGATCAAAATGCAGCTGCTCAGGTAACCAAGCCCCTCCCTACTATATGGTGGAATGCCACTTATTTTCATTTTAATGTATGATAAATGGAGATTCTATGTACATATTTATGGAATACTTGTTTGGAACTACTATGTTTTGGCAAATAATTGCCTAAACCCTTCATTCTCTTAATAGGAGGTTGTCAAGGGGCATGGACAAAATATACCTCGAATCGTTTTGATTTATTACAGCTCTGATAACAACTCATCTATAACAAATAACAAAATATAACTGTCAGAATATTTTAATTCGTTGTAGATTCCATTCGACGGTGATGGGCTACAATGGCACAAGCATAATCCTACAATTCTCAAAATTCAAAATATCATTTCTGCATTAATTAATTTTTAGATAATTTTAATTTTATGTTAGATTTTAGAGTTTTAAAAAGAAAAAAATAATATTTATAAAAAAAATCAATGATATGAGAATGAATTATTAAATTATAATTATTTTAATATTGTAGTAAAATAATTTGAATAATCTTAATGATTATATAAACATGTTGTAGATAACCTCCACATAGTTTTTAATTGAATTATCTTTCTGTATGATTATTTGTTGTTGGGATAATCATTCGTTGATATCTATTGTCAATCATTATGTATAATTATTTTTTCAGTTATTTCATTTATTTGGATATTTAGTTATTTTTTATTTAACACCAAATGTGGTGGACCCAAGTCGTAGGGTGTGACACTAACACAATTGATATTTGGCCCAACACTTAATAGACCTACACACTCAAAATAAGCCAGATTAGTGATTTCTAGATTTGGATGTGAACACACGTTTATGGATTAATTAGTTAAAGCCCATTATGAAAAATGTTTAAATCTAATGGCTCTGAATTACTGATCAAGCAGATTTTTAGTGAATAGGTCAATCAAATGGTGGGCAAAACATTCATGGTATCAGTGGGCCCGAAAGAGTGACACTTCCTAACAAAAGATTTCTACCCTACCCTTCTATTTTAGGTAGGCATTTCTTCTATACACATTAATAGCAAAGTTTTATCTTGAACACAGCTAGTCAGAGCATCCACGAAAAAATGTATTATTGACGAGGCGCCTCAACACTTGACAAGTACCCCTATAACCCCTATTTTATATTTTTGAAATTTAAACATTTTCAGAAAAATAAATATTTCAATGTAGCACGTCGTTCCAATCCTAAAACCAAGATGTTCTTTGAAAATATTATGGAGAACTTGTGGTAGGAATCTCAATGACAATCAATAGAAAATAGTGTTATCAGGGGCAAGGTTTAAAAGGGGCCATTATAATGGTATAACGGCCTGGGGGCGTTATTGTTTTTTTTTCATTGTAACGAAGTGTAACGTTTAGGGGCAAAAGCGGAAAATTATGGGAAAAAAAACTGCGCTAAAATTCAAAATTTGAATTTCAAATTTTCACTTAATAAATAATGGAAAATTTCGCAGAAAATAACGGTCATTATTTTCATTATAATGGAAAAATGATAGAAAATAATGGCAGTTATAACAAAAGTAACGGCCATTATTTCCTGAGCGTTTAAACGGTACATAACATAACGGGATAGTTTTCGTTGTAATGGCCTTTTTTTAAACCATATTGAGGGGATATAGAAGACAGAAGACAGAAGACCGGGTCAATTTTAATACCAAAAGCTTGCTCCGCAAGGTATAGATAAAATGACAGGGACACAATATAAGCCACGTGGCATACTGTTACAGGGCTCTGACCGGATGGATGTTTTTCCTATCCCATGGTGGACCTACAAACCAAAAATCAGCCTGATTAGTGATTTATAGGCTTTGGATTGGACTTATTTTCATGGGCTGATCTCAACTTTGGGAATTTGAGCAGTATTTGAGGTACAAAGATCCAACACTTATAAATCACTAATCAGGCTGATGTTTTGTAGGTCCACCATGGGATAGGACAAACATCCGTACGGTCAGAGCCCTGTAACGGTGTGCCACTTGGCTTATATTGTGTCCCTGTCATTTTGTATCTGTCAACGGAGCCCACCCATATAATATATTATGTTTACACAAGAAAAATGCCACCCCCGCGCCAGACGCCAGACGCGCGCAATTCTGATTGGGTGGCTGCCATCATAAGTATAATTAATGATATCCCATCCAATCAGATTAGCGCACCCACGCGCTCAAAACATACTTCACAAGGAACCCAAATTGCATAAATAGGCATTAAGATTTGCACTTCAACTTATTCGTCCTTGCATTCTAAGAAGAGAAAAGAAATCCAAAACAGACAAGAAAGAAAATGGGCTTTCTATCATCCATTTTCTGCTGCTTTGTTAACTCCTCTCGCGTCTCCGGCAATGGTGACGGCATGAAAACTCCCTCCAAAGAAACCAAAATCAAACCCAAATCAGGAGCTCCTATTCCAGTTTCATACTTTCCCATCAACTCCAACGTTTCTCGCTTGTAGTTTCAAGAAACTGCTGATAGTTAAGCATTGGTTCCGATTTTTCAACAGCAATGACAGGGTGTTGAGGGGGGGCTCTCATCACTACCGCCCTTGGCAGTTCGGCTTGGCAGCTGGTATGATCATCCTCTTCAAATGTTAACAGTTGTGGGGGCCCACCACTACAAGGTGGGCCCAGGTTACCGTGAGCCGTACAAATTCATCTGTATCCAAGGAATCTATTTCAACGTTTTTTTTTTTTTTTTTTCTTTTATGACGTTATAAATTTAGCAATATAACTACAATTATGTCGAACAACACATTACAATCAACCCGAAAAGAAGAAAATTAATTATTGCAATGACCTTTCTTATAAAATATTTGTAAACAAGTGCTTCCATCATACAATATTTCATATAAGCTATTAGGAATAAAAATAAATCATAAATCATTGTCGAGTCTTTAGCTTATGTATATCAAGATATTCATCATTTATTTGACTCTAGGAAAACACACTCTCGATAAAACTCTTTTATCAAAAACCTATTGGTCGAATTTCTGAGTCTAATCCCAGATGAAATATCGATTGAATATAATATTTATGTGAAAAGTGGTGGATTACTTGTTGAGCATCTACATCTCTTCGGGCATCAACATTTTTTACAACAAAAATTGGCACATGCCAATGTATAAATTAGAAGTCTTGGAATGGGTGATTTTTGGCAAGGATGGTCTCTATAGTGAGGAGATCATCTTCACGATAATTCAAATCAATCCGATATTCATAGATTGGTTTACAAGTTGAAGAATTATGGACCGTCTATTTTTATCGTTAACTTGAAAACCAAATTTGATGGGGTTAGAAATTTCAGAATGTGCTGATTTTTTGTATGGGCGATCTATATGGTGAGGAGATCATCCTCGCCATAAATCAGCTATTGATTCATCTTCCATGTGGGTACGCCAAAATTTTTGTATGAAAATGTTGTCCCCTTGATCCTGGCCATATATATATATATTATGAACATAAAGTGTAATGAAAGAAAAAAAATGGAGTTGGATGATGGTATAATGCATATAATAAACTGTCGGATTTTATAGAGATTTATAGAAAATCATAGATACAAAGAAAATATATTTAAAAGAAATAATAAAGGTTCCAAAAGGGGGAAATAACCTAAATGGATTGTTTAAATATCTTTCTCTTCGTTGGTTTTTAAATTCCTCCTCAAAGTGGTAGTCATACAAATAAAACTTATATATTCTTGTGATCTAAGGTTGAAGAAATGAGTATTTTTGTCATTTAAAAAATATTTGTTACTTAATTGGATTAGACAATGGACCAGGTCACGGGGGTAAGTCAGCCTTTTCAAATTGTAGAGGGTATGTAAAATTTCACAGATAACATGGGGGATATGTCACAAATTCCCAAAAAATATTATATTCAAAATTGTTCCATGGTTGATGTTTCCCTCCAATTTGCCACACGGTGCATTCTTCAACGCTCAGTTGACCTATGGATGTTTTGCCCACCCGTCAGTGGATCTACATACCAAAATCAGTACAATTGGAGATTTCTAGACATTGGATTTAAGCATTTTCATGGGGTGAATCTATTCGTTTAGGTTGAAGCATTTCTTTGATCAGGTGGATATTTGGTTGTGTAGATTCACCAAGGGTGGCCAGACATCCATGGGACAATGGGGGCCGGAAGAGTGCTATCTTGGTTGGGTTATTGGGTTCGTGACTATGGTGCAGTAAGGATGTTTTAGGGAATAGATCCTGACCTGACGAGGGTCTATGAAGTGAAATATCTATCATACGTGGCGGAAATGCAGGGGTACGGAAATGCAGGGGTTGACACCATGTACGATGGGATGGTATCAGGTGGGATAATGAGTGGTGTCAAATATCCATTTGATGAAGTGTGAAGGATGGTCACTGGCATTTGAGCTAAGCCATGGATACCGTCCCACCTCACTGATAGCTTAGATTTCCATCACACTTCATTGCAAGGACGAATATTTGCTTACAACTTCACTTTGAAGTTTGAATTACGTACATGGCACATGAGTTAACGAGTTGTCCGGATTGGTGAGACTTCGTACATGAAGTGGGTCAGTGATTTAATGGTCCAGATTGGTACGTTGCAAGTATGCAACATATAATTTTCTTTCTAATTTTAGTTGAAGATATCCGATTAGATGAACGCATACAAGCATCAGATCACACACAATGGATTTGGAGATCAAACACTTCATATAAAACGTACTCTCACCATATATGTATGTTCTTCCCAACTACCCAACGAACAACGCCATTATATTTTGTTGTCTACATTTGATAGTGTGGGCAAATATTTACAAGCACTTCAGAGCATAAGGGGCACGATATAACAACTACCACTATCCAAAAACTATCTCTGAATTCTGAAACAATATACTGGAGACGACGACAATGGAGATGGAGGGTTACGTTGTTAAGTCAGTTGGTCAACTACATGTCGGCAACCCTGTCTTGTGGTTCAGCAGCATCTTCAGCAAGTTTGCCTTGGGTCCATCTCTTCAGCATCTCTAATGCAGCCTTGGGCTGATCCATTGGGACCATGTGACCAGCGTCGTGGACCTATTTATGTTACATAAGTCAGTATCAATTTATCACCTATATTTAGCTGACACTATAGAAAAACCACTGCTTGATGAGTTTTCAACATGAGAGAGAGAGAGAGAGAGAGAGAGAGAGAGAGAGAGAGAGAGAGAGAGAGAGAGAGAGAGAGAGAGAGAGACCTTGAGGAAACTGAGGGAACCGTGACTTTTCAATAGTCCTGCTTCTGCACCATCCACCACAAATGGAAGAGTTGGGGATCCCGTAAACTCTTGCTGACCAGCCCATTCCATTGCATGAACCCACCTCGAATTTCCTGCTCCAATCCAATACAAATAGACACCCAGATGAGGATACATGCAACCATGATGCAAGTAGCACAGTTTCATGGTGTGAGGATTTAAAATGCTCACTACTAGTGAAAAGTGGACTTTTGAATTGAACCCAAGAAACTTACCGAGCCAGTTGCATATGAGGTCATACTCCCCAGCGTATACAAGCAACTTAATTCCATCCTCGAGAAGCGCAGGGATACCAACTTCCAGATTCCTCATCCAGTCCATTAGCATGGCCTGGTACACTGTAGGGCTACATGAGACAAAATCTATGTCCCCGACACCAAGAGCATCTCTAACAGACCTCTGGTTCAGGAATTTCTCCATGTTTGAGAAATCATAGCAGAGGCTCCCCTCACACTTCTTTCTGACATCATAGTACTGCAAGGTGAAGACATTATAAAATGCTTGCCAAACTTAAAAGATACACTAAACACCAAATACTCGCAATCAAAGGCAAAAGGATGGATATCCATGCTTTCTTACATTTGTATCTCCAGCAAGACCCATTATCTTATTGAATACGGTGTTGCAAACAACATATGAGGCCATGCAAGCGATTTTACCATTGGTACCTGAAACAGCACTTCCATTATTAAACCACAGAGGATGGATCTAGGCAGCAGCAGCCAAACAAAATTAACTTAGCAGCTCCTAGTGCTAATAAGCAGAGAAGAAAAGTTTCATACAAAATTTTTTTGACTAACAACCCATCTGGGTCTTCATGACAAATTAACTATGAGGAAGCATAGAATTTACAAAACAAGAAAATCGATATGGGCAATTCAAGGAATAAGAAGAATTACCACAAAGCTTTATTGCTAACTCGCATGCTGGAAGCATCTTGTTAATACTCTTGTAGTCAGATTTTTGAATTATTCCCATATCCAGAGCATAATCCGCGTATGCTTTATATTGGATTGCAGGATCAGTGAGTCCATTACCAATGGCAAATCCCTATTCAACCATTTTTTCCAGTTACATAAGTCCAAGAAAATAAGTAGAAGCAAGCAAATATAACACTGAATCAGGTAGAACTGGAGGCATACCTTCAAGTTTATACGAATACCTTCTTTAGCTTTGTTTCCTTGGTGAACCCGTGCGGCAAAGGCGGGAATGTAATGCCCAGCATATGATTCTCCGGTTATGTAAAACTCATTCTTCGCATACTGAGGATGCTCAGTAAAAAATGCCTAACATCATAGAGAAAGGGATCAATGAGACCTAACTCAAAACTTCTAATAATCCAATAAAAATAATTTTCCATGTGTTAAATTTTATTTTTTAGGCTCCAGGTCAGAAGGAAATGTGCAATCATGGAATACGGTAGAGGTTTCAAAATGTGCAATCTTTTCTTTCCTTTTCTTTTTCTCCAGGCACGGGGATGAAAAAGTTACCATAATTTAAAATCCCCTGGTCAGGAAAATGAAGAAAGATATCACCAACAACATTTCAAGGTAGAGGGGTTTCTCTCATGTAGGAAGTGAAGAGCTTTAAGTCAACAACAGTTGTACCCAGCAAAGCTGAGTTGACCTGACTGTTATAAGGGTGTTTGGTTACTTAAGTCCACTCTTGAATAGACTTTTACATACACAAAATATCTTGTTGATTGGCTTGCACAGTAGAACTATTTATACTTTAAAAAATGACCAAAAAGGTACTTTTGGCGGGTGAAAACAATTCCTCAAAAGCTTGGAATTATTTTGTAGGCAAGACATTCTATTCAAGAACGGATTTATAGCAGTAATCAAATACACCCTATGAGTCAAATCAGCAAGCTTTTGAAAATTGGAAATGGTATGATGCCAATGAAGTATTTACAATTAAATTATGGTGTATATTCTGTTCTCACTTTCATATGAGGCATCAGCCGTTTGACAGAATGAACAATAGCTTATACAGTGTATCAAGAGCTGTGATATTTAGCACAATAACACATAAGGAGAAACGAACAGACCTGCAAGAAGTCATATAGATCGTTACTAACACCCTCTTCATTGTGACGAAGGTCACGTGTATCAGAACTGTAACTAAAACCGGTCCCAGTGGGCTGGTCAACATACAAAAGGTTTGATGCCTGCAGAATGAGAATAACAGGTATGTTAAAATTTCCACATAAAGCCACCAGAATGCCCTCTATGTTTAAGTCTGACATGCTCGACAGAGCTAGTAAACATGTAACACATGAAAAAATCCATAAATAAAACACATATCTATGTTCTAAATAAGAGTACTTCTTTTTTGGATGAGTCTAGTTTTGATTCTCTACAACTTTTTTTTTATACCATGGGTATCCAGGCCTCTTAGAGCACCCAACTAATCCCCTAGGGCACGTAAATGACCCCTTCCCCACGTGTCTGATGTACTGGGATAAATCCCAGGGGGTATGGCCTCCCAAGGAGTCGAACTCGGGACCTCCTGCTTACTAAGTCAGGATCCTGGCCATCTCCTCCCACTGGCCTTATCATTCCCTACAATTTCCAATCATGTTATAAACAAAGAGCTTCAAGGAACAGGGGAGAAGGTAGGGAAAGCTTTTAACTCTCTCAACCACCAAACTACTGATTTAAATGTGGTAGTAGGAGAGTCAAAGGGACGGTAAAAGATAGTGCCTTGACCGCTTGCATTTACCGAGAAGCTTCATGATGGAAAATCTAGAGTAAATGGAGAATAGATTGCTAGATTAAGTGGAGAAGGGACGGAAGAGGTGATAGCCAAACTTAAGGAAGAAGATGGGGATGATGTGTAACTAGCTGAACCAACCATGTCATCTCTGCTCACTTTCCCAGGTGATGGAGTTGTACTTTGAAAAGATGAATGCCGGAAAAGGCATCATTGCCATGGCAACCAAGTATATATGAAGGCAAGAAACCGGTTGTGGAGCACTGCAAATCATTGTGCTCTCACCCTACATTTTGCACATTCTATTCCATGAAAGTAACAGATATCAGCACTAACAAAGGTAAGCATCCCATGACCTCTCCTCCCTCCTACAGAGAGCTCTTGCTCAAGGACTCCTCTTCTAATATGAACGTATGGGACTTGGAGATGGAAGAAACCATAACTGAACTCCCCTAAGGAGAGGAACACATCCTTATGCCTGAGGTGATTTCAGATGTTGAGGAAGATATGTTATAGAGTTTGAAGCCGCTGAGGTAGAAGGAGGGGATTCATGGGCCCTAACCGTTATTGGGAAACTGTTGGATGACTTTACCGGCCATAGTATAGTAGCTGAGAGAGTCACCGAAGTGTGGAAATGGAAGGTATTCTGGGCGGGTTCAAGGACATTGATCTCGGAGTAGGGTTCTCCATGTTCGTAGCAAACTCAGAAGAGGCTGTGATATGAATGTCAGCGGAAGGATCTGGTTAATGAGAGGAAAATGCCTGGTGTTCCGCAGATGTCAACCTCAATTTAATGCTTCTGTAGCAACCCTTGATCAAGCAGCCATCTAGGTGAGATTACAATGGCTCCCAATGGAATATTGCTTTGAAGACATGCTCATGATAATCAGTAAGCGCATTGGACTGTATCAAATTAGATACCTACACTACAAACTGTTCTAAAGCAAATATGCCCAAATATGCATGCAGTTTGATCACACACAGCTGCTAACTCCAGCGGTTGTTATTAAAGAAGGTGATGACCGACAGAGAATTGAGTGTGCTTATGAAGCGATTAAAATAAAAAAAAAACTATGTTTTGGTTGTGGGAGGATTGATCACAAGATTGAGCAATGACCAAAAACTACATCTCTTCCAGAAAGAGAACAAAGCAGTTTCGGACATTGATCATGTCTTACAAGTTCAAAGAAAATATCATCATGCCAGAAATTTTGAAAGTTATGGCAGCAAAGAACAATCATGGACCATGGATAGTTGTAACTCTAACCAGAAAAAGGAAGAGCCAACATCAGCTGAACCCGTCTCAAAATATTTCAATTAATGGTGCGGTCCGTGGACGGAGTGAAAGGCCTCCTATGAGGGGGATGAACAGATCTTCGTCTGTAGGGGACGGAAATCTAATGAAATGGATCAAGGTGGGCCCTAACCCGAAGCAGTCTGCCTTCTGGACAAGTTGATGGGTCATGCCAGACAAGCCGAGACCTTTCTGCAGGGGAGAGCTCATCTCGGCCAGCTCCTTTCATACGGTCCCTCTGAGTGGTACAAAGAAGTTAAAAAACAGTTTGACTCCTAGACTTCATAGTGTCTCTAAGAGATGAGCAAGAAAGATTGAAGGGGATAGCGTACATCAACGACAGTCTACTAAGGTTTAACTGGAGGAGATTAAGGGGGACTTGATGTCAGAAGATAAGCAAGAGTTAAATGAGCCGGACAGAGTTATAGCTTCTGATGGAAGGGCGGAGGAGCCCATAGAAGATCCTAGCAAAACAGTGATTCCTACTGATGTAGGACTAGCCACCTTAGATTCTGAGGAGGCCACCATATAAAAACAGCTGGATTGGGGCCCACTCATAAAAAGAAGGAAGGCAAGCAATTAGATCTGGGCCTTATTAGTGGCCCACATATCACCAACTTGGATTCTTCGAACAGGTCCTTCTCTTTTCCTTTCCTACGGGACAATGAACTGGACCATGATTTTACTCCGGTTTTCTCTGCCCAGCAGGTAGGGGATAAAACTCCTAGGCTGGGGGCTAATGTCACTTGGCAACAGGAGATAAACAGCAAAGCTCGCTCCTGTGAAAGGCCTTACACTAGCCATGCTACGCAGGCTTCTCTTTGAGCTTGGCAGTTGACTAAGATCAACAAAGCAAATAATAGGAAGGCTGTGGAAGACCGCTGGCTCAAGTACTGACAACATATTGAGAGGGCAGTAGCTCTCCTTAGTCGCAACAACTCTGTCAAGCCCAATGATGATGATGAGGAAAGCCAAAAATTTGGGGCTGAGATTGAGGGATGAAATCTTTAGCTCCACTTCTTGATCCAATGAATGGAGAGAACTGCGGGCCATAGCTAAAGTAAATGGGATGGCTACTCGATGGTTGAAGATCAACTCAGACTAGAGTTCTCTATTCCCTAGATCATGGCTAAGTTGTGGGCATGATGTCCCCTCATCCATGCTGACAAATCATCTAGAATTATGTTTTTTGAAGGACTTGGGGATGGTACTTTTTTCTGTTCGGTTCTTGTTTCTGTAATTTTCTATGGATCTTTCTGTTGGATGTGGCTCTGTTCGGGATTAAGAGGACTCTAATTTGTTTTCTTGTCCTCCCTTTTGGTTGGGGCCTGGAGAAGACTGGGTGTCAGTCCACTTTTTTCTTAGCTGTAGGTCGGTTCTAATAAAATTTTCCTTCATAAAAATAAAGATCTAAGTCATCTAATTCTGAGAAATTGAAAGACAAAAACAGCAATACCTTGTCCCAACCGTAGTCATTCCACACAAGAGACATGTTGTTTGCAATGGTGAAAGGTCCATTTTCATAGAAAACAGCCAATTCGCTGCTACACCCTGGCCCTCCAGTCAACCATATCACCACGGGATCCTTCTTACTGTTCCGCGATTCAAAGAAAAAGTAGAACATCCTACAAATGGCAGACGCCATATTTCAGTTAAATTATGTACGCAAAAACAACACACACACACACCCCATCTGGGAAGCAAAGAACTGAAAAAAAAAGAATGAAAAAAAATCAAGTTCTGGCAAAATAAAACAAGCGCACCAAGTTATCCACAAATACAGCAATTTCAAGAAGAGACTGTACAGTCCGGTGTAAATTCAATAGAAACTTTCTAGCAATTCATCTTGAATTTGATTCTAAACACCAAAATTTCTTGATTTTCAGTCATTTCAAATTTTTACTATCTACTACCAAAAAATATAAGATTTTGCAGTTCTTTTTTTCTTTTTTTTGGGGTGGGTAAGCTGGGATTTCCGTACCCATTTCAAATTATAACTATTATTACCCCGAGACCTCATGGTTGTGTTGCAGAATGTGATGCAGGAGCAATCACGTGGGAGCAAAGAAGAGAAAAAGGAGGTTCACCTCCACAAGGATTCTACTTGAAAATTAATTCGCTTTAAATTGGTTTTCTTTAAGAATTAGTTTTTCATTAGGATTTTATCTTTGTTGCTTAGTTAAATTAGGAATTAGAATTGCAGAAGGATTTAAAGTTTTAGCTGAGAAGAATTAGGAAATTAAACCTATAAATATAGGCATGGGGTAGGACACTCTGAACTTGAATGAATTAATTTCTTTGAGAAGCTTGAAGCTCCTTTTAATGGTGGTGATGACTCCATCGTTCTTGAGGTAGTGCTGATTCTACCTATTCTTGGTGGTGCTGATTCCATCAAGATCATCGTGTGGGGTTGATTCCACACGAATATCGTTCTACATAAAAAAGTCAACAGATTGAACTATAGGGTCGATAATACACACTAAATCACTGAAATTCATAATCACAGAAACTCAAGAAACAAATTCCAACATCTTGGATTAAAAATAAGAAACAATAAAATCTAGGGTTCCGAAAGTACCTGGCAGCGTGAGAATGCTGAAGCTTATAGTAGCCAGCATGGTGACCGAGGTCTTCGACGGAAACGGCCGAATCAGCGATATTAGGAAACCTGAAGCGCTTCTCGACGATCTTCGGGCCCATTGAAGAGTCATCCACGGCGTGGGCATCTTTAGGGAAGAGATTTAGCTGTCGGATTAGCTTTTCTGCTTGTGTTGATGGGAAATTCGCATCGGAAGGAAGGCGAAGGTCATTGGGAAAATTTGCAGAAGAGAAAGGACAGAGAAGAAGAACAGATAGAAAGATAAGAGAGAGGTTTTTCTCCATTTTTGGACCTTTTTTTTCCTGTTTTTTTTCTATGATCGAAGGTTTGGTGGGGGATTTATAGGGATTTAAGAGAACTGATTTTGTCTTGGAACTTAGAAGACGCAACGAAAGATGGACGGTGGAGTGAAAATGTGATTTAAAGAAAGCTTAGAAGCGACAGAGAGAGAGAGAGAGAGAGAGAGAGAGAGAGAGAGCTTCTGCAACTAACTTTCTTCGGTTTCATCCATTTTTCCTTCTTTTCCCCCCCCTTTTTTCCGGTGTTTATTTCGGAAAGCACGAAGTTCCAAAGACAGGTTGTTGGTGATCACTTTTTTGCTTTGCTTCCTGGCGGGAGTTAGTTATAAAAAGGAAGAAGATATAACAGGTAGATCTGACACTTATTGGCGTCAGGTAGCGTTCCCCACTTTTGTTACTCACAGCTTCCCTCTGGGCCCACTGACCGCATGGATGTTTAGTCCATTCCTTGGTGGGTATATAAACCAAAAATCAACCTGATTGGTAATGTCTAGCCATTAGATTTTTGTACTTTTTAAGACGTAATTCTACCCGTTGGATTCAACTATTATTTTTAGCACTAAACCAACGGATAAAAATAATCAAACTAGTTCTTTTTGGCTTGAACGTCTACCAAGAGATGGGCTGAGCTAAACATCCATGCGGTCAGTGGGCCCAGACGGAAGCGGCGAGTAAAAAAAAAGCGTCAGCCACAGCTTGTTACATCACGACCCTATAAAAAGTAGAAAACAGAAGGGCATGGATTACGTGTGACTCATCTCTACCATTTAAAACGTATACGCAAACTGATGTTGTCGGATGCACCTCCAGATCATCTAATCGGGATCAAATAATACTATGAGCATTTATTTTACAATCGGGACCGTCTGATCAGAAGATCGTAACAGTATGACTAATATAATGGCCAATATTTTAAAGGAAATGATGAAGAACAAAGTCTATCGATTTGGTGGTTACGATCACCTGTAGTATCGTAAGTACAATGTTACCGGGACACTGTGGAGTTGTTGTTAGGTGAGATGCACGTGACGTGAGGAAGAAAGACCGTTAGTTAAAGGAAATACTACGACAAAATAGGTGAACAAATCCACTGCTTTTCCGGTGTGAAAGGCATCACCAATGTACAGTGCGTAGCATCATCGGACGGCTGGAAATCTGCAATCAGTGGTTTGTTGCGATGCTTAAATAAAAGGCTTTGAAGACCGAAAAAGATGAGACGAATCTTGCTGTAAATATCTCGCTTTATCCACGATATCTTTTTTTTTGACCCATCAAAAGCATGAGAAGAGAGCCACGTGGCAAACAAAGAAGTTATCCACTTTTTCTCTTTTAACAAGAAACGGATATATTCCACGCTAAGCAATGTCTTGATTCTTGAATGTGAAAGGGTCCTGTGATCCGATGGCTACTTTTCAATTTGACAATGGAGCGCATATTTGCACACCCCATTTCCTATCCCGGCGATCCTAGTCGGGGCACACCCCAAAAAGAGGGATCTCTCTCTAAAACTTGGCTGACCGGTGACGGTCACTGACCGCTCACAAAATGAGCCACGTGACCTATTTTCAGAGGACACTGACTGTATGGATGTTTGGCCAATCCCTAGGTGGACCTAAAAACGAAAAATCAGCTTGATTAGTGATTTCAAACCTTTATAATGGTTGATAATGCTCAAATTTCTACGGTTAAATCAACCAATGAAAATGGCTCCATTCAACACTTGGAAATCACTAATCAAGTTGAATTTTGGTTTGTAGGTCCACCTAGGGATTGGCCAAACATCCATATGGCCGGTGTCCTTTAAAAATATGCCATGTGGCTCATTTTGTGAGCAGTCAGTGACTGTCACCGGTCAGCCAAGTTTTAGAGAGATCTCTCTTTTTGGGGTGTTCCCCGGCTAGGAGTCCACCAGGATTGACAATAGCTATCGGATTTTTTGAAGCGGCGAAGCAGTGGCCAATCACACCGCGGGACAATCCGCTGATGCTTTCAAACAAACCCATTTCTTTTGAACAGCGGATTGTGGCACGTTGTGATTGGCCACTACTACGCCACTCCAAAAATCCGCTGCTTCAAAAAAGTTCTCGTTTTAAATGGTCCATTGTAATGGTAATCCCTTAATGATACAAATTGGTCAGAATATTATTATTTTTTTTTTCAAAAAAAAAAACCTGTAAAAAAACAGTTCTTTTTCTTCTAAATAACGGCCATTATTTCCGTTATAACAGATATTCCCTTTTCTTGGTTTTGGGGATTATAATGGGAAAAGAGTTGGGCCTTACCATTATAACGGCCATTTTTAAACCAAGCTTGTGAGAACTTGGGTTTTTTTTTTTTCTTGATTTTAAGGAGTTTACTTTATTCTTGAACTTGTTCATGTGGCGTGGAGGAAAGAAACAATTTCTTTTTTTTTTTTCTTTTTCGGCGAGGTTAAAACCAATAATGGAGTTCTTGCTTTGTCTGAGCTAGATTAATAGAAAAAGGAGAATATTGCACAAGCAAAGCGGCATAGTTAGTGAATTTATAAGGAAGCTAGTTACGTAGACATCACTCGCAAAATATTTCTTTTTCTCTTTTTTCAAAAGCGAGCTGCAATTGAACCCCTGCGATCTCTAAGGTTGAGAAACACAAACGAGCACCCAGGCTCGACCCAAATTAACGAAATATCATTTTTCTACTGCTGAGGGAAGAGGTAGATTGGAAGGTAGTAAACTATGATCTAACTTTGGCAAGCCGGGCCCGTATCTCTTCTAGTTCTTCCTCATCGTCAGCACCTTCGGCTATAGCTTCTTCCTGCAAAAAACACGTAAAGGACTTGTTCTTTAGCTTATCAATTATCATTAAACAACACAGAATGCAAAATGGGAATGCAGTACAGTAGTGTTGCATATACCTCCTGTGCAGCTTTTGTTGTCTGGGCAGGTTGCTTTATTCTCTCTTTTCTGAGTGCTTCTGGAAGCTGTGCGGCAGTCTCACCGGCTATTTCGGTCAGAACTTTATCGACTTCTTCTTCAATTTCCTCTTCTATATCTTCTGAATCCAAAGCGGTGTCAACAGCATCATTCACCATTTCTTCAATCACACCTGCCTACAAAATGTGTATGACCAGCAGTTATTTTCAGGCAAAGGAGATATTGCTATCCACTACCATCTATGCGCCAACACCCATATATACAATGACACACGTTTCCTTCACCGTCTCCTTTTCTTTAATGGGGATAGGATATAGAAACCACTTTGGTAGACTACCTACCACAAATAAATGGCTGGTCAAGTGGACACAAAAGTAGTCTATAACCCCTCTTAAAGATTGAGTTTACAAGGAGACAGTAATGGCAAATCCAAATTTAAGGAACAGCAAAACATAAACATGACTATAAATGATCTTCAAGAGAGTGAAATACCATCAAACAGCTTTGTCATTTCACCACAAATAACCTTTTATAGATTTTTCATAGGCATATCTTCAGGATTCAATATCATCCAAGACTGTTACCAATTTTTCACTTTGTTCAGGCAGTCTGATGCAGTCTCTGATAACCTCAAAATTGAAAAGCCGAATGCATTATAGATGTGTTCCAATAATAAGTTCGTCAGCAGCCACATAGCAAGTACTAGTTTATGTTGTTAATGAAATAACACACAATCAAACACATTCCATAAATACAACAATTGGACGGGTTAAATATTACTTCTTTACTAAAGCAAATTAAGTAGAGAAACAAAAGTACCTTGGTCATTTCTTTACTAAATTCTTGCATTGTTGCAGCCACTTCTGGAGCCTTCATGAGATTATTGACAAGCTTCATGACCTCAGCACTCTTAGATAAATGACCCACTGTTCGCGCAATAGCTGAAATTCCAACCAATTGTATGAATACTCCAAGAACGTAACGAATTCAAAAGAAGTAACACAAGTCATTCTCAAAGAGTACAAGTAATGGGATCTGTCTGAAAACTAAAATGTTATCATGATTACAGCAAATCCAGCCAACACCATGATACTCCATCAAGAATTTCACAGAATTCAAAAGAAACAACATGAGTTATTCTCAAAGGCTACAAATGATGGAAATTGAGATGCCTGACTGCTAAAATATATGCAAGGACATGTATAATGTATTACATAGATGACTGTACAATTTATTTGCTCATAATTATTTTGGATGGTCACACACTGCTTTTTAGAATATGGGAACCACAGTAAAGCAAAAAAAAGAAGTCAATATGACCTTGTCGAACATTCTCCAATAACTAATATAGATCATTATTAGTTTTGGTCTGTGCATGTCCACATGGCACCATATCAGCAGATCCCAGAGAAAATTTCCCTGAAAAGATGGGCTGGAACCCATGACCTCACGGTTAAGACACCACGCACAATTCAATTGATCTAAGATCTCAATCCCAACAAAAGGCATCTTAATTTGTAAAAGGAGTCCTCATTTCTAGCAGCTATGACATCATGGGTTCAATTAAAGCGCACACAGTTGTGACAATTATTGTTCTTGTGAGACACTGTATTAGTACTGTACATATGTACAGGGTCTTGGCTGCATGAAGTTGGAACTTGGGACAATGATGTGCAATTTTCTCCTCCTTTGGACTTCTGTTAGTGCTTTTTCTTACAGACGTATGTTAATTCTTTGCTCTTTTTTTTTTTTTTTTTGAAATCAGTTCTGATTCTATTGTTGGCTACGGTTTATGAGTCCGCAGTTTTTTTTTCCTCTGCAATACTTGTGATTGAGTCTATTTTATTGGATCAACTACCTAACCTTGGTGATGAATAGCAGCGGAGCCAGGATTTTGTTCAAGGGGGGCACAATCAATTGAGTAGAACCGCCTACAACTAAAAAGCAAACTTCAGAATTTTTTATTTTTGTTTTAAAGATTTTCAAAGGGCCCTTCCTGGCTCCGCCGCTGGTGATGAACCCCATGTCTCAACCATTGGCTTCAGCATTTATGTTCCCCACCAATACAGCACTACGCTGCATAATGTGCCTCTTGCTTATCGATTTGTCAATCCCTACATTCAACAGATGGGCCACTTCTTGGATGGTAACAATACAAAGAATAGACTACAGACCGAACCGTAAGTTGTACCAACCTTTTCTACTATATGATAACCTCATATCGTTGGATTTTTCGAAAGATCTATTACTAATCATGGTTATGGGATTCTCGTTTTTTTATAGGCATGAGTGGTTGAGGACCATGGGACCAGTTGGTAAAGTGGGCTGGTAACTGTTGGATAAAGGGGAGACCTCAACCCATGGTACTACCACACACTGGGGAGTAGACTCCCCATCCCCAGTGACCGCCTCCAAGGGGAGGGTATGCATCAACCGCCCAACCAAGGAAGTGTTGTGTAATGAGGTGGTCCCAACCAAGATCAGTTCACGATTTAAATCATTGGCATTAATGATCCTATGGACCACAATGACAAAGGAAACATCATCCTCGAAGCTTCTAGTAACAGCTTATACATTATCTTCCTTTTCACTTCTACTCATGGGTCAAATTGTTCAAGCTAGGAAACATTCCCATAACTTTGGTAATATTTCTAGTCTGCCTTGATGTTTAACTAGTCATTGTCCACGTCATCATCATCATAAGCCTTCCCAATGGTATGGGGTCGGCTGCACGAATCTTGTTCCTCCATTCAATCTTGTCTAAAGCCATCTCTTCCGTTAAGGCAAGTTTCTTAAAATCTCCTCTTAGAGCCTCACTCTACGTCTGTTTTGGCCTTCCCCTTGTCCTTTTAGGCCCTTTGACTTGTACATTCCTCCTCATTGGTGCCGTCATTGGTCTTCGTTGTACATGATCAAACTTCTCAATTGACTTCCCCTCATTTTGTCACTTATTGGGCTACTCCTATATTTTCACGAATGCGTTCATTTCTAACTGTCTTTCCCTATCTTACACATATCCGTCTCAACACCATAGATGTTTAACTAGAGTACATTAATAAATAGCCAGTCACATAATTCAAGAAAAAGTTAGCTATCCTACTTTAGAACTAATCACCAATTGAGGTTCCAACACAGCAAATAATACAAATTTGCCCACATTTCAGAAAACATTTATCATTATTTTGTCGCTAGAACAACAAATGAAAGACTTCTGTAAATTTGCCCATCTTTCTGTTTTCATGCAAAACTATATACCATCCATTAGAAAAGACGTCCACAATTCTTAAAAGACCCCTAATTTCCAAAAAGAAACTCTGAAAATACAAAAAAAATGAGTAATATCAAATATCAAAGAACCAATGTGGATTTTTTTATATCCTTCTAGTTAAATGCCAAATGAACATATGCACTTTTAGTGTAATGTCCTAATTCATGGGAAGTAGGGTGCCAGATCAACAATTACCCATGACGACTAACTTGGATGTAACATTATTCTTTAAATGAGATGGATGTATGGAAGAATAAATCTAGTAGTTCCACTATGTAAAGCATCATACCAACACTTTCACCGAGGTGCATCGAAATTGAATTCAGTTGTGCCTTATTCTCATGAAGACGGTTCACAGCTCTTCTTGATCTAACAATTTCCTTAGCAAGTGCCTGAAAAATATTTCAGCAGGACTGCTAGAATGCGGAATCCATGAAACAAAAACCTTATGACCAGAAAGGTTAGTTAGAGAAAAAATGAAAATGACAGAGACATCAAAGATGATCATGATCCTAGGGCAGACCCTAAAGAAGGCCTACCATCCTCATACAGGACATGTGGCACAGGTGTAATGTGACCACCATTTGATGCATCGAGCCTGTGATATCTCCTAGAACAAAAGCGTACCAAATCAAATGACCATAGCCATTTTCCATATGATTGAGCTGATTTTGTAGTAGGAGATCTCCTAGGCGACACTTCTCAAAATGGTGTGTCCCATCCACCTGAACATGCACTGCATGTGCCGGTATTAGGATATCAGATCATCCTCGAGTTCTTCACTCGAAAGTGATGCAATCAAATTATAGAAGGCATATTCTTTCTTCAAATATTCAATTGAGAAGCTGTTAAGTGTGCTGGAAGCTCTGAGATCTACAAGACCTATCTCATGTTTTTTGTTGAGATTTTGACATTTTTTGGGCTTCAAAATTGTGTTAGAAATCTTGAAGTAATATTAGTGACAGGATTTAGGGGTATTTTAATCATTATAAGTTATATTTAGGCCATCTTAGATTAATGGTTCAGATTAGTTTCTTAGTCCTTAAGTTTCTAGAGTTTTGTTTTTTTTATAAATAATCATCAAGAGAACATTGTATAAAAATGTCTTGAGGCTTTAAGTTTCTTTGTGAACTCTTCGATTGCTTGAATTAGCACTTGTAGGAGCTTTTTTAGAGGTTTTCGCTCTAAGAAAACCTTAGCAGTGTGTCGAGTCAAACTCCGTCTACATTATCTAGTACCAAGTTCCGTTCCCTAGAATTTAAGGTTTGATCAGCAGAAGTCATGCCACCGAGAAGAGGTAACAATCATAATCTCATTAATTGGATGGAGAAAATAAACAAATTGTTGAATGTGTTAAAGAAGTGCAGCTGCAACTTTTGGAACAACAATTGAAGGATCAATGGGACACCAAAAATCCATCAGGCAATGTTGAAGACGACTCATCCAGTGTGGACGACCCACACGAGACTCCTATAGTTCATCGTGATGATGAACATCCACCCCAGTTTCGTGATCGAGATGGGTATCCAAAGGAAGAGGAAAACATCGCTATAAAGCCTATAATAGACTGGGAATCACCACCAATATTTAAAAATGATATAATTGGAAAAAAACAATAGTGAATCTATCTTCATTGGAGAGCCTATTTACGAAGAAGAGATTATTGGAGAAGATGTTGGTGGACCCATCTTTGATGATTTGCAATGAAGGTGAGATTAGTGAGCTTTCTAATTTTGACAAAGTCGAAAAAAAAGCATAATGGTGAAGAGACTTTAGTAGACAACAAAGAAAGTGTCAACGGTTTTATGCCTTCCAAACGTTTAAAAAAATACCAAAGTGAAGGTTTGGTACTTGGAATGACTTATATAAGTGGTAGATACATGCACCATGAGGAAGATCATTCATATGAAGATGTGTTCGACTATCCGATTCACAAAAGTACATATGATGATCCTTTCCTAAAACGATCTTCTAATGCATCATCATTCATGCATACAAAGAAGATAATTCAACAATATAATATTGAGCGGATAACGGCGAAGCGAAGAACCAGTTACCACCAAAGAGAGAAAATTGGGATACCGCAAAACAAACTCAAGAACGAGTTTCTTTAAATGGGGGTGAATGATGCAGTCAACTTGTAAAAGGTATGTCTTTTTCTCCAAATATCCAATTGAGAAGCCATTAAGTGCATTGAAAAGCTTGTTATGAGATCTACAAGATCCATCTCATGTTTTTTTTTTTTTGAGATTTTAATGTTTTAAGCTTCAAAATTGTGTTAAAAATCTAGTGTAATATTAGTGACGAGATTTAAGGGTATTTTAGTCATTTTAAAAGTTAGATTTAGGTTATCTTAGATTAATGGTTCAGATTAGTTTCTTAGTCCTTAAATTAAGTTTCTTATACCTTGTTACATCATCTACCCAAAGCTTGAGGTTCACTACCATATCCTTCACTAATTTTGAAGCCTAGACTTGCAATATGATGAAATGCGTATATAATAATCATGCATATCTGTAAATTCTGGAAATGGATATTGATACAGGTATCAGTGGCCAAAAAACCATAGATTTTGCTAACAAAGTCAAGATATCCTCCAGGCATCAAAGGGATGATTGACCAAAGCCATCAAACAACTTAAAAGTGGTTTACTGTATCTACATTGTATCTTTCTTGCACATATACATCGGACCCAGCTTTCACTTCTAGTTTGAAAAACTTCTCCAAGGGAGTAAAACCTGAAATTCCATGAACTTGGGAACTAGATACCACGGGTAGAAGTTCAAAGCCACAAGTTATTTAAGCAATTTCCTTCTGTTCTCAGAAACCCCAAACGCTCTTTACATCCAAATGTTCCTTTAGATACACTTTTCTCTCATGGTAAGTGATCTTTAATATAATTAGAATGATTGATATCAGCTTTCCTTTTGCCAGTGTAATGTTTCTTCTTTGTTTTTACTTTTTACTCATTGTTCTTTGCTCCTTTTCAAGGTTTAGCAGTAACGGGTTGGCAACGTTACCATTATGGCCATTATTTGAATTCATTTTATTAATAATTCAATTTATTTTTCAAAAATGTAAATAACAGAAAGGAAATTATAGCAGCCACTATTTTGAAATTAATGACTGTTAAAACATTAAATCTGTCATAACGTTATTTAGCATTTTTTCCCAAATAACGCGACATGGTTGGAGCCTTACGGTTATAACGGCATTATAAACGGTTTTTCAAACCATGCTGTCTTTTTCCCTTTATCTCACTTCTCCTAGCTTTAATAAGTTTATTTTTTCTCGTTATCAATCATATATCAGCTTTTCTCTTGAATCGCCATAACTAAATAATGTAAGTTTGGGAGAAAAATGGAAGATATATCATAATTTTATAATTTAACACAATTTCATTCATAAAAAATGACATGTATTTCATTAAAGAAAATACATAAGTTGGGTTCTGGTTCTACCTTTGCTGAGACCATGTCATTTCTCTTTGCAGCCTCTCTAATTGCTTTCTGTACACTTTTGTCTTCTCGCTGCACATCTGGGAGAGAAAAAAGTACCCACAAGAAAACTCATGAAATCAAGCATAAGAATCGAAATGATCCCGATCATCATCATCAGCAACAACAACAACCCATTTAAAATTTCGGTGAGAAGTACTCTAAAATTACCGAATTGAACCAACCCCAATAACCGGAATTCGGAACCCATGAAACCCAAAATTACAATTACAACCACTGAGAGAAGAAAAATAGTTACAAACCTAGATAAAAGGGGAATTGGGGTTGTTAGGATTAGATATAAAGAGAACATGCCTCGGATTTGGCGTTCAATGTTGCGGCACTCTTGCCTGAGTTTTCTCTGCCAATCCCTCAATTGCTGTTGTGGGTTTGGTCTGGGCTTCAACATATTCCTCACTTTCTCCATGTCTCTCCCCCTCTCTCTTAATGACTTCAAAACAAAGATGGGGGATGAAGAAGAAAACCCAGAAGATCAAATGAGATCGCTAAGGATCAAAGCTTCTGCAGGTTTGTCTTTCGACAGAAAAGGCCTAAAAAAATATTTATGATTCCACCTCCTTTAAGTTTCACTCCTTTTGATTTTGATTTTTTTTTTTGGTGGGGTGGGGGGTGCGTTTGTGTGTCCTGTGACTCCAGTCAATCTAAGGTATAGGAAAAGAGTAGTTTGAAAAACTGCCGGTATAATGAGAATGACGGCCGTTATAACGGCAATGCCACAACTCGTTATGTTATTTTCGAAAATAATACTCAAACGGAAAAAACAGGGCTCAAACCCTTAGCATTATAACAGAAATAACGGTCATTAATAAAAAAATTAATTTTTTTACCGATTCTTTTTTGAAAAAAATAATATTTTGACCCTTTTTTAAACCAAGGTTTTAAATGACACATCATAATGGTATAACGGTCCCCTAACCTTACCGCAACGACAGTTATAACGGGGTCACTTCAATGATAATAATATTGTTTATTTTTTTTCTTTCAGAAAATCGAAATAATAGTAAAAATTTGATTTTTCTTTTCTTTTTTTGCAAAATAATGGCCGTTGTTTCCTTTATTATGGCCATTTTTTAAACCATTAAAAATCAACAAAATGTAGTGGTTTAGAAAATTCAAAAGCCTAGAAAATTATGACCAGAATGCACCATTCTAGTGATTTTTTTTCGGAAAATTTCTAAAAAGATAACAAACTTTAATCTATTTACAAAAAAGAATATAACTTTTCACAAATCCCAAAAAAGAAAACGAAACGCCTTTTCAAAGGGCGTTTCATTATGTGGCACATGTTTATCAAAAAACGCCCTTTAAAAGGGCGTTTGTCAGTAAAAAATGCCATTTTAAAGGACGTTTTTCAGTAATAGACGCCTTTTTAAAAAACGTCTGTCAGACCTCTGACAACTGACATACGTTATTTAAAAGGGCGTTTTTTGATAAACAGGGAACCCCAATTTTTACGCCCATTTTGGCGTACCCAGAAGATGAATCAATGGCTGATTTTTGGTGAGGATGATCTCTATGGTGAGGAGATCATCCTCACAAAAATTCAGATCATTCCGATATTCGTAGACTGGTTTAGAAGTTGAGGAATTATGGGCAGTCGATTTTTACTGTGTAGGCCAAAATGGGGGTCCCCCAAGCCCCACCAAAAATTAAAAAAACTAAAAAAAAAATAAAAAATAAATACATACCTGAGTTTTAAAGCGTAGGAGGCCGCTTCGATCGGAGCAAGGAGGCCGCGAGGAGACCGCCGGAGATAGAGAGGGGAGAGTTCGCCGGAGGAGAACACAGCGAGAGAGGAGAGGCGGGAGAATAGATGAAAGCGACTTAAGCGGAATTTAAGTCGTCGCCTGGCAGACGCCCTTTGAAAGGGCATTTTTTTCATGAAAACGTTTTTAAAAAAATCATTTCTCAGGAATAAACGCCATTTAAAAGAGCGTTTGTCAGATGTGTCAGCCATCAGTCATTCGTTAGTCAGTCGGCGACTGATTCGACTGACAGCAGACAAAACACCATTTGAAAGGGCGTTTCGTTTTCTTTTTTGGGATTTGCGAAAAGTTGTATTCTTTTTTGTAAATAGATTAAAGTTTGTTTTCTTTTATGCAATTTTCCGATTTTTTTTTGAGGTGGGTGAAAATTCAGTTCGACTTGCCTCGCCCATTTGGTTGAGGCATGTCTTTAACCACCACTCATTAAGTGACTCCTTGAGGGAGGGTAAGGGCAACCTAAACAGTGGGTTGAGGCATCTCCTCAATCCAGGTGAGGAAAGGTTTTTCGGTGAAGATTTGACATTGTTCCCAAAAACGTCCAACCAAACAGAATTTAGGCGACATATTTTGTACAAAACGCGTCTAATAAAAAGCACCTGAACAGGACTAGTATTGTAGTGAAATATGTGCATGGGTACGGCATGCACGAAGAACCTCGCGAGCTAATAATATAATGTTGTACATAAGGCCTATTTGGAAAGTTCCTGTTGTTAGGGCCAGCCCAATTCAAGAATGGAGGAACTGGTTTAATGTTGTTACCTTTTTTTGAAAATCCAATTTTAATCCTGTTTTAAAGACAGAATCTGAGAAAGCGAAGCCCAAAAAGTGCACTCCACATGGTTAGGAACCATACACCAATTGTGCCCTTGTTGGGTGCCCCTATATTTTGGGTTTCCAGTTGTGCCTTGTTGGGTGTTGATACCACAACCCAAGTCACAAAAATCTCCGAATTTCAATTTTTTGAATTTATGAATCAATCGCCGATTAATTGGCAAAATCTCCAATTAATTAAAAAATTCGATGATTAATCAGTGATTTTGTCAATTAATCGACTGAGACCCATTTTCCCCCTTCTAATTTCGATTTTACTGATTTTGAAATTATGACTGATATATCATGCTTATGAGTTATGACTTATTATTATAGAATTATAGATGTGCTTTTCATCATATAAATGTGTTTTTGTTAAAAACAACATTTCTAACTTAAAAATGCCATGATATATTATTTATTTATGCCAATTTCTGTGGATTTTTACTGAATTTATCCGAATTTTCCGACTAGCCCCTTTGCCGATTTATTGCCGAATCCCAACTTACACACTATTTTCTTTCTTATATATATTTTTGGATAAACACTTATTAAGTATGGTTTTAAAGGGTATGGGCATGAAATTATTTCAATCTTCATCTGATGGCCCTGCTTGGTTCGCTGCACTGAGATGCATTTTGCACTCTAGTGCAAATGCAGTGAGTAGCAATGCACCCACTTGCCATGGTTTTTGGACTGCACTTGCTTGCATCTATTTTGTCAAGGAGTTTGCAAAGGCTTGGCAACCATTTGCACACCCCCAACCAATCATGTGCATTACAAAATTGTGGCAAGTGAGTGCATTTGCATCCCAGTGCAGCGAACCAAACATGGCCTGAAAATCAAACGCTTCCAAATAGATGCTCATTGTCCAATAGTGAGGCAGTGGATCACTTCTCCATTGCCCATCTGTCAGAGAAGTGTAGTGTGCTTTCTTCTATTTAGCATGCACTGGACGATGTCTCCAGAACGATGTCTCCAGAATTTTCAAGGATGTCATTCAGAGGCCTTCACTCCTTGAGGTCGTGTTTTCTATGGAGATTGCTTCCCTTTGCTCTTTGTTGGGCAATTTAGAAAGAGCAGAGCAGCCATATTGTCAAAGACAAGGAGAATAATACTGAAGCTGTTGCCATGAAAATTAAAGTTTATCTTTTTCTTTGGTCTTCGATCATTATAGAACTTAGAAACCTTCATTTCGAGGATATTGTGTTTAGATAGGAAAAAAACCTTGATGAGTAGGGAAGTATTAGTTTGTTTTTTGTGCCCATGTAATTTGTGAGGGTCAGTCTCTCTAGTTTTTCTTGTATTTGCATGTATGGTGGGGTTTCAACCCTTTTCCAATATAACATTAATACCTGTACTTGTCAAAAATAAATTAAATTAAGCACCTCAAACATCACTAGACAAGGAAACATGTTCAGTAAAAGTAACAATATGAGACTCGGGTATGGTTGGAGTAAAAATACACCAATGTTTAGTTGTAGATGGAAGCTATGCACAAGTGTCTACATGTCAACCATACACTCTAAATCAAACTAACTCCTACAAATATAATATGATTCTCCTGACATAAAAAATTGTGATTTGGACATATTCTTCTTGAATACAGGAACAAAGTACATTTCTTTGGCAGACTTTCCAAAGTTTATGTGATTAAGAATGAGAAAACCAGCTATACGACACTGGTGCGTATGGATTTGTGTGTTAAATGCTATAATAATATAGCTATCCTTCAATCAATATCCACGTTCACACGATGATCTAATCATAGAGCCCTTCTTCATGCCAGATATCAACTAAAAAATCTACCATCTCCTGCACGATTCAAACCAATCAATGATATGCAAGTTAACAGTGTCCTTGAACTGAAATATATTGCTAGAAAGGTCTTTAAGAGAGCTTACAGGTAATGGGATTGGCTGGGAAAAGGGCTCATTAGTCAAGAGGAGATCGTCGTAAGTCATGGACCAGCTACAAAGGAAGATTATTTTTATTGTATTAGCTGATGAGATGCAATAGATGATAGAAGACATACATCCTGTTAGTATTATCTCAGAGAATATTTATATGATACTTGAAAAGCAATGCAGAAATAAATATATTCTGTAGGATACATGTATATCCAGCAAACCTCTTTTCTACCAGTTTGCTGTTTTCCAGGGAGCCAGAAAGCTCTCTTCCTGCAACTTGCCACTTTCTAGTATTTTATATATTGAGAAGTACTAATTTTCTGTGGGGACCCAACAAGACCGAGATGATACTTTCAGTTAATGTGATAAGACACGGACACATTGTGACGAAGTACGAAACAGATACAAGGTGTTTGATCAGTGCCTTCGAGAAGTTCAGAATGGGGACATGTCTGTTTACATGTATTGTGATACAATATTTTAAATATTGAAAGAAATATATGGAGAACGAAAGAGTATATATAGATTTATGAGAAGGACGTCTGTCAAACAACTATAGCCGTAGTCATCATAATCATCATCTACGCCTTATCCCAACTATATGGGGTCAGCAAAATGAATCATGTTTCGCCAGTTTCTTTTATAGATCATTCTTTTATACTACTGTACATGTCAGATGGGTATCGAGACATGTGGACACGTATCCATGTTAACGTGTGTCAACATGGCAGAAAAAAACTAAAAGTGCCTTGCTATTACATAACTTTCAGTTATTATTTTCAAGCACTTCAAAAGGTATTAAAATACCTAACAACTTCTAACAGGTGACACCATTACTAACCACACAAAGAAGGTGTTAATGCGAAAAATGGCAACTTAAAAAGAAGCATACCTTATAACTGGATCTTTTGGCAGTCTCTGTGATTTTTGAGATTGATCTCCCACCCACTCTCTTCTCCTCTCATGCCAAGCTATTGCAGCTACATAATAAATTCATCCCTATTAAGCTCAAGAACAGCATTTTTATTTATAACATGAAATAAAAATACAAAATATTTATAAAGGTACAAAACAACATGAAGAGGAAATAGTGATTGTTGAGATATTCTTCAAAGTTTAAAACATTTTTGTCATTAATGCTTTTATTTTTCTTAAAGTAATTAAACCCTACAGCAATGTTGCATTCATCTGTATTCCAGGCAGAGGAAACAAAAGTGTTCAGGAGTAGTGTTTTAAAAATCCTAACTCAAGGTTCTGACCTCGAGGCTTAGGCTTCAACTAGTTTATGAGAGGTTCACCCAGTCAAGGCATGAGGCGCAGTCAAGGCATAATGCACTTAAGTAAGCCAAACATATTTAAAGTTTTCTTCTTTTTTTCCCATCTTTCCGCAAAATACCCCTCCCATTTATCTTATATGCGAAAAGCAACCCTAACACTCTGATTTATGCTAGTAAATCTAACATACGGTTTGGGCAGCTTTAGTTGAAAGTGTTCCAAGTGACTACATTTCCATAGTGGAGAATCCATAAATGATAAGAGCGTCAAAATCTTAAGAACTTGAACTTTATATAAAAAGGATAAAGATTCCTGAGAATAAAATCAACGCGGTCATCATCCCACCATGATCGTCAATGTCATTATATCTGGTAAAAATATACTTTGTTTACTTGTTGGATCGACCAATTAAGGGCCAATAAGGAGTATCCATTACTGAATTGAATTTTTTTTTTTTGGTAGTTAAGCCTGTTTTTAAAGAGATTGGTAACTCGGTGAAGGCGGGTTATGAACCTAGGTCTATGGTATCATCACCCACAAACTTTACCAACTGAGCAAGCTGGCACCTTCAATATGATACGAGTACAAGCAATGAAGACCTCCAAATGATAAAAGAAGAATTTTTTTTGCTTCATGGACATCACATAATAATTAGCAAGTATTTTAAAAATTCCACCTCGACGTGTATGGTTTTTATGGTACATCATCAAATAAGAAAAGAAATTATAACTTCTTTTCTTATTTCTTTATTTTAGTAATTGACTCATTTCTTTTTAAATTTTTTATGATTTTTTAAACCTTATTTTTAACTAAAATTTAAGGCTTACACCTTTCCTCAAAAACGCAAGAAATAGATGAAATCCAAGAAAAACATGGTTGGAGAATTAGAGTTATTTTTGGGATTTTCCTGTCTGTTGGGGGGTATTTTGGTTTTTTTCCTTGTAAAGGAATACTTTGCTCATTTTTTTTTTTATCGGTAAAATGGGATATATAATAAGAGAGGGTTGAAGGAACCCAAAACATTACAGTAGAAAAGGAAGGGAAAGAAAATAAGCCCAAGAACAAACAACAACAAAGAATCCCTCCACACCCATGCAAAACAACACAATGCTGCCACTAAACGATCCCACCGGAAGACGAAATCTTCAAATCTGAACTTAGAAAGCTCGGGGATGGCGGAGCTCCAATGGTAGAGAGTAGCTAAGACGTTCATGAAAATATTCTCGATGTTGGCCTCTTTTTCTTCAAACGTCCTTTGGTTTCTCTCTTTCCATAGCTCCCAACAAATAGCAAACGGGATGATCTTCCACAGCTTAGGACCACTAACTGAAAAGGCTTTGGTGCTCCATCCCACATATGTGCCAAACACCAATGACGGGAAGACCCAGGAGATCCTGAGGCGATGGAGGACACGTTCCCAAATCTCCTTAGAGACCCGACAATGAATAAGCAAGTGGTCAGTGGTTTCCACATCACATCAGCACATGATACATCTGCGAAGCTTTTCCACAAAGAAACTTATCAAGCATGACACACTACATAAAGAAGATAACTTTAGAGGGAATGGGGGTACTCCAAAGGCGCTTGGCAGGGAATTCACCTAGACTTGACCCTATAAGCTTGTTATAGAGCGATTTGACTGAAAATCGACCATTGGATCGAGATTCCACCATCTCTACACTGTCGAGAAACTGAACACCTTCCAACCTATTGAGCAATAAAGCCACTGAGTCCATCTCCCAATCGTTGACTCTTCTTCTTAACTCCAGGTTCCAAGAGAGAGCGCCGGTCTCTCAAGAAGTGACTTCATTGACCGAGTCCCTTTTACGATTAGACAGAGCATAAAGAGAGGGGAACTCCTCAGCAAGAGGTAAGTCCCTGCACCAAACATCTTCCCAAAATCTCACTTTCGAGCCGTTTCCCACCTTGAAGCGACTGCCACTTCTAATCTCGTCCCGGGTTTTGGAGATACCTTTCCAAGCTCCCACTCCATACGTATCGAAGGGAGCTCTACTGTCCCAATCATGATTCTCTGTACCTAGTTTAGCAGAGAGGAGTTTTGGTGATTTGAGAAAGAGTATAGAGAGTTGACGTTTCTTCCTCCTCCCTCCACTGCAAGAGCTTGGGTTGGAGCCAAGCTCCCCACCTTTGGGTTGTAGCCAAGCTCCCTAATCTTGAGCGCGTCAAAATTTGATACACCTTGCGCTCTTTAAGACATGGTTCCAAAGTGTGATCTATCCTAAAAAAAGTATGATTTTGGAGGTTAAGGTGACATGTCAAAGTTCATGGAGGATATGGCAAAACGCACGCCTACTTGTGGTGCCCTTCGAGTTTTAGCTACTGGGTTGAAGCCGTGATAAAGGCACAGAGCTGACTCACTTGGGTCATGACATGAGTTGAGTTTTTGGAGAAGTGTCAATCCAAACTTAGTCTTAGCCTTGTCTTTCTTAAATTGAACAATACATTATATTTGTTTATAAAGTTATAAAAGGAAATGATATAAAAGAATGAAGTACTAATTTAATTTACTTTTTGACAATCAACATAATCAAGTTTGACAAATGTAAATACAGATGTTTATCTAATATATCATGTGATACGTGATTGCATATATAGAGAAAGTGCCACTAAAATACAATACTTGCTTGGCATAATGACTAAAATAAGTTGTCATATGCTCCATGCTCTATGACACGGTTTAAAGTATATGTCTGGAGGTACATCTAGGTCAATTGAGAAAACCGAGACATCATGACCGAGACTGCATGAGAAACAAACCCCCAATGTATCATTCCGACATTACTAGAAATTCTTGAATTATTCATAAAAGTGTCCGTAACATGCTTCTCAATTTATATAAGTTAACATGTCCATAGCAAGGCTGGGTTTACAGATCAATCTCAACAATATTCCCAGCCAAGTCTCAAGCACAGTCCAAGGTGGGATTGCATAAAAAAACAAGTCAGTTGCTTCTTGGGGTTAATTATCTTTATCTCTAATAAGAGAGACACACCTTGGTTGACAAAGTTGGACGTACTCTCTATGGGCTTTTTTTCTTCACTACTAAATGTTGAACCTGCTGAAGGCTGCTTTTCTTGGGAATGAGAATTGCTAACATTGTCCATCATCTCTGGACTGAAAGACCATTGCCCTTCCCAACACCTTGATAGTTGCTGACCTATGTTCCTCCTTAGTAGTCCCCTCAAAGCTTTCTCAACAGGTGAGGTCACTAGGAATTTGGTCAGATCTCCAACACAGCCACTGCTCTGCAAATAATAGAAAAGAGTCGATGAGACCTCATCAACATAACAGGTTGGCAATACCAGTTTGTGAGTGCAATTCATTTAAAACTAGAAACATTCGTGATAATATTACAAATGTATTAGGCAATAAGAAGGTACCCATACAAACTAATGAAATATATCTTTGGCAGAACTACCCTTTGAATATGACCAAAACAAGATTCAAAAGAACAGGGAAAGTATATAATGGTCTAGAAGCCATCGTCCACCCTAGCTATCAGTAAACGGCAAACCAATCCTTCATGTTCCATCAATCTCAGTATCAAGGCCCTAAACTAGGATGAATAAGACCAGAACCAAGTATGGTTCAAGAAAGAAAGAACCTTCATATTGCACTTCTGTAGGATATGCAATTGGTTGGACAGCCTTATTTAAGAGCGCAAAGGGAAAATAATAGTAATGTGCACAGAGTAAAATCTCTTCAACAAGTCCTCCAAAATTTATAGCCAAAGTAAATTGGGAAAAATCAACTGGCAAGTGGTTAGAAGTCTTAAATTTCA
Organism: Euptelea pleiosperma; assembly: GCA_035048495.1. NCBI lineage: Eukaryota > Viridiplantae > Streptophyta > Magnoliopsida > Ranunculales > Eupteleaceae > Euptelea > Euptelea pleiosperma. Next base: position 34,925,869 of record CM068540.1, on the reverse strand, counting down.
TACCAGATGCATTATAAAATTCATTGAGCAATAGAGGCAGCTTGGAATCAAAGGACCCAAACCTGGACAGTGGTTTGAACTTAGACCGTAATCATACAAACTCAGACTCGATACTCATTCAAACTTGACAACAACAAACCAATCTCGGCTTAAAGCCAGAGTTTGCTGGATACCAGAATTTGTCCAGGTCCTATCAACCCCAAAAGGTTCTGTTATCAAGTGAATGGGTGAATAATTACGTTGAACTGGACCAAGTTAACTAGACTGGTTAAGAGTTTGATCCAAGTTACAAGCAAAATTGATTCCAGCCGATTCGTCTCAGATTAAGTTGAATTGTGCCCAACTATGAAAGTTTTCTAGCTTACTAATAGGTTAGTGCATGATTAAAATAAATAAATAAATCAACCACGGGAAACTCAGTAACATCATATAAATGCAAAAAAATTGCATCTCCCATATTTTTGTTCTTCATTATATATTTTGGCTTTCTGGTGCTGCCAGAACCTAGGAAGTCCTAGGAACATCTCCTACTAATATATGCTCTGCATTTCCATCTCCAAAGAAACCATCTCCTTGTTAAAACTACAAGGAGGTATGATGAAAGCTAGGGCCTTTCAGCTACTTCAACAAGAATTGTTTTGTCCTCTTGGTCAAAGAACCCCTTACATTCCTCCAGGATCCCAAAACCATGCTCATTCTACACCTCAAGCATTACTTTTACTCCCTAAAAATCAACAACTAGATGCTTCAAAACCCCATCTTTTTGGTTTTTTCCATACAGATGTTCCACAAGATAAACTATTCTGAAATTTATAACTCAATCTGCACAACAAAATCACATGAACTCCAGTATATGATTGAACCCACCAAAATCACATCTAAGTTGATAAGAAAATAAGAGAGAATCATATCGAATACCCATAAAAATGTCATAAACCCAAAGAAATCAACATAAGCACCAAAATAAGCATCATTTCCATCTCATGACTAATGACAAGCAAAACCCACTAAAACCCAACCTTTTTTCGTGATTAACAAAGAGTTTGAACATCAAAAACTAAAAATTTTGCTCAGTAAAGAAAACCCATCTCAGAAACAAAGATATGGAGAGACTTGTCGCGGGCAAGCAAGAAAAAAGGTTGGATCTTGAGCCCATACCTTATTTGTATTCTCTCATGGAAGCATTTGGGTTGGAGTGCATCCAACGGAATCGCTCTGAAGATTAGAAATTTCGGAAAGTAAACAGATGATATCAACGAGAAGTCAGAAGAGAAACATGAACATTTGATTTTGGTTGGTCCAAACGTGTTTTTATTTCCGTCTGTTTGTTAGTGTGCTTTGTGTTTGTTTTCCCCTTGTGTTCGCTGGTTCCGAATTTTATATCCTTTTTCTTTCTTGTTAAGCAAAAGAGCCCCCTCTCTCTCTCTCTCTCTTTCTCTCTGGATAAAACTTCGATGACAAGGCCCTGTCATTGAAAAGGAGATGACAGGGCAGCAGATCATGGCACGTGGATTTTGTAGCAGACCACCTCGGCCTCACCATCCACGTACACAGGTGAGTGTTTTTGGCAAAAAAACTTGAGTACTCACCTGGGTACGTGTGTGGTGAAGCCGAGGTGGTCAGTCATACAAATCCACGTGCCGAGATCTGCTGCCCTGTCATCTACTTCGATAACAGGGCCCGGTCATCAAAGTTTTATCCCTCTCTACTTATAGACGTAAACGAGTAAAACTTCTATCACAACAAATTATAAATCACACAATCACAAGCCAATGAGTTCTCGGCACGTACACAAGTGCTTTGCAACGTACCATTTGCTTTTTCATTGAGGTGTACGTGCCGAGAACTCATTGGCTGTGAATGTGTGATTTGCAACTTTGTTGTGACAGAAGTTTTACTCGACGTTAACTGGTTATTTGGGAATGGATAACTTATCTGACTAGGAAATTCGCATATTGCACTAAAATTTGAAAAAGATTTGTTGACCGTTGAAATGACTAAAATGCCATCAACTTACAATTTTTGGTGCGTCCCTCACCTCACAATCAAAAGGCTGGAACAAGGAGAGAAATCTGAGGGTATTGTAGTCATGATATTTTTTTAAGTACATGTCATTATCTCGTCATTATCTATCTATGCATATCGATATTCGGCGGACCAACCTTTTCGCACTAAAAATTTCACTAATGCTCTTGGGCGTTAATTCCGCGAATCCAACTGTGATTGTAAGAGAAATTTTTTGAAGTGGCGGAAATTTTGAAGCAGCGATCATGCACCAATGATGTTGCGCCAGGTACACGGGTTAACCTGGCGTAATATCAATGGGCACATGATCGCTGCTTCTAAATTTCTGCCGCCTAAAAATTTCTCTGGTTGTTACTTGTAAGTACTGAGCTGGCATTTACTAGATTCACTTCTTGCCAAAGCACCACCACCTTGGGGTTCTCGGAGTCAAACATTCTGGCCCCGGGGGACTTCAAACTTTGAAGTCTCCCCACCCAAAATGTCTGACAAGTACCCCAATCCCTTAACTCAACCCTGGTTAAGCCCTTGGATAGTGGTCAAAAAGGGGTACTTGTCAGACATTTTGGGAGAGGGATATCAAAGTTTGAAGTCCCCCAGGGCGAGCGAAAATTTTCTCGTGTAGAAGGCGACTCCGATCCATTAAGGATATATTTATCTGATCTAATTATGATTAGGGGTTGCAAACGGGACGGGCCACCTCAATGGGCTTTGAAGCCCTTCCACTTTCGGCTGGGCTTAGACGTATAATCGTAGCCTGGGCTTGTTTTTAATGGTCCGATTAGTGACCAAGTTGGACCTGGGCCGACAGCCCAACACACACCTTTATACTAAAGTATAGCCTCCTCAACTAGTTTTTTATTTTTATTTTTACTTATATCGATGGTTATTTTGAAATCATAAAATTAGTTTCTAATGAAAACCTTCACTCTTTCATGAAATGATATACACGATAATGAGATCTTGAGTTAGTTATACTAGGGGAACGCCACCTACGATGCACATGCACCTTACACATGGCAACACCTTACACATAGCACACTCATAGAAATCACTCACCGTATCGATATTTGGCTCATCTCTAGATGGACCTACATGCAAAAAATAGTCTATTAATGATTTTTAAGGATTTGATTGGAGTCGTTTTCATGGGTTAATTTTTAACCGTAGATTTTGAGCATTACATGGGTATTCAGATCCAAATGTTTGAAATCACTAAACAGGCTGATATTTGGTATATAGGTCCACCTAAGGATGGGACAAACATCCATGCAGTCAGTGGTCACTAAGAGTGTGCCAAGTGGTTTATACTATTGTTCCTCGTCAATGATGACAAGGGACGTGCACATGCTGGACATCCTGAACTGTACAGGGCGTACTCCAACCCAAGTTTTTTCTTTAGAATAGAGGCCTTTGAAAGTAGAGAGGCTTTTAATTGTCACGTGGGTGACACTATCGATTGTTGCTTTATGATAGTATAGATCAAGGTTTAAAGGAGGCTGTTTTAACGGTTAAACGGACTGGGGGTATTACCGTTTAAACCGTTTTAACGGAATGAAACGGCCAGGGGCAAAAATGAAATTTGACGGAAAAAAAAGGAAAAAAATGGCGCTGAAATTCAAATTTTGAAATTTGAGAAAGAAAAAAAAAACGGAAATTAAACCGATTTTAACGGAATTAAACAGATTTAATAGCCATTTTTTCCACAAAATTTTCAGAATTTAACGGCCAGTTTAAATGATTTTAACGGCCGTTAAAACGAAAAAATGGACGTTAATCAAAAACGTTAAAACGTGTTTAAACGGTTTTAACAGAAACGGGCTTGGGGCATTACTGTTTAAACGGTCGTTAAAACCGTTTAAACGGCCATTTTTAAAACCATGGTATAGATAACTTATCTAATGGGACATTAGTCTTTTGCATCTAAAATTTTCCTTTTACAAAATTGGATTGGCATTTTTGTGAAACTTTTTTTTTTCTCTTTTAAAAATTTCAAAAATCATAACTTTCGATCTATTTGTCGGTTTGCGGTAGAACGTAAAAATGGTACTATTAGAAAGCTCTCAGCAGGATCTTTTCAATGATATCTCCATGCCCCATTTCCAGTCGGAGCAGACTCCTAGTTGGGGCACACCCCAAAACGAGAGAGCTCTCTCTAAAACGAGTAAAACTTGGCTAACCGCACACAATATGAGCCATGTGGCATATTTTTAGAGAACACTGACTGTATGGATGTTTGGTTAATCCCTAGGTGGACCTACAAACCAAAAATCAGCCTGATTAGTGATTTCAAACCTGTCGATCTTGTATCCCAAATAATGGTCAATAATGGTTAAGGTAAATAATTTCTTCATTAATAAATAATTAATATTTTCTTATCCTCATTTTCAGAAATTTTTTAGCAACCGAGTAGTCGTGATCGTGAATAAGCAAATTTGGTAATTTTGCATAAAAGGGAAGTGGAAGAGATAAGTGGGCCGGGGATGCTACATATAGTAGATATAGGCTTAGCACTTGGCTGGGTAGTCCAATGGGTTTTTGAGGCCCATCCCATGTTAATGGGCCAATCTAAGTTAGCCCATTCAAAAATGTAATACCAAGGTTGGGCATATGGGCTTAAATTAACGAAAAATTATTTGCATAGACTTGAAGGATAAAATATGATAACAAACTATGTGATCAGAAGGTGCCAGCTTGCTCAGTTGGTAAAGTTTGTGGGTGATGATACCATAGACCTGAGTTCAAAACCCGTTTTCACCGAGTTACGGATCTCTTTAAAAAATAGGCTTACCTATACAAAAAAAACTATGTGATCATATAATTTATAAATGATATAAATCACTTAACTTACCATCTATATAAGAAATAATCGCCTTTTTTCATCCCAAATTATATTTGTCTCAAAAGCCTTCCATCACAAGAGTCGGCTTCTTAAGGAAAATTAGCGTAAGCCATCGACGAGCACCTGAGCTCCCTATTTTTTTTTTGGGTCGGACTAATCCCTACAGCCATACGCACCAACCACCATGGAAGTTTCCCTACGTACAACTGGGAAAAATCAGGAGACCAGGCAGTTTCGAACACACGAACAGAGGGAGCAAACTGTACCCGAGCTCCGTCACATCGAGCTCTCCCTCACATGACTACTTTGGTGTTCTTGGTAACAAAAGAACTGGGCAAACCGACTTAAACCATCTTTAGTAAATTTGTGTTGGAGTTGGATGATAAATCATAAACATGGGCTTAGGTTAATATAAAGGCATGGGCCATGTTTACTTTGAAAGTTGTTTTTTATTTGAACCCATTCAAACCCAGGCCCATTACAAGGCAACACACGTTACAGTTTCCACTTTCCACATTAGGAGAAACTAGAATGCAAATGGTTACATACTTTTTAAGTAGCAAATGTGGCCAGAAGGTGACACGTAACAATCAAACCCCTTGTTAACCCAATGTTTCAGCAACCTATGTCCTTAACCAGGGTTAATCAGGGGTTTGGTTGATATGCGTCGCTTCAGGGCAGTATTTACATATTCTAAAGTATGCAACCATTTGCATACTAGTTTTTCCCCTCCACACCTACCATTTGAGATTTTTACAAGCTTTTCCTCAGATATAACCAAGGGTGTGTGCGTGAAGGTGTGGACAGTTTGCCTGCAGCTCAGCCCAATTCAGACACTCAGTTCCGCTGCTTGGTTCGCTGCACTGTGATGCAAATGCACTCACTTGCCACAATTTTGGAATGCACATGATTGGTTGGGGGCATACAAATGAGCTGGCATGCAAGTAATTGCCAAGCATTTGCAAACTCCTTAACAAAGTAGATGCAAGCAAGTGCAGCTCAAAAACCGTGGCAAGTGGGTGCATTGCCGCTGACTGCATTTATACTGGAGTAGGAAATGCATCTCAGTGCAGCGAACCAAGCAGGGCATATATGACGAGTTTGTATTTAATACACCGCCACTACAGTACACAATAAGTCCAACCCAATATGGATGGTGGATAGAGGCTCATTTTTGCGGCCTAGATCCGACATGGGCACGTGGGGGGTGGTACATGTCTGATGAAAAGCTGCTATTGGCGGCAAAAATGAACTAGGTGGGATAGTGTGCTTGTGTACTCATTGGCAGTGTATTAAATACAAAATCAATATTGTTTAAATGAACTTGTGGGCCCCACCGGGCTTAAGTGGCAAAAGAAGAAAGTTTCAGGCCAAAGAAAATCTATAAAGTTTCAACTGGATGGGTGAATCTGTAAATTGTGACAACTCAAGGCCCAATTAGAAAATTTAAGTAGTGATAAGGGACTATTTTGAAAATATAAGAGAAATGACATAAAAAGAAATTAAGTAGTTAAAAGGAGTTTAAAAAATGGCTCAGACTCAGATGACCACTTTTTTCTGACCCCTCTCGGGAGTCTGACTCGAGGCCATGGTATCCAAGAATCCAACAAAAAGTAAATGCCAGCTCAGCACTATCAGCCACCATTGGATTCTCGAAATCCATGGCCCCAAATCTAACTCCCAAGAGGGGTCAGAAAAAAGGGGGGGCTCTTGAACTTGACCTACAAAAGCATAGATAAAATTGTATGGTAAGTAATTTAGTGATAATGAAAGGGATGTATTGAAAATATAATTAATGGTATGAGAAGTAATTAAACAATTTAATAAGCTATTTTTTTTATTAATATTTAAGCTTTTTAAAATTACAATATTTTATAGGGAATTTTTGACATACCCCCCATGTTATCTTTAAAATTTGACATACCCCCCCACAATTTGAAAAATCTGACATACCCCCCCTATGACTCGGTCCACGGTCATTTGACCAGTGTTGACCCGAGTGGACTACCAATTTTTTTACTAAATGGCAAAAATGCCCCAATCTTCAACCTTTGACACAAGGGTTTGAGAAAAACCCAAACCGCACAAACGGTTATGGTGGACGGCGAGCCAAGGGATTCCAATGGGTTGGCCGCCCATCACCGACGACCATCCCACTGGAGTCTCATGGTCAGCCGGCCACCACTCCGGCAATAATTTAAAACCCAAGGTTAAAAAAAAAAAAAAAAAAAAAAAAATAGTATAAAATTTTAGTTTTAAAATTTTCATTAACATAAATGAAAAGCAAGACAAAGTAATTTATATTTTAAGCTTTTGAGACATGGATTTTGGAAAGATGGGTTCTCTCAATTTTAAAATAATCCTCATGAGTTTTATCTATTTTGTTTGGGGGGATTTTTCTTCTCAATATTCGTTTAATTCATCAGAAAAAAAAATCTCAAGTTTACTTACATGTTTAATTTTTATTTTTAATCTCATCTTTTCTTGTTTGATTTGGGGTTTGGGTTTTGGACTAAACCCAAACCCTGGTTCTACAGTTGAAGAGAAGGGCACTTTTGTCCTTTAGTACAAAATTCCGTAGTCAACTCGGATCAACACTGGTCAAATGACAGTGGACCGAGTCATAGGGGGGTATGTCAGCTTTTTCAATTCGTAGGGGGGTATGTCAAATTTTAAAGATAACATTGGGGGTACGTCAAAAATTCCCTATTTTATATAGTAACTAGTGGGTGCCCCGTGCCATCGGTACTCCTCGACAAAGAATTTGACAAAATCAGGTGAGTGGCGGATATCCACCATCCATTCGGGGGAAGATTAGATCTCGGCCCTTCTCTGTTGATGCTTATAAGAGGAGGTATAAGTAGGGAGACAACCAATGTGTTTTGTTATATAGAATAGTAAATGGCCCGTGCCCACGGCACTCTCCGACAAAAGCGTTTGCAAACATTGGGTGTCTTTGGCACTCAAACGGTATAACGGATTGGGGTGTTACCGTTTTTTCCATTATAACGGATTGTAACGCATAGAGGGAGAAATGGAAAAATAACAGAAATAACAAAAAATAACAGTGTTGAAATTCAAATTTTGAATAAATTGAGGTCAAATGAGGCGGATTGAGTGGCTGAAATCTAACCGTCCACATTAGATTGATGGATTTGATCTCAACCACTCTTTATCTAACCGTTCACATTAGACGGATGGATAAGATAAGAGAACACAACTGAGTTGTCTTGTTATATGCGTGGGTGACCCGTGCCCGTGGTACTTTCCGACAAAGTGTTTATCAAAATCGGGTGGGAGTTAATCTCAGCCATCGATATGAAGCATAGTGGATCTCAGCCACTCATTATTGAAGCCATATAAGATAATAGGGGCATAAGACAACCACTGTCACTTGTTATATAGATAGTGGGTGGCCCGTGCCCATAGCACTCTCCAACAAAGCGTTTGTCAAAACTGTTTTGGGTGTGAATGGCTGATATCCACCATCTATTTGGGGATAAGATCTCAGTCTTTCTTTGTCTAAATAGATAAGAGGGGGTATAAGTGGGGAGACAACTTCCCTGTTTTGTTATATAGATGAATAAGTGCGGTGAAAGAACATTTGATGAATATTTTTTACTTTAAAAAGGTATTTAATGAACTACCTAGGTGGAGGGGACATTTAATGAACTCCATTTTTTTTTATTTTTTACTTTTGTTGTTTTTTATATTTTTGGTAGGCAATTGCTAAGTAAAACTTCGCTAACCGTAGACAGTCAGTGGAGCCACTGACAATATGAGCCACGTGGCACATTCTTAGAGGACGTTGACCGTATGGGTGCTTGGTCAATCATCCACAGGTGGACCTATAAACCAAAAATCAACCTGATTAGTGATTTTTAAGTGTTGACTGTTATTATAGTCATTGTCATCACAATGCTGCTTTCCCTGAAAGGCGCATAGGTGAGGAGCAAAATTTTTATGGCACCACGTGGCATTTATAGGTAAACTTCTTGTGAATTTCGCATGTATGCCCCAACCCCAATTTTTTGCTTTATAGTAGTATAGATAGATAATTGTCAAATATGTAAATGATTGGTAGTACAAACATACTTGCATATGTCTCCGCATTCATTATAGAATTGCCGGTGCCTTAATGAGCTTAGCACAATACTTTATGGGAGTAATATTTAACCTTGCTTACTATGTAGCTTTCACTTTCACTAGCTTGCGTCAAACCATTGCGACATAAAATCAAACCAAGTAGACCAAAACCTATTATAAGGATGGACCAAGCTCCTGGCATTGGCCTTTTTATAACCGCCTCTCGTGATAGGGCCTGTCGGGTGTGGATTCCTAGAATCCAACAATGGTTTTCTTTGGCAAAAAGTGAACGCCAACTCAACGCTATCACAACCGTTGGATTCTCGAAATCTACATCCGACAGGTTTTATCTCCAGAGCTGGTCATAAAGGGCCGGTCACGAGAGCCCGTACATATATGTGCATTTTTCCTGGATGCAATATAGACGTAACGAGTGCACTGTGTATTCTCCAATCTCATAACTAAATAAAAAAATTGTTGGGTTATGTGTCTCATATTATGCAGGACATACTAATATGCAAGGATTATATTATTAATTAAGCCAGAACTTTAACGAGTCCAGTTCCACGCTGAGCTAGCTGGGGGTAGTGTGCTCCTTGCCTGATTTTTTTCAACGTCTGCATAGATCTGTACAATTTGTGTTTGGGTACAACTTGTACTGGGGATACTTTGAGTATTTCTTTACACGAGAGATTCTCTAAAATGATTTTTACTTGTACATTGAGAGAGAGAGAGAGAGAGAGAGAGAGAGAGAGAGGAAACTATTGTAACCTTAAATCTTTAGAGATAGTGAAAAAACTCCTCACTCGTGGTAAACACAGTGTCGAACCATGTAAATTTGCTATGTAATTCTGATTAATCTGATCATTCCCTTTATTTTTTTGTTGATTCATGAAAGGCAGATTTTCAACATAAATAAACCTTGCGTTCACATTTGATGGAATGCTTCAATCATGTGGGCAAGCTATGACTAAGCAATACCCAAATCCTACCTACCCCTTCCATATTTCCTCACCCACTCCATGTCAAAGGTAAACAAAGTTGTCACGAACCCTTGCTAGAGATCGTGTGACAAAAGGGTCAGGCTAGGAACCCCCCATTTTTGTACCCCTTTTTTTCTCGGCCGTGGATTTAGAGAATCCAACAGTGGTTGTTAGCGCCATAAAAAGTGAAAAAAATGATGTCAACTCAGCACTAACAACCACCGTTGGATTTTTGGAATCCGAGGTGGTATAACATTTCGTGGGTAAGGTGAGAAATGACCCAAAATTTCTAATTTTGGGGCTACGCTTATATTCATTTGGGACAATATAATGTGTCGGTAGGGAACTCTCTCTCTCTCTCTCTTCTCTCTCTCTCTCTCTTTATATTTCTTTTGACAAGGAAGTCAGCTATATCGTTTGGAAGGGAAATTGGATCCCCCCAATAGAAATTTTGGATTTAAATTGACTAGATCCCTATAAACTTTCTATAGGAGGAGCAGTTGGGTTGCTTTCTCTCTCTATCTCTATCTCTATCGGTCTATCTCTCACATGCTTTCTTTCAAATTTCTGCTCAATCAATTCAAACCTTGTGCACGTCAAGGCCTGCGTATAGAGAATTCGAAGACTATTTCAAAACCAACTTAAGGAACCGACAAGACCCACTAAACATCTCTCTGCCGCCCCCTCCCCCACCCACATTTCTTTTTCTTCCTTTTGGTTGCAATTTCTACTTGATTTTTCATAATTCAATTTGGCATTTATTTTTAGTTGTTGTTAGGTTGACCCCTCTATAGTCACGTGCTAATTAGTATAGGATCAGGATCAAGGGACACAAATTTTGACACAATATTTCACACCAAAATATTGGTGGGCCAATATATAAATTACAAGTTTTGGAATGGAAATGATATTCTTAGCCTGGTTTACAAGTTGAAGAATTATGGATTGTCTATTTTTTACGGATAACTTGAAACCCACATTTGACACGGGGTTAGAAATTTCAGAATTGGCTGATTTTTTTGTTTTTTTTGGGTAGTGGTGATCTATATGGTGAGGAGATCATCCTCACCAAAAAAAATCAGCCATTGATTCATCTTCCACGTGGCTACACCAAAATTGATGTGAAAATTTGTGTTCCCTGATCCTGACCCGTTAATATAGAAGGATTGATTCTTTTTCAACAAATATATGCTTGTGAATTATGGGTCGGGATCAAGGACTCTCTTTTTGAACTTCTCGCGCGAGTTCTAGGTATGGATTCCAAGAATCCAATAACCACCGTTGGATTATTGAAATCCTCAGCTGAGAGCATGAGTGAAAAGACGAGTCCCCTGATCCTGTCCATTTCCAAGGGCATAAGTGCTTACCATTGTTATGAAGTTTTTTTTTTCTTTTTTTCCCTCTCTGATGACTATGTTAGCTCTTTAATAATTTTTTTATTAAATACGGAACTTTTTTTTAATAACCTATTTAATACGGAGCTAATAATTATTATTATTATTTAAAATACGAACTGAACAACATCCGATTCAAAATTTTGGAAAAAAATCGTACATTTTTTAACATGGACCGAATAATTCACGAACTTCTCCGAATTATTTTGAAAATAAAATAACCATTTTATAAGATAAAAATTGTAAATATTTTGTTTTTTACTTTAAAATTATTTTTGCCGAAATTTTTAACACATTTTTTAATGAAAAACCCGAATTGTACTCAAACATTTCCAGTACCGTATTTTTGTCATAGTACTCCAATTTGCGAACTATACTAACGACAACAACTTGGGCCATTACGCTACCGTCTGTAATTGATTTTTTTTTTTTTTTTGTGATTAAGGTCAGGTAGGGGTAACTATAACCCCTAGCTTATTTTCGAAAATAAAAAATAAAAAATGCTCGTGGCGAATCAAGCATGATTTGAACCGAATTTAGATTGACAGTGACATAAGAATATCTAAATTTCATATTTATATATAACCGGTTGTCCACCTCAAGCTTTATTTTACATTTTCAGGATAATATTTTAGGGTAAGCTACGTTGCGTTACGTATATTATCGTTTCAAATTATATATAAAAATAAACAAATTAAAAAAAGAACATGTCATGTTTTATATCATACTCTAAAATTAAATAATACAATTCAATTAAGGAACTTATCAAAATATGTAGTCGGCCAATGACAAAAAAGATAATCAATAAAAAAAAAGATACATTTTCAATCGAACCCGCCTCCTAAAAACCAAGGTTTAAAAGGGGCCGTTATAACGGTATAACAGATTGGGGCGTTACTATTTTTTCCGTTATAACAAATTATTATAATGCTCGGGGAAAAAATAGAAAATAACGGAAAAATGGAAAAATAACGGAAATAACGGCCATTTTTTTCACAAAAATTTGTAGAAAATAATGGCCGTTATTTTTTCAGCGTTTTAACTGTTCATAACATAAACGGGGGAGGTCCGAATCCGTTATAACGGCCGTTTTTTAAACTATGCTAAAAAGTACTCCATGATTTGGTAGGCTTGGGATATTGCTACTTTAATTATGAAATTCTCATCAATAATTTATTTTTATTTTTTATGAAAAAAAATTCATTAAAAGATATAGTTATCTAATGCATAAACTAATGGAGATGTCGTCGGATGACGATTACGTATAAAAAAAAATGCAAATGCCTAGCTACAATTTCTCGATTAGGATGATCATGCCGGGGTCTAATCCCGTATCCTTCTTCGCGGATCTTTCTCTTGATTTAAAAATAAAATTCAATGAATTATTTTAAATCCCTATATTTATTCAACGTTTTATTTAATTGATTGGATGGGGTTGCAATTGCATATCAACGGAATCTCATGCACCATATATAGAAATTAGTGGGGGCCACCCCTTAATTTGTAAGTTACGTAGACATCGTTTGAACTTCTTAATCTGTCGGCGAAGTCGTCCGATATATGAATTCAATCTATTAACGTCATGTGGGCTATGGCCGGCCGACACGCCCCTTTTATTCAAATTTTGGTCTACATGGGTGTGGAGTACGGAGGTACACGATTCAAATTAGTTTTAGTTTCTGTTATGGCTTTGAAAATTTGTCTATTTTAATGATATTTCTTTAGATTCTCCGTACGATAACTATATCCATCCATAAATCCATGGCGAATCTCCTTGCATCCAAGTGGAGAGAGCACAATATTATCCAGTAAAACTCCATGACATTGGACGTGGCCGATACCGTGGTTTAAAAAACGGTCGTTATAATGAAAATAACGGCTGTTATAACGGATTTGGACCTCCCCCGTTACGCTATGTGCCCTTTTAACGCTCAGAAACGGCCGTTGTAACGAAAATAACGACCATTATTTACTGAAAAAAATTGTTGAAAAAACACTCTATTTCCTTTATAAATTTTATTAAAATTTTTAAGTTCAAATGTTGAGTTTTAGTCCCATTTTTTCGGTTATTTCCGTTATTTTCCCACTTTTTCTATTTTTGCCCCTATGCGTTACAATCCGTTATAACGGAAAAAACAGTAACACACCTTGATGGACCTACACACCAAAAATCAGCATGATTGGCGATTCCTAATCGTTGATTTGAGCACATTTTCTTCAAGTGCTTCACAAACAGGCCTTAGGGTTTGTTCCAAGCCCATGAAAAAAAAGTGCACAAAACAAATGGATAGAATCTAACTTTGGCCCCTTTACTTCGTGGATCGTTCTCTTGAATTCCTGGTCCTATCAGTTCAAATTCCAGTTCGATTTAGGTGCTAGTGAACCAAGAACCAGAACTTATTATATACTTTGGTTCTAGGTCTTTTTGGGTCCGGTTGTGAAATACACTCTTAGAGATCACTGACTGTATGGATGTTTGACCTATCCCTAGGTGGACCCACAGACCAAAAATAATCCTGATTGGTGATCTCTAACCATTGGATTTTAATCTTTTTCATAGGTTGAGTTCAACCTTGGGATTCGAGCATTATTTGGAGTAGCCTGATGCAACCGCTAGAAATCACCAACCAATCTGATTTTTGGTTAGATTTTTTTCCTAAGCCATGACTAGGACTAATCAAAAGGTGGGTACCATTTGAAACCTTAGCTTTCCTCCATTAAAGGGGGACAAGTTTTCTGGAGCTACACTCTAGAACTCTTCACAGGTTTAGTTGGGTTCTCTTTAGAAGCCGCTGAGTTGGTCTGCCCAAAAGCAACCAGGGGTACATGTGGCGTGCAATCATTGGCGCATTATAGCCACTTCAAAAATCCCGCTGCTTCAGAAAAATTCTCCAGATGGACTACCTAGATTACCCTTGTCAGCCCTCCACCTCGCAAGAAAACCCCACGCTGACATAAACATTTATGTTGTTGATCATATTTACGACACTAAAAAGTGACAGCTTATCACCCAACGGTAACAACGAAAGAGGAGCTGGAGGAGAAATCGAACATACCCATGCATAGGGCATAAAGGTAAAGGACAAGAGTCTATGACTTTGCACAACATCCATAAGATGGTTTAAAACAAGGCTCAGGCTCCAAGTACCCCCTTTTTCTGACCCCTCTAGGTGTTCACGCGTCCGGCCGTGGATTTCACGGATCCTGCGGTGGTTATCAGCGCCGAAAGAAAATGAAAAAGTGATGCCAGCTCGGCATTGACAACCACCGTCCTTAGATTCTTGAAATCCACGGTAGAGCACACGAACACCAAGAGGGGTCAGAAAAATTGGGTCCCTTGAGCCCAATTCCTATTATGCTATTTAAAAAATAACGCCCAAAACTGAAAAAATGGTTTACTGTATAAGGTAAAGAACAACCATTATTTTACTGTCATCATAGTTATTTTAAAAACTCAAATGTGTCACTACTAATTGTTTTAACACTAGTTATTGCTCCATCAGACGTATACATATATATTTTTAATAACGTTAATATATCTATTTTGTGTTCCTTTTTTCTTAATGCACGCCCACCAAATTAATTCTCTATGGAGTCTATCGTATACTTTTTTAAGTCAATGAAAATCATTTGGCTTCCTCTTTTTTTTTTTTTTTTACTTTTTCATCATTTGTTTTAAGTGAGAAGATTGCATCGATAGTCAGCATTCAGTAAATCCTTGTCTTTTTCATTAGTATTTGCCCTATTACTCTTTCTCATAGTTTCGTCATGGTAGTTTATGCAGCTCTGAACGTCTTATTTTTTTTTTCATCCCCGTTTAAAAATTTATATAAAGAAGTCTTGCATCTGTCCTTAATTTTTTCATTTTTCACTAAGGCCGTGTTTGATTACCAAGTGGGGAAAATTGTATTTTCCTTGGGAAAACACAACTGTCCATTGTTAGATAGCCAGTATAAATCTGTATAATTTTTCCTAACAAGCCATTTAAATTTAGATAATTTTCCTACTAAGTCCGGAATTCATTTCCCATCTAGATAGGTGATAATTCATTTCCACTTGAAAATACACCTTTATTTTCTCACCTGATTAAAATATGTGTTCTCAGTTGCAATCAATCAGTCATTTAAGGCATATCCCAGATGTATTTTCTCGAAAAAAATTTCGTGCAATCAAACACGGCCTAAGGGCATGTTTTAATTGCAAAGAAAATTTTCCTGAGAACATACATCTGAGAAATGCCTTAAATGGCTGATTGATTGCAACTGAGAACACATATTTCAATTAAGTGAGAAAATAAAGGCATTTTTTCAGGTGGAAACGAATTCTCACCTATCTGGATGGGAAATGAATTCCAGGCTTAGTAGGGAAAATTATCCAAATTTAAATGGCTTGATAGGGAAAATTATATAGATTTATAATGTCTAGCTAATAAGGGACAATTGTGTTTTCCCAAGGAAAATGCAAATTTTCCACTTGGCAATCAAACACGACCTAAAACTCTCCTTAACGTATATAAAATGATCTATATCTCTAGTATTTCTTTCTTTTATTCGTGCAAGCTTGTAGACATATTTCTCACCCCTCTTATCCCAAATTTATTATATAAGCTATTATATGTTTTATATTTGACCTCACTTACTATTTTTTTTGCTCTTATTTTTAATATTTTTATATCTTTCTAAGTTTTCATTGTTTCTGACCAATCATCAGGTCTTGTAATTACAAATGATCGGTAAATGACAAATGATAATATATAACCCCAAATCGTTAAGAAAAAAGCATCCTTGATGACAAAGGATGACGAGCGATGATCGGTTAGCCAATCAATTTTCAATTAAATGAGGGGATGAATAACCATTACAAACAAAACCATGTTTTCATGGGTCGTACAAGATTCCACGTCCATTACATGAATCAATCAAACGTAGAAGCTACAATCAAATATGGGGTCGATTGACTACTTGCGGCCTACCCCCATTAAATATTTATGAGCTTCAAATACTCTTCATTAATCACATTTTGGAATAAGAAATCAACTATCCGAATCTGACCCACATCGCCGCCCTAGGAGCAAAATCGAGAAAATTTTTGAAGCAGCGAAGTTTTGGCCAATCAAATGGCACCACAATCCGCTGATGCCTTTGAACAAAACCCAGAAATATTTTTGAACTGCGGATTGTGGCGCGCCATTTGATTGGCCACTGCTTTGCTGGTTCAAAAAATTTCTCAGCAAAATCGACGCGCACCGACCCGAATCTGACACATTAAAGAGGAAGACAATCAGATATGGTAAAAGAGAATTAGGGAAGTAAATATTTTCTGTAGATTCTTTTTCTCTGTGGAGCTGTGGAGCACATAAAATATGCCACCTGGCCTTGTATTTCAGGCCCACTGACCCATGAATGGGCCAACCAGTTGATGGACCTACACACCAACAATCAGCTTGATTTGTGATCTCTAGCCATTTAGATTCAAACTTTTTCATCATCAGGTGATTTTCAGCTAGCGTTTGGATTTGAACATTTGTTTTTTTGAATACTCAGATTCAATGGCTAGAGATCACCAATCAGACTGATTTTTGGTGTGTAGGTCCATCAAGTTTTGAGCCACATTCATGAGTCAGTCAGCCCAAAAGACTGAGCCAGGTGGCATATTTTTATGCACTCCACAGAGCTCCACAGAGAAAAAGGGTTCCACATAAAAAAATTTACTGTCCGCTGGGGTGGTAAGTCTGTAACATTGCTTTAATGATTGGGCAGAAATGCATGTTACTTTCAATGAGGTCAACTTCAGGACAAGTCCAACTTCCTGTAGAGTCACATAAACACGCATGCAACACATGCACACATTAAAGAGACCCATCTACCCTTCTGAATTCCAACTTCTTTTTTCCCAACTTCCTGTGAGCAAACCCAAAGTTATACTCATGGTTTAAAAAACGACAGTTATAACCAAAATAACGTCCGTTATAACAGAAACGAACCTCTCCCGTTACGTTACATACTGTATTAACGTTCAGAAAATAATGACTGTTATTTGTGTTACAACCGCCGTTATAACGAAAATAATGATTGTTATTTTATGAACAAATTTTGTTAAAAAACCCATTTTTCCGTTAACGGTCATTTTTTCATTATTTTCCGTTATTTCTAATTTTTTTCTCATTTTTGGTCCTGTATGTTATTATCTGTTAAGGGCCATTTTAACGGAAAAACATAACGCTCCCCGAATCCGTTATAACAGCACCTTTTAAACCTTGAGTACTACTTATTTTGTGTCTATGAAATATTGTTATGAATCCCTAGATCCTTTTGATCTATATTTGATCACCAAAAATCATATGGTTTTGTCTCCATGTATAACTCCCCATCAACCTCCTTATCACCTCCCTTCAATGGTGGGCCCCCCAATCTCCTTATTTATATCACTTGTACTACCATACTCTTTCACATACATTTGCCTGATCACATCTCTCACCCTGCATTTAAGCGCACAATTATTCCACAGTTTCTCATCATGGCTCTCCTTCTTCTCTCTCTTTTTCTCATCCTATTGGTCCCTTCATCAACCAATGCTCAACCTTCACCTGGC
Organism: Euptelea pleiosperma; assembly: GCA_035048495.1. Taxonomy (NCBI): domain Eukaryota; kingdom Viridiplantae; phylum Streptophyta; class Magnoliopsida; order Ranunculales; family Eupteleaceae; genus Euptelea; species Euptelea pleiosperma. The sequence goes on along the minus strand of CM068540.1, from coordinate 34,907,951 downwards.
TACTACCCTACTTCCAAATTTAGGACTATAGCCTTTTATCAAGGTTTTAGAAATCTCTGGGGTCCTCAGCATCAGAAAGTAGACCAGAATTCATTGACAATCTGGCTTGATAGTAGCTCAGGTCAATATTTAGCTCTCCTTGTAACTCTTGAATTTCTTGGTGGGTATCTGAGATTTTTTTTTTTTGATTTCTGAAAACAGGAAGTGGGTTCAAGTCGAATAGTCCGTTTCGATCTGGGTATTTCAGCGCGGCGATTAAGCTCCAACCTGGTTATACTGCTGGAGTGATTACATCTTTCTATGTGAGAGAATTGGACTCTTTATGGCATTACAAATAAATCTTTTCTGTGTTTTTTTTTTTCTGAATTGTGGAATTGCAGCTTTCGAACAACGAAGCGCATCCAGGTAACCACGACGAGGTCGATATCGAGTTCCTTGGGACGACACCCGGGAAGCCGTATACGTTGCAGACTAATGTATACATCAGAGGAAGTGGAGATGGGAGGATTATAGGAAGAGAGATGAAGTTCCATCTCTGGTTTGATCCAACAGCAAATTTTCACAATTATGCTATACTGTGGAGCCCTAATGAGATCATGTAAGTAGTTTCTTCACCCACAATTAATATCCTACTTAGCTAGCTAGTTAGCTAGTAAAAATGACTGGACGACAACTTTATATAATAAGCTTTAGCTTAAAGCTTATGGTTAATAATTCCAACAATGACGTTGATGACGCTTGCACTAATTAAAAAAATATGAATATTCATTCCTGCTTTTGCTTGGATATATTTTCTTGTCAAATAATGGGCTTAATCCCATACATGGTATTTCACATTTTTTTTTCATTTTTGGATCATATGTGCATGAATCTTGTTTACTATAAATGGAAAATATGATTTCACAGATCTTACAAGGGCCTTCTAAGATATTAGTCGTGCCAAATCATGCCACACGGCTCACTCTCGGGGCCCATGGACGACCCCACGAATATTTGGCTCATGCCTGATCAACATGATCATTGGTTTCTAGCCATTGATTCAAGCATTTTCTATTGTGGTCTTTGTGAGCAGGCCCATGAGTCAATGGCCTTTTGTCAAAAGCCCATGATGAAAAAAAATATGCTCAAATCCGACGGATAGGAATTACCCAATCAAGTTCATTTTAGGATGGGTGGACCTAATGATAATGGGGTTAAAGCTTGAAGAGTGGGCCCCATGGGCTTTTGACCATCTCAGGCTGCCTCTTAAATTAAATAGAAGAATAATATGCTCAAATCCAACAGCTAGGGGTTACACAATCAAGCTCATTTTAGGATGGGTGGGCCTATTGTAAATGGGGTCAAAGCTTGAAGAGTGGGCCCGTGGGCTTTTGACTATCTCAGGCTGCCTCTTAAATAGAAGTATAATATAGATAATATTCTTGTTTATAGGTGATGGTAGGCAAGGTGTCTAACATGTACTTTGTTTTTTTGTTGCGTGTTCAGATTCTTCGTAGACGATATACCCATAAGGAGGTACCCGAAGAAGAGCATGTCCACCTTCCCCTTAAGGCCAATGTGGGTTTATGGATCCATATGGGACGCCTCGCCGTGGGCCACCGAAGACGGAAAATACAAGGCCGATTATAGTTACCAACCATTCGTTGGTAGATACACAAATTTCAAACTAAGTGGATGCACCACCAATGCCCCCACCTCGTGTCACCCGGTTTCGGCTTCGCCATATCCCTCTGGTGGGCTGAGCACTGAACAGCGTTCGGCCATGGAATGGGCTCGGAGGAACTACTTGGTCTATGACTACTGCAAGGACTCCAAGAGAGACCATTCCCTCACACCTGAATGTTGGGCTTAATTAATTAATTGAACTCTGTACCCATTCATGGATGTTGGTCACTTTTTACTTCTCCGAGAAAAGCTTGGGAAGTCTTGAGATGGGTCCCACTTTCCAAGAATAGATGCGAGAGTGGGTGAGCGTCCAAGCCTCCAAGATTTGGAAGTTTTATATATGGGTGTAGTTGTTGATGTGTACATCAGTTAAAATAATATATTTTATATATAATTAATGGGGAATAGAAGAAAAAAAAAAGAGTGAATAAGAAAGAGAAGGGAGATGGGGTGACGATACCAAAGAGATGGGTTTGAATTTTTTTTTTTTTTTGTGTGTGATAAGCAATAAAGAGATTGGGTTGTGTTGAATGTATTCACTTGTTGTGCTTGTGGGGATCATGGTATGAAGTTTATAGGGTGGGGCTGTGATATGGATCGGGTTGACATTGATGCTATCCTGCAGAGGCGGCTGAGGCGAAGGCTATCCTAAATGTCTTATAGGCAGTTCGGGATGCTCTACTGGATCGTATCATTGTAGAACCAGATCCAAAAGGGCTGGTAGATCTTCTCCAGGCTGGTTCAAAGGATGCAGGATGGTTCTCAATGGGGATATTTTGTGCTAGTATTTTGGAGATTTCTTCTTCTTTCTTGGCAATCTCTTTTTGTTACTCCGGTCTTGTATCTGACTTGGTTGCTCATGTTATAGGCTAGTGGGCAAAAACTTTTATCACCCCAATGGTGTGGACTAACTCACCCCTGGACTGGCTATCTCTATCCATGTCTAAGGATGAGCGGACCCCAAGCCATATGGGTTATTGATATATATATATATATATATATATATATATATATATATATGTGTGTGTGTGTGTGTGAGAGAGAGAGAGAGAGAGGTGAAACACGCACCTTCAGCACTTTGCCGAGACTCGAACCCATGACCTACTGGGACCTCTTGCTTTGATACAGTGGTTCAACCTCGACCCAGTAGACATGGGTTCAAGTCTCGGCGCAAAGTGTTGAGGGGGTGTGTCGTGTGGCCAGCACTCTGCCTATGTTAAACCCGTGAACCCTTCGATATACAGAATTACGCCTCCCTCTAACAGTTTAAGCTTTTAGAGTATAGTGGTTGTCAACATTTAGAGAACCCCGATTTTTCGCTATATGGCCAATTTGACTTAGTCAACAAATTCCCGAGTCACAATTTATGTTGTTGGGTCGAGGTTACAATTTCTCCCTATAATTCTAGTCATATTAATTCACTTTGCAGTGCATTTAAGGCACCGGCATTTGAAGCTCCATACCCTGAATCCTTATTATCTTTGAACTTGGGAGAGAATTTTTTTAATGCACTGCATCAAATAAACTTTAATATTTTATCCCATCCCTATCAGGCTTAAATAGGTCAAAATGTACAAATTGGATAATCTCAACCTTGGTTTAAAAAATGGCCGTTATAACGAAAATAACAGCCGTTATAGTGGTTTCGCCCCAACCCTATTACGTAAGTTTGGCAATAATGTTTTTTACCGAAAACTGGGGTGTCCATTATAACGGTTATTATAAAGGAATTAACGCCGTCGGGTATGGAAAAATATCAATATTCTGACATTTTTTGTCATGGATGTGATTGATGTGACCCTTTGTAATGGCCGTTCTAATGTCATGTTATGTGACCGTTAAATGATTATACTGGACCATTTAATACCTTGATCTCAACCATCCAATTGGTGGGTCAGGAAATATGATTGATGCAAATCTAGGTTCACCCTACCTGTTGAATGATCGGGATCAAAACACATGCATCGTCATCGTCATCATTACGTCTAATTCCGACATGTGTGGGGTCAGCAACATGCATTGATTGGTAAAAACTAAAAAAGTTGGATACAAAAAGGGTTTACTCTTGAGCAATTATTCAAAGTATAGCCGGATTTACTGTTGTTCATCACCATCTATTAAGATTGGCTAATCCCAATCATTTGGATTAGGAACCATATCTTTTGTTAGATTTTGTATCAAAGAAATGTTAATAATTCATCCTTTTCGTTAGTCAAGTCTTGTCAAATTGACGCAACCTCACGCAAATAAACAAAAAACCCATTTTGCCCTTTATCCTTTTTTGGAACCTAATAGTTCTAGAGTACTGTAAATCAAGCCACAACACCGCAGGTTGAGCTTTTACATTACGTAAACCCTAGTTTCATCTTTGGGTTATATATATGGGTTGGACTCAGGAGCCTCCCTTTCTGGACCCTTCTTGGGAGTCTGACTCAAGGTCGTGATTTTAAGAATCCAAAGATGGTTGATAATGTGGAGCTGGCATTCACTTTTTGAACCCAGTCTGACTCCCAAGAGGGGTCAGAAAAAAGGGGGTCTTTGGAGCCTGATAACTCGGTTTCGTGAGACGATTATGATTGTATTTATTAGTCTTCTTTTACCTCAGAGCATAGTGAATTCGACTTAAGTCCATAGATGTACCTCGATCTGTGGTGTGTGTGATTGCATCTTCGTGTGATTTATTCTTTGTTCTCCAACAGTTTTAAGATTATCAGAGTCAAAACTTCAGAAAGCGAGTTTTCAAGCAACACCCATTTCCATTTCCAATTAATGGAAGCTTATGAAGATAAAAATGTCTAAAAGAGATTCTTGCACTATTTACGTCCAAGGACACACATTTTAATAATGGAGAGGAATCAATAATGGAAAGCTTAGTGTGGAGACGTGCAAATGGATGGATGGATGGATGGGGTTATTGTGCTTTTGAACTTTATGAGCTTTGTAACGAAAAGATAGAACATATATGGAATGTTCCAAAAACAAGTAGATATGGTTAGCACATGTCGTGATCTTCCTCCCCCTTCTCTCCTTTTTCTTCTTTTGGCAGTTTATGAGGATTTGATTATGTGATGTTTGGTTTTGAGCAGTTAAGAAGATGCTTCTAACAACCAACTGCAGAGGTTAGGATTTCCAGATCGGCTTCTGATCATTTCTTAACGGTTGATCACCTCGTAAAATGGCAAAGAAAAAAAAAATAATCTGTTCTTTTTGTGGGCCGTGACACAGCGCAGCTTATGGCACCATGTCACGTCGAGCATGGTTTGAGCCGTCACGTCTGCCATTCTTTCGAGGTTGGGGTGTGACCCATGTCATGCATTATATAGCCTGGGTCCCGCGTTGAGGATGCCATGTGTGGCTAGTTCAATTGATCATGAATGGGGTTCAGAATAATGTAGACAATTATTGCAAAATTAATCATGAAAATTTATTCTTTTAAAAAGGAAATCAGAACGGAAAGGGGGAGGGGATCTTTTTAGTTTGATATTCAATAATTATAAAATGTTTCGGAAACCATCACAACCCGACCTTAGCTCAGTTGGTAGAGCGGAGGACTGTAGTGGGTATTCCTAACAGCTTAATCCTTAGGTCGCTGGTTCGAATCCGGCAGGTCGGATTTTTAAAAAACAATTCAAGTTTTAGGCTGGAAAATTCTGTCTAGATACAATTTTTTCCTTAGTTTTTTATCCAAACACGTGAGGCTTTTGCTTGATGCATGGGGTCCTTATAAGCGGTCGTCTGCCTAATATTAATATGCGTGGCCTTCATATGTAGGGCCCAACGAACATTCGAGGTCCTTATGTGGGACCTACTTAGTAGGTGTGGCGTTGCTATGGGGCCCAACTAACACGTGTTGCCTAGATATGTGTTTTCACCTAACCAGTAGGGTCATATGTGGGCTACCACCTGACATGTGTGGCTAGGGCATGGAGTGGGTGAGAATCTAATTAGATTTGGATCTGACTTTTGACTTTGAATGGAATGATCCGGATCCGGCTTGGATTGATGTCACATTATCCAAATCCAAAATCATAATCCATATGGGGAATGTAAAATCCAACCCACGTGTGAAATGGGTCAAATTTAGATCTAGCATTATGTATTGGATCAGACTGGATCTTCAGTTTGAGATGTGGATCCTTACTAAAAACTTGTGATTTTGCAGTCAATTGGATCTACATCCGACCCAATTCACACGTGGGTTGGATTTTAGATTCCCCGTATGGATTAAGATTTTGGATTTGGATAATGTGACATCAATCCAAGCAGTGGATCCGTATATGGATCATTCCCTTCAAAGTCAAATTCAAATCCAATTGACTGCAAAATATCAAGTTTTTAGTAAGGATCCACATCTCAAACTCAAGATCCAATTGACTGCAAATTAACAAGTTTTTAGTAACGAGTCACATAAATACACCCTTCTGTAATTATTGTTTGCTTTGAACTCTACATTTGGAACCAAAAAATTATTAAATGTCGCGTGTTGATTACAAAGTTGGCTTTGTACACCATTCCATAAATACTCAGATTAGAGCACAAAAGTTGTTAACAGAGAGCACCATCTGGTTGAGCAATGGGGCTATGTGAAAGTTGTTATTCACTTTAAACAACTGTCTAACAAGTATACATAGCACTGACTGGAGAAAGTGAAACCTTGTGTGGAACCTTGCAGTGCGCGCTCACAAAACTGAGTGAGATGTGTCACGTTGCACAGTGCAGGTTAGAGGACCTGCACCATCTGGTTGAGCGATGGAAGTTGTTATTCACTTTAAACAACTGTCTAACAAGTATACATGGCACTGACTGGAGAAAGTGAAACCTTGAATGGAACCTTGCAGTGCGCGCTCACAAAACCGAGTGAGATGGGTCACATTACACAACGCAAGTTAGAGGACCTGCACTGAAGATTGAGGATGGTGGGAGAAAGAATTAGTACACATCATCATAAAAGCTTCTGACTAATGTAGTCGTGTCTCACAAAAGCATCATTAATCTGAAATGGTTATGAAATGGAGCTACAATCAATTAAACAAAAAATTATGGGTTCTAAAGAATCATGATTCATAAAATAGAAATAGTATGTCAACAGCTGAAAGGTGGATTTTTTAATCATCAAATAGCACCATAAAGATGTTAAGCAATTCTCAGTGAACCATTCCTTCAAGGAATCATGCAGACAACAATGTCTGCAATCTAACGAGTTGATCTCACGGGAAGCAATTGAGTGGAATCACCAAGTACAATTTTTTTATTCCACTTGAAAAAGATTCAACAGTCCAGAAGCAACTGATTGAGTACTGTACGGACTCTTGAAACATTTATTAAGTAATATAGAATGACAATCAGGTACTGTTCAGTCGAACTTTGAGTTTCTAATTGACAGTAAGCATTTTGTGTTGGTAATGGCATACTGTGACTCTACCTATCAGAAAATAGATTCAAGTAGAAACTGAATGTTTTGGTGTCATCCCGGATGCTAAGACTTCATCTTACACAACATGATAGGTTTCCCTTCTGACTAAATCACTGCAAGAACCCTACAAATAACAACGAAATGATCTTGTTCTTAACCTTGAAAATTGAGTTTGTGTTTCGACCTATTTCTTCTATATGACAGTTTACAAAGCATTTAGAATTTTTTTTTCAATAAGCATAACGTTTAATGATCCTATGGTTGCCCATTAAAGCATTTTTTATGATCTGCCCACACAAAACATGAAAAGATTAATGATCAAGTAAATCTATTAATGCTTACTAAGAAATGTGAAGAAGGACAAGAACTCTACATGTCCACACCAAAGGCATCCAAACTTATTGCTCCTTTACACCCCCTATCTGTAAATCCCATCAGGGTCAACACATTTCCTCACACTTACGACATTAACATTTTCAAGTTTCTAGTCACCTTCTAATTCTATGCTTATGTGTTTTCTTTCACAACATGAGGGCCTTTTTGCAACATATTCTGTTTCCACAATGTTGTCTAAGAGGCACTTCTGGGAGTATACGTCCCCCGTCATTTATTCCTCGTACTAGGAACAGGTAACTTAATCTCTCCTGCTCGGACTATCCTAAATGAATAATTCCATGAATTGTCTCTGGATATAGGCATGCCGAATGTATAACCCGCCTTACATAAGATATGAATCCATATGAAATATAGAGTAGGAAATCCTATCGATGTAATTATTTACAAGAAGGTTAAACTTTTTTAAGATACTAGGCATGGAATCTTTCTTGTTTAAGATACTAGCCACAGACTCCTTTGCTACAATCTCTTTGACCAATGAACGTTAAATCTCCAAGCAGCCTTTTTCAAAACCTTCATATGATTGAGAGGTGAATAGCAGAACAATCCATTCTCCTACAGTGGATGCCTCTTTCCTTGAAATACCTTCAATTGGAGAGTCAATTGAGGTGACATGAAGAGAGAGGGTTAAGCATAGTTCTAGGACCTATGTAACAAGGACACTGACACGGGTGTCAGTGTCCGACACGGCAACCTAAAAAAATCCGATACGGAGACACGTCCGTACATATATTTATTAAAATATATTAAATTATATGAATGCTTAAAATTATTAATAAAATAACAAAAAATAGAAAATGAAGTAGAAAATATTTATTAGTTTATTATTGTATGGAGGATGGAACACACCAACCTGCTTTTAGAAATCAAATTTATATTAAAAATTACTAAAACAAGGGGTGACACGGCCATAAGTGTCCAGATGTGTGTCGGGAAGTGTCGACACGCGTGTCCGGGTGTCGAGGTGTTCGACACGGCAAAAAACCCTAAAAGTGGAGTGTCCTTGTTACATAGTCTAGGACCCAAAGTTCAACCCACCTCAAACACCATAAGCCACTTGAAAAACTTAAATGGAACCAGGAAATTAATTCCTTTTTTCCAGTAGAGTTTATTGAAAAATAAATTTTCGAGTCAACAGAAATTAGATGAGTTGATTAAGGAACGAGTTTCACCTATAACTCGACCAAGTCGATTGCTAAGCTTTACAAGTACCCTATAAACATTGGTTCAAACATTATTAATAATGTGATGGCGACGAATGAATATTGTTAAACACGCCCTCAACAGAGATGGTTGGATCAATTTGTGATTAAGTGACAAGTACATTCTGCAGCTTATGACTTCAAGGGAAAGAGAAGAAAAAAGTTCAACAGAGAAATTGGTGATTTCTGATATAATGCATCTGAAGGTCAATCACCTAGGCATGTGAAGACAAACCACCTTCTCGTAATTTTCTATATCTAAACATGCATACAATGATTATCAATACATTATTTCCTCATTAATATAAAAAAAAGATGTGTAATCAGAATAATACGAGGATAAAAGACAAGCCAGAGACACAAGCTTAAGGATCAATTGCTTATGTTGCTCAACAAGATATTGAAAACATATCAACCACTGAGTTTTACTTGCTGAACAATAATAGTAGCCACGTGATACTTGGAACAGCTGGTAATATAGTTACCTTTTCATGAGAACTTTGCAGAGAAAAGTTGCAGTTTATCCTCACTTACACAACCAAGTAAACCAGTACCCAGGGAACGTGCATACTTCACATCAAGGATGGGGCTCTGATGAGGTCTAAGACTCTGAACAACCCTTAAAGATGGCAACTCCCGCAAGCTCAACCCACGGGTTACTTCATCCCCACATGCAAACAATGGGTTGCCATTCTCTATGCTTATAATTGCAGACTTCGGCATTCGAACATCATTTACATTGGCTGATGTAGATCCCATGTGTTGATAACAGCTGCTACCTACCCTTTTGATATGAACATGAGAACCCAGTATTCCTTGTCCAGGCACCGTGGGTGATTGTGAGGGTGATGGTTGAGAACCGACAATGTCATTAGATATCTGAACTTTGGGGCGAAATGAAGCAACAATGTCATCATTTGAGGGACAATGAGCAAGCGAAATACATACGCCTTGATTCTCCGTTTCAGGAACCAAAAATGGCCTTCAATAAAGTCAGTTGCAGAAATGTTAGTTCAACCAGTCACTAGAAATAAATGACAGAAGATGAAATTTTTTCACTATTATTAATTTCAAAAGCAACCTCTCTCTCTCTCTCTCTCTCTCTCTCTCATCATTCTTTCTCTCTCTCATCATTCTTTCTCCTTTATTTGCAGGTTCCTTCTGTTAATTCATGTTATTGTAGTCATTAAGGTTTAAAAACTACGGATTTTTGTGTGCAACTTGGCCAGCACAAAACAGATAACAACTCAGTACTGACTCAGCCATCTCATAACCCCATTCCTGTGAAGGTTGCTAATTTGCTATGTCTCAGCTAAGTGGCTGACATAACTGGCTCATATTAATATCTGCTGGAACTGAGATGACTCTGATGATATGACCCAATATCAGTTTAAATCTTTTTTTCTCACCATTAACTTTTTAAACTAAAATTCCATAAATTAACTCCAGACCTCCAGTTATGCAAAATGTGTCCATGAACAATGCTATTCCATCATTCTCTCTCCTTTTAACTTTTATAATTTCCTTTTGTTAAATGTATGCAACTGTTCTAAACAGTCTAAGAACTAGGTTGCAGATGCAACACAGCCAAAAACTGAAACTGGTACAACTCAGTACCAAGTCAGCCCAGGCATTGCCACATTTCTGTGAAGTTCACTATGAATCAGTCAAGTTGCTTACATAAGTTGCTATCCCTTGAGATGATTCAGATGATACGACTCGATATCTTCTGAGATTTTGAAACTTGGTTCGAACTGTTATTATTCCCAGCTATAATTCCATAATAACCCGATGGATTACAAGAGGTGAAGATGGAAAGTATCTCATTCTCAATAAACACAATGAGGTTTTCCCACATTTCCAGACACCTTCCTCTAGGAAAACTCACATGTCAATCCGGTGGTTAATCAGTTAAAACATTTGAAATTTTAGGGAAAGCATGCTTGCTGCTTCACGGAACAGTGAAAGTTGCACTATCCGAGACTATACATATTGATGATTGCTGTCATAGTAGTAGTATAGCTCTAAACAGAGTCGAATGGCGAAATAGTATTCATGTTGCCGACCCCAAACATTTGGGATAGGCATAAATGATGATGATGATCTGTCACAGTGGTAAGCAAAAAATGATATGAAGTCCCATTCGGAGTTGAACTTAGACAAAGTCATGGTTGAAAGCGACTAGCAATGTCGTTTGTTGTGCCTCTAGACGAAAGAAAGGATAGCAGAGAATCTTCCACTTAGTTAAGTTGATTTGGGATGGTATTTTTTATGCGGGAGCATTCTATTTCGATGGTCCGCCGCTACACCGAATTAGTGCCTGGTCAAGCAAGTGGACTACATTTTTACTATTAATAGTAAATTCCGTTTTTACTATTTATAGAAATCGCATTTTTACTATTTATAGTAAATTTTGATTTTTTTTCTATTTTTAAATAGAGTTTGAGTTGTAATCGAATTAGAATTTTGAGATATTTCCAATTAGTAGATTTGTAGTAGGAATTGCTTATTTTAGTTTGCTTGGAATTAGGAAGTTCAATTCGATTAGAATTGGAAACCTTCAAGTAGGGAGTCTTATAAAAAGTGATGTACCCTTTGATTTTAGGGAATGACTGGATTAATGAAATTTCATATTGATTTTCTCTTTGAGGAACTCTCTCGTGGTGCGAAATCACTCTATCTTGGTGCGAATCCAAGCTATTTCGGTGCAAAGCCGAAGGTCCTTTTTCAAATTGTGGAGCGGCTCCCCCGTCCCACATCAAATTTGGTATTAGAGCAAGTTCAAAATTCTTGAATGTGTTTCAGAAAGATGTCTCAAATTGGTTCGCGGTCTTTGGCAATCGTGTTAATTAAACTAAACAATGTGATAAATCGTTTTGAGAGCAACCTGGACAAGACGATTGATGCCCCCATAAGAAGGCCCTTAGGACTTTAATAAGAAGAAGATCTCCACCGGAGTCCCAATCAGCAGCCACAACCATCTTGGGTCGTCAACACCACCACCGCCGGCTTTTCCACCTCTTTCCAGTGAGTTATTGAGAGATTTTGTGTACAAGCATAGTGCAGAAAGAACCCCTATTTCTTTCAATCCTTCACCGTTGTCCACACCCAGAAAAAGGACCCATCAGACTGTTGCATCACCGCATCTCAAATCCACGGCAAAATTGCAGACTTCGTCTATTGATCCTATAAAGGTGCATCATTCTGTGATGCAATATGTTGTACCAAGCAATGTTGATGCAAAAGAAAGTGCACCACGTGTTGAGAAGAATGAACCTCCAAAGTCCTCTATAGAAGACTCAAACAAGGATGAGAAGATCTCGGTAGATAAAGAAAATCAAGATGTTGCCCAAAACTTTGGTATTGTGGCTGATGAAGATCGAGAAGCCTCAGACCATTCTCGAATTGACATTGACAAAGAGGTGGTAGCGATATCAGGCGAGAGATATAGTTGCAACAAGGAAGGCTATTTTGACGTAGAAGGAAATTTGGCTGAATATATCACTGAGAATGACATTAAGGATGCCTGGCTAGATAGTGTTGATATTGATTCAAGATTTACTGGAAAAAAATTCTGATGCGGCAAACAACGAAGAGGAAACACAAGACCTTTTGCCTGAGGACATTGGAAAGATGAAGAGGCATATCACTAACCTGCTTGACTCAGAAGAAACGGTCCCACAAGCTTTGAGAAGGTTGAAAGGGACTTCAAATGACAGAAACAGAGAAAGAAGCAGAGTCACGAAGTTCAGAAAAGAAGTCCTGACTCCTGGCCATGTTCGTCTTTTGCTGCATAGAGGAATCGCTTGTCTCCGTGGATGTGACAGGCGCAATGGAGAGAAGACGCAACCACCAAAGAAAAATAAAAAGAAAAAACAAATGAAGAAGAAAGATGAGAGGAAGCTGAAGATGATGCACCTATGTCGCCATCATCCTCATCGTTGTCGCCATTGACGAAGGGCAGATCTGTTGCCGCCGCCGCCGCCATCGATCATTGTCGTCCCTCCATTAGGGTTCCGTTTGAGAACCCACCACTGCCCCTTCGATAGAGGAAGAATTCTAATGGGGTTGGGGTCTTTTTTGCTATCAGGCCACCCATTTTAATGTTGGTGGGCTTTGGGTCTTGACCCACCAAGTCCATCCCATATTTTAGCATTCCAATGGGTTCTACTTTTACCCATTAGTTGAGTCCAACCACTTACGCCCAAGCCGACTCACTTACGCATACTCGACCCACAACTTAATCCATATACCTGACCTGTCAACCCAACCCATGACGTGCAAAAAAAAACACTCGAGAAGTTTTTTTTATTTGAGCAAAAAAAAATTTTGAAGCTACAAGAGCCGGAGAGGGGATTCTTGTGAATAGAAGGTAACCATGTGTTGAAGATCAATTTGTCTACATCTGAATTCAAGGGCGAATTATTTTCAACCAGGAGGGTTTGATGCGGGAGCATTCTATTTTGATGGTCCACTGTTATACCGAATCAGTGCCCGATCAAGCAAGTGGACCACATTTTTACTATTTATAGTAAATCCCAATTTTACTATTTATAGTAAATTTTGATTTTTTCTATTTTTAGATAGAGTTTGAGTTGTAATCGAATTAGGATTCTAAGATATTTCCAATTAGTAAATTTGTTGTATGAGTTGCTTATTTTAGTTTGCTTGGAATTAGGAAGTTCAATTAGATTAGAATTAGGAAACTTCAAGTAGGAAGTCTTATAAAAGGTGATGTACCCTTTGATTTTAGGGATGACTTGATTAATGAAATTTCATATTGATTTTCTTTGATTAATGAAATTTCATAGAGGAACTCTCTCGTGGTGCAAAATCACTCTATCTTGGTGCGAATCCAAGCTATTTTGGTGCGAAGCCGAAGGTCTTTTCTCAAATCGCGAAGCGGTTCCCCCGTTATACGTCAATTTTCTTTAAACATCTCAGCTAACAAGAAGGCAGACATCCAAGTAAAGATGGAGTTAACATGAGCTTTATGTATTCCAATGTGGGTGATTGAAGGTCTTTCAAAATGCTTCTCTATTACTTTTAACTTATGTCTCGCATCCGTAGAAAATATAAGATTTTGGCTATTCAGTTCATGTCATGAGATTCTTAAATTTACTAATCTTTACATCGATGATACAATATTTTCACTAGTATCACTTAAAGGGCCCCGTGTGTGTAATTTTATCTTTACGAAATCAATGTATATTCCACTTATGAGATTCTTGAATTAATGGTTCAAGAAATTCTTTACCAATGCATATGACTTCCTCTATTTAATGGAAGCATGTGAAAAAGATAGTAATACATCATTGAAGAATTTCACAATATGTTGCTTCTTGTTCCAACGATACATTAATAATAGAAGATCCTCTAGAAACAAGTTCATAAGTAGCTTGAGATAAATGTATTCGCTGACATGAGATAATTCAGATGACAATCGATAACTATGGATGAATTAACGAGAATGGTGCTTCAGTCTAGGTGGAGTATTAATATAAAATCAAAATGGTAACACTTCTCTGCCTTGATTGATGAGAATGGGAAGAGAGGAGAGGATGCAACAGGATTTAATTGCCGCTTCCGTCTATACGGAGGAGGTGGATGAGAGTTTCATGCATCGAAAACCTGCAATTTTGAGGACTAAAATATGACTTACGAGTGTTTTTCGTAAAATTATTTTTTGCTTTTAGAAGTATTTGATGAAATAAGTACTTCTCAAAAAGAGAGCAAAACCTTCTGCATCAATTTTTTTCTCGAGAAAAAGTGGCTATCCAAATAGGCCCTAAATCTCTTGATATTCATGCAGCTTTTTAACTAAACAAACACAAAACGTACAAGGCATAAATGTAATTTACACCATGTTTATATAAACCAACCTTTCTCCAACACCACCACCAGTGTTCCACACACTTGGGCCAATGGAAGAAGCACTTAGGAGTGTTCTAACATCATAAGGAAGAGGGGGCCTGTGTACAAGAGAGTGTATGGTATGAACAGGGTGGCAGGTCAGCCCATTTATTGACTCCATGGGCCTTGCAGTTTGGCGCATATCAAACACCAAAAGCATGCCATTCTGCAAAAATTAAGGAAAAAAAATATTTAAATGGAAATTGTGGTCCTTGAATGAATTAAAAATATGGCACGAATTAATCAATTTCTTGACACTATAAACGGAAACTACAATACAGGATCTGACCTGTAATCCAGCATAAATATTTTGTGGACGGTTGAGATCCCATGAACATGACCAAGCAGGGCCCTGGAAATATACAACAGTTAATCAGAAGATTCTTGACTTAATAAAATAATAGTTAAAAAAAACTAGAGTTAATAAAGTTATTATCTCTATGCTTTCAAGATTAGTATAAGTTTGTATATAAACTCATCATTATGTTTTATAGATAAATTAGCAAGGGACCTTGGAACCATGTCATCATCATCATAAGCCCGGATACGGATATGGACACGGGAAGCGGGGATACGATTCGACATTTTCCCAATCAAGGACACGGATACGGATACGAGTATCCTATTTTGTAGTTCAAAATTTTTATTTTTTCTAAGTTTTTCAACTTTTTATGAAGGACACCTGGGGATACGTGTCGGTGGAGTGTCCGGTGTCCGTATCGACACGACACTGGTACGAGGCACTAGTACAAGTATCCGGGTATCAGATTCATAAGCCTTTTCCCGACGGTATGGGGTCAGCTGCATGAATCTTGTTCCTCCATTCAATCCTGTCTAAAGCCATCTCTTTGTTAAGGCAAGTTTAAAATACAATTTCCCCTCAGAACCTCACTGCACGTCCGTTTTGGCCTTCCCCTCGGCCCTTCAACTTGCACATTCCTTCGATTTTCTCAGTCACTTTCTGAGTTATCTTCACTTTGGCTGCCTTGGTTAATGTAAGTACATACTTGCCCCTCATATTGCTGTTTGAAGGTCTTATGAAGGTTCTTTACCTAAGGATTGGCTTATTGGTGGAAGTGTTGAAGTCTTAGATTTGAATTATGCATGTTGGGGCTTGTTGGAAACTATTTTTTCATGAAGTTGAAGTTGTATGTCAGAGTTATTATCTTCTTTTAAGAGTATTGGAGTGTTATTTGAGCTTTGCTTAATTTTACGTTTGCATTATGGCCGGAGAGATCTTCCTCTAGGCTTGCCCATTTGGAGGAGCAGGTAAGAGAGCTCACTATTAGACTTGTCCATATTGAGGGTTCATAATCGGTTCCTTCTTTATCCTCTTCTGCACCATCTTATGCATTCTCAAGCCACTCAAGTATAGATGCCTCTGCTCTCATGTCTTCAGCTGGCGATTCCTCCTAGATCATTGATTCAGTTGCTACTCATCACTTGACTGACATATCTATATTGTTTAGTTTCATTCATCCCCTTATTGCACCATCTTGTATTCAGGTTGCTGATGGATCTTGATCTCCTAATACTGGTAATGGGATAGTTGAGTTTCTCCTTATCTACTACTACTCTCCATGTTCCTAAACTTATTGTTAATTTACTTTGCACTAGTTCCATCACAAAGAACTTAAAATGTAGCATAATTTTCTTTCCTTCCCATTATGTTTTTCAGACCTGCGTATTGGGAGGCCAATTGATTTGGGTCGTGAGCACCATAGTCTATATCTCCTTCAAGAGACTTCTAGCAAGGAAGCAATCTACTCTTCACAAATGGTTGCCTCTAAAGACTCTAGTATGATATGACACTATTGTTTAGGCCATCCATCTCTGGCTAATCTTAAGCTTGTTTTTCCCTCTATGTTTCTTCTATTAAAACTTAAGATTGTGAAACATGCCAGTTATCTAAATATACTCGTTCATCATTTCCTGCTCATGAAAAGAGATCTAATTCTCCTTTTATGTTAATACATTCTGACATTTGGAGTCCATCTACTTACCAATCTTTGACCATCAAAATATTTTGTTACATTTAAAGACGATTTCACCAGTCAGGCAGTCACTTGGGTCTATTTGATGAAATTGCAAAGGACTATGGTTATTATAGGAGGCTACAGTACAAAGGTAAACATTTTCCTTTGCAAATTGTTTTCCATTTTTAAATCATTTCATGCTATGATTTCCACCTAATTTTACACCCAAATCATAATTCTTCGAGCAGATAACGCAAAGGAATACACATATGGAGAGTTTCAGTTGTACATGCATGATCATAGAAAAAAAATTCAGTCATCATATACTAACACACGTTATTTGTGGTCAGAAGCTGTTCTTGCTACCTTTTTGTAACAAACTGCATGGCATCTAAAAACTTGAATTTTGAAATTCCTGATAAACTTTTGAAGCTTGATGCAACTTTGTTCCCTATTGATCCTAACGTGTTTGGTTGTGATTGTTATGTGCATAATTTTAATAAACATATGAAAATGTTTTCTGATAGGGCTATCAAATGTGTCTTTGTAAGGTATAGTAGTTCTCAAAAAGGGTACAATGTTTTATACCTCATTCTCGTACACGATTTGTGTCTATGGATGTCATGTTCTCTGAAAACAATCCATATTTTCCTGATGATCATCACATTCATTAACACATGATTCTTCTGTTGAACATACCATGGCTCCCACTCCTCTTGCGATTCCTATCAGTAGAGGGCCTTGGGTTTGTTATGTGCAGAATTTTGATAAACATGTGAAAACGTTTTCTGATAGGGCTATCAAATGTGTCTTTGTAAGGTATAGTAGCTCCCTAAAAGGGTATAGATGCTTTCTACCTCATGCTCGTAGACGGTTTGTGTCTATGGATGTTATGTTCTCTGAAATCACTCAATATTTTCCTGATGATCATCATATTCATTAATACATGATTCTTCTATTGAACATATCATGGCTCGTATTCCTCTTGAGGTTCCTATCTTCCCCACTACTGTGAGAAACGTCTCTACAAGACCCTCCACTGATGATGATAGATCACCTCCGCTGAAGGTCTATGAGAGAAGACACAAGGCTGTAATTGCTCCTCCAACAGCTTGTCCACCCACCTCAGGTTTGCATTCTCCTCCACTTGACCCAATTGATACTAACTTAACTATTGCGCTTCACAAAGGTAAATGGATGTGTACTGAGCATCATATCTCTCACTTTGTTTCTGATCATGCCTTATCCCCTCATATAGAGTTCTTCTTTCAAGGGATCTTGTCTCATCAAACTCCTTCCTCCATACAAAAAGCTTTTTTCAGTCCTGATTGGGTGGCAGCTATGCAGGAAGAAATAAGAGCACTTGAGAAGAACACTTGGGAGATATTTCTCCTTCTTTCAACGAAAAAGGCTGTAGGTCACAAATAGATCTTCTCTTTAAAGTTCAAGCCGGATGGCTTCATAGACAAACACAAAGCCCGTATTGTGGCTAAGGGTTTTACCCAAGTCTATAACATCGATTATACAAAGACGTTTGCTCTTGTTGCCAAGACCAACTTTCTTTGTGTTTGATCTCCTTGGTTGCCATTTGTAATTGGCATCTTCGTCAAATCAATGTTAAGAATGCATTCCTCTGTGATGATCTGCATAAGGAGTTATACATGTCCTTTCTTCCAAGCTTTACTTGTCACAGGGATGCGGCAAATTGTGTAAGTTGAAGATGGCAATTTACGGGTGTAAGCAATCTTTTTTTTTTATCAGTAAAAAGAGATATATTGAAAAAAGGGCTAAGGAAGCCCAGCAAAAGAAAACTATACGACAGAAGACAAAGGGAAAGAAACAAAAACCAAAACAAGCCCAACTCCCGAAACACGACAACCCCGAGAGAGGAAGCTGTGACTAAGAAACCAAGCGGTCCCACCGGAAAACGTAGTCATCAAATCTAAAACCTTTTAACTCAGGAATGGCGGAACCCCAATGGTATAGAGTGGCTTTAATGTTCATGAATATCTCCTCAATATGGGCCTCCTTATCTTCAAACATCCGAGGATTCCTCTCCTTCCAAATCTCCCAACAAATGGCATAAGGGATGATCCTCCAAAGCACTGGTCCACTAGCTGAGAAGGCCTTTGAGTACATCCTTCGAAAGTATCTAACACAAATTTGAGGAAATCCCAAAAAAGTACAAGAACCGCTCCCAAATCTCCTTAGACACGTAGCAGTGAATGAGCATGTGGTTGGTGGTCTCCTCATCGCGACGACATAAGATGCATTTACTTGGGAGATGAAAACCACGTTTCCTAAGCTTCTCCAAAGAAATAATTTTGTCGAGCATCGCATACCAAGTAAAGAAAATAACTTTAGAAGGAATGGGGGTGCTCTAAATACGCTTGGCAAGAAACACGCTATGACCCGGCCCTAAGAAGGAAGTATTGAATGATTTGACCGAGAATCTCCCCTTGGGGTCATGAATCCACCACCTCCTATCCTCTTCTCCTTCGTAAGATGTACTCCTTCAAGCCGATTGAGCGAGGATGACAGAATATCCACCTCCCAATCATTAATCCGCCTTCTTAACCCCAAATCCCATAAGACGGTGTTGTCCTCTCTAGGGGCTACATCACGGACCGAGTCCCCTTTGCTATTCGACAAACCGTAAATTGAAGGAAACTCCTCTGCAAGAGATAGATCCCCGCACCATCTATCTTCCCAAAATCTCACTTGTTGTCGTTTCCCACCTTGAATTTGCTGCCATTTTTATCTCACCAAGCATCTTGGAGATGCCTTTCCACACTCCAGATCCATAAGAGGTAGAAGGCACTCTCCCGTGCATCCATGAGTCTCTATACCCTGCTTAGCCAAGATCACTCTACTCCATAAGCTTTCCCTCTCAACCCCGAATCTCCAAAGCCATTTCACTAGCAGAGTATTGTTCATAAGCTTGATTTGGTGACCACCAAGACCGCCCTCTTCTATAGTCTTGCAGATCCTAGGCCAATTGACAAGATGAAACTTATGGTTATCTTCTGTCATCCCATCCCTTAAGAAATTCCTGATGATACTTTCAGTTCTCTTAACAAGCCCCTTAGGAATTGAAAACAAGGACATGTAGTAAATAGGCGAATTTGATAGCGTGCTCTTGACAAGAGTGATTCAACCTCCCTTAGAGGAAACCTTTCTTCCACGAGGCCAATCTTCTTTGAAATCGTTCTACAACCGAATCCCAAATACTCTTTGATATGTAACTGACACCAAGCGGGAGGCCTAGATACATTGTTGGGAGCTACCCTTTTTTGCAAGCCAAACTCGCCGCCACCTCATCCAAACAATCCACGTTACCAACCCTGAAAACTTCGTTTTTAGATAAATTGATACGAAGCCCGGATACCACTTCAAAACAACACAGAATCCCTCTCAAGACCTGAGCTTGCCTATGAGAAGCCTCCAGGAAAAAGATAGTGTCATATGCAAACAGCAAATGAGAGATAATAGGACCCTCCCCTACCTTGAAACCTGCCAAAAAACCTTCGTCAACCGCTTCGGAAGCCACCCGACTCATCGCCTCCGCTACTATAAGAAACATGTACGGGGATAGAGGATCCCCCTGATGGAGCTCCTGAAGAAACCTGATGGGGCACCATTAACTAAAATCGAGAATCGAGCTATCGATATAAACGTACGGATCCACTTTCTCCATCTCACACCAAACCCCATACGACCCAGCAGATAATCAAGGAATGACCAACTAAGGTGATCATAAGCCTTTTCAAAGTCAATTTTGCAAATGATGCCCGGGGCACCCCCACGATGTCTGGAGTCGATAACTTCAATGGCGATCAGGACCCCGTCCAGAATCTGACGACCCCTCACGAACTCCCCTTGGAAAGAAGAAATAATGTGCCCCAACACCCCTCTCAATCTAAAAGCTATCACTTTAGCAATAATTTTATAGGTGCTCCCTATCAAGTTGTTGGAGGAAAGTCCGCTAGAGACTCTGCTCTTTCCTTCTTAGGAACGAGGGAAATAAAAGTTGTGTTGGCTCTCCAATCTGCCACGAGTCACGGCAAAATTCCTCCATGACCCGCATGAAATCCTTCCCCGCTATAAACCAACATCTAGAAAAGAAGACCAAGGGAAAGCCGTTTGTCCCAGGAGCCTTATCACCCCCCAGGGCTTTAATGGAATCGAACTTCCTCCTCCTCAAACGGTCTTTTCCAGCCACCTTCACTGACTATCCTCTATCTTGTCAAAATCGAGCCCATCCAGATTCATTTTGTCCACCACTATCTCAAAATAAAGGTAGGAGTAGAAGGAAACAATAGCATCCCGAATGCTTTCCTCTTCTTCAACAATCGCACCCTCCACTCTGAGATAGGATATGTTGTCGGATCTCCTTCTACCATTAGCAATGCTGTGGAAAAACTTTGTATTCCTATCCCACTCTTTAAGCCATTTCACTCTGGATTTTTGGCTCTAACTTATTTCCTCCAAGCGAGAGACAAATAATCCCTCTTCATATCCACCCTCTTACTAAACTCCTCTCTAGAAAGAGACTTGTTCTCTTCCTTCCTATCTAGCCGAGCGATCTCCTCGAGCACTTCCCCCATCTTCTTGTCGACTCTACCAAAAACCTCCACATTCCATACCTTCAGGTGCTTTTTAAGAGCAATGAGCTTACTCCAAAAAATGTAACCAGCCCTACTTGTAAACTGAAAAGAATCCCACCAAGACTCTGCCTCGTTCATAAAAGATGGCTCTTGCATCCACACCAGCTCGAACCAGAAAGGAGACCTACGTCTGATTCCCCCACAGTTTAGAAGTAGCGGACAGTGGTCAAATACCGAATTAGGAATGGCCGACTGGGTAACTTCTGGAAAGTGGGCCTCCCAGCTGCTGGAGACTAAAAATCTATCCAACCTACACAATGTAAGGTTCACCTGGTGATTAGACCATGTGAATCTGGCACCAGCTAGAGGAAGATCCATCAAATCATTTCTGGCAACAATCGGATAAATCCCTCATGCTATACATGATTCTATTGCTTCTGCCCCCATTTTTTCTCAAAAAAAAAAATTCTGATGACGTTGAAATCCCCCAAATGCACGGGTGTAAACAATCTCTTCATGCCTAATTTGATCATTTCAGTAGAGATGTCATTGCGTTTGGAATTAATTATTTTCAAGCTGATCACTCAATATTCATTTCATCATGGGTCACAAGGGATACACGTTTTGCTTGTCTTTGTTGACAGCATTGTTGTTATCGGTGATGACTATGCAACCGTTAACCACCTTCGGGTACACCTTCACCATGAGTTTGATATCAAAGTCTTAGGGCCCTTACAGAATTTCCTCAACGTAGAAGGCTAAATTACATAAAGGCATTTTTTTTTATCTCAGAGGAAGTATGCTCTCAATCTTCTCCAAAATACCAGTACTCGTGGAGGAAGGCCAAGTGCCATTCTCGTAGGATCCTACCACAAGTTCTCGGTAAACAATGGTGATTTGCTCCCTGATCCCAGGCCCTAACAACGGCTTGTTGTCGCCTCATTTATTTGACTATTACTAGGCCCAAACTGGCCTACGCCGTGGGAATGGTGAGTCAATTTATGCATGCTCCTTGAACCTCACATATGGATGTGGTTTGTCAAATCCTCCATTATTACAAAGCTCTCCTAAACATGGTCTTTTGTATACCTCAAGAGGATATTTTCGTGTTTCAAGATGCTGAGATGCAAATTGGGCAACTCTATTTGTGACCACAGATTTACCCGAGGGTATTGCACATTTGTTGGAAGAAATTTGGTGACTTGGAGTAAAAAAGCACATATGGCTCGTTCCAGTGTTGATGTTGAGTACAAAGTCATGGCTCACACATCTTGTGAGCTCATGTGGCTTCGAAATTTTGTTGAAATTGCAACTCTTTATACTTGATCTTCAAATCAACTTGCAAATATTTTCACTAAAGCCTTATCTAAACTTGCTCATTCGGCCAATGTGTCCAAGCTATGCATGTTTGACATTTGTGCCCCAGCTTGTTGGGGAGTGTAGAAGGATATAAGGATACAATAGATATTTTGTATACCTTAAGAGCCGAATCCTCTGTTATCACAAGGCTTCTTCTAAGCGTGGTCTCCTGTATACCTCAAGAGGATATTTTCGTGTTTCAAGATACTCAAATGCAGATTGGGCAAGCTATGTTTGACTGTAGATCTAAAGGGCATTGCACATTTGTTGGAGGAAATTTGGTGGCTTGGAGGAGTAAAAAGCACATGTAGTGGCCCACTCCAATGTCGATCTCACACCTCTTGTGAGCTCCCATAGCTTCGAAGTTTTGGTGAAATTGTGAGTCCTCACGCTTGATCTTCAAATTGCGCCAAATCTAGTTTTTCATGAGCGGACCAAGCATATTGAGGGTATTGCATGTTTGGGCAGGCTCCTCGAACTTCACATATGGATGTGGTTCGCCGAATCTTCCATTATTACAAGGCTTCTCCTAATCGTGGTCTTCTATAAACCTCAAGAGGATATTTTCATGTTCCAAGATACTGTGATGCAGATTAAGCAGCTCTATTTTTTACCACAAATTTACATAAGGGTATTGCACGTTTGTTGGAAGAAATTTGGCAACTTGTAGTAAAAAGCACATGTAGTGGCTCGCTTTAGTGTTGATGTTGCTTACAGAGTCATGGCTCACACCTCTTGTGAGCTCATGTGGCTTCAAAGTTTTGGTGAAATTGCGACTCCTTACACTAGATTTTCATATTGCATCAAATCCAATCTTTCGTGAGCAAACCAAGCATATTGAGGTTGTTGTCACTACATTCGAGACAAGGTTGCTTTTGGTGAAATTGTGACTCCTTATACTTGATCTTAAGATCAACTTGCAGATATCTTCACTAAACCTCATCTAAACCTGCTCGCTCGGCCAATGTGTCCAAGTTAGGCATGTTTGACATTCATGCTTTAGCTTGAGGGGGAGTGCAGAAGGATATATGGATACAATAGGAATTTTGTATACCTCAAGAGCCGAAGCTTCTGTTATTACAAGGCTTCTCCTAAACATGGTCTTTTGTACACCACATGAGGATATTTCCATGTTTCAAGATACTCAAATGCAGATTGGGCAGGCTCTATTTCTGAGCACAGACCTACCTAAGGGTATTGCACATTCGTTGAAAGAAATTTGGTGACTTGGAGTAAAAAGCACATGTAGTGGCTCGCTCCAGTGTTAATGCTGAGTAGAGTCATCGCTCACACCTCTTGTGAGATCAAATGGCTTCAAATTTTTGGTGAAATTGCGACTCCTTACACTTGATCTTCGTATTGTGGCAAATCCAGTCTTCCATGAGCAAACCAAGCATATTGAGGTTGATTGTCACTACATTCGAGACAAGGTTGCTTTTGGTAAAATTGTGACTCCATATATTTGATCTTAAGATCAGCTTGCACTTCACTAAAGCCTTATCTAAACTTGCTCGTTCGGCCAATGTTCCAAGTTAGGCATGTTTGACATTCGTGCTCGAGCTTGAGGGGGATTGTAGAAGGATATGAGGATACAATAGGTATTTTGTATACCTCAAGAGTCGAATCCTATGTTATTACAAGGCTTCTCCTAAACATGGTCTTCTGTATACCTACAGATGATATTTTCGTGTTTCAAGATTCTCATATATTGGGCAAGCTCTACTTTTTACCGCAGATCTACTTAAGGGTATTGCGCGTTTGTTTGAGGAATTTTAGTGACTTGGAGTAAAAGGCACATGTAGTGGCTCACTCCAGTGTTAAGGTTGAGTACAAAGTCATGGCTCACACCTCTTGTGAGCTGGTGAAATTGTGAATCCTTCCACTTGATCTACATATTGCAGCAAATACAATCTTTCATGAGAGAACCAAGCACATTGAGGTTGATTGTCACTACATTCGAGAGAAGGTTGCTTTTAGTGAAATTTTGACTCCTTACACTTGATCTTCAAACCAGCTTGCAAATATCTTCACTAAAGCCTCATCTAAACCTGCTCGTTCGGCCCATGTGTCCAAGCTAAGCATGTTTGACATTCATGCTCCAGCTTGAAGGAAGTGTGTAAGGATATAAGGATACAATAGGTATATATATTTGTAGTTGGGTTATCAGGCATATGCAATATTAATGCAGGGGCATTTTCACACCGGGCTCAAGTGGGGCAGCCTACATATATGGGGCACACTCGGGGTGGGATGGCCCGTGTGAAATGGGACCCACGAAGGAGGGTTCGACCGAGGGCCTGGATCATGGGCTATGAGATAAAGGAATTTAATCTCACGCTACCAACAGTCGCGGCTTTTGAGAGTATTAGTTAAATGTCCTGCGTCAAAGTGGTATCAGAGCCGGAAGTCTCGTGTTCGAGACTCCTCACCGGGGGTGATTAATGCAGGGGCATTTTCACACCGGGCTCGAGTGGAGCAGCCTGCGTATATGGGGCACACTCGGGGTGGGATGGCCCGTGTGAAATGGGACCCACGAAGGAGGGTTCGACCGAGGGCCTGGATCATGGGCTATGAGATAAAGGAATTTAATCTCACGCTACCAACAGTCGCGGCTTTTGGGGAGTATTGGTTAAATGTCCTGCGTCAAATATGTTGAGCGTATTTTTTATAGCCCATTAAGGGCATTCATGCAATCTGACACAATAAAAGATCGTCAGAGTTAAAGAGATAACTTACTCTCTCTCCCTGGCTCCCATCTTCTTCGTCTTCTTTCTCACATAAGGAATCACTTTAAACCAAATTGTCCACCGGTAAGATAATATCAACTGTAAGAAGAAAGTTACCATAGAAACTAATCCATGTACCAAGTGTTTTGTCAGCTTCTAGTCACAGAAGTGAACATTGGTGACACAAGACGGGAGATCGTTCTGTGATTTGAGAAAGGGAATGAAGGGAATGGTTACTATTCACGTAGCACTATTCACGGTGTTGTGGTATGATTTGGGTTTTCTGGGTCAAAGTTGATCTAAAATGAAAATAGAGATGGAGAAAGAGAAGAGATAGAGAAGGAGATAGGGATAGAAAGATACCTTTAGATTCACACCGAATTATCTTGGCTTCGCAACAAGAGAGGATGGCTTCACACCAAGTTTCCCTTTACAAGAGATTTCTCCAAAGAGATTTTCTATTTCTTCATTCATAAAATCAAAGGGTACATCACATTTTATAAGACTCCCTACTTGAAGTTTCCTAATTCTAATCGAATTGAACTTCCTAATTTTAAGCAAACTAAAATAAGAAACTCCTAATACAATTCTACTAACTGTAAGCAATAATAAAATCTAATTTCAACTGAAAATCCTAATTAAACTAAAACAAATCTTCATGGGGCCCACTTATCTAAAAATAATTCAATAAGAATTTACTATAAATAGTAAAAATGGGATTTACTATAAATAGTAATTTCAGGATTTACTATAAATAGTAAAAATGGGATTTACTATAAATAATAAAAAGGGTCCACTTGCTTAACCGGGCATAGATTCGGTGAAGCACGAACTATCGTAGTAGAATGCTCCCACATAATTGGAGTCCCCCAAATCAATTAAACGTTAAACTCCATCTGGGTTGGTCTTCCTTCAACCTTTCCTTACCATAAACTGCACAATCAACTGAAGCAGCCTTTCGATTCACTTTATATATCCTCCGAAGCTTGTATAAAACCAGAGCATTGCAAATGTCACTATGAGAAACCTCATAAGAAAGTACAATTTGACCTTTTCTTTGAAAAGAGAGTGGGTGGCTAGTAGACTAGAGATAGCTTCAAGCTTCACCAGGAGTAAAACAAGCCAACATGAACTATCTAAATAGCTTTACATTATAGGTGCTTACTTTCTAAATTTCAATGTAACAATGGAGAGCCTTGCAACCACACTTCTCTTAGTCAATAACCTTGCAACACAGCAGCATTATGAAAATAATATACAAGCATTGGTGAGAGCTTCAAATTATCTAATCAAGAACAATTAAGCTCAATTTTTAATATGTGGGGGCATTAATTCATCACAGCTGAATTCTAAAGATAGCCCACTTAAAAAGGAAAAAATAGAAACTCTTACTCGAGTAGCAAGCTATGGAATTCAATTTTCCTTAATTAAATCCTTAAGACGTAATTCTGCAGGCCGGAGTGAAGTTTTACAGGTTGTGCAATGAGATTTCACACCACTGGTTTGATGAGAAGAATCAAGTTATGCATCACATATAGATTATCAGAAAGTCCCTACTGAGACAAAACTGCATGCATTCATGGTAAAGTTGGAAGAGTGACATTTTCCCAGTGATATCATTTAAAAAAAAACTTAGATGAATATCATTCTAAAGAGAAGGGTGATGAGAAAGCACAAGGATACTTAACCTACATCCAAAATATTTCAATTAGTGTATCAAAACTATCACGGGGAATAGATAGGAGTTTTACCGGCAATTCATACGTGTGAACAATGTTGTTGCTTTCCATGCTGAAACAAATAGAACAACTAAATCAAATATTTCCACTAAAAAGAGTACACATAAGATTGCGCCAATAGAAAGAAGACGATGTCTAATTAGAGGCATAGGTGCACCTGAGAATTGATAATTTCTTCCCCAGTGAAGCAAAAAGTGCAAGTTTACCAGCGTAAGGGGAAATACGCAGGTCTCTAATAGCTTTGGTGCAAGGAGGAAGGTGTATATTTTCATGTTCATATGGATACATCAAGCTAATCTGCAAAATCATAGGTTTATAACCAATAGGACTTAAAAGAGTTGGAGAGAAGTTACAATTAAATCCGCAGATGCTTGAAAATATTGCTAAATCCAATTTTCATGTTTGAACGAAAAAAATTACTTTGGTAAGAACATGCAGTCCACCCATTCCAGAAAGCCTTCGTGCGAGAATCAGAATTTGACTAGAAACATCCATATCCAAAATCCTTGCACCATCTACCACCAACTCATCCTGAAAAGGTAAAATATGTTAGATGAAATACGTTGAAAACGGTCAATATTAGTAAATCTGTGTCGGAATAGAATTCCGGCTCAAATTATAAACACACTAGGCAGCATATGTAGAATGAAGATGGCACTAAAAAAGTTTAACTGAAAAGAATATTAGTCTGGAACAACAAATAACAGTAGATAAACATTTGAAAAAAAAAATACTTAAGACAATGATGGCAAAAATTCATATATAGCAACATACAAAACAAATGTCAATGACCAAAGAAGTAGCAAATAAGCATAGGATGGACATGTCTTTGGAAAAGAACTTTGTTGCCTGATTACTCCCATTTATTCCACGCTGGAGGAAAGGCACGCACAATACGTGTATGCCATTTGTGTACATCATAGAAGAGGTGGCCCATCGAATGGTAAGGAATTTTGCATATGCAAATTCTTGAGCCCACCAATTCACATGAATGCAATTCGACTTGTGTAATGTAATGTAATGAGATGGATCTATTGAGGACAATCGTCATACAACAATTTCATTTTAATACATAACAGTATAAGGAGTTGAGAATATAAAGTTATCTGTCACGAAATCTCTACGTCCCTAAATTTAGGACAATCCCAAATGTAGAAACCCACTAAAACATAGAAACGTTAAGAGTTCAACAATTACTCAATTGAACATATTAACAACAAGAAAGATGGGGAAAATCTACTTACCTAAAAGAAAACAATAACACCCTATTGGCCTTTTTATTCTTCAATACCCTCGTTGAATCCCTAATCCACCATCAACCTTCCATTAACGATCACAATTGTCGATCAAATTCATATAGAGAAGAAGAGTAGAGGTTTTGAATAGAGAATGGAGAGAAGGTGTACTCCGCAATGGAGATAGGAACTATCGTTGATGGATGAGGGAAGGGGACTTGAGATTGTGGAAGATTTTCTTTTATGAGAAGAAACCATTTTTTTCAGCGAGAGAAACAGTTGTTTAGTTTTCCATTAGTGTTTTTATAAGTAATATGTATAACTAAAAAGGGAGAATCCCACAAGATACAAGAAAACGGGGACACCCCCAAGGTCGCAGCCTAAACACAATCAGAGAGGAGAAGGTTCCTCTAACAACTCCTCCCATCTAAACACCAAAGTCTCGAAAAAATACCCCCTAAACTCTGGTAATAAAGAAGACCATAGAAAAAAAAAGCTTTTGCTTTCAATATCACCCCCACATTGTCTTCAAATTTCCCTTCAAAAATCTGAGAATTCCTCTCCTTCCAAATAGCCCACATAATTGCGAACAGAAGAAATACAACATAAGAAATGCCATTTTCCCCGAAACACTTGCATCAAAGTAGCTTGGAAAATGCCCAGTACCCCCTCCGGAAGCATGAAATCGATGCCAAACATGGCAAAGAAAACCTACCAAAGTACAGAGGTGAACGGACTGTGGATCAACTGTCTCAACATTAGACTTGCACAAGAAACACATGTTCGACAATATTATCCCCCTACTATTCAAGTGATTGACAGTCAGAATCTTGTCAAGAATTGTCCTTCAAGCAAAAAACCTCACTATAGATGGCACTAGAACACCCCAAACAATGGAAGCTGGAAAGAACCTCTGGCCCAACTGGGAAATGTGAGAAAAGAACGACCTAACTGTGAATACAACCCTTAGTTTTCCATTACTTGTGGGAAAGAGGTTGTGACAGACTTGATTTCTTTCTCTTAAATCATTATTTTTAGTCGGACAATAATGGCCTTACTATTTTTAAATCGTAAGAAGTCGACATGTGATATTGAGTCAAAAATAATTTAAATAGGGCAATTGGAAAACAAAAAAGGCCGCCTTCGAACTCAGGAAATAACCGTATGAAAGGTCACATTGATTTTTGTAAAAAAATCCATTATATATATATAATATAGACTATAAATTAATAAAATAATAATTCAGTTATATAAGATTATTTAGTAAATGGATATCACTGGCAAGAGATCTTAAAAGGGAAGAAAAAACAAATAAAGAGTTTCCTAATGTCAATCCGATTTCGTAAAAGTGAAATTTAGGAAGCTTTTCACATACTTTAGAAGCAAAAAACTATTTTTCCTTACATGGTTATATTTGTATGGTTGAGGTTTCTTAAAAAAAAGTGGAGGTTATAGTTGGTATAGATTGTTATCTTCCTTTTGATATATTGATTATGTTTTTATCCCTATTTTCTATTCTCTAAGTGGGGGGTGGGTTGGTTAATGTGAGAGATGAAATTGTAAGTGGATGATGCATTAGCCAATAATTAAGAGAGTTGTAACTATTTGATTTACAAACATATCCATACTGACCTTTTGAAGTCTAAGATATATTAGGTTAAGGGTATTTTTGCAAGAAGAAAAAAAGAGAGGCCGGCCTCTGACGTACAAAATAACTGTCAGGAAGGTTGCTTCGCTTTATATCTAGAATAGATTCCAACTAACTGCTTATCAAATACAATGAAATTTTACAAGACTAAAACAGTAAAGTTAAAGCTTATATTTCAAGGAAGGAGGGATAAAATGTTTAAACATTTTTCTTCATAACAAGAATTTGCTGTCTCACATCCTGGTTGGAGGAACCTTCCACGTTATGCACAACTTAAAACACAAACACGTGTGCGTCTTATCTAAGGTTCTTTTTTTTAATATATGATTCCTCAAATATAACCCAGGTTCTTCAAGGCAGTTCTAGGGAATCAGTTTGTCATAGTGACTCAACTTCTCCTATGTTGCTCTTAAAGAAAAGAAGTAATAATTCGGTGACTTATCACACAGCCAAAAGAGTGTACCATCCTCGAGTCACTATTCATCCTTGAAATTTTATTATGTTGTGACTTCGTCTCAGTAATTGTACTCCTGATCACCTTTGCTGCATTAAACAGGAAGTGATTACATTACATATATGCTCCATTGAGTTGAGAAGCCATGACATAATAAGGTACATTTCAGCATCCCGGTCCAATATCTCAAGTCTTCTCAACTTGGTTAGGCAAACCCTATAGTGTGAGATACCTCATACTTCATTTTCTCCCTGATAAAGAATTTGACAGTTTAGAAATAGAAAGAAAATTTCGGCCACAATTGTTTATAGTTGTAATTTTAACGCCAGGGTTCTCCACATGGTTTGGAACCAACTCATCTCTTCCCATAAATGACTAATGGAACTATTAGATGGCGAGTCCATCAAACCAGGTTCCTCGTCTCTTCCACAGGTTATAATTGACTCCGTCACATCCTTCAATTCAAACCGTATTCCTCATCTAAATCCAAAAGTATATCCTTAACTTGAAGAGAATGATTAACCCTAGCCCTTATATTCTAATTCACTATGGTTCTCCTTAGCATCCTCAAGCTTCTACTCTGAAAACTTTTCATTGCATGCCTGCAGCTGCAAACCCAGATCATCTTCTTGCACCTCCAAATCAATTTAGTTGAGCGTCACAGATTCCACACCAAAATACCACAAGTTCCAGGGGAATACAGCTCTTCTTCCATCAATATATTCTTCGGGAGCTTATAACTGGTTCACTCAAACGAAAGGGTGAACGAGAACCACAAGAGTAATCGAAGGCTTCCTTTACATCATGGGTTTCCAGAAAGAACATATAATCAACCAAGTCACAATAGTGCCACTTGCAGAACTAAGTATATTTATTCCTACTAGAACCAAACAGGGAAATACTGTTGATGTCCTGAAACAAATACAAGGACCATTAGAGTGATCGATAGTTTTCCTCTTGAATTATTAGAGGCATTAAATTGTCAAGAAAACCATTTCCTGATCGGTTCCATTTTAGAGAAGTTAATGGCAAGTGTCAAGTCACCACCCAAAAAGAAAGAGAAGCGCACAGTATGCGACCAAAGAAGACCTTTCTGGTATCTTTTCAAGAGTTACTTGCGTATAACATAAGTTACCATATATGGCTCAGGGCCTTTTTTTTGTCCATAGTAAACTGAAAAGAGATATGGAATCGAAATGTGCACATTCATGTCTGAAAATTTGAGGACGTACTTGACTACATTCCACAATGCAATCACATTTTCTTACTGCTAACAATAAAAATAAAAATAAAAATTTGAAATCACATTCTTGATTTGAAAACAGAACTGATGAACAACATATTAGAATGAGAAAGCTATTTAACTCACTTACAGTCTCCATTTTGAGTTCCTTGTAGGTTCTCCTTTTTTCTGTTATAAATAAAATCCATATCATAAGAAAAAGTAACCAATGCCATACCTCTAATGCAAAGCTGCAATGAGGAGATCCTTGTACACCAACATTTAAACCAAAGTTGTGTCCTGCGTAAAAATTTCCAACAATTAACAACCAGCCACCTTTTCAAATAGATTATACCCAAAAACAGTAGTTAACGTACAATACTCCAGGATTGATTCTCGAACAATACCAAGCCGCATTGTCCGATACATCTAAAACTCATTCGAGTCCAAGACAGGTCGTAGGTGTTTGGTACATTATTTGACAATTTTTTTATTAAACCATGCACATGTGGTCTAAAACTAATCATTAAAGATGCTCGCTTGCTACGTAGGAGGGGAGAACCACTCTGCAATTTGAGAAAGGACCTTCGGCTTCGCACCGAAATAGCTTGGATTCACACCAAGATAGAGTGAATTCGCACCACGAGAGAGATTTCCCAAAAAAGAAAATATCAATTTCATTCATAATAAGTCATAATTTCGTTTTTTTTTTTTTTTTTTGATAAGTAAAAATTATCATTAAAGAGGCAAAAGCCAAACAAAGTACACAGTAGTAGCTAAGGAGGTCGAGATGACCTGCAATAGACAAAAGCTTAATAGAAAACAGCAAAAAATATAAATTCTAGCTTCAAACATCCTTGGAGCAAAGAATGTTCCAGCGAAAAACAAAGTTCTCGAAGAAAATCCCTCTACGTTCTTCGAAGCCTTTGGACCAAAGGAAAAACATCCCTTTGATGTTAAGAATGATCGAGGCCAAGTCTCCACATTTGTCTTCAAATATTCTTTGATTTCTCTTCCTCCAAATATCCCAGGCTATCGCAAAGGGCAGCATTCTCCAAAGGATACGACCTCTTTTCGAAAAAGCTTTGGTTTGCCAACTAACGAGGAGCTCCATAAATGAACCCGACATCACCCAATATATTCCAAATTCTAGAAGAAAAAAAAAAGAGGACCATACCTCCTTGGCTACAGCGCAATGTAGCATAAGATGATTAACAGTTTCCCCATGTTGCTTACATATCGAACAATAGTCTATTATTATGAAACCTCTAGTAATCAAATGATCCACTGTCAAAATTTTCTCCAAAGAAGTCAGCCAAACAAAGAACGTTATCTTCTGTGAAACTTTCGAACGCCAAACCATCGACAATGGAAATTTGATACTCGAGGATCTTTTCATACCCTCATAGAACGAACGAACTGAGAACACACCTCCCTTAGTCCATTTCCATTCCCAATTATCTTGGACCAAAGGTTGCAAATGCACATCATTTAACCGAGAAAGCAATCTAGTTAGGGGTTCTATCTCCCAGTCATTGAGATTCCTCCTAAATCCGAAATCCCACCCCCCTTCATCAGCACAATCCCGAACCGACCAAGTCTTTCTCTTAGATAGAGTAAATAATTCCGGGAACTTAGTTTGGAATGAAGCTTCTCCACACCAAACATCATTCCAGAAACTAATTCTCTCCCCTGAACCAACATCTAGTCGAATCCCTTTCAAAAAGTCCGCCGATATCTTCATGATTCCCCTCCACACACTGCATCAGTACGCACTTTGAACCATTCTACTTTCCCTATCATAAAGTTTTTCCCCATATTTACCCGTTGTAACCTTATGCCATAAGCTTGAAATCTCCTTCTCAAACCTCCAAAGCCATTTACCCAAGAGCGCCTTGTTCGTGATCTTAATATTTTTGATACCCAGTCCTCCTTTTTCCTTGGACTTGCACACCGACTTCCAAGCAACCAAATGTACCTTCTTCGAGTCCTCCCTGTCGTGCCATAAGAAGTCCATCATAATTTCGTTTTTACACATGCCTATATTTATAAGCAATGAAAACTAGTCCTATTGGACTTCAAAACACTCTCAAACTCTATCCTAATCCCATTACAACTCAAAGAACCAATTTCTAAACAAATAAAACTCTAAAACAAACCTGAAAACAAACAAATAGCCCTAAAGTAATTCAAACCATCATACTATCTTTTAGCACCTCTTAGATTTATCAAAAAATAGTAAAAATAGGAATTTACTAAAAATAGTAAAAATGAGAATTTACT
Source organism: Euptelea pleiosperma (assembly GCA_035048495.1). NCBI lineage: Eukaryota > Viridiplantae > Streptophyta > Magnoliopsida > Ranunculales > Eupteleaceae > Euptelea > Euptelea pleiosperma. The sequence continues at coordinate 34,874,113 of CM068540.1, read as the reverse complement.
AAAAATAGGAAAATGAGAATTTAATATAAATAGTACAAACGAGAATTTAATATAAATAGTAAAAATGAAAATTTGCTATAAATAGTAAAAAATGAGAATTTGCTATAAATAGTAAAAACGAGACCACTATGCACAATGCTCCAGCATCGAACGCTCTAGGCTGAAAAACATTCGTCCTCGAATTCGAGTTGAGATATTGCAATTAGCATTTCCAGCATAAGAGATATTTTGAGTACTTTCACTTCTGTTTCTTATTCTACATCTTTGACGTCGACAACTTTAACGAAGGTTAGATTGGGGGTATTCAAAGAGACTCTAATCTCACACTTTCTTCTTGGTAGAGCTGAATCTGCAACAATTGATGTGACGGCAACAGCAAACTTGCTTGGATCCTCCAAGTATTCCTTCACTTTGTCAGTCTATGGGTAATCTGTCACAACAGCAACAGCCAGTTCGTTGTTGTAGGCATTGATGAATATCCAAGGTCGGGTCCGAGATAACACCAATAGCATATTTCTCGACTAGGTCATCTTTCGTGAGATCAAGCACTTTAAGATTTCTTCTACTGGAGCTTCCTCGTTAGGCTTTTTTTCCTCTAGGGCTTCGAGAGACTTTTCTTGCTTTGAGACCTCTTTAGGGGAGTTCTCTGCACTACATTTGTATTCAAAACCTCTCAATAACTCGCCAAAAAGAGGTAGGAAAGCCGACAATGGTGGTGGCGATGATCTAAGACGGTTGCGGCAAAGGGTTGGATCTCTGGTGGAGATCTTATTATTATGGCATCGATTGCTCCTCCAATTTTCTCTCAATACGATTTATGAGGTCGTCTGTCGTCAATGGCATCCTACTGGCTCTCCAGGCGATTTATCTGGCCATTTAGTTTAACTAACGCGGTTGCCAATGATCGTGAACCAATTTGAGACGTCTTTCCGAAACACAATCAGAAATTTCAAACTTGCTCTGATACCAAATTTGATGCAATACGGGAGAACGGCTACGATTTGAGAAAGGACTAATGCAGGGGCATTTTCACACCGGGCTCAAGTAGGGCGGCCTGCATGAAGGGCAGAGGCACACTCAAGGTGGGATGGCATGTGTGAGATGGGACCCACGAGGGGGCTCGACCGAGAGCCTGGATCTGGGCTATGAGATAAAAGAATTTAATATCACTCCCTCATCAGTCGCAGCTTTTAGGAGTATAGAGTTAGATGTCCTACATCAAAGTGGTATCAGAGCGGGGGGTCTCGTGTTCAAGACTCCTCACCGAGGGTGATTAATGCAGGGGCATTTTCACACCGAACTCGAGTGGGGCGGCCTACGTGGGACGAGGGCACACTCGGGGTAGGATGGCCTATGTGAGATGGGACTCACGAGGGGGGCTCGACCGAGAGCCTGGATCTGGGCTATGAGATAAATGAATTAAATATCACGCGCCCCATCAATCGTGGCTTTTGGGAGTTTTTTTTTTTTTTTTTATAAGTGGCTTTTGGGAGTATTGGTTAGATGTCCTGCATCATAATGGTATCATAGTGAGATGTCTCATGTTCGAGACTCCTCACCGGGGGTGATTAATGCAAGGGCATTTTCACATCGAGCTCAAGTGGGGCGTTATGCATGAAGGGCGGGGGCACACTCGGGGTGGCCTGTGTGAGATGGGACCCTGACGCAAGACGGGAGAACCGCTCTACAATTTGAGAAAAACCTTTGGTTTCGCACCGAAATAGCTTAGATTCACACTAAGATAAAGTGATTTCACACCACGAGAGAGATTTCCTAAAGGAGTTAGATATCAAATTTCATTAATCAAGTCATAATTTCTTTTTACGCATGCCCTATATTTATAAGCAATGAAAACTAGTCCTATTGGACTTCAAAACACTCTCAAACTCTATCCTATTACAGCACAAAGAACCAATTTCTAAACAAATAAAACTCTAAAACAAACCTGAAAATAAACAAATAGTCCTAAAGTAATTCAAACTCTCATACTATCTTTTAGCACCTCTTAGACTTATCTAAAAATAGTAAAAACAAAATTTACTATAAATAGAAAAACAAGAATTTACTATAAGTAGTAAGGATAATCGTTAATTTCTGAGAAAATTTGCGGAAAAAAAAAATCGTTATTTCTGTTATATTCGTTATTATTTTATTGAAAATTTGAAATTCAAATTTTCAATTTTGAAGTCGTTTTTCCGTTATTTTTCGTTTTTGCCCCTGAGCGTTACAATTCGCTATAATGGAAAAACGGTGATGACCCCAGTCTATTATACCATTATAACAGCCCCTTTTAAACCTTGATTCAAACTCTCATACTGTCTTTTAGCACCTCTTAGACTTATCTAAAAATAGTAAAAATGAAATTTAGTATAAACAATAAAATAGGAATTTACTAAAAATAATAATACAAGAAAGTACTATAAATAGTAAAAATGTGAATTTACTATAAATTGTAAAAAACGATAATTTATTATAAATAGTAAAACTAAAACCACTATGCGTAACGCTCCTGCATCACTGGTAAAGTTTTTGAAACCAGGGTTCAAAACCCATCTTAACCCACTAACCACTAACCCGCTTGCCTACCAAAGAAAAGAAAGAGGGAAAGTTCTAAAGGTGCAATTGCGTCTGGTTGAGATAAGAGACTCAAATGAAGCAAAGACCAAATCTCTTCAAGGTCTCCACATTTTTAAATATCATTTTTTCAGTCTTTTTTGTAGTGGAAAGAGATTCCTTGAATGCTATTAGTTTGGTCAAAGGTCCTCCATGTGAGGATTAGCCAGTGTGATTGATCACATTAGAGTGCTTGTAGAGGATGAACTCTTAATTATGTCACACGCTAAGAGAAGTAAAAGATATCGTGGACTCCTTAACAATGAGCAATATAAATTAGAACTTTATGCACACAAGAAATTTTTCTCGAGTCTTCGTAATTATTTTTTTACTTCAATGCAATTTATTACACATTAGGAGAAAAGAAAAAAAGACCATGTGCACAATATATTCCAATACCCAAACCTATTGCCCAAGTGAAGGATCAAAATCTCTGTTTTGGACCTTTCCCGATCCTTTCAATGTTAAACTCGACCAACTATAACCAAGACGAGTTTGGGTGAGTCACCAGGGAAAAATTTATAAGTGGGTATGACTCATCAGAGATACTTGCATAATGGATTCATATTGGTGACCCCCAATATCAAGATGATTCAACTAAGTGGAAAATGAATTGGCAGAAATTTAAAACTCTAGTATGAGTCATATATGCTATATTAAGGGGGGAAATGGCTTTTCACCCTCTACACTCGATTTCGTCTTCTTCAACCTAATAACTTAAGGATTTGTGAATTTATGCACTCGTACAAAAGGTCAAGTGACAACAATAAGAATCAACCCATAAGCCAATAGTTGAAGATCAAAACCAATGTGGGCAATCCATGTTTTACGGTATGTATTTATAATGATCGTTTAATTCCATTTGAAATGGACACAAAATCAAAGATTCAAGATAGAATCGACCAGATCAATCTGTCTTAATATTTGTTAGTAAGAATCATGCTTGGAAACTAAAATACAGTTGTATTTAATAAATTCATAACTCACACTTCATACTTAATAAGTTAATAGGTGATGTTTTGTCTGTTGATAACTATGTAACAATGACACAGATAAGTGTGTCGGTGTCCGATATAGATATGAGTGTCTGTCACAGTGCCTTTAAGAATCCTGAAAAGCAGATACGTCCGTACATATATTTTAATATCGTATATTAGTTCTATTTAAACAAAAAAATAAATGAAAATAAGAAAAATAAGTATATGAAAAGTAAAAGAAAATAATTTCACGTGACATTAAGCTTTCCAATAAATGTGTTTGACAACTTAACAACGTACTAAATGGAGGATGGAACACACCAACTCTCTTTTAGAAATATTCTTTTATAAAAATAAATAAATAAATAAAACTTATTAAAATAAAGGGTAACACTGCCCTACGTGTCAAGATATGTGTTCGGGTGTGTCGACACACATACATGTCCGACATGGCAAAAAACCTATAATCATCGTGTCCTTATTGCATAGGTTGATAACCAAAAAAAAACCCGTTAGACTCTTCAAAAGGTCGACAAGCTTCATGTATAAAAAAAATGCGTTGTCTTAGTTTTTCCATAATCTTTTTTTTTTTTTTTCAAAATTCCTGGCTTTACTGCTTTTGTTCTCACTCAAAAAGAGATCCAGCAACTTGTTCGAGTCATATGAAACTCACTAAATCAAATTGGTTCGACTCCAATATTGAGATTTTAATCTTGATGAAGAAAATATTGAGATTTTAATCCTTGACAAGGCTACAATGACTTCTCATAATCAAGCAGCAGATAAATCTACCGAATCTTAGTTAGGTGAAGTATGGAATAATCCTCAAATGATATTCAAGTCAACCTAACCATACAGAACTATTCATAAAACACAAGCAAATAACACCCCTGCTAGTTTGCTAAAAATCTTTCATCCAACAGAGGGTTTACCAGATGGTGTTCGTCCTTGAGAGCCCGCCGTCAAAGTAATTTCAGATGGTCTCCTATGCATCTCTCCTAAAGATACATTCTCCAAGCAAGTGGGCTTCTACAAAACAAAAAGTCAAGCCCAATGTATGAAAAGGAAAAAGGAAAAAGGCATAGTTAACAAAAAAAAATTCAAATACAACATGTTGTCGCTATATCACACGCTGAATACCAAAGGAGTCCAAGTGAGTTTTCAACCATTCATAGTTTTCTCTAGCAAATTAATGCCTTTCCAAAATAAAATCAATGAAATCCAAAAGTGATTCAATGCATTAGAGTACCTTATTTCATAAAACTTCAAAAGAAAATAAAATAAATGTGTGTAAGGATGAAACTACAGAGTACAGACAAAGAATCAAAACCTCATTCATATTTAATGGAATTATATAGAAGCATTAAAAATAAAATAACAAATAAAAAAATCTGAAGTTCACTGTGATCATTAAAATATAGAACTCGATAAATAAATAAAAAATTACTCCAAAGAATGGCAAATGGGCTAAAAAAACCCAGAAATGAATGAGTGTGGAGAAGAAAAGTAGTCTTGAACATCATAGCATACTAACTGGGATGTGTACACCTCACATCCCAGCATCAATATGTCATGACTGAACAGAAAGGTTGGCATTCGTGTAGAACAGTACCATCAACCCCGAATGCATACTACAACCAATATCATCACAAGACAAAATGCAGGCAAATATCCTACGAATTGGGCAAGTAGAATAATTTTTTGACATATAAAGTATAGTTCAATGTACCTCTTTCTCTTTTCGCATTTTCTCCTCGTCTTGGCGAAGTTTATCATGCAGATTAGCAATCTGCACATACAATAAGAAGGCATTATTGCATTGATCTAGCAGCTAACCGAGGATTAAACAAAAGTAGCACAAAAAATTGTGCAACACATTATCATCATTAACAAAAGGAAAAAGGGTCCAATAAAACATAGTTACCCTCCTATCATAAGTTAGCCAAATTCTTCCTCAGAATAGATATAACGAATGGCAACGCGCATAGAAAACGTCAAAATTCAAGATGAATCATTTCAATTGAAACCACAGTGAGAAGAATGAAGTAAAATGATGAATATATAGAAGGCTACCTTCACAAAGCCTCAAAGCTTGCAGTAAAAGAGAGATCAAACCTTAATAATACTGTTGCAGAAATAGCAACATCCCAAATTAGAACACAAAATAATGTTGATCCATAAACAAAGGATGCCTTGACAAGGCTTTTGGGAAGCAGAAATCTGATCAGAAACAAAGATCCAACTACAAAATCTGTCCAAGAAAATCTACGTTTTGTATTATTCACTGAGGCAGGAGTTTGAGAAGTGCATGAGCATTATCCCTTTTACCAATCAAAAAAAAAAGTGCATGAGCGTTATTCCAACATTCATCAATATTAAGCTACTAAGATTTTCTTTTCTTTTCTTTTTTTTGATACTATGACCGTCTAATGTCTATAAATCTAATACAGCATCAACATTTCAGCAAACCTTAACACCTGCTGATGATACTGATAATGCCCTAAACCAATTATAAGAGAATTCACTCAAGTTCTTGATGCAGAGGGCATTTGCGTTATGAGCTTACATGAATTAGTTTGAAGGATATTCAACGAATATTCATGTCAGGGTCGTCAGAATAATAAATGGCATAATATCTATGCCAAACAATCATCACAGGCCACTTATTTTTGCCCACAAATGCTAAAATGGGGAACTTCAAATGAGGTTCCATGCATTAACACTCCTTGAAAACAACTCCACTGAAGAAAAAGGGGAAATCCCCTAGAAAATAACAAAGATAGAGAAAGGGAAAAATGGAAATAACACTCTTGAAATGAAAATCAGCCCCACATACTTACAAAATCATCCCCTTCTATCAGCAAAATAAATAAGATTGTTAACATAGAGAAGTGATGTAGTTCACAAAATGGCAAGGCCTCAAACCATCTACCAAAACACCATAATCATAAGGGTCTTATCACTCCATGTTTAGATTCTCAAGTGTGCCCTGATGACACTGGAAAGGTGATTTTCCATTTCCAAGGAGCTCTAAACTGAAAGTAAAATAAACTAAACTTTCTAAACTATACAAACTCTCTTTTTCCCGTAAATCCTTTTTCCCCAATCCATGGGATTTTGGGTCATTCTATAACCATGTAAACCATTCTTGTCAACTATAGGGCAACGAATGATCTGAACTATATCCATCCATTATATGAAGAATATGTACGGAATTGTCCCAGGAAATGAGAAAAATATGCCATATTAAGCAACCAACTAATCAGAAGTTTATTCTTTGGTACTCGATAGTCTTACCTTCATCTTAAGAATCTCGTTTTCAGACTGAAGAGAGAGAAATTTCTGCAGATAAGAAAAGTCCGTCGTTCAAAATAATTTTTCATAAGATTCTTTGAAAAAAAAAAAACACATGAGACAGATTCTACCTTTTGTTGTTCTCCATTATCAACAACAATTCGTGAAACATAAAGTCTTATGACATCCTTCAGTGAACACTTCCTACTGCATTGAGGACACTACAAACAAACACCAAAGTGAATAACGAAAAGATAACAGTGCAGATCCTTTTCTACAAATTGAAACATAATTAACTAAGCATCAATAGGAAACTAAACAGAAATACCTTCGCGGAATTCTTTCTACATTGTCGAATCCATCTCACAATGCAAGAGAAACCATAGACGTGTCCACAAGGAAGACAACTGCAATTCTTAAATATGAAAATCAGATAATTTGAAATAGAAATTCTGGAAGAGAAGAAATGTTCAAAATAAACTAATTGCAATAAAATTCTTGTTAATCTGAAGTCCCAAACTTGACAAGCACATGAAACAATAGGATTTTAAATAATAAATGCATGCATAACACTATTGAAAGCCCTAGCATTCAAAAACACTATCTTTATCATACCTAAAACCTCTAACTACCCTGGCATTCCAATAGTGAGGCAGACACAGTATTGTAGACGGATGTAGTTGTAAAGAGAAGGGTTTAACAAACCTGACTTGATGATTTCCTTCGGAGGACCAGGGTTCCATGCAAATAGGGCAACAAAGACAATCCGTATCGTTTCCATTCAATTCTCCCCCTGGGGGGATTACTTCCCTTTCAATTCTCTTCAACGATGACGAGGAAGTCGCTTCTCCTCCTCTTCTTCGGTCATCTTCTTCTTCGATGAATTCCACCGCATTCTCAGAAATCTGATGAAGATGCATGTTTGTTTCTTCTTCGAGGACAATGGGCTGAGCAGAACTTGACGAAGAGTTTGGTGAAACCCTCGCTGTCGTTCTAATCGGAGGAATGTAGTCTTCATCGTCTTCGTCACCTTCGGTTTCTTCATCTTGGATGAATTCCACCGCATTCTCGGAATGATGAAGAGGCATGTTTGTTTCTTCTTCGACGGCAATTGGCTGAGCAGAACTTGAATGAGAGTTCGGCGAAACCCACGCTGTCGTTCTAGGCAAGGGAATGTAGTCTTCATCGTCTTCGTCTCCTTCAGTTTCTTCGTCTTCGTCTCCTTCGGTTTCTTCATCTTCGTTTTCTGCTTCCTCGTCGTAGAAAACGTAAGAAGGATGGTTGTTCGCCATCGAGAGAGAAGGAGAGAGGGTGTGTTTCAAAGGCAACAGTGGAGGGAGTCGTGTAACGACGGTTAAAAACGATAGGCATTTCCATTTGGGTAATTCTACGGGCACTCGCACCTTTAATTAGGGAACCCACCCGTTTGTTTTTACAAAATTTTACACACACATACACACACCCCCGGTATGGGCACCCACCTCTCTTTTTTTTTGATAAATAAACTGCTTTATTAAAAGACCCTTAGAGGCTAAGGAAGCCTACCAAGCAATCAAACAGTACAAAGAAATACAAAGCGCACCCAACAACAAAGCGCACATCCCCCCTAATCTCGATCCTTACCAACCAACTCTGTCCATTTGAATACTACATCCTCAAAAAATATCCCTTTCCCTTCCTCATACAATTTGACCCACAAAAATACCAAAGCTTTAATTTCCAATACAAGATCCTCCATAGAAATGCTCTTGCCTTCAAATACCCTGTTGTTCCGCTCTCTCCATAGTCTCAAATAATCGCTAATGGTGTCAAAGTCCACATCCTTTTTTCCAAGTTGGTCTAAAGATTTACAACCCCATTCAAATAAAAGGTCCTTCACTGTTTTGGGGATTACCTAAGCTATTCCAAACTCTTTAACCAACTCATTCCATATAAGCCAAGCGCATCTACAATGTAAGAACAAATGGTCTACTGACTCTCCACTACACAAACATAGTGGGCAATGATGCATGACACCCACTCCTCTCCTCCATAAAAAGTCCATAGTTTGAAGCCGACCTCTCACAATGCACCATACTAAGAACCGAACTTTTGATGGAGCTCTACTTCCCCAAATCTTGGATGTAAGGAATGGCTCAACTTCCCCTATCTTCAGTGCCCCGTAGAAAGAACGCACAGAGAATGTGCCTATTTTCTCGAGAGTCCACCACCTAGAATCATTCCTCGAACTACCAACAGGAGTTTCTCCTACCTTGATTAGAAGCTCAGACAACTTGGTCGTTTCCCAGTCATAGGGATGACGCCGGAAGCCAAACTCCCATGCTGGTTGACCTACCCCTGTAACCTGCATCTCACTTACAGTAGCTGACTTCTTATTAGAAATAAGGTAAAGATCATGATATTCAATCCTAAGATTTCTCTCTGCACACCATCTATCATCCCAAAACAACACCTTATCACCCCTTCCTCAAACTTTTGTAACCCATTCATAATACCTCTCCACATTCCATACCCATACGAACCCCTCAGGCCTACCACTAATCCACCCCATGGTACTTTCCCCATACGGTGATTACCCTACGCCACAAACTATCCCTCTCAATCCCAAATCTCCATAACCACTTTCCTTTAAGAGCCTCATTCATGCCACGGATATCTCTAATACCCAACCCTCCCCTCTCCCCAGACTTTGTAACCACCTTCCACTTCACTAAACTAATCTTTCGACCATCCCCTTTGCCACTCTACAATAAATTTCTCGTAAGTCTAACTACCCTTTTCTCAACACTCACTGGCATGGTATATAAAGACATTTAATAAAGTGGTAAGCTAGATAAGGTGCTTTTGATAAGAGTGAGTCTCCCACCTTTAGACAAGAACTTAGCTTTCCATCTCGCTAGTCTATTCTCTATTCGCTCAATCACTGGCCTCCATATCTCTATACTTCTATAGCTTGCCCCTAGGGGAAGACCTAGGTATTTCTTTGGGAAATGGCCAATCTGACAACCTAAAATGGAAGCTGCCCCACTAACCTCATCGTCCATACCAATACCGATTACTTCCGACTTGGCCAAATTAATATGTAAACTAGAGACCGCCTCAAAACAACATAACACACCCTTAAGGAACAACACCTCTGCCCTCCCACCTTGTAGGAAGAGAATGGTATCATCAGTGAACTGTAGGTGAGAGATCGAAGTGCCACCCCTACCAACCTTAAAACCTTCTAATCTTCCCAACTCCCGAGCTCTTTTCATCATCCTGCTGAAAACCTCCACCACCAAAACAAATAGGAAAGGTGATAGAGGGTCTCCTTGCCTTAAACCTTTAGAGCTTTTGAAAAAGCCTGTCGGCGATCCATTAACCAAAACCGAATAAGAAGATGAAGAAACACACTTCCTAATCCATCCTCTCCATCTGTTACCAAAGCCCATGCGCTCTGGGACATAATCAAGGAAGGCCCAATTCACATGATCATTTGCTTTTTCCATATCCAACTTGAACACCAAACCACTCCCTCCTTCTTTGATTTTGGAATCTATACTTTCATTTGCTATTAACACACTGTCCAAGATCTGCCTCCCTGGAACAAACGCCCGTTGTTCCTCAGAAACAACATCAGCAATCACTCCGTGGATTCTAAGTGCTAAAACCTTGACCACTATCTTATACATACTGCTGACAAGGCTAATAGGCCTAAACTCATTGACATTCTCTGCGTCTTGTTTCTTTGGAATCATGGTGATAAATGTGCAATTAGAACCATGGTCCAGGTAATTACGTTCCTCAAAGTCTTTCACCAAGGCCATAAAATCTGGGCCCACAGTCTCCCAACAACTCTCATAAAATGCTGTAGTAAATCCATCTGGACCTGGGGCCTTATCTCCCTCTATTGACTTCAAAGCCTGGCCCACCTCCTCCTCGGAAATAGGCCTCTCTAACATCTCCTTCTTTGACTCATTCAACATCAGGAAATCCAAACCATCAACTTTTGGTCTAAACTGTTATCTTTCCTTGTACAGATTCTCATAAAACTTGCTAATCCCACTTCTGATATCCTCTTCCTCTACTAATTCCTGTTCCCCAATGATAATTTTCTCTATCGAATTAATTATCCTCCTAGCATTGGCGACTCTATGGAAAAATCTTGTGTTATTATCCCCGTCTTTCAACCATTTAATTCTGATTTTTGTCTCCAACTTATTTCCTCAAGTCTCGTAACCGTTTGTAATTCTTCCCTCAAACTGTTCCTCCTACACCTGTCTTCGATACTCAAAGATCCTTCTTCTTCCTCCACCTTATCCAAACTATTAATACTCTCCAATAAGGCCTCCTTTCTTCTTTTTACTTTTCCAAACTCCATCATATTCCACTTCTTGATTTTGACTTTTAGTTCCATTAATTTCTTTCTAAAAACCTCTCCTGGTCTCCCTGAGCATTCAATATCGCTCCACCACTCTTTCACTTTCTCGCAACCCGGCACCTTCAACCACATGTTTTTAAACTTAAAAGGACGAGGCCAGCTAGATCTCCCCCCCCCCCCCCCCCCCCATTTGCAATAGAATGGGAGAATGATCTGACGTCGGTCTGGGAAGAATAATTTGCTTGACATCAGGGAATGTGTCTTCCCATGAATCGGACACTAAGAATCTATCTAACCTACACAGCACAGGTCTCTCTTGCCCATTGGTCCAAGTGAATTCTCCTCCAAAGAAAGGCAAATCAATTAAGGAATTATGAAAAACAAAGTCACTGAACTCCCTCATTCTTTTAATGTTCCTTCTTCCCCCTTTTTTCTCCTCATAAAATCGAATAACATTAAAATCCCCACAAACACACCAAGGACCCTCCCACATCCCTCGGATATCTGCCAATACCTCCCAAAATTGGGCCCACTCACTACTATTCGTAGGCCCATAAACTCGGTGAAAATAAATATAGACCTCGTGCTCCTAAGTTGACACTGGATAGAGACTGAAAAGGCCCCAACAAGCCTATCCTTAACCTCCACTATCTGATCATCCCACAACACAACCACTCCGCCTGAAGCTCCTATAGAGGGGAGCGAGCACCATCCAATATCCCCTCTTCTCCAAACCTGGCCAACCACCTCTCTCTCTCTCTCTCAACACCAATGTCTACATGCCCTGCCAATTTTCTTCCCTTGATAACTAGAAGTAGTGATCTTTCCAGGTAATCTATGGCCTTGCTCCTTCTCCACGAATTCCTTTGCTAGCTCAACACCAATGTCTCCCTTGTTGATCTCAGTACCCCCATGCCAGCCCCTCCACCTCCCTTCTCACAGCTCGGTGACACTCATTCAATGTTGGGACAACTTGATCAATCCATCACCTGGTACGATGCTGAGTTGAAGATCCAGATAGAGGCGTTGGGAGATACATATCCAAGAGTTGCATAGACATACAAGTAATGTGCTTGTTTGCCCGCCATTAATTTAGGTAGAGTGCGCCCGGGGTCCAACACAGCTAGACAAGTGTTGTCCAACTGCAGCAGGAGAGAGTGCCACATGTCCACGTTTTGGAGGGGAATCGAAAGAACCGGTTCCTTCCTTTCCACAAATTAAGTTAAGTCTCATGTGTTCGTGCAATACTTTTATTTTTTGGGTAAGTCTCTTATTTCGACCTATTTCTTCTCAAGCTCCCCATAAAAAAAATATATACAAAACATACTTTAGGGCTTGTTTGGTAACGCACCGTGGCAGAAAAATAAAATATTTGCGCACGCTAATATTCGCCCGGGTGAGTTTGGCAGCCACTTGCCCTCGGCGAATATTTAGCCAGGCCCACATATTTGCCCTCCGCGCGCTGGAAAACATTTGATCACCTCCCCCCTGTGTAAATATTTTCATGCCAATTATGCCTTGGTGAGAAAATTTTATTTTCTCGCTGAAAAATCATTATTTTCAATAAAAATTAGTTTTTTAATATATAAAAAAGATAAAAAATGATTTTTTTTTATCCTTTGACATAATATGTGGTTCCCACACTTGCCCAACCTGTTTTTGACTTTACTTTGATACCTGGGACCAACTCAAATTGAAAGAAAATGAAGTAAGCTGAAGTGAGCTAGCGCATACACGAACCAAACATTGTTAAATATTGATATGAGCAAATATTTAGCCAAGATAATATTTGCTTGGCTAAATATTCGCTGTCGGACTCTTTTCCTCACGTACCAAACAAACCCTTAGAAAAGTATGTTTTGAGAATAGAAAAGAAACAAAATCATTTCCTCTTTGGAACTCCATTTTAACACCGTAATTTGTATTATTCTTTTGGTTAAAAAACTCAAAAATATATGTTTCTTCTTCATAACCAAAATAGCGAACAAACAAGCCCTAATATTTTCCCTTGTCATCTGTGTATGGTTCAAACAAAACACGATGACAGATCTAGTTCTAAGTTATAAAATAGGAACCTCTATGGAGAACACAACGGAGAAAATCCATCTACACAAACAAATCTCTATTTTCGCCATTGCCACTCTGTTCAACCCAAAACAAAGCAACCATTGTAGCTGCTTCATTACAATGGCAGCGAAGCCCGTTTGGAGGAGAAAAACGAGGAAGGAGAAGGGAAGGGGAATGTAGAAGTTTTCTTTTTGCTCGTGTGTTTCTTTTACTGATTTAGGAAGGGGGCTGGAAGAAATTTTCTTTTTTGTCTCATTCTTTATCTGATTTACCGCGTAGGCATAGAAATCTCAAGACTTGTTTCTCCCGGTTGCCTGGTCCATATACTCCATGCACTACTAGGTGTCATTTGTTAGTGTCGCGGCTGGACAATGGATGACAGCCGGACTGAAGATTAATTCATTTAGGTATCATGAAAATGTCCCACCCCTGAGGAACCCAACGAACTTGACTGGGCTGGGCTCGGGTTGGGATTCTCAGGCCCGATCTCTAGTTGGGTTCGGGCTCAGAACCTTCTTGAAGGTCGGGCTGACCTCCAACCCGACCGAGTTGCAGCCCTAATTCCGTCCCCTTGTTTTCTGGGCCTGTTTGGTACGTGAGAAAAAGAGTTCCGACGGCGAATATTTAGCCAGGCGAATATTATCTTGGCTAAATATTTGCTCATAGCAATATTTAGCAATGTTTGGTACGTGTACGAGCTAGCTCGCTTCAGCTTACTTCATTTTCTTTCAATTTGAGTGGGTCCCACATATCAAAGTAAGTCAAAAATAGGTTGGGTCAGTGCGGGAACCACATATTATGTCAAAGAATAAAAAAAAATTCATTTTTATCTTTTTTATATATTAAAAAATTAATTTTTATTGAAAATAATGATTTTCCGGAGAGAAATAATCGGCGTGAAAATATTTTCACAGGGGGGGGGGGGGGTGATCAAATGTTTTCCCGCCGCGGAGGGCAAATATGTGGGCCCGGCTAAATATTCGCCAAGGACAGGTGGCTGCCAAACACAGCCAGGCGAATATTTGCGCGGCTAAATATTTTATTTGCCCTAACGCACCGCGGCGGTGCGTTACCAAACAGGCCCTTTAGGTGGCTGTTTTTAGAGGACACTGACCTCTCACAACGCACCATACTACAAAGCAAAAGCACTTGGGTCCGTGCTGCTGGCTTTGTGGCAGTCAGCAACTTGGCTGAGCCCTTTAGGGAGCACATATTTGCACCCCATTTCCTATCTCCGTGGACTCCTAGTCGGGCACACCCCAAAGAGAGATCTCTCTCTAAAACTTTGCTGACGAGTGACAACACTGACCGCTCACAAAATGAGCCATGTGGCATATTTTTAGAGGACACTGACCGTATGGATGTTTGGCCAATCCCTAGGTGGACCTAAAAAGGAAAAATCAGCTTGATTAATGATTTCAAACCTTTTGATCTTGGACCTGAGATAATGGTTGATAATGCTCAAATTCTCACGGTTAAATCAACCCATGAAAATGGCTCCATTCAACACTTGGAAATCACTAATCAAGTTGAATATTGGTTTGTAGGTCCACCTAGAGAGAGTAAAACTTGTGTCACAAGATGTTGTGATGGAACACGGTCACAGCACTCAATACGAGCCACGTGGCACACTATCAGAGATCTTTGACCGTATGGATGTTTGACCAGTCCCTCGGTGGACCTACAAACCAAAAATCAGTCTGATTAGTGATTTACAACCTTTGGATATAACACCCAAATAACGCTCAATAATGCTCAAATTTCTACTGTTAAAATCAACCCATGAAAATAACTTCAATAGAATCAGTTAGAAATCACTAATCAAGCTAATTTTTTGTGTACCAGTCCACCGAGGGACTGCCCAAACATCCATACAGTCATTGTCCTCTAATAGTATACCACGTGGCTCGTATTGAGTGCTGTGACCGTGTTCCGTCACAACATCTTGTGACACAAGTTTTACTCCACCTAGAGATTGGCCATCTATACTGTCAGGGTCCTCTAATAATGTGCCAAGAGCCTCATTTTGTGGGTGGTCAGTGGTCACCGGTGAGCCAAGTTTTAGAGAGATCTCTCTTTTTGGGGTGTGCCTCGACTAGGAGGCCACCGGGACAGGAAATGGGGTGTGCAAATATGATCCCGGACACTGTTAAAAATTCACGCAGATTTATTTGGTCTTCCTCCCCACATACAGGCGCACTGAAAAGAGAGGGAATGGCACGAAGCATCTCCTACATCACGGGCTCTCAGCTACTCTCCCTCAAACGCCGCCCCAACATAGCTATTGTTGATGTCAGGTTAAATCCCCCCCCGCTCTCTCAATCAATTTCCTTCTATTTTGCTCCATCTCTATTTCTTGGTATCGGAAATTCAAAGAACTTGTGTTATTTGTGTTGGTTGATTTTAGGGACGATGAGAGAAACTACGATGCCCACATAGCTGGTTCTTTCCACTACGCGAGCGATACCTTTTCTGAGAAAATCCCCAATCTCATACAAGACGTTAAAGGGAAAGATACCCTCGTCTTTCATTGCGCTCTAAGCCAGGTCTGTTGCACCTTAATCCCCTCTCTTCGATGATTTGAATTTGGGTTTAATCGGTTTTGTTGTTTGGTTTATTTCTTGATTCGGGTTCAAGCATGGTTTTATAAGAAACTTGTGAATCCGTTGATGTAAATTCTTCACTCTTATCCGTCCTTGAGAGTTGACTTCAATCTAATTGTCTATTGATTTCCCGCGTATAAATAATTGCTATTTTTCATGTGAGATTAACATAAGATTATCGACCTCGGTCATGCAACAGCCTGTATTGTCTATTTGCTCGCGGAATTGTTAGATTTGTTGTCACCTGGTGAGTGGTAAATGAGCATTGGAAGCAACCGTAATGTATGGGTGACTGTTTAAAGATGAATGCCTGGATTTTACTAGACACAATTCACAAATGCCCTTTTATGGTCCCATTATGAACTTGCAATGCTATCTAGAACCTGTTCAGACCCTCCCATTGAAAGACGGATATGTGTTTTTTCATTCTTTGTTCATGTCTCAGGGTTCAAAGTTTCATCCAAGTTGGAAATGCCTCTTATGTTGCAATGTTTCCTAAAAGTCAGAAAAGGTTTCCATTAAATTAAGAATAGGATGGAAAAAAGTGTATCTGCTAGTTCATCATCCTTAGGTCGGTCCTTCCACAGAGTATTTCAGATCAGCTGAGTTGTCTTATTGCCGACACAGACGTGCGTCTTTAACCTTGCCATAAGTATTTTTTGGATCTGATGTGTGAGCCTAGAAACTCTGTTTTTGGGTCCAATCTTGAAATGCACATTCTCTCACACCACAAACAACTCCAGAAGATCATCATCACCTTTTTGCTACTGTGTTTATACTTTTTTTTATAGATTTTGTAATCCATCTTGAGTTGTCAATTTCGTTTTGGGTTGGATAGAATTCTGTGTATGGTGATTGGTTCCACTTCCATTGTATGGTTCATTCATTTACACACATGATTAACAGCTTAGATGGCAAGCGTCGAATTAAATCTCCAAGTTACGTTTATTGTTTTGGAAAGGGTTTTGAACCAGTGATGGGACTACTGGGGGAGAGTTACATATTTATTGTGTTTTTTTTAGATGTCAAACTTGAAGTCATATTTCTGATGTCTTTATCTCTGTCACATGGGAGTCTTTCCAAAAATTTGATGAGGTTCAAACAAGGGCATTCTCGACAAAATTTTATGGAAGAACCTGCAGGTCTATGGTTTGGTCCCTCAATATGGCAGATTTTCGGAGAAGCATAGCTATGTACTTCAACAAGGCTCTTCTTGTTAAATGGCAGTTGTTAAAATATGGATCGATAAGTAAAAAATGTTCAATATGGAATCCCCAGTGTAGGACTATGGAAGTCCAAGCCATTCTCCTCTTACACCACTAAAACTCGTGTGAACAAAGTAGAATGATGTGTTTTAGAACCACAACAAGACCAGTTCGGGAGATTTTTGTGGTATGGCTATACTCGATGGTGCTTGTGGACTCGATCCAAATTTTCCCTATTTGTTTTTATTAACTCATTCATAGATAAGAATCAAGGCTATTGTATCTTTATGGTGCTCCAAAATCCAATAAGCTAATTACACGATTACAGGAGCTTTGCTTGTCATGTATTCCTTCTCATAGCCACGACCATCATCATCTTCAAAGCCTTTATCTCAACTATTTGGGATTGGCAGCACGTGTCCTTTTTCTTAATTCAATTCTATCAAGACTTATATCATCTATTAATGAATGTGGCTTTAAATCTTTTCTCACTACCTGAACCCATGCCTTATACTTTCTTTCGCTTGTTGAGGAACTTCGATCTGCACGTTCTTTCTCAATAATGATGTCTTTGGTCCTTGTTGTACATAATCAAACCATCTCAACCGACCCTTGGATTTTACTTTTTTTTAGTCTTTTCACTCATCCATCTCAACATCGTCATTTTGGCTATATGCTTATTCTATGTTCACGGTGTTTCTTAATTCTCCAACATTCCGTTTTATAAAGCATAGTCGATCTTACTGTTGTTGTATAAGACTTTCCCTTTATTTTGATTGATATGCATTTCATAGTAGTCCAAAAACACATCTCCATTTTAGCTACCCATATCTAATTTTATGGGCAACATCCTCATTTTCTCCCTCATTATGGATAATTGAACTGGGACGAAGAAAATGGTCGCTTCAGGATACCTCTTGGCCTTCAGTGGTGTCATTCCTCTATGCTCTCCTTGTTAAAGTTGTGCTCTATATACATTGTCTTGGTCCAACAACTTATTTTCACATTTTAGATTCGAAGGTACCCCTAAATAGTTTTATTTTTATTTTTTATTACCTCTGTAGTTTTATCCACCAATACTACATCATCTGCGTATAGGATACACCAAGGCACCTTCTCTTGGGTATGAATAGTTAATTCATCCATGACTAGTGCAAAAAGGTCTAGACTCAAGGACTACCCTGTTGTAAGTAGAAACATTTCTGTTTCGCCACTACTTGTTCTCACAAAAGATATTGCTCCCTAATACGTGTCTTAATAATGTGAATATATCTGCTTGGAATTCCATTCTTTGTCAATACCCTCAAGATTAACTCTCTAAAGACACTATCATATGCTTTCTCTAGATTAAAAAAGACAATGCGTAGATTTTTCCTCTTTTTCTAAACTTCTCTGTCGTGTGTCCAAGTAAAAAAGATAAACTCAAAGGGTGACCTCCCTGGCATAAAGCTCATGGTCTAGCTCATAAGTTTTTGATCCCTTGATAGTTGGTACAATTTTGTATGTATCCTTTGTTCTTGTTTATAAGTGCACTTTCCTCTATTCGTATGAAATTTTATTTGTCATGAATTCATGATATTGTTGAACAACTTAGTCAGTTCAACTTGACCAGTTTCTTGTTTTTGTCCTTGCTATGGATTTTTATTTATTTTTGATAGGTTCCTTGATATGGATTCTTTTACTTCTGTTACTTTAATCCTATGAAAGTGTATATGCTCTCTAGTCTCCCAAGCATTTCCTCTCAGTCCTAAATCCCCCGTGTGGTCTTCATTTTATAATTTCAAAAGTAAACCCTCCACCTTATTTAATCTCTTCATCCTTTACTGGGACTCCTGGTCGTTGCCTTTAATGATTCTAATGTGATCTTGGTTTTCAGTTCTCCTTTATCTCATTCCTGCAAGTTTGTAAACATCTTTCCAACATTATCAACATTATCTTGCACTCTGTTTACCATAAAGGTCATTATCGGCCTTATGTTGGGCGTTGCAACTTTCTTAGCTTTTTTTTTTAACACTTTTTATCTTTTAAAATTTTCCTTGTTTCTATTCCCTTGCCAAGCCCCAAGCCTTGTAGCATACCATTTGAACCTCATTACTCCACCTTCAAGTTTCCGTACGTGGGTGAAATTTCCCTTTAGATCCCCAATATTTTAGAATGTATTGTGTTAGTTACCTGCTTTGCTTCCCATCTGGCACATTTCAAATTGCAAACTTAGTAAGACAATAAAACGACATTATAAAACCGGGTCTATAAAATGTTATTAGCCCTGGCCTAACTATTTGAGGGTGGCGCTTTTGTAGGTGCGTGGGCCATCTTGTGCACGCAGGCTTACGGATTATCTCGTGGAAATGAAGGAAGACGTGGAAATAAAGAATATTTTGGTTTTGGAACGTGGCTTTAATGGGTGGGAAGCTTCTGGTAGACCTGTTTGTCGCTGTACTGACACCCCTTGCAAAGGCGACAATGCATAGAAGTTGGTTTAATCAAATCCTAGTATAGGAGAAAGCATATTATTGTGTTGTGGACCTCTGATACACATTATTTGCACTCAGGATGCATGTTGTGACAAGGATGTTCACTTTATATGCCTGTATCCTTATAAATACATTGCAATTTATGTGAGGCAGACGACTGGAATGGTAGGACATTTTGTTGATACCCATGTCTCATCAATGGGCATTTAAGGATGCAACCCATAGCCAAGCATTTCGATGACTGAAATGATGCACGAAATTTGTGCCTATTTTGTTTGTCATTTCTTTCTAGGGGCAAGTTTTCTAGAGTGTTGATCCAAACCTCTTCTCTGTATAGATGGAGTTTTCTTACATTGGGCAAATTCGGTGGTAGGCTCAAAGGGGTCCATGTGCTTTGTCACCTCACCTCTCGCCAAGTGCAAGTTTCAGCCTATAGCACTCCATAATGTGGCAAGAAGAGGCTTTTTTTTTGCAAGGCCCTGTATGGTTTCCCTTATAAAAGTTTTCTAGAAACGATTCTTGTCCATAAAAGTTTTCTACATCAGCAAACTTTAACATACAATCCTTTTTCCAGAAAACTTTCCTCTGGTTACCATATGGGGCCTAAAAAAAAAAAATTATAGGGAGAGGATTGTCCACATGGCCGATCCAGAGGGTAGTCAATCAAATGGACACTTTGGATTCGTCACAGTCGGCTCTTCACACTCATAGTTGAGGTGCAGAACCAGACCAGGACCAGTTGAGCTACAGGATCAACCATTTCCTCTCTACATCAAAGAAAAGCTTTTGAAATAAAGTGGGTGTTTGGTTGCAGCAATACACATTCTGCTGTCTGCATAGCCTCCTGCTACGACAAAAGTTATGTATTGTTTGGCATGTAGGGATTAAGGGGGCCTAGAATGTGCAGACCTGCATACAAAGTATTCTACAATAATTTACAGCTGAAACCGGATCATGGCACCCAATTGAATCATTCTCTGTGAACCCCATTTTGGTGGTTGGCGTAAACAAAAAATCAGCCTGGCCCGATTATCTAGACAGTCAAACCAAGTGCTGAATCTTTAGATTGCTAGAAGAAAGGCAAACCACCAGGAAAGTAATCTTATACCTCGGAATGGCTTTTGGACTATGGTCCATACGCCATTGAAGAGGTGGAACACCGATTGATTGAAGAGTTACATATCTCAATTGTACTGGATGAGCTTAGGTTGTCCTGCGAAACACAGTAAACTTTTCTCCAAGGACGTTCGCTAAGACGATCTTACCCCTACGGTGCAGGTTAGCACAAGTGCTTAAGAAGAGGAAAAATCTAGGATACCAGCTTCTGTATCAAAATTTTGATGCAGAAGTCCCTCGATTTGCCACGTAGTGCTATTTCGGGCCCACTGCTTACGTGAATGTTTGGCCCACATCTCGGTGGACCTACACACCAAAAATCAATGTGATTAGTGATTCCTAGCCATTGGATTTGAGCGCTTTTTCATCATGGGCTTGGAACCAACTCGTAGGCCTGCTCATAGAGCCCATGATGAAAAGTGCTCAAACAATATGGCCAGCAATCACCAATCACGATGATTTTTGGTGTGTAGGTCTATCATAGTGTGGATCAGACATTCAAGTGGCAAGTGGGCCCGCACGAGTCTATTACAGCCCCTCAAGAAGAGTCCGGATCCTGTACGGCCCACACCTCTTTGTTCACCACTTTAAATTCAGCTCTCAATTTTAGTTTTTTCGGTCCCGAAAATTGGGTACGTGGCAATCAAGGAGATGTGAGCATAAGAAAACAAAGAGACTAACAGCAATTGGGAAAAGGTTTGATCGCGATTTTAAACAAAGCGAAGAGCTAGAAAGAAGAAACCAAAAATTGCTGCGAAGATGGCAAGTCTCGTCTCGCTTTAATTTCTCTCCCTCTCATCTGGTCTAGATCGTTGATGCTTGAAAATAATTTTTTTCTTTTTCATTTGCAGGTTTGCTTGGCGTGTTTGTTGCCGCTCTTCCTAGTCCCAATAATCAACATCTTGCCGTTACTGTTCGATTTTATCATGGTGAGACTTGAGAGAGAGATCCTCTCGACTTATAATCATGATTTTCCATCTGGGTTTTCTCTCTTCGCTCAATTAAGATGATTTTCCTTTGGGCCTTCTTCTTCTTTCTTTTCTATTTGCTTCGAATTTATCAGTTTTTGTGCCTTCTCGCCTTTACAATCACGATTAGTCACATTCCCTTAATTTTGTTTATGGGTTTTCTGGGATTTTGGTTTTTTATTTTTCTTGATTGTTAGCTTTCGGTATCCTTTCTTTGCAGGGCAAAGTGTACCGGGCTTTCGGTTGGGAATATAGGAAGCCGGTTAGGGCTCCACCTGCTTGTCCGTACAAACCTGCGGCCAAAACGGACACCAAAGTAAGTTGTCTGCCTTGTTCGGTTTGATGAGATTCTTGTGTCATTACTTCCTTATATTAAATATAATGAAACGAATATCCTGGAGGGCTGTGTATGAATTTCACTTAGTTTGGGACTAATTTCGTCTAGGAACTGATTTTATATATTAACCGATCAACAAACCATGCCAAGTATAAGGTTTTTTTTTTTCTTTTTTTGTAAGCAATGCCAAGTATAAGTTTGTACGGTGGATAATTTGATTAAATGAGGGAGATTTATTGTAGACTTCTGTGTCATGTGTAAGGAGAGTGGAGAGAGTTCCATCATCTTTTTTTTATGAAGTATGAATTTATCGAGAGAGAGAAAATTAAAGGTGGACAAGAAGGCCTCCTAATGCTGCCGACAAGGAGGCTGAAAAGACACAGCAAACATTCCCACCTAAATACAAAATCCTCAAAACGCAAGCCCCCACACTCCTTGAATAATCTAGACCAAAGAAACAAAATGGCTTTGATAGATACTGTGAATGCACCCTTTATCTTCAAACGTTTTAGCATTCCTTTTCTTCCGAAGGCCCTAAACGATTGCAAAGGGAAGAATGCCCCCCACACACGTCTTCCATATAGCGAGAAGGCATGGGCCTTTCAACTGTAGAAGGTTTCTTTAACTAATCTAGGCATCACCCACACCATACCAAAAAGAGATAGGAAAGCACTCTCTCCCTACTTTGCAATGTAGAAGCAAGTGGTTGGTACTCTCTCCACTTTCCTTACACGTCATGCAATAGTCTACAATACTTCTCTTGTGCCTTATCAAATTATCCAGGGTTAAGATATTCTCTAGTGCCGCACACCGCACAAAGAAGATGACTTTAGGTGGGATCTAGCACCCCAAATAAGGGAGCCGAAAAAGAGGAAATCGTCGACTGAGAGAGAGCCACATAGAAGGATTTGACCGAGAGCACCCCTTTGCTCCTGCACGACCACATCCGACAATCTATACTCTACCCGTATAGTATCACAAGCAAGCAAGCAACGGTGTCCACCTCTAGTTCGTACCTTCCTCCTAAACCCAAGCTTCCATGACGTGTTCACGCCTTCATGGTTGAAGTCGCACACTAGGCCATCTTCCTGTTGGAAATAGAAAAAAGAGAGGGGACCTCAGAGAATATCTCCACTTCAACGGTCCGCCCAAAAACAAATTCTATCACCTTTGCCCATTTTGAATCTAACAAAAGTGAAAAAATCAGACTTCACATTGAGGCTACCTCTCCAAACAGTCCGCCTATACGGATTTCTAGCCGCTCCACTCTCCCAACCCAATGGGCTAATGTTGTATATCGCTGCTACTTACCCTCCTCCAGAGACTACAAGCCTCCTCCCCAAACCCCCATAGCCATTTACCGATGAGCGCTTCATTTATGCTCTTCAGGTTCTTGATGCCTAAGCCCCATACTCCTTAAGAACACAGACCGGTCCCCAGTTGACCAAATGGTACTTAGAGCCATCCATGGTTTAAAAAGGCTTTCTGAGGCTACGCCTTGAGGCTCGCCTCGCCTCGAGGTTCTAAGAAACAGCCTCGAGGCTATAGCCTCAGTGGTCATTTCTGAGGCTTAAGCCTCAATTCACTGAGGCTATAGCCTTGAGGCTATAGCCTCGAGGCGCACGTGAGGCTATAGCCTCACTTGTACATGTTAAAACCCGAAACCGTAACCCTTGATGTGACCATATTTTGGGTTTTTGCCTTATTTTTCATAACTACATGTAAAACTTAATCATATTTCCTTCTTTAATGGTTTGTTTTTGTTATTTTTTTAATAATATGATCGAAAAAGATGAGAGGGGTTTCTAAGGAGCATGATAGTAGTGTAGTTGTAGAAAAGATTTGGCATGGAAGTTTAGGGTTTGTTTTTGTTATTTTTTAAGATTTGATATCAGCATTCATGCATTCTAGACAGAGTCGCTCATAAGGTAAAAAATTATAGCCTTATTTACTTTTATGCTTATTTAAGTTATTTTTTTCACATGATATGTTGTTTCTCGTTTTTATAGAATTAACTATATTTTTCAGAATTTTTTAAGCACATTTAAAAAAAAACGAAGGCTTAAATGAGGCTTACGCCTCGGTACAGCCTCGAGGCTACGCCTAGCCTTTTTGAGACAAAACGCCTCAATTCCCGAACTAGCCTTTTTAAACTTTGGAGCCATCTGGACCGTCATTCCACAAAAAGCTGTTGAAAATCTTGTCCAATTTCTTGACCACACACCTCAGAATGGTGAATAGAGAGAGAGTAAATTGGTAAATTAGAGAGAGTGGTCTTGAGAAGTACCACTTTTCCTCCCTTGGATAGTTATCTAGTTTTCCAAGATTGGAGTTTCCTATTGCATCTTTTAATTATGGAATTCCACAACGCCTTAGAGCGATAGCTGGTCCCAAGCGGTAATCCAACATAAGAAGACTGAAAGGAGTCCACTTTGCATCCCAAGATATAAGCTAGGTTGGGTAAGTCCACCTCCCCACTTCGAAGATCTTTCTCTTAGATAGGTTGATATGCAATCCTGAAACAGCCTCAAAGCAGCAAAGAAGGCTTCTCAAGAACCTAGATTGCAATCTCGAATCCCCCAGGAGGAGCATATGTCGGCAAACTTTAAGTGCGAGACGACAACACTCCCAACTCCAACTTGGAATCCTTCCAAGTATTCTTTCTCAATTGCCTTAGCCAACATCCTACCGAGAGCCTTGGTCACTAGAATGAAGAGAAATGGAGAGAGAGGGTCCCCTTGTCTCAAACCCTCGAGCTCCTGAAGTAGCCATTAACCGTAACAAAACGGAGGCTGAAGAGATACACTTAGACAACCAAATCCTACATCTAGTGCCAAAACCCATCCTCCCCAAAAGGTAGTCTAAGAAGTCCCAAGTGACATGGTCATATGCCTTCTCCAAGTCTAACTCACCACACCTGACATCTTTGAGCTTTTTCTAGAATCAATACACGTTCGCAATGAGAACACTATACAAAATATGTCCGCCACTAATGAAGGCTCTCAAGTCTTGAGAAATGACCGAGGGGAGCACCACTTTAAGTCTAGACTCCAAGATTTTTCGCCAAAATTTTGTACACTTCCCCACTAGGTTAATTGGCCTCTAATATGAGATGTTTTTTTGCCTCCAGTCTTTTCGTTAACATAGACAAAAAAGTAAGATTAGAGCAATAATCTAAGTAGCCCTCCTCCTGAAACTTGTACACCATTCCCATGAAATTGTCTCTAATCGCCTCTTAGCAATGGCGGAAAAAAGCGAAAAAGAGTCCATCAGGACCTGGGGCTTTATCGCCTGTGAGAACTTTGATAGCCACCAATATCTCTTCCTCCTCAAAAGTTAACAACCCACTCTGATCCAAGGAAATACTGTTAAAATGAAGCCTATTTAGAGTCGGTCTATATGGGTACGTAAGGCTCAATATATAACTTGGTGTAGAAGTCCACCATGCTAGTTGTAATAGCTGTGTTCTCTGATAAAGACTCCCTCCAATCTGGATGTTGGCAATATGATTGTGCCTCCTGCGAGCATTGGTGATGCAGTGAAAATATTTGGTGTTATTTATCCCCTTTTTAAGCCACTTCACCTCAGATTTCTGTCTTCTCCAACTGATTTCCTCCATCTTAGCTATGGTATTTCCCCCACAAATTCTGTCTACAGTAGATATCCTCATGGAGAAGGTCTACCTGCTTCTTATCAATCGTTGCTATCTCCTCCAGAATAGACTTCATCTTCTGATCGACCCTTCAAACCTCCTCTTGGTTCCACGCAACCAACTTTTCTTTAAGGGATTTAAGTTTTCTACGTAGAACAAAGCCAGCCATGCCCTCAAAGAAAAATGATCTCCACCACTCTCCCATCTTCTCTCGAAATTCGAGGATAAGGAACTACATATTCTCAAACTCAAATGGAATTGGTAGGCTTGGCAAACCTCTATAGTCCAACAACAGAGGACATGGGCCAGTTTAAGAAGGGCTGACTGTGTCACCATGACATAGTGCTCTCCCAACTCGATGACACTAAAAAATGGTGCATCCTGCAAAGAGTCGGTCTTTCTTGTTTATTGGACCAAGTGAATCTCCTTCCACCCAAAGGTAAGGCTATGAGGCTATGCCTCTCTACAAAGTCACTGGAGTCTCTCATATTACGATTGGTCCTACTGCCTCCCCTCTTCTCTTGACAAAACCTGATTATGTTGAAGTCACACCCAATTCAATAGGGAAGGTCCCACAACCCTGTCACATTGTCCATTTCCTCCCCAAACTGCGACCTCTGTCTCCTGTCTGTAGGGCCATACACCCCAGTTAGGACCCACAGAAAATCTTCCTCCTTAGAGACACCACGAAGTGAAATAGGGAAGGCCACCACCAATTCCTCAACATTGACGACCTTAATGTCCCAAATCACCACTATACCACCGGAAGAACCCAAAGCTGCCAACTCACACTAGCCGCATTCCTTGGCACCCCATAAATTTGCAATTACATGAGCTTCCATCCTGTCAAGTTTCGTTTCTTGGAGAATGACTATATTTGCTCGGGCAGCTTCTAATGAGTTCTTTCACCACAACCCTTTCAAACGAGCCTAAATAACGCACATGCTTGGAGATGATTTTAGTATTCATAAAAAAACTTAGGCCTCTGCCTCTCCTACGGTTGCCGTTAGCTGACATCTCGCCTTGCTTCAACTTGCAGTCTAGTCTTCCTTAGACAATTTAGAATTAACCGACCCACTCCCTAGTGCTATCATAGATGACCCCTTCTTAGTCCCTGTTGAATCTAGCAAGCTGGGCTCAGATGTAACAGCCTTAGACTCCCTACAAGTATTTTTATCATAACCAACTCCAAAAAGCACCTGATCTGCCTCTACATCCTTATCTGGCTTGGTGAAACCTGCGCCTTTTCTGATTCTCACCGTGGCCTGCACTCCCCCTCCTAACAATAAATTGGGGTCACAACTGGAGGCGCAGGACTAATAATGTTGTTACTGGATGATAACATCAATTCTAGGTTACTTGGCCTCACAGCACCAGTCTTTTGTCCCCTATATCTAATCACTAGCCACTTAAGGATATGAGAAGCTTCAGCCTCATGTCACACCCATGATACTCCCATGTTAGGCACCAATGTTGGCTATGTTGGCAAGACGCCAGCTTTGCAAATGTACTTGCACATCCTCTTCACAAGAGGTAACTGATAACGTCTTCACCCACAAACCTTGGTTGGTGTACCACCTTCAGTCGTCCCCTCCCAGAGGCGCAAATCTGCAATATTTGTTCACCTCCCAAATCTGCATCTGAAACCACTGTCCCTATGTCTACGAGCTCCAAGTTAATATCTTTCGCCTTATCCTCAGTCAAAGTAGTGCACCTTGCCTCCCGCCTTTTGACATCAAACTCCCCTTTGTGTGAGTGCAGCTCCAGAATTGAAGGCAAGAATGAGGCCTGCATAGTCTAATTAACATATGGAGTGACTCTGTTGCATCTAGATAGAACAAGTTAGAAACGACTGAAATATTGTGAGTGGAGGATTCATCACTAACCCCGATACTGATCTGTAATGGATGATGCAGTTTGAATCTTTCTTCTTTCTATGATAAAGCGACAAGTTCGGTAAACTGAAGTTGTATTTGTCACCAAATCTGTTAAGACTATATGTATGTGCAGTGTTGTATAACTATATTTACGGGAGACTGCACCCAATGTTGTATAGGTGGGGCATCACCGCCCCACCACCTAAGAGATCCAGTTCAAAAGCCCAGCGCCTACCATAAGCATCCATAGGTTCAGTTTTGTATTAGTGCGTTGTACCTTGCTTCCCTTTCCAGATAGACTACATGCACATTTGTACAATTTACAATTTACAATTACATTTTATAACACCATAAAGGTTCATTTAGGGGTGTTGCCATGGAAAATCTGTTGCATGTACAATGTATATGCATTTGCTGACATATTTTGTAGCGGACAATATTTAGTTCCATGTTGATACAGGAAGTGCTCAGATTTGGGCCATCCCTAGCATTCAGGCACACACCTATGCCTTTGTGTGCAAGCTTCTTCAACAAGGGTTGAACAGTGTGCCTCTTGTTTTTGCAGGTAGGGGAGGAATCCAACATTCCAGCACCAACCCCGAAAACAATAGCAGCCAGTGATGACAAGCAGGACTGAAGCTGAAGTCCGTTGCAAAAATGTTGAACTTTCGCTTTACTTTCTCTACTGTTGTTTGGGAGAAGCAGGGAAGACATGGTAAATTTAAATTTCGCAACTCAGATAGCCTGTAATTAGATGATCCTTTGAGTTACTTTTCCAAGTGAATGTGGACGATTTGCATCAATTCCTTAACGACTGCGTTGGTTGCACTCTTGAGGCAGGTTTAGGTTTGACAATGTTTAGGATCCTTCTCTTTTTCTTGACAAGATTCTAGCATCTAGATTCTAGACTAGAGAAACTGACTGGACTCGAGCCGGGATTGGTTGGGAACCAGCACATCTAGGGAGCAGGGGAGTAGGGCCAGGTATTTAGCGTAAACGATATAATGTTTAGGTATAGCCTGTACAGCATTAGGAACAGAAAATCTGTTATGGCAATACTGTAAATACGTGGGCAAAGCTGTGAGGCGAATATGGTTATTCGAGGGGGTGTCAATGGGTTGGTTCCGGTGGTACCCATAACTCGAACTAACAGTTCCGGTTCTCAAAATGATGGAACCACAACTGGTTACTTGGCTCCGTTTGGTTCCAGAAACATCGGTTCCAATCTTGATAATATTACATATTTAACCCTATATTTTATAAGGTCGATCTAAAATGACACGGACACAATATAAGCCACGTGGCATACTGTTACATGATGGACCTACCAACAAAACAAAAAATCAGTCTGATTAGTGATTTATAGGCTTTGGATTAGACGTATTTTCATGGGCTGATCTCAACTGTGAGAATTTTGAGCAGTATTTGAGGTACAACGATGCAACACTGTTAAATCACTAATCAGGCTGATTTTTGGTTTGTAGGTCCATCATGGGATAGGACAAACATCCGTACGGTCAGAGTCCTTTAACAGTGTGCCACCTAGCTTGTATTGTGTCCCTGTCATTCGTGTCATTTTATATCTGTCAAGGGAGCCCGACCCTATTTTATATATCGGTTTGGTTCAGGTTCCTACCGGTTCTGGGTCCATATCAAACTACCCACAACAAGAACTGTTATTTTTTCGGTTCGGTTTCAGTTCTTTTTTAGTCGGTTCCCAAAAATGTTAAAACGGGTAAAATTGACACCCCCAAGTATCAGTGAAAATGCCCCCTTCAGGACTAGATAAGATATCACAGTATTTGTTACATCTGGTATCAATCCTGTTTGCATGGTTCATAGACCAACTGGTGCAGCCTGTTCAATTAACGGGGGCACCTCTTGAATGCACGCCAGTGCAAAATCCACACACAAGACACACTCATTGAGATTCTTACTCAATCTGGTATCAATCCAACACATCATCTTTCTATTCAACCCACTACACCAAAATCTGGGAGGTGACGCATCACCAATTGAAAATTTTGGGATCCATGGTGGTTGGCGCTATGCATTAGGGACTCAAAAAGGTACAACACACCATTTGTTAATCCAATCTCGTCTACTATGCTCAAAGATGGTATAAACACAAAACTATACTAATAACTTGAAAACATACTTGCAGAACAAAATAAAAAAGTAAAACCATACAGTGTACCAATGTCACACATCTTTAGGAGGTTGCAGTTACCACAGCAGAGACCATGGTATTGATTCCGCACACGCCGTGTCCCCTGCAAATGCGGTAATAACCCGCTTCTCCCCATTGCTTGCCCCATGAATTCTTGATGATCCAGAAAGGCCTGTAGCCAAGCCTGAGAATTGAGAACCCCTTGTCACCATACCCAACAAGTAACACCCCATGGTTGATCCACTTCTTCCCACAAATTAGCGGACAAGACACCCCACCCATGTAGGTTTGCATGAATACCGCGTTCAATGCCACTGCATTTCAACAATCAATTCATTGTTATTCAAAGATCAAGCTCCGGTATTTTGAAAATGTATTCCCAAAGGCATACCTGCAAGGGGACCACGGTGGACTAAATTCGCAGCAATTTGGTTCTCATCGAGTACAATGTTGGTGAAGTTGACGATTTTAACAGCAACTTTCTCCGGTTGGAACTTACAATCGCCGGGTTTTGAAGTGTACGGGTATGATTTCTCTTCCTCTAATCCTCCTGCTTCCATTAGATACTTGTACGCATTCGTCATAAGGCCTCCATTGCATCCATTGTCACAATCCCTCTTATCTGCTGCATCACACTTAATAAACAGGAAGAGAAGTGTTAATACGGCTAAGGGCTTGTTTGGATAATGGCATTTTTGCAAAACTGAAACTGCCAAATAGGTGTTTGGCAAATTTTTAATTTTGGACGACACATCTATACTATTGAAGCAAATGTTATTTATGTAGGTTCTGATGGCGACAAGGCAAATTTTCTGATGGTCGACCCATCAGAGTTGACTTGATACACCACGTCGGTTGGGATATCCGAAACCAACACATATTATGTCGGCTGGGCCAGCCAACGTAGCCCAGGACATCTAGGTTTGTGGGTACCCATAAAAGATGAGATAGGAGCAAACCGTATGATCACAATCTACAAGCTGTTGTTCACTAAGATTGAGAAGCTTCCCAGTTGATATGAAGTTGGCTCCTTCAACAGCTCCTGTGGTGCTGAAAGCCCAACAAGACCCACATGTCCCCTGCATAAAAATATTCCAAACTCTTCCTGTAAATTGACATGCACCAAAAATAATCCTACAAGCCCTCAAACAGGTTATAGACGATCAGCACCGTCTATAATACAGAGAGAAGATTTTTGACTTTTTTTTTTTTTATAAATTTTAAAAAATTTATATTTGACCATCCAAAGGGATGAAAAAAAGACTACTGAAC
Organism: Euptelea pleiosperma; assembly: GCA_035048495.1. Taxonomy (NCBI): domain Eukaryota; kingdom Viridiplantae; phylum Streptophyta; class Magnoliopsida; order Ranunculales; family Eupteleaceae; genus Euptelea; species Euptelea pleiosperma. Next base: position 34,843,125 of record CM068540.1, on the reverse strand, counting down.
CTGAAACTTCACGTCGGTAACGGCTCCTTTATTTCTCCAATCGAAATTTGAGGGCAAATCCTTAACTTCCATGGTAGGTGCAGTCGGGGAAACTTCGTTCAGAGGGGACCCACTTCTCAATCCTGTAAAAAGCGTCTCGAATTCTTCTTTGGAGAGATCGGAGAAGGGCGTTACTCCATGAACAGCAGTCGGATCCAACGCTTGGTGTTCTGCAGCTCTGATCATGTTTTTTGCAAAAATTCCGAAACGGTGTAGGTACTCATCTCTAGTTGAGTACTCCTTACCGTACTTCTTCATGAAGATTTGGAAGTTTTTCTCCGCACCCAGAAGCCTATCTCCCCCGATTTTTCTGTTACTTTGGTCGTCCGTGACTTGAAATATTTTCGGGTCTTCTGCTTCGTTCTGAAGAACAGCAGAAACCGTAAGTGCGCATGTTAGGATCGTAACACACACCGTGAAAGTTAGACCTCCTCCCATCTCTCTCTCTCTCTCTCTCTCTCTCTGTCTCCTCCTCCTCCTCCTCCTCAGTCACTACGAGAGCGCGAAAGGGTACACTTTTAAGTTCGAATAATAAGGTGTCAAGCGGCGAACATGCAAACCTTCTGCGTCAAGGTTGACACGTGGGAAGATGCTGACATCTCGTATACGTGGATGCATGTGGCCACCTTTGCAGCTTTGTTTGACTCAGTCCACTCCATGGTAGAGGAGGAACACTGAACGATTGAATCACGACGCTGTGTTGCAACGTGGCGACCATGCAGATGTCGGAACACTCTACTTGGTGCCACCTGTAGTGTAGTATAACCAAAGGGACAGCAAATGATTTACACCGCTGATCCTGTAGACATTCTGGACAGCCATTAGAAGAATGGTCGTTCCTCTAAGAATGCAATGGCTTGGATGGCTAGCATTATCCTGTGATCCCATCAAGGTGATTTTCAGCGTTACTGAATCACTTACGTGGGACCCAAAGAGGGTAGGTTTTCACTCTTCATCCATTTATATCACTCAACGGGTCGGTTCGGATTTCGGGTACCAATGTACTCAGAGCCAGCGCGATGCCACACTTATATTGTCCTAGCCGAAGCCCATATAGCAAGTTCAGCTTCAAGCCCGCGCCAGGCCCATCAGGCTCGATATGTACTGGGACGGCCTTGGGCTTGGGGTGCCTAAAGTAAAACCAATAAGAAAGTGTCTCAACTTAGAATACAATGTGTAGAAGACGTGTAGTACATCTACTACTACTGTTATTTTCGTAAATGGGGCGCTCGTCTTGTTGCAACTTGCAAAGGCGAATTTGCCCTCCCACATCACAAAAATCATTCTGATCGGTTATTTCTAGCCATTAGATTTGAGTCTTTTCCTTCATATGTGGTCCTCGACTCATTACTTTTCATCCATGAGCTATGTGGGCCTGTCACGAGGCCCATGATATAAGTACTCAAAATCAGTATTTAAGGAATCGCCTCTCAGGCTCATATTTGGGGTGCAGGCTTACAAAGGGGTGGGCCAATCGTAATGGGGTCCAACCATGTCATGCATAGGGACGGCTTTCTATGCCTCACACATAAGAAACCCGTCCCTGTAAAATGCGCTAAATGGTCTTAGAAGAAGCATACTTACATACATACATCACTTCTATAGTACGGTTCCACCGCCGCCCAAACAGACTGAAAATTGAGGCGTGTTCCCAACTTGGAAGCTAGTTAGGCCTAAAGATTCTGAGCTTGGGCCTTCCCCTCAGGCCAAAAATGTCAGTTCAAGCCAATCCTGTAAGCTTGCCGGCCAAAAGCTTGTCGAGTTCATGTATTCTACTTGATTTTTATTTGAAGGAAACGTATTATAGGGTTTATAATTCAAAAAGGTACAGTCATAAACAGCCATACCAACCTCCAAAATTGAAGAGCCGAAGCCCAACTTAATGATTTCCTTGATGAAACTAAAAATCTTGAGCCCAAGCCCAAGTCACACGAGTCCATTTTCGGTAACTTGCTTTTGGTGACCATCTCAAGTAGTTGGAGATCACCACGATAATCTTTAAGGAAAAAAAAAAAAAGAAAAAAGAAAAAAGAAAAAAGAAGAAGAAGAAGAAGAAGAAGAATCTAGAAATAGACTTATTTTTGTGTGAGGATGGTTACCAACTCACATTCACGGTTGAGCGGTATCTTTGAAATAACGTATGGGGGTCGAGGTGTTACCGTTATAACATCAGTTATTTTTGTTATAATGGTCGTTTTTGAACCATGATACAAATTGGTATCAAGGTTATTTTGAAAAAGAAAATAAAAAAATAATAATATTTTGACCTTTTTTTTTACTCAAATGTGACTGATGTGATCAATTATAAACGGGAGTAACGGTAACATCAAATGTCCATTACAACGGACCATTTAAAACCTTCAATTTAAAATTAGAGAATAAAAGTATCTACTTCCTCTAAAACATATGTAGTTGGGGGAACCTTTGGACCGAAACACTTTACTCTAAAAGCTTAAGTTGTTAAAGGGAGGCGTAACAATGTATATCAAAGGGTCCACAGGTGTAAAACATACACCGATACGTCTCTCACATTTGTTTTGCACCATCCTCTTGTTTCTATTAAACCATTCAAGCGGAGGAACCTTGACTGCTGTAAGAATATATTATCCACTTTGGGAGTTTTCTTATTCAAATCTGGCTCGGCCAATCTTATAAGAAATGCTAACTTTGTCTTCTTGATGCGGGATTATGCTAATTGCCATAACACTGAAACAAGCTTCACATGAGAATTGCTTCTTTACTTAATTGGATCAGATCCGGGTTGATCTTCAGAACCGATCCAATAGCTTATTGGATCACGATTCCTAGTCCAGACCCAATCCTGTAAGCTATTGGAACTTTTCGGCTCAGATCGGGGGGACTTAATACTGAGTTGATCTGATTAATAAACTTGTTAAATTTGGCTTAAAGAAAATAAATGTTACAAATTCTTAAGGCGTGTTTTGTAATTTCTCTAGAAAATATATTTTTCCCTTGTTTGATAGTCATTTTCCCGAGAGAACAAGATTTTCTCACATGCATCAAACAGCCATATCAGACGTATTTTCCCAAGAAATTTTTTCATAGAAAAATAAAATTTTCTCAGAAATTTTTTTTATGTGAAACCAAACACGCCCTAGGTGAAATAACGAATTATAAAAGGTTTTAACCACATATTTCATTAATAATATAAAAAACATTTTAATGATAATATCAGATCTGATCACTATCGAATCAGATCAAGTTGATCCAGAACCGATCCAATAGCTTATCGAATCACAAATTTTAGGTCCAAACTCGATGTTATCTGATAAGATCAGGATCGGATCTTAGGGGCGATCGACTTGATCCTTTGACAGCCACAGGGACGACGTTGCTACAGTATCGGACAATACTATCATTCACAATCTCAAATTTACATATTGTTTCTCTTTTAAAACAACAAAATCTATAGTACTTGTCGGGCATATTTTGTGGGCCCTTTAAATGACAGCATGCCTCACGAATCAGGACCCACCATTTATTTGATTGGCACCAATCTAATTAGGTGATCATGAGTTCTTAACCATATAATCGTTAGGAGGTTAGCCTCTCTATTTAATTTCTCCACGTGGAGAAATTCTACTATTCCCAATATCATATCGCGAGCCAAGGTCCACATAATGTTTCAAAGGCAGAGACTAGTGCTGCGTGACTATGGACATATATTAAAGAAAGGGGTTCTTTGTTTTTTCTTTTTTTTGATTTGCCTCCCTCATAACTTGGGAAATTTTTACATGCCTCCTTATATTAAAAAAGGAAAATTCTATTTGCACCCCACAAATTCCATAATCATCCTATTTGGGTCCTTTTTGGCCAAAAAAATGCCCTTGGGACAAAACAAAAAAAAAAAACCAGCACCCCTCTTCGTCCCTCCCTCTCACCCTGTAAAAAAAAAAAACCAGAACAGAAAAAGGAGGAGGAGGATGCCGTCGCCGTCACTTCCTCCACAGGTACGTCTCTCTCTCTCTCTCATTGGCCCTACGGCTAGGCTGGCTGTGGAGAGAGAGAGAGAGAGAGAGAGAGAGAGAGAGAGAGAGAGAGAGAGAGAGAGAGAGAGAGAGAGAGAGAGAGAGAGAGAGAGAGAGAGTTGGGTGATTATGGAATTTGTGGGGTGCATATAGAATTACCCATTAAAAAATTTTTGACTTATTAGCATGACCAAGTCCAACTTGCTGAAGTGACAAAACTACCCCTATTATTTAGATTTTATTGCAAAAATTACGCATTTTTTTACTTCTTCCAAAGCAACAATATTACTATAATTTAATTCTTCTAGAACATAATCTAGTGGAAAAATGTTGGTTCAATAGAAGAAGCAGAATCGAAGTATGTTCTACAAATAGTAATTCCCTTTACCTTTTCTTTTAATTGAAGTTTCAACTTTCAACAACTCCTTGGTCTAACCTGAAAGGGTAAATTGGTCATTTTATTGGGTAATGATGTAACAAGTTGTGGGTAGCTTATTCTTGTTACTCACCTACCATCTAGGCCCACTGACTGCATGGATGTTTAGTTCACCCCTTGGTAGACATTAAAATCAAAGATGATTTTTAGCCATTGGTTTTAGTACTAAAATAAATGGTTGAATCCAACGGATAGAATCACGTCTTAAAAAGTATTAAAATCTAATGGCTAGAGATTACCAATCAAATTGATTTTTGGTGTGTGTATTTCTCAAGGGGTGGACTAAACATCCATGCTGTCAGTGGGCAGAGAGAGGGCAACGGTGAGTAACAAAAATGCGCTACAGTTTGTTACTTGTTACATTTTTTTTTTCCTTTTCTATTTGAGATTGTTAAATGAATCAATAGAAGGGATGGAGGTAAGTCTAAATTTTCTAAAATCTAAAGAGGAATATAAAATTTGCCTATTACCCATTTAATAATAGAGATAAGTCAACCGTCCCGACAAGAAAAAAAGAAAATGGCATCTCAGGTACCTGACACGTAACCCTAATGATAGCCGACCATCGTCTTATTAGAACATGTGTTAGAACTTAGATGTCCTAGCCGAAATCCGATGTTATCTTAATCATTGTGCCATCTACTTACTACTTAGTTCATTTCATGGGTCCGGTGGTGGGTTCGACCCACTTTCACTCGTGTCCTCCGCCATGGATTCCGAGAATCAAAATGGTTTTTGCTATGGCAAAAAGTGATGCCAACTCAGCAATATCAACCACCGGATTCTCGGAATCCAAACCCAAGAACAAGAGTGAAAAGACGAGTCCTCATTACCGTGAGGCCGACCCATATTTCAAAGGTAAGCGTGGATCCAAGTTCTACTCCTACCCTTGACAGTTGACAGTATCCTCGTAACGACCCCCTTCCTTTTCTCTCTCTTTCTTAGGCCCACAACACCACAATTTCTCCATTCTTAAAGGGAAAGGAAGAAAAGATGGTGGCATCTTTGTGTGGAATCCTCGTTCACCCACTCTTCAAGCTACCCTTAGTCCAATTCTCCACTCAAATCCACAAACGTGACAACCTTTCTTCAACTTGGTCACTCCCCACCTTCCCCATTTCACATCCCTGCCTAATTTTCATAATTATTCGCTAATCAACTTAGTCAGATTAGTTTAATCTTAATTCATCAATAAACCCAATACTCCACACATGTGGCACCTTCCAATTAGGGACCCACACATGCCACCCGACAAAGCAACCGGCCGGGGAATACAAAGACCGACCGTACCGATAAAATATTGTCACATTTGGTAGCTAGCACAATCAGACAAACCTTAGCACCATCATATGTCCTCACCCATGGAATACTCATGTGGGTCCTCGTCGCCCATCCAGTGGACTAAATCTACCGCTTACTCGAAGTTTCATGATATAAAACATGATGATTAGGTGAAGACTTTTTGCACACATGCCAATTCATTTCGGAAAAATCTATGATACCGACTTCAATTTCAAAATTTTGATACCGAAGTCTCTCAATCTGCCGTGTAGTAGACTCTTTGGGGCCCACTGACTCCATGAATATTTGGCTCACATCTTGGTGGACCCACACACCAAAAATCAGCTTGATTAGTGATTTCTAGCCATTGAATTTGAGCACTTTTTCATCATGGGCTTGGAACCACTTCATAGGCATGTTCATAAAGTCCATGATGAAAAGTGCTCAAATACTACGGCTAGAAATCACCAATCACGTTAATTTTTGGTGTGTGGGTCCACCAAGATGTGGGCCAAATATTCATGGAGTCAGTGGGCCCGAAAGAGTATACTACGTGGCAAATTGAGGGACTTGGGCATCAAAATTTTGATACCGAAGTGGGTATCAAAGAACAGCCCATTCATTTCACCTAACAAAATCTTTATAAAGTCAAAATCAACCTGATTAGATGATCAAAACCATCTAATCAATATGTAATTTTTTTAATGAAACATGAGAATTTCTCAGGAGGTCACTCGTTCCAATACTACTCTGGGCAAGCACACTTAACTGCAGAGTTCGATGGAATCTGATGCATTAGTTTGGGGATATAGGATGAGACATGGTAGCGGCAAAAGTTTCATGTCATGTCGTATTATGACATAAGCATGCGACGTAAGATCATTTCCCTTTCTGTGATCATATAAAATAGGTATTAGTGATGGAGGCTTGTCCTAGTCTTCATCTTTACTGGCTATGAGTAGCCGCTTCGAGTCTTTATCACCGATTTAAAAGATACTAAAACACATTATCGTTGTGTTGACTGTTGACAACCATATAAAATGCAAAGCAGGGTAGAACGTGGAGGCAAGCCTACCGTTTCCTTACCTTTCACGACGGGCGAGCCAATTAAAATCTAATTGAGATCGACTCTTAACGGGCTTTGATGGGTACATCCAAATCAAATCAAGGCCCATTGTTTGATCGTCCATTTTCATCTTGAGTCAGTTATGACGGCTATATAGGGCTGGCAAATTAAAATGACCACAATCTCGGTATCTTTTTTATCTGGTGATTCTTAATTGGGCCATAGGTCCAAGCCAAGACGTGGCCCACACAACGGATGGGGAAAGGCTTTCCGCTCTTGATAGATGAAGGATGAAGTCTCCACTAGGGCTGTTGATGGAGATATTATTTGGATAAAAATAAACATATCCGAATCTGAATCCAAAAATTATTTGATATCCAAATCTGATATTCGATAGATATTCTGAATCAATATTTTAATTCGAATACGATTAAATCCAATAATATTTGATATGAAAATCGATTATATATAATAAATTATTATAATTAAATAATAATAAATATAATTATTAAGTATTATATTGGATTGATATATATCCGCATCCGCATCCGCATCCGCATCCGAAAACTATTCGAATATAAAAAAAAATATAAATTCGAAATCAGGCTAGAAAATAAGCATATCCGAATCTGAATCTAAAAATAAGCATATTCGATATGAATGTCTATTAAGAGGTGAGTTAAACATCCGTGCGGTTAGTGTGCCCAGATGGCAGCGGTGACTATCAAAAATGTCGCTTCCGCATATGAAAAGATCTCAAGTATACCTTGTTACATCACGACCCATGGCTAAAAACCACCAAACAAGTTGATTTTTGGTATGAACCATGGTTTTAAAAAAGGCCGTTTAAACGGTTTTAACGGCCGTTTAAATGGTAACGTCCCAAGCCCGTTTCCGTTAAAACCGTTTAAACACATTTTATCGGTTTTGAAAAAAATGGCTGTTTTTTTTGTTTTAACGGCTGTTAAAATCATTTAAACAGCCGTTTAATTCTGAAAATTTTGTGAAAAAAATGACCGTTAAATCCGTTTAATTCTTTTAAAATCTGTTTAATTTCCGTTAAATTTATTTTGTTTTTTTTTCCAAATTTCAAATCTTGAATGTCAGTGCCTTTTTTTTCCATTTTTTCCCGTTAAATTCCATTTTTTCTCCTTTTTTTTTTTTTTTTTTTCTTTTTTTGCCTCTGGCCGTTTCAATCCTATTTAACGGCCCTTACGCCCCCAGTCCGTTTAACCGTTAAAACGGCCTCCTTTGTATGAACGTCTACCAATGGGTGGGCTAAAACATCCATACGGCCAGTGGGCCCACATGGCAGTGGTGACTAGTGAGTAACAAAAATCGTGTTTCTGGACGCCAAAAAGTTTCAGATATACCTTGTTACATCACGCTCCTTTATGAATACGAGCCCAGCGCATAGAATCCCCGTCCACCCGAACGTATCCTTCTTTCGCCAAGTGGCAGAATTCTATGGGTCAAAACTGTGCCACTGACTGTCTACTTTTGTCACTTGCTTTAGTGACCCATCTCAATCACTAAAGTCTATAAAATTGAAAAGTACGTCTGACAACCCTCGTGAGACTGGTTATGATTTGTAGCCGTTGGTTCTAGTACTAAAACAAACGGTTCCATTCAACGGATATAAAAAAACTTTAACAAGTACTAAAAAGTGCTAAAATCTAATGGTTAAAGATTACCAATCACGGTGATTTTTGGTGTGCATATCCACCAAAGGTTGGGATAAACATCCATGCGGTCAGTGGGCCCAGATGACAGCTGTGAGTAACAAAAACCGTGCTTCCGCATTTGAAACAGTTTCAGGCACACCTTGTTACATCTTTTTCCTTTTTGAAAATTTAAAACTTTGACCATGTGTACGTGTCAAAGATTGATCACTATAAGCAGCAAACTCGACTCTGCCAATGTACGTGGATCCCTCTTGGGGTCTTGCGCCGAAGCTTCTCGGGTAAGGACCCCACCCCCCATCTTTGAAAATTTCTTCCCTCCTCTGTCCGAGCAGAGAATCCTCTCCCTCTTCAATTTCATAAAAGAGCTGTGTTAGAGTGCTACTCAGGACCACGACGGGCTGTGTTAGAGTGCTACTCAAATGACTCATCTTGAGGATTTAAGAATGGAACTGTGTGGAACCATAACAAGCTCAATCATAGATTAGGATCATCCCATCCGTTCATTTTCGTATTACATAACATCTAAAGATGTGCCTATGATAGAATTAGGGTGCGTTTGATACGTATGCAAATTGGGTGTGCAAATAGGTTTACTCGTGCAATTGTTTCCCACGCATGTCTGGTACATGGGCATTCGATGATTTGCTCATGCACACGAGCAAGTGAATGCTCACCCTCTTTAGCAAATTAAAACCCAATATTTTCTCAAATCAAGCCCTATCTTTCCAAAAAAAAAAACAAAACAAAACAGAAATATTGGAAAAAAGTGGCCTTGAAATTTAAATTTTAATTTTAAAAATTTAAAAAACGAGAAATATGGGAAAAAAAAAACGAAAAATAATGGCCATTTTTTAACAATTTTTTTTTTCTAAAAATAATGGTCGTTATTTTCGTTACAACAGAAAATAATGATATTTTATGTTTTGACCATTTTAACAGTACATAACGTAATGGGGGAGGTCCGAATCCATTACGACAACCTTTATTTTTGCCATAACGGATTCGGACCTCCCTCGTTATATTATATACCGTTAAAAAGCTGAAAAAATATACCAAAAAATAACGACCATTATTTTTTAAAAATTTAAAAAAAAATGTCCTTTATTTCTGTTATTGCCCATTATTTTTCTGTTTTTTATTTTATTTTTATTTTTAAAAATTTAAAATTTATTTTCAACTATGTGGGGCCCACCTATTAAGTATGGAAAATTTGTTATTTTTTCTCTTACTAAATATATGGGACCCACATATTTTGTGCTTTCTTAAGTGAGCACGCGTGCGAACCAAATGGTAGTAAATATGAACGGTGCGTAAATTTTGAAACTTGCATGTACGAAGTTAGTGTGAACCAAACACAAGAAAATTGCATGGGTGCGCAAACCATTACATGCACAAATAATTACACGCGCAAACTTGCACGCGTAATGGTTTGCATGCGTACCAAACAGACCCTAAGATAACAAATCAACATAAGATAAGCTAAATTACGAACGGGTTTTATTATTTAATTACGACGGTTTGGTGGGAAGGTCCAGCGGATTTTATAAGATACAGGAAAAAAGCTTGAAAACGAAATGGGTTACTTTTCTTGAAGCCTCCGCAAAGAAAGGCACGTGCTTAGACTCTCGACAAAAACGCCACGTGATAGCGATGCTCAATTATACGATAAATTCACGATATCTCTCCAATTTATCCTCCCAACGTTTAATCAAAACGTTTGACTGTTTTGAGAATTAAGGAACCGCTTCCAAGGTTTCCGTAAATGATATATCGCGATATCAAGATTTAAGATATCCCTCTTTTAATATTTGACGAAAATACCCTTCTAAATAAGTTGTCGTTGGTTTTTTTAAAGAACAGATGTGAAATGCTCACGAGGTTATTTTTGTCAGATATGATGAAAATTTGACTAGAAAAAGTGAAATAAGAAAAATCAATTCCCCGTTCTGTATAAGTTTTGGCCAGGAGAATCGTCCCGAGTTAACTCACTATCTCGGTCGCAAATTTTTATTCGAAAGGTGTCGGGTACCATATTTAGAGGAGTTCGATAACAATTTGATTTTCGCAATATAGTTGCCGAGAAATAGAAATGGGAGATGGCGCCTAAAAATTTCATGTGTCACGGGAAATGGGAAACATATGAAAAGTATCAAAAGAAACATTTGTGGACTGAGAAGAGAGAACGGATTTGAAACGGCGAGGGAAATGACATGAAAATGATAGGAGAAACGAGCAAGCTCTCCAAATTTTTTGGATATGTTCAACTAATAATAAAAATTAAGATCTAAATTTTTTTTTTTTATCTCTTAAATCTCTCCAATTTCTTAAAATAATCACATGGTTGTCAAAGAAAGCTACTAATATATGCATACTTAGAAGATATAAAGCACAAACTAAGAAATTGGTCTTTTACCTGAGTTACAATCACGAAGTTTTCAATTACTGTAACTCATGTAAAAGACCTTTTTAACGAAAAATCAGCTCGGTTCTCTAGTCCCAAAATCTTCTAATAGAGCCGACAAATTGTAATCTTTAGATTGAGTGCTCCCTTGATTAGGGGAGGTACATATAAAGGTTTTAAATGGAACATTATAACATAACAGATACTTAAAAAAACCTTGATTACAATAAAGTATGGACAAAATAACGACCATTATTTTCATTATAACGATTGTTAGAATGTTGAACTTGTCAGTTTTAACGTTATTAAAGGGTTGGGATGTTACCATTACAACGGTTGTTGCTTGGGGGCAACTGCCCCCGTCCCTTTCTGGCTCCGCTACTAGCTGTTGCAACGTTCTTTCATGCTACATATCCAGTAGTGAAAATATAAGAAGATATCATGGTTTGAAGTCTCGGTCGATCTCGTTTTGGATCAGGATCGACAATTACTGATCTGAACGAGATCGGAGCGATCCAAACTGGGATCGGCGGGCCTCCAATCCCGAGACTTCGAACCATGGAACATATCATTTAGATATTGGATTACATGTAAATTACTTTCGGTAAGAATCAAAACAATTAATATCATCAATTACTTTGCTTAGTTAGGCTCAAGGTTTAAAGGGGACCGTTATAACCATATAACGGACTGGGGGCATTAACGAAAAAAATGCTCAGGGGCAAAAAAGGAAAAAATGAGAAAATAATGGTAAATAACGGAAATAACGAAAAATAATGGGAAAAAACGGAAAAAATGGGCTGAAATTTCAAAATTTCAAAAATGGAAAATAACGGAAAAAACGGAATATAACGGAAAATAACGGAAAAGATCTTGCTACCGAGTCAACTCGTCCAAGTTTTACTGGCCTGGACGAGTCGGATCATTGAACGAGTATGCCTTTACGTTAGTCTCCGATATTTCTACTTTTCCACCGACCAGTGAGGTAGTGAGGATTTTTTTCTCCTGTGTTAAAAAACTTTATAGAGAGAAGGAAAAGACGAGAAAAAAGCAAAGTAGCAAACCAGAACTAAAAGAACCAGTGAAGAAGAGAAGAGGAGAAGCACATCTGTTTTCTGGTGTTTCTCCAGTTTCCTCGGAGATGAAAGAGGAGAAAAGGAAACCCATTTGTTTCTACTAGTTCATGTTCATCTGCTCCGATTCTGGTTCTTACATAGCTTTCATGGTCCATTGAAGAAGACCAAGAGCAAGCACAAGAACGAGAGCGAGAGCAGAGAATAATAGCTAGAAAAGAGCGAGTTTTTGAAGATTGGTTAGAAAAAAGAGATGGGTATATCTAACGACGACGTGGTGCTCATCAGGGAATCAGAGAAACTAGGTGACCCGAGCGTGATTACTGTGAATTGCCCGGACAAGACAGGCTTGGGATGCGATCTTTGCCGTATAATACTGTTCTTTGGGTTGAGCATTGTGAAAGGAGGTAAGAAAAAAGAGTAGAAGGAACAGAAACAAGAGATGGGTTCTTCTTGTTTCAACTTTTTTTCCCCTGAATTTCTTCATTTTTGGGGTTTTTCTTTTGATTTGCGATTTTCGTTTGGTTTTCTTTGACTTTGTGGTGAAGATCTCTCGACGGATGGGAAATGGTGCTACATAGTGTTCTGGGTCGTCGGTAAATCAACGACGAGGTGGAGTTTATTGAAGAAGAGACTGATGGGAGCATGCCCCTCGTGTTATTCGGCTTCGGGGATGTACTATTACAGGGCGGAGTTGCAACAACCGAAGCCTCCTGATGTTTTCCTCTTGAAGTTCTGCTGTTATCATCGAAGAGGGCTCTTGCACGGTAACGTCTCCTTTTGTTATTCTTTTCAAAAGTGTTTTCTTTGGCGGATTTCCCCCCCTTTTTTTTTTTTATAGAATTTGAGGAATTTTTTTAATATCTCAGTCGAAGCTGATCTCCGATTACATACTTTTTGAGGGGATTTTACATCTTTTCTAAAGTTCTGCTAGTGGGTTTTTTGTTATAAAGTTGAATTTTTTGTTATTTGTTTGAGCAAAGACTTGAACTTTTGTTTCTCCATTATTTTGCTAATTTTGCTTCTCAAATGGGCCTTGCATGGGTTTTTGCATTGTGAAGTGGTATTTATTGATTTTTCATTTTCCCCTGTTCTTCTAGTGTTTATGTAGAAAATTTGGAAACCTGGGTGTAGATGTTAGATTTTTTGTAATTTTATTTTTGGAGGATATTTGTCAGATGTGACAGAGGTTCTTTGTGAGCTCGAGCTTACAATAAGGAGAGTGAAGGTATCTACCACCCCAGATGGGAGATTGATGGATCTATTCTTCATAACAGACACAAGGTTCTACATTCTTTGCATTTATTTTTTTCTTTTCAAATACACATTTTTTTCCCTAAAGTTTCTTATATGTTTAGTGAAATTCATGTGTACAAGCAAGTTTTTTGTGTTAACTATCTCTACTTATCAGGAATAAATCATCTCTACCCTCAATTGTGGCACATGGCCATTGATTCTGACTGTTCAGAACAAGTCACTTCCTTAATGGTCTGTAGCCAAAATTCATACAAATTGGGTGCCCTATCCAGCCAATTGGTTGCTTTTGGAAGTCAATAAAGTTGTGTAATAGTCAACACAAATTTCACTGTTCAATGGTAGGATCATGCAATTGATGGGATTTTTGAACTGTGGCATGGGAGGAGTATCCCATCTACTGTCTTCATGGATGATGGAGTGCACCGATTGGATTGACATGTAAATTTATAAAAATATGTTATTTCTTAAGTTACGCGAGTCCATTCTATACTTAATATTCAAACCCCATTCTACCTTCTGTTTTTTTTGTTGTTATAAATTTTACATTCAAATATTTCTGAATAAGTTTAGAATTTCTGATCTACTTTATTATTCTACTTTGACAGTAAATATTTTCTACATGTATGAAGTTTGTAAAAATTATATTGGATATAAGGTTGAGATTTTTACAATGTTCAATTAGGGTATAAACACACACATGCACATGTATCTATAGAAAGTTTACTCAGTGTGTGAGGAATAGAGTTGGAACTTGAAACTTTGTTATGGTGACAACAAAAATGTGGCCATGTGGTCATCAATCCAGACCAATCCAATGCTAGGCCTAGTCACTGCAACTCAAAATTTGCACAATTCAGACTGATCTTTACTGTCCAATAAAAAGCCTTCTTTTTTAGATCGTCCGGAGGAAGTGCTCTATGATTGTTATAGTTCAAGACTCTCTAAATGTTAGGGATCCCTGGCCATGACCTAAATATATGCCCCGTTGAAGACATTGATTATCGCCTGATCAGGACCTTCATCTGGATGGTCAGGTTCAGAAAAGAAAGGAGAGAAAAAAAAAGAGTTGCAGCGACCTGTGGCATACCATTTTTTGACAGTTCAGATTGGTGACAATTTGGTTGCTTGTATTGTAGTAGGAACTTTACAGCAGAGTCACAACTGTATTCCTTAAGAGAGTACTTTTCTTATGCATATGCTATATATTCTTTTGGCAAGTCTTTTATTATAGCTCTTATGTTAGTACAGTTATCTTATGTTGTTCTAAAATTAAATTCCTCTGCATGGCTCTTTGATCAGGGAACTTCTACATACAAAGAAGAGACAGGAGGATACATATGATCATTTGACAGCTGTTTTAGGGGATGCCATGATAAGTTGTGAGATTGAATTGGCCGGTCCTGAGATTGCTACTTGTTCGCAGGGTATTTCTTTTCTCCCTCCTGCAATCACAGAAGAGATGTTCAACTTAGAGCTGCCCAATGGAAACCCTGGTGGATCTCCCACCTCAAACAGTGTTTCTGTCACAATGGATAACTCCCTCAGCCATGCTCACACGGTCATCCAAATCCTTTCCCAAGATCACAAAGGCCTTCTCTACGACATCATGAGAACTCTGAAGGATTACAACATCCAGGTACATAACTCTAAACAACCCATGTGAGAAAAAGAAAATGTACAGATAACCAATTTAACTATACATCAGTCGCCGACCTCTCTATCCTTTTATAAAAGATTGCTGGGGTGGGAATGGGTGTTCCTTTTCTCTGATTTTATGGTATATGTCTGTGTTTTTATTTAGATTTGCACGTTTAGTATGTTCAATGCATATAGCTGTACTGATGCCAACATGAAATCTCATGCTCCCTTCCCCATTCACCACCCGAGTGACACATACTGTGGTTTGCAGATCATTCAATCAATGTGCCTCATCTAAGATCTTCTAGCCCCAACAATTAGCCCTGTTGGATGGTTAGGACCCCCAGTTGGTTGATTATTGTGTTGTGGCCTATCCATCCAGTGCCTCACTGATTGGAAGGCCCATCATGCTGTGTTGCATCTTCAAATGGTGCTTCTTATGATGCATGGCTCTACACGCCTTTTTGGCAAGCTGCAATATAGCCATGTCCAATACATCCATCATTTCTTTGTTTCTTAATACTAGACACATTCTATGCCCAAGTTTCACATGTTTTATTATTTTCATCCTCATCTATAAAGTTTTCGCTGTGTCAGGTTTCTTATGGGCGGTTCTCAATAAACCAAGGAAGAAATTGTATGGTGGAATTGTTTGTAATGCAAACGGATGGGAAGAAGATTGTTGACCCAAACAGGCAGAACGCACTGTGCTCTCGCCTGCAGATGGAGCTCTTGCATCCACTGAGAGTGGCTGTGGTGAGCCGGGGTCCTGACACACAGCTTCTGGTTGCAAACCCTGTGGAGTTATCTGGCAGGGGCCGGCCTCTCGTTTTCTATGACATCACCCTCGCTCTCAAGATGCTGAACACATGCATCTTCTCGGTACTCTCTCATCTGGCTATTGTATTAAGTTAGACCAGTATTCCACCTACTTGTGTATCCACGGGTCTTCCCCTCTTATATCTTAACTGAGTATACTGATTGGTTTTCAGGCTGAGGTTGGGAGACATGTGATTGGGGATCGTGAGTGGGAAGTTTACCAAATCCTTCTTGATGAAGGGGATGGCTTTTCCGTCTCGAGGAACAATATTGAAGGTGGTGTGAGGAAGATGTTGATGGGTTGGGAGTAATTTTAATTGCGAGTGCCTCACACTGGGACGGTGAGGAGATCTTTCCAGTTTAACCATTGTACAGTGTAAATTTCATGCATGTTTGGTTCTCTACTAGTAGCCTGTTATTAAATGTAAATTATGAGATGTATATGTTGCGTAATAGCGAGCTGTTTTATTGGTGTGTGGAGTCCATGGCTCCACACTTTAATATCAGCTTTTTCTGAGATTAACTTGGTAGTATAGAAGAGGAAGGTGGTAAGGGAGGAGATGGAAGGAGAGTAGAGCTCTCTTGGCATTGCATACTTGTAACAGAGGGGGAGAAGGTGCCTGTTCGTAAATGATTTTTTTTTTATATCTTTTAAGTATCTTCTCGATTGGACCCTTCTTTGTATGTTTACTAGTGGGTGGCTCGTGCCCACGGCACTCCCGACAAAGCATTTGCCAAAATCGGGTGTGAGTGGCTGGGATCTACCATCCAGTTGGAGGGATGAGATCTCGGCTCTTCTTTGTTGAAGTCGATAAGAATGGGGGTATAAGTGGGGAGACAACTAGTAAATGCCCTGTGCCCACGGCACTCTCCGACAAAAGAGCTGGCAAAAATTGGGTGCCTTCAGCACTCAAACGGTATAACAGGCTGGGGCATTACCATTTTTCTATTATATCGGATTGTAATGCATAGGGGCAAAAATAGAAAAATAATGGAAAATAACGGCACTAAAATTCAAAATTTGAATTTGAATTTCAAATTTTCAATCTGTTGCATGTGGCGGTCGAATGAGTGGGGGTGACTGAATAAATGAGGGGGATTGGGTGTCTGAAATCTAACATTCCACATTAGATGGATGGCTTCATCTCAACCACTCTTTATCTTATGAAACTGGATAAGATAAGAGATAAGACAACTTCCCTGATTTGTTATATAGATAGTTTGGTTGGAAATGACCTATTTTGGGGTGTTTGGTTGCAATTATATCTCTGGTCAATCCCGCCCGGACAGATCAATAAATGCATTTCCACCTGCCCTTGACATCCATTTCTCTCTCCCCCACGACACCCAAGTCAGAATTGAATGTATTCCCCCCGTTTAGTTCAGATAGGGTATAGAGGGAACAAGAATTGAATCTGGGGTCGATATTTTCATCTGATTCTATTTCAATTTGCAGATTTGATGTTGATTTTGCATTAGAGGATCATAAATGGTATTACAATTATTGATAAGGATGCAAGTCAGATAGAATATAGAGGGAATTTAATGAATCTGAGGTGGATATATAGCTCATCCGAAAGTCAGATAGAATATAGAGGGAATTTAATGAATCTGAGGTGGATATATAGCTCATCCGATTTGAAGTCCCAGCTAATAGGGGGTCTTAATCACTCATCACATTTATCATCTATGTTCAAATTCAAAGTTCTCCATCAGCTTTCAATCCTTACAGTTTAAAACGTGAAGAGGGTGTCGCGTCTTATTTATAGCTCTACAGGTTTTAGTAGGATACGGGTTGCAAACTAATCAATTTTGGTTGGTTTTTCCATTTGGTAAATTATGAACAGAGGTAGATTAAATGTGAGATTCGGGTTCTGAAGTCTCTGTTGAAAGCCATAGGTTCTGGACTTGGATTATGGTTTGTCTTGGCCGACAGTGAAGGTAACACAATCTTGCACCTAGCAACTGCCAAATGGAGTGATGTGAGTAAATGCATCAAATAATGAATTTACCAACTTACCAGACTTATAACCATAGTTTGCTAGAAAGGAAAATGAATGCGAGAAACGGAAACGGGAAACGGGAAACATCCCCTCGATTTTCATGTGATATGGGAAATGGGTAGCGATCCCTCTGCCACATAAGAAAATGTTAGGTACCCATTGACAGGAGTCCCAATTCTGCAGTCAATGCAAAGGACTCTCCTAACCCTACACTAGATCATTTTTTTTTTTTTGTTTGGACCGCATGGATGTTCAACTCACCTATTGGTAGATAAACACACTAAAAAACAGAATGATTGATGATTTCTAACCGTTAAAAAACATGCTTGAATCCAATGGGTAGAGTCAATCCTAAAAAAGTAGGAAAATCTATGGCTATAGATAACCAATGAAGTTGATGTTGGGTATGAGTTCTCGGCATCGACCGCATCTAGTTCTTTGCATCTAAAATTTTTCCCATGATAAGAGGGTTAATTTATTTATATATTTATTGGTTGGCAATGATAGAGAATGATGGTTAAAGTAAGTTGATTTACCACGTAGATACGCCAACGAAAAGAGAGATATTATGTGGGAATCTTAATCATAAATCTTTGGGTAATTCTAATCATATGTGTACTCATTGGTTCATTTTGCAAAAGATAGACTAGGGGAACAAGTTTCCATCCATCTCTGATAGGAGCTCACCGATCCGATCCAAACCTGGCTTTGTCTCGCCCCGAGATAGGGTTGGCAATCGAAAAAACTGGGTCCAGAACTTTATTTTTTGTTATTGGATCGGTTCCGGATCACAGATTGTCGATCCGATCTCTTATCAAATCGGTATCGGATCGACCTTGTTCCAATCTGATATAGACCCGATATCTGTAATAGATATATATTTAATGTATTTAAATATAGGCCTAATGAGATTATATATATATGGGTCAGGATCGGGGGACAACATTTTTATACAACATTTTTGACAATAAAAACTTGCAGCGACCCAACATATAAATTAGAAGTTTTGGAATGGGATGATTTTTGGTGAGGATGATCTCTATAGTGAGGAGATCATCCTCAACAAAATTCAAACCATTTTGAAATTCCTAAACCGGTTTACAAGTTGAAGAATTATGGACCGTCTATTTTTATCGTTAACTTGAAAATCACATTTGATAGGGTTAGAAATTTTAGAATGGGCTGATTTTTTATAGGGGTGATCTATATGGTGAGGAGATCATCCTCACCAAAAATCAGCTATTGATTCATCTCCATGTGGGTATGCCAAAATTGTTGTCAAAAATGTTGTATGAAAATGTTGTCCCTCGATCCTGACCCTATATATATATATATATATATATATATATATAACAAAAATAGGACGGTTGTCTCCCCCTCTTATCCGGCTTCATAAAGGATTGCCGAGATCTTATCACACCAAATGGATGGTGGATCTCAGCTACTCACACCTAATTTTGACAAACACTTTGTCAATGAGTGCCGTGGGCACAGGTCACATATTATTTACCTACATATACCGAATGAAATGGGTTGGATTTACATATAGCCCAAGGGGGTCAGGCTGGAGCCCTCGGATCCCAAGACTTTGATTCATGGTCCCCTTAATAAAAATCATAGCAAAATTTCCCAAACAGCCCCTTGGCTTGTACTGCCAAAATTTTTAGCACAGCATCTTTGTATTTTTTTCAAGCAGAACAGTCAACAGCCTCATTATATTTGTGGTTAATCAAACACATTAATAATAGGCGATTTTGACATGCTGCATGTTCAAACAAAGTCGCGTGATCTTTTGTGGGACCATCAGAGGCGAGCTGTTCTATGATACAAAACTCTATTAAAATTTTGATGCAGAAGTCCCTCAAATTGCAATGTGTCACAATCTGACAGCTTGAATGCATGGCCCACTTCCTGGTGGACCTGCACAACAAAAATCAGCGTGATTAGTGATTTCGAGCCACTCAATTTGAGCACTTTTCATTATGTGCTTCATGAACAGACCTATATGTTGGTTCAAAGCCCATGATGAAAAGGTACTCAAATCCAATGGATAGAAATGATCAATCATGCTGATCTTGTGTATAAGTCCACCAATGTGTTGGTCAAACATTCATGAGATCAGTGGGCCTGAAAGAGGGTGGCACGTGTAAATTCGAGGGACTTCTGCATCAAAATTGTGGTACAGAATTCTGAATCATAGATTTTTCCAAATCAGAGGCCATATGAAATGGGCCCTACAGAGAGTACTGGAACTCAAAATGCTCCCGCTACTCAGCTTTGATGATTCCGTGACCACCAATTAAAGCTCTGACACTGCAGCTGGCACATAGCTCTAAATATCTGTCCTTCTGATTCGATTTTTCTTTTTCTTCTTTAAAAAAAAATAGATTAATAAACAAATTAATTTTTCTTCTATTAGTGAAGAGTTTGCGAATTTTCTTATTAATTATTCATTTTAGACCACGTAAGCACAAAATTGCAATTTTTATTATTTATTTAAGAATTATTTACAGATAAAGCCATTTCACCAAAAATGTATTTTCGTATATTTTTCTTCTTTCCAATTGGCCTAAAACCGTAATCAAGCAGCAAATCACAGGTCGCTATCTTGGGGTAACATACACGTGTCATTACCGCGCCGCCTAAACTATATAATGGGCCCACCCATCCTTCGGGAACTTGCAACAGGCGAGCATTCCAAGAAGATCCAGCTGTATTCCACTATTTGCTAGCATCAGCATCCACGGTGGGAAAAGCGAAGTATGGCCTGGCAGGCTGGCAGCTCTGTACCATATCGGTCATTCTCAATTGTCGCCATTTAATTAAGCTACGAAAGCCTTCGATCGCCTGTAGGACCGATGTAGCTTTTGAGATAGAGAATATAGGACCTGCCACGTGGCGTCTCCTCGTTGGATGTGATTGTTGAAGAGTAGTGCTCGTCGATTAGCCGGGTCCCATAGATTTCTTTGGATGGTGGATAGATTAGTAGCTACCACGTGTTCGAGGATCTGAGATAGTTTATCAACGTCTTTCTCTGCGACGGTGAGAGAGATTTCCGGCCATCGGACGGTGTCCGAGAAGGGTAGGCGAATCCCATCAGCGATGATGACCGGCACGCATCCAAGGGCAACGGATTCAACCAATCTGGGGCTCCACGGAGCCCACCCTAGTGGGCAAAGACAAAATACTGACCGTGCGATCTCTGATTGGTAACCGTCAAACCTATGCCGTTTTAGATAAAACTTTCCGTGCCTATTGAATTTCTGCCAGATTACCGTCCGTACCCTCCTGGAAATAAAAAAGAAAAACGATCAGAAAGTTTTAAGTTTTAGACAGAAAGGAGGCTAGTAAAGGAGTTATTTCCGAGATTTAAATTGACTGAAATGCCCTTAACATATCCGATGTATTTGGAAGTTTGTACGTTTATCATGATGGGCATTTTCGTCGATTTAAATACATCTGAATGTGGTTTCATTTCAATTTTTAGCTCAACTTATTATTTTATTATTTTCGTGAGATATCTGAATAAAAGGGGCAGGAAATCAGGGCATTATCGTAATTCGATGATATTAACGGTTGTGATGTCGTTTAAAGGTGGGACAAGAGATTAATCAGTCAATTACTTGCTGTAAAACCGTCCGCTGATGTTCTTGGGATGAACTTCCATTTTGCCCCTGAAAAACACCGAAATATCCCTTTCGCCATTCTCCGGTGCCTTTTCGAGTGTCGACCGTACTCTTTCCGGCGAAACGTAAGGTGGTATCAACACATTCTCGACTTCTTGACAAGGATGCCGGAATCTGACACCAAACGTCTGTAAGATAATCGATTTCTTCAGGAAGTCAGGAATCCCATCTGCGATCGCAACGTGCTCCTTCAAAAACCAAACAAAAAAAGAAGATTTAATCAGTAAAAACCCATTAAGTTTTCGAACAATCCATGTGAAAATAACAAAAAAAAATCTCGCAAAAATCCCAACTTTCAGGCTCACCATGGCGTGAAAACAAGCTCCGTAATCGTGGGAGGCGACGAACACATGATCAGAACCACCGCTTCGATTCCAAAACGGCATTTCGGAGGAGATAAGTTGCACCGCAGAAGCTAAAAGAGGCCGTGCGTGACCAATGGCCGGAAACCCATTTACAGTACTGAAGTTGCACGAAACGTAAACAGGAACAAAGAAGAAATCGGCTTCCCTGGGATTGAGTGTCCGTACATCGCTATCCATTAAAGCTCTGTGCAACGCGACTTCCGCAGCGAAGAGATGTTTGCTACACCGCTCGTTGGATAACCAGTCAGTGTTGTATTTCGATGGGAGGTCGTAGATATAGACCTTCAAATCGCTCAGCATCCCTATTTCTCTGTTTCTGGGTTGTTGCAAAACTGTGGTGTTGGTTTCGAACAGGGCTCGAGAGGCCAAGCTGTCTTTTGAAGTAGAGACGGTGGTTTTAGGAAGAGAGCGGGTTTTGTTAGAGCTACTGATGAGATAAGAGCTGAGGAAATAAAGAGACAGAGAAATCCAAAGAACCCATCTGAAATATCGGTAGTAGAAGCTCTTATCGTGTCTTCCATGCCTGTGTAAGAGCTTCATCCTCACATAGAAGCCCCTGTTCTTGGTGGTCCTTTTGAAGTCCACCATGTCTTCAAAGATTTAAAAGAAGAAAAACCCAGAAGAGAAGACCGAAGATTGTGATGGTTTTAGTGGTTGTCGTTGAGATGGGGTTTTCGCTTATTGGTGGTGTTGAAGTGAATACGAAGAAACAGAGATTGAAGAGCTGGGTTGGTGGTGGTTCGTTTTTTTTGCTTTCTTTTTTTTATTCTCCAAAAAATTTCTTGTTTTGGGTTTCGTTGGTGGATTCGGTTGGGTTTTGGTGTTTTTGTTCTACTTCTTTTTTTATTTTTCTCTTTGCAGTCCTTGCAGGTGAGAGAGAGGGTTGAGGATGGAACAGAACTTCGTCGACAGCCCACAATATGAGCCACGTGGCAGATTTGTGGACGATGCTGACCGTATGGATCCTAGGCCAATCCCTAGGTGGACCAACAAACAAAAAATCAGCTTGATTAGTGATTTCAAAACCTTTGGATTCTTGTACCCCGAATAATGGTCAATAACTTAAATTCCAACGGTTAAAATCAACCCGTGAAAATGACTCTCATCCAACGCTTAGATATCACCAACAAGGTTGATTTTTTATTTGAAAGTCTACTAGGGAGTAGGGATTGGCCAAAGATCCAAGCGGTCAGCGTCCTGTACAAATGTGCCATGTATCCAATTATGTGGGCTGTCAGCGGATTCGCTGACTCCGGGCTGTGAGTGAAGTTTTTCTCCAATTGATGGGCGTTTCAGAGGTCACATGGAGCATATGGGACCGTGCCGAGGGTTTGCATTTACGCTCCAGTCATTAGTTGGACGGATTAAGTGACAAATATGCCCTTCTTGTTTTCAAACAGAGGGATTCTAGTGTGTACTTTTTCGTCAAAATTGAATCTTTTTATCCTAGCATAGAGTTGACCATTGGATTCAAGAGATCCATAGTCCACGATGCAACAATTGCGTGGATCTCTTGAATCAAACGGTTAAATGGCCTCAACTGCACATGTTTTTGTCCGGTTATCCATCTGATAGCACGACTCTTATAATGCCGTGTGTCATTAATTAATTAATTAATTTATCATGCAAGTTCAAAAACAAAAGCTAGTAAAAAGGAGAAACCACATTTGAACACGGGCTTGGGAATCCTTGGTACACGTAACGCACTAGCTCCAAAATGGAACACGTGGCGCACTAGCACATCAGACTATAGATGGTGGGCCATCTCTTAGGTGAGCCGAGACAATTGATTGTACCAATTTAACGGTCAAGATCAATGATTCTTCGGTCAAGTAAGAGCATAGGGGTACATGAACCTCGTGAGACTGTTCTCCTTAATTTCATGATTCCTTTTCCAAGTCCCAACTAAAGTCCATTTATCGAGCGTTCCGTTGCGAAAGTTTAAGAATAAAAAAATTCGTCAAAAAGACGTACGGACACAATTGTAATCAGACCCTGGATCGAAATTGGTTGAAATCAAATTTGGTGGCCGACTTATCTGAACCGTTCGATGAGTTAAGGGAGTTTCTTAGTTACTTAATTGTGTTTTGTACTTTGTAGAACTAATAATTAAAGAATATTTACTTAATTATGCATTCAATTGCATTTATTTGGATGACAGAGAAGTACCCTTGATGTTATTGACCGTCTTGATCAGATGGTTGTGATTGGTCAATCATTTCCATTTTTGTTTCAATAAATAAAAAATAAATCAATAAAAATTTGGACAAAATATTTAGGTTTTTATACATAAATAAGAGAAAACTGGCGGGAAGGATGTTTAATAGTTGGATTTCTTAGAGATTGAGACGTTGACATTTAGTCCGAGAGGTGGAGGGGGTGACTGGTCAGCTGCTTTGATTGCCTCAGGGCGTCTAGTGCACGGCAAGGTGCGTTTCAATGACGACTGTTCACAGCTAGGATGACTAATAAATAAGAAAATCAATGGCCCACCCACCACTATACTGGTCCCACCAAAATATTGCGCGCTGTCTGCCTCAGAAGGATGTCTCCATAGGATACAGACCGTTGGATGGTTTGTGGTGTGAATCTCGTTGACTATACGGACAGGCACCTATAGAATCTCGTCCATAACTCTCCAATATAGAGATACTTTTGGCTTAGCCGTCTGATTCTACATCTGATGAAGCAAGAATGTAGTGGAATGAATGGTTACAATCATCCGATCAGGTCCATTTGCACAACCAGTATGATGTCATTAAATCAGTGGAATTCGAGGGACACGTGTTTAGAAAACGTGTAAAGTCGGCTTGAATTTATCAAGTCAAATGATATCTTTGGAATAATCTAACCACGATTAAGTCATGATAAGGTTTTGTTTTGTTTTTGTTGACATAAGCCAGTCAAGATAAGGTTACGTGTGTTGACACGTGTAAGAGTTGATTACCTTATCATGCATGTTTCCTCACCAAAGCTAAGGCCACTTTTAACATGACACGTAGCATAAAATTGTTGAATGTGGAGCACACGAGAATCCAATTGCTTCGTTTCTTAACTTCGGTAATTAGTTAATCAGTCGTTTTCTCTCATGATGGTTACTAAGAACGGCCAACTGAAATTTTGAGAAATAATTAGCTGGTGTAAACCCAACCCACGTTAACCCCTTGGTTAAGGGTGGTTAACAAAGAGAACGTGTCAAACATTTTGGAGGGGGACCTTCAAAGTTTGAAGGACCCCGGGACCAGCGAATTTTTTTCTGAAAGTTTCTCGACATTTTGTTTTCACTATTTTTCCCACCCAATAGGAGGTGGGTATTTTTATCAAATGTGAAAAATGGAAAAATGCTGACCGGAAGAAGTAAAAGCTAAGAAATTAAAAGAGGAAACATATCAGCATAGTTCGAACCAATGTTATTAAACGCAGCCCGGCCCGGCCGGTTGAACCGGTAACCTGACGACCAGGTCACAAAACTGGGTTTGGTTGATCTCGACCCAGCAATATATGAAAAAATCGTCCTAATTCTTGTAACCCACTCGGCTCGGCCGGTTGAACCAGTGACCCGGATGACCAGAACACGGGTTGAACCAGTGACCCAGGGTGGTCAGCCATGCAATGGGCAAAACATTCATGGGCCAATGGGCCCCAAAGAGTTGCCATGTGGTGGGTTGACCCACTCGGCCCGACAGTTGAACCGGTGACCCAGTTCCTTGACCTGTCCGGGATGAAAACATTGGTTTGAACTTCGAAGTCTCAGCCGACCCAGTTTTGGATCAGGCGATCTGAATCGACTCCCACCGATCTAAACGATTTTAGGGTTACCTCGTCAAAATAATTCAGATTGATCACATAAATGTTCAAGGGACTCACCTTTTTGCACTAATAATTTCACTAATGCTCTTGGGCATGAGAATCCAACGGTGGTTGTGCTTTGGCAAAAGGGTGAATCCAATGAATTTTTTTCAATATACATAAAAAAGAAGGTCTCGATCATTGTCGCCCATGCGATGCAGCCTTTAATGGTGAACCGCGTAAATTTATGTCTTAAGGCCTATTTGATTGAAAATTTTCTCGATAAAATACATCTGGGAAATGCCTTAAATGGTGGATTGATTCCAACTGAGAAAACATATTTCAATCATGTAAGAAAATAAGGGCGTATTTTCATGTAGAAATGAATTCTCACCTATCTAGATGGGAAATGAATTCCGAGCTTAGTAGGAAAAATTATCCCGATTTAAATGGCTTGGTAGGGAAATTTATACAGATTTAAAATGGCTATCTAACAAGGGACAGTTTTGTTTTTCGAAGGAAAATGAAATTTTCCCACTTGACAATCAAACACGCCGTTATTTTTGTTGTTTATATTGTCCTTGACTATGTTTGATCCTCGATCCTCAGTTGACACAACACTAACTACATTATTATAAAGTAGTTGATATTTTTAAGGATAAGTAAGTGATTGGCCGATCTTGAACAAGATGGCCACTTTATTAAAGAAAGATTCTTTAGACAAAAAGAAGAAAATTATTTAAAGGTTAAGTTGTCCAATTATTAAGATGAAGCCCACGACAGTTCTCCATCGCACTCCTATGTCCGAACTCCCTTTTCATGTACTACAATTTTGGTTAAAATTAGATATATCTTCTTCATAAATGTTTTTTTAAGGATAATTTTACAAGCTAAAATTATCACTCCTTTGAACCAAAGTATACAACCCTTCAACCCCGATAGGGTACCCTCTAAAAAATAATCCTCCACGGCCCCCCCACTTATCATTATTGAATTGACGTAAGGATGTGTAGGCTCGGATTGAATGAGGAACATGCAGCATGCAGGTCCATGTGCCTTCTCTCTCTTCAGATTATCACTAAGGGAAGTAGACCATGTTGGCCAATTAAATATCCTTGAAATGTACGTGTTTCGAATTAAATGTAGAAGGGGATTCAGTTGGGGCCATTGCCTGTCCTAAATGTTGTTATCAATGGGACCAAGAGCTTGTAGGGTCCCCCTTTGAATGGCAGTGAACCAATTGCCCTGGGAGTGCTTAGTGTACCCACATGCTAGAGAGAGAGAGAGAGAGAGAGAGAATGTTATGAATTATTGACAGAGGCTTTGTTCAACTTGCCTTTGTCAAAGGGAACAAACTGAAAAGAAATCCCCATGTTTCCATGTGCATGTGAAAGGGGGCAAATTAAAAACAATTGTCAATGCTTTCATGTGTGTGTGTGTGAGAGAGAGAGAAGGGGGGGACGTATGTCTACTCCCATGTGAGTCGGCTTATATTCTTCTTCTTAAAACCTATGATTGCGAGTGGGATCTGTCTCACGAGATAATGGGTCAATGGGCTTTAATTTGGTAATGAGTAACAACCACATAAATCGATAAGCAAATGTCATAAAATATGGCACAATATAGGAATTTAGTTCCTCCTGAGATGGATCCCACCCTGGAGACCTACTTGGTCAAAATTCGAAAACAATGTCATCGATCGGTTTGATCACAACCATCCGATCTACTGAATTTATTAGAAGTTCAGAAAAAATCTGGCGATTATCCTTAGAATATTCTATGAGGTCATCGGACAGCTACAATTTTTTATTAGTTTGGAATTACCAAATTATGGTAGCTACTTATCACATCATAGTTTAAAGTTTAGATGCAGACGACTTTGGATGTAGTCGATGCGGAGAGCTCTGGTGGCCCTATACATAGCTCATTTTTTGGGCCCACTAACAGAATGGATGTTTAGCCCTCCTCTTGATGGATATATACCAAAAATCAATCTGAACGGTTTTCTATAGCTATAGATTTTAGTATTGATTATAGCCTTTAATTCATCCATGTTTTTCGCATATTTTTGGGGTACTTAATCCAACGGCTATAAAT
Organism: Euptelea pleiosperma; assembly: GCA_035048495.1. Lineage (NCBI taxonomy): Eukaryota > Viridiplantae > Streptophyta > Magnoliopsida > Ranunculales > Eupteleaceae > Euptelea > Euptelea pleiosperma. The sequence continues at coordinate 34,815,501 of CM068540.1, read as the reverse complement.
TATTGATCAAGCTGATTTTTGGTATGTATATCCACCAAGGGCTGGGCTCAGGGCCGTCTCGATGCAAGTTGAGGCCTAAGGCGAAAACTCCATATGAGGCCTTTTAGTATGGTCAGGAGATCATCCTCACCAAAAATCAACCATTGGTAGGCTTCCTTAGCCTCTAAGGGTCTTTTAATAAAGCAGTTTATTTATCAAAAAAAAAAAAATATATGGTATTAATTAAAATTTTAAACTCTCTATACTGTAGAAAATCTTATTTAACAAGTATACATGATAATCAAAAGCTACTGAAAAAAAATTTAGATGAACAAGACTTCCGTTGCAGTCCATGCAGAGGACTCTCACGGCCCTACATAGATCATTATTTTTTGTGCCTAATGACTGTGTGGATGTTCAACCCACATATTGGTGGATAAACAAACTAAAAATCAGCTTGATTGATGATTTCTAGCCATTGGATTTACTACTCAAAAAGCATGCTTGAATCTAATGGCTAGAATCAAATCCTAAAAGGTACTAAAATCTATGGCTAGAGATGACCAGTCAAGTTAATTTTTGGTTTGTATGTCCAATAAGAGGTGGGCTAAACGTCCATGTGGTTAGTGGACTGGGGGCCTTCTCTCACATGGGGCCTAAAGCGACCGCCTTACTGGCCTTATGGTTGAACCGGCCCTGGCTGGGCTAAACATCCAAAGTCCTCTACATCTAAAATTTTTCCTATATTATTTGGTATTGTCGTATCTATTATTGACCCTTTTTACCATTTTTTACTCTTTTTTTATGAACCAGTGGCTCTGGTAGGAGTAGAATCATAAGATACCAACTTGTGCTTTTTGAACACGTGGCCTGAACAAAAACCAGTAAACTATATTACATCACTACATCCGCATTTTTAGTGAAAAAACTTGAAAACAATCTTACAAATATGTCATGAACTCTAAAGTCCAACCCGAAAACGGAAGAAAAAAGAAAACCATATGTTCCATCTGCCATGAATTTGTGCTTCTCATAGCTTCCAGTAGATACCCAGCTTGTGCAAGATGCCCGAGACGACTCCCCAGAAGGTGATCTCGGCGAAGATCACGTATAAGAGTGTCCCTAGTCTCTCAGAGTTCCAAACATCATTGAAAACATGCTCTTGTATCCAATTCACCTGTTCATGGAATTGTTTTTTCATGCAATTAGGAAAGTTATTAATGATCATATACATACCCGCCTTTTTATACCTAATCTGATGATTCTACTTACGAGCGAATTATCTGGATTCTCGTAATACCACCCATTTATGAATGCCGCGAAGATACCCTGTGCCGCCATCACGAACACTAGCATTGCGTTCATTCCGATCCACTCCAGGAATAGAAACGGCATCCGTATTCCCCAAACATCAATCTGTTTGTTCATCGACGATAAATAACGAAAATCCATAACAAAGTCAGTGATTACAACAAGGTTTAAAAGGGGCCGTTACCATTTTTCCGTAGGGAAAAAATGGAAAATAATGGAAAAAAATGGCGCCGGAATTCAAATTTTGAATTTCAGATTTTCAAAAAATTGAAAATAACGGCCGTTGTTTTCTTCAAAATTTTCCAGAAAATAATGGTCTTTTTTTCATTGTAACGGAAAAATAACGGCCGTTATTTTCTGGGCGTTTTAATGGTACGTAACGTAACGGGGTGGTCCACATCCGTTATAATGGCTGTCTTTTAAACCATGATTATAATCTTCCCAAGTCAGCTAAGAGATTAAAGGACTAGGAAAATTGCGAGTTTAAATGTTGTACCAGTATGTAGAACCCGGAGAATACAATTCCAGCCGCCCCGGCCGTGAAACAAACGTAGCTAAAGCTGTAGAGCTGTTTGTTAATGGGAATAGCTGCAAAGGAGCAAAAAGAGAGACTGTTTTAAGTTTATATTGATTGGGCTATAATATAATTTGTACTTGTTGTTTAGGAATTAAGCTCACCGTCTGTAAAATGAAGAATAATGGCTACAAGAAGCAAGCCGACTCCCATAGACACCCAGTGCTTTAGCCGCTCGGCATGACCCTGCAGAAACCCGGCTCGATTAACGATCATGAACATCATAACGAAGGCTTAATCTTGTTCCCGTAATTGAAGTTTTTACAGAAGTAATAGTGATTGCAAAGGGGAGCTGAGTCTAAACCTTGAAATGAATCAGAACATGTCCGTAATGGATCCCGATGGTGCCGGAGAGGATGGCTGAAATTGAGCTAATTAACAACAAACAATAAGCACTTCAATCCATTTCGAGGTTGTAATTACGTCATCAAATAAGGTTAGCGACTCATTAATTTGTGTTGGGAATAGCGCTGTCAATGGATATTTTTCGAATCGAATATAATATCCCAATATCAATAAAGCTGTTATATTTATTAAAAATATCTGAAAAAAATATTTGATATCCAAATTCGATTCGATATTTGATAGATATTTCGAATCAATATTTGAATTTGAATCCGTTTAACTTATGGGATATCCGATAATATCCAATTCGTCTGATAAATAAATCGAATATAAATGTAATAACTTATTATATTCATATGTATGATAAATATAATTATAATATAATATGTTATATTTAATAAATATAATTATTTATTTATTGTTAAATATATATATATATATATATAATGTAAAATAAAGATCATGTTTTAAAAAACGGCCGTTATAACGGATTAGGACCTCCCCCGTTACGTTATGTACTGTTTTAAAGCTCATAAACTAACGGCCATTATCTTCATTAGAATGATCTTTATTTTCCGTTATTATTTTCAGTTATATATTTTATAAATTTTGTATTTTGAATTTTAGCGCCTTTTTTTTTCCTTCTTTTAGCCCTGTGCATTATAATCCATTATAACGGAAAAAACGGTAACGTCCTCAGTCTGTTTTACCGTTATAACGACCACTTTTAAACCTTGATATTAATATCCAAATCCATATCCAAAAAGTATTCGAACATGAAAGATTATCTGAATTTGAAGTTTTTGGAAAAAATTCGACTATTCGAATTTTCAACCGTCCATTGACACCCCTAGTTAGGAAATCAACAAACCTCAACAAGCCTTCAGGTTCGAATGGGCCAAGGCACCAAGTCGGAGCATCCTTGCGAAGTGGGCCTGAGATTGGAGAACTAAGTGTGCAAGCCTGCACAATCACAAAAGAAGATAACGATAATTAACAGTAAATACATGAATGTTATGCCTTAAGCATGTGATTGGATGGAGCTCAACTCTACCCCAAGTTCAATTAACCTTTAAGCGTATCCAAACAGGCCATGAATAGAGATGGTTAACACCCCAGACTTGCCGATCCACATAACCAACCGCATTGCAAGCAGGTCCAAGATGGCCTCTCATACCACATTTTACCTGAAAATTAAGCTTTGACTTCTCAGTTTCATTAGTGGAAAGTATTAGGAGCGGGAAATTTTTGAAAGTTTGTATATTAAACACATACGGTATGTCTCTTCGCGCCGTGATGGTTGTGTATCACGAAACTCCAATCAGGAACATATAGTGCATATGTCGTGACCATGTAAATGAGAAAGGCGACAAACCCTCCAAGCCTTACAATGCCATAATCAAGATTAGAAGCTTAGAAAAATGGATTTTGAAACGGAAGAAAAGTCGGAAGTTCGTGACTTGAAATCTGGTTTATTTGGTCAAAGCTCTTGTGATTTAGTTAAGTTGTCTTGGCCGGTAAGGCGGTAACTATACGAGCCCTTCTATGGTGTTCGGTAAAAAAAAAGTGATTTTTAGGTGCTAAAAGCCCCAAGAGAAAAAAAGACCGGTCTTACACGTACAAAAAAAAAACTCAAGGATAAACTTCTAAAGAATTTTTTAAGAACGGCTTCCTGCAAAAACAATTAACAGAAGCCATTCAGAAATGATTTCTGCTTATATTGATTTGAAAGCTATATGGGCTTTTAAAAAGTACTTTTTAAAGTTATATCGAACACATAAATTTTTCAACAATTCCTTAAAATCTGCTAAAATTGGCTTATTATGGTTTTTAAGCTTACTCAAAAGAAGGTTATTCGCACTGTTTAAATGAGCTTTTATGTTACTTACCATTGCCAACGGTATGCACTGAAGATGGAGAAATGGGCAGAGCCTATGACAGTTGGCCTGATCTTTGTGGTCATAGTCTCTATTACAGCCACGATCAAGTATACCAAAGCTATTCTCTGCTTTCAACAAAAAAAAAAACTAGTCATCAGTACGTGAGGGTTCCATCAAAGAAATCACCAATGTCATTGGACCACTTGATCACTGTTACAAGCGTAACCGTTGGATGAAACCCTAGGGATGTTACACATGCAATAGAATACAAACTGAGAGAGAGAGAGAGAGAGAGAGAGAGAGAGAGAGAGAGAGAGAGAGAGACCTGGAGGATACCACACCAGCGGATTTGCTTCATGTCAACTCCATAAGAGAGATCATCAGGAGCGTGAGAGTATCCACCTTCAGTGTGTTCGTTCATACACCGTAATCACATAATATGTTTTGTGTTATTTATTCCAAAGTCATCAAAGAAAGGATAGGAAGCAACCGTAATGTTTTTCTTCTAATTTTTGCTTACCTTGCAGAATAAGTCCCCAAAATAGAAGCTTCAATGTTCTTATAACTATTTTCCTCACTGCCTTGCTGACCTTCGGAATTCTCTGCATCGTCCAATGAAGCTTGTTTAAAATATCTTTCCCTCAGTTTGGATTTTGCCATAGATCTCTCCTAGGTGAGAACGACAGAATGTGGTGTTAATTAATGGGCTGGTTCGGTCCTGATTGAACTCTGCCGAGCCAGCCTGAAATACAAATATCTAAGCGCGGCCCGGCCCGGCCTGTTAAGCACCCAGATCAGCCAACAACGGGTAGGTACTTAAAGCCTAGACCAAGCCCAGCCCAACTTAAAAGTGGGCCTTAGAAGGAAACTTAGGATACGGTACATAGCCCAAGCCCCCATGTGATTTGAGCACTTTTTCATCATGGGCTTCATGAATAAGCCTATCAATTGGTTCTAACCAAGCCCAGCCCAACTGAAAAGTAGGCCTTAGAAAGAAACTTAGGAAACGGTACATAGCCCAAGCCCCCCTGTGATTTGAGCACTTTTTCATCATAGGCTTCATGAATAGGCCTATGGATTGGTTCTAAGCTCATGATGAAAAGGTGATTGAATCATACGGCTAAAAATGAGTAACTAGGCTGATTTTTTTTGGTGTGTAGGTCTCACCATGAGCTGGACCAAACATTCGTAGAGATTTCTGTATCAAAGGGTTTTCATGTAAACGTGCACTTGGTAATATTTAGGGGTGTTTGGATCGCCATTTAATTTTCAAAAATATTTATTTAAAAAAATGACTTTTCGGAATATATATTTTTAAAGACATGTCTTTCTCAAGAAGGTTGTTTGGATCAGCATTAATGCAAAATGTCCTCATCTTCTCTTAGTGGGCCCCATCACTATAATTTTTTTTTCAGAAAATTTCAAAAAAGAAAACAAATTTTAATCTATTTACAAAAATAAAAATAAATTTTTGACATTCCCAAAAAAAGTAACCAAAGGGCGTTTCTCCCTGACAGATATGAAAAGTGAAAAGACCGCTGTTTCTCTGGACAAAACTGAAAAAGCTGACAAACGCCCTTTTAAATGGCGTCTGTCAGGTACAGACGCCCTTTAAAAGGGCGTTTGTCATCTTTTTCAGCTTTTTGCTACTTGTGTCAGGGGATTTATTTCTGTCAGGGAGAAACGCCCTTTCAAATGACGTTTAGTTACTTTTTTTGGGATTGTCACAATTTTATTTTTATTTTTATTTTTGTTTTTGTAAATAGATTAAAGTTTTTTTTCTTTTTAGAAATTTTCTAATTTTTTTTTTATAACCCCCATGTTATCTTTAAAATTTGACCCCCCCCCCCCCCCCCCCCCCCCCAAATTTGAAAAAGCTAACATACCCCCCTATGACTCGGTTCACTGTCATTTGACCAGTGTTGACCCGAGTTGACTACCAAATTTTGTATTAAATGGCAAAAATGCCCTTGTCATCAACTTTAGAACAAGGGTTTGGGCCAAAACCCAAACCCCAAATCAAACGGCTGTGGTGGACGGCCGGCCAAGAGATTTCAATGGGTTGACCTCCCATCACCGGCGACCAACCCACCGGAGTCTCATGGTCGGCTGGCCACCACTTCGGCAATAATTTAAAACCCAAGGTTGAAAAAAAAAAAAAAAACACAAAGCATACAATTTTAGTTTTAAAATTTTCATTAACAAAAATAAAAAAATAACACAAAGCAATTTATATTTTAAGCTTTTGAGATGTAAATTTTGGAAAGATGGGTTCTCCCAATTTTAAAATTTTATTCTACAATAAAATCCATAAAAAAATCCCATTCATTCATGAATTTTATTTATTTTTATTTATTATTTTCTTCTCAATATTTGTTTAATTCATCAAAAAACTAAAAAAAAATCTTAAGTTTACCGACATGGGTTTTAATTTTTATTTTTAATCTCCTCTTTTCATGCTTGATTTGGGGTATGGGTTTTGACCTAAACCCAAACCCTTGATCTAATGTTGAAGACAAGGGCACTTTCGTCCTTTAATACAACATTGGTCAAATGACAGTGGACTGAGTCATATGGGGGTTTGTCAGCTTTTTCAAATTGTGGAGGGGTGTCAAATTTTAAAGATGACATAGGGGTATGTCAAAAGTTCCCTTTTTTTTTTTTGTAAAGGGACTTCTACACCAAAAACTGTTTCTTTGTTTATTATCTTAATTGAGCTAGCAAAATAAAATAAAAAATCTTTTTTTACTTGAAAAACAGCTTTCAGCATTTTTTATAAAAAAGACTTTTTGGCGGAATACATACTTTAAAAAAAAAAAAAAAAACTTTTCCAAGCTTAAAATGGCGATCCAAACACCCAGCAAAGTGGGCCCACGCATGACGCATGATATAATGCTAGTTAGGCGGTATCATCGTAGTATAGTGGGGTCTGCGCCATTAGATCATTTTGTGTGTGTCTATAGAAAGTACCTTAAGAGCAAGGGCAATTGCAACCCCCACGATGAAGAGAAAAAAGGGCATCACAAAGTCGGCTAATGTGCACCCATTCCATGGTGAGTGATCGATGCGCGCGTACGCACCCCCAGCATCGTCCACCAATATCATTATCTGCACGCATCTCGATAAGTTCAGGAGAAGTTGAACGAGACCGTATAAACTACAGATATATTATGAAAGTAAAGCACCATAGAGACTGGAGATGGTGGTGGTAGGAATCACAACCATACATGCCCCACAAACTCATCAATCAGAACCGTTCATTCAGCAAGTCACCCCTTGGGTGGGCCAAAAATACACTGAATCAAAACCTCAATAGTTCTAGTCTCAGTTTAGCTCATGATCGGACGTTCTGTATTGAACATCCAAGAGGTGGCCCACCAAATAAATCGGACTCAAGGTGGCTGAAACATTGTAAAGGCATATACTTCAATATACACTGTATTTTTTTTTTCGTTGACTATATACACTATATAGATACCACTATGGTGAGGCCTCTGAATGCATCTAACGTAGCAACCCTCCTGCTCTTCTGCTTTATCAACGGCTGCTCCTCTCCCTTTTGTTCCACTGAATGATCCGGTGTTGCGCTCTTTTCCTCTTTCTCGTTGCTATGTTGATCTCCACCGACGATCTTCTCATCTTTTTCACTGTGATGGTCGTGTTTTTCTTCATTTATGAGAGGTGTATTGCCCAACCCTTCTTCCACTCGCCTCACATCCGCCATTGTTGCACCTCGAACGTTCCCTCCCTTCTGAGTCTTAATACAAAGGAACTTTAAACGAGTCTTACAAGCACCAATTCAGGATTAAGTAGCACTAATCAGATAAACTAATAGCAAGAGAGACAATATTGGAATCAACGGCCGGTCTTTCTTGGTGTCTGACTCGGACTGCGGGACCCATGTAGAGAAACATATTTCTTCGGATTGATGAGATGACGAAGAATCCAAGGGTGTTGACAAGAAAGAAGAAAGATTCCCGGTGGGTGGAGCGTACCTGTCACAACTCCGTGTAAGATGGAACGATTAGTGTCGGAAATTGCAAACTACCGTATTTTGTTTCTTTTGATCGAGAAGTTTTTCTTTTTTCTTTTTGAGAAGTTAATAGTCCCGGTATTATCAGGCCAGGCCATTACGACCATAGTTAGCAATTTGGCATACGACAAAAAATATGATACGGAAAAAGTTTAGTATAATTCGAGGTTAGTCACTAATACCTGCCCCCAATCATTGATCATACCTAATAACAACATGTTGCGCATTTTTTCGGGACCACGGGCCCATAAATGCCTGCCTTGTTCCTTTGTGAACCTGCACGCCAAAAATCAGCCTGATATAGGATTCCTAGCTGTTGGATTTTGGAGTTTTTATCCACTATCTTCCTGAAAAAGGCCTACAGATAAACCACTTGGTGAACCTACACGCAAAAATTCAGCCAATAAAAATAATCCCTGGCTGTTCGATTTGAGATTTTTTTTTCTTTGTTGGCCTCATGAACAACCCATCGGGAAAAAACATTAACATGCACAAATCCAATGGGTAGAACAGACCTGGCAGGCTGATTTTTTTATTTTTTTTTGGTGTGAGTTTACCCTTGGTGGACCAAATATTCATGGGTCAATGGGCCAAAAGAGTGTGCCATGTGGCAATATTATGTGCGACTGCACATAGGGACAAATATTAATGACCATTACACCTGCTCTCCTTATATAAATACTAGTGGGCTGTGCCTACGGCACTCCTTGACAAAGCATTTGCCAAAATGAGGTGTGAGTGGCTGAGATCTACCGTCCAATTGGGGATAAGATCTCGGCCCTTCTTTATTGAAGCCTATAAGAGGGGGAGACAACTGAGCTCCCTTATTATATAGACTAGTGGGTGCCCGGTGCCATCGGCACTCCTCCACAAAGAATTTGCCAAAATCAGGTGAGTGGCGGAGATCCACCGTCCATTTGGGGGAAGATTAGATCTTGGCCGTTCTTCGTTGATGCTTATAAGAGGAGGTATAAGTAGGGAGACAACCAATGTGTTTTGTTATATAGAATAGTAAATGGCCTATGCCCACGGCACTCTTCGACAAAAATGTTTGCAAAAATTGGTGCCTTTGGCACTCAAATGGTATAATAGCTATTATAACAGATTGTAACGCACAGAAGGAGAAATGGAAAAATAACAGAAATAACAAAAAATAATGGTGTTGAAATTTAAATTTTGAATAAATTGAGGTCAAATGAGGCGGATTGAGTGGCTGAAATCTAACCGTCCACATTAGATGGATGGATAAGATAAGAGAATACAACTGAGTTGTCTTGATATATGCATGGGTGGCCTGTGTCCGCGGTACTTTCCGACAAAGTGTTTGTCAAAATCAGGTGGGAGTTAATCTCAGCCATTGATATGAAGCATAGTGAATCTCAGTCACTCATTATTGAAGCCATATAAGAAAACTATTAAATTTCTATTTTTTTTTAATTTTCAATTTTCAAATTTTCAAATTTGAATTTCAACACCACTTTTTTTCGTTAAAATCATTAAAATCCATTTTTTCTATTTTTGCCCCTGGCCGTTTCGATCCATTTTAACGGTAACAACCCTCTCAAGGCATACAAAGTAGGGCTCTTGAGCTTGACCCTTGGGCTATATGTAAATCCAACTCATTCCATTTCTTATATGTAGGTAAATAGTAGGTGACCCGTGCCCACGGCACTCATCGACAAAGCGTTTGTCAAAATTTGGTGTGAGTGGCTGTCTATTTGGTGTGATAAGATCTCGGCCATCCTTTATGAAGCCGGATAAGAGTGAGAGACAACCGCCCTGTTTTGTTATATAGTTAAAATCATTAAAATTAGTTAAAATCTATTTTTGCCTGGCTGTTTGAATCCGTTTTAACGGCCGTTTTAATTGTAACACTCCTCTCGAGGCATAAAAGTCAGGCTCCTGAGCCTGACCCTTGGGCTCCCTTAGACTATATGTAAATCCAACCCATTTCATTCTTTATATGTAGGTAAACTAGTGGGTGGTCCGCACCATCGGCACTCCTCGACAAAGAATGTGCCAAAATCAAGTGAGTGGTGGAGATCCACCGTCCATTTGGGGGAGGATTAGATGTCAGCCCTTCTTTGTTGATGCTTATAAGGGGAGGTATAAGTAGGGAGGCAACCAATGTCTTTTGTTATATAGAATAGTAAATGGCCAATGCCCACGGCACTTTCCTACAAAAGCGTTTGCAAAAATTGGGTGCCTTCGCCACTCAAACGGTATAATGGACTGGGGCGTTACCGTTTTTTCCATTATAACGGCTGTTATAACGGATTGTAACGCACAGAGGGAGAAATGAAAAAATAACAGAAATAACAAAAAATAACAGTGTTGAAATTTAAATTTTGAATAAATTGAGGTCAAATGAGGCAAATTGAGTGGCTGAAATCTAACCGATGGATTTGATCTCAACCACTCTTTATCTAACCGTCCACATTAGATGAATGGATAAGAGAATACAACTGAGTTCTCTTGATATATGCATGGGTGGCCTGTGCGCGCGGCACTTTCCGACAAAGTGTTTGTCAAAATCTGGTAGGAATTAATCTCAGCCATTGATATGAAGCATAGTGGATCTCGGCCACTTGTTATTGAAGCCATATAAGATAAGAGGGGTATAAGAAAACCGCTAAATTCTACTTTTTTTTTAAAATTTTCAAATTTCAAATTTCAAATTTTAAAATTTGAATTTCAGCACCACTTTTTTCTATTAAAATCATTAAAATCTATTTTTTTTTAATTTTGCCCCAGGTCGTTTCAATCCATTTTAACAATACCCTCTCGAGGCATAAAAAGTGGGGCTCTTGAGCCTGACCCTTGGGCTATATGTAAATCCAACCCATTTCATTCCTTATATGTAGGTAAATAGTAAATGGCCCGTGCCCACAACACTCAATCTCCGACAAAAGCGTTTACAAAAATTGGGTGCCTTGGGCACTCAAACGGTATAACGGATTGAGGCGTTACCATTTTTTCCATTTATAACGGATTGTAACGCATGGAGGGGGAAATGAGAAAATAATAGAAATAACAAAAAATAACGGTATTGAAATTCAAATTTTGAATAAACTGAGGTCAAATGAGGCAGATCGAGTAGCAGAAATCTAACCGTCCACATTAGATCGATGGATTTGATCTCAACCAATCTTTATCTAACCGTCCACATTAGATGGATTGATAAGACAAGAGAATACAACTGAGTTGTCTTGTTATATGCGTGGGTGGCCCCTGCCTGCGGCACTTTTTGACTAAGTGTTTGTCAAAATCGTGTGAGAGTTAATCTCAGCCATCGATATGAAGCATAGTGGATCTCAGCCACTCATTATTGAAGCCATATAAGATAAGAGGGGGTATAAGAAAATCACAGTCATCACTTGTTATATTTATTGTGGGTGGCCCGTGCCCTCGGTACTTTGTCAAAGCATTTGCCACAATCAGGTGTGAGTAGCTGAGATCCACCGTCATTTGGGGGAAAAGATCTTGGCTGTCTTTTGTCAAAATAGATAAGAGGGGGTATAAGTGGGGAGACAACTTCCCTGTTTTGTTATATAGATAGTAGGTGACCTGTGCCCACGACACTCATCAACAAAGCGTTTGTCAAAATTGAGTGTGAGTGGCTGAGATCCCCTGTCCATTTGGTGTGATAAGATCTCGGCCATCCTTTATGAAGCGGGATAAGAAAGGGAGATAACTGTCCTGATCTATATACGTTTCATTATATAGATGTAAGGCAAACTATATGGAGAAGAAAATATGTGATGTAGCCGGTTATGACTTGCGCCAATTGACTGTTCAGCCGTCGGACTACCTATTTGATGAACTATCAGTCCAAATCAACACAACGAGGCTATCTTAACTGTATCTACATCTAGGAATTGGAGGGCTAGAAAAAATTTAGATTGATGCGCTGGAAAATTTTGTATGCATGAGAAGACAAAATTTAGATTTAGCGATTTTTGTTACTCACATATACCCTCTGGGCCCCACTAACCTCATGGATGTTTAGCCCACCCCTTGGATATACACAAAAATCACCCTGATTGGTAATATCTAGCCACTAAATTTTAGCACTTTTAAAGCATGTTTCTAGCCGTTGAATTCAACTTTATTTTTTGGATATTTTTGGAAGGGACCCTGTTACCATTTGTTTTAACGCCAACAAGATTATACGTTTCTGTTTGGAATTGGCCACTTTGGAGACTAAGAAACTGTTATTCAAAGATAGTCCCACATCGGTTAGAAGAGAGGAACGCCAACAAACCTAACACCTATATAACATGTCCATGACTCCTGCTGAAAATTACGCAGCTGCGCGGTGAGCACAAAGCGAACTATTCTTTCGCCTTTTACTAAAGAATACCGTGTGCTCGCCGCACAAAGCAGCATACGCCAATTTTTGGAGGGCTTGCCTTTTTAGGGAAGCCCTTAACAAATCATATTATTAAAATTTCTTTATTGATGTATATATTTTGTGATAATTTTTTGATCCATGGCGTCCTTGGCCAATATGTTTAGCACCACCTGCTGTCAGGTTAAGCTGGGGATGAAGGGCCCGTTTGGCGACACCAAAATAAGTTACTTTTTTTTTGAAAAGTTTGATGTATTCATTATTGCATAACCAACGCTTTTAATTTTAAGTGAATCTTTCCAAATGCTTGTTTTATTACCCTTGTAAATTTCAGATTATGAACTATAGATAGAAAACGTACATCTCGTGGTCAGCAGACCATCTCTTTTTTGAAAAAATAATTACCTATAAAATGACTCACCTGGTGCATCGTTTATTACTGACCATTTATATTTGAAAAAGCCAAAATATGTGATATTGGTTTATGATCTTTATTAATGGTTTATTAAAATATAATATGTATAAAAAATTATAAAAAAATTAATTTTTGACTTAATTCATGCCAAACTTTGACTTCTAAGTCAGTGTTTCCCCAAACAAACTTTTGCTTCCTGGTGGCAACTTTTAAATTCAGCAACTTAATTTAGAAGTTACTTTTTGCTTCCACTAGTTTGCCAAACGAGCTCTAACCACGCATTATTTATTGTTATAACAGTTACCTAGACTGTTATGATGATGGGAATTGTTTTAGATTAATATTTTTACTAAATTGTTTATCAATAGATGAATTTCTTATATATTTTTGACAAAAATAATAACATAAATGAGAACTATTTTTGTTTACATTTTTTACTAATATTTTATTATTATATTTATTTCTTATAAAATTTTGATAAAAATAATAACATAAATAGTAACATTAAAAAATTATTAAAGTTTAAATTGGACAGTTGAAACGGACATATAATGTAATGGTTATGGATATGCCCGTTTTATGGGCTCACATCATAATAAATAATATTTAGAATATTATTATTATTTTTAAATTTTTTTTAATAATAGTAATTAATTATAATTTTTTTTATAAATCACGTAAAACTTGTGTTGAGTTATTCTTCTCTCTCCTCTACCTCATGTTGAAATGGTACTCTCATCATGCATAGCCATGTTAACAACATAACCTTCTTTCTCATTTTCTTTCTCCTCCATTAAAAAATATGTTTGTCTCTCTAAATATCATTAATGACTTACCAAGAAAATAATGTAAAAAACTCTAATTAAATAAGGGCGTGTTTGATTCCACACGAAATTTTTCCGAGAAAAGACATCTAGGAAATGCCTTAACAAGTTGATTTATTGCAACTAAGAACACATATTTCAATCATGTGAGAAAATAAATGCGTATTTTTAGATGGAAATAAATTCTTACATATCTGGATGGGGGATGAATTACAGGCCTAATAGGAAAAAGTATCTAGATTTAAATGGGTTGGTAAGAAAAATTATACAGATTTAAAATGGTTATCTAACAATAGACAGTTGTGTTTTTCCAAGGAAAATACAATTTTCCCACTTGCCAATCAAACACACCCTAAGGTAATCAATTTGTACGTTTTTTTCCCTATTTTTCACTATAAAATTAAGGGAATTTTTGACATACCCCCCATGTTATCACTATAAATATCATTAATGACTTACCAAGAAAATAATGTAAAAAACTCTAATTAAATAAGGGCGTGTTTGATTCCACACGAAATTTTTCCGAGAAAAGACATCTAGGAAATGCCTTAACAAGTTGATTTATTGCAACTAAGAACACATATTTCAATCATGTGAGAAAATAAATGCGTATTTTTAGATGGAAATAAATTCTTACATATCTGGATGGGGGATGAATTACAGGCCTAATAGGAAAAAGTATCTAGATTTAAATGGGTTGGTAAGAAAAATTATACAGATTTAAAATGGTTATCTAACAATAGACAGTTGTGTTTTTCCAAGGAAAATACAATTTTCCCACTTGCCAATCAAACACACCCTAAGGTAATCAATTTGTACGTTTTTTTCCCTATTTTTCACTATAAAATTAAGGGAATTTTTGACATACCCCCCATGTTATCTTTACCCCCCCCCCCCCCCCACACACACACACGATTTGAAAAAGCTGACATACCCCCCTATGACTCGATCCACTATCATTTGACTAGTGTTGACCCGAGTTGACTACGAAATTTTGTACTAAAGGACGAAAGTGCCTTTCTCTTCAACTTTAGAACCAGGCCAATACCCAAACCCCAAATCAAACATGCCTACACCCAAACCCCAAATCAAACATGAAAAGAGGAGATTAAAAATAAATATTAATACCCATGTAGGTAAACTTGAGATTTTTTTTCCGATTTCTTGATGAATTAAGCGAATATTGAGGAAAAAAATACCCCCAAACAAAATAGGTAAAACTCATGACGGAATATTTTAAAATTGAGAGAACCCATCTTTCCAAAATTCATGTCTCAAAAGCTTAAAATATAAATTGCTTTGTCCTGTTTTAATTTTCATTTATGTTAATAAAAATTTTATGATGTTTTTTTTTTTTTTTTTTTTTTAACCTTGGGTTTTAAATTTTCGCCAGAATGGTGGCCGGCTGACCATGAGACTCCGGTGGGATGGTCGCCGGTGATGGGCGGCCAACCCATTGGAATCCCTTGGTTGGCCGTCCACCATAGCCGTTTGTGGGGTTTGGGTTTTTTCTCAAACCCTTGTGTAAAGGTTGAAGACAAGGGCATTTTTGCCATTTAGTAAAACATTTGGTAGTCAACTCGGGTCAACCCTGGTCAAATGACCATGGACCGAGTTATAGGGGGGTATGTCAGCTTTTTCAAATTGTTGGTGGGGGGGGGGGGGGGGGGGGGGGGGGGTATTTCTAAAGCACGGGTTTTCATTACTAGTATATATACTGAAGCTAATGCACGAGGGATCGGCTTTCTCTCTCATCCACGTATCAAAAAAGTGAGATGCGGCTCTCTTTCCATACTTTCTACCACTTGGCATTTTTCCAAAAAATAAAATAAAAAATACTGACACTTTAATTCATGTTACTAAAAGCAATAAGGATATTTTATACCTTGTAATAACTTTCAATTAGTGTAATTAAATCTCCAGATCCTTTTTCTTTTCTACAATTAATTTAGAAAAATCAGTATAGTAATCTTCCTCCCCCTCCACATCTCTCCCCCTTCCAATCAATCTACAATTTCTCAATTTCCTAAGATAATTAAAATTCTAACAAGTTTTCTTAACACTTTAAATTCTTTCTTACTCCCTAAAATAACTTTTTCTAATCCATATATTATTGAGTCGTGATTGAATATGGGGCTTTACCTAAGGGGCCATATGTCATTCTTTTATGAGTTCGTCTAGAGCTACACCCATTTCTTACAACCAGTTATTACACCTGGGGTGGGGTCCACATGGAGATCATGTTGGACAATCCAACCGCACAAATGAGTTTTTCATGCCATGGTTACCCTCCTCACAAAAAATCAGGAAAATTCAACATTCTTAACCTCAAGAAAATAAGACTTTAATTTGAAAAATCCAGACCATCCAATTAAATAATTATTTTGAGTCAATTTTTTATATGGTTGGCAATGTCGAAATGAACTGAATTTTGGTGATGATCATCATCATGCAAAGAACAGCTCAATGTGTGGTTGGATTGTCCAACATGATCTCTATGTGGGCCCCACCTCCCGGTGTAAGAACTGGATGTAAGAAATGGGTGTAGCTCTAGACGGAGTCTTTTTTTTATTGGCAAAAGTAATCATCTATATAAAAAAGAAAATAAATTTAATTGAATTAATATCAATATATAAGCCACGGCATTTGGTGATTTCTAATTTATCTCTCTTGCTTCAATGAAAACTGCTAAATAGTAGGAAAATTCAGTCCTTATTTCCAATTCGGAGTATCTCACGGAGCTATTCCACTTATCAACCGTACATTTTGGTGGGAGAAAATGAACCAAATCGGCTCGATGTTGGGTCTCCTCAATCTATCAAATGTCCCTCGGATTAGGTTTGGAATCTTTGGATCCAACCCATAACAACCTTGTTAGGTCTGGATTGAGTGGGCATACTATTGGATCGGTCCTGGATCAACCCTGATAGGATTCGAGCCCGATCCATTAACTGCCCCTAATGGGCCAACCTCACCCAAGTGAGAGTTTTCCTTTCCCTGGTGGTTGAGGCCCACATTAATGAGGATATTAGGGTAATTTTGCCTTTTTTGGGGCGTATTGTAGATTTGATTTCTCCTATTTTCCTTTCCCTAATATTTGGGTGTGCACTTCTAGGGTTTCGCTCGTAAGCCTACTCTTGCTACACTGGAGAGACAGAGAGAGAGAGACGGTGAGTGATCTTCTCTTCTCGAATTTCATATTTGGTTAGGGTTTCTGAGGAACATTCAGTCCACGACTGTTTATAGGTTTTTTTTTATCGATTGACTGACTGGTTTTAGGGGTTCATTCTGTTTGTCTCCATTTTTTTTTTATAGGGTTTAAGGAGATGGCTGGCAAGGAGGAGAATCGTATATTTGTTGGAGGTTTGTCGTGGGACACTACGGATCGGCAGCTCGAAGATGCTTTCATACGTTACGGAAAAATCCTCGAGGCGCAGGTAGGGTTTCCTCATTTTGTATTCGGCATCTTTTTCTGGTTCTCGGATGAGTGTTTGTTTCTAGAAGAGGTTTCGTTTAAACGAAAAGCAGAAGGAACATTCCAAAAGTTTACTAATACAAACCCTAACGGTCCTTCTAAATACAACACGTTCCATACTGTTGATAATAGCCGATCTGAGATCTTAAATGATATATTTTAAAGAATCAGATATGGAATTTCTGTACTGGAAACTTGTGAATGATGGTTGGATGTATAAGTTCAGCGATGAGAAATTGAGATTTTTCTTGGTTATATATCTGCATCGAAAAGGAAAACAATTCATGACTTTGTATTAACAGCTAGGTTTCAATGCTCAATGCCTCATATAACCTCCATAGTACCTAGATACACATTTCGTATGTATTGACTCTGAAACACATGGAAGCCTAATTTGTGGTTTTGGCTCAACGCTAACTCCTTAGTTGTTACATTTAATACACCAGACCCTCGTTCTTCTATTCTTGCCATAATTTGGCAGAGAGCTGTGTTTCTGTCGTCCTTCTTGGGATGACAACATTTTCTTTTGGCAGATATATCTCTACATCTTCTGTCTCTGGATAGAATTTTGCAGATCCAAATGTTTGATATTTTCCCTTGGAGTTCTCTTCAAAGAAAACTCATGCTTAGGATATTCGTGGTGGTATAGTTATTTTCCTCATTGATGTGTCCTCGTTTAAATATGATATCCCGGCTTCCTTCTTATGACCCATATGGTCCTTACCTATAATTTTTGGTCTTGATCCTAATAAAGATGTTACCAAGTTTGGAATAGCATAGACCATAGTGGATGGAGTAGTTCTAGGGCTTTGAAACCTGAGACTGACCTATTCGGTTGAGTCGTTGGGAAGGATTGAGAAAGTATGTATTTCTTGATTTTGCACTGTCACGGTGGGAAAGCAGAGGATCTTTCATGCAGGTTCCTTTTATATGTGGTTCTGTAAATGGGTTTTCCCATGGCAAAGGGTTTGGGAATTTTACTCCACCCAATGAGATCACTTTTCTGCTGAAAAACCTCTTCAAATGAGCTACCTGTCATCTGCTTCAATATAGAGGTTCTCAACTTCTTATAGAAGTGTCCTTTGTTTCGTGTTGATTAAATAGTGCATCACTTCTTCATTCATTGACCACTCTATTTAGGAAGATCCAGCGCTTATTTATTAACGCCTACCTCTAGGGGTGTCTATTTTACCCGTTTAACCGGAACCGAAAACACTGGTTCCGGTTCCACATTTTTTGGGAACCAATTAAAAAGTAACCGGAACTGGAACCGAACTGACAATAACGGTTCTGGTTCTAGGTAGCTTAATATGGAACCGAAACTGATAAGAACAGGAACCGAACCGATAAGAACCAGTGCCACTAAATAAATATAGTGTAAAAATTCTCATATTCTCAAGATTTGGCCCAATATACCTAGAACCGGAACCGAAACCGACATCAATACATAATCGGTTCCGGTTCCGGATCCATCACTTTGAGAACCGGAACCGTTAAGGAACCGAACCGATAAGAACTGGAACCGATTGTTCCAGTCTGGCCACCTTAAGAACCGAACCGGAATCGACCCGTTGACACCCCTACCTACCTCAGTGCCCATACCATGCCAAGGCAGGCTTGCCATATGTTTATGACTAAGGGATGCCTCCTATGATTGTGGATTCAGTTCCCCCAGTGGCAGCTGTCCCTTTTGATATGTTCAGTGGCAATAGTCAATCACATCTTGGAAGTAATTTTGATAATTGCTTATAGGACACCCTTAGTCCCATAGGAGCAGGTGGCACACTAAAAAATAGTAGGTAATCTCTTATCTTGAATCTTTCTGAGTTTGGTTTGGATGTCAAATTTTAGGGATACTGAAATCAAAGCATTACTAGAGGGACTTAAAAATTCTATATATTTTTGGAGAAGGGTTTTCCTATAGGATGGAGATGTATATCATATGGAGGCAATGATCTATATCCTGAAGTTAGGTGATCTTAATAAAGGTAAATCAAAGATTTATGTTTCAATAAATCTCGATGTTAATGTTAAAAGTGACTGGCATGAAGACCTCCGAATTCTTGACTCAGGGGCACTAATGTTCCAGAAATAAATAATCAAACCAAGGCAAGAACAGATGAAGTTAAAAATGCAACCTTATTAAAATCTCAATGTAGTTTCGATCAATACAATTAGTAGAATTTTAAACTTTTCAGCAATCATTTGCTTTGAGCAAGGGTTATTATATAACTATTTCAATAAATCAGACATCAATTGGCAAATTCCCAGAGGACATTGATGAGTGTTACTGCCATAGTGCTACTACTACATCTCATCACGATCGCACAGAAAATTCCCAAGAAACTGGACTTACTCTGATACAAAGGTTAATGTTGCCCAAATGTAATACCTCCAAAAAGTCCACAGATGTATCAAAACAGTCCACAAATGTTTCTCAAAAAAAAAAAATCCACAGGGTTGATAGAGTGAACAAATAATAGAAGCAATGAACAATAAGGACAACAAGAAGCATCTATAAATATGAGGGAAACTAGAGGTACCTTGTAGAGTCTCACCACAAGCTAGGTTATTTTAAAATTTCAGACTAAGTCTTATTCAAACAAGGAAACAAAGAAATAGGAAACCCAAATAAACCTATTGGAAACAAATCTTCTTCCAACCCAAGACGACTCAACTTAGCAAAAATAAAAAAACCCAAATAAAGAGGAAAAAAAAAGTCTCAACCAATTCTTTTTTGTATAAGCTCTTGTATCATTCTTTTTCCAAACAACTCCAATTCCACTTCTTTTTAAGCCCATCTTTGCTTGATTCTGCTCTCCCCAAAGCATTTACATAAAGTCTTGTTGCTGGAAAGCCGCCAACTCCGTAATTCCTATATCCAAACATGAAAACCAGTATAATATAACTAATGTATGAACAGATAAAGAGCTGGAATTGAACTGGCTGTTGTTTTATTGCATTGTGCTGATCGTTTTTATTTTCCTTCTACCCATCTTCCTTCACATATGTTATTTTTTATCAATACTTATGGATGTTTTCCTGATTGTAATTTTAAGTTAGTATTATATTCTAGGTTTTGAGGTGGTGTTTGTTATTATTTACTTTTCTTTCATCCTCCATTATATTAATTTCCTTCTTGTGTTTTGTTGTTTTGTTGAAATGCCGGTTATGATCTTGTGGGACACCTTAGATGGGTTCTGTGAGAGATATTTGGTCAGTTGGATTGCATCGAGTTGCCGAAGCTCGATTTAATTTGTGTGATTACATTTTAGTCAGATGTTTCTTTTTTGAGATTCTCAGGATGGGAAATATCCACTTGAAAAGATGATATCTAGATACGGTTAGCATTGGGTTCACAGGATGAGGCAACAGTTAGATTCCTGGCTGTCTGACACAGTTGCGACTTGCTGCAAAGAATTCATATTCATGAAAGGAACGACAGGAATTTGGAACTTGGAACTTGATTCAATGCCACAGGACAAGAGTTGGCAAATCAATAAGTTATAATAATGAAGCGAGCAATGAGAGGATTCACTGTACTGTGCGAATCAATTATTTTTGTGACACAGCTGAGCTTTCCAATGAAGGAAAAGAACGACATTAATCAGTCACTATTTGATCCAAGTCCTCCATGGGTATCAACAGACAGCAACTTAAAGAATTTTGTTTATTTCATCCTGTTAGAATAGATCTTGCTGTGCGTTTCAAGTGGAATATCCATCTTGTATGTCAGCTGCTAGTTCCTGCTGAAACATGAAAGCAGTATGTTTGTGCAGGTTGAAAGAACAAAATTTTTTAACTTGTTGACGTGTCATTGTTGGTGACTTGTCACAGTCCAGAAGGTCCATCTTAGTACTGTCACATGCCATGTGAATTTTACAGTGTTCATTATCTTCTGAAAGGCTGCCAAATCTTTAGGATTTTTTTGATTTCGACCAGTATCCCATTACATTGAACTGCGGAACGACTCATGTGCCTGATGTCTGATAAGCCTGTTAAATGTGCATGCATGGAAAGCTCCCAGTTGATTGTTTTTTGTTTTGCGCCAGAGATGTCATCCATGTTGGCCGACCTCCCAAAGGTTTAGATGAAAGTTCAGGTATATCATGCAGAAGGATGCGGGTGCTAGTGAGACAGTGCCTATTTTCTGCTTGTGAATGGCAATAATGTCTATACGACACCTTTCTGCGATTAGTTGCCCATAAAATTCCATCTGCTAACCTGGCTAGTTTGTGTTAATGACCGAGATTCCTGCTCTTCAGTAACCGTGCAAGAATTCTGGTTTGTTATCTGCTGTGTAGTAGTTCAGAACTTTAACAAGCTGCTGTAAATTCTTGAGCTAATATTGCCGAGTGTTGTCGGTGAACATGATTGCGGAATGATTCGTAATTGCTGTCAGAGACATCGTGTGGTCACAATAGTGTGGATTCTACCTTTTTTCCTTTGCAATCTGAACCAGTTACAGCAATTTCAGATTACTTTTTCGAGCCACAGTTCCGACTTTGTAAGTGGGGTGCTATCTCATGTCACATCATGACAAAGTGCAGATTCCACAATTTCAGTGCAGAACACCTGGGTTTCATTCTTTGCATTTTCCTATTCCTGTGTCCGATGGAAGGTTCTGGTATCAGTAACCTGCATAGAGCTGCGATCTGAAGTGGCAGAGAACAGACTTAGCACTTTGTTGGCCGTGGTGTCGAAAAATTGTGCCAACAGAGGTTGGATTAGTACTTTCAAAATTTTCAAAACAAAAGTTCGTAGTGGAATTGTATCGTATTATCCCCATCTGAAATGCTGTTTATTTCTGGCCATGCATCTGTGGTCAAATTCTTTCATCGCCTTCTTTTAATCTTTAGAAGAATTCTGCACAATGTTTCAGTCATCCAATTTGTGTTGAAAGTACTTGCATTCAGTTGGTTTTGAAGCTTAAATGTGGTGGCTTCCACGTGCTGGTATGATGAGTTACGTTTCAAAGGGTATAGATGCACTCTGCAAATGTGCTTGTGAGTCAGGTTTATTAAGTGGAAGAAGTTAATTTGATAATCAATCAGTTTTGCCCTTGTCGTTGACTACATGCGTAGAGTTTTCAATCCATGACTGCCATTTCTAGCTAATTCTCTTGGCTACTGTACGGACTGAGATGATGGAAATCTGAAGAATGCAGCACTAATTTGGAGACATGTTGGTTTAGCTCAGAATTTCTTAAGTGAAGCTAATAGCAATTGCTGCTGTAAATTGATGTTCCTTTAAGTATATCATTTGTTGATACTGGACCATGGAATTGTTGGATCTCATTAGAACACATGTCCATGTCTGCCGGCATTGATGCTGTATAGCAAGATGGATGCTTATCTGATGTGAACCATGTGTTTTGGTGATAATTAAATTGTTGCTTGAAATTCAATGGCCTAATGGTGGCAACATAACCATATTTGGTGTAAAGTTAGGAGATCAGATTTAGTGGCAGTATTGGAAGTGTATGTTAGAGAGATGATATGCATTGAAGCGTTTGGTGCTTGTGCGTTAAGTTATATTGGAGTTGGTACTTTTGAATTCATTGGAAAACTGAGGTCAGAGGTCATGTATTAAGTCAGATGACAGAGGTGCGCTTGTACAGATTCTGCTGTTTTGAGTAAGAACTCTTACCGATATTAAACCAGCTATCAGGCGTTTAATCGTTATAATGCATCCTTATTTACAGATCGCCCTCCCATTATTCAAAGCTGAGCATATTTTTGCATTTATTTTAAGTCCGATGTAGGTCTTTATATTTATTTTAAGTCAGAGAGATAAATCATATTCATGCTTTATTCATCGAGTGCTAAGGCAATAAGGAGCCACTTATTTGGTTTATTTTAATCATAATCTCTGTTGGCTCTATATTTAAATGCTCTCTTCAGATCAAATATTAAGAGTGGACTTCTCTACTGTTAATTATGTTGGCTGGTGCATTCTCTTGGAAATAAAAAATTCACATTTCTTCAAAACAGCTAATGCATTTACTTACAGCCAACATAACTTCTGGTTGTCTTCTTTTTCACATTAGGACCATCCATATGGATGGTGCATCAGTAATGCCCTTTGTATCTGGGATGTGTTCGTATACAATTTCTGAACATAGCAACAAAAAGATTGTGAAAGAGCTAATTACTCTTAAAGCAATCTTGCATTCTTGCTTGCTTTTTATGCTAGTATTTCGTCCATGCCTAGTTTGCTAAATTAATTGAATTGAAGTGGATAAATTAGGTCATATCTTTATTGGCTCCACCCAATGTTGTAGGTTTAGCAATTGTGAAGCAGGTAACAATGGTGAAGACATTTCTTCTAATCATATTCTTTATGATTATGGTTGTCAATCATATTGTATTTTTGGATTCTTCTTCCTTATGTTGGGGTGGTTGCTGGATTTACTCATATGGTGATACCACTAATATAGTTGTCGTAGACTCGTAGTAAAGATGCTATAGTTCTATCAGTGTGTAGCCTAGACTTGGGGTAACTAGTAGGTCGGAGAGCCGCATTACTTGTACTGAAAGCTCTTGTCCAGCTTGTAGCGGTGTTTAAAAAGGCATATGCCTTGTGACGCCATGAGAGCCATATGCGAAAGGCCTTGAAGGATGTCTTGAAAGGAATACACCTGCTGAGGCACATCACGTGTTGAGATGCACTTTGAGATCTACACCTTACTCATGTATGTGTTTTATTTATTATTGTTTTTTTTTATCATCCTACTATGCTCTATATATGGTGGGAACATGAGCCTTAAGCCTCACACATACTGAGGTCCCAACGCCTCACCCCTCGATCCTCCACCTTTTAGAACATTGTTATTTTACAGTTGATCTGCAACTCTCCTGTATCAAAGAGGTGTGATTACGCTGTCTTCTTGTTGAGAATTCTCCTTGGTCACTAGTGGGGTTTAAAATCTTGGCGGAGACAACGGGTCTCGGATGAACTCATTGTTGTATGGAGGGGCATCATTATTCAGTTGAGAGATATGTGACTTGGTTGACTAACTAATATATAATTAAAAGGATATATTTAGGGCTAAGAGTTTGACTATGTTGATTAGAATTTAGATCTCTTTGCAGGGAACTCCTAGTTTTACCTATTTAGTATAAAGACACCTTGTAGGATATTATTTTTGTACAAGGGATTCATCTTGCATTGAAGTTGATGACTATGCTTGCCATGTTGAGGTAGACGGTACATTTCAAATTCAGAATATTATCATCTGTCAGACAGATGATTCTTCTCTTTTGCTTTGCCAATCCTTTGACCGAGTACCCTTTGTCCATGCCTGATTGTTTTTTTTATCAGTTGCCTGATTCTTGTTTTGAGTAGCTGCAATTATCATGATTGTGTCTTGAAATGCTATTATCTTCAACTAATGATTTGTGCATCATCCTGATATTTTCATCGGCTCATTTTGTATTGTTTTTGTGTTTACAAGGATATTAGCATCATGTTCACTTCCATTCCATGGGACGGCCTTCATTTGGTCGAAGGCCAAGATTTAACTAGTAAACTGAGTCGTGGGGTTCGGCTGTGGCCTGGCACCATGTTATCCATTTGCAGGAAGACCCGAGAACTCAGGATATCCTGTAAATAATTGGAATCAGAACCTAAATTCGATGGAATTGTAGCATGCGTTAGTTTTAACTATCAGATATTAACTCATTCCTGTTTACCGTGCAAAACGCAAAACTAAAAATAAAGTATGTGCCTTGCTTATTTTGTTTCGTGATATTATTCTTGCCGTTACTACTACTGCTGCTGCTAAATGGAATAGATGTGCACAAACCATATTTATAGAATTTAACTCTTTTTTTATTTTATTTTATAGAATTTAACTTTGAAACACTAGAACTGCATGCACTGCTCTTCACATCTTTAGTAGTATGATTAAAGAGCACATCATCCTTTCATTGTTACCCCCATATGTTGCCGGGTATCTGTTTCTTAGTGTGTGGTGCTTGTGTAGATCATGTTGGACAGAGATACAGGCCGTCCTCGTGGATTTGGATTTGTGACCTTTGCAGATCAACGGGCAATGGAAGACGCAATCAGAGAGATGCATGGCAGGGAGCTTGGTAGTCGGGTTATCTCAGTGAACAAGGCCCAGCCCAAGATGGGGGGTGATGATTCAGGCTATGGTTATGGGGGAGGCTACTCGTCAGGTGGCAGGGGCAGCTATGGGGGGGGAGGAGATAGAGCTGCAGGAAGATCTGACTGCTTCAAGTGCGGGCGCCCTGGGCATTGGGCCCGAGAATGTCCTTCGGCTGGTGGCGGCGGCAGTGGTGGTGGTGGTGGAAGGTTCTCTTCGCGTTCTAGGTTCAGTGGTGGTGGCGGCCGCGGGGACCGGTTTGGAGGAGACCGTTACGGAGATCGCTACGCGGATGATCGATATGATGGTGGACGCTATGGAGACAGGGACCGTGTGGAGAGCAGAGACAGCAGGTATGGGAGCGGGGGCGGGGGCGGGGGCCGTGATCGCTATGCAAGTGACAGGTACCCACCTAGTGGGGATCGGTTTGGAGGAGGCGATCGATATGGGGGTTCTGACCGATACCCTCAGAATGGATATGGCAAGGACAGGGGATATGACAGGGATGGAGGCCCAAGGGGTGGTGGCGATAGGTATGGGAGTGGAGGGCCAGCACGCTATGAAGGAGGAAGCTACAGGGATAGGCCAGCTCCTTATGACCGCCCCAGCAGGGGAGGGGGGGGAGGGCGTCCTTCATCCTATGACGACCGCTATTAAGCCATGGTTGCTTACCTCAGGACAGTTTTAAGGTGTTTGTATTTACGTAGGCTACTATGTTACTGGTATCTGTTTTGGATGAGAATGCAGTTTGTAGGAGCAGGATAGATGAATGCAGTCTAATATAATGTTTTGGATAGATGCAATTTTATATATAGATGGACTTTTATCACCATTGATCTAAAGCGGTGAACGATCAGTAGGTAGCAGATTGTAATGATACTGCGCTACCTGTTATCAAAGTATAGGGGTCTCTCAAGCATCATTCTTTGGTCTTCCACAGCAGCAGCAGCAGCAGCAGCAAAGTTCATTTTGCAGGGATATCCTAGGGGCAGGCAAGAGTTGAACCGGAATCGGATCACATCGTGAGGGTCTAATCATTTCCCTTCAATGGTGGTTTTCGTTTTCAACTTTTTTTTCCTTTCGGACCAGGCTGAGGGACTCGTCTCTTCACTCCTCTCAGCCGTGGATTCCGAGATTCCAACAACCGCAAAACACTGAAAGGGCGTGTCTACTGATCCCGACTCATTTCATTCGTATTTTCAAAACGGCCTTTATAATTGCTTGAATAAAATATTAATACATGGGTCGGGCTCCAGTTACCGCCCTAAAATGACAGGCTTCGGTTACAGGACAATATAAGCCGCGTGGCACATTCTTAGACGATGTCGACCGAATGGATGTTTGGCCAATACCTAGGTGGACCTACAAACCAAAAATAAGCTTGATTAGTGATTTCTAGACGTTGGATCTTTGTACCTCAAATACTGCTCAAATTCCTACAGTTGAGATCAACCCATGAAAATAAGTCCAATCCAACGCCTATAAATCACTAATCAGGCTGATTTTTGGTTTGTAGGTCTACTTAGGGAATGACCAAACATCCATACGGTCAGAGACTTCTAAGAGTGTGCCACGTGTCTTATATTGTGTCCTGTAACCAGATACTATCATTTTAGGACGGTAACCGGAGCCTGAGCCAAATACATACCCAAATTCCCAAAGTCAAAATTTCAAAATAGATTCCATAAAAATTATTAAATGTTCAAAATGTAACTTGGAACACTGTTTATTCAATAGCTCGTGCCCTCCCGAGTAAAACTTGTGTCACAAGATGTTGTGACGGAAGCCGGTCACAGCACTCAATAGGAGCCACGTGGCATACGATCAGAGGGCCATGACCGTATGGATGTTTCGCCAATCCCTCGGTGGACCTACAAGACAAAAATCATCCTGATTAGTGATTTACAACCTTTGGATTTTTGCACCTAAATAACGCTCAATAATGCTCAAATTCCTACCGTTAAAATCAACCCATGAAAATAACTTCAATTGAATCGGTTAGAAATCACGAATCAGGCTGTGTACCGGTCCACCGAGTGACTGGCCAAACATCCATACGGTCATCGTCCTTTAATAGTATGCCACGTGGCTCGCATTGAGTGCTGTGCCCGGCTTCCGTCACGACATCTTGTGACACAAGTTTTACTCGTGCCCTCCCCTAGTCTTGCTAATGCATTTAAAAATGAGAGAGAGATTGCATTTTATACACAAAAAAAAAAAGGAAAAAGATGTAACAAGGTATGCCTGAAACTGTTCATTTGCGGAAGCAGCATATTTGGTAGTCACCGCTGCCATCTGGGCCCACTGACAGCTTGGATGTTTATCCCACCCCTTGGTGGATATACATGCCAAAAATCACCTTGATTGGTAATCTATAACCATTAGATTTTAACACTTTTTAGCACCATTTAAGGCGTTCTTATAGCCGTTGAATACAACCATTTTTGAGTACTAAAACCAACGGCTAAAAATCATTAAACAAGCTGATTTTTTGTATGAATATCTATTAAAGGGTGGGCTAAACATCCATGCGGTCAGTGGGCCCAGATGGCAGTGGTGACTACCAAAAATGCCGCTTCCGCAAATGAAACGATCTCAGGTATACCTTGTTACATCACGACCCAAAAAAAATCTATGATTCAGAATTCTGTATTAAAATTTTGATACAGCTGTCCCTCTAATTGCCGTGCGTCATACCTTCGGGCCCGCTGACCTGAATATTTGGCCAACGCCTTGGTACACCTGTCACCAAAAATCAGCAAGATTGGTGATTTGTCTCCATTGGATTTGAGTACTTTTCATCATGGGCTTGGAACCAACCCATGGCATGTTCATAAGCCCATAATGAAAAAGTGCTCAAATTGGAGAACTTTGCTGACCGACCACAATATGAGACACACGGCACATTCTTATAGGATGATGACCGTATGGATGTTTGGTCCAACCCTGGATGGACATACAGACCAAAAATTAGCCTCATCAGTGAAGTGTTGGATTAGAGGCGTTTTCATTATTTGGGGTACAAAGATCCAAAGGTATTAAATTACGAATCGGGCTAATTTTTTGGTTTGTAGGTCCAGTTGGGGATTGGCCAAACATCCATACGGTCAGCGTACGGCGGTCAGCAAAGTTCTACTCTTCAAATTGAGCGGCTGGGCTGATTTTTGTTGTGTTCGTCCACCAAGATGTGGACCATACATTCGTGGGGACGACTGATCTTTAAATGGTCATCACACTTGGTTTCGTGTTACGTGTAAACTTATTGCCCAACTCCTGCTTGCTTTATAAATATCTATCTAGAATGAGAGATGGGACCCATTTATATGGATTTTTTTTCCTCCATTAGATGCATAGACTGATAAATCACCTTTATTTCTTTCTCTTTTCGTCCCATCTGTTTGAAAAAGTAGGAGTCTGATCCACACACAACCGACTCTTTTTTGTTCTTAGTTCATTGAAGACACGAGATTCCCCAAGCGGGCCTTTGAAAAGATTCATGGCCACACAAGTATCACGCTTTGGAGCTATTGTAGCATCAACATGAGATGGCATGAGGTGGATTGACCCTACTAGACATGAGGAGTCGTTGGCCGTCCATTTCAGGTTCTTATTGAGATTACACACAAGAAGCGATCACCTTGTCTTGATAGGTCCAACCCTTGACTTTAGAGCCATGCTCGTCTCAGCCTGATAACACCATTGGGAGTGTCCTAGGCACATCAAGGTAGGCCATAAGTGGGGCCCATCAAATGGCTATCAAAAATAAACTAATCTTTGCTTGATAACAAATATATTTTGCATTTTCAAACAAACTAGTAAAATTTTGGAAGAATTGAATGTGGGTTGGTGGTGGAAAGCCATGGACATCTTGAAAGAATTTGAGTACTCTGTCGTGCATTTCTACCGGGAGTCGAATGCAGGGGTAGACTACCTGACCCGGAATGGGTTACTTGTTAGATCATATATGTAATTTGTAGACAATAGCCATCCAAGACTTGTTGGGTTTCTTCGGCTGGACAAGATGAGTACACCTTACATTAGAGCCTAATTATGGTTTTCCTCTAGGTGTAAACTCTTTTTCAACATCAATAAAGTTTCCTTCCCTCCCCGGAGGATCCTTTAAAAAAAAACACTATCTGCAACATAATTTGCTTCCCTGAAAATATGCCTAATATGAACATGACTCAGAAGCCAACTTACGGATACGAATCCAAGCGTGAGTGATATACCATGGAACCTCAACAACCCCTTGAAACCAGTTAACTATAATAACTGAAAACCTTGACACATGAGTTGTAAGTTGGGGGATTTACATAATATTAACCCATTGGGCAGTGCATAGGATTCTGCAATGACGCTAGAACAAACACCAAAAGCAAAGCAAAAGGCACCAACATCTCTACCATTGCCATCATAGATTATTCCTCTACCACCACTCAATCCAAGATTACCTTTGGAAGCGCCGTTCGTATTGAGTTTATATTCCCCTATCACAAGTCTCAACCATTTAACAAGAATGGGTTTCCTAGGACGAGTCCAATTCAAATCAAATTCCAATACTTGAAGGGTTAAGACACCATTGATGTTTCCAAGATTATGATTTATGGCAGCAACTGTATAATTGAAACGATAATTTCAGTCATTTTTCTAACGAGTCTAGAATTGTGCGAATCTGATATCAGGTCGACGAGATATGATGCAACATCTAACCATCAACATTACTTACATGCATATGTTTTTCTTCCATCTAGTCAATTATGGATATCTTTCTATTGGAAGTCCAAAAAAGTAAGAAGCCCACTTGGATGGTCCATTAAATACGACCCAACATATAGAAGCAAAAGTTGGCCTGATTGGACGGACAAACATGGGATCAATTGTATTTTTGTCGATGGTCAAAAGCAATGATTGATGCCCAATTGACCTAGATTGGAAACTGAGGAATAAAACTTGCCTGGCCGCCCACAATATGAGCCACGTAGCACACTTTTAGATGACGCTGACCGAATGGATGTTTAGCCAATCCCCATGTGGACCTACGAACCAAAAAATCAGCCTGTTAGTGATCTCAATCCTTTAAATCTTGTACCCCAAACAATGCTCAAATTACCACGTACGGTTATAATCAACCCATGAAAATGACTCCAATCCAACGCTTAGGAATCACTAATAAGGTTGATTTTTGGTTTGTAAGCCCACTTCTGGATTGGCCAAACATCCATAAGTTCAGTGTTCTCTAAAAATGTGCCACGTGGCTCATATTGTGGGCGAATTACTTGGGAAGTGAGCATGTGCTTCACTTAAATACCATGGATATCACGTGTGTAACCTTTTTAATGTCGTCAAATGTACTGCTCAAAAAACAAAAAGTAAAGAATACTTTTTGCTTTTATTGAAATTTAATTGGAATCTTTGGTAACCTTAACGGTACAAACAAAAAATGTGTTAAGATTCAGACGCAAAGGAGTGGATCCCAGCAAAGAAATTTTAGAAACAAATGTTGGCCAACTGATTGACTAATTAACCATTCAATCAATTCGTGTGGATTGTGAAAAAAAAAAATTACAACTAATATCGGATGGTTAGAATCACTCAATCTGGTATAGATTTTAAAATTATATATTATAGTATTTAGATGAGGCCCATAAAGTTGTGGGTCCTACTCTATATCTATTAATTCAGACTTTGTTGTGCTTCTAATATGATCATCTGACATGTCTCCCGCCGGATGAATTGAAAGCTTGAACGGCTCAGATCAGAGAGGGTGATGGGGTATTTGGAAGTTGGTGGGTGGTAGTTGCTTCATATACTGCTGCTTTAATCGTGATGTAACAAGCTGTAGCTTGGGCCTAAAGCGTGAGCTATCACCATTTTTGTTACTTACCGTTGCCATCTGGGTCCACTGACCGCATGGATTTTTAGCCCACCCTTTGATAGACAATCAGAGGACTCTTCCAACTTTTATGTTTCTGTATTTCTTTCAAACAGTTGGAATCCACCTCTCACATTAATTTTTTTTTAGTTCATTCATGGTTTAAAAAATTAACGGCCGTTATACTGAAAATTAATAATTGCCATTATAATGGATTTGGACCTCCCCCGTTACGTTATGTCCGTTAAAACACCAAATAACAACCGTTTATTAACAATGACTTTGGAAGTAATTAAGTAGTTTAATAGGGCTGTTTCACCAATTAAGTTTTTTAAAATTTAAAACATTTGAATTAATAAAGGGTGAGTAGGGTAGATGGACGTTTAAAGGGTTTTTTAGAAAGTGATTTAATGATAGTAACAAGTGTGTATGTTTATATATTTATTTGGTAGGCAGTTAATCGGTGCCTAGGTGACTACATTACAAGAATGGTATTTAATGAAGTATTAAGTGTATTTTTTTTATAAGAAACTAATAGAGAATAGAGTGCCCAACCCAAGTTTTGGCTATATTAATAGGGTCGGGCTCAAGGGACCCCCATTTCTGACCCCCTTTTTTGACCCTCATCTTGACGTACCCATATAGAAGATGAATCAATCGCTGATTTTTGGTGAGGATGATCTTTATGGTGAGGAGATCATCCTCACAAAAATTCAAGTCATTCTGATATTCATAGACTGGTTTAGAAGCTGGAGCATTATAGACTGTTGATTTTTACCATGTAACTTTAAAACCACATTTGATGGGGTTAGAAATTTCTGAATGGGCTGATTTTTTGTTGGGGTGATTTATATGGTGAGATTATCATCCCCACCAAAAATCAGCCATTGATTCATCTCCAACGTGGGTACGCCAAGATGGGGGTCAAAAAAGGGAGTCAGAAATGGGGGTCCCTTGAGCTCGACCCATATTAATAAGGGTAGACAAGTTTTTGGCTTATAATTGTGTGATTTGCAATTCGATTGTGACAGAAGTTTTACTCCTCTGAGGACCCCCTTTTACTGACCCCTCTCGGTGTTCGTGTGCTTGGCCAAGGATTTCATGAATCCAATGTGGTTGTCAGTGCCCGCCAAAAGTGAAAAAAGTGATGCCAGCTCGATGTTGACAACCACCATTGGATTCTTGAAATCCACCGCCAAGCACACAAACACCAAGGGGGGTAAGAAAAATGGGGGTCCCCTGAGCCCGATCCAATAGATAATAGTCAATTAAGGGAACTCTTAATTTTCTATATTAAACTCCAACTCCCTTGTTTTTCTTACATCTAAGAGACCCACCTCCCTTCCTAGAAGCACATAAAGGCGACGATGAGGGTATATTTAAGTTCATCATTTCCACACTCATCTATGTTCCACACCCATCTAAGCTATGGTGTGAAGCCCCTCCTCACTCTCAATCCAACAAAACACCTCAATTGTTGTGATTGTGTTAAAGAGTCGTAGAGAAATGGTGGTGGCCGAGATGGGTGGGGGTAGTGGTTGTGGAGAGGTGGGGCGCCTAGCGTGGCAGGTGTACCGTGGCCGATGGTTCATGGTGTTCGCCTCCTTCCTGATCATGTCTGCGGCAGGAGCGACTTACCTCTTTAGTATTTACTCTAAAGACCTCAAGTTATCTTTGGGGTACGATCAAACGACGGTTAATTTGTTAAGCTTCTATAAGGACTTGGGTGCGAATGTTGGGATACTATCAGGGTTAATCAATGAGGTGACACCGCCATGGGTGGTGTTATCCATGGGCGCGGCGATGAACTTCGCCGGCTACTTCATGATATGGCTTGCGGTAACAGGTCGCATTGCTCGACCACATGTATGGCACATGTGCTTCTACATATGCATCGGAGCTAGCTCTCAGTCCTTTGCCAACACCGGCTCGCTTGTCACTTGCGTCAAGAACTTCCCTGAGAGCCGAGGTATAGTATTGGGTCTGTTAAAGGGCTTTGTGGGTCTAAGTGGCGCAATTATCACACAACTCTACCTTGCTTTCTATGGAGATGATTCCAAGGGTATCATTCTTCTGATAGCTTTCCTTCCTGCTGTGATATCTATCTTGTCTGTTCATACTATCAGGATCATGAAGGTCGTTCGACAGGCGAACGAGCTCAATGTGTTTTATAATTTCCTCTATATCTCTCTTTCCCTTGCTGGGTTTCTCATGGCTATAATTATAGTACAGAAACTAGTGGGTTTCTCTCGGCCTGGTTATGGTGCGAGCACAACCGTTGTTCTCGTCCTGCTCTTTTTCCCACTTGCCGTCGTCATAAAAGAAGAGATTGCTCTTTGGAAGAGCAAGAAAGAAGCCTCAAACAATCCTTCCCAGGTGAAAGTAACAGTTGAAAAGCCACTGGTGGTTGAAACACAACCGCCACCACCGCCACCGCCACCGCCAAAGGTCACCATGTCACAAGGTTCTTGCCTATCCACCATGTTCAAGGCTCCAGACAGAGGTGAGGACTACAATATATTACAGGCGCTTGTTAGCATCGACATGCTGATTCTCTTCTTGGTAACAGTATGCGGTGCTGGAGGGACATTAACAGCAATCGACAACTTGGGTCAGATAGGTTCATCTTTGGGCTACTCAACACAGAGTATCAGCACTTTTGTATCTCTAGTTAGCATATGGAATTATCTGGGTCGGGTAGTTTCAGGCTTCATATCTGAAATCTTCTTGGCAAAATACAAATTCTCTCGCCCTCTAATGGTTACTTTCATCCTTTTATTCTCATGTGTCGGCCATCTTCTAATCGCCTTTGCCTTTCCCGGTTCTATCTACCTTGCTTCAGTCATCATCGGCTTCTGCTTTGGTGCCCAATGGCCCCTACTATTCGCGATCATATCTGAAATCTTTGGCCTCAAATACTACTCCACTTTATACAACCTCGGTTGCGCGGGGAGCCCAATTGGCTCTTATTTGTTCAATGTGATCGTTGCGGGGCGTCTTTATGATAAAGAGGCTACAAAGCAAATGGAAGCTTTGGGTCTCAGCAGGGTCCCCGGCGAGGATTTGAGCTGCAATGGTGTTCAGTGTTACAGATTATCTTTCATTATAATTACAGGGGTGACGCTCTTTGGGACTCTTATCTCACTTATCTTAGTGTGGAGGACGTGGGAATTCTACAAAAGTGATATCTACAAGAAGTTCCGAGAGGAGGAAAGGGCGGAGGAGACAGAGATGGTCAGAGATGGTGATAGGTAGAAGACGACAACCATAACAACCGCCATTAATTACTATAGATAGATTAATAGGAGTTATTGTGGGGGTGGGGGGATGGGATGGGATGGGATGGGAGAGTAAGTAGTTGTAAATGGGAGGGTTTTGCTTGGTAATAATTTTGAATGTTGCAATGACTTGTAATATTATAAGCCGAAGAATATACAAGATATTTTTACTTACAACAAAGCATTCGCCATCATTTTGGACTCATCAATAAGACAATAACGTACCCTAACACCGAGGGTTGGGCGGCGCAGATGGTCAGGACCACCAAGGTTTAATTAAAAGAGCCCGTTTTACCGGTATAATGGACCGGGGCGTTAAAATGGCCGTTAAAACGAATTGTAACAGACATGGGCAAAAATGAAAAAAAAAAAAAATGAAATTTAATGGGAAAAAACTGAATAAAATGGTGCTGAAATTCAAAATTTCAAAAATGAAAAATAATTCCATAATTTTTTCAGAAAATAAAGGCCATTATTTTCTACCCGTCAAAACGACTCTTAAATTGACGGGCTTGGGGCGTTATCATTTTAACGGCCCTTAAAATGGCGTTATTTTAAACCATGAGGACCACAACTTAGGCAATTTTTCTTGTCTTTTGTGGGATTGCATACGTCCAACTCTCTCAATGGGTTGCTTGCTAGAATTGTATTGTACATAGAAGCTTGGGTGTTCTAGGCCTAACTTGCTCCTGACAAGCCCATGTTACTAAAATGAATTGGGCTAATGGGCTTGTCAATGAGCCAAGGTCTTTGCAAAGTGTTTCTTCTTATAGGTTGTCGACCATGTAAATTAAACCACATTAAAAATTTGATTCGAATTTGGTCACGATCATTGGATCTCATCAGGATTCACATCACACAAATCTCAAAGAGCATCATAAACCAATATTAGCATTAATTACGAGAATTTACTAGCTAATCCCTTCAAAAATAAAAATTTAAAACCAGCCCATTATGGTCCCCAAAACAAGTCCAACATAACACCTCAATTGTTGTGATTGTGTTAGAGAGATAGTGGTGCCCAAGATGGGTGGTGCAGGTGGTGGTGGGGCTCCTAGCGTGCGTGACAGGTGGACCGTGGCCGATGGTTCATGGTGTTTACTTTCATCCTTCTCTTTCATTCCTTTTGCTAATTTACCGAATGATATTGTTCCTGGAGTTGTAGGAGAGTGTTGACTGCTGGTTTGACTGATTCTTTGTTTTCTTGTTCAACGGTCTCCCCATTGTATGCGTGGTTCATTAATGTCCTAAACTTTTGTGTGTGTGGTCTATGAGAATCCAACCGTGGTTGATAGCGTTGAGCTGGCATTCACTTTTTTTACTTTTTGCAAAAGCTCAACCACCATTGGATTCCTGAAATCCATGGCCGCGCAAGAACATGGCCTTCGAGAGGGGTCAGAGAAAGGGGATCCTCGAGCCAGTCTTAAAAGAAAGAAAGGAAGATAGAGACGGGTGGTTGGTTTGGCTTATGTGTGGTTCGAGAGTTGTGTTGTGCATTTCAATGCTTTAATTCGAAGAACACAACAAAGCTTTCGCCATTTTTGGACTCATCCAATAACGTGCCTTTTTTTTTTTATCTTTATGTGGAAGACGTGGCGTTCCATAAATTCACAAAAAGAGAAGTGCTCCCCTTTTGTTCTTTTCTTTCTTCACTCCTTGTTGGGCCTCGCGCTCACATGTGGGCCTTACGATTCATAATCTCAATCTCATGAAATGTTCAAAATAGCAGAAGTCATGCTGCATTCAATTGGACTTCATCGCATAGCTGTTTGCTCGGATGTCTCTATAACCTACATTGCCGACATAACTTGTTTAGAAAATATCAAAAAAATAATTGAACTTTAATTTTTAATTTAACATGAATTTGTAACTAGTGGGTGGCCTGTACCCATGGCACTCCCCAACAACGCATTTGCCAAAATGACGTGTGAGCGGCTAAAATGCACTGTCTAGTTGGGGGATAAGATCTCAGGCCCTTCTTTATTGAAGCCTATAAGAGAGGGAGACAACTAATCTCCCTTATTATATAAGATACGAAGAATGTTAGCATTCAACTCAAAGGGCTTGCTTTTTCTAATTCGGATTCAGATATGCTCATTTTCTATCCGAAGAATATCCATTGACACCCCCTATATTTAGCTTCTAGGTTCACAAGAGGTGGGACAAACATCCACATTGCATTCGAGTATGCAATAGGGCAATTTTTACAAGATCCTCAGCAAAAAATTCTGGATATACATGCAGTACTCTCCATGGTACATCTCGTCCAATAAGAAAATGCCAGTTGTCAAATCACCTCCCTCCTCCCTTTATGGAGAAGAGTACTGTAATCTATATGTACGCATGTAATGGACTGTTCTTTGCATATCGTCCATCATGTTGACTTCTTTTTCTCCTAGAAGCTGTTCAAATAACTGATCCTCTCTCTATATATAAAATATACTACACCAAAATATGATATTTGCAACGCCATAATTTTAGAGTTTGCAACGGTCTGAAACCGTTTCAAATTTACAACGGCTTAGAACCGTTTCAAATCTTTACAATGGACTTAAACCGTTTCAAACTCATTGAATCGTTCTTATTTGTTCATTTATATGTAAAAGGCACGCGCGCGAATATACTTCCGTTGCACAAAATTAAAACACTTTTCGTGCGCTCCTAATCCATTTCACGAATCCTTCGAATGAGGTAACCCACTTACCCCGACTCTCCATTTCTCCTCTCCTCTTCACTCTATCTCTCTCCCTCTCTCTTGCGAAAAATGAAGAGGAACCGCACTCTCTCTACGCTAAGGAGGCGTCAATAAAGTGCAGGTTGTGCAGCGCTGAGGTATACTTCTGCTTTCCCTTCCCTTTCCAACCCCCGAAATCCTTATCCATTTTCATTTCAACGTCTCCAACCCCTGAAACCCTAACCCATTTTTCATTTCTCAAAGTCGGATTTGAGGGTTTTAGGCATTGGATTTGAGCTCCTCTAAACCCCTGAAACCCTAAGCCATTTTAGTGGTTGCTCATGTGGGATTTGAGTTTTTCCTCAAAGTTTCATTCCTTACATTCTACAAAGGCTTTAAGCTTTGGATTTAGGCACAGGACCACACAAAACGAAAGTTGGTGGGAAATGAGATGAGTCTTTTATAAATACCTTCCCTGTTTCTCACTTTTCTCTCTACGAATTCGAAGAAGAACCGAGCTTATAGGCTTTTTCTTATGGGTTCGTTTGCTCTGTAAGTTTTCTTCTTTTCTTCTTATGAGAGATCATTTTCAGCTTCTCTGTTATTCCTTTTATTCTGTGTTTGAGCTTTTACAGCTATGGATCGATCAGTTTATCAATGGTTTTAGCTTCAATCTGACTAATGTGGATGCTTTGATTTGATTCTAGTTTGCAGGTTGGTTTCTGAGTTGTAATTTTTAGTTTTTTCGCTTTTTATGGAGATCTTTGTGTTTCTCTATGTTCTCGACTATAATCGATTGGTTCTTCATTTTTTTAGCTTTACAATGTATTTTTCTACTTTTTACAGAGCGTAATCATCCAGAGATTATGATATTTCTAGTTATATTGGCTTAGATAAATTCACATTACACAAATCTCCAAGACCATCAACGGTCTTTGGACCATAGAGAATACATACATCCTCCTAAGGATGACATCATCATTTTTTGTGTATGGTTTAACAAAAAATGTAAAAATACTCATTTAATAAAGGGTCAGGATTAGGGGACACAAATTTTTACACATTTAATAAAGGGACATTGATGTTGAAGGGTTTAGCTAGTAAATTCTCTTAATTAATGCTAATATTGGGTTATAGGAAATTATTTAATAAAGGGTCAGGATCAGGGGACACAAGATTTCACATCAATGTTGGTGACTTGGCGGTGTACGTACCCACATGGAAGATAAATCAATGGCTGATTTTTGGCGAGATGATCTCCTCACCATATAGATCACCCCTACAAAAAAATCACCCCATTCAGAAATTTTTAAACCCATCAAATGTGTCGGTTTCAAGTTAACGATAAAAATAAGCGGTCCATAATTCTTCAACTTGTAAATCAGGCTACAAATATCAGAATGATTCGAATTTTTGTGATGATCATTTCCTCACCATAGAGATCATCCTCACCAAAAATCATCCCATTCCAAAACTTCTAATTTATATATGAAATTTTGTGTCAAAATTTGTGTCCCCGGATCCTGACCATTTAATAAATAATTTCCTATAAACCGAAATTTATGGGTTATCCAAATTTACAAGCGGATTAAGACAAGCAGCATATTAATTATTGCTTGTTATAGATCTTTCTTCTTACTTATCTTAATTAATTAATTAATTAGGGAACTCTGAATTTTCTATACTAATTAATTAATTAATTAATTAGAGACCCACGTCATTTCTTCCTAGAAGCACATGAAGTCAACGATCAGGGTCTATTTAAGTTTATTATTTCCACACCCATCTAAGCTATAGAGTGAAAAAGAACCTCTTCACTATCAGACATGGTGGTCGCCGAGATGGGTGGTGGTAGTGGTTGTGGAGAGGTGGGGCGCCTAGCGTGGCAGGTGTACCGTGGCCGATGGTTCATGGTGTTCGCCTCGTTCCTTATCATGTCTGCTGCAGGAGCGACTTACATCTTTAGTATTTACTCTAACGACCTCAAGTCATCTTTGGGGTACGATCAAACCACCGTCAATTTGTTAAGCTTCTTTAAGGACTTGGGTGCGAATGTTGGGATCTTATCAGGGTTAATCAATGAGGTGACACCGCCATGGGTGGTGTTATCCATGGGTGCGGCGATGAACTTCGCCGGCTACTTCATGATATGGCTTGCGGTAACAGGTCGCATTGCTCGACCACATGTATGGCACATGTGCCTTTACATATGCATCGGAGCTAACTCTCAGTCGTTTGCCAACACCGGCTCGCTTGTCACTTGCGTCAAGAATTTCCCCGAGAGTCGAGGAATCGTATTGGGTCTGTTAAAGGGCTTTGTCGGTCTAAGTGGCGCAATTATCACACAACTCTACCTTGCTTTCTATGGAGATGATTCCAAGGGTATCATTCTTCTGATAGCTTTCCTTCCTGCTGTGATATCTATCTTGTCTGTTCATACTATCAGGATCATGAAGGTCGTTCGACAGGCGAACGAGCTCAATGTGTTTTATAATTTCCTCTATATCTCTCTTTCCCTTGCTGGGTTTCTCATGGCTATAATTATAGTACAGAAACTGGTGGGTTTCTCTCGGCCTGGGTATGGTGGGAGCACAGCTGTTGTTCTTGTCTTGCTCTTTTCCCCACTTGCCGTCGTTATAAAAGAAGAGATTGATCTTTGGAAGAGCAAGAAAGAAGCCTTAAACAGTCCTTCCCAGGTGAATGTAACAGTTGAAACACAAGTGCCGCCACCGCCACCGCCACCGCCAAAGGTAACCATGTCACCAGGTACACAAACGCAAGGTTCTTGCCTATCCACCATGTTCAAGGCTCCAGACAGAGGTGAGGACTACACTATATTACAGGCGCTTGTGAGCGTCGACATGTTGATTCTCTTCTTGGCGACAATATGCGGCGTTGGTGGGACATTAACAGCAATCGACAACTTGGGTCAGATAGGCTCATCTTTGGGCTACTCAACTCAGAGTATCAGCACTTTTGTATCACTTGTTAGCATATGGAATTATCTAGGTCGTGTGGTTTCAGGCTTCACCTCTGAAATCTTCTTGACAAAATACAAATTCCCTCGCCCTCTAATGCTTACTTTCATCCTTTTATTCTCATGTGTCGGCCATCTTCTAATCGCCTTTGCCTTCCCCGGTTCTATCTACCTTGCGTCAGTCATCATCGGCTTCTGCTTTGGTGCCCAATGGCCCCTACTATTCGCGATCATATCTGAAATCTTTGGCCTCAAATACTACTCCACTTTATACAACTTTGGTTCCGTGGCGAGCCCAATTGGGTCTTATTTGCTCAATGTGCGTGTTGCGGGGCATCTTTATGACAAAGAAACTGCAAAGCAAATGGCAGCTTTGGGTCGCAGCAGGGTCCCGGGCAAGAAGTTGAGATGCAATGGTGTTCAGTGTTACCGATTATCTTTCATTATAATTACTGGGGTGACGCTCTTTGGGACTCTTATCTCATTTATCTTAGTGTTGAGGACAAGGAAATTCTACAAAAGTGATATATACAAGAAGTTCAGAGAGGAGGCGAGGGGCGCCGGGGAGACGGAGATGGTGAAAGATGGTGAGAGGTAGAAGACGACAACCATATCAACGACCACGAGATAGATTAATAGGAACAATTGGGGTGGTGGGGGAGTAAGTAGTTGTAATATTAATTGGTGGGTTTTGCCTGGTTCGTTAAAAAAGAAAAAAAAAAAAAAAAAGAAAAAGGAAGAAGAAGAATATGCAAATTACATAATATTAAGGTGAATTGCATGTGGATTTTCTCTTTTTTCAGTTTTTTCTTTATCTTCTTTCCTTTGCTGCTTAGTAAGGGAAGTATATATAGATAAAGAATCCCGTACATTTTCAGTAAGTTCTAGAATAATAGAATGTTATTGTTCTTGGAGTTGAAACAGTTGACTGCTTATTTGACTGATTCTTTGTTTCCAGGGGAAAAATCTATGATAGCATTCGGTGTCAAAATTTTGATGCCAAAGTCCCTCGATTTGCCACGTAGTAGACTTTTTAGGGCCCACTGACTCCATGAATATTTGCCCCACATCTTGGTGGACCCACACACCAAAAATCAGTATGATTAGTGATTCCTAGCCATAGGCCTGTTCGTGAAGCCCATGATGAAAAGTGCTCAAATCCTACAGCTAGAAATCACCAATCACGCTGATTTTTGGTGTGTGGGTCCACCAAGATGTGGGCCAAATATTCATGGAGTCAGTGGGCCCGAAAGAGTCTACTACGTGGCAAATTGAGGGACTTCGGCATCAAAAATTTGATACCGGAGTGGGTATCAAAGAACAGCCCGTTTCCAGGGGTGCCCATAGATCGTTGAAAAAATGTTATTGATCTTGGAGTTGAAGGAGCGTTGACTGATTCTTTGTTTCGAAGGGTGCTAATGGATCGTCGAAAATTCAAATCTATATTTGGATATATTATCCGAAATTTTTTGTTATCGGATTCGGATAATTTTTTTATATTCGAATACTTTTTATATGCGAATTTGGAATGAGAAGTAAAAGCACTTCTACTTGTAGTAGAAGTTTGGTTGATTTTTTACCTCCAAAAAAGTCAGAGAAATTATGGGTTCGTAATTTCTCTTACAAGTTAAAAGCTAAAAAATTTAGCTTTAGATTTAAGTTGGTTTTTAACTTTTCCAAAGTTAAAATATGAAACACATCCAAACCAACTTTTTTACTTTTTAGCTTATAAAAGTCAATAAGTTACTTATTTTTGTGTTGCCAAATCTCCCATTGATGACCAAAAATCAGCTTGATTGATTATTTCTAGCTGTTGGATTAAGTACCCAAAAAATATGCTTGAATCCAACGGCTAGAATCAATCTTAAAAAAGTTTTAAAATCTATGGCTAGAGAAAGCTAATCAGACTGCATCGATCCAAAGTCGTCTGCATATAAATTTTTTTACCTGATAAGTTAATTAATCAGATTCGAATTCCAATGTTGATTGAAAAATATACATTTACAGCCCAATTTGTTTCATTGTTCATTGGTCCCCACGTTGCAGTTACATTGTAGAGCGAAATGCTCCGTGTTTTCAGACTTGGACGAGAGACGGGATCTGTTTCTTTAGGAGGGGGTGAAGAAGACACATAATAAAAAAAAAAAATACTTCTCTGACGAAACATAAATTATGGATCTCGAATCAATCTAGAGACCTAATTTGTGGGCCATCTCTCTCGGGGGCGGGGGCATAGTCTTAAAGTCATACCAATCAACGATCTGTAACCCCATGATGGCCGATGGATTGGTTCATCAGAGTGATTTATTGGTAGACAATGAAGTGCAGGCACCATTATTAGTTCTCTTCATAAAAGAGTGAGATATTGAAGAATTCAAATTCAAGTTCAGAGATAATTTCTCGTGCGCGCGGTTCATTCATGTCCTACACTTTTGAGTTATGTAGTCAAACTGTAAAACAGTTGCATGAACGGTAAGGGTATTTCAGTCATTTAAAAGTGGGGTGTGTGTCGTTAACTCATGCGGGGTTCGGGAGTCGATCGTGTTGTGAATTTCAACACATAATTGGTTCCAAGAACTACGACAAAGCTTTCGTCCCCGTTTTGAACTCATCAAAAACGTTCATTTTTATTTTTATTTTTTGTGGAAGGTGGGGCGCTAGTTCCATAAATTCACAAAAAGATAGAACAAAGGGGTGATGCTACCCTTTGTTCTTTTCTTTCTTCACTCCTTATTGGACCCGCTCACAGTTTCTTGTTCTGCGAACCTAGAACACTTGAAGCTCAATGTGTGGCCCTTATGATTCATCTCCTATTCTCTATGGTTGTTATCTTTCTCTATCTCTCTTTGGAGAACTGTCCAAAATAGAAGTCACAAGGGGGTTTTTACGCTTGGCACAACCGCTCAATGGAGGAAACTTGCGTGGGTTTGACCCCACGACCTACCGAAAGAGGTGGATATATACACACCAACCATCTGAGCTTCCATATGTTGACTGTCACACCATCTTGTTTTATATTGCAATTGGACCTCATCGAATGAGTATTTGCTCAGATGTCTCTACAACCTACATTGCCTTTGTAAAACATCTGACATAACCTCTTCTTTAGAATTTTAAAAAAAAATTTACTTTAAAAAATCAAATAGAAACATGAATAATAAATGCTAGCAAACAACTCCCAAAGGAGTTGCACAGATGTAAAGATGTAGAACAAGTAGCAAATTCTTTCATGAAGCTTTTGGACCGTTAAAAACCCAAATAGTACTGAATGAGACAAAACAAGAATTAATGGAACTGTCAACAATGTTAGAATCATATAAGGCCGGACGTTCTTAAAAGAAAACGACAAGATTTTCAATATTCATCAATTTACAACGATGTATGATATTTTTAAGCCAAATTCCATCATTTAGTGGATCCAATCGGCAATTTTGTTATTTTAGAAAAGTTTAATTTGCTTTAGCAAGAACTTAAACTATAGAAATCAGAATCACCCACTATAGATTATGATGTGTTTCTAGGCTATAATATTATCATTTTCCATGCTTAGTTGATTTTTATTATTTTTAGTAGTTTTCATACTGTGTTTATTTTCATGTTTTTCATTAAATAGGTTGTAAGCCGAAAGGCAAAGACAATTTTTCAATAAGATTTTATGTTCCTTTGGTAGAATACAAACCTCGAGATATCCACGTTGGTTGTATCCTTTTATTGTTTCAGGTTACGTCATGCAACCCCACAAAATGAAAAGAAAAAAAAAAATTTAATTAAAAGTCTATATATTGGATGGTTGAGGTTAAAGTTTGAAAGTCTCTTGACAATGGACACTTAAACATTACAATTATATATGTCATAATAGGTCACATCAGAATAAAAAAAAAAAAAAAAAAAGGCCAACATAGTTTTATTTTTAATTTTAATTGTTCAAAAATAATCTCGATGATACTAAAATAACATCTATATAACAAAACACAGATATTGTCTCCCTCTCTTATAGGCTTCATATATCCAAGGGCCCATATCAACCCTTACATAAAATAAAATTTAGACTGTTGGATTAATTTAACAAGGAAATTGTCTCCTCACGTATACCCCTCTTATCTGCTTCACAAAG
Organism: Euptelea pleiosperma; assembly: GCA_035048495.1. Taxonomy (NCBI): domain Eukaryota; kingdom Viridiplantae; phylum Streptophyta; class Magnoliopsida; order Ranunculales; family Eupteleaceae; genus Euptelea; species Euptelea pleiosperma. The sequence goes on along the minus strand of CM068540.1, from coordinate 34,771,289 downwards.
GATGGCCAACATCTTATCCCCCAAACGGACTATGGATCTTAACCACTCACACCCGATATTTAGAAAATGCTTTGTAGGGGAGTGCCGAGGGCACGGGCCACCCACTATACATCTATATAACAAAACATAGAAGTCACTTATCCCCCATTTTATTGGCTTCACAAAGGATGGTTGAGATCTCATCACTCCAAATAGATGGTGGATCTAAGCCACTCACACCTGATTTTAGCAAACACTTTGTCGTAGAGTGCCGTGAGCACGGGCCACCTACTACTCTGTCATAACACTAAGCTTGTGTTTTTTAAAGTTTTGAGCGATTTTTTCTAAATAAGGTAATGGAGTTGGGGTATTTTTTTTAAAATGTCAAAATTAAAATTTTGACAAATTAAGGAAGTAGTTTTCAAAGATTATGAAAAGTTCAATATTTTAAGAGTTGGATAACACTTTTGAACAATTTTTCAATTTAAAAACTTTGCAACGATTACAAAGCTCTGCTAGGACTATGGATGTAATTATCGCTTTTAATATTAAAAAAATAGAGTCCTTCTAGAGCTACACCGATTTGTTATTTCCAATTCTTACACCCAGTGGTGGGTCCACATAGATATCATGTTGGACAATCCAACCGCCCTGTGAGTTTCTCATAATGTAGTGACCATCCTCACAAGAAAATTAGTTCATTTCTGACATTTGTAATCTTATAAAAAATTTGAGTTTAATTTGAAAAATCCAGACCATCCAATTGAACTGTAACTTTTGGCTTTTTTATACTGTTAGCAACGTGGACATGGACTGATTTTTGGTGATGATGATCGGCAATGAAAACTCAGTGTATGGCTAGATTGTCCAACAGGTTCTCCATGTGGGCCCTACTACTGGGTGGAAGAATTGGAAGTCGCGTAGCAAATTGCTGATGTAACATATATATGCTCAGTCTAACTCCCCGTGCTTGAAAATTTCGTCGACTTTCTTAACCAGATCTCTAAGTTGCTGCCCATGCTTGAACATTTTCTTTACTTTGTTAACCATATCTCCAAGGCATTTCTTTGACTTTGTTAACCAGATCTCCAAGTTCTACCTCTAGACCAAAAATTAAAGACTTTTTGGTCACTCAGAGAGAGAGAGAGAGAGAGCGGTGAATAAAACTATGATGACAGGGATGACAGGGCACAATATGAGCCACGTGGAACACTCTTAGAGGACTCTGACCGTATGGATGTTTGGTCAATCATTAGGTGGACCTACAAACCAAAAATCAGTCCGATTAGTGATTTCTAGGCATTGGATTGGAATTGTTTTCATGGGTTGATTTTAACGGGCGCGTGTGAAATTTGAGCATTATTGACTATTATTTGAGGTCAAAGATCCAAAGGTTTAAATCACAAATCAAGCTGATGTTTTGTTTGTAGTAGGTCCTTATAAGGATTGAAAAATCATCCATACAGTCAGTGCCCTCTAAGAGTATGCCACGTGACTCCTATTGCACCCTGTCAGAGGAGTAAAACTTGTGTCACAAGATGTTGTGACGGAACACGGTCACAGCACTCAATACGAGACATGTGGCACACGATCAGAGGTCTTTGACCGTATGGATGTTTGACCAGTCCCTCGGTGGACCTACAAACCAAAAATCAGCCTGATTAGTGATTTAAAACCTTTGGATTTTTGCACCCAAATAACGCTCGATAATGATCAAATTCCTACCGCTAAAATCAACCCGTGAAAATAACTTCAATAGAATCAGTTAGAAATCATTAATCAAGCTGATTTTTTATGTACCGGTCCACCGAGGGACTGCCCAAACATCCATACAGTCATTGTCCTCTAATAGTATACCATGTGGCTCATATTGAGTGCTGTGACCGTGTTCAGTCACAACATCTTGTGACACAAGTTTTACTCATCAAAGTCTTACTATGACTGTGATAACACGGGTCATAACATGTCGCATCAGTCACATCTAGAGTAAAAAAAAAGGGTCAAAATATAATACTAAAAAATATTTTTTTTCAAAAATAACGGTGGTATTTCCCTTTTAACTCTAAGCCCATTTTTTTAGTTCTGAGCGTCATTTTTTTTTTTTAAATAAGGTAACAGGGTTGAGGCGTTACCGTTAAACTAGGGTCTAAGGGCCCATGTGATCCGGTGCAGCTGCGCAAGCATGAGTGATGTAGTTATAAAGAGTAGTGAAATAAAAAAATGCAAGCTGTTCAATACCTCTAGCTCCCAGCTTTTAGGACAGGTCCATCTCCCATGTGGTCCAGCGTAAACATGAGTGATATGTATGAATCACGGGTAGTCAAATAAAAAATGCAAGCTGTTCAACACCCTTTCCCAACTTTTAGGACAGGAATTTTATTATATATTTATGTATTTGCTTTTGTTTATATATAGCGTTCTTTGCACGTTGCAAAGGGTCGGGCTCAAGGGACCCCATCTTGGCGTACCCACATAGAAGATGGATCAATGGTTGATTTTTGGTGATAACCTCACCATATAATCACCCCAACAAAAAATCAGCCCATTCTGAAATTTCTAACCCCATCAAATGTGGTTTTAAAGTTCCACGGTAAAAATCGACGGTCCATAACACTTCAGCTTCTAAACCAGTCTATGAATATCAGAATGATTTGAATTTTTATGAGATGATCTCCTTACCATAGAGATCATCCTCACCAAAAATCAGCCATTGATTCATCTTCTATGTGGGTACGCCAAGATGGGAGTCAAAAAAAGGGGGTGAGAAATGGGGTCCCTTGAGCCCGACCCATATATAAAAAAGGTCAGACTCAGGAGCCGCCTTTTCTGACCCCTCTCAGGAAATCGTGTTCTCAGCCATGGATTTCGATAATCCAGCGGTAGTTGGTGGCACTGAGGTGGCATCACTTTTTCACTATTTTCAACACTATCAACCGCTTTGGATTCTCGAAATCCACGGTGGGAGAACATGACTCCTGAGAGGAGGAAGAAAAAGGGGGGCTCTTGAGCCTGACCCATATAATAAATGAACAAGGGCAAGAGAGTGAGGATTTCAAATGCCCGTCTTCCGGTCAAAGCTCTAACTGAGCTGCCATTAATTTGAAAATTCGCCATTATTTGTTTAGATAAGCACGGAACAAATCTATAAATTTAATATTTGATTCCAGTCTGGTGGGTCCGCCTAACTCCAGCTTTCCTTTAAAAAAAAAAGGTTCCATAACAAAATCAAAGAGAAGATACACTTATAAATTTAATATTTGAATTCCCATTTCCCTTGCAAACAGTAGAATTAAGCCAATTTTAACATTAATACAGGTTTATGTTAAACAACGTACCATTTATCCCAAAAGATCAACTTGTTAGGGAAAGGCAAAACGACTATGTATATCAACGGGTCGTCAGGCCAACACAACACATGCGCGGGAACAAATCATCCGCTGACACTCCTCCTCAACGGGAATACACTCCGCTCGAGACTTGAACCCGTGACCTCCCAGACTATAATGCTCTGATACCATGTTAAACAACCATTACGGGTGATTATTTTAAAGATTCACTGCATATTTTATCAATGTCCTTTATCAGACCAAAATAATTGCTAAGTTGCCAACCATATATATTAAAACCAGATCTAGATTAAGATTAGCCACAGGATGGCTTCCTCCTTATTTCCACAACCTTGGATGTTCCACGAGATCCACAACGCATAAATCTCGTAGTCATTCCAAAGGGCCGACATCATCATTTTCCATATATAATGTCAAAGACCCATTTAATAATTTCTCATAATCCGAATTAATTAATCAGAAATTTAAAAACCAATCCCAACCCTTCAACAAATAAGTAGGTATCTCCACAATTTATAAATGGATATTATATTATAGAGATTAGAGACCGACCTCTCATTTCTTATCGATCGTGTTACTAAGTACTAGGGAAAATAAATTTCAATTTAATTATAATTTTATATATTAAACTTCAAACTCATATGATCATATCTCTTCTTTGAATCCGTCTTCCTCGTCTAGAAGCACATCATTATCAAGTCAACTATATCAGGGTCTATTTAATTAATTAAACTCAGAATTTCCACACCCATCCATCTAAGCTATAGTTTTTTTTAATATATAGTGAACACCTCACTTGTGATTGTGTTAAGAGGGGTAAGAGAGAAGATGGTGGCCGAGATGGGTGGTGGTGGTGGTGGTTGTGGAGAGGTGGGGCGCCTAGCATGGCAGGTGTACCGAGGCCGATGGTTCACCGTGTTCACGTCGGCGATGATCATGTCTGCGGCCGGAGCGACGTACATCTTCGGTATCTACTCCAGCGACATCAAATCGTCTTTGGGGTATGATCAAACAACGCTCAATTTGTTAAGCTTCTTCAAGGACTTGGGTACGAATGTTGGGATCGTATCAGGGTTACTTAATGAAGTGACACCACCATGGGTGGTGCTATCAGTCGGTTCAGTGATGAACTTTGCAGGCTACTTCATGGTATGGCTTGCAGTAACAGGCCGTATCGCTCGACCACGTGTATGGCACATGTGTCTCTATATATGCATCGGAGCTAACTCACAGACCTTTGCCAACACCGGCTCGCTTGTCACTAGCGTCAAGAACTTCCCGGAGAAACGAGGCATCGTATTAGGTCTCTTAAAGGGCTTTTTAGGTCTAAGTGGTGCAATTATCACACAGATCTATCATGCCTTTTATGGAGATGATTCGAAGGGTCTCATTCTTCTAATAGCTATCCTCCCTGCTGTTGTATCTCTCGTGTCTGCTCATATTATAAGGATAATGAAGGTTGTTCGAGAGGCAAACGAGCTGAAGTTTTTCTGGAATATCCTCTATATCTCACTTGTTCTTGCTGGGTTTCTCATGGTTATAATAATCATACAGAAACTGGTGGGTTTCTCTCGGCCTGGGTATGCTGGTAGCACAGCCGTTGTTCTCATCTTGCTCTTTCTTCCACTTGTCGTGGTTATAAGACAAGAAATCAATCTCTCAAAGAACAAGACGGTTGAAAAGCCATCGGTGGTGGTTGAAATTGAATCACGACCGCCACCAACGGTCACCATGCCACCAGCTGGTACACAGAAGCAGGGTTCTTGCCTGTCTATGTGTAAGGCACCGGACAGAGGTGAGGACTACAGTATATTACAAGCCCTTGTGAGCATCGACATGCTGCTTCTCGTATTGGCAACAATCTGCGGTCTCGGCGGGACTTTAACTGCGATCGACAACTTGGGTCAGATAGGCTCGTCTTTGGGTTACTCAAAAAAAGGTATCAGCACCTTTGTATCACTGGTTAGTATATGGAATTATTTTGGTCGAGTGGTAGCAGGTTTCTCTTCTGAAATCTTATTAGCAAAATATAAATTCCCACGTCCTCTAATGTTCACTCTCGTCCTTCTCTCATCCTGTGCTGGTCATCTTCTCATCGCTTTTGCCTTCCCTGGTTCTATCTATATTGCTTCAGTGATCATTGGATTCACTTTTGGTGCTCAATGGCCTATACTCCTCGCGATTATATCTGAAATCTTTGGTCTCAAATACTACTCCACTTTATATAACTTCGGTACAGCGGCAAGCCCAGCTGGGTTGTATTTACTGAATGTGCGTCTTGCTGGGCATCTTTATGATAGAGAGGCTGAAAAGCAAATGAAAGCTTTGGGTCTTACTAGGCTTCCGGGTAAGGAATTGACTTGCAATGGTGTTCACTGTTACCGATTGTCTTTCATTATAATTACGGCGGTGACTCTCTTTGGGGTTCTTCTCTCATTTATCTTGGTGTTGAGGACAAGGAAATTCTACAAAAGTGATATATACAAGAAGTTCCGAGAAGAGGAAAGGGCCGAGGAGACCGAGACAGGGTTGGCCGGAAATGGTTCTGAAGCATCAGGAGTCAGAGATGTTGAGAATGAGAGACCACCAGCAGGAAAGCAGTGATCTCAGATGCAAACACGTACGCCACTAGCAAAGAAGACGATCGACTTTCTGGTTAATTTTGGAAATTAATAGTTTTGTTTTGCTAGTTAGCATCTAAGTTAGCTGTTTTTTGTCGACTGCAAAGGATTTTTCTTAAATTGGTGGGATTTATTATGTAAATGAAAAAAAAAAAGAAGAATAGCGATCCAATAGAGAACCTGTATCCAATATAATATACGGACTACCTCATGTCATTTTCTCATTGGATGTTAGTGTATGTGGGCTCTGTACCAGATATTTATTGTTATTATTTTAATTATTTGATGGGTCTTGAGTCTTGACTAGGAGATAACCTAGACCAAAATTCCCTCGGACTTGATTGGGTGGGACAAATCTAGTCTGCAACTGTTTGCATATATGCAAACATTATCAGTACTGTTGGATGTCCCTTGAAAAATGTGTTATTTCAACGTTTTCAAAAAAAAAAAAATTTATAAATTAAAAACACGTTTTTCAAGGAGCATTCAATGGTGGATACGATGTTAGCATACTTTTAAGTCTGTAAACAGTTGCAGACTAGATCTGTCTGATTGGGTGTGCCCAATTCTATCAATTTTACTCTACTCTTGGTCCATGTAAGGTTCCAATGTATAGGCAGTGCTCTGGTCAGGAATCTGAGGGCGAAGCTGCTGATCCAAACTTTTTAGGTGTTATAAAGGTGTTTTTATTATGGCTATCCGTTGGATTAGTCTTTTCCATGGTTTATTTTTAACCGTGGATTGTGAGAATTATTTGGGGTTTGAAATCAGTATGTAGGTTCACTTAGGGATGTGCCAAACATCCAGACAGTTAGTGGTCTCTAAGAGTGTGCTACGTGGCTCATACTGTGGTCCACGTTGTGCCCAACAACCAGTGAATGTGAGGGAAAAATCTATGATACCGACTTTTGTATCAAAGTTTTTATGCAGAAATTCCTCAATTTGCTACGTAGTAGACTCTTTCGGGTCCGCCGCCCCTCTGAATGTTTGGCCAACATCTTGGTTGACCCACACCCCAAAATTCAGTGTGATTAATGATTTCTAGCCATTGGATTTGAGCACTTTTTCATCATGGGCTTGGAATCAACTCATAGGCCTGTTCATAAAGCCCATGATGAAAACGTGCTCAAATTCTTACAGCTAGAAATCACCAATTACACTGATTTTTGGTGTGTGGGTCTATCATAGTGTATGGGCCATTTTGGTAGCTAGTGAACCAGTTTAGGTGATTAGATGGGTTCCAACGCTACAGATCCTGTGGTTCATGTTGTTCGAACGTGTACATGTTGATGGGAGCTAGCTAGTACAGAGTTCATTTTACAGTCAAAAAAGCATTAAGAGCAAAATGATGGGTGAAAATTAGGCAGTTATGCAAGTGGGCCTGAACGAGTCTACTACGTTGCAACTTGAGGGACTTCTGCATCAAAATTTTGACACAGAAGTCTGCATCAAAGAACAGCCCAAATGTGAGAGTCTTGCGAATCCCGTGTGAGGGTCAAGGTGTGGATTTGGCCCGTGTCCTGCAACCTGTCCCGAGCCCGGCCCATTTTTCCGGCTTGGTCTAGCCCAGACCTCCTGTGTTTCAACATTAGAATGCCTTAATTAATTTATAATTGTTACAATTAGCTGCCTTACTGGGAACATTTTTGCTGCTCACCAATAGCAGCAAAAATTGATGCTAACAGTCCCAAAAAGTCTGTCATATAACGAAGAGGACAAACTTGGGTTAACTGAATATATTATTCTAGCCAATGATGGAGCCCGTGGCTCGGCCCGACCTAGGATTGTGCCCATGAATGAGGTAGACATGAAATGACTAATTATGAGTTCAGGGATGCTCATTGATTGCACAATTTCAAGAATCTATACAACAAAACAAGGGAAGTTGTCTCCCCCTCTTATAGACTTCATATATCCAAGGGCCCATATCAACCCTTACATAAATAAAATTTAGGCGGTTTGATTAATTTAACAGGAAAATTGTCTCCCCACTTATACCCCTCTTATCGGCTTCACAAATGATGGCCGAGATCTTATCACCCCAAATGGATGATGGATCTCAGCCACTCACACCCAATTTTTACAAACGCTTTTGTCGGAGAGTGCCGTGGGGACGGGCCATTTACTACTCCATTATGAACTAATCCTGAATTAGACTAAAAGACTAAATCTTGAATTCACGGTGTTCCCAAATAGGCCTTAGGGTTTTCTTTGATACTTGCAGAGTCTAATAAGATTGGCCCATCCTGACCCAATTTGTTTAGTAGACTCAAAATTTAAGCACACTCTAACCTATTAGGCCCATATGTGCAGCCCAAGCCCGAGTCTACATTGGATAGGCCTAATGACACATCAGGCGAGCCCATCCTATTAACACACAAAATATTCACAAGGATTGTCAAGTTCATTTTTTGATTAACAGATCCTATCCACTTGACAAGTACGTACCCAAACAATCGTGACAACCTATGTTACCTGGATACGGGACCGACACGGGGAGGATACTGCATTTACACTTAAAATAGAAATATCTGACATGGATACGGCACCCATGTTGAAGTATCCGGGTATCATAGGTGACAACATTATTTTCTAAATAAAATAAAATTTTAAATAATTAAAGCAGGGGTTGCTAGGATACTTGTCAAGTGGTGCTAGTAACTTAAGTGAGTCACTAGCACTAGTAACTAAAAATGGACTGAGGACTGTTCACCGAGGACATGCATGAGTTGGGAACCCAATATTCCATGGATGTACATAAAGACTGTCATATTTGTCACCACGAAGGAGTATACGATCTCAAACATATTAATTTATTCAATTAGCATAAAGACCGTCATATTTACTTTTGACGGTTTTTAGAAAAGAGTTTATATATCAGATGGTCGATATCAATCACTTGTCCCTTTCCGTGGGTTTGTAGTTAGAGGGAGACCATTAGTGATGGACCAAACAATATAAGACTCTTGGAGGCCAATGAATGTTTGGCCCATCCCTAAGTAGACCACAAACCAAAAATCAAATTGATTAGTGATTTCTAACCGTTGGGTTAGAGTCTTTTTCATGGGAGCATTCTTTTGGGTAATCAGATTCAAATGTTAGAAAATCAACAATCAGGCTGAGGGCTGTAAGTCCACATGGGGATGCTCTAATAGTGTGCCACGAGGCATATACTATGATCCATCGGCAAAGGTTTATTTAGTTATAAGGGTAGGAGTAGAGTTTTGTTGACACATGTCCATTATCAACATTGATGATTAGGGCTGTCAAAGGACTAGACTGGGATAGGGCCTAGCTCGATCCTAGCCCTACCCTCACTTATAAAGGTGAGGCCCTAGCTCCGCACTAGTCCTTGGAGGGCCTGAATTGGGTTCGGTCAGGGTAGCACTAGGGCCTAGAGGAAGAACATTAAGAAATGGTCGGGATCTGCAGACTCACCTTTTTGCACTAGTAATTTCACTAATGCTTTTGGGTGTTGATTCTAAGAATCCAATGATGGTCGTAAGTGTTGAGTTGACATTAGCTGGATTTACTTTTTGCCAAAGCACAACTACCGTTGGATTCTTGAAATCCATGGGCAAGAGCATTAGTGAAATTATTAGTGCAAAAAGGCGAGTCCCTCGAGCTTGGTCCTTAAGAAATATAATTTTTTTAATTAAAAAGTGGATGCTTAAATAATGCTCTCGACTTGATGAACATTTTTTTATCGTTTTTATCTCTGTGGATGTTTCAATGAATTATCATAATTTTTTTGTTATATGTGTTCACCGTTAAGGCTTGAAAATAAAATCTTTTATCAATTCATTCAGACTTAAGGTGTGAGAATTTTTTTTACCAAACGCTACCTAGTCTTTTTAAAAACTTTGAAAAAATAAGTGATATTTTATAAATTTACACTACAAAAAAAGTCATTTATGAACAATTTTGAACCATAAATTTTTGGGCCATTCCCAATTTTTGAACGGCCTTAACCATTTGGGAATGACTCCAAACTCTTCTAAAATTGTATATTTTTTATTTAAAAAAAAAAGGCACAACCCAATTTAGGTTTGAATATGATACATTTATGTCGTCTTCTAGAACAACAACGAATTATGTGTGTTTTTTTTATAAAATATAAATTTATCTAAAGATGATTTGCTGAGGGCTGGGCCGGACTATACTGAGTGTGACCTTGGCCTGGCCCTAATAAAGAAGGGCCAAGCCAAGCCTGAAATTAAAAAAAAAAACCCCTCCTTTAAAGCTTTCAAAGGGCTGGGCGGGCCCCTTATAATCTTCATAACACCCCTATTGATGGCGGACCACAATATGAGCCACATGGCATACTCTTAGAGATCTCTGATGGTATGGATATTTGGACCAACCGTAAGTGGACGTATGGACCAATAATTAGCCTGAATTGTGTTTTCTAAGCGTTAGATTGGTATCGTTTTTATAGGTTGATTTTTGACCGTGGAATTGGAGCATTATTTGAGGGAGTAAAGCTTTGATGACATGGCCAGTCATCGAAGCCCGTGATAGCCAATGAATTCTCAGCACGTACTTCGGGTGCTTTTTCCAAGTACCCTTGTGCCTTTTTGCTCTTGCAATAAAAATTTTAAAAAAATCTTGAAAAATACTCACCGTACGTGGCAAAAAGCACTTGGGCTATGTGCCCAGAACTCATTGGATGTCATGGGATTCAATGTAAGGCCACTCATCAAAGTTTTATTCTATTTGAGGTACAAAGATTCGAAGGTTGTAAATCACTATCTTTGGTATGTAGGTCCACATAAGGATGGCCAAACATCCGTACGGCCAGTGGTCTCCAAAAGTATGCCACGTGGCACCTACGGTTGTCCGTTAGGAAAGTTCAACTCGAGGGACGGTGGGGGTGAGAGATTACCGAGAAAACCCATTATCAAGAGAGGACTGCGAGGTGGCGGGAAAATTCGCTGTTCCCTCCCAAAATGTCTGACACGTACCCTTTGTTAATCACTCTTAACCAATTAACCAAGGGTTTAACATGGGTTGGGTTTAGGCCTTGTTTCAACAAGGGGACAGCGTATCTTTTCTCCGAGGTGGTGGTCTCACTCGTTTCTGTTCCACTGGCAGTCCACTAACAGATTAATGTTAGTTCCATCCCTTGATGAACCGATCTGATAAGTGATTACTGACCGTTGGAGTTGAGCATTTTTCATCATGGGATTTATTGTACAGGAAGTTGAAATCTGCCACGCTCATCATGCTTCTTCGTTATGCGCTCTACACATTAGCCTCTCTCGCAAAGCACCATATCACACGAATTCCAATAAGATTACGAAATTACCCTCTATATACACGAAGCGCCACATATGCACAACAAAGGGAGAAATGATGCTTATCCAACGTAAATTCTCTAGTTACAGGCCTATTTCCGTCAATTGATCCAGTACGGAAGCGGATACAGCATTTTATTTTATCTCGTTTATAAACGAAGCGTCCCTGTCGTTCTTTCGAAAAAAAAAGAAAAAAAAAAAGAAGAGAGAGAGAGAAAAACGAAGTCCCTTTCGTTCGCTCTCTGCTGAGTGTTCTCTTTCTCTCTGAGGGTTTGTTCTTGGTTGTGCTACTGAACTTCTCCTTGTATTTGTTGAAAAAAAATGGCGGCAAAGGGGAAAGAGATAGCTGGCAAATCTTCAACAACGAAGAGAAAAAGGGAGGATAAGGAAAAATCCGGTGGCCGGAAAAAGAAAAACTCCGGCGTCCTCCAGTTCTTCGATGTTACCGCCGACGTCGAAGAAGACGAAGATGAAGACGGAAGCGACAACGATGACTTCGACGAAGGTATAAACCCTTTCATTTCCCTAAGTTTCTGCTTCAGACTTGTCAATCTCTAGGGTTTACGTTTTGAGCTCTGTCGTCTCCGATTTCTCCGTTAGTATGTATTAATTTCCTCAAAATTTTACTGCTTTTAAGGGTTTATCTCTAGATTAGATGGAACTAGTTGACACTTGGCATGTTGAAATAAAGCGATGATGATGATAGAAGTAGAATGCACTTCCCATGTATTTGGGAATGTGGATGTATATTCATATATGTGTGCTTATGTTGACATGCATTAAGGGTTTTGATTTAATTAAGTGAATGCGCGCATGTTAATGTGGATGTACATATGCATGAGGATGCACATGTATGGATAATACATTGTGTGTTCTGATTATGTAATTTTTATATGTCTAGGGTTTATTACTCTTGCAGATTTCTTCTTTGAACATATTTGGGAACATGTTCTAATGTTGTGATTGTAGTAGTACTACTCGGTAGGTTGTCGCGAGGGCTATCATGATTGCCTTTACCTATATGGTCATGGAAGAAATGTAGTTGGTAGACGGTTGTTGATTACCCGTATCTAAGGGCCTGTTTTTCATGTTTTCATGGCCTAGCCCTGTTCAGCGATCGAAGAACCAGTTCAATGTTGCAGTTTCTTATTAGAAAGCTACATCTGGTTCAGTTTATGGGTGAAATCTGAAAAAATTGGGGCCCAAAGTGGTCCCGTATGGTTACACACCAGGATAACTAGACCTGGACTGGCCATGGATGGTTCCATTTTTTGGGTTTCCAAACAGGCCCTAAGTTTTTCTCTATGTTATATTGGAATTTTCATCTCCGTTAGTACATTGTTGTTCACGCTAAGTAGGGTTCTTCTGCACCGTTTTAATTCCGAGGCATTTTTTTGTTTTCAATCAAGGACCAATGTGTCTAAAACATATTTTTCTTCTTTTGTATTTTCCTCTTGTTGTGTGCATGTCAGGATTTCTATATTTTTGTGGTTCAGGAGCTTTTTTTTTGGAAATATTCATATTTTTTTGACGTTAAGGGTTCTCTGTCATTCAATATTTCGTTTTGTTGGTTTCCAAGATTTCCCAGGAACTCACACCCAGATCCAAAACTGGAAGTGCCCTCCTGCGCACCGATATTGATTTTTCAAGACGAAGTTTGCCGGAGTCCACCTCGTGGCTATCGCGCTTAATGCCGACAAGCCAAGAGCGCCAACAAGGATTACTTTTCCCTCTCTGTTCAGTCTCAAAGCTTCGAGTGATGCCTTTTTATTCTTGCTGGATACTTCGATCTCCTTCTCCTGTGCCAATTCCATTTCTTTGACTATGTTCATCTTGTCTATCTGCCTTTATTTTTTATCCGGATCTTGGTTTGAAGAATCTCCAGTTGTGCTTTCAGTTCTATAACTTCATCCTCTTTTCACTTTAGCATTATTTCGTAGGCAGCAAGATGCAGCTCCGGAAAAATATTTCTATCTCTAATTTACTCTTAACTGTTCTTTATAAACTTTAGTACAGCCAGACATTACAAAGATGGTTTGGGTTTTATTCTATATTTTTATTTTTTTCTCTTTAAAATATAAAAGCACATTTCCCCCTTTAGCAGCTATATTATCTATTGGGAGCAAGGTCATCCTGCCAGATCTCTTTTCTTAGTTAGAATTCAAACTGGGGTGGAGAGGCAACTATCCTCTCGTTCTTAATGGGGCCTCCTGTCATCTAACTGATGCGTGATAGGTTGGAATTCAGAATTCAACTCGACAGTCACTTTTCCAATATGTTCTTGATTGCATGAGAACTAAGTTTCTTATGGGTAGTGGGGATTAGTATCAAGGTGCTTTTCCATGACGAAAAAGCACTTGGGTGTATCTAGCAGGCTACTTATCGTTTTTTTGATTTTTGGTTTAGCATGTTGGTGCAAAATGACAAGCACAGGTTATGTTTTGACTAACCATTTATGTTGTTTCTCAATTGGTAGTAGATTTTCTGGATGAAGTTGATAGAGAACTGAAAGACAAGAAGGAACTTGGGAAAGCCCATCATCTTCCATTTTTTCTAAAAGAAGAGGAGCTGAGTGATGAGGAGCTTGAAAGATTATTGGAAGAGAGATACAGGCCTGGTTCACAGAATGTTGTATATGCTGAAGATGATTCTGAGACTAAAAGATCTGGTGACAAAAATTCTCTCATGCCTTCTTCTAAGGATCCAATTATCTGGAAACTGAAATGCGTGGTATTATATTTAGATATTCCCATTTGTCACATATCAAAACAATTGCATTTTCTATTTGTGTGCTGCTGCTGTCCTGAAGATACGGATTGCTGTAGGCTGGACGTGAGCGGCAGACTGCCTTCTGCCTTATCCAGAAGTATGTTGACTTGCAATCTCTTGGAACTAAACTGCAAATAATTTCTGCGTTTGCTGTTGAGCATATGAAGGGTTATATTTATATTGAAGCTGACAGGGAATGTGATGTCACTGAGGTATTTTTATAATACCCATCCAAAAAAAAGAGTTATTGTTGTTGTTGTCAATGTTATTATTACTACCACTAGTACTATCACTGGTAGTATTTTTCTGGGACTAATATGATACATTTTTCTCTTCAGGCATGCAAAGGGCTCTGTAGTATATATGCAAGTAGAATGTCACCTGTTCCCAAAAATGAGGCTTCCCATTTGCTGTCTGTTCGGAACAAAGTAAGTGAGGTTTCAAAGGGCACGTGGGCCCGTGTGAAGTATGGAAAATACAAGGGGGACCTAGCACAGGTATGTGGTGTGTTCCTTAGTTTGAGAGAGCTGGTTTCCAGCTGGTTCTAATACTTGTCTTTTCCGTGTTTGTTCTGTAGGTTGTGGCTGTTGATGAAACACGAAAAAGAGCAACGATAAGGCTTATCCCAAGAATTGATCTACAAGCCATGGCCAAAAAACTTGTATTAACATTTCCTTCTTCCAGAATTTCCCTTTGGCAGTAATCATCACTATTTTAAAGTGACCACCCATGCAATATTGTGATATATGTCATGCCACCTCATCCAGTTATTTTTTTATTAACTTTGTTTGGACCTTTGTTTCATTGTGAATGGTTAATTATCTCCATTTATTTTATCCAACTTTATTCGTAGTTTTATTTTTATATTCTTTGGTTCCTTGTCCATATTTATCTGTGATGGTACTTTGGTTTTTTAAGTATTTTATTTATACTTTTTGCTAAAAATGAACGGAACGGGCTGAGTAATAAAGAATAAAAGTCGAACAGCAAACTTGCTAGGCTCACTCCCTAGCTAGGTCACTCTTTGGGAGAGGGAACACATGCAGTCTTTGTTCCTGTGTCTTGTATGATCTTAATCTGGGGACTGGATTTGTTTATGAATTTTTAAGTGAAAATGTATAAAACCGCGTGGGGCAAAATTGAACACTAACATCAAACTAATCAACTTAGTTGCTCAATTAGTTGGATTTTTAAACCAATAATTTCTAATGTGAGCCACCCTTTTCTGGTTCTAATTGTCGGCCATGATTTCATCATAGATCTTATAGTGTTCCATATTTTTCTGACGGACTTCCTTAATTTTGTACTCCCATGTAAACATTTTTCCAAAATAAACGTTTGCTTTCTCAGGGAAAATGTAATTTGTTTTGAAATTCAGGACTGCGGTCCATGTACTCATGTGTACACAACATGACTGTAGTTGGCTCTGAGGGCGCTCCAATATTTTGTTTATAAAGTATTTAAAGTGATAAAACTATATTAGAAGATGGATATAGAAATAATAAAAACATATGAAATGAAAAATATCAATTCATGTATGTCGATGTTGCACTGATATGGGTATGGGTGTCAGAGTCTGATGGGTGCAAAGTGTTCGATTCGGCGAATCTTGAAAAATAGGATTGACTCGGCAATATACTTTTAAGTAATATGAGACAAAGTAATTGTTTTTTATATAATGAGGATAATACTAGATATTGTGTAGAATATTTTATGATATGTATTATATACCCATAATTGTCGAATATAATGTTATATTTGTGCATAGAAAACTTCAGCTGTAAGTGGCAGAAAGAAGACAAAACAGAATTTTGAAGTGTTGCACCAAAATAAGTATAGTGTTGGACTTTGGTACGTGTCTGACAAGTGACACCTATGTAGAAGAATCCATGTAGCATAGACGTATGTTCGACTTCCTTGTCATATTGAGCAAGTTGACACCTACACCATATTGATTCCCATTCCTTGTGCCTGCACTCGAATCCAGGTAATATATGTTTGATAGAGTAAAACATGCCAGCAACTCATATCACATAGAATGGAAGTTTGTAATTTGAATGCCATAAAAAGGTTTGTAATCTGAGACTAGCTGCATTGAATTTGTTCTTAGGTGTTTGCTAGGTAAATGTTTCAAGAAGCCTTCTCGCTCTTTCTCGGGTGCTAAAGATTGCCATATAAGAGTAACACAGATGCTCCTTTTACTGGTTTAACTATGTTCTCCATTTCCAAGTATTTCTGCAAATCAGAATATATTTTTTCTGGTTTTGAAGGCAAAAATGCCTGGGGCTGTCATATCCGAGTTCATCATCAGTTTCCTCATTGAATATCATGAAACAAGGATAAATACTCTCTTAAACATATGGTTTATTCTATGAATGTATTGGATGGTTTATATACCGTAACCATGCATATCCTGATAATTAACCTTCCTACTGCCGCATCTTCCTCTGCAAGGTTAACACTGCTCATGCTGTTTTTTTGTGTGGATTTATGATGCTTTTAATGGGTTTCTGTATGGAAATCTCATGTTTTTATACAATATCAGTTTGTGCATTCAATTTTCTACCCAACTTCAGTTATTATGTATCTGATAGGCAGTTTCAACCTCATCTACAGGATGGTGGAGTAACTGTCAAGCAAACTGCCGTGCCAGCACCAAGACTGATTAGCTCTAGTGAACTTGAGTAATGTGCACAATCTTTCATCTGAATGAGGACTTTTCTTGACGTATTCATGTAATATTATTCTTTATCAGTGTTATTAAAATTGTACTATTTACGATTTGAATGCTACGAGATTCAAATCAAATCAAATTTTAACTCAAATGATTTGAATCTTCTGTCTGAATCTCTAGATAAAAATTGCACATTCTATAAGAATCTTATGATTCAAGTTTGATTGATGACTCGAATCTTATAAATTATAATCCTTTCAAATCCTATGATTTGAAATACAAACATGGGGAAACTTTTTTTTGAAAACAATGGCTCATATGTTTTACTTTTAATTTTTCCTAAACTTTAAAGCACTACAAAAACGAAAATTAGTGTTTTTTTTTCTAATTAATCAAATTTCTAACATATTCTTGCTATGACTTTCCACACAAACATAAGATCATTTGAATATAGTTCCACCACCAACTATGGGTCATATTTTAGTTTTTAACTTTTATTGTTCATGTTTAATGTTTCAAACTTAAAAGAGCCCATAAAGATTAAAAAGAAGTTAATAAAGATCGTACCAAATAACTCCTTAGTAAGTGTTAGGGACATGAAAATGAACGATTTTTATTGTACAAGTCTCTTTAATTTTATTTTTATAAGTACCAAGTATTAGAGAATAACATTGTAATAAGTTGTGTGAGATGCACCATATCGTTATTGGTGTATGTCATCACACATTCTCCCATTTGTCACCGGTTATCAAGATTAGGATAAATTAGTTTAGGATATCTATCAATTAGGATATTAAATTAGATAGGTTAAGATTTATTTCTATCTTCCATATAAACCCTGAATTAGGGTCAATGTGATTATCTAAGCTATTATCAATAAATTCCACATCCTATCATGGTGTCAGAGCGGGTCATCCAAAGACCTGTGCCTGGTTGATCACCCTTTTGGACTGCCATCCTTCTAGCGGGTGGCATCCTCGCCATCCGTCTGACTTAAACTTTTGTTGGTACTCAATACAGCCTTAACCATTGCCGATTTAGGACATCTAACCAATACTCCCAAAAGCCACGACTGAAACCTTTATCTCATAGCCCAAATCCAGGTCTTGATCAAACCCTCCTTCGTGGGTCCCATTTCACACGAGCCATCCCACTCCGAGTGTGCCCCATGTAAGCAGCTGCCCCACTCGATCCCAATGTGAAAAGGCCCCTGCATTAATTACCCCTGTGAGAAGTCTTGAACACAAGACCTCCCGTTCTGATTCGCAATTGATGTAGGACATCTAACCAATACTCTCAAAAGCCACGACTGATAGGGGCATGAGATTAAATCTCTTTTATCACATAACCCAGATCCAGGCCCTTGGTCGAACCCTCCTTTGTGGGTCTCATTTCACACGGGCCATCCCACTCTGAGTGTGCCCCATTTACGCAGGCTGCCCCACTCGAGTCCGATGTGAAAATGCCTTTGCATTAATCTCTCTTTGATTAAACTGCGTTTATTATTGATTTGTTTTTCTTATAGTCGCCGTCGTCCTCCACAACTACGTCATCCCAGAGTGCCATCCGCAACAATTGTCGTCATTTGATCTACATCACCAAAAGAAAAACTCCCACTGGTGTGCCCTCTTCTCAGCATTCTTATTTGGTCCCCCATTTGCTCTGATGCAACGGCCTAAGTGGGAGTCTCCCTTTTGATATCTCCTCACACTTCACCTCCACTGTCGTTGGCTCCATCATTGGACTTGCCGACATCTGAATGCTTCACCACTCCTTATTCTTGACTGCCAAAATTGCTGTAGATCTGACATCTCTTTTCATCACTGTTGATTTGCAACTACCCTTTGCCAAATCCTATTTATCAAGTGGATGGGAGCGAGAAAAAAAAAACAAAAGGAAGTGGAGAGAAGAGGAGACTCTAAAACCATATTGGTTAAAATTTATTTTGATATAGAGAAGATGTCGATTTCAGCATTGTTTGGTTCGAGGGTCGCAGTGAAGCCTACTTGTTTTGCATCGTGGGGAAGAGCACCAAATGGTGATGGAATAGTGGTGATGCAGTGTTTGTTTCGGCCACAGAAGAAGGCAACGGCCCACCACAATAAGACAATGATGAGGAAGAGTCAACCTTGGGACATAAGGTGTCGTCCAACCGTCTACGCCCCTCTCCCTCTTAATTGGATTCTAACCACCACTGAAACTAGTGAGTCTGTTGCCCTTCAACAACAAAGATTAACACCCTCCTTTCATAGCTCTCCATGGGAGAGAGAGAGCCCTCCCTCTCAAGTTGCACCACCCCTTGACATAGCTATTGCCATGTCCTTTTTGGGGTTTCAGAAACCCTCTTTTCGCTCCACCAGTTGCCGTAGCCTATTCTCTGCCACCACCGTCGTGAGCTCTCTTTGCAAAAATCCTTTTGTCGTCATCTCCTTTGGGTTTCTAAACCCCATCCCCAAGCAGATGCAAAACTCTGCAATTGTCGACCGTGTGCCATGTTGACCATCGGATTGCATCTTGCCGTCGTTCTTTCCATCCACAACATTGTCATCAGATTGTCATCTCAATGCTACCGTCACTGTGAGCCATCGTTTGCCTAAAAAAACAAAAGAATAAACTCTTCTTGCATCCGTTATCCTTTGAGGCCTCTCTTCTTTACTTCGTGTAAAGGAAGATGTCGAAAAAAGAAAGCGTGTTTGTGAGCTTGTTTCTAAAAAGCCTAACACCAATTGCTTTGTGGGCTTTGTGAACAAGTCCAAGGCCATTACTCTAGCCCAATTAGTTGAGCCAAAGCCCATCCACATCTTGTCTCAAACCTCGACCCATCCTTTTAATAAAAAAATAGAGAAATTTGCTTAGGACTTTGAAGCCCAAGCTAGTGATGCCCAAAAAGGGCACACACCAATGAGGCCAAAAAGAGGTTCACACTCTTCTTGTGAGGTCCAGAAGAGGCCCACACAATTCATCAATGAGTCCTCGAGCAATGAAGTGTGTGGGCCCCTTTTGGACCTAACAGGAGAGGTTCACACTCTTCTTGTGAGGTCCAGAAGAGGCCCCCAATTCATCTGTGATTTTGCTCTAGATTATATAGGTTAAGATTTGTTTCTATCTTTAGATTTTACTATCTTTATATGAACCCTCAATTAGGGTCAATGTGATTATCCAAGGTTTTATAAATAAATTCTATTTCCTATCAAAAAGCTCTATTAATAAGCAAAGAGACAGAGGAGGACGAGGAGACCTTCAGAAAAGCAACAAAAAACAAAAAAGAGGGGGGGGGGGGGATATACAACATAGCCTCCCAGCTAAAAACTCGTCAAAGAGCAAACCTCTACATTCTTTAAACACCCCCTTGGAACATCAAGGCTTTGATAGATATGATGATGGGATTGGAATCGACTTCCTTGTCTTCAAACATTCTGAATTTCTTTCCTTCCACAAATCCACGCATTCAAAGGGAAGAATGTGCCAATGCCTCTTATCGCATTGAGAAAGTGTTTGTCTGCTAAAAGTGTCCCTCATCGACTACAACCACATTACCTCAAAAAGTGACTAGACTTTTCTAGCCACCTTGCGATGGAGAAGGAGGTGGTTAACACTCTCTTTGCACATAATACAAAAGTCTACAATGTACCACTGTCGTCTAATCAAATTGTTTGTTGTCCATATCTTTAGTACGTGGTTGATAGACAAAAAAAGAAATCTTACATAGAACATGCTACAAAGCCACTGGCGAGAATTGTCAACCCTACAATCAATATTGCACCCTTGAATATGCCCCAGAAAAGTAGCCACTACTTCCATCTCTTAGTCATTGAGATTTCTGTGGAAGCCAAAATCCTTCGACAAGTCTTCATAAGACCCATGCATAAATGCCTGAACCAGCTCTCTTCATGTTAAATAGCAACCAAAACTCTACTTTGAGAGGGAGGTCACTACACAATTGATCTTCCCAAAATCTGACGCGATCACCTTTCACTGCACATGCTTTGAAATTCTAGCAACGAGTTCAGGAATCCCCTTCAAATATTGCAACCATACGAGGACCTAACTACTCCGCTCTTCCATCCGACACTACTGATATCGTATTCACAACAATAACCCTCCTCTATAAACCCTTCGTTTCCACTTCAAACCACCAAAGCCATTTACCAAGAAGAGATTCATTAGTAATTTTCAAGTTCTTAATGCCCAACCCTCCTTGCATCTTTAGAGTACAAACCATCTTCCACCCGGCTAGATGATAACTATGGTTCCAAAGGAATATCTTCGTCAGTTTCTCCAACTTATTGACTACACACATCGAAATAGTGAAAAGAGAGGTAATAAATAGGCCACTTAGAGATAGTACTTTTGATAAGCACCACTTTTCCCCCCTTTGGACAAATCGTGGGACTTCCAAAATGCCAAACTCCTCTCATATCTATCAATGACTGGGTCCCAAAGCTCCCTCTTGGCCGGATCGTCTCGTTGAAGCACTCGAACAATAATAATCAGCACCCAAAGGAAGTCCAAGATAAGAAGTGGGAAATGAAGCAGCCCCACATGTAGGAGCGTTTGCCAACCCGGGTAAGTCCACCTCATCAACTCCGAAAACTTTACTCTTAGCCAAGCTGAAGTGCAACCCCAACATCACCTCGAAGCAACATAGCAAAACTTATAAGAAATTTAAGTTGTGATTTAGTCGTTCCTAGAAATAATAGAGTATCATCAACAAACTGGAGATGCGACTTGCGAGATAGACAAGTTGCTCCCTCTAGTCTCAAACCCCTTCAGGTTGCCATTCTCCACAGTTTTAGTCATCAATCTCCCTAAGGCCTCAACAACTACAATAAACAAGAAGGGAGATAAAGGATCCCCCTGTCTCAAACCCCCCGAACTCCTAAAATAGCCTGTTAGAGATCTATTACTATCACTGAAAATGAAACTATCGAAATCCGTTAATCCTCACTGAGAATGAAGTTGTTGAGATGCATTTTCTGATCCACGTCCTCCATCGCCATCTAAAGCCCATCCTGCTCAGTAAATACTCTGCCATCAAGTTTTAATGCTTCGAGGGCTTTCATCGTGCACATCCTTGCCTTCAATAGCCGAAATTCTTACCCCAGTTACATAACCTACTCCAAATCCTGTCGTGTAAGACCTCAAAGAACACTCTCTAGGAGCAGATAGAGCTCTAGCCAAACGACTTCACCCCTCTCCGTTCCTCTTCTTAGAAAAGTAGAGAATCCTATTCCTCCCAACAGGAGAGACATTTGTAAGCTGGAGAAACCTTCCATAAGCATTGGACCTACCTTCAAGAATCCTTGTGGGCCCCAAGGTGAATATTTTCCTCCAAAAGGTTTTCCCCATGTCATTGCAAGCCTCAAAACCAGACTTCGCCAGCTAGACTCCTTCTGCCGATAAAACCACATCCTCTTGCCATCTCTTCCCCTTTTTTAAAATACGAACACAATGTTCTCTACCTTTAGATTCTTCTTCATCGATGAAAGTTCAGGCTTGCATAGTTCATCGCCACATCCAGAACTTCAGTATACATATAAAGGGATCATCTGAAGTCTATTTTATCTTTGCTCCTTTTCGAAGTATTTAGTTGATTATACATTCAAGTAAGAAGCACAAACTTAATATGCTAAAATAAGCAATTCTTGCAATAAAATTATGGGTTAGGCTCGAGGGAGCAACTTTTTTGCATTAATAATTGCACTAATGCTCTTGGGCGTGGATTTTGAGAATCCAATCGTGGCTGTGCTTTGGCAAAAGTGAATCCAGTGAATGCTAGCTCATCACTTACAACCACCGTTGGATTCTTGGGGTCCACGGTCGAGATCATTAGTGAACTTATTAGTTCACTATTGTTGGTCCCCTGAGTGGCTGAGCCCGACCCTAAAATTATTATCTTGGCAGTGTTTTTTTTTTTGTCTGAAACACCACTTAACACAGATGACAAGAAATGTATGTTCACGCATGCAATTTGAAAGACTGAGATTATTGATGTGAAATGGAAACTTGTTTAATTTGACGATGGATTGTCCATAAATTGCTTTGATTTTTCTTTTTGTTAAAAGCAATCTTTTGTTTGTATAACCATGAGTTTAGAATTGTGTCTCTATTGTGCATATTGGGATTACCATGTAAAATATTGGGTTGTCATAATTTTTTAAATGTTTTTGCTAAACCTTGTCTTCATATGATGGCGGTTTTATTTCACATTGTTTTTAATTAAAAAATAACAATATTTATGAATTTTACTCCGTACAATTTACGATCCAATTTGATTCTGACAACATTGTTCCTTATATTGATATTTTTAGGGACTTTCGGTCTCATATTCAGTTTAGGCGTGATCGTCAAACGGGGAAGGTTTTTGAGACAATTGATGGTTTAATGCTCAAGGATGGCTATTTGTACAAAAAACTATCCATTGAGTCATTAAGCTGCTCGGGTGTAGTGCCTTCAGCCGATGAGCTCCAGAAGTTTTCGACTTCAAAGAAGGATACATCTGATGATTTGGAGTGGCTTTCACGCCTTTATGGTGAGCAAAGAAAAAAGCGATTTGTAGAGTGTGATAAAGGGACAACGAAAGAATTGGGAGGTACATCAGGGACTAAAAAACGGGATGGTTTTGAACTGCATGATCTGGTTTTCTTTCGGTAAGTCGAGTATTGCCACCTGTAGTATTAATGATCTTGAGCTACTGAGATTTACGTCCTTTTCCTGCTTTCAATTTTTTCTTCCTCTGCAGGCGGAAAGATTTTGGTATTATCATAGGCGTGGAGAGTGACAACTTCCAGGTAGTCATGTTCGGTTTATTTTCTTTTTCCCTCTATGGTTGGCTATCTAAATTTTGGATATCTAAAATTTGCATTGTTTCTTTTAGATTCTAAAAGATGACTCGGAAGGAGCAGAAGTAGTGACTGTTGAGCTCCATGAGATAACGAATGGATGCTTTGACAAAAAGTTTACCGCTTTAGACCAGAAAATGAAGACCATATCTGCCAATGATACTGTCAGAGTTTTGGATGGTCCATTCAAGGTGTAAATCTATTTGCGGATCATGAGTTTTCACTTTTCATTATATCTTGTGATGCAGTTTACAGGAGTGGATATACATTTTCTTATGTTTGTTGTTCTTGCTTTGCAGGGTAGGCAAGGGATTGTTAGGCAAATTTACAGAGGCACTATCTTTATCTATGATGAAAACCAACTGGAGAATGGTGGTTACTTCTGTTCCAAGGCTCAGTTGTGTGAGAGCATCAAGCATTTAAATGCTGCCCACCATGAAAACATTGTATGTCTTAAAGTCAGAGATGAGATATGTTTCCTGCTGATGGTATCTTTACTCATTCTCAAGTTGATGTGGTTGCTTCAGGGTGCTGGATCAGGTCCTCCGGGTTTTGAGGATTCCGTGGCATCTCCAAAATCTCCCCCGTCCCCTAAAAAATCATGGCAGGCAAAGGAGAACATCCGTGATTGTACGTATGAGTGTATAATGCCATATTTCTGCAAGCTGCTTGGTTGTAAATGATAAGGTTTTGTTTCCCTACTAATTAAGTAGCTTGAATGTAGTCAATGGTCATCGCCGAGGGGATAGAGATGGAATCTATTCCATTGGCCAAACCTTGAGAATCCGAGTGGGTCCTCTAAAGGGGCACCTTTGCCGCGTCATAGCCATATATCGCTCTGATGTTACGGTCAAGCTTGATTCTCAACTGAAGGTTATTACAGGTTTGTTGATTGTGGACATTTGGTTCTGTGTAGTTGTAGGCCACGTTCTGTTCTAAAATTATTTACACTAATGTTTCTTGCAGTTAAGTGTGAGCATCTTTCTGAGGCTGGTGTAAAGTCTATTAGGTATGATTTCTTCTCTTTGGATTAATCATTTCGGATACAAAAGCCAGGGACACAACCTATGGTTAAAATGATTTTGGTTAGTCGTAGTCTCTATGACTTGTCCTTATTTGTTCTAAGTGCTTCTTAAAAAATCAGGAATCCCGATTCCAATTCTACAAAAACATGCGATGAATTTGGAACACAAGGACACTCCAGAGGTACGTGTGACATATATCGCAAGGACGAGTTATTATTTTAATCCAGCTTACATTTGTTTTTAAATTTTATTCCGTGGACTGAGTTATGTATGCATTGGGTGATTTAGCATCGAACAATTATAGTATTTCTTTGTTTCCTTTAATCTGCCTTCTTGTTCTTAGGTTTGTATTTTTCTCTATCTTAGTTTACAATATGTTTCAACTATTAGACAAATGACGCAATTGTTTCTGAATGCTGATTATGCTTTCCCTTTCATCTTCAACCTGTGATTTCCTCAATCTTGGTTTATTTGTGCTTGTGGTTTCTCTTGGTACTGGGGCCTACTTCATGATGGTGGAGTTTGACTTGCTTGCCTTTTATTTTTAAGATCTGATGGAGGGTGGGGGAGCACCAGCTGAGATCAATGGATGGAATTCTGGGACACGGTCTACCGAGGGAAGGTATAATTTGCGTTGATGCCAGATCTGCTTGTGTCCAAGTTATTCTCTGCTAGCATTTAGCCAAATATTGCTTTCTGATTTTGAATGTTTTTAACTTTCTATGTCAGCAATCTTCATTGTTCTAACAGATAAGGTTTTGAACATAGAGCTGAATTCCGGGTGATTTTTTAACATTTAGCTGAATGTTATATTGCACCTCTGATGGTGTTTTCACCTTAAATGTCTGTTGGTGCTAGTCGTGTTTGATTTTTTTTTCTTGCTTATTGCTATTAGAGACATCTCAGCTTTGTGTGAATATCATAAATAAGTGATTTGTCAACTATAATTTCCTATTGCTATGCAGGTCATGCGTAGTCACCATATCTTGTTGTCTTGCACAGTTGTACCAATAGCTGGTGAATTTTGAAACTGCACGCATTATCTTTAGGAACATTAGGGTGTTTATAACACATTTTAGTTTCATCGATGAAGCAAATGTGCACATTTATGATATCTGAGGATTTGTTAATGAGAATAGAGATGGGTTATATTTAATAGGAGTCAAATGGAGAAATAGGATTCATGTGGCTGACCCATACATTTGGGAAAAGGAATGGATGATGATGTGCCAAAGGTTTAGTTTGAAATTGACTTTCACTTAATATAGCAGCCCATGCTTAATCTGATGGTGGAATTGGTATTAAGTTTAGGGTTTGGGGTGGATAAAGTTCAATGAAGGTATTAGGAGCTCTCCAGGAAATATGTGTAATATACTCCATTTGCATGTCTGAGAATGTCATCTTCAAGTTCTTCTTTGCAACTTTGCCTGAATGAAAGCAAATTTAAAACAAGTATATCACATGAAATATTCATTATCTGGCCCCTAACGAAATTATTTTGAATTATTGGAATTCTCATGCAATTATCCCTTTAATTGAGTTAGATAATTACCATTAATGGCTGTCGAGGTTAGTCAATTATTCCTGGATGAAATTCGTATGCAGTGTTGGAATTCCCTTTTATTTGAGGTAGCTACTTATCATTAATGACCGTCAAGGTTACTCAATTCTCCCTGGAATGCATTTGCCCATTATAAGATGTTTATTGATTGTTAGTTTAAAGTTTGTTTTGAAGTTTTGGCATTTCCTGCAACTTGACGTAGGCTTCATATATCTTTTTGCGTCACTCTGATGATAGAAACTCTGTTTGCAGGAACTCTTGGCCTGATTTCTCTGCCTCCGGTGTTTCGGTTGGTTCAAAACTTTCTCCATGTTATCTCACTTTATATCCATTGAACCATATATCTATAGTCCTTGTTTAATTAAATGAGTTGTCTAATACCTTAATTTTTCTGCTTGTGACAACTTCAGCTGGATTCTACTTTTGCAAATCCTTTTGGCTCTGTTGCTACCCATGATAATACCAAAAGAGGTATGGTGCAACCATCATAATAAATTCTAATGTTAGGTTTCGTGCCAATTTTGTACACGCACAATGGGTCATCAGGATTTACTCCTGCATTTTAAGAGTTCTTTGTTTCGAAACGCGCACAATTTTCTGATTCTTTTATTATTACAACGTAAAGATGGAGAAGATGACCCTTGGGGGAGCAAAGCAACTTCTAAGAAAGCCACAGACAGCTGGGACAAAGCAATAGTTTCTGACGGAGATCAGAAATCATCTTGGAGTAAAGCAACATCCGAGGTGAAAGCTGTTGGTGCCAAACAGGATGAAGTTAATAATTGGGGAAAAAGTGCAGGCAGTTGGGACAAAGTTGCCTCTGATACAGGCTTTGGGGGCACTGGCAGTGCAGCTGATAGCTGGGAGAAAGCAAAACTTTCAAGCAGAGCTAAGGCAGGTTGTTCAAAAGATGCAGGAGACAGCTGGAGTACTGGGAATGAGGCAGGTGCGTGGGGCAAAGCAGTGGAGATCCAAGATAAAGGAAACACTGGCATATCAAATCAAGAAAACTCCTGGAGTAAAGCTACTGAGAGTTGGAAGGCAAAAGACGGACCAAGTGGAAGTAAGCCAGCTTGTTGGAGCAGTGCAACAGCTGCAAGAGGGAAACAGATAGGGGATTGGGGTAATGAAGCTGGCAGCTGGATCCAACCAGAAGCAGAACGTAGAAATCAAACGAGCAGCTATAACAAAGCTGAAGGTGGGAGTAGAGGTCAGTCTGAGAACTGGGGTAATGTGAATGATACGAGTGATGGTGAGGCGATGTGTTGGAAAAAATCTGGATTTGGTGATCAGGGTCAGACAGACAGTGGGACCAGACCAAAAGCTTTTGGTGCTGATGGGGCATCTGCTTGGAACAAAGGAACCACCACAAATACAGAAGATGGAGGTTGGAATAGACCAAAGGGTTTTGATTGCGATCAAGAATTTGGTTGGAAAAAAGGAAGGATGAGTAACAATGAATCTGTAGGGAATAGAGATCAACAGGACAGCTGGGACAGACCAAGAACTTATGATGGGGGTCGGGGATCAGGTGGGAGAAGAGGAAGGGGAGGAGGCCGAGGACGTGGAAATAGAGATCAAATTAATAGAGGAAGCTTTTCCGGTCGGGGTCGATCTGCTGGTTGGAACAAAGAAGATCGTGAGAACCTTTGGACTGGTGATGGAGCGTCTTCTGGAAACCCATCTTCCGGCTGGAACAATGATCGAGCAGATGGTTGGAATAAAGCCAAATCTTATGGTGGGGATCAACAACCTAGTTGGGGCAATGCCACTCACAATGCTAGTGGAAGTAAAAACCAAGGAGCTGGTTGGAGCAAACCAAAATTTGGTGAGGATCGTGGATCCAGTTGGGACAAAGGAAGAGCTGCAGGTGAAGAGGCAGGTGGGAGTGGGGATAACTGGAATAGCAGAAAACCTTTTGGTGCTGGTGAATCATCTAGTTGGAGCAAAAATAAAGAAGAACGTAAGGATGGTGACAAAGACTTCACTGGAAATCAGCCATCTGGTTGGAACAATGAAAGAGGAAACTGGAATACATCCAAAGCTTTTGGTGGAAACCAGACCTCTGGATGGGGTAAAGGATCGGCTGCAAATGAAGAAACTGGTGGGAGTAAAGATCAAGGATTTGGCTGGAAAACAAGCAAACTTTCCAGTGAGGACCAGGGTGGAAAAAATGATGCAGGTGGAAATCAGTCATCTGGTTGGGGTAGTAAAGCCAGCAATTGGAATAACACCAAGGGAAACCAATCCTCTGGTTGGAATCAAGGATCAAAGGAAGCAGCAGGTGGAAGTAAGGATCAAGGAAACCGTTGGAACAGAAAAGCTTCTGATGGAGGTACGACATCTGGCTGGAAAAGTGAAGCAAATGACACAGGTGGAGGCGTAGGCCAAGCGGCTAGTTGGAGCAGTGGAAATGCTTTTGGTGGGGATCGATCGAATAACTGGAACAAGGGAATGTTTGGTAATAGAGATAATGGTGGCAATTGGAGGGGAGGTAAATCTTTTGGTGGGGATTCGTCAACTGGGTGGAACAAAGGACCACCTGCTGATAATGAAAGTGGTGATGTAGCAGATCCCTCTAACCGATCCAGAGGATTTGGCAGGGGACAGTCATCAGGTTCGAGTAGAGGAGGTTTTGGAAATAGAGGTCGTGGAAGGAGGGATCAATCTGGTGGTTGGAACAGAGGAAATGCTCATGGCGAGGATCAATCATTTGGTTGGAACAAAGGAACAACCGGTAATGGAGGTGGATGGGGTAATGATCATGCGGAAAGCTGGAACCAAGGAGGTAGTGATAAGGGCCACGGGAACAAAGGAACTGGTTTTACGAAAGAAATCGGCAATACTGGTACTCAAGCTGGTGGTTGGAATAGGGAGGGGTCGGGCTGGAACCAATCAAACAGTGCTAAAGAAGCTGATGGCTGGAACAATGGAATTGGTTCATCTAAAGAAGCTGGTGGAACTAGTGGTGGTTGGAACAAAGAAGCAGGTTCAATTAAAGAAGCTGG
Organism: Euptelea pleiosperma; assembly: GCA_035048495.1. Classification (NCBI taxonomy): domain Eukaryota; kingdom Viridiplantae; phylum Streptophyta; class Magnoliopsida; order Ranunculales; family Eupteleaceae; genus Euptelea; species Euptelea pleiosperma. The sequence continues at coordinate 34,742,166 of CM068540.1, read as the reverse complement.
TGGAACTAATGACCATGCTGGTGGTTGGAATAGCCAGGGGTCAGGCTGGAACAGAGGAACGGTTTCAACAAATGAAGTCGGGAGTAAAAATCGAGCCGACGGATGGATTCAGTCAAATGCTTGTGATGGAGCCCCATCAGCTGGTTGGAACAGATCGATGGGTGCAAAACAAGAAACAAGTGAGAGCAGCCCTCAAGCAGCAGCAGCAGACCAGTGGGGTAAAGCGGCAGCGAGCTCCTGGGACAAGGGAAATGATGGAAGTAGTGGAAAGGGAGGATGGTGATGCTCTCAAAAGGCATTATGTTTACTAGTGGTGGATGTACATGGGCACCAAACTTGGGTTTTGTTGCTTGGTAAGGCTGTAAATATTGGGTAATCTTTCCTTCGACGACTGTATAGACTTGGTCTATGGCTAGTTTTTGTTTGATGACAAGCATAGTCTTCTTGATCGAACATGTGCTTGATGGATTTGATATGACTTGGTTCATGTTTACTTAGAAGTTGCTCACTGGATTACTGGTTTTGCAACTGCTACTACTACCAAGGTAAGCTATTTAAGGAATCTAAACCCCTTTCCCCTTCCCCTTCCCCCCTATTCATTGTTTGGTCATCTTTGGTTGAACCTTGTGTCCCTTTTTTGGGATCAGTCCTGCTTGTGACCTATTATCATTTACTACTGCAACAAGAGATCGTGGTGCGTTAGTGGTGATCTGGCAGCCGGCTATACAGTACAGATTGGAGAATCCAGCAATAGATTGTTGTTCAGACTTGTGGATATCGGGGAAAACAGATGGGGTGTTTAAAGTGGTTAAAATGATGGGCCAGTGATGGCCGTTCCGACCAACGGTCTGTTTGTACCAGTTTCTGCTCAATATAGTCCCACCCCAAGAAGGTCCAATTTATTTCTCAAGGAACCCTAATGCAACACCGCAAAAAGACGAAAAAATACATATATAATGAAAGGTGTGGTTTTGGCAGTTTTTCTCGTCTTTTGCATGGTTTCATCTCAAGGGGTTTGCTTGCTTGCTAGCACTGAAGAAAAAAAAGGGAACACTTATTTTGGATGGAAATTGGCATCCATGAGACGTGGCACACATCAAGAGGGTTTAATTAAAACCGTATTCCCCAATAAACTTTATTTTACAAATAAATACAGAATTAAATATATTAGTATTCCTTATTTTAGATAATATGTAAGTAATACAATAATTAGATGGATATCGAGGTTTAACATACCGAAACAGGTTAATACATTTGGATCTTTTCCTTTTTTTTTATTACTATTTTTGATATTTCATTAGGAAATGTGATGTTTTATATATTTAATCTTGGAAAAAATAATAAAATTAAGTCGTGATAAAGAGAAATAACAGTGCTAATCCGTGCGCTAATGTTTCGGGTTAACAGACCTCTGAAATTCCTCTGAGACCGTGTATACCAGTTTGTGCACAATATAGTCATTTTGTGGGGTCCCAAATAGGATCGCCCTTGTGCGATCAGAGATGATCAAGACCCATTTGCAAACAGTAAGAAACCGAAAACCAACCGTTGCACTCAAAATCGATCAAGAAGGTTTCAATTTCAACTACAAATCTTATTTATGCGCTGCCTACATTTTAATGTTGGGGGGATAAATGTAGATGTTCCAGACAGTATATTTCCCCCGGTGAGACGTCGTCACCTGTAGCTGCAGGAGAGAGAGAGCTGGTACCTGGAGCATCACCATTACTTACTGATACTGGTACTTGAATCCAAGTCCAAGGAATTTCGCATATGGGTACGCATTTTTCCAAGCAACTGATGCATCTTGGAGGAACCCAACTATGTATGTATGGTAGTTTTCCACATATCGGTCGACACGTGCGGGAGCACCTCACGAATTGAGGCCAGAGCGACCAATCTGGATTATCTTTGTACCATTCGAGGGACTGTGATTTGTAATCCGAAGCTGTGACGAGGCTGATTGGATCTAATATTATCAGGCCCAACAACAGTACCAACCCAAGAAGGCCCAATTTGTTTCCCAAAGAAGCATTCCTAGGCATCTCCATCTTCTCTTGGTCCAGAATACGCATTCCCTCCCTTTATAGCCAAACAATTTTTAACCGTTTTGCGTTTCATCCCTTGAACTTGAAGGCTAACTTAACCGTTTGGACTTCTTGGGAAAAAACGTGAATGTCAGTTACAACTCAATTATAAAAGCACCCCTAAAGCTCAAGGGATTATATACAGTTTTATTAATTAATATGGAAAATGACGAGTATAAGCAATGAGATGAGGACACGTGGCATAATAAGAGGATCAACATCTACATGAATATACTTTCTTGTGATCGGACGGTTTGGATCGTTTGAATGATTAATTTGAATTTGGGTTGCAGCATATTTTAGAGGTGAACTAACATTTTGGTTTTTTTACAAGTGATGATGATAGGGTGTCAATTTGTACCTGTTTAACTTGAACCGTATCGGAATCGGAACTGAAAACTTCAGTTTCGGTTTCACGTTTTTGAGAACCGGAACCAGAACCAAACTGATAATAACAGTTTCCGTTTTGGGTAATTTGAATTGGAACCTAACCTGTTCATAAAGATAAGGTGGGCACCCACATCTTTAAGCTGGACACCTACATTTTAAATATACTTTTTTTGACAAAAAAGCCCTCCCTCCAGTTTGGGCACCCACCCCATCCCTTCTCCTTTTCTTTCTCTCTCTCCCCTCGATAATTCAGCACCAAGGGGCAGTAGAGAGAGAGTGACAGACGGAGAGAGAAAGAGAAAGGGAGAGAGAGAAGACGAAGGAAAAGTGTGGGTTCCCAATTTGGGGGGGGCATCACGTGGGTGCGTGTAAAAGTGGACCTGATGTAAACTGGAGCCGACCGGAATTATACAATTGGTTTTTCTTTCGGATCCATCATTTTGAGAACCGGAATCGATATGAACTAACAATACTAGTTCCGGGTACCTTAGGAACTGACCTATTGACATCTCTAGTTGATGGGCCCCACTAATGAACATGTTTGCCACGTGGCTGATGATATCCACATCATCACAAACCAGTAAGTGGCACGTGATCGTAAAATTTTCTAAGGGTAAGATTACAATAAAAAAACTTAGTAGTTGTAAGGAAAGAAGTTAGTTAGTGTAGTGGGATAATGATAGAAAGTACTTAATTGTAAATGAAGAAATTAATTACCATTACATTTTAGTACTTTTTAAGGCCTGATTATAGCCGTTGGATTCAACCATTTTTTGGGTACTAAATCTAACGGTTAAAAATCATCAAACAAGCTGATTTTTGGTATGAACATCTACCTAGGGGTGGGCTAAACCATGGTTTAAAAAACAGCCGTTATAATGGATTCGGACCTCCCCCGCTATGTCATGGAAAAAAACTGTTTTTATTTTTCTGTTTTTCTCGTTATTTTTCGTTTTTGAAATTTTAAATTGCAAAATTTGAATTCCAAGGGCCATTTTTCCCATTTTTGCCCCTGAGCGTTACAATTAGTTATAACGGCCGCTATAACTGAAAATGGAACGGTCCCTTGTAAACCTTGGACTAAACATCCAAGCCGTAAGTGGGAGCATATGACAGCGGTGAGTAACTCGCTATACCTGACACCTTTGGCGTCAGGTCTACTTTGTTATATCACGACCCTACATAAATATAGAGATCATAAAATCTTGAAAAGGGCCTCCCACCAGAAAGGGAACACAAAGTGACCAATTGTTGTACAACTACAACCTTGTTGCACTTTTGGGTTTCGTTTGTAGGCCGGGTTTTTGGGGCTTTTCTTGCACACTTTGAAGTTTGAAGCCTGTGGTAACCGAAATGTTTCTTCACGTGGCAGCAAAGGTGCCGGGACCAAAGGGGTACCTCCTTCGACCACGCCCTATTTCCACATGACAAGTTTCCAAAGTAATCTCCACCATGTGGCAAAAGAGAGTCTCTTTTCTCGCTCTTTTATCATCCAATCGTGGGACTTTGTCCTGGTCATACCGTGCATAAGAAGCATGGTTGGGATCCGGTTGGGTTAGCCCCTTCAGTACCCGTGTAAAGCTCGGGTTTGGATTTTGACAACCCGATTAAAGTTGGGTTAGGCTCGGGCTTAGGCTTTGGGTAGCCTGATCTAATGCAAGGATGAAAGTCTCGGGATCAGAGGCTGGATCAGTAAGCTCCGATCCCGATCCGAATCGGCCCATCTCGCTAGACACAAAGTGAGAATCCTTTGTAAAACAATGATCCCGGGCGAACTTTGAACAATGATCTAAGGTACAGGCTTCGAGGACCCCCCTTTTTCTGACCCCTCTCGATGTTTCCGCGGGCAGCTGTGGATTTCATGAATCCAATGGTGGTTGTTAGCGCCGACATAAAGTGAAAAAGTGATGCCAGCTCAGCATTGACAACCACCGTCAGATTCTTGAAATCCACCGCCGAGCACACAAACACAAAAGGGGTTATAAAAAAAGGGTTGGGGTGGGTCCAGCCCGACCCTATTTTATATTGAAAATTAATATAAAAAAATTCGTTAAACTTTCTTAGCAATAAAAAATGAAAAAAATTGAGTAATTTACCAGCCTGACTTACTCAATTGGGTTGGGCTTTGGCTCACAATCTTGAAGATCAGATTGGGCTTGGATTGACCCCAAACCATAACCCAACCCGCCCGAATAGCAGTTCTATTCGGGATTAGCCACATCACCCTCATTGTCTAAAGAAAATTGTGCACTGCAGCAAAAAAATTCGAGAGTGTAGCTCCAGACAGAAACAAATGCATAGATGTTTTGTGCCAAGAAATAGTAAACAAAGGGTGACATTCCAAATAAAAAACCCTTGACCCAGCTTTATACCACATGTATCAATTTCTCCAAGTCCTTGTCTGCCTTGGTGGTGGTTGAATCTTCCCTGCTCATTTACGTCCTCTTTTAATTTGTCTTCTCCATTTCATAATAATTAAATTATCTACTCATTAATTAATTAATATAGAAGTGCCAGTTTACTCTATTGCCCATCATATATTATGAGAACTACCATTATACCCCTCTACTGTCATATCAGCTAATGTTTATATGTAGCACGATGCAGCATGTTTTAATGTAACACCTACAAGATCTTCTAGGTATATCCCATGATTCGATGATAAAAGGTAGAATGTCGTAGTTTTTTTTTTTATATCTTATAAGAGGTAAACTTTGATGACAGGGCGTAATATGAGCCACGTGGTACACTCTTAGAGGACTCTGACTGTGTCTATGTTTTACCAATACCTAGATGGACCTACAAACCAAAAATTAGCTTGATTAGTGATTTCAAACCTTTGGATCTTTGTACCACAAATAATAGTCAATAATGATCAAATTCCCACGGTTAAAATCAACCCATGAAAATAATTCCAATCCAACGCCTAGAAAATTAGAAATCACTAGTCCCCGAGCTGATTTTAGGTTTGTAGGTCCACCTAGGGATTGGCCAAACATCCATCCAGTCAGAGTCCTATAAGAGTGTGACACGTGTCTCATATTGTGCCATCATGGTCTCGATGACAGGGCCCCGTCATCAAAGTTTTGACTCATCTTAAAACATTAACACCACCGAAGGAAAACGATGCTGTCAGCCACAGGAAACGTCCTCTTTGGGTTCCTGTGATGTGAATCCCAATGGACATCCAACGATGGAGACCTAAGAGATCCCTTAGGCTAGAAGTTGTTCTCGGCATAGGAAATCTCGTAGGTGGGTCGAATCCTCTTGCAACTTAAAGAAGGTAGACTGTTGTTTGGGACCATACTACCATCCAAAGGGTAATTTTGTAATTTAGAAATATATATATATATATATATTTAAACCAACGAGTATGAATCGTTGGCGTTGGATGTTTCCTGTGATAGACTTCTTGGTATCTCGAGGAAAATAATCGGTGTATACCTAAGGAGTACGGTATTTTTGGGATAACTGTAATCCCGTTTAGTTTTGTAATGTAGAGTCGTAGACCCGAGAAAAGGTAAACAAAAGCATATTTTTTTTAAAATTTTATTTTTCTCATTAATTATCCCTATTTTCTTCACTCACCATTTCCTCTCTGGTTTGTTTCCCTTTCTTCACTCCGGAACTTCTCTCTCTCTCTCTCTCCATCGATCGATCGTCAGAAGACCCCATGAATCGATCGTCGGAAACCAACTTCTCTTGATCGATTTGTTGCATTCCGGAGATCTCTTGCAGATGGTTTCGGTGTTTCGATCTCCCGCAAGTCGGATTTCTCGACGATTTGATTCAAAAACGGTACCTTTTCTCCTCTGGTTCGTGTTTCTTGATCGATCTGTTTTGATTTCTACAGAGTCCTATCGAGATCTTAGAAAGACAAAAACTTCAGTTTTTGACAAGTAGGGTCGTTTCCTAAATCAATGTTCTTTAATTATTCGCGATGTTCGTTCAATTTCTAGGGTTTTGATTGATTAATCACTGGAACAGTAGTAAATAGAGGAAGATCTAAGGTTAGGGTTAGGGTTTCTTCAAGGTGAGATGTTTACTAAATACATTAAGCGTGGGCATCGTAAGGTCTCAAAGTCGGACGAGGCTGCAGTAAATGGGTATGGTACATCGTCGGGATATCGGAATTCTGGATCGGTCTCGACTTCGAATGTTACCGTAAACCATGCCTCTCGATCTACCCTTGCTTCCTCTGTAACCAATTCTCAACAACAGGCCGGGGGGGCTGCAATTGCGTCCTCGCTCTCCGGTTCATCTGGCATCATTGAAACACTGCCCTTATTCAGAGATGTTGCCGTCTCTGATCGTCAGCACTTGTTTCTCCGCAAGCTGCAGATATGCTGCATCCTCTTTGATTTCTCAGACACATTGAAATCAGTTCGAGAGAAGGAGACCAAGCGTCAGACCCTGCTCGAGCTTGTAGATTTCATACAATCCGGTTCCGGCAAGATCACCGAGACAGTTCAGGAAGAACTTGTACGGATGATTTCGATCAACATTTTCCGTTGCCTGCCCCCGGCTTCCCATGAGAACACAGGCATTGAGAATGCTGACCCTGAAGAAGAGGACACGTATCTCGAGCCTTCTTGGTCCCACTTGCAGATTGTATATGAACTGCTTCTGAGGTACATTGTGTCATCCGATACTGACACTAAGATTGCAAAGCGATATATTGATCATTCCTTTGTTCTGAAACTCCTTGATCTATTTGATTCTGAGGATCCCCGTGAGCGGGAGTATCTGAAGACCATCCTCCATCGCATTTATGGGAAGTTCATGGTGCACCGCCCATTTATAAGGAAGGCAATCAATAATATTTTTTATCGGTTTATTTTTGAGACAGAGAGGCACAGCGGAATCGGCGAGCTGTTGGAGATTCTTGGGAGCATAATAAATGGATTTGCTCTGCCAATGAAAGAGGAGCATAAGTTGTTCCTTGTTCGGGCTCTTATCCCACTTCACAAGCCTAAATCGATTGCTTTGTATCATCAACAATTGTCATACTGCATTACCCAGTTTGTTGAAAAGGATTACAAGCTGGCGGATACTGTTATAAGGGGGTTGTTGAAGTACTGGCCAGTCATTAACTGTCAGAAGGAGGTTCTCTTTCTCGGGGAACTAGAAGAAGTGCTGGAGGCAACACAATCTGCAGAATTTCAACGTTGCATGGTTCCTCTTTTCAGACAGATCGGTCGCTGCCTCAATAGCTCTCATTTCCAGGTTTGGGACCAATTTGTAATTTCTCTGTCATTTTTCTATTCTATTAGTTGCTGCGTTGTTGTGAATTCACTGCAATGATGGAGTTTTTTTTCTTTTATCATGAAGAATGGTAGTGCTTTGAACAATTCACTTAGAAAATATAGATTAGGTTGGCAGTGAAATAATTCGCTTTTTGACATGAATTTGAAGAAAATTATCTGTTTCAAATTGCTGGATGTAGCAGATGGTGGTGAGACAGCACTCTCTCGGTTAAAGAGTCATTATACATTTTCTTTCCTATTTTCCCTTAAGAGGGAATGATGTTTGCCGATTTTTTTCCTCCTCTTCTCCATAATATATATGAGCCTTATCCTTTTTCATTACTGCTTAATGCATTAAGTTGGCCTGATTACAAGTTTGTTTGTTTTCATTGTTTCCCTTATATATGTTTCTTTTTCCTCCAGTTGGTTTGTGTGGTAGCTATTTTTTTCCATGAATTTCATATCTTCAAGACATTGATTTCCAAGGTGCAACATGGTTGAGACTCTGAGTTTGCCCTGGTCACCCTTGAGCTTTTAGGGCAGGGGAAGTAAATATGATTCATATACGTGTCAGGTATCATTGTATGACAGGAGTTATGTATTTATTTACATAATCCATATATAAGTTTGGTATATGTGTATATTATAATACTATATATTAGGTGTTGTGCAAATTGTCTTTTGTGTGTCTGTTTGTGGTGGGTTCATGTGTTCTGCACTCATGTTACTATACTGGTACACCTGTTACAAACAGAAAGACCAGGAGGTTATTTTTTTCCTTCAATCCTTGTCGGTGCAAAAGAATCATTAGCAGGGGAGATCTTCGGTTTGGAATATTTGAAAAAAAAGATAAAAGTAATGGTTCGGTTAAGTGAGTCATTAATAGAGGGGGAGAGGATGTTTTAAGTGGACTTATTTTTCAATATGTCCCACTCTAAGTTTTATACCCTTTTGGGAGGGGGAAAAGAACTGTTTTGCTCATATCTGAGCACAACAGTGGAAAACTCGACCAAATTGTATTCTTGTCGGATGCTACCTAGTGCTGGGTAGATTTGAGTGATGTGTCGAACCCCATACCAAGCCTTGAAATGCCAACCTAGGTGTCTATGCTGCAAATGTTAAGAATCATTGGATTTTCACTGACATAAAGGTGTTGATATGGTGTTTAAGAAGTGTAGTATGGCTTATTTGCAAGAACAATCATAACCAAAACGACTTATTGTTAGCACAGTTGCAACGCATAATTAGTTCACAAATTGCATGTGACTCGATTATTCAAAGGAATTCATGTCGTGCTATTGGATATGGGTCTTCAGGATGCTACTAACGTCGTATCCAATATTATATCTGATCCCAAGCTATATGTATATATCTATATAACAAAACAGGGAAGTTGTCTCCCCCTCTTATACCCCCTCTTATCTATTTAGACAAAGAAGGGCTGAGATCTTATCCCCCAAATAGATGGTGGATCTCAGCCATTCACACCCAATTTTGACAAACGCTTTGTTGGAGAGTGCCGTGGGCACTGGCCACCCACTATCTATATAACAAGTGACAGTGGTTGTCTTATACCCATCTTATCTTATATGGCTTCAATAATGAGTGGCTGAGATCCACTATGCTTCATATCGATGGCTGAGATTAACTCCCACCCGATTTTGATAAACACTTTGTCGGAAAGTACCGCGGGCACGGGCCACCCACGCATATAACAAGACAACTCAGTTGTATTCTCTTATCTTATCCATCCATCTAATGTGGATGGTTAGATAAAGAGTGGTTGAGATCAAACCCATCTATCTAATGTGGATGGTTAGATTTCAGCCACTCAATCCGCCTCATTTGACCTCAATTTATTCAAAATTTGAATTTCAACACCGTTATTTTTTGTTATTTCTGTTATTTTACTATTTCTCCCTCTATGCATTACAATCCGTTATAACAGCCGTTGTAATGGAAAAAACGGTAACGCCCAAGTCCGTTATACCATTTGAGTGCCGAAGGCACCCAATTTTTACAAACGCTTTTGTCGGAGAGTGCCGTGGGCATGGGCCATTTACTATTCTATATAACAAAACACATTGGTTGTCTCCCTACTTATACCTCCTCTAATCCTCCCCCAAATGGACGGTGGATCTCCGCCACTCACCTGATTTTGGCAAATTCTTTGTCGAGGAGTGCCGATGGCACGGGGCACCCACTAGTATTAAGCATTAGAGCACAGCACATACGGTTGTTTTTGTTGTGGTTGTTTATGCTGATGAGCAGGAAGATAGTCTTGACTTTGTATTCCATTTATATCCGTAAAATTTATGTGAATTCTTTTATACAAGAATGACTGTCATAGATTTGAAATAGACAACAAAGCTCATCTTTGATTGACCTACACGAAAGAGAAAATGTGTAATTGTGCATGAAAAAAAGCCTCGAGGCTAACTAGTTCCAAAATGTACACCTCATTTGGGCAGGTATGCTTTACACTGCACGTGGAGTGTATGACTTTGAAAAATATTCCCTAGTTCATGTTGTAGGTGGGTGCTTGTCTTCCTCTTGTAATTTTTTTTACCTTCTGCATTCTCTAGCCACTGTGTTAGTTGGATCTAGGTTAAGGGGCTTGCCAAGATGAATTAGTTTTGACCCCCTCCGCTTGAACCAACATTGTGTTTTTAAGATATAGCCATATGCATATTGATGTATGAGTTAATAGTTGCTATTCCTTTCTCTCTCATGCTTTCTCTCTATGGTAGTTGACGGCTATGGAACACAAGTGCAAAGGAAATTCTAATTCTCTGATGATAGATCTAGGAATACTTGGTTGTCAATATTAACTTTGGAATTTCTAGTACGGCTCTCATCACATGATCGGTTGTCTAGTAGATTTCATAATTTGTTTGTTGGCTTAAATAATTAGATTAAAGAATTGCATAACACATTTGTATAGAGTCTCTTTCTTCTTCATGGTGCTTGCACCCTAGTCACAAAAATCTCCGATTTTTTGAATTCACGAACCAATAGCCGATTAATCGGCAAAATCTCTGATTAATCAAAAAACTCGGCGTGTAGGTCAATCATGAGGCATGATATATTGTGGAATTATAGATGTACTTTTCATCATATAAATGTGTTTTGTTGAAAACAACATTTCTAACTTGAAGAATGCTATGATATATTTTTTATTTTTGCCGATTTTTACCAAATTTATCTGAATTTTCCCGACTTTGTGACTATGGCTTGCCCATCCTATTGGGATTTTGATTTTTATTGTCATAAGGGTGCAGGTATGTTTATTATGAGGCATGCATGATGTGAAATAAGTCCTTCAACTTAGTTGACCCATTTATAGTAGTATGAGTGGTGTTTTTAAACCATCATGATCAACCGGACATATGTTATTTACCCAATTCGGTTCTTTTGTCAGATGACTTGAATTTTAGGTTCACATACTTTTCACTCGAGGATTTGATTTAGTGGACATAATAATAATGATGATGCATGTGAAGCTCTTTATTTCCTTTCTTTGGGAAAAACTGCTTAGCAAAAAAGCTTTATTGAAAGAAAATATGAAGACATTTTATATTTGGTTTGCGTTATTTCTTGTGCTCCATGTACAATTCCAGGTCCTTGTCAACACGATGTTGACCAATATAAGTTGAACTTTACCCTTAGTGAACTGGTTAAATCATGCCCCTGTTTGCATATATAAACATTTGAGAGAATTTCATCATCATACATTTCGTTAACAGTGATGGTAGTTTCTTTTGTCAACATCATGAATGATATTGCAACTTCTTTTTTCCACGGAAGTGCATAAATATCTTTCTCAAACTAACTTTTACTGCTGAAAATTGTGTTGTTTGCCACCTTTCCTTGTTGCATCCAAGCTATTAGTTGACAGTTTTTGTTAACTTGGTACTGTTTTGACTTCAATTGAAGTTCATGCACCAATAGAAATAAGTTCTGCTCTGACTTGATAATTGCTGTTCTAGAATAGCACTAATAGTTGTAGTGCAGATCTTGAACTTTAGAGTTTGGTTCTATCAGGGAGCATGCCTACATATTGATGATTAGCCAGTGGTTTTATAGTGTACTAAAATGAGCATTTGATTGGGAGTTCAAGTCAGACCAGACACTGCTGTCTAAAACATATCCCATGAAATCTTCTGCTGGATTTTTGAGACAGAAATGGTGAACTCCATTAGAATTAAGGGTTATCTAATGTTTAAATTATCAAACATCAGAAAAAAAAGAAATAAAAGACCACTGTTTAGTGGAAAACAATCTTGTGTTAACTGCAGGGAAACAAAGCAGCTGTAGAATGACTTTTTTTATGTTCTTACTCAAAATTGGTACGGATTTCCATTTTCTTGGAAGTATTTGCTAAGGTGAAGCTAATGCGGCAGGTCGCAGAACGCGCCCTCTTCTTGTGGAATAATGACCACATTGTGAGCTTAATTGCCCAGAACCGCAATGTGATATTCCCCATCATCTTTGAGGCACTCGAAAAGAACATGCAGAGCCACTGGAACCAGGCAGTTCATGGGCTGACTTGCAACGTGCGAAAGGTGTTCTTGGAGATGGATAACGAGTTATTCGAAGAGTGCCAGAGGCTGTACCAAGAGAAAGAGGCCAGGGCCAAAGGATTGGAAGAGCAGCGAGAGTTGACGTGGAAGAGATTGGAAGCGGTGGTCGCAGCAAAAGCTGGGGGAGAGGATATGGTTATGGTCAACTAATTAATTAGGGTATGGTGACTCCCTGGATCTACTACTTCAAGAATGGATGCATTGATGATGCTCTCTCATTTCCATTTTGGTGTTCCTTGTTTTTTTTTTGTCTCAGTCTTTTCAAGAGTACTGGGAATATCAAGAAAGGTAGTGAGTAATGTAATTTAGAAATGTATCAAAAAAAAAAATGTGGATAATGTGCTCCAGATTATGAATGCTTGTGAAGATTTCTAGTATTTTCATTTTTCCTTGCAAAAGTATTCAAAGTTCTTCGTTTTATGAATCAAGGACAAACAAGGTTGTCTTTTAAGCATAAATAAAGAGAAATGGGTGAAATGATTGAGGGCGTGTTTGGTTCAAAAGAAGGGATTTCCTTGTCTTCGTCGTTGGGTGAAAAGGATTTTGCTGTTTTGCAGATTAAGTAATCCTATTTTTTGTTCCCCCTGCAAGCCAAACAACATATTCGATCTCATTAGGTATGAATATGTTGGATTCTGGACTCCATTGCCCTTGCCGAAATATAACAAGCTGGAGCTCCATTTATGTTACACACTGCTGCCATCTGGGCCCACTGACCGCATGGATGTTTTGCCCACCCTTGGTACATTCATACCCGAAATCAGCTTGTTTGATAATTTTTAACCGTTCGTTTTACTATTAAAAAAAATGGTTAAAAACAATGGCTAGAATCACGCCTTAAAAAGTATTAAATCCAATGGGTGGGCTAAACATCCATGCGGTCAGTGGGCCCAGATGGCAGCGGTCAGTACCGGTATATATGAAACCCTCAAGTTATCCTAAAAACCTATTGTTAACTAATAAAAAGGTTCAGAAAGTATGTCCGCTTCCATTGGTCAAAGGGTAAAAAGGCTCTACGAAACGGGCTCAGGGGACCAATAAAAGTGAGAACCAACAAGTTCACTATTGTTCTCGGCCGTGTATCCCGGGAATCCAACGGCCTTGACTTATTTGAAGTTTAAAAAATATTTGCTAAAACTGTAATAATGCGGTGAGCGTGGATCGAACACGCGACCTTCAGATCTTCAGTCTGACGCTCTCCCAACTGAGCTATCCCCGCATGTGTCTATATTTGCAATTGAGTTTACAAACGTTAATTTCTGTGAAGTGGAGTTCGTTTTATGATGTCTCCCGACTCTCCCTGTTAACTTGATTTATATAAGAGTTGTGCTCCGATAGGGATAACCGGGCAAAAATATGTGCGATTGAGGCCATTGACCGTTGGATTCAAGAGATCGTCCACGAGGCAACAACTATTTTATCAAATAGTTCTTATCAAGTAGGATCGTTCTTAGATCCAAACCGTTGGATGTTGGATCTGTGAAGAGAACCCTGTGGGCCACCTCTTGACATAGAACTAAGCTTAGAACCTTTGATAGCCGAAACAAAAACAAAAGGTTATAACAGAAAAAAAAAAAAGTGTTTGGGCGGATGAACGATTGTCCGTGGGTGCTTGACACACTCTTTCGGCCCCATTGTCCCACCCCTTCTGAACCTACGCACCAAATATCAGCCTGATTAGTGTTCCCTAGCCATTCCATCTGAGTACCCATACAAAGATCGAATAAAAAAATCACGAATCCAATGGCAATGAATCACCACCATTCATGCTGATTTTTTGCTAGTGTGATTGGTGATTTCTAACCATTGGATTTGAGCACTTTTCATCATGCGCTTGGAACCTACCCGTACACATGAAGCCCATGATGAAAAAGTGCTCGAATCCTACTGCTAAAAATCACCAATCACTCTTGACCTTTTGGTGTGTAGGTCCACCAAGGTGTGGACAAAACATTCAGGGGAGCAGCGGGCGCCGAAAAGAGTACTACGTTGCAATTTGAGGGGCTTCTGCATCAAATTTTTGATACAGAAGTCCGTATCAAAGAACGGCTCGCCATCGGGCTAAACTTTTTCCCGTCTCCAAGAGGAGATATTTTTTTCTGTGCAGCATTTTTGTACCCGGTGGCTGGAGCTGTGGAGCCAACTGAGGTGTTTTCTAGCCGTAGATGAACCTACACACCACAAATCAGCCTGATTGGTGACTTCTAGCCATTGGATTCAAGCATTTTCCATGGGTGCATTCTAGCTGTTGGATTTGAGAATTTATTTGGTATTCAGATTGAATGGCTAGAAATCACTAATCAGGCTAATTTTTTGTGATGAGGTCCACCAAAAGGTGAGCAAAACACTCATTGTTAGGCCCAAGTGAGAGAAGGCCCCAGCCCACTAACCAAATGGATGTTTAGCCCCTCTTAGCCCACCTCTTATTGGATATACAAACCAAAAATTAACCTGATTGGTTATCTCTAGTCATAGATTTTAGTACTTTTTAGAATCGATTCTAGCAGTTGGATTCAAGCATGTTTTTTGAGTAGTAAATACAATGGTTAGAAATCATCGATCAAGTTGATTTTTAGTGTGTTTATTCACCCATAGGTCAGCTGAACATCCGCGCAGTCATTAGGCCCAAAAAGGATTTATGTAGGGCCATGAGAGTCCTCTGCATCGACTGCAATGGGACTACGGGAGTCCTCTACATCTAAAATTTTTCCGTAGCTTTTGATCATCATGAATAGGTGTTAAATAAGATTTTCTAATATATATATAGTAAATATAAAAAAATACCTCGTATGGAGTTTTAGCCTTAGGCCTCAATTTGCATCGAGACGGCCTGAGTGCGTGGCTGGGGTAACTAGGGGTGTCAGCAGGTGGGTTTTGGTTTTCCTACTGCTTCTGGTTATCGGAACCGATAGGAATCCGTTACCAATCAGGTACCCATTGAATATTGGAATATGTATGTAAAATATTTTTATATAAATTTTATACTTAGAGAAAAATAACTTTTATATATTAGTACTAATGTTTAAAAGGGGCTATCATAATGGTATAATGGACTGGGGTGTTGCCCCCCCCCTTTTTTTTTTTTTTGCGTTATAACAGAATGTAACGAACATGGGAAAAATGAAAAACAAATGGGAAAATAACAGAAAAAAAAATGGCAGTAAAATTCAAAATCTGAATTTATAACGGATGTTTGTTTAACAAATTTTTGCTTCAGGATGATACATAACGTCAATTGGGATTAAATTGGATCATGTCCAGAACTCTATTCTATCTATCGGATTGGTTTCGGATCATGATTATGTGATCCGATCAAATATAGAGCACGGACATTAATACATTCTGCTTTCGAGCCTCTCTTTCATGAATGCAACTTGTTTCCCATTGTATTTTGGTATCATATCATCATAGATAAAAGAAAAAAAAGAATTCATTTTAATTGATCGAAAGTCTATCTTGCAAGCCCAAGTCGAGGATCTTTCTGTTTCTGATTGGCTCAAGGTGATATAGGACATTTAACCAATACTTTCCAAAAGTCGCGACGGTTGGTAACGTGAGATTAAATTCTTTTATCTCATAGGATCTATCCAAGTTCTTGGTTGACACGACCCCTCATGGGCCCATGTCATATGGGTCACCCCACCCGAAGTGTGTCCAATTAACCTAGGCTGCCCTACTCGAGTATGGTGTGAAAATGTCCCTGCAGCATTACAAGGTATATTGACTTGGTTCACTCAACTTAAATACATAATAAATAGTAGGGTTTGACCGGATCAGATCCGGATTGGCATATTGGATCAGTCCAGATCAACAGTACCAATCCGACTCGAACCTGTTCCATTGACAGCGGGGGTGGGCTAAACATCCATGCCGTGAGTGGGCACACTATGCATGGCTGATTACATATTTTTCTCCACGAATCTCATTTTATCCACAGAAATAGTTTTGTGGGCTCCCTCGACAGCATTAATAGAAATGTGATTGGCTCCACTCATTGCCTCATTCACTCTCGTCTCCTTTACTTAAAACTTACGATTTGAAGTGAATTATGGACGATATAGTTTTCAAAGACATGCAGTTGAGATCACATGCCATGTTTACATAAATCCACACACATTACTTAAATTCGATAAAGGGTGAAAGCGAAGGCTCAACCATACGATTCCAATGGACTCCACTTTTCCTCACCGACTTCCGTCACCAACAATGCTCACATACAGCTTTATCCTGTATCAGCCACGTGGAACATACTTAGAACCCAACGACCCTTTGGATGTTTGGCCCATCCCTAGATGGACCTAACGGACTAAAAATCAGCTTAATTATTGGTAATATGTATCTAGCCGTTGGATTTGACTCTTTTTCATGGGTTGCTTTTTAGCCGTCGTATTCATGTATTATTTGGGGTAGTCAAATCCAACAGCTAGAAATTCTGCTATGTCCACCACTTAAGGATGGGCCAAACTTCCCATGAGCAAGAGCAAAAGTGGACTCGTGGGAAAGGGAATCGAGAAAAAAAGACCACATCGCCAGCTTGGCCACACGTATTACATATCTATCTACTTTTTTTTTTGTTCAAGGGGGAAGAAAAAAACAGAGAATCAATCAATTGGTCATAAAGTACTTTAAAAAGGACGGACCTGATACAGTATTAAACACCTACAGCGATCGGAGCCCTACACAATGCGTATTTTGGGGCTCAGATTATATGTGCCAGTGGCGTATTTGTAAAATAGAACGGCCCCAAGAAACTTTCCCCACATCACCTCAATTTCAAAAAGTAAAAGAAAAAAAGAAAAAAGAAAAACGTTAGGCCATTTGAGCAGGGCCTTTCTGTTTGGTCTGTGGGCCGGTGGTGCATATATTCCAAGTCCATATTTTTGGGCCCACTAACGGCATGGATGTTTAGCCCATTATTGATTGGACAGATTGGTTATCTCTAGGCCCTACTTGGTTCGCTGCACTGGGATGCATTTTGCACTAGGGTGCAAATGCAGGTGAGTTGCATTGCAGTCACTTACCACAGTTTTTAGGCTGCACATGCTTGCATCCAATTTCTTAAAGAGTTTGTAAGGGCTGGGCAACTACTTGCACACCACCTCATTTGCACGCCCCCAACCAATCACTTGTAATCCAAAACTGTGGCAATTGAGTGCATTGCATCGATTTGCATTGAGCCAAGTACGGTATACCTATATATTTTAGTACTTGTTTAATTAGGATTGATTCTAGCAGTTGGATTCAAGTAGTTTTTTTTGAGTATCAAAAACTACGGCTAGAAATCATCAATCAAGCTGATTTTGAGTGTGTAAATCTATCAGTTAAAATGTTTGGAAACAAGTTTCTACAAGAGTCGTGCCATCCCAAGGATAACAAGACAAAAATATGTGCAGTTGAGGCCAACGTTTGAAAGGGGCCGTTATAATGGTTCCTAATAATCTATCCCAAAAGCTTCTCAAGGTCAAACACCAAATCATGATAAAAATTTCCTGCAGTCTCAGAGTAAATATGTCCCCAACTATAAAAGAACGCCTTGATGCGACCCTTCCTTATCAGACTCCACATATTTTTATCCGGTTATCCGTGGGAGAATATTTTCCTCCTGCAATCTAAAATCCAACCCAACGAGGGCCCGCAAACTATTTATTTTAGTAACCCATGCATTAAATTAGACACGAGATGTTGAGATCAACCGAATTATGATGAATAAGTAGAAAGGCAAGAGAGGCGTGGGGGGGACTTTAATTATGAATTTCCTTCTTTTTGATTAACTCTATAATTATTATAAAAATAATAATAATAGAGGAGAAATTTGGGTGGATGTGGTGCACAATATCAACAAAGAAAACATAATTAGAAAAGACAAGAAAATAGGGTGTGACGGTGGTGACGGTGGTGCACCGCTCCCAAATACTATTCCAAAGTAGTTTGCAGCTCCTCCTTCCCCACCACCATCGGCGGACCCCACCCCTGTGCCTATGCTGCCGGTGCTACTACTCCCACCGTTGAATCCCGGATAAGTTACGCTCGCACCGTTGTCCCTGTCCAGCCGTCGTCCAAAAAACAAATAAAAATTATAAAGTAAGCTCTCACAAAGCAGCGCCTACCATCTACTACAAAAATAAAAATACACAGCCCCACGTATAACGATATCATCTGTGTCTACATCTAGGAATAAAATGAGTCACGTTCCCATACAAACTCCTCCCATGTGACCTGGGATTCTTCTGTCCTCACTCCTATCCAAACAAAAACAGCCGTAGCCGCGTACCAGCCTACACCCCTACCCCCTTTTTTTTCAACAAAGTTAACAAAGCAAACGTATCTTTCTTCTTTTTTTATTCTTTTTATTTTTCTGTTTTTTAGCTTTTCTCTTTTGGAAAATGATCGAGACGGCGTACTATAGTGTCATCGTCCTAAGGTCCACACGGTGATCGTCCTCGAGATTTGTTTAGTGTAAATCCCAAAGATTAGTGATCCAAAAGGACCCTCTGTGTGTGTTTTTTTATGAGGAGCAATGTACTGCCACCGTTACTGTGCACAAAGCACGAGGTAGATTCGGCCGAACAAAGACTGAAAATGGTTTAGTCCTAGGACATGAGGGGCCCTTATTGATAACTACTTGTCTTTTTTTAGTCCAACTCGGACGTCTTAGAGAACGACACCTTTTCATACGAGCCACGTGTCAGGGACCACTGACCATTAGCATGTTTGGCGCATTCCTAATTGGACTAATAGTGCAACAAATCATCCTGATTGGTGATTTCTAACCACTGACATTGAATTTTCTCAAAGCTACTGTTCTTAGTTGTTCAAAGTTTTGTGGACCCACTTTGTTTCACAGCGGGGTTGGAGAGATGGTTGAATTCAACGGCTACAAGTATGCCTTAAAAAAAAAATACTAAAATCTAGTGGTTAGAGATTACCAATCAGGGTGATTTTTGGTGTCTATATCGACCAAGGGGTGGGATAAACATCCATGCTATCAGTGGGCCCAGATGACAGCGGGGAGTAACAAAAGTCTTGCTTCCGCATTTGAAAAAGTTTCAGGCACTCCTTGTTACATCTTTTTCCAAAAAATAAGTATTAAGAGAGACATGAAAGGTTGAAAGTCTATTGGCTACGGCAGCGGCAGCCGTAAGGTCTGCGCGATTCTAAAAGCAAACGTGCTTGAGTATACCGATGTAGACTGGACTTAAGATTAGGCATAAATAATTAATTAAATAAAACAAAAACCGAGAAAGCTAATGCTGGATGGATAATTATAGTGTCCAACGGCGTTTGACATAAACGAACGCTGTGGGAACCACCTGGGCGAGCGGCGAGCCCCTGGGGGGGCTGGGGCTGATTTTGGGTTAGGATGACGTATGTATGGAAAAATCTATGGTACATATTTCTGTACCAAAATCTTCATGCATAACTCCCTCAAATTGTCACGTAGTGCCCTCTTCTGAGCCTACTGCCCCATGAATGTTTGGCCCACATGCCTTGGTGGACCTGCACACTAAAAATCAGTGTGATTGATGATTTCTAGTCATTAGAATTTGAGCACTTTTCATCGTACGCTTGGAACCAACCCATAACCTGCTCATGAAAAAGTGCTCAAATCCTTGGGCTAAATATCGCCAATCACACCGATTTTGGTGTGTACATCAATGTATGGGCCAAACATTCAGCGGACCAGAGTGTACTACATCGCAATTTGAAGGATTTCTGCATCAAAATTTTGATATAGAACTGCGCGTCAAAGAACAGCTCAGTATGTATATGAGCCCCGTGGCACACTCTCCAAAAACGAGAAATTTTTTTATCCTTGGACATATTATCCATGGCGTTTTTGGACCTATAGTTAAGTGCCACCTGTAGTGGCCAGTAGTTACCTTAACAGTGGAGAAAAAGCAACTACAGTTAAGGGCCACCTTAACTCCAAAGAGGTGGCACTTAACTATAGGTCCAAGAACGCCTTGAATCAAATGTACAGGGATCAAAAAATTTCTTTGCAAATACTAAGTGTGCAGACTCTAAAAGTATCTGTAGATTAAATGAACTTTTAAGAAAATGAGTGAAATACCACCGGATATCAAATTATGGCTCTAGTTCGGGAGGGAGTACCGGTAACTTGGTAAATGAACAAAAGAGCGTACCTGCTTTCACCGAAGACACCGGCATTCATGGTTAGCTGGTCAATGAGCGCAGCGGATCTCGGATCGACACTAGACGCCTTTACGTACTTATCCTGAAGCCCCTCTCCGGACGGCACAAAGAACGCTCCGTTCACCATCATATCCCCTTCCGTCCTCCAATTCCAATCACTCCATTCTTTCTCGTCCGTCTCCACCCGCTTCGTCACCTGCTTTCCCCACCACAAGCCAAAATTAGTACAATTAAATTAACCTATAAACATCAACGTACGCGACGCGGACGCTGATAACTAAAACAATGACTAAGGATAGTATGATACCTCTTTGGCGTTGGGATCCGTAGGCGCAGTGTAGCGGTTGCCTTGGCTATTGATGGTGGGGCTCGCGCTTCCACCAATGGCGTACATTTCCCACTGGGTGAAATCGTTATTGACGACGTGGATGTAGCCATGTCGGCACCTGGGCATTCTCTGTACCAGCGCCTCACCGAAGTGGTTGAATGCGATTGTCACCTGCATCCCCGTGTCAGGTAGATAATTGTCGTTGTGACCAAGCAGCATCACCTCATTGTGATGCGAGAAGAAGCTATTTGAAATTGTAATTCCCGTGGACCCCATTATGGCGTCGATCAGACCGTCCGTGCAGTAGGAAAGAGAACAGTGGTCAATCCATATTTTTCTCGAGCTGAAGATGGAGATCCCGTCGCCGTCTGATTTCGTGCGATGCCCGTAATGTGTAGGACTAGAGCGCACCATAGTATTTCCAGAAGGGACGCAGTGGTGGATATGAATGTTATGGATGATTATATTGCTAACGTACTGGAGGGTGATACATCCCCCTCCTACTATATGAACATTAGCTCCGCGGCCGTCGATGGTCTTGAAGCTATTAAAGATGAGCTCTTCTTTGAGTTTTATAAGCATGTTGCCTGAGAAGATAATCCAGAGAGGTTCCGTTTGGATCACGGCGTATCGTAACGTCCCCGGCGTAGGATTGACCGCGTCATTATCAGACGAATCGGTGACAAGATAAATCTGACCCCCCTTCCCGCCAAGTGCGTCCTGTCCGAACCCAATCCCACAATCGGCTAACTGTTGACGGTTAGCTTCCCAGTTAGCATTGCACCTCCAACAGTCGTCGATGGGGTTACCGGTCAAACAAGACAACTGGTCATTCTCGTAAATTCCCAACATTTGCCTCCTGGAGATGGACACATTCACTTTCCTGCAAATACACAAACCGTTAAAAACAGAGCAACCGTTGAAAACAAACAGAGCAACACAATTGGTACCGTTATTACCGTTGAACTTGTTGAACAACTGCTTCAGGGTTGGGATGTTGGTGGGGAAGCGTGAGGTTGTAGTGGGTTGCTCTGATAACAGGTGTAAAGAAGCTTAGGAGACGAATTAGGAGAATGCAGGAGTTAAGGAACATCTTGAATGATTAATTTGGGAAGTGGTGGAGGGTATTCTCTGTCTCTCTGTAAACCCGCTCGCGCGGTTTCTTCTTCTTGAATGAACTTCGTAAGATACAATTTTGAGAAAAATGACCTGTGTTTATAACATTATATAATAAAAACAAAAATAACAACAATAATGCATTGCTTTTGTTAGGGTTTTGGGTGATTAGTTTTATAAGATAGGAAGGAAGAAGACTGGAAGAGAAGTAAGAAATAGGCGTTGGTGATAGCCTGATAAACCAATAAATCAGCTATCTCTTCCGCCGTCTTTCACTTGACAATCAGCCACTCACATTCCTACCTTGCTCCTTAATTATTCAAAAAAAAAAAAAACTTATTATCAATTAGAAGGTAAAAAATCTTTTCCAAAAAGGTAAAATAAAAATAAAACAGGGAAGTGAAGGAGACAGAACGAGAGATAGCGAGAGAGAGAGAGAGGGCTCTCTACTTCTCTTATGTGGGTTTGCTTGGCCTTTACTATATTCTTTGCGGAGAGGAAGTAAGAAGGATGTCCTTCTGAAGATAACGGGAGAGAGAGAGAGAGAGACGGTTAGTTATATATCCTCCCAAAGTATCTATATATCATGTTAGACTAATGAACGGAACGGATACTTTCAGTCGTGGTTTTCGTCTTTTTCTTTTCGGGGACCGGCGGCAAAGCAATTTGCGAGGAGGGTATTTAAGTAATATTTTTTAGATTATCCATATTATAAAGAAAGAAAAAAAAGAAGAAAAAAAAAAGGGGAAAAAGGGTATATGGGTGAAGCGTGTAAAACAACTAAAAATGCATGGGATTTGTACTTTTCGTGAGTTGGCTGAAATGTTAAAGAAGTTCAAAAATGCGATTTTATTAAAGCTGCCTTTATTCATTTTGTCTGAAATGAACGCGTAGGTTGGTTTATTCCTCGTCTCCCTCTCGTCTTGCGGCTTAGCCTTAGACTGGAAGTCGTATATAGTATATACTTCCCCTCTCCTAGTCTCCTAGTCTCCCAGTCTGTATTAATTAATTGCTGAGAAACGGGTTCTCTCTCTCCGGTCAAATACCCATTCAACAGTGTCGGAGCCTTGAATTGATAACGGCTTCATTTTATCACAGAGTTCGGTAAAAGCGGGATCCTTTTAATCAATGGTAAAAAAAAAAAGTGATTGAAAGATGTCGGGGCTTTTGCTTCCCTCGTCACTCATAACCCTCGATTTTTGAGTAAGATACCGGATATTTCGTCTGCATTTTTTTCGAGTCCGGATTATATGCGACCGGGTACAACAATTTTAAGGGCTTGTCTGAACTCTGAAGCGCGCCAAAGCAACTTTTTTTTTTCCATTCAGAAACTTTTTAAAACTACCTCCGGTTATCTTTATATATTTTTTTTTTACTTTCATCTTATTTTTGTTTTTCTTTTCACTTTTAGAATTAAAGAAGAGAAGATGAAGAAGAAGAACAAGGTAGTCCTCCGGTTTTTCTTTTCACTGACCCCATGGATGTTTATCCCATCCCTTGGGAGTAAGCCTTTTTACCACTGTCATCGGGGCCCACTGACCGCATAGATGTTTAGCTAACCCCTTGGTGGATCTACACACCAAAAATCACCCTGATTGTTAATCATCAAACAAGCTGATATTTGGTACGAATGTCTACTTAGGGGTGGGCTAAACATCCATCCGGCTAGTGGGCCCAGATATCAGCAGTGACTACCACAAATGTCGCTTCCGCATTTGAAAAGATCTCAGGTATACCTTGTTACATCACGACCGTTGATGACTGATGAGTAACAATTACCTGATGCCAAAAGTGTCTGGTGATGAGCCACCTCGTTGCATCTTTTTCCCAAAAACGACAAAAAAAAAAGAAGAAAAAACTATCCTCTCTTCTTCGGCTCTTCAACCCTTTCTCCGCCTCGCCGCTGAACACGACTGATTCTCTCTCTCTCTCTCCAAAAGGGTAGGATTGGTGGTGGTCATCATCTCAAGACGAGGACCCGAGATCTCGATCCGGCGACGGAGAGAAGGAATTTCATTTAAAGTTTGTAGTTTAATTGGGTTCCGATTATAAACCTTAAACCTTGGGACTCCAACTTCCAAATGCTAACGCGCGGCAACGCCATAGCGCTCAGAAGCTGTTCAACATCCCAATCTTAGATTAGAAGCTAGAAGAAAGGTTTTCGTTGAAGACAGACGAGTTTTTTTTCCTTGCTCCATCTACAGCAAAACGAGTCCCTGTTTTCATTGAAGATTGAAAACCCTATACGGATTTCCAGTTTGGTCTCTGCCTCTGATTTCGTTTTTTCGTCTGTTTTTATGAGTGACTTTCGAGTTTCGAGAGAGGAGATAGAGAAAAATAAAACATAAAAAAATTTAAAATAGAAATTACAAATATAAAAGTAACACTAATTACCTTCGAATAAGTTTGTTAAGACCTTAAGATCACCACTGTCGCGGCGTACTCTGGACTGGACTGGCCCCACGCATTCTGTATAGGGCCCATGTCTCGTGGAATCCGGACTTCATGTCATGATTCATTTCATGGTGAATTCGTCCGCACATGCCGCGCACTTGAAAATCTAGTTCCCGGTTCATCATTTTGTTGCTCACCTCTTGGATGGTACATTACTATATTTAGCCAATTTTGCTCACGAACCTGGACATACAGACCAAAAATCAGCCTAATCTGTAATTCTAAATGTTTGTATCGAGCCTTTTCATGGTATGATTTTCAACCGTGGAATTCGAGAATTATTTGGGGCACACCGATCCAATCGTGAGAAATCTCCAATCAGGCTGATTTTTGGTCTGTAGGTCTATCTAGGGAGGAGCCAAACATCCATACGGTCGGTAGTCTTTAAGAGTGTCCGACATGGCTCACATGACGTCCGTGATCGTCAGTTAGAAAGATGTTTTCGTGCACAAAACTTCACAAGTCTCACCAATGATGTGTGTGTAGACACTGTAGAGTGTAGTGTGTAGCGTGTACAACTTGTAAATAATTTCTCATGGGTGACAGATCTAAAATGACTGGTATCTATTCAGGGACACAATATAAGCCACGTGCCATACTCTTACAGGATTCTGACCGTATGGATGTTTGTCCTTTCCCATGGTGGACCTACAAACCAAAAATTGGACTTATTTTCATGGGCTGATCTCAACTGTGGGAATGTGAGCACTATTTTAGGTACAAACATCCATACGGTCAGAGTCCTGTAAGAGTATGCCACGTGGCTTATATTGTTACCCTATACAGATACCTGTTTTTTGTTTTTTACTCCAAAGTGGTTTTTTTCGAGTAAAACTTCAGTCGCAAGATGTTGTGACCGAAGCCGGTCAGAACCCACAGTAGGGGACACGTGGCACCTTATTAGAGAGTACTGACCGTATGGATGTTTGACCAATCCATCGGTGGACCTGCAAACCAAAAATTAGCCTGATTAGTGATTTACAACCTTTGTATCTTTGCACCCAAATAACGCTCAAATTACGGTTAATCTCAACCCATGAAAATAACTTCAATCCAACGCTTAGAAATCAATAATCAGGCTGATTATTGGGCCACTGAGGGACTCGCTAAACATCCATACGGTCAGATCCCTCTAATAGTATGCCACGTGGCTCCTTCTGTGGGTTGTGACCGGCTTCGGTCACATCTTGTGACAGAAGTTTTACTCGGTTATTTCGGTGGAAAAAGATCTAACCACGTAGATCTGACGCCAATTGACGTAGGTAGAGCGAATTTTTGTTACTCCCGCTGCCTACTGGGCCCATTGACCGGAGTAAAACTTCTGTCACAGCGTAACGTAACAAGGTTTCTATACTTTTTAAGTCTGTAAACGGTCGCATACTAGATTTGTCCCGTAACAAGGTAGATTTGACTCCTTTTGGCGTCAGGTGTAGCGCCATTTTTGCTACTCTCATTTGGGCCCACTGATGGATATTCAGTGAGGCAGACATTCAAACAAAAAATCAGCTTGTTTAATGATTTATAGCCATTGGTTTAGGGGTCAGGATCGGAGGACAACCATTTGGTGTACCCATATAGAAGCTGAATCAATGGCCGATTTTTGGTGAGGAAGATCTCTATGGTGAGGAGATCATCCTCACAAAAATTCATATCATTCTAATATTTGTAGACTGATTAGAAGTTGAAGGATTATAGACCGGTCTATTTTTACTGTGTAACTTGAAAACAAGATTTCATGCTGTTAGAACTTTCAGAATGGGCTGGTTTTTTGTTGGGATGATCTATATGGTGAGTAGATCATCCTCACCAAAATCAGCCATTGATTCATCTTCTATGTGGGCACCTCAAAATTGTTGTCCCCCGATCCTGACCCTTAGTTTAGTGCCCAAAAATAGTTGAATCAATGGCTACAATCACGTCTTAAAAAATACTAAAATTTAATGGCTAGGGACAGTAATCATGGTGATTTTTCAGTGGGCCAGAGGGCAGCGGTGAGTAACGAAAATGCTCTACCTACCATGTTGCATTTTTTTTGTAATCTACATTTTTTTTTTCTTTTTGGATAAGCTAGTGTTCCACGATATTGCCCAATACCAATGATGTTGCACCACGTGTACCTTGAAAGCCGGCTAAACTAGTGAGATCTCTAGTTGCAGCGTTGTGTAAAAACGCGCCATGTGAGCCTGTGACTCATTTTTCGATTTAAGTACCCCGATAACGAGAAATCTAGTCTGCAGCTGTTTGCATACTTAAAAGTTAAAAAGTATGCAAACAGTGTATCCACAATTAAATGCTCCTTGAAAAAATATTTTTTTTAAACATTGAAATAACACATTTTTCAAGGTCCATCCAACGGTACTGACATAAATGCTCAAATCCGAAAGGCTGCAAATCAACTCATGAAAAAGGTTCAACTAGAGTCCACCTACACAATGGAGACTCCGTTGCAAATTTGCAACAGGGTTAATTTTACAGGATGCATGCACCTAAAAAATCCTTTTAACTCAAACTGAGATTACTTTTTAATCATGCATTAATACATACGTGTACGGCTAGGAATCCTCGCTCAGCTATGGGTGAGATCATAGTTCAAAGTCTCAGCCGATCCAGTTCTGGATGGAGTGATTTGGATCGGGGGATTCACCGATCCAATCTAAAAATGGATTGTCTCGCCCGTGCTTATTATTTCCTAAAGAAGTGTTACCTCGTCTGGAGCAAGATGCGCTTAGACAATGTTGGATCAGAATCGGCACCCTCCAATCTTGAGATTGATCCAGAGATTTTTAAACGTGGGTAAGATTGATGCATTTAATTTAGTAGCAATCATGGAGAATATCATGTTCAAAAAATGCTAGTGGAACACATGATTGTAGAGCTTTTATGGCAGAAGTGCAATAAATAAAAGTTTCAAGTCAAAGATAGTTCTGGAAGATAAATTTAAACGGGCAAATTTGACAATTGTGGCAACTCAAGGCACAGTTAAAAAAAAAAATGACAAAACTGAACCTAGGTATGGGCCAAACATCCATACAATCATTAGTGTCTAAAAGTATGCCATGTGGCTCATAATGTGGTCCATCAGGAACTTTGATGATGGAGGTCTGTCATCCCAAGTTTTAATTGTAGTTATTTGTACCACCCCATATAGGAATCCAAGCAATTTCCCCGGTCGACCACGATAGCTATCAACTTTAAGAGATGATACATCTGTTTTTTTTTGGTAGTTACAATGGACGGGCCCATAGATGAAGTCAGGTGAAACCTGGACACGGTCAAGCCGGTAAAGGGGATTTCTACTCATGGCACACTGCTCAAAGGAGGAAACCTGCCTGTGTGGGTTTGACCCCATGACCTCCCCCAAAGAGGTGGATACACACCAACCATTTGAGCTGCCATGTTGGGTTTGAGACGATACATCTGTTAGTAGTTAGTTATGCTGGAATCACATGGACCAAATTGTTCTCAATGAAACCAAACCTTATCCTGGACGTATACGTTGCCTGCAATTCATCATCCAATAAATTGGCATTTTCCAGGTATTGTATGCATCATGCATGCTGTTCTTTCCCTAAACTGTCCATGTTTTAGCTTTACAGCAAATTACGATCCTCAGATGAATCTGAATTCAAGAGATGTATTACAACTGAAATGGTTTAATTGATCAGAAGGTGGGCCATGTACATTGACAACGATAAACCTCACCTCCTCTGAATAATACGTACGTGTATGTGTTTAGTCCATTTTTGTTACTCGCTGCTGCCTTCAGCACCCGCTGACCGCATGGATGTTTAGCCCACCCATAGGTGGATATACCACCAAAAATCACCATGATTGGTAATCTCTGGCCATTAGATTTTTGTACTTTTTAAGTGAGACTTGATAAGTCTTCCTTTTATGCATTTATACTCTATTTTCTTTAGTGAATTATCAGATTTTTGTACTCAACTCATTTTTACCCCGGTCGAAATCAACCACTTTTCGTAACAAGGGGTAGCTAAACTTCCATGTGGTCAGTGAGCGCAGATGGCAGCGCTTTTGGCGTAAGCTGCACTTTGATACGTCGAATAACCTTTCTTATAGATATACCATTTAGAGACAGACGTGACTCGTGAGTGGTTTAGAACATAGTTTTAAAAACGGTCGTTTAAACGGTTTAAATGGCTTTTAAACGGTTTAAACGGCGTTTAAATGGTAACGCCCCAAGCCCGTTTCCGTTTAAACCGTGTTATCGGTTTTGAAAAAGACGGCCGTTTTTTTGTTTTAACAGCCGTTAA
This sequence comes from Euptelea pleiosperma, assembly GCA_035048495.1. Taxonomy (NCBI): domain Eukaryota; kingdom Viridiplantae; phylum Streptophyta; class Magnoliopsida; order Ranunculales; family Eupteleaceae; genus Euptelea; species Euptelea pleiosperma. Next base: position 34,713,534 of record CM068540.1, on the reverse strand, counting down.
AATCGTTTAAACAGCCTTTTAATTTTAAAAAAATTTGTGAAAAAAACGGCCGTTAAAACCGTTTAATTTCGTTAAAATCCGTTAAATTCTGTTTTTTTTTTTTTTTAATTTTCAAATTTCAAAATTTGAATTTCAGCGCCACTTTTTCCATTTTTTTTTCCGTTAAAATCCGTTTAATTCTATTTTTTACCATTTTTGCCCCTGAGCGTTTCAATCAGTTTTAACGGCCGTTTAAATGGTAACGCCCCCAGTCCGTTTAACCGTAAAACGGCCTCATTTAAACCTTGGTTTAGAAGAAAAAAAAAGGCCTAAAATCTCTTGCAAAGATAGTCGATCCAAACTGGGAAAAATTTGACGCAGTTGAATTTGGTTGTAGTCCATGTGGAAGATTCTCGGGTCCAACACAGCACATTTTTTTACGCCAAATAACCGCGTGGATGTTTAGCCCATCCCTTGGTGGTACTGGTTATACATACCAAAAATCAACCTGATTCGTTCTCTCTAGCAGTAGATTTTAGCACTTTTAGAATTGAGTACTTAATCCAACGGCTAGAAATCATCAATGAAGCTGGTTTTTAGTGTATGTCCACCAATGGGTGGGCTCAACATCCATGTGGTCAGTGGGTCCAAAAAATGAGCCATGTAGGGCCAAGAGTGCTGCCCTGTGCACAGAGAGACCTCAAATCTATTTTTTTTTCATCTAACTAATTTTATACCCACTAAAAACAATTTAAACAGTTTTAAGAAATAGGCTCAGGCCCAGGATCCCCCCCTTTTTGTTCTCGTCAGTGGATTCGACGAATCCAACGGGGATTGATGGCGCTGCAAAAAGTGACACCAGCTCAATGCTATCAATCACCATTGGATTCTCAGAATTTACAGCCGAGAAAACGACTCTTGAGAAGGGTCAGAAAAAAGGAGGCCCCTGAACCCGACCCTACGAAATAAAATACACTTCATGTTATTATAAGGACCAGGGTATGGGTCGACCAGGCTAGAGGGACTCGTCTTTTCACTCGTGTTCTTGGGGGCGGATTTCGAGAATCCAACGGCGGCGAAGATAACAGCTAAAGGATCGGCTCGCGGCTTAAAACTTAAAAGGGAAGCCACCTTATAAGAATATAGATTGTTTGAGTACGAAGCAAAGATTGATGCATTGCCCCGAGATAGGGAGTTGGATCCAAAAAAGCGGTTCTTCAAAATCGTATGGATAAGGGCATCTTTTAAGAGGGCCCACTTTAGCTTAAAAATAAAAATAGGGCCTACTTTCTCTCTAATCTGACGTGAAAGTCTATTCGGCGCGCGTGGGGGGGCCAAAAAGAAATAGTTTTTTTTCCATCCAACTCGTCGTAAAGGTCAAAAGATGATTTAAGTGAGGGGCCCAGTGCGGAACTTTTGTGAAACAATGGGGCCCGCCCCCAACGACCATTTTCCGTGATGACAGGTGATAACACTGTAACAGTTAGCAAATCATGAAGCGGTAGAAAATTGCCCAATGAAAAATGTGCGGGCATTCAAAAAAGGGTCAAAAAGCTCGATAAGGGAGGACTTCGAGCTTAATACTTTTGTCGTCCAAAAATATATATTTAAAAAAATATATACATACACCCATAATGTGATATAGACCGGCTAGTAATTCAAATATATTAAGAGTTTGTTTAGAGTTACACCTGGTGGTGGGGCCCACACTGAGATTATGTTAGACAATCCAACCACACAATGAATTTTCCTTGCCATGATTATCATCATCACCAAAAATCAGTTCATTTCCACAGTGCCAACCATATGAAAAATTGATCCAAAATAATGGTTTTATTGGATGGTCTAGATTTCTCTAATTAAAATCAATTTTTCATGAGGTTAGGAATGTCCAAATGTCCTATTTTTGTGAGGGGAGTAACCATAGCATGAAAATTAATTGTGCGGTTGGATTGTCTAACATGATCTCCATGCGGCCCCACCACCGGGTGTAAGATATGGATGTAGCTGTAGACCAACTCATATACATTAATACCGAAACTATATGTTGCTTCCCTTAATATAACCCACACTCAGGTTTTCAAAATATATTTCTCATTTATCAAGGTCTCCAAAAGCATAAGAATCTTTTAATCTTTTCTAAATATAATTTTATAAAGGAAAAAAGATGTAACAAGGTATGCCCCAAACTTTTTCAAATGTGGAAATGCGATTTTTGTTACTCACCATTGTCATCTCGGCCTACTGACCACATGGATGTTTATCCCACTCCTTGGTGGATATACACACCAATAACCAGCCTAATTGGTAATCTCTAATCATTATATTTTAGTAATTTTTAAGGCGTTCTTATAGCCGTTGAATTCTACCATTTTTTTGAGTATTAAAACCAACGGCTAAAATTCATCAAACAAGCTCATTTTTGGTATGAATGTCTACTAAGGGGTGGACTAAACATCCATGCGGTCAGTGGGCCCGGATGGCAGCAGTGAGTAGCAAAAATGAACTTCCACATTTGATCATATCTCAAATATACCTTGTTACATCACGAAATAAGCGACACATATTAAATGTTCTTTAATTTCTAAAAACAAGACTAAGAGTGAGTTTTATATCTCGAAAATTCTAAAATTCTGAGGTTGTTTTGAATTTTGAATATTTCATTTTTTTTTGATGTTTTGAAAATACCGTGATTTTAAACTATTTTTAAGAATTTTTTTTTCTTGAAAAAGACAAAACGGGGATTTGCTAGCAGTCGGTGACAATGTTTTCTTCAGGGCATTTATATTTTTTGGAACTACGCTGAAAATTTTGTTGGAATATTAAGACCATCATGTGGTCACCCCTAACCAATCCATTAACAGCCCTTGGAGAAAAATGTAGTTATGATAGGATTATGTATATTTAGGGATGTCGATGAATTAGGTTCAGATCAGATTAGGGTTGATCGATATCGCAGGACTGTTCCAATTATAGGCCCAGTTGATCTAGAACCAATGAGGTTTTAATGGATGGGATCCAGATCCAGATCCAATCCAAGGGATATATATGATGGGCCCAGGGTGATCCGAGCTGATCTAATATTTAAATCCATTAGATTTGGCTTAATTAAAAAAACCAATCAATTAAATTTGGTGTATAAAAATAGGGTATTTTAGAAACACCCCCTTGAAATTTGAAAGTAATTTGTAGTACCCCTTATACTTTCAGACTTTAGGATTACCCCCCTTGACCCAATTTAATCATCGTTTGACTAACTCTAAAACGTGACATGCATCGTGCACTTGTTAATGCACCCGTAAAAGGATCATAATTTTGTAAATGCAATGCTAATTGCTTGTGATTCAAGTCCGTTTAAAAGGTAAGTCAAAACCACCGTTAAACTAGGTCAAGGCGGGTAATCCTACAGTTTGAATGTATGAGGGAGTACTACCAATCATGGTTTTAAAAATGACCGTTTAAACGGTTTTAACAGCAGTTTAAACGGTAACGCCCCTAGCCCGTTTCCGTTAAAACAGTTTAAACCAAGGTTTAAAGGAGGCCGTTTTAACGGTTAAACGGACTGGGGGCGTTACCGTTTAAACGGCCGTTAAAATGGATTGAAACGGCCAGGGGCAAAAGTGGAAAAAAAATGGAATTTAACGATTTTAATGGAAAGAAACGGAAAAAATGGCGCTGAAATTCAAATTTTTAAAATTAAAAAAAAAAACTGAATTTAACGGAATTAAACAGATTTAACGGCCGTTTTTTTCACAAAATTTTCCAGAATTAAATGGCTGTTTAAATGATTTTAACGGCCGTTAAAACAAAAAAAAAATAGCCATTTTTTTCAAAACCGATAAAACGTGTTTAAACGGTTTTAACGGAATTGGGCTTGGGGCGTTACCGTTTAAATGGCCGTTAAAACCATTTAAACGGCCGTTTTTAAAACATGGTTTAAACAAGTTTTGTCATTTTTGAATAAAATGGCCATTTTTTTTTTGTTTTAACGGTCGTTAAAATCGTTTAAACAGCCGTTTAATTCTGAAAAATTTTGTGAAAAAAACGGCCGTTAAATCCCATTAAAATCAGTTTAATTTCTGTTAAACTTCGTTAAATTCTATATTTTTTTTTAATTTTCAAATTTCAAAAATTGAATTTCTGCGCCGTTTTTTCCGTTAAATTCAATTTTTTCCATTTTTGCCCCTGGCCGTTTCAATCCGTTTTAACAGCCATTTAAACGGTTATGCCCCCAATCCATTTAACCGTTAAAACGGTCTCCTTTAAACCTTGCTATCAATTTCAGGGGGTATTGCTAAAATACCCATAAAAATACAAACTGTCAAGTCAAATATCTTTTGGGGAAAAGATTTTCTGAATATGCATTTCATCAACGGGGCAGTTTTGAAAACATTGGCAAAATAGGGACAGTTTTGAAAATTTAAAGACCCAAATGACACTTGTGGAAAATCAAAATTTGGAAAAATCGAAGCTACCCATTTACTTTTAATGAAACAATTTAAGTGCCATTGTTATTTTAGTAAAAGGGTCGGGCTCAGGGACCCCCTTTTTTTTTACCCCTCTTAGCGATCCTGTGCTCGGCCGTGGATTTCAAGAATCCAACGGTGGTTGTCAAAGCCAAATTGGCATCACTTTTTTAACTTTTTATCGGCATTGACAACCACCGTTGGATTCGTGAAATCCACGATTGCGGGCACGATCACCGAGAGGGGTTAAAAAAAGGGGTCCTCGGAGCCTGATCCTTAAATCACTTTCAATTTATAGTCGTGAAGATATCTTTACTCTTTTGAAACTTCTTTTCCAAAACATAAACTCCATAATTCCAACTCTATCCTATTGGTCTAAAAGCAATTGTTCCCACTCTCCCTTCTTCTTGTAAAGTGCCTTCCAATAGTTTCACTAAAGGGAATTGATTTTTCATGTGAGTTTTTACTGATCTTGTCAACATTTTTCAAATGTATGATACTTCTATTAGAGGGGTATTTTTGTCAACATGTAAAAGTGACTGGTAGAGCTAGAAAGTTAACTAGAAAAATCATTTCTCCTACGTAGATATATCCAATCAAATGATTATTGTGATCGTCATATCCAATCCAATCGAGCAGAAAAAGATCACGTAGTCGGTGTTTGTAATATCACTTATGTTTTGTTTTCCCCCATTTTTAGATGGCTTATAGGGAGACAAAAACGTAAGACAAATGTATCTTTTGATCTTGTCAATCTACTCGATCAACCTGACTCAACTTTACTCAGACGAGAACCAAAGTTGAATAGTTAGGGTTGGGCTCATGCTCGGGCTGAGTTCTCTACTGACCGGGTTGGGCTTGGGTTGACTCCAAATCGTTCCGAGTTGCCCCTCAGTTGAGACGACCTTATCCATTGACAGCCCTAATAGATACATGTATTGGAACCAAAGTCCACTCAGATTCTTGCTATTCAAAATTGTTGATTATTGCCTCTACTTATATATGGCAAAAAATGGGGTAGATTGTAGTTTATTTTGGGAAAGATACAACTAACAAGAGGAAAATTTTCGGATAATGCAGAAAGACTAAAGAACCCTTATTTAATGTATTCTAGTCATTAAAGAAAGAAGTAAGTTAAAAAAAATGAACAAGGAAAAGAGGGATATTTTGAGAATTATGGGGGTTTGGTACTAAAAACGTGAGCCGAGTAACTCTAGAATCCCCTTCGTTTGTTAATAAGTAGAATAGATATTGTAGTATTGTCATCCCTAGGTCCAAACCGTTATATTGTCTTTGAGAATTGTGTGGTGTGAATCTTGAGGATCATCGGTGGTCTTGTCTTAGTAGGGCATGGTGATAACACTGGTTTAACTCGTCGAATTGAATTGACTTGATTGTATTTCGGGTAGAGTCGGCTATTGAATAAGGTTATTTAGTATTTTTTTTTTTTTTTTTGTAATTTTCAATGAATATGTTAAATAGACCAATACCCAACATTTGGGATAAGACGTAGATGATGATGATGATGTTAACTAAACCAAAAATTGTCCCACGACTTCATTCCAAACTCACCATCCCACCAACCAACATACATGGAACACACGCAACCTCGACATCAAATATCTTCGTCACATGCATTGAAAGTGCACCCAATTAGTAATGGTAAAGATTTCTTAGTTTGACGCTTTCTATTTTCATTGATGTACTTTTGGCGTTCGAGTTCGAATTCAAGGAAGCTAGTGAAGGGACACCCACTATGCACATGCTGCTTAAGTAACAAAATTGTTGTTTCCCGATCCTGACCCATATATTTATATTAAAATTAAAATAGTTAGTAAATGGATATCCTTATAAAGATCTCAGGGAGAACTTTGTAGCGGTACCAGTTTCACTACAAATCAACTTGTGGATCGGCTGTGAATGGCTGAGATTCACCGTCCAATTCCGGATAAGATGTCAACCATCGATATCTGAAGCCGATAAGAGGGGGAGAAAACCGCTGTGTTTTGTTATGTAGATAGATATAAATTAAGAGCCAGGACATCAGATTTGGGCTCTGCGTTAGGTATTGTGAAGCCCAAGCCTGCACCATTTATCTATAGGGCTTAAAATCAAGCCCAAGTCTGACTTGTTAGGCTTATAATTGCAGCTCAAACCCGAGACCATTCCGGTCGGGTTAACTCTACAACACCCCTAATCAGTTTAAACTAAAAGTAGCAGATTCAAAGAGTGGTTATGTTGCACCATAATGGTGGATCCCTTATATTAGGTAGGTCCTATGTCATGTTACACCAAATGATGAACTCGACATATTTTTATGGGCTTTAATAATCTTCATGTTGCACCAAGATACGTGGGCATTGAGAGTGTTTATATTACATACACCAAAATCATGGGCCTCATATATTAGCTGTGCCCGAAGAATGGTTATATTTTACCAAAATGATTGGCTCACTTATTACGTAGGCCCTAAAGAGGCCATTCTATGTCAAAGTGGTGGGCCTAAAAGTGGTTATGTTGCATCGAAGTAGAGAGCCCATATATTTAAATGGCCCCCAAAAATGTCATGTTGCACCAAAGGGGCACACATATTAGGTGGGCCCTGAGGATAGTTTTATTACTACAATGTGGTGGGGCCTAAAATTCACGATGTTGCATCAAAGTAATGTATCCAACATATTAAGTGGCTCCAAGAGAGGTTATTCTGCATCATAATGGCGGACATCATATATTGGGTGGCCCTAGGTAGACCCTAAAAATGCTGGGCCTTGCTTATTATGTAGGCCCTAAAGTGGACATGTTAAGTCAAAGTAGTGTGTCCTAAGAGTAGTTATGTTACGTCAAAGTAGTAAGCCTCATATATTAAATGGGCCCTAAAAGTGATTGTGTTGCACCAGAGTAGAGAGCCCATAATATTAGATGGGCTCCAAGAATGTAATGTTGCACCAAAGTGAGGGACTACACATATTTGGTGAGCCCTCGTATTACCACAATGTGGTGGGGCCTAAAAGTCATCACGTTGTGTCAAAGTAGCGGATCCTACATATTATAATTAAGTGGCTCCAAGAGAGGTCATACTGCATCATAATGGCGCGCGGTCCTTATGTATTAGGTGGGCCCTAGGTCACGTTGTACCAAAATGTTGGCCCCACATGATTTCAACATTCCGAATGGTGATATTGCATTACAGTGGTAGTCCCTAAGAGTGTCATGGTGTACCAAAGTAGTGGGACCCCACATATCATATAGATTAAGAATAGTCATACTGCACCAAAGTGGTGGGCCTCATGTATCATGTAGGCGACAAAGTGGTGGTGGTGGTGGTGGTGGAGAGAGATTGTAATGTGAGTAGAGACTAAGAAGAAAGGAAGGAAAAAAATGTCAGTTTATCTAGAAAATATTAAAAGGTCCTTTTTTTCATTATCAAACTCTTTTAATAAAATATACTGACCAAGGTTTAAAGGAGGCCGTTTTAACGGTTAAACGGACTGGGGGCATTACCGTTTAAGCAGTTTAAACGGATTGAAACGGCCAGGGATAAAAATGGAAAAAATAGGAAAAAAAGGAATTTAACGGGTTTTAACGATTTTAACGGGAAAAAACGGAAAAAATGGTGCTGAAATTCAAATTTCGAGATTTGAAAATTAAAAAAAAAAAAGAATTTAATAGAAATTAAACTGATTTAACGGCCTTTTTTACACAAAATTTTTCAGAATTAAACGGCTGTTTAAACAATTTTAACGGCCGTTAAAACAAAAAAAATGCCTGTTTTTTTTTCAAAAACGATAAAAAGTGTTTAAACGGTTTTAACGGAAACGGGCTTGGGGCGTTACAGTTTAAACGGCGGTTAAAACCGTTCAAGCGATCGTTTTTAAAACCATGATACTGACTAATCGAGTTGACTCGACTCTATAGACGTTTGGGTTGTGTACACTTTTCGGGTTTTAAAACACTACATGGAAGGCCCAAGGGTATCACCGGGTCGGTTCCGTTTGGGGAGTAGGACTTGCCTGACCACCCACAATATAAGCCTCGTGGCAATTTATTAGAGGACACCTGACCGTATAGATGTTTGGCCAATCCCTAGGTGGTCCTACAAATCCAAAATCAACCTGACCAGTGATTTCTAAGCGTTAAGAGAAGTCATTTTCGTTGGTTGATTTTAACCGTAGGAATTTGAGCATTATTTACCATTATTTCCGTACAAAGATCCAAAGGTTTGAAATCACTAATCAGGTTGATTTTTGGTTTCTAGCTCCACTTACGGATTGGTCAAACAGCTATACTGCCAGTGTCCTCTAATAAATTGCCACGTGGATATATTGTGGGTGGTGAGGCAAGTCTTACTCCCGTTTGGGTACCTGTGTACATAGAACCAGAACCTATTACAACAGCAGTGTCGAGTTTGTACGGGTCGGTTCCGTTCATTCTCAAATTCATATTTCTTATACTATATCTCGGGCCCTATTGGATTCTAGTCCAGGTATCGATATGCCCAGATCTGAATCCAATATTAGGATGGGTCCTAGCACGTATCGGTTAATCGGGTATCCATTGACACCCCTACCAACGAAGGCCCACAGTTTTATAGGTTTCACTTACAAGATTTCCTGCGCTCAAAGCTATATTAATCGGACGATTCTAACCACAAAGTCATTTTCTTTAGACCATTTGGCAATCGCCCACCTAAGACGTTCTGGATAAGTGGTTAGGATCTGTATATTGGTGGGTCCATCGTACACCAAAATCTTCTCCAAATTGATTAAAACTTGCAAGACCGCTGATGATCAATAAGCCCTGACCGCCTACAATTTAAGCCACGTGGCATATTTTTAGAGAATGTTGACCGTATGGATGTTTTGCCAATCCCTAGGTAGACTTACAAACCAAAAATTAGTCTGATTAGTGATTTCAAACCTTTCGATCTTGTACCCCAAATAATGCTCAAATTCCCACGGTTAAAATCAACCCATGAAAATGACTTTAATCCAACGCTTAGAAATCACTAATCAGATTGACTTTTGGTTTGTAGGTCCACCTAGGGATTGTCAAACTTCCGCACGACCAGTGTCCTCCAAAAATGTGCCACGTGGCTCATATTGTGACGGACGATCACTGACCGCCGGTCACTCAAGTTTTACTCTCTCCAAGTTCCTACCACCAGTAGCTTTTAAACGCTTAGATTTTGGCGGTTGTCTTCCAGGACTTGATTTCCCTCCATCCCAAGTATTGGATTCGAGAGGAAGCTAAAAGAGAAACCGCCCTCCGCCCTCGACTTTCGATCTCGACCACCGCAGGCCCTCCACCCTCAATCTTGACCACAGCAGGTATCTCTCTCTCTCTCTCTCTCTCTCTCTCCTCGATTGGAAAATCTGCTATTCATCCTGCTACCGTCGATTTGAAAGGCAAAGCATACCATGGCTTATTAGATGTTTCTTGTTGGAATCCTGGTAAAAGTCAGGATAAAATAAAATAAAACCTAGGCTGAGCTTCTCTTATTTCTTCTTGGGTGGCATTTCCATGACCTAGTTACGAAAAACCACAGGTTTAACTGGAAGCCTGGTTTTGTAGGATATCAAACGCAGGCTCAGCCATGAAATTTGTGTGGGTTCCATCTCGTAGATTTTTCCATGCTGAAACAAACTGCTTATGATACATTGAAGGACATCTATTTTAAGCGGTGTTGATAGATTGAATGACTGCTTTAGTTGTTTCTTAATTCGATTTGTTTAATTTGGTTGATTGTTTTGCTTTAAATAGCCGAGGATTAGTTTGTGAATTAGTTGGTAAGAGCTTGAGTGAATTCTTAATTAGAGAAATACTCTCCCAGCTAATTCTACGAGTAACCAACATACACTCATTTTCAACAAGTATATGGGTTTCTATATGCTTTTTGCTAATTACAATAGATAATTTACAGGGGAATCGATCCGGTCAAGAGAAAATATAAAGGGGAAACTACATTTGTTTTGGATTCAGGTAATTTCTTTAGTGGGAGTAGGAGATTGCAGTTAACTTTTAGGCAGAGATGAGCTTTAACTAGTTTATGATCAGAACTATGGATGCAAGACTGTTGTGCTGCGTCATTGTCGTCAACGACATGTACTTCAACCTGGTTGTCATAGCTTTGAGCATCTCCAACCCTACCCTAAACTACCTTCTCTTCCTAAAATAAGGTGGAAAACTTAAAAAACCATCTCCAACCCTACCCTATTTTAGGTATGGCACAAACTAATGAAACAAAACTTTGGCACCAAAGATTAGGACACAAATGTCAAGGACTTAACTAAGATTAGTAAAAAGGAATTAATTAGAGGAATCCCATAACTGAATAAAAAATATCAAACTATGGTGTCTTATGTTTAAAAGGAAAACAAGTTAGAAGGCCACATAAAAAGGTTAAAAATATTGGAACCTCTAGAATTCTAGAATTGTTACATATGGACCTTATTGGATCCAATTTGATAGAAAGTCTTGGAGGAAAAAAGGTATTTCCTGATTATAGTCGATGATTTTTCTAGATTTACTTGGATAGCTTTTCTAAGAGAAAAATCCGAAGCACTTGAAGAATTTAAGAATATTTGTAAAAGGGTGTAAAATGAGAAAGGAGTGTCTATTCTTATGATTAGAAGTGATAATGGAGGAGAATTCAATAATCACAAGTTCACTGAGTACTATGAAGAAAATGGGATAAAGCATGAATACTCTGCAGCCAAGAGACCTTAGCAAATGGAGTTGCTGAAAGGAAAAATAGGACTCTTGAGGAAATGTGAATGGTTTTGCTCACTAGCAAAGACCTTACATGAAATTTGTGGGCTGAAGCAGTTAATAATGCATGTTATACGATCAACCGTGTCTATCTTAGAACCGGAACTTTACAGACAGCCTATGAGATTTGGAATGGAGTCAAATTAAATGTTAAGTATTTTAGAGTTTTTGGAAGTAAATGCTACATGCTTAGATAGAGAGAATATTGGGAAGTTTGATTCTAAAAGTGACGAGTGTATCTTTCTTGGATATTCTACTAGCAGTAGAGCCTACAAGATCTTCAACAAATAACTTTAACCATAGAAGAATCGGTGAATGTGGTTGTCAATGATGAAAATAATTAAGTGGTTAATGTTGATGATGAAAGTGAAGAATTTGAGATTTTGGAACAAGTTGAACCACACATCCCCATCCAAGATAAGACTAAAGAATTCAAATTTATTAAAAATCATCCATCTTCGGAGATTATTGGAAACATGGATAGTGGTGTTAGGACTAGAGGACAGTTAGAGAACATCTCCAGTCATTTGTATTTTACCTTTAAATTTGAACCTAAAAATATTAATGAAGCTCGCTTTGGATGAACATTGGATAAATGCTATACAAGAAGAGCTAAATCAATTCAAGTGGAATGATATTTGGTTCCTAACCTCTAGACCTTCGGATAAGAATATAATAGAAACAAAATGGGTTTTTAAGAATAAACTTGATAAGAATGGTGTTATAACTAGAAAAAAAAGTCAGATTGGTGGCTTAAGGATACTCTCAAGTAGAAGGGATTGATTTTGATCAGACATTTTCCCCGGTAGCTAAATTGGAATCTATTAGGATTCTCTTAGCCTTAGCCTGTGTGTTAAACTTTAAACTCTATCAAATGGATGTTAAGGGTGCTTTCCTAAATGGGATTCTCAAGAAAGAAGTCTATATAGAGCAACAGAAGGGATTTGAAGACCCACATAAGATTAATTATGTTTATAGGTTAAAGAAAGCCTTATATGGGTTAAAACAAGCTCCTAGAGCTTGGTATGAAAGACTGACTCAATTTTTGTTGGAAAATGGAATTTCAAGAGGAACAGTGGATAAAACTTTGTTTATCAGGAAAAAAAGTAATGGAGTGTTGATATCTCAAATATATGTTGATATAGTTTTTGGTTCAACTATTGAAAAATATGTGTTGGAATTTGCTCAAGTTATGAAATTAGAATTCGAGTTGAGCATGGAAGGTGAACTAAATTTCTTCTTAGGACTTCAAGTAAAACAATTAGATAATGGAATGTTCCTTTCGCAATCTAAATACTCTAAAAAATTAATCAAGAAATTTGGATTAGAATCTTCAAAAGCTGCACTTATCCATGAGCACTAGCCTTAAACTTACTAAGGACTTAACTGGGAAATTGGTCGATCAAACGCTCTATAGAAGCATGATTGATAGTCTTCTCTATCTCACTGCAGGTGGACCCGATATTGCCTTTAGTGTAGGGAGTTTTTGTTAGGTATCAATCTGACTTTAAAGAATCTCATCTCTCTGTTGTTAAGAGAATTATTAAATACGTCAGTGGTATCATTGAATATGGTTTCTGGTATCTTCTTGAGACTAATAGTGAATATGTTACTTGCTACACTTTCTGTTATTAAAAGAAGGGATTGATGTCTTCCATAGTCCTTCTGTTTTACTTTCTTTTGCTTACTACTAGTACTATGAACCCATCACTTAGGTATATTTATGCTACAGAAATGCTTTGACAGTATTTGAAATTTCAAGGGTTTCCTTATGCATGTGATGTATTGAAGAGCAGGTTCAGCTTTAATTCCAAGCTATGTTGTGTTTTTAGATTATAATAATATTAATAAGCATGGATAATACATTGGTGGAACTACTTTAGCAATTAGGGGTTTCAATTTTTATTTTTAGACATTGGAACAAGTCTCAACATTTCTAGTCCAAAACATTATTTATTATCTGAAAGATCTTGATTCGAGGATTTTTAGTCTATTCTTTACATCTTCGCTAGTACAAAGTTGAATGAATTACTAGAATTTTTTTTTGTTTTAATATTGAATGCCCAAACTAAGTAAGATGTGTCAATAGACAACTCTATGTGTATGCATATACATAAGGAATTCCATGATGTTAACTTGATGAAGATTCAAAGCCATATATCCAGAAAACCTAACCGAAGTGAAGGAAGAGAGCTTTCAAGAATCAAGAGAAAGCTTCCACAATACAAAGCTTTTTGTGAGGTTGGTTCTTTTTTTTTACACAAAAAAGCTACTTTGTGTTGAATTAATTTTGTTAGGTTTTTCAGGAGGTGAAATTCATCCTAGCTATTTAATAATGTGGGTTATATGTAGGATCAAAAATTTATAAATGAGATGGGTCTTTTTATTGTTCGTGCAATTCTCATATGGGGAAGCCTCCTAAATAGCTTTCTCAATCTAGTTCTTTGAATTTGCTTGATTTAAGTAGGAACCATGTTGATGGGTTTGGGGCAAAGGAGATATGGTAATGGAGGAAGATTCGTGAGCATGACCGTTATGATAGAATAACAATTGTGTTGATTGGAACCTCACCTTTATCATGATCTTCACTGCTCTTTTCTTCTTTTATTATGAGTAATGCGTGGAATTTTTAGTTTAATAATGATTTTCAATTTAAATGTTGACTAACAAATGATTGCTTTCACTAATGGCCTTAACAGTTCCAGTACAGGACACCGTTTCAGACATAACATACTGGCTAAAGCTATGATAGAGTACAATGTCAGACAAACAACTTCCAGAATAACCTGGTTCAAGGTGAAAATCATTTTCTAGGGCAAGTAAAGGGATTTTGGTGGGGCCAGAGCATGGTTAGGCGCCCTCATTGGAGAGTTAATATTGAGAGAGAACAAAAAAAAAGAAACACGAGGAGAAACGAGGGACGTGATGGATATGGATTCTCCGCTTGATTTCGAGTCGGAAGATCAACTTATCAGTTCTCCTGTTTCAACAAAGAAAAGGTTTCTAAAACCCTAACCTCCCTCCTCTATCTCCGTTATCGTTTCTCTTGTTGCTCTAACTGGGGGTTTGAATTATAGGGTTTTTCGATTTCAATCAAAGATCGGTCAACCAACTAGACCAATAATTGGTTAATGTTATGAACTCGTTACAGTAAACAATTGAAAATTACAATATAATGAACTTTACATTAATTGAATTCTCTATGCCCGAATAGTTTTAGAGCCTGTTTTGATCGCCATTTTCATGCCAGAAAATATATTTGTTTTGCTAAAGAAGCTCTTGAACATATTTTTCTTTTTGAAGCTAAAAATGACGATCCAAAAAAGGCTCTAAAGACAGTTTCTTAATATGAATCTAAACAAAGAGACAGTTTCTTAATTCCCTTTGAATGAGACAAAGGACCAAAACTCCTCATTTTGCTCTCTTTAGATTGTCTACATAACACTGTATATATCAAAGTTATTGTATTTTTATCGAAATTACACCATTAATGTCAAAACTAAGTTTAGGGCATGAAGTGCCTTATATCGTGTCGTTCATTGTTGTCCAAGCAAATTGATTTTACCTTGTAATTTTTGTTCTTAGGAGGAAGGTCATTGGTTTGGATGATCTTCTCACTGATTACTACAAGGAGAAAAGTAAACTTATTGAAAAGGAGTCTAAACGAGCAACTGTCAAATGCTATAATTCAGACGAGGATGAGGACACAAGTTTAAAAAACAAAGAGGCATTATTGTCCCAGTTTGTTGTTAAATGCGAAAAGCAGGTAAACAAGCTTATAAATGTAATGTCTTTTAATACCCATTTTTTCTCTTGTTTAACTATTGTTGATTTGAATTTTTTGTAGGTGCAAGAAATAAAAACTGAAGATGAGATCCCATTGTGGGGTCTACGGGTTTTTGGAAATCAGGTTTTCTTTAAGAACCAATATGATCTTTTAACCCTTCCGTCCTGTATGTCTACACAACATTTTGATGATTTTGTTAGATATCCTTACAAGGGAATAATGGATATTTTATTTATTTTTATGAATTGCAGAAAAATCCTCCACCATTAGTTTTTCCTGAGCTTGGAAGTTGCACTCTTTTGCAATCTTTCATGAACAATGAGCTCAATTCAGTTTTGGAACTCAGTGCTGAGAAAGGTTTGTAGCTTTGCTTTAGCTAGTTATCTTTGTATTTATCTTTTGGTCAAGAGATATTGTCTTCTTGACATCTGTCACCTACCTTGATTTTCTCTCTTGTGAAATATGTGTGCTTGCATTGCAAGGATGAATATATCTAGATGTAAGCATGTTATATCTGCTCCATAGTTGGCACCTTGGTGGATTGTACTGATTTAATGGGTCGATAAAGGCTTGGTACAATTATAGGTCCATATCACAGATTGAAGGTTTCAAGTTACTTTCTTGGTCATGGGATGGCTAAAAGCTATATTCTTTAAACTTGTACCAGAGGGTACTATAAAAGAAAAGTTCGTTTACTAGGTTTATTCGTTCATCACTTCATCTAAGTACATATCACTTTCTCTTAGCTGCTCTACGGGCATCTATGTTATCTCAGTATGGGTTCTGGTGGGCATGCGTCGTGTTGACATGGGTACACCGAGGAATTTGAAGAGTTCGGGTAACATAACCCACATAGTTTATTTGTTTCTACCCATTATCAAAGATTATTAGAAGTTGAGCATGTCAAGTGAGTTTTACAGTGGGAGCTTATGGTTTGTTTCTATCATAATCTTACTTGAATTCTAATGTCTAATAATGATTACTGTAGTGTATCTATTTCTTGCTATGTAACAACGACATGACCATTTTAAGGTTTTTGGGAGAGAGAGAGAGAGAGAGAAGGGGGGGGGTGGGGGTGGGTTTCTTTATCCTTTTTTGTTTTTACATCTATCTCTTGTAGTTAGGTGGACAACTATCACTTCTTTGTGTCATTTCTACAATAGCTTTTGAAGAGCTTTTTAAAGTGTACTGTCATTTCAAGAGCTATTTGTACCTTAAGTCTTTCATTTCTTGTTGACTAACTAACACGTAGCTTATAAAAAAAGTAACAACTGTCTCTTAAAGAGCTAATGCATCTCGAGGTCCACAACGTGTGGATGTGGTCCTTAGGTTCATGTGGGATATGTCTCTGTACTATTTACTGTTGGGAATTGGTATCCATGCACACTAAAATGGATGTAGTTAATTTATTTATGAATCAAGATTTGGTGATGCATAGATGCTTCTTGAAGATAGTCAAAGTCTCCCATTTGCGCATGAGATTATGGCAGCTCTATCCCCAGGATTTAATCAAGTTTGGACTCGATCGAATCTCGCATTGTCCTTACATTACACGTCGGAAACAAAATACCTAACCTCCTTTATTGAATGTCGAAACATATTTAATTCAAGTCTCAAAATAAGTTCAAAGTCAGTCCTCTTAATTGATCCCATATCGATTGGTCTCATATAGCATAAGAGCAACTTTTTGTGTTCTATTGAACTCAGTCTGCATGGATGAATCCGTATTTGACATTCTGAGAGGGGAGTCTCTACCTCACACGTAGACAATTGTCTATCTATTTTGAAATTTTGAATTCACAACAGAGTTAGCTCTGCTCTGCTTTATAATCTAGATAGACTTAATCAGTCTTCTCTAGGTTCTCACAATGCAGATGAGAATTTCTACATAATGCATTCATATAGTTCCTTTCTTAATTGGCATACAAATGAGTCCACCAAATGGGTCTAAGTGAGCGTCTGTGAGCGAGTCACAATCAGTCAAAGAGACAAATTGAATTCCAGTTGCCAGAATCATGGATCCAGACAAGTGAGATTGCTTCATTATACACGTCTGGATAAAGAGAGCGTGAGCTCTATACATAACCTCTTTGATGGGCTTTAATTAATCCTATCTGTGGATTGATGCCTGTCAATTCGCACAAAGTTTCCTTGTGTCAAGTGCTTGTCTTTTGTGGACTTGATGGGCCTATGGGTCTTGTGGTCCTTATGGAATCATATATGCGTTAATGAGCCAAAAGATATGGGCCCTGAACCTCAAGGGCCTAACATCTTATATCGGCCTGAGGCCAATGGATCTTAAGCAATATGGGCATGAGGGCTTGTCTACAATGTGGGCCCAGATGGGCAGTTAATGAGCCTCAGGAGCCTATGGGCCCGAATGGGCTCTCTCCTTTATTCTTCCTCCCATCTCTCTTTTTATATTTTGTTTTTCTTTCTCTTTTCTCTCTTTCTTCTCTCTTCTATTCTCTGTTATTCATCCTTCTCCATCTCTTCTCCTTATATAGAAATAAAGAGTCGGTGAAGGAAAAGGTGGAGAGAGAGTGAGGGTCCAATACTCCAATATGATGTTGAGGTGGTGGGATGATCCAATGGGTGTGAGAGGTCGGACAATCCAATGGAAAGATAGAAGAGAGAGAGAGAGAGAGGTGAGAGTTGGTGAAGACGGGAGGTCGTGTGGAGAGAAATGGGAGGTGGTTGGGAGAGTGGTCTTATGGGAGCAAGAGGTGCGTTGGTCCACTAAAAGGGGGAGTGAAGTCCGTGTTCGGTAGAGAAACCTCCACTGAACAACAAAATAAAATTAAATATTTTATCATCTATCACACTAATAACATGGGATATGTTCCAACATGAGATTTCTTTATTTGAAAATAAATAGTTAAAATATTATTTTAATATTGATGTACGGATGTGTCTATGTATCAGGATTCTTGAAACCGCCGTGTTGGACACCTCAAAGCTGTGTTGAACACTGACACACGTGTCCATGTCCTTACATAGGTTTCCTGTAATTCTTTTTTGCTAGGCTCGGAGATCTTGCATATTATAGCATTCTCCTATTCTTTATTTCTATTGAAGTATCGCTTTGCATTTACTGAAGTTTGACCACGTAAATTTATTTTGCAAAATTAGAAGAAATGTACATGACTGAACATTTTTGCTTACCATCAATTACCTTTTCAATGATATTGTTGCAGGGGAAACCTTTCTTGAAGGATTATTGATAAATGGCTGGCTTTCAAAATTAGCTTTTACATGTGGACACGTGGAAGAATCTATTGCAACTTGGACCTTTAATCTGAGTGAGTCCTTTTGTCCCTTTGTGAGCTTCAATTACATGGTTATCTGATATTTCAACCTCTCCTTATTGATTATCAGTGTTATACTCATCAAATGATGAGTTGGGGGCATCTGCATGTGACTTTTGGTATGCTATTCTTCCATCTAAAAATGAGGTAATTTTGACCATCTTTAATTTGGGGATGATTTTAAACAAGTTTATTCAAGTTTGTCAAAGAATAACTGAGTTATATTCTGTATGATCTATATTTTGATATAAGGTATGAATTTATCATGCATATTCAGGTTGATCTACCTTTGGTAAGAATTGACTGGTTTCCTAGCTCTGCTGAACTGAAAAGAGCTCTTGAGATCTATGGATATCTAATGGATTCAGCACTTGATATTTCATCCCTTCCAGAAATGGTCCATCCTGGTTAGTTCCTTGACCTTTTCACTTTTCAAGTAGTTCATGCGAGATGCATGGTGGACTGAATCTCTGTGGTAGAGTGTCCAAGTCTGTTAATCTCCTTCTATTTTTAGTCGTTTTATTTGTATCCTTTTCCTATGTTCTCACCAATAAAATTTGGAAGGTTCTGTATTTAATTATCATTTTACATCTTGTTTTATGCCCTCAAAGCATAAATGTAGACCAATGCCTTTGTGAGATTCCACTATATCAAAGACACATACCACCATCTTGACTGCATGCAACATTTAAGGTAACACGTGGGTGAATATGACCGAGAATACTGGTTGATTGGTGAATAATCCTTCTTAGAAGGCAAAAGCCGGAGGACCATCCATCCCATAAACCCTTTTTTCATACATGAGGCAGTTTCCTCATTCACATTATGGGCTTTCTTCTCAGCCATCTCATCCATTAACATTCTTGGATTAATAGCCTTATTCTCCTATCAATGTTTAAAGTACAGCAACTTTTTTTTATTGTCATATACTCGTATTTAGTTGGGATTGAATATTATGAATTTTTTTGGATATTCGTATTAGTCTGTGTTCTCTGAATGCAGTCATTCCTTAATTTCTATCTTATGCACAAATATCTTGATATTTTGAGAAATTTCTATACCTTTTAGTTGGTGGTGTTTTGATGGTAAGCTTAAACTGGTCTTTCAGATTCTGATTCTGAAGGGCCGCCTCAAAACATTAGATCTTGGATCAAATTTCTCACTGCCTGTTGTCGGGTGAGGTATGTTGCAAATGGAACTAATTTTGTGAGCAATTTTTTGTACGTCTGAATCTTGTAATGGCTTTGTATCTCTTCACATGGTTGATCCATCAATTGCCTATGCACAACATGCTTTCCACTTTTAGTGCTGGCATAAGGTAATAGTTCCATTCTGGAAACATTCTCAAAGGAATTTGAACGCATTGATTTCCTGTTGAATTTACTGTTAGTTTTGTCTTATTTGTATTTTTCTCCTTTTTTTTCCCCGCAGAAGTACACGGTCTATCTTCTCAACTTCAGAAGCAGAAGAGTTTCTTGGTGTGATTATTTGCCTCTTCTTAGACCGCAGGCTTCAAGGCTTGTCATTGCTGTTGTATGAATGCATGCTGTCAGTTATTAGTTTCTTTACAGAGAATGAATGGAATATCAGCTGTGAGAAAGTAGCAAAATCTCTTGCTTACAGGTTATAATTAGCAACTAATTCATTTCTGCAAGAAGTTTCTTTTGAATCTACATCTATATATCATAATTAAACATGATCAGCAACTGCATTAAGGTCCACTGGATACTATTCCACTGAGAACTTCACAAGAATACACTTGGATGGCTTTTACTTTTTCATGGTCTCAATGCCTATGTACCTATAGATCTTGCTTATAGTTCGATATATTGCTATAATTCCATGAATGCTTGTGAATGAAGATGTAATTGTTTGAATAGTTATGAAGGAAATGAGAGGAAAACCAAAATTTTCATTAAATATTCTGTTCAGAGAATAATGGGATTAAGTTGCGATAATAGCTGATTAATCTTTAGAGAACTTGCCAAGTTTACTTAGGTAATACTGCAAAAATCTTCTTATTGGGGATGGGACAAGGCTTTACTCTTTACTTGATGATGAGATTGATTACCTTGAGCCTCTTAGCACAAGTGACAAGATGCAAAGCACTACTCCATATCAAGGTGGCCTCAGTTGAATATGAGCATAATATTTCTCATTTGTCAATAAATTCTATTGTTTTCTATGCTATATTTGCTATTCATTGGCAACCGGCTTGTTTGATTGGATTTGCTGACAAACCTAAACACAGTTACTTCTTAGTTCCATGTTTTTTAACCAGAACCCATCTGATGCATTAGCAATGGGGATGGTAACTTCGGTTTGGTTGTGTATGAAACATTAACCATTATGGAGTGCAAATATCGGATTGTTAACCATGCTATGGGAAAGTTAGATGGCTTGTGAAATTTAATACCAATAATTGTGCCAACTAACCACTGCATAGTGCATACCCAAACTACAACTCAACTCCATGTCCAGACTTCCATGTAGGCCTTGATTGTTCAAAGGGTCACATCTTGATTTTTTTTTTTTTTTTGAATTCAGTTGACATGTTTACCAACATTTGTATACAATAGCTAAGCTAACTTTCTCTTTTTTCCCAGGGTCACATCTTGATTTTTTTTTTTTTTTTGAATTCAGTTGACATGTTTACCAACATTTGTATACAATAGCTAAGCTAACTTTCTCTTTTTTCCCTAGTTTTTTCTGATTTAGCTTATGGTAAATGCAGAATACGAAAAGACTTGAACTGCTTGAGACTCGTGGAGTGCATTTCAGGAGTTGACACTCGTAGCAAGCACCTCAGAAATGAAGTGGCCTTTCAACTCCTTATGAATTGCTTTGATACAAAGGTAGCCTTTGTTCTTTCTTGTATTTTGACTGACACCCATTTTTTTTGTAAGAGTTGTATATATAAATGCTATCTTTTGGAATGTTTCTCTTAATCTTGCTATTTCAGGTGCATTTTGGTTTTTCTTTCTTTCTTTCTTCTTTGGTGGGTAAGCTGGGATTGAACCTGTGGCTCATGGTTGCACTGCAATATATCAACCAATTGAGCTAAGGGCTTACAAATGTTTTGTGCTGCCACTGGGTAGTTAAAATAATCAAGTACATTTTGGTTGCTCCATCAAAATTACAATAGTTAAGTTTTTGGCTTGAAAATCTTTATGCTGAAACCCTTGATAGAGCTTGATTCTATTGACCCTGCTCCTGAAGCACATGCTTCTGATTGGAGCTTCATTCTATTAAATTTGAGAATGATACATGTTATTCAGCACAATAACTAGTAACCAATTGATAAGCCTGCTAGATCTCTGCTTATTGTTTCCATTTTCTTATCTTCTATGCCAAGTTACTCACAAACTTAGACATTTAATATGTTTCCTTCACTACAGGTAAATAACGGAAAAGAAATCCTTAGATTGCTCATGTCAATCAATGTGAAGGACAAAAGTTGTGATTTTTTCACGATGTACATTTACTTAATTCTGACTGAGAATTGGCTGTTCACAAATCCTCTACTAGAAGAGAAACCGCTGATTCTTGAAATGTGGGGGGTTTATCTTCGGAATTGTTCTTGCCAAATTACCAGCACAGATATGAGGCCTTATGCTTCGAAGGTGGGCATCAGTACTTGCCTTATCTCTGCACAATTTGTGGGTTGCATTCTTCAAAATCTTATTTTTATTCTGCAGGTTCGTAATAAAGCTTCATATCTTCTACAAAGCACCGTCCAAAGAAAGAAGTGTGATTAGAGTGCATGTTCTTTGTTCTACTCTGTAAAGATGATGGTTTATATCTTCTGAATATGCTCTTTATGTCTTGCAAAATAAGGGGGATGGGTCACCAGGGAAGTGCAAAAATATAAATCTTTCTCCGAATGGTATTTTGAATAGTTTATTATCACGAAGTTGGCTCTTTTTTTTGCAAGCGGGCTATTCATTAACTATGGAGGCTCGGTTGGTCTCAGTTGTTTTTTGTGATTCATATGCAGGGAGAAAGCAACAAAATTGCCTGCCTTTTTTTTTTTTCATTAGGACTAAAACATAAGTATTTGTGTGCACTACCAAAAATTGATTAAAATATGAGAATGAAATGAAATAAATACTAAGTCGACTTTGTGCGTCTGTTTGTGCATTCATGTGCAGTCATTGTGCGTATATTAGGGCTGTCTCTACTATTACATATTGAGGTTCATCTTGTCATGAGCAACTCTTGAGCTGTCAGTGACGTTATTTGTCACATATTCCCCCAATATACCCCTCTAAACATCTGTAGGATATTGGCTTAAATGGGACATTTTTTTTCTGTACCCTTATTTTCTCTTTTTTGAGCGAGTTCCCGGTAGCCCTTTCCTTAAGTTGTCCATCCCGTGACTTGAACCCATGACGTGGGGTTGGCTGTGATACCAAGTGTTAAGACCCGAACTAATACACCAAAAGCACCTAGGTGCTAGAGGTGCAAGAAGTTTTAAAGTCTACCTTTGAGGATTGTAAAATAGTAATATGAAGAAAACCCTAATTCAAAAGGAAAACAAACTGGAGATGCTGATTGAAAAATGAGACCAATTGAGAGATGTTTGAATAGACTCGAGCCCAGTAAAATTTATTTCCGCACAGAAATAAGAGTCTAGGAAACAGAAGTCTCCCCCTAAAACTTCTAATTCTAAGAAATCACAACGATTTGGAAATAGAATTCCAGGAAATTGGGTCTTCCAAACACATAGATTTGTGATACTAAGAAAGACAATTTCAAATCCAGCTCGATGCCACATTTATCATCTGATTCATCAAAGGAGTGGTCAGTGGCCCCATTACATGGACGTACTTCCGAGCAGTTTGAGAAAACTTGTGCTCCTATGCAAGGAGTCCTTTAACGTTTGAACTGTGTTGGTGTTAGCCTGAGGTTAGGTCCATACCGTTGGATTTATTGCATGACTCCCGAGGGGCATAGATCAAAAGACCACGGACTACGTTGGCAAGTTAGCATCATATACGTGGAAGTTCGATACATCGATATCTCGGTTCACTTTAGGCTCGGATTGTTCCGAGATTTAAAAATAGGTTCGGGTGAGATTATATTCCCTGCTTCGGAGAGCCGTTAAACAACCGAACCTCCAGAGTGCAGGCCTTACTACTTTGCCTTTGCCCCCTTTCTTTTCTCTTTTCCCTCTTTCATTCAAACAATCTTTCCCATTTACCGTTGCTGGAGTAAAGAATTTCTCGTTGTTGCCCTTATTTCTCACTCACATAAACAAACAGATTAGGGTTTTATTTGTTCTTCCTCTATGGAAGACCTTTTCGATTTTGATTCTGAAAATTGCGGAGCTGGAGGTACTTATCTAACCCTGCTAGTCTCTCCTTGATTAAGATTGGGGTTTTTCCAAAAAAAACTCTAATTTAAGTTTTTTTTAAAATTTTTGTGAACATTTTCATAGACAACATTAACCCAAAGAATTCCCCCTATATTTTTTCTAGGGTTTGTCATTTAAAAAAAAAAATCGTTATTTTGAGTTCAATGGCGCTTACCCGTGTAAAGATTTCTTGATCCATCTTTATAGGGTTCGTCTTTAGATTAGAGCTTCATTTGTGGATTACAGGATTACCCATTAGGGTTAAGGTTTTGATTTGTTGGAGTAACTAACTGATTTTGTTGGAGTATCAGGGAAGATGATCCAAGAGAGACTACCGAAGAAACAATCTTTGGGGAGCATTGTAAGGAAGAGACTCTCCGATATAACCAATTCGCAGCAGCGACTTAAATCCCCGAACCAAGATGAAAAGCCCAGACCCGTTTCAGCCATGACCAAAGACTACATCGAACAGCTCCACAAGGTTTTTTTTTCATCAGTAGGGATTTTTTTGGGTCTTTTTCGCCTCTCTTGTGCAATGGCTTTGGCTTAGTGGGGCTTTTTTCTTCTGAAATTATTATCTCAGGAAAACATGGCGCTTATGAGAATTCTTGCAGAGAGAAAGTATCCTTTTCCTGACCAACTTGTTCGGCTAACCTTAAGTCATATTGTTAATTTGATCTGCTAATCAAATTACTGAAAATTCTGCTTTTTTGTTTTCATTTCATCCCTTTTTTGTTGGGATTTTCCTTAATGTTGGTTGACAGTAAAATCGTCGAACTGAGTGGGATTGAGTTGACAAAATTGCGAATCAACTTGCAGAAAGTGCAGCAACAGAATTGGCACCTTGCTCAAGCAAACAGCCAGATGGTGGCAGTATGTTACTACATCCATCTCAATGAAATTTTTAGTAATTTTCTTGAAGCAATCTGGTTATTTGTTAACAAAATATTGATTATATTTCTCTAATTCTTCAGGAACTGAACTTAGGTAAAGAAAGGGTAAGATTTTTAAGATGGCCAAGTTGCCTGAAATTGAAGTCCTTTATTTTGAGAAAGCTTCCTTTAGATCTCCATTTTGTACTAGTTCAGTAAATCCATAATGTGGTTTTGTTCATTTACAGTTAAAAGCAATGCAGCACGAGCTCGGATGCAAGGTCTCGTTGCTTACCGCAAAGAATTTGAAACTGCAGGTCAGTTTAGTCAGTTTCTGGTCTATTATAAGCCTGTGATGAATATTTCCAGTACAGAATCGTCTGCTATACCAATAAAACCTTATTATTTTTGCAGGAAAAGGCAAAAGAGAAACCTGGCTCCGAGGTGTTTCATCATGTCCCTTTGTTATTTCTCTGTTACGATGTTAGAATTGGTCCCACTCATCAATCTTTGTAACTTACCCATTGTTTTACCGTCTTGACTGAAGGAGGTAACGGAGAAATGTGAGGTCACAGGGGAATCTTTACAAGCTAATTGCAATAATAAGACTTGCAATCCTAACAGGAGGCACCAATCAAGAAGTCAATGTAATTGCTGGAACCGTATATTATTCACTTGAACATTGTGGCATGTTTTTACTTTATCTTTCTTGTAATAATCTAAAGTTGTGCAGCATTGGTGCCTTCAACTGTGACCCAACAAGTAGCAGTGAAGGAGAAGGCTGATAACAAAAGGTATTTGTGTGTGTGCGTGTGTGTGTATCATAACGTAAAGCATGTTTTAGTTACACCAAGTGTTGATACTGTTTTTTTCTTTCCAAATAAATCCATAATGAACATATCTTCATTTTTTCTTTTTTGTTTTTGATAAAACAGGATTGGTTTGCGAAGGCAATCCGCTAGGTTTATATCTGAACAACCAGAACCTACCAAAGAGGAGGTGGACAACAAAAGGTTTGTTTTAAATAATGAATGTTGTATTTACGCTGACTGTTATTGTTGTTTCTTTCCAAGTAAATCCATAACCAACGTGTCTGCACTATTTTTCGATAAAACAGGCTTTGTTCGCGAAGGCAATCTGCTAGGTTTAAATCTGAACAACCGGAACCTACCGAAGACTTGTTCGAGATAGAAGATACAAAATTTCCAATCCATTCGATGCTTGAAGACTCAATGCATGAAGATAAACCCACTTCAGTGGACTCCTCCACTACAAAAGAGGGGAAAGAAGGAAAGATTGCCTTGAGTCATGTAACTCAAGAGTTGCGAAGATCATCAATTGGAAGGCCCATGCGCAAGGCAACTGAGAAGGTTCAGTCCTACAAGGAAGTGCCCATTAACGTAAAAATGCGGAGACCCGAGTGAGTGGAGTCTTTTGCCAAACTATAACCCTTCATGTTGAGGAGTAGTTCAAGAAGTGTGGTAGCGTCAGTGTTCCTCACATCTTCTTTTACTTCTTGTTTCCTATACTTTTTGTTCAAGAACTGTGGTAGCATCGGTGTTCCCCACATCTTCTTGTATCATTGTGCCCTATGATATTATTGTTTCCTATACTTTTTGTAGAAGTAAAAAGTTTCCTTTTTCTTGTTTGGTTCCGTGAAGTTGAGCAATTCACTGTGACTCCTGCTGTCAAAGGGCCGGGCCAGGGTAGGGCCCAGCCCGCCCTACCATCACTTATAGGGGTGAGGCCCTAGCCCTTAGAGGGCCTGAACCTGCTAGGCCCTAACCTACCTTCAAGGGCCAGGGCCTAGAAGAAGTATTAAAAAATATTAAATTTTTAATACTTGAATAATGCACTTGGTTTGGTAACGTGTTTCCTTGGTTTAATCTATGTAGATTTTTCAATGAATGATAAAAAAAGTTTTGTTACAAGGGTGAACCGTTAAGGTTTGAAATTGAGAACTCTATCTTTTTAAAAACCTCGATAAAATAAATGATATATTATAAATTTACATTAGTAAAAAAGTCATTTTGGAATGATTTCGAACCATTCTTAATTTTTTCAAAATATGAGTGATTTTGGGACATTCATAATTTTTGGAATGGTTCAATCATTTGGAATTTGCCCAAAACTGTATTTTTTTTTTTTATTATATTTGTAGTGTCTAACACCAATAATGTCATGAAATGTGTCTTGAGAGTCTATGTCCACTAGTTTTTCCCCTTTCTTCTTTCTATAGGTAGCCTGGAACTCAATAACAGTTGGATAGATGACCTTAGAAACAACTTTTTTTATTTTAAAAAGGCAACTTAATTTAGTTTTGATTATATCATGCAGCTAGTGTCATTTTTGGAAAAAAAATATATGCACTAAGTGCGTTGTTTTTTGGAATGTAATTTTAAAAATAAATAAAACAAAGATGATTTATAACGGGCCAAGTAGGGCCAGGCCCCCTTGAGTGTGAACCTAGCCCGGCCCTTATTTAGAAGGGCCTTACATATTTGGGCCTGGCCCAACCCTAAGAACTTGAAATAAAAATTTAAAAAAAAAAAAAAAAAAAACCCTCTTTTTAGGGCTTTCAAAGGGTTGGACTGGGTCGGCCCCCCTTACAAGAGGGTCGGAATGACACCCCTACTCCCAACTTTGGCATTTTCTTCCTTCGTCACATACAAGTTATGAGCAAGAAAATGCTTGAAATGATCATGGATTGATGATTTCCTTACCTTGTTGCCTAGATTATCTTATAGGCCGTGTTCGAACAGGTTCAGAGCATTGACCTGTGGGATTTGGTTGTAATTTTTTTTTTTACCCTTTAGTAAAATTTATACAATTATACACCTTCCTAACACTAATATGCAATATTACTCATTACTAGTGGACGAAATGTGTTACGACGTGTGAGTAACGAATTTTTAAAGATCTATTTTAAATTAACTGTTTTTGAAGATTTTGGCAATCGAAGGGGTAGTTTTAAGAATGTTGATATGATTTATTATTAAGGAGCTATCAAAGTGTGTTGACAATCGACCTTCCACAAACTAGCAAAAATTGAGAGAACAAACCGAAAGGATCAATCACACAGACAAACAATAAATTTATGTGGTTTGGCAGTATGCTTATGTCCACGGGTGAAAAGTGCTCTTTCACTATCTATAAAGAATTAGGGTAACAATAGTTTCCTTTGTCTCTCTCACTCTCTTAATATACAAGTGAAACTCCAACGCCCCTTTAGAGAATATATATAATTTTTGGCACAATAATATACTTGAAGTACCTCCAATAAAGTTGTACTATAGACAAACCATACAGACTTGTAGCGACAAAAAATGGTTAGGGTTGAAACTCTCGGACCCTAGGCCAAGGGGTGCGTTACCCTCTTACAACTCCCCAGCTGGACCCGTGTAAAGTTGTGGCTTGATTAATAGTAAAATCCCTACAGAACAGTACTTCTTGCAATATATAAGAGACCTAATACAATAATATCAAATGTGATCATGGTGTGGTGAAGCTTAAATTTGGAAATCAAGAGTTGTTTTAGAAATTACGACGATTTAGATAGACTATTTTGGAAATATTGAAGCAGCTTCAAGGTTTTTGCTTTAAAATAGAAATACATCTATCCCATTAACATAAAAAGGATTTCAAAAACTAGTTCAAATATACTACTCAATCCGAGAAACTTAATTTTTCAGGATAACCTTCAGTTTGATGACAATCCATATTACGTGTCCAATTCAAAAACATGCACTAATACTTGTGTGACATAAACATAAGACTGACATTGTTTGTGATATGTCTTCTCTTTTTGGAGATATTGTAACTTATAAAATTTCTCTTGCCCATCCCGTAACTAAACAAGGAATCACTGAGGCTTCTTATTTCATTCGAGTGATATATATATATATATATATATATATATATATATATATATATATATATATATATATAGAGAGAGAGAGAGAGAGAGAGAGAGAGAGAGAGAGAGAGAGAGAGAGAGAGGAAATAATAATAAAATAAAGTAAGTCCTTTTATTACTCATTGAAGTGTCACAACACATAACGAGTGCCAAGAGGCCTGTTTTATGGTTCAAGAAGTTTTATTATTATATAACTAGTGGGCCGCACGTGCATTGCACGTAAGTGAATATAGGGGCCATTTTGGAAGAAGTGGCAAAATAAGAAAGTTTCAACTCAACGGTTAGTTTGGAAGATTAGCTTCGAGGGGTGAATTTGTAAATTGTGGAAACTCAAGGCACAACTAGAAATGGAAAATTCAGAAGTTGTTCATAGTTATTAAGGGGTTGTTTTGGAAATATAGTAGAAATAATAGTTATCAAGGTGTTGTACTGAAAATAAGAATAATGACGTGAAAAGTAGTAAAGTATTTATCAAGGGGTTGTATTGAAAATCCATACTATTATAAAGGCAAAACCGGGGTTGACGATGACACAAGCTTCACTTTCTCCCTCATTAGATGCCTCTCCACCATAAGAGCTAAAAAGGTTTAATAAATGCTGTTGCTTGTACTTGCCCACTCTCAAGCCACTATTACATTTTCAGCCAATTGCTACAACTTAATTACTTTTTAA
This sequence comes from Euptelea pleiosperma, assembly GCA_035048495.1. NCBI lineage: Eukaryota > Viridiplantae > Streptophyta > Magnoliopsida > Ranunculales > Eupteleaceae > Euptelea > Euptelea pleiosperma. Next base: position 34,684,410 of record CM068540.1, on the reverse strand, counting down.
TGCTATCATTCTTATTTCAACATTGCCCATTGCTTTTCATGTTCCCACCATGCTTAGTAACGTTATAATGTAGGAGGTCCATCATCAACGTTGATGATGGACGTTGGTGTGAGCCATGTGGCACACTCTTAGAGACTATTGACCATATGGATTTTTTGATCCATCCCTAGGTAGAATTACATACTAAAAAATATCCTGTTAGTGATTCTAACCTTTGGATCTGAGTACCTCAAATAATGTTTAAAATCAACGGTAAAAAATAAACCATGGAAAAGACTCTAATCCAACGAATAGAGGTTACTAATCAGGTTAAGTTTTGGTATGGAAGTACAACTAGTGATGGGCTAAACATTCATAGGGTCAATGGTCTCTAAGAGTTTGCCACGTAGCTCATACTATAGTCCATTATCGACGTTGATGAAGCCCCTATAATCCCTTAAAAGGGTATTTAATAAACTTTTGGTAGAGGCATTGAATGAACTGACGCAAGGTGGACTTTTTGATTTTGTTTTCGTATAGGTTGTATTGAATTTAATAGTTAAGTGAAACATGATTGTGTTGTTAATCTTGATTTTAGTTAGTTATAAGAGACTATTTTGAAAATATTAGAGAAATGACATAGAAAGAAATTAAGTGGTTAAAAAGGGTTATTTTAAAAATATAGATAAAATGGCACGATAAGTAATTAGATAATAATGAAAGGGGCTGAATTGAAAATATAATTAATGGCACGAGAAGTAATTAAGGAGTTTAATATGACTATTTTTCAATGACATGACTTGTTGATAGTAGAACTTTACTGACGGATGGACTATAGTATGAGCCACACGTTAGACTTTTAGAGACCGTTGACCATACGGATGTTTGGTTCATCCCTAGGTGGACCTACATACCAAAATTCAGCATGATTATTGATTTCAAACCTTTAGGTCATTGTACCCCAAATAATGCTTGTATTCCATGCCCCATGAAAACCGACTCCAATCCAACACTTAAAAAAACACTAATTAATCAGGCTAATTTTTGGTCTATAGGTTCACTCATCCATATGGCCAAGGACCCCTTAGAGTATGCCATGTGGCTCATAATGTGGTATGTGCTGAGGGTCCACGTCCATCAGCTAAGTTCTACTCCTTTTTTGAAAGCAAAATATTTACTTTAACAACGGTGAGTATGGTGAAGGGACATGCACTGAACTATTTATTATTTTTTATAGAAAAGAACTCACACATTTAATGAACTAATAGGTGGGCTAATATAGATTTTTTTGATAGGCAATAGGCAACTAATAGGCCGGATAGGGTCAACATCTTGTAGCAACCCAAATTTTAGCTTTAGCATAGTAATAGATTAAACAATTTAATGGTTTGGAATCACATCTGAAGAGAGCATTTCTAGAAGTATGTGTACGAGTAAAATTTGCCTGCCACCGATGGTCTGGTAGCTGCAGTGTTCGGCATGTGGATTTTGTATGGACGAAACATTGTGGAGTGGTCTTTTTTACTTTTGCATTAAAAAATTTTAAAAAAAAAATCTTGCAAAAAATTCACCTGGTTATGTGTTTGGTCAAGCTCTAGTTCTCGGTCTGTACAAAATCCCGTGCCGAGCACTACACCGATGGTCAGGTAGCTACCAGACTATCGGTGGTCAGGCAAGTCTTACTCGTATGTGTACTTATTGCGGGTGCATCTAGTATGGAAATGGTTGCATACTAGATTCCCCCCGTCCCGTCGCATAGTGTTGATTCGGTTCGAGACATTGAGTAGGAATCCAATTCAGGTTCTATGAGACCTCAAGGATTTATTGACAGCCTGATTCTTGATAGAACATCCGATCTACCCAAAATCCTTAAATGAATGGAGATTCTTAGGGCATTTAGTCAACTAGGCTTTCCACAACTAGTCATCATATTGAAAGGAAACAACACCAAACTACTTATTTACAGAGCTTAGGGCCTGTTTGGAAGTCTCATGCTTTCAAGGCCTAAACCAAGAACCAGTTCAATGTTGCAACTAGTAATGTTCAAAAATCAATTCTGATCCTGTTTTGTAGGCAAAGTCTGAAAAAATCAGGGCCCAAATAAAGTGGCCCCCCCCCATATGATTACCAGACTTGGATTGATCACGGCTCCTCCATTTTTTTCTGGGTTCCAAACAGGCCCTCAGTTTCAGATGGAGGTCTCAATGAGTTAGGCCCAGTGTGGGCCAAGCACAGTCCTTACCCTTTCCACCAAATTTAGTTAAAAACCAAGCACATGATGGTCTTGGATCAACTGGGCATAAAGCCTGCCCAGCCAACTTTTTATTTTTCCCAACTTATCGTCAATGGCAGGAATAATGTACTTTGATAATGTCGAAAGAAATTGGATTTCATAGACAATTTGATTTGGAAAGGCAACATCATATTTCAGGATCTTAAAGGCTGAGAAAAAAACATACAATTCTGCAATTGTGCTGAAGGCTTCATAAAGGAAACTAAAATATGCATGATGTATCATTTCATACTGTACCCGTCGAATAATGCTTTTTGCTTACTAGTTGTTGACAACCACTTTACTCTAAAAGCTTAAGCTGTTAGATAGAGGCATAACTATGTATATCAAAGGGTCTACGGGTCTAATAGAGACGTTGTGCTGGTCACACAACACATTCCAATAACACGCCCCCTCAACACTTTGTCGATACTCGAACCTATGACCTACTGGAACCTCATGCTCTGATACCATGTTAAAGAACCATTTACCCCAAAAGATCGACCTGTTGGGAAGGCGAAACAACTATGTATCCCAATGGGTCGTCAGGCCAATACATGTGCACGGGAACACACCATCCGCTAACATATACATTACTTTGTATGGGAGTTTTGGATATATTGATGCTAAGATGCTTTCAGTGCCAATCGTATGTCTCACTCGGGCAATGGCTGAAAAGCTGTAAGCAAAAAGTGAAGTTGATTCCATAAGCTGGGAGTAAGCAAGCGTCGATGACTATCGGCATCTCAATTTATCGATTTTATTTTTATATTTAGTGAAATTCACCATGCTTGAGTTGTTGCTAATGTGAATGCATTGATGTTTAATTTCCACCCTAACGGTGGAAATAGATACAAAACATGCGCCTTTTAGATGCATACTCAACAGGTTCTTTTCATTATGGGCTTCATAAACAGGCCCAAGGTGGGTTTCAAGCCCATGATAAAAAAAAAAATATGAGAATCAAATAGCTAGAAATCACCAACCAAGTGATCGGTGATTTCTTTTAATTGGATTTGAGCATTTTAATGGGTGATTTCTAGTCGTTGTAATTGAGCTTGTTTTTCCTTTCGGATACGAAACAAGCAGATCTTGTATGTGTGTAGTGTAGGTCCACCTTTGAGTGGGGCCAGTGGGCCAAACATCCATGGGTCACTGAACCCGAAAGAGTGTTCCACGGTGGAGTTTTGGGATGTGGAACTTTGAAGTCGCCGGGGACAGCGAATATGCGGGTTGTAGATACCTGATCAATAGCACCACGTGGCACACATCCGTGTGAAGTGTAGAAAAAATTCTATTTATTTTTGGTTAAGTCCAATTACATGCTTAAATCATCTGCAGTTTTGTATTGCATAATATTCCATCCATCCAAAAGCACCGAAAACGAAGGTCGGGTCTGTCCAAGATGGTGTGGGCTCCCATGACACAAACACCGTTCTAGGGTAGCACATTTGAAGTCTCCCCTCCCAAAATGTCATGTGGCAAACTCTTTCGATCCGATGTTTAGCTAACGTTTGGTGGACGTACACACCTAAAATCAGCTTGCTGATGATTTGTAACCGTTGGATTTGAGCATTTTAATGGGGGTGATTTCTAGCCATCATCAATATGAGCTTTTTTTTGGAGGGGGGGTGGGGTGCTCGATTCTATGGTTAGAAATCACCAATCAAGCATATTTTCAGTGGGCCGAACATTCATGGGCCAGTGGGCCCGGACAAATGTTCAACGTAGCATTTTGGGAGCAAAATTATCTCACCTAACTACTCATAACCCTCACATGGTGAAGAAGGGAAGATGACAAAAAGGGCCCATCATTTCAAGCTCCAAAATCCAAAACCGCGTGAGGCGCACACTGCGCCACCAGAAATGCACGGACGGACATAAAATCCCATAAAAGTATTTATTATAATACATTCGGTTTTAACTTTAACTTTTTTTTAGACGTCGCTTTGGATTCCCGGATCCAACAACATCAGGATTCCCTCCTCTTGCTGGGCCCCACGCGGTAAACAAAGTAGCCCACCCTGATTTTCCAGTTTTTCGACGGGTATACTATATAGCCGTTAACGTCATGCTGCATTTCCCAGTCTAACCCTATCTCCTAACCAAAATTACAAAATAGCCACTGCTAATTAATCTAAAGATTCTAAACTGCTAAGGAACGAGATTAACGGTTAAGAGAAGAATTCATACACAGGTGGCGGCTATGACCTCATAATAAAAGCAGCCTGATCAAACTAAATGGAACCGACCGATGAATGGGTGTGATCAAGTCCACAATAGGGGTGGTGGGGTCCATGATATGATATGATATGATGGAGCTGAGGTCCATCTTCTTTTTTCCTCTCGTATATACTTTATTAATAAATAATGGTATAATGGGAAGAGTGTTGGGTAAAGGGATCTTGTAATGATTTTTCATGTCTCCTCTTTTATACGTTGGGATGATTTGAGAAAGCAACTACTAATTTTTTTTGTTATCTAGAGACAAACAACAGACGGATTCCATGTTTACGTTGGAACTTAACTTTTGCTTTCTCTCTTATCTGCTATCTGCCCGTGACAAACTAACGAACCATACTGTATCTTGGACGCCCGCCCTAAAATTATAATGCTAGCAAGCAACGCTTAAAGGTGTTGCACATATGCAACCCCGCTAAAAGACAAGAAGGTGTGATTCTCCACGATTTTTTCTTGTCTTCTTGGGTGTATATATATAGGGTCATCTATAGTGAGAGATCATCTTCACAAAAATTCAAATCAATCCGATATTCGTAGATTGGTTTACAAGTTGAAGAATTATGGATCGTCTATTTTTATTGTTTACTTGAAAACCACATTTGATGGGGTTAGAAATTTCAGAATGTGCTGATTTCTTGTAGGGGTGATCTATATGATGAGCAGATCATCTCACCAAAAATCAGCTATTGATTCATCTTCCATGTGGGTACGCAATTTTTGTTGTCAAAAATGTTGTATGAAATTGTGCCCACAACACTCCCGACGAAGCATTTTCCAAAATGAGTGGGTGGCACATGCCCACGGCATTCCCTAACAAAGTATTTGCCAAAATCGGGTGTGAGTGGCTGAGATCCACTGTCCCAGTTGGGCGATAAGATCTGGGCCCTTACTTATATGAAGCCTATAAGAGGGGGGGAGATCATTGAGCTCCCTTGTTATATAAATCTATATAACAAAACAGGGAAGTTGTCTCCCCACTTATACCCGCTCTTATCTATTTAGACAAATAAGAACTGAGATCTTATCCCCCAAATAGATAGTGGATCTCAGCCATTAACACCCAATTTTGACAAACGCTTTGTTGGAGAGTGCCGTGGGCACAGGCCACCCACTATCTATATAACAAGTGACAGTGGTTGTCTTATACTCCTCTTATCTTATATGGCTTCAATAATGAGTGGCTGAGATGAACTATGCTTCATATCGATGGTTGAGATTAACTCCCACCCAATTTTGACAAATACTTTGTCGGAAAGTACTGCAGGCACGGGCCACCCACGCGTATAACAAGACAACTTAGTTGTATTCTCTTATCTTATCCATCCATCTAATGTGGCCGGTTAGATAAAGAGTGGTTGAGATCAAATCCATTGATCAAATGTGGACAGTTAGATTTCAGCCACTCAATCCGCCTCATTTGACCTCAATTTATTCGAAATTTGAATTTCAACACCGTTATTTTTTGTTATTTATGTTATTTTTTTATTTCTCCCTCTGTGCGTTACAATCCGTTATAATGGAAAAAGCGGTAACACTCCAGTCCGTTATACCGTTTGAGTGCCGTGGGCACCGGCCATTACTAGTATAGATATATAGTAAAGAAATAATATAAGATTATGGAGGTTATGGTACGTAAATGTTAGATGGGTAGAAGCGTTAAAAGGAGAAAGCCGGATAGAAAGGAGTCAAAGGATTTGAAGCCAAAGGATGCTTCTTGAGAATAACGAAAAGGATTGGTGGGATATGTGTATCACACTTGTCCATCTCTATAAACCCAATCAAGCTTTTTAGAGAGAGTGAAGTGGGTCCAGTGAATTTGGTCGGTTGGATTCGCAGTTTTCTCGGGCAGTGCAAGTTGGGGAGGAGGAGCCTCGGCGCCGAGGCAGGCAGGTGAGGGAAACATTTTTTATAACACTCGTTGCGTGACCAAAGGCTTCACGCAGTGTTTATTTACCACGTGTCATACTCTTAGAGATCAATGACTGTACGGATGTTTTGCCCATCCTTTGGTGGACTCACTGATAAAAAATTCAACTCTATTGGTGATTTCCAACTGTTAGACTTTAGTCATTTCACGATTTGATTTTTAAACGTGGGTTCTAACATCCGTAGGAATATTAATATCAAAGGGCTAAAAATCACCAATCTGGTTGATATTTGATCTCTAGGTGCACCGAAGGGTGCGAAAAGCATCTGTACAGTCAGTGGTCTCTAAGAATATGCCTCATGGCACGTAGACATTGGATGACGCCCTGGTTACGCAATGCGTGTTATAAAAGTTCCCGCAGGTGAAAAAGTTAAAAAAAGGTGTTGTCGACGAGACTTAAAGCGCGGCGCGCACCCTATTTTGTGTGGTGATAATATGTGGTGGTGCTGCATCAACAATCATATGTCATAATATGTGGCCCACCAAATGAATCGATACAGGCCTTTTTCAAGTAGTTGGTCTCCTTTTTAATAGGGCATATCCCAAATATCGATTTTCACCGGTCGTTATGATTCTTGGGCTATCCCCATATAAAGAGGAGGCCATTGATTGTAAAGTTCCAAATGTATCATTTGGTGGGCCTGTGGACCATCATGTAGATGTTAGGTGGGCAAATAGGTCCCCATTGCGGTTTATACCTTTAACATATGTAGTACGATTGCTGTACATCTCAATTAGACAGTTAGTATATGGGGACCTCTCTGGTTGCAGTATTGCGGGACTCTTGCGAACGTGCCATCTGGCACGCTCCTTTGGGCCCACTGACTCAATTATGAATTGCTCACCCTTTGATGGACATATGCTAAAAATCAGCCTGATTAGTTAACTCTAGCAGTAGAATTTCAGCTTTTTCATGGGATGATTTCTAGCCGTTGGATTTATAATTTATCTGGGGTACTTAGATCAAATGGCTAGAGATCACCAATCAGGCTGATCTTTGGTATGTAAGTCCATCAAGGGGTGGGGAATTCATTAATGGGTCAGTAGGCCCAAAAGAGTGCCATGTGGCATATTTTCAAGACCTCGCAACAAGAGCGGTTCCACATCAACATTTTTTTGGGAAGTTAAGTAGGTAAGTACGTAGCCTATTCCTCAAAATTTATTTTTCAGAATGAGCATCACAGGTAGGAGATTCCCCTGGTCATAATCAGCAAGATCTGTTGATTTTAACCATCTAATATGTAGACTTTTTCTAGTACTTTTTACCATTTAACGTAATGGGGGTAAGATTGAATGGTTGAGATCATCCAATCATATTGATTTTTGACCCCTTAACCTATGAAATGTCAGATTTGGATACTCTGTACAAATGCCACGTAGATTTCCCAAAGGCAATCAGGCTAGAATTGGAATTTCCTTCAACAGTATTTTTGAATTGGTCAAATGGAAGCCGTTTTTCTTTCTTGTAAGGAAGACTTGTTGTTCAAGAGGGGTCCCACCAGGGAGGCCCCTATCCACTTTCTTTGCCAAAATAATCTTAGTTAGAAAATTCGGTTCCCCGTACCAGCACCCTTCTCTGACTGGTTAAAAGTGAAAGAGATCAGATGGGTATTGATCATGTGGTGCATGCAAGTCAGAAACTAATACGATCAGATGATCTTAAGTTAACAATATGTAAAAGTTCTATAGATCAGATGGTTTTGATCTTTCAATCAAGTTGACAATACATGTAGGTACACCACGTGTCTTACTATTCATTTTTTTGTATATTTTTATAAACACGCAGCCCTATGAGAAAAAAAAATTGCTTAAAACAGAAAAAACAAAATTTCTCTCCAATTTCTAAGAAGAAAAAAAACCTTACCCAACTTTAATATTCGTTTTAATTAGCAGTTTCACTTTCACACACCTTTAAATCCTGGGCTCAAAAGAATTTTCTAGTTCTAATTCTTTTATGAGTGTTTTAGACTTCCCTCCCTGTCGATTAGGAAAATTAGATGTGCCTCCCTCAATTCGAAATATTTAGACTTGCATCCCTTAATCATAAACTTTACCTAAATCTAATAAAACGTGGGTCGGACTCCAGGGACCCCCGTTTTTCACCCCCATTTTTTACGTACCCACATAGAAGATGAATCAATGGCTGATTTTTGGTGAGGATGATCTCCTCGCCATGTAGGTCACCCCTACAAAAAACCAGCCAATTCTGAAATTTCTAACCCCGTCAAATGTGGTTTTCAAGTATCACAGTAAAATCGACGGTTTATAATTCTTCAACTTCTAAACCAGTCTATGAATATCAGAATGGTTTGGATTTTTGTGAGGATGATCTCCTTACCATATAGAGATCATCCTCACCAAAAATCAGCCATTGATTCATCTTCTATGTGGGGGTCCGTGGAGTCCAACCCTAAAAACATTGGCATAATCACTAGAACATGGAATGGGTTGGATCTAGTTAGATTTGGATCCAAACATTTGATTACATGATCCAGATAGATTCAAATACGAATCATGATCCATCTGGGGTGATCAGAAAATGACTCGTGTCAGACAAACCATATCCACTAAAAAAAAGCAAGTTCTAGTAAGGATCCAAATCCCAAACCCATATCCGCCGTGACCTGAATACGTAATAACAAGATATGGTCTCAACCTGAACATGAATGGAGTTCATGTACGTGGATATGTATCCTACACGTTTTCATTTGAATTTGCATCTCAATGATCCAAACCCGTTAAATATGGGTTCGAATTGGGTTAGATATCGGGTCTCGCATGTATAGAATTTAAAAAATAGGAGGGTACTTTTGTCATTTCGTGTTAGACTTGCTCCTACTCAACATCAAAGGTCATGGTAGCAGGTCTAAAGTTTTCTTAATCCAGGGAGGCATTTCTAATTTACCTAATCAACAAGGGAGGTAAGTAAAAAAGAAAAGAAAAGAAGACCACCTAAAATACAACAGGAGCTCGTCGCTATATAGGAGTCTTTTAGCTCCCGCTTTTATCGCCGGTTTCACATTCCCGCCTTCACAAGAGAGGACACAGTTCACTCCTTGTGCATGAGTATGGAGATGTGGATTGAGGGTTTGGCCTTTTTAGGCTTCTGGACTTTTGTGTTTTGTCCAACCCCATAAAAGTTAAAGCAAGAATAAAGGATGAGCAGAGAAAAGACGCTACCAAGCCGAGCACTTCTTATAAGAACTGAAGACTGAACAACCACACAAAACCCACTTCATCCCTTGATCCCTTCCCCTCTCTCTCTCTCTCTCTCACAGAAGAGCATGGACAATCAACGAAATCCTCCTCTCAGCTGGGCTTACTACTACCAAGGAAAGGTAAACATCTCTTCTTCTTCTTGAATTGTCTCCTGTAATTGAGGAACAATGGTTTTTATCATAGTAGAGATCTTCTTGTATGTGCTTTCTTTTCTTGTTTTCTTGAGTTATGAGAGCTTCTTCTTCATGGGTTTTGCTTGTTATATACAGAGCATGGAGGAGCTGAGGCATTCTCTATTGTACACAACTCTGGAGCTGGAAACAACAAGGCTAGCAGCCCAAGAGGAGATAAGGAGGAGAGATGATCAAGTTATCCATCTCAAAGATCTGTTGAACAGAGTCATCAGAGAGAGAGACGAGGCCCAAGAGAAATGCCACAGACTGCTCATGGAGAAGCTTTTACTCTTCCAGAAGCTCCAACAATCCCAACAAACCACTCCTCTCTCTGGGATCTCTAGCATTGAAGATGAACCCAGAAGAGGAGGAGACTCCAACACCGGTATATCCTCCTCAGATTGCGAAGAGAGCATTGTATCGTCTCCGGTGATGGACCAACCATTACTACCACCACCACCACCAACAGTACAATTAACACCAGAGATGCCATTGCCGGAGAAAGGAAAGCTTTTACAGGCAGTGATGAAAGCTGGACCACTCCTTCAGACTCTCCTCCTGGCCGGACCACTTCCTCAGTGGCGACACCCACCTCCCCCACTTGATTCCTTTGAGATCCCACCTGTGGCTATCCCTTCTCCACCACCACCACCGCCACCTCATCCCCTCCATCAAGACTCTTCGACTATCAACGTTAACGGTGACAACAACAGTTATGGTAGTTTTAACCAGAAAAAGAGAGCTCTGGTCGTCTGTGAAGGCTCTGATTCTTCCACCAACTCCAAGTACCAAAGAATTGCTTTCCATTGACTATCACAACCCTGCAACACTCATCTCATTCTTCTCTACTGAGATAATACATTAATCAGGATGAAATGGATGGTCGGTATGCATCTATGAAGTATTTGTACAGTAGGTTTTCTTAGGAGCTAAGGATCCTAACTAAATTCAGAGTGTAGAGAGAGAGTGAGCACTTGTTCTAGGCTTTTGCTTGGGTGTTGGATGAGATTTGTCTCTTTTTTCTTTTAACTTTTTTTTCCCTAATGTGAAATGGGGTTTGAAGTTTGAACTCTTCCAGAAGATATGAATGGTGTGTGAGAGCAAATCATAAGATGTAGCGGAAGGGTATGAAGCGCTGTTGGGACTCGGAGATGGGAGGAGTGGGTGCAGCCAACAACCAGTACCCTCCTTGTCGGAGAGAGTGGGTCCTCCAAATCCCAATCAGGATCACCACAGGAACTACTACTGATTGTGTTGTACGTGTATTATATATCAAATGTAATCTTGTGATTCCTTATTTTCATTTCCTTTAGTAATTTAAGTCTCTATCTGCTCCCACTCATCTTATTTTATTTTTCATTCTTTCTTTAAAGCATAATCATAAGGTAACGATGAAGACGTAATCATAGAGCCTCCCGTAGATCCTTATTCTATAATTACCCTACCTACCAAATAGCATTTTTTGCTCTCCAGATGCCCGTATGAGCTACGTGGCTCACTCTTAGACATCACTGGTCATCGTATGGATGTTTGGCTCATCTCTACATGGACCTAATGACAAAAAAATCAACCTCATTGGTGGTTTTCAACCGTGGGATCTAGTACCCCAAATAGTGCTCTAATCCCACGGCTAAAAACCAACCCTGAAAAGGACAAAAATCCGACGGCTAGATAGCTGATTTTTTAGTCGGTCGTTCTTCCTAAGGATGGGTCGAACATGACGAGTAAAACTTCTATCACAAGAAATTGTAAATCAAACAATCACACGCCAATGAGTTCTCGGCACGTACACATGTGCTTTTTTGCAACGTACCCATGTGCTTTTGCTTTTAGGTGTACGTGCCGAGAACTCATTGGCTGTGATTGTGTGATTTGCAACTTTGTTGTGACAGAAGTTTTACTCCATCGATAGTATCAACGTGGCTCATACGGATGTCCGTGAGCAAAATGGACTCCGAAATGAGACTGTAGGAAGAGATTGCATTTACTAGAGAGGTAGAGCTTTATAGGTCAACTCCTTTTCACTTATGGACAGCGATTTTGACCGTGACCCATTTGGGAGATTAGCCGCTGCACGCTGAACGCAAACTCATCGGTTCTGGTGCGCAAAATTTGAAGTCTCCCCTTCCCAAAAATTGCCATGTGGGGCTGAGTTTATAGCCTACTGACCTTATGGATGTTTGGACCACCTCTTGGTGTACCTACATACCAAAAATCAGCTTGATCGGTGATTTCTAACAGTTATATTTTAGAGGAAATTTTTTTGATGCAGAGAGCTTTGGATGCAGTCGATCCAGAGGGCTCTCATGGCCCCACATAGCTCATTTTTTGGGCCTACTTACCGCATGGATGTTTAACCCACCCTTTGGTTGATTTACATACCAAAAATCAATCTGATTTATGATTTCTATCCATTGGATTAAGTACCCAAAAAATATGCAAAAAAATGCTTCAATCCAACAGCTCGAATTAATCTTAAAAAAGCACTAAAATCTATGCTTCAGAAAACCAATCATACTGATTTTTGGAATGTATATCCACCAACGGGTGGGCTAAACACTCATTCGCTTAGTGGGCCCCAAAAATTGAGCTATGTAGGGCCACAAGAACCCTCTGCATCGACTGCATCCAGAGTCCTCTGCATCTAAATTTTTTCCTATTTTAGCATCCAAAAATAAGGCTCAAATTCTACCGTAAAAAATCACGATATTAAAATGCAAAATCATATGGCTATAAATCACTATTATACTGACTTTTTTTTTTATGTGCACATAAAGAGTATTCTACGTGGCATTTTGGACAGGACTGACATTGAACACGGGGTTAACCCTTCTTGGCTCGGCTAAGTGCCTACGGCGAAGACCATTGGTACGTTAGGCATGGAACCACTCTAGACGGTTCACGTCACATGGAAGCCTTAATCGGTTTGTCACCAGATTACCAAGAAGTCAACAGGAAATCTAAGGCCTGAGACTTGTAGAGACAAACCGCGTCTCTGCAAAATGGTTCAGCTGTATCCCTACTGTGCACATCCTGGGAGTGGATTCATAGTTGTCTGGGTCCCACACGGTAATCCACACGCTCTGGAGTGCACTCACATTACATCGGCCTAACTGCCTAAGACACATCTAGTTCAAAGATAGGAAGGTCATAACATTCCAATCTATCATGTTCTTGAACAATCAAAGACCACATGCATGACCGGGGTAAATCCTTGACTTGGATCTTCCAGCGAATGCTACATACTGCCTTAATCCACATGCACCAAAAGTTAGGCCACTGAAAGATGCTGCAACCTGAAACCAATTCATACAACAAACAAGGCCGGCTATAACGTGTGAATGCAAGGGTTTAATATCAGAATGCAATCAGATTAACATGCGATATCGGTGCAGGTCCCACATGGTGTTGAAACACCGAAGACACGGTAACTAGGTAGTGCTCATCACTGACCTGAAGGATAAGAAGTTTTTTTGAAAGCGATTAGCAGCGAAAACCTGATGCTCACTCCCCAAAGTCGTGTAACGATGAAGACAAATACCAAATTCAATTAACCTGAGTCTGTCTTCGCTGTTACATGGCGACTTTAGGGAGTATTGAGCATCGGGTTTTCACTGCTAATCATCATTAGCATAAAAAAAATTCCTTGAAGAAGTTAGGCGGTTCTGCGGTTCCATACAAATCACTAAAACCAGCAATTAAAAGTTCTGCACTGCCTAAAAACAGCAATTACGCGCAGTTCAACAATTTTTACAAACAGCACATATTTCATTAATTTACAGGTGCAAAATGTGAAGTATCAAACCCAAAATGCCACAGATTTATTCAATTTGAAAACTGGTTGCAAGCAATTAATACAACATGAACACCTACTATATGCTAGTATATATACGTTTTCTTCATTTGTCTCCAATGCTCTGCTCAAATATCAAGTGATCTCTCTGTGCCTGATCGGATGATGTGGCTTGCTGAGGTCTTCTTGGACATGAAGCGGACAAGGAAACCAGAGCGAGAGAGAGATGCACTTTTGCAAGATAATATATGGAATTAGGTAGAAGAAAAATGTACTGAACAGCCAAAACAGAAATACGTCAGGAATTGATGAACACTTCCCAATGTCAAACAAAACTGTTTAACCTTATTTAGATCCACAACACCAGTTGCAGCAAAATGAACAGGACTAATAATCAAATCTGCCACTTTCACATCCCAAATCTAAACAAGAGAAAGCAAAACTAAGTGTCAAAACAAATCAGCCCCAGCCCAATAACCACACAATTTACAACAACCCACCTGTCAGTTGCACCAGACTCATCACAGTATAGACCCCAAACTAGTAATTCCTAACCAAGATTATAAACTTTCAATTCAAAGACATGCAAATACTAGCAAAATTTAGCTACCAATAGCTCAAGGATTTCAATTAATTATTTAAGTCAATTAAATAACAAGTTGTAAGTGGTTCTCCTCTAACTAAATGCTCTCTTAGCAAATTATTTCATGGCTGGTACCGTGCCCCAGTGGAATACGTCGAACTACCAAGGACTGAATGCAAGGATGATAGAAGAATAAATCAAGTACAGTACAATATCAAAATGTGTAAGAATTACCCAGTCCTCTACCATCAACATGATCTCATTCAGTATACACAGTAAGCATTTCTAACAACTTCTCACCTCAACCAGTGGATACTGCAAACTGTCTTCTAAATGACAAGTGAAATCTAGGAAACATCAAAAAAACAATTTATTGATAACAGAAAAGAAACATTCCACCATGAAGCAAGTGCACCTTTTAACTAAATTGACCACATTAGGAAACTTCTCAGTAATTTGTTCAGCATTTCAAATATTTCAACAGAACTCCATGTACTGTATCTGTCTTCAATAACAAAGCTATGACATATAGGATATGAAGCAATGAGGAGCATGTAGTAGTGAGACTAGAAAACTACAATCACTGGCACACATTCTCCATCACATTTTGCATTCACAGGTGAATTCCATATGCTGGTCCAGAATCTCGGATAGCCCCTTAGTTGATTTAGCTAGAATAGGTTCTACATGTCTCTAGGAGCTTCCACATGCCACCAATAAGAAGACCAGTGACAATTTTCTCATAGATACGAAGAACAGAGTACACTAGTTTGATAATTTTTTAGGAATTTCTTTTTTAGGAAATAATTATGATTGTTTAACTTGGTTAGAAATTTCTGTTAGTTTCTAAAATTAGATTAGGAAGTTTGCTTATTTTTATAAGTAGAACTTTAGGAGAATTAGGACAGTTAAGATTTTAGAATTTCATAAATATGGTTGTAATCTTTTGATTTTAGAAAATAATGAATGAAAAGATTTTTCTTTTTGGAGTGATTCCAAAATTTCTGGGTGAGATGCTTGGGAAGGAAGAGTGATTCTTCTTGAAGGAGCGATTCCTTCAAAACTCGATGGAGTAATTCCATCGAGTCATCTGATCACAAACGGGGTTCCCCTTGTCCTGCATCAAATTTGGTATAAAAGCCGAAAATTCCTACCATCTTTTCTTCTATCTTTATTTTTTATTTGGTCGTGGGTTTTGTTCATGGTACTGTTCACGATACTGTTCACGAGTACCACAAGAAGAAGTGTGGACACAGTGCCGTCTATATCGCCGGAGCCACCATTGCAGAAAGGAGGTTTTCTAAAAAAACAGAAAAGAAAAGAGGTGCAAGTATATTTGAAAGAGTATGGAGAAATTCATTTTTTAGGCGATTTCCAAAAAAATTGCATGGTGATGCCTTGCACGGAATAGTGATTATTCCGTTGAAGATCAACAAGTACAAATATTTCCCTTGATTGAATACCCAGTGATATTTCTCCCGTGAAAGGGGTTTGATGTGAAGCCAAGGAAGTGATTCCCATCTATCTAAAGGCCCAGATCAATTGTCATTCTTGTCATCTGCATCCGAATTCGTAGTCGAATTATTTTCAACCATGAGGGTTTGATACGAGAGCATTCTACTTGATAGTCCACAGCTACACTGGATCAGTGAAGAGAGCAAGAGTATACAGACCCCGCAAGATTAGCTCAAGATCTATTCTATTTTAATTAGGAATTTCTTTTTTGGAAGTTAATTATGATTGTTTAACTTGGTTAGAAATTTCTATTAGTTTCTAAAATAGGATTAGGAAGTTTACTTATTTTTATAAGTAGAGTTTTAGGAGAACTAGGAAAGTTTTCAGAATTTTATAACTAGGGTTGTAATCTTTGATTTTGGAAAAATTATGAATGAAGAGATTTTTTCTTTTTGGAGTGATTCCGAAATTTCTGATGAGATGCCAGGGAGGGAAGAGCGGTTCATCAAAGGATCGATTCCATCAAAATTCGATGGAGTGATTCCATCGAGTCATCCGATCGCAGATGGAGTTCCCCTTGTCCTGCCTCACCTTTAAACACAAATTTGGGTGGCTCGGGCTTTGATAAGTCACTCAGACATTTTGTTTCGTAGAAGAATCTGAAATGGTCATAAATTAGTTATGGAAGGTGAAGATTTTTGTTTGAAGACTAGAGCAAGGATTCCATAGGTGGTTCTGGAGGAATCATACCTTTAAACATATCGAAACTGGTTAATATAATTTGAAAGAAAGTATTTTATATAATAGGAATCTTGCATGTAGAAAAATCTGTGTTAGTCATAGTTAGAATATATAGAATGAAATGCATAAAACAGTAGAATGAGATCAAAATACAGGCATTCTTTTGCATAACAAATTTATGCGTTCGTAACAGTAACATTCCATTTTGCAGATCAAAACTAGTTAATATAATTCGAAAGAGTATTTTTTATAATAGGCGTATTGAGCAAAGAAAGATCTACCTTGTCATAGTTAGAATATATACATAATGAAATGCATATGACTCCAGTATTAGATCAAACATACATGCATAACATCGCATTCATAAATGTTGCTCCATTGGCATATAGTATTATCTTGTACACTGCTACAATTTACAACAGTTTATGGTGAGCCTGTCCATTATAACATCACTCTTTCTTAAGGCAACTCAAACTTACAAAGGGCTTCTATAATACAGTTATGCTCATTATAGAACATGAAAAAATGGGTTTTAATCATCTTAACCAACAACAAGAGAGATAGAGAGAATAGCCAAGAAAAATTAAGACAAAGGAACTGATTATTATACTAGAAATACAATACTAATGAATTCATAATGAGTAACCATCTAAACACTAAAATTGGCACCAAATGGGAGTGATAAGATATATGATGGCACAACAAAGTACTATTCATTCCATGTCATCATGGGGTAATATAACAAAAAAATTATTTTCTCTTCCATCAACTATTGGTGATCATTGGCAACATTAGTTTCTTGATATCTTTTGTCAACTAAGTGACTAGCCTCTTCAAGAGGAGATTGAATTTGTGAAAGTGGGTCTGAATGTCTTCCAAAATATATAGCAGCTTGCCCTAGAGTTACTAAAAGAGTCTCCTCTGCCAAACCAATTCACAACTTCAACTGCAGCAACAGTTCAGATACAAATGACTAAGTTATAACCTGCAGTCATGGTTTGAATCTTGTTCCGTCTCGTTTCGCCTTAGTCGAGACATCTCGTTCCGGTAATGTACCAAGATGATACATAGGGGAATGTAGCGTCTCAGGCCAAAAGTCTAATTTAGGTACTAAAACTAGTTTAAAAGCTTATTTTCGTGGCATATGTGTCTTTTATAGCACATAGAAAATGCTAAAAATAAAAGTGCAGTCTATATAAAAT
Source organism: Euptelea pleiosperma (assembly GCA_035048495.1). Lineage (NCBI taxonomy): Eukaryota > Viridiplantae > Streptophyta > Magnoliopsida > Ranunculales > Eupteleaceae > Euptelea > Euptelea pleiosperma. The sequence goes on along the minus strand of CM068540.1, from coordinate 34,666,825 downwards.
AGTAAAATGAGATTTACTAAAAATAATAAATTTAGAATTTACTAAAAATAGTAAAATGAGAATTTACTATAAATAATAAAAACGAGAATTTACTATAAATAGTAAAAATGAGAATTTACAATAAATAGTAAAAACAGGAATTTACAATAAATAGTAAAAACGAGAATCTACTATAAATAGTAAAATGAGATTTACTACAACTAGTAAATTTGATTAAATCTCTTTCACAATTGAAAGAAGCCTCCTTGTCGCGCTTTTCTTCTTCCTCCTATTGTAAGCCCACCTCTTTTGTGTTAGGGGTTTGATTTGGTGTAACGCAAGTACATCATAGCTTGGATGCTCCCGCATCATAAACATTAAAAATGCTTGAAGCTATTCTAATGTTGAAGCGGAGTATCGTTTTATGGTTGGCTCATGGTGTGTGTGAGTTTTGGCTAAAGACTATGCTAAGTGAGCTAGGCTACTTATACAAGAACCTATGAACCTGTATTATGACAATAAAGCTGGCATCAGTATTGTTCACAATCCAGTTCAACAAGACAAGACGAAGCACATTGAAGTGGATCGACATTTCATTAAGGAGAAACTTTGTCTGATTTGTACACCTCATGTCAATACATCCATAGTTGGTCGCTCATTTCTTGCAAGATGTTATTTTTCTCTAATTAGATCTTACTAACTAAAAACAAAAGCACCAAAAAGTCAAGAATTAACTATTTTAGGAATCGAGGCATGTATGAATCATGAGAATGTGAAGCGTAATTGGCACCCTAAGTAGAGTACTGGAAACATCAAAAACAACATTCAGGATACATGCTGACATTCCAAAATGCAACCAAGAGATAAATAACTACCAATTGCTCAAAGTGGGAGTAGCAATTCTAGTAATCCCACCTAACAATGTATAAATCTTCAACAGTGGGAAGAAATAAATATATGAAAATCAAGTTATTGTCCAGTATGTTATAACTAACGACTATCACGGTGCTATACATGGTAAAAGTACCAACACCAACAAAGAAAAAAAACTACTGTAAATAAAGACCTACCATGTAAGTGGAACTCTAAGGTGTTGTTTGGAACAAACTCATAAACAAGCATTCTCTGAGCTCCAGTAATGCAGTATCCAACCAACGTCACAAGATGTTTATGATGTACTCTGCTAATAATCTCGACCTTTGCTTGAAATTCACGCTCCCATTGCCCGCTATCAACTGCGACTTCTTTTCCATTTGAAAAGATTCTTCTGTGGACATACCCAAAGTCATCTTGTCTAAGAAGGTTGGCGTCTGAAAAACCATCTGTTGCCATCGCTAATTCTTCATATGTGAATATGCTCTTTGAGAAACCTAAGATAATGCCAGGGGACGGTGGTGGGAGTGGTTTCTCAGACCCTGAATAATTGGACCCAGATTCAAGGTCTGAGAAGCCACTCCCACCACCGTCCCTTGGCATTATCTTAGGTTTCTCAAAGAGCACATCCACATATGAAGAATTAGTGATGACAACAAATGGCTTTTCAGACACCAACCATTTCGAACAAAGTGGTTTTGGGTATGTCCATAGAGAAATCCTTCCAAATAGAAAAGAAGTCGCAGTTAAGTAGTTGAAAGCTAGAAGCGGGTAGGGGAGCATGAATTTCAGGAGTAGGTCGAGATTATTAGCAGACTACATCATAAACATCTCGTGACATTGGTTGGATACTGCATTATTGGAGCCCAGAGAATGTTTGTTTATGAGTTTGTTCCAAACAATACCTTGGAGTTCCATTTACATGGTAGGTCTTTATTTATAGTAGTTGTTGTTGTTGTTATTTCTACTTTTAGCATGTATAGCACCGTAATAGTCATCAGTTATAACATTCTAAAAAAATAACTTGATTTTCATATATTTATTTCTTCTCACTGTTGCACATTTTTTACATTGTTAGATGGGATTACTAGAATTGGTACCGCCACTTTGAGCAATTGGTAGTTGTTTGGTTCTTGATTGCATTTTAGAATGTCGGGATGTATCCTGAATGTTGTTTTTTATGTTTCCTGTACTCTACTTAGGGTGCCAATTACGCTTCACATTCTCATGATTCCTATATGCCTCGATTCCTAGAATATTTTATTCTTAACTTTTTAGTGCTTCTGCTTTTAGTCACTAAGATCTGATCAGAGAAAAATAATGTCTCGCAGGAAAGGAATGATCAACTATGGATTGAGCCGCCTGATTAACTGTATTGACATAATGTGTACAAATCAAACCAAAGCGAAGTTTCTCTTTGATGAAATGTCGATCCACTTCAATGTGCTTCGTCCTGTAATATTGAATTAGAATGTGAGCAATACTGGTGGCATTCTTATTGTCACAATACAGGTTCATAGGTTCTTTTATAGGGTAACCTAGCTTACTTAGCATAGTCTTTAGCCAAAGCAACTCACACACCATGAGTCATAGAATGATACTCCGCTTCAGCACTAGAATGGGCGACAACTTATTGCTTCTTACTACGCCATGAAACTAGATTACCCCCAACATAGGTACAATACCTAGATGTAGACCGCCTGTCTATAACTAATCCTGCCCAATTAACATCTGTGTAGGCCTCAACCCGTAGATGTCCATGCTTTCCAAATAGAAGTCCTTTTCCTGATGAACCTTTGAGATAGCGTAGAACTCTGTGTGCTACCTCAAGATGTGGAGAACAAGGGACATGCATGAACTGACTAATAACATTGACTGCATTGGCAATATCTAGGCGTGTCAGTGAATGGTAGATAAGTCGCCCAACAAGTCGCTTGAACTAGCCTGTATCAGTAACTGGATCACCATGTTGCTGCTCAATAGGTGTCAGCTGGTTTAGCCCCCAAATTCCCAGATTCACCTAGAAAATCAAGAACATACTTTCTTTGTGAGATGAACACCCCATGTTTTGATCTACCAACCTCAATTCCCACGAAGTATCTTAGGGATCCCAGATCCTTAATTTCAAACTCTATCCCTAGGTTCTTCTTCAACCTGCAAACCTCATCAGGGTCATCACCTGTAACCACAAGGTCATCCACATACACATTAATAGTAGTACGACCTCGACTCCTCTTATTAAACAGTGTATGATCGGCCTAACTTTGTGAGTATCTCAGCTTCTTGACCGCAATGTTGAATCTCTCAAACCAGGCTCCAAGTGACTATTTGAACCCATACAAAGCTTTCTTCAGCTTGCACACAAGTTCTTTGCCCCAGTAAGGTTGAATCCATGAGGTGTTGTCATGTACACTTAGTCCTCTAGATCACCGTGGATGAATGTGTTCTTCACATCCAGCTGATGTAAAGGCCATGACAGATTTGCTGCTAGTGAGAGGAGAACTTGAACTAAATTCATCTTAGCCACTGGTGCAAAAGTCTCCTAGTAGTCAATGCCATATGTTTGTATACCATTTTGAAACCAAATGGGCCTTGTACCTGTCAATACTTCCATCAGCTTTGTATTTCATGTGTATACTCATTTACACCCTACTGGTTTATTTTCTTTGGGCAATGAAACTAGATCTCAAGTACCATTCTTTTCCAATCCTGTCATCTCCTCTAACATGGTTGCTTTCCATTGTGGTTGGGTAAGTGCATCTGAAACACTAGATGTCACAGAAACAAGACAAAGTAGCAAAAGTTCTATAGGATGAAGATAGTAACTGGTAAGAAACAAAGTGAGAAATAGGGTTTCTGGTGGTACAACTCCGAACACCCTTACGACGAACAATAGGTACATCAACATCCACAGGTGGAATAATAGAAGGATGAATAAGAATAGCATCATGAGGATCAATGAAAGTCGAATTACCTGAATCGAGTCAGATTCCTTGGCAGTGAGTTTGGACAGTGGACCGTTTCCTCTTTGGAAAAGTTGACATATGTCCTCGGTTGCGTGTCCTGTTGCACAATGTTAGTATCAACAATAGCAGTGTATATAGGCTCAAAAACAAGATGGTCTAATGGCAAAGGTAGGGGAATCTCCTCCTGAGGAGATATTGGACTCTCATCAATACTCCCAAACTCCCCTTGAATAGAAGTCTAGTCAACAGAGAAAAAATGAAGATTTTTGAAGAAGGCATCCAGAGAGACAAAGCAACGACGGGTAGAAGGATGGAAGCATCGATACCCTTTCTGTGTAGATGAGTATCCAAGGAAGACAACAAACAACTTTAGGATCCAACTTCTCTTTCATTTGATGAGAGTGAACATAACAGACACATCCAAAGATCCTGGGAGGGACAAAAAATTGGACTGGACATAAACAAGAGGGAAATACGGGACTGCAACCCAATGACCCCTCGAGAGCATACAGTTAACAAGAAAGATGCAATCAACACAACATCAGCCCAATAACCCGTGGTACCCTTGTACCAATAAGTAAAAATGGAAAAGAAGTCAAGACAATGAAAACATCAAAACTCAATTCATATTTTTAATAACAAAGCGATGCATGGATCTGAAAACATGACTAAGAACATCGATGATATAAAAATCTTAACAGAAATTTTATAAGAAATAGTGAGGTATGAGCGTCTTGGTTTAAGCAGACATGATTAATTACATTGCAAAAATAGGCTAAAAGTCTGCAAATTTGTTAGTTTCTCTGAACATGTGACTGATGGTGCAGATCTCAAGCATTGACATGTGGTGCCTAATAAAGCTTAGAATAATTTTGGCAGTCCATTGAGCATTTTCCGAGTTATTAACACCAAGGTTTAAAGGAGGCCGTTTTAACGGTTAAACGGACTGGGGGCGTTATCATTTAAACGGCCGTTAAAATGGACAGGGGAAAAAATGGAAAAAAATAGAAAAAACAAAATTTAACAGATTTTAACGAAAAAAACAGAAAAAAATGGCGCTGAATTAAAAAAAAAAACGGAATTAAATGGAAATTAAACGGAATTAAACGGATTTAACAGTCGTTTTTTCACAAAAATTTTCAGAATTAAACAGCTGTTTAAACGATTTTAACGACCGTTTAAACGATTTTAATGGCTGTTTAATTCAAAACAATGAAATGTGTTTAAACGGTTTTAACGGAAATGGGCTTGGGGCGTTACCGTTTAAACGGCCATTAAAACCATTTAAACGGCCGTTTTTAAAACCATGGTTAACACCACCACGAGCATAGAGCGACCAGTCAAATTTTATAAAAGAGATCGAGAAGATCTCGGAAGATACAAGCGGGAAAAACAAACCCCCACAAGGGCGAAAATAGAAAACAAAAAACAAAAAGCAGCCAACACTATCTCCGCAGTAAAGAATCAAAACTGAAAACCAAATCACTAAAAAAAGTGCATCTCAGCTCAATAGAGGTACTACCCCAACTATGGAGGAGAGCCTTAATGCTTAGGATGATGTCTTGAAGAGAGACAACCTCTCCTCTAAAAACCCTCATATTCCTTTCCTTCCATAGTCCCCAAATGACAGCGAAAGGGACCCTCCAAATAATCTTGCCGCTAGCTGACAGGTCAATAATGGGCCACCCTCTCAACAAAGCACCAGTCACCCCGGCATAACCCAAGAGATACCCACTTGAGTTAAAAAGTATGACCAAATCTGAGTAGCCAAATCACAATGTAAGAGAAGATGATCAGTACTTTCACCACTCGACTTACACATGGCACAAAAGTTTACCAAAATCCATTTCCTAGCAATCAAGTTGTCATAAGTGAATAATTTGTTCAATGAAGACGTCCAGGCAAAGAAATGGATTTTTGAAGGGACATGGGCTTTCCAGATGTTAGGGCAAATGTAGGGATGAATAATGGGAGATTGAGAAAGGGAATCGTAGAAAGAACTCACTGTAAAACATCCAGATTTGGAATAAGCCCAAGACATATGGTCCTCAATGGTGAAATTGTGTGAATATGCAATAAGTTCATCAAGATTGCCAATTGTTCCCTTTCCCAATCGAAGAGATTTCTCCTGAAAGCCAAGTTCCAAGAGACCTCACTAAGCCCGTTCCGAAAGGAGGCAATGAATTGCCCTTTCCGTTGTGAAAGAGAATATAACCTGGGGAAAGCTTCCATAAGACGAGAATCACCACACCAAAGGTCCTCCCAAAATCTAATCCGAGCCCCATTCCCCAAAACTACCCTGACCCTTCTAGGACTCTCTCGGTCTCTCCTTACCTAGAAGAATACATTTCCACACTCCACAACCGAAAGACAACCTAGATGATTTAGGAGACCACCCTCCCGGTTCTTCCCCATACTTACGAACCATCGCTTTACACCAAAGGCTCTGTTTTTCCTTCCCAAACCTCCAAATCCATTTACCTAAAATAGCTTTGTTCATGATCCCGATCTTTCTAAGCCCTAAGCCACCCTCCTTTTTAAGACGATACACTTGATCCCAACTCACCAAATGATAATGAAAAGCATCATCCTTATCATTCCAAAGAAAGTTACGCATCCTTCTCTCAATCTTGTTAGCTACACTAGCGGGAATGGAGACTTGGATAGGAAATAAATTGGAAGACTGATAATTGGGGCGAAAGTACTAATTGGGGAGATTGAGTAGGTTGAAAGTAGATCAGTGCTTCATACAAGATGATTTCTGAACACACCAATTGATGGATTTCTTGTTGGTGGTGCTTTCTTGAAGGTGCATTCACGTTGTACAATAGCTATTTCATTGGACTTCATTGACAGAAGTGAAGTATGACACAATCATTGCCAATACTGGATTCATTTGAATGCTTTTTCCCTCTATAGAAAGGAAGAAAGAACATCTGGTTGGAAGGAATAATTGATGGCCACATAATTGAGCTATTGATTTATAAATGATTTTTAGTTCCTGATTTTTATTGGATACAATCATATTTGTGTGGTCTAAAGTGCCTATGTAGTATCTGTGAAAACATATACACTTACTTAGAAGGGAGGCACAACCTAGAAGATCTCTTGGGCCAAAAATTGGTCCTAATGGATGATTCTAAAAAGTCAGAAAGGGTATGTTAAAAACAGTCCACATCAAATCTTATAGATTGGATGGTTATTTCTACACACCACATATCCATTTGGAAACAAAATAACATCTAAAAACAAATTCCAAATCCTTAATTGGTCATCCTTCAAATTAAAATACGCATATAATTTAGCAACTAAAGGTCATTGCTGGCTCCAAATGAGAGGGAGAGTCCATGTAGACCACAATTTGAAGTTCATAAATAAGATACCCTTAATACCCAAATCAAGATACTAAACAGAAAAAAAAATAAAAAATAAAAACTTTCGACAGAGTATAACAAACCTGAAGAACAAAAGATATCACTGACAGCCAAGTGCCAAATAAGTGTCTCCCTCACCGTTGAAGTAATGCACTCTTCAAATGGCTCCTGTTATTTGTTGTAAAGCAACTTGAAAGTAGCTGTGAGGTGGTTTCTGAGTAAACATATTATAGATGGTTCTGTTCTCAAAGTAAAGGAAATAAAACCCATAAGAACTCGCTAACAATAAAGCAAACAGACACAGGGGAAATAGCAATTAACAACAGAGAAAGGATACGTGTAGAGCGTCATATAGTCCTCTAAGCTGAATTGAGGCTTGGGGAACCCTTCTAGAATGTTCTTGAGCTTCGGGATCCCCTTCTGCATGAACTCTGATCCTTGCTCTAAGTCAATTGTCTTTCGTTCATTCATTACCATGTCACAATGCTCTAACTAACCTCAACCAAATCAAATTCTGCAAGAAATCAATGATTGTCAAAAACCTTACAATTTGTAACACATCTAAGCCTCAAAACCCAACTTATATTGCCGCCCAGAATCAATAAAATTAAAAAACCCAAATTCAACGGAACAATAAAACTCGTAAATGTAAAACTTAACAAAGTAAAGAAAAAACAGAGCAATGTAAAACCTATATCTGACTTGAAACAATCGAGATCTAGATCTAGAAAAATAGAATCCAGAAACTAGGTTCCGGCGATCTGCATATGGTAAGCCTCTTCACACCGGTGGTTGTCTTCTAAAAAAGAGCTCTTTCAGCCGATTGACCTATTATGCCAGCAAAGAAAATTAAAAACTCAAATCATTTCTTTTCCAAGAGAAATAAAGATCGCCAAGCAAGAATAATAAAATTGTGGTTCAAAAACCCCAAAATAATGTTCAAATCCGCCTGATCAGTTGCAGTGGCCAAAATAATGCTCAAATCAGAAACCTCAAAATAATTCGGTTAACCAATATCCTGCTCTCGAGATTCAGAACCTGGTTCGTTCAACGAACTAAGGTTTCCAGCGGTAAAGCAGATAGGGTTCTAACCAAAATCATCAAAGCGCCTTAAAATTGCAAAATTCACCCAGAAAGAGAGACATGAGGATAAAAATTTGAACAAAATACAAACATTAACCCTAGAATAACGAACCTTCGAGCGTTTGCCGTTCAAGAGAGGAGACGCGTCTGGAGAGGGAAAAGAACGCTTCGATGAAGCTGAACTTCGCCTTGTCTCGACCATGGCTTCTCTTCTCGGAGAATCAGATAAGAGAAGGTAAGAGAGATCAGTAAGAGAACCAAAAGCAGAGGAACAAAGAGGTTGGGTTTATATAGAGAGGAGAGAATAGAGGAGGTTTTGGTTTCTTAGCTCACAGATCGGCAGAGAGGGGCCTAAAAGAGGGAGTCGTCGCGGCACCGATGTTGAGAGGAGAGAGGGGGAGAAGGCGAGGAGTGTGCGCAAGAGAGAAAGAGGCAAAATGAGCGGGAAGCTCAGGCACAGCAACAGCACGGAGTTGCAGTGGTAGATCTGGCGAGGAGCGTGTGAGCGAGAAGCGAAAATGTCAAGAGCGCGGGAGCGCAGCGTATATGAAACAGAGAGAAATGAGGAGAGGTAGTTGTGTGGGGGTATTGTGTTGAACGCGCGGGAGATGGATCTAACCGTCAAATACTATGGACGGAAGATCTCGGCCCTTCTCTATTGAAGTCGATGAGAAGGGGGTATAAGTGTGGACAAAAAAAAACCACTGTGTTTTGTTACAGGGTCGGGCTCCGGTGACAGCCCTAAAATGACAGGCTCCCGTTACAGGACACAATATGAGCCACGTAACACACTCTTAGAGGACTCTGACCGTATGGATGTTGGGCCAATCCCTAGGTGGTCCTACAAACCAAAAATCAGCGGCCTTCGTAAGAGCAGAATCTCCAATGCCAAGCTCCAAGCATTCATGAGACGGAGCAATCTTATTCGCAGACCCTATGGTTGATTGCTCCATCTCTTTATGGATTCGCATTTTGTGGTGATTTTTGGTTTATATATTTGAGGGCTGCAACTTAAGTGGGCTCAACTAGACGTTGGGCTTGGGTTGGGTTGGCCCCTTTAGTATTCGGGTTGGACTTGGGCCTAGATTTTGATAACCCAGTTAAAATTGGGTTGGGCTCTTCTTTAAGCTTTGGACAACCCAACCCAACTCGAGGCCGATAATACACCACTGCAAATATAAATGTATATATTTTGCTAATATGTTTTATGTTTCATAACCTATTTTTAGTGTGGTTTATGTTTGTAAGATGACAAATAAAAAAATTCTTATATGTATTTTTATATTGGAAATTAATATAAATTTTTTTACCAACCTTACCTAATAATAAAAATTGAGTAACTTACCAACCCGATCGGGCTGGGTTCGGATTGGAAATTCTAGGCCCAACTTCGGGTTGGGTTGGGCTTGAGCTCACAAACTTAAAGATTGGGTTGGGCTGGGGTTGATCTCAAACCCAACCCAACCCTAGTATATCCACCAAAGGGTGGGCTAAACATCCATGCAGTCAGTGGGTGCAGAGGGCAGCGGTGAGTAGTAAAATCCGTGCTAGATAACGCCCAAAAGTGTCAGGTATAGCTTGTTGCATCTTTTTCCTATAAAAATCAAGTGGTGGTTTCTTGCCATTGTCTTATAGCATTTTAATAGCGTATTTGTGGTAGTCGAATTTGAACATTTTCTTAAGCTAAAATATAACTATTAAAAATCATCGGTGAAGCTGATTTTGGTATATAGGTCCACGAGGAGATAGACGAGACATCCATAAGGTCTGTGAGTCCTAGAGGGTTATCCAGATGTCATTTTGGGGAAGGCGAGACTTCAATTTCCAAAAGATCACAAATAATTTCATACAAATTTTTTGAAGAAGCTTGACATCTTTAACACTATATATATGTCGGTTTCGAGTCAGTTTGGTCTGGATACTAGTATGCCAAAATCTATATTAACAAAATAGGGAAGTTGTCTCCCCGCTTATCCCCCCTCTTATCAGCTTCAAAAAGGATGGTTCAGATTTCATCTCCCCAAATGGATGGTGGATCTCACCCATTCACACCCGATTTTGACAAACACTAGCTATAAACATACTTGAGTCCTATTGGTTCCATGTCTTTTTGGGTTCAGTTATGAAATAGTAATTCCAGAACCAGAATTATCGAGATTGGTTCCTATCAGGTATTGGTCAATTGGGTACAAACTGACATCCCTATTAAATGCACCTACAGATCAGAAAACAAAAATGGCCTGATTGGTGATTTCTAACCATTGCTAAATCTCAACCCATGAAGAAACTCAAATCCAATGGTTAGAAATCACTTATTGGACTAATTTATGGTATGTATGTCCACCTAGGAATGGGATAAAAATCCATATGGTTAGTGGTCTCAAAGAGTGAGCCAGATGTCTCATACAACCATCTTTAGCTATGTCCTTGAGCAAAAATGGACCGCTCAAAACATATGAATGGCCAGATGTCTCAAAAGAAAACTCAAACAATCAAACGACCCCAACCATTCGATTATTATTGCCCTTCCAAAAAGCATGTGACTGATCGGATACGTATTATCGTTCGATCAATCAATTTTGATTTGGGTGTTTGATAAAGACGAAGGTATAAGCTGAACTCTGAAGGATGGTTCCTATAACAGATAGGAGTGGGTCCCAATAATTCCGGTTTCGGGTTAACGACATTAACTGCCGAGTAGTTGACATGTACCTTCTCTTGGGGGAGCATATGGGCCGGCACAACCTGCTTTTGGACCAGGTTGCGGTTGTGGCTGAGATTGAGGTGAAGACGAGTTTTGAACGATTGAGAAGGCACTGCGATATGATTAAGGCTCAGGCTCCAGTTACCGTCCTAAAATGACAGGATCCGGTTACAGGACACAATATGAGCCACGTGGCACACTCTTAGAGAACTCTGACCGTATGGATGTTTGGCCAATCCCTAAGTGGACCTACAAACCAAAAATCAGCCTAATTAGTGATTTTTAGGCGTTGATTGGACTTATTTTCATGGGTTAAGCTCAACTATGGAATTTGAGCAGTGTACAAAGATCCAACGCCTAGGAATCACCAATAAGGCTGATTTTTGATTTGTAGGTCCATCTAGGGATTGGCCAAACATCCACACGGTCAGAGTCCTCAGATAGTGAGCCACGTGGCTCATGTTATGTCCTGTAACAGGAGCCTGTCATTTTAGGGTGGTAACTGGAGCCCGACCCTATGATTAATACTTGAAAATGAAATGCAGCTATTAGTTTGTTGAGACTACCAAATAGGTTTAAGTGATTGGCCACATTAATTAGGGGTGTTGACCATTGCACATGGGGTATACGTATGGTCTTTTTTCTCTCTTTAATGATAGACTAGAGTGATCCCGTGGACCACAGGTCCAGTTAGTACTTGGCTGTGCCCACTGGACAGTGAGGAGACCTCAACTTATAGCACTACCGCATACTGGTGAGTCTTGAACAAGTGACCTCTCGCAATGGGTAGATTAGTGGTTTGCGACTTTATACTTCGTGTTAGTATCCCGTATCACTTAAATATACGTAATTGTAGAGACCTAACAATTCTTAAGAGTGTTAAAAGCAGTTAACTTCGACAGTTCTTTATAGTAACTGGCGAACGCCACTTGCGATGCACGTGCACCTTACACTTAACGCGTAGCACCCACATAGAGATCACTCACCGTATCGATATTTGGCCATCCTTAGATGGACCTACGTGCAAAAAATCAGCCTATTAATGATTTGATTCGGAGTCATTTTCACAGGTTTATTTTTAACCGTAGTGTTTGAGCATTATATGGGTATTCAGATCCAAAGGTTTGAAATCACTAAACAAGCTTATATAGGTCCACCTAGGGATGGGAAAAACATCCATGCGGTCAGTAGTCCTTAAACGTGTGCTACGTGGCTTATACTATTGTCCCTACGATTGTCCCTCATCATCATTAATGAGGGATGTGGGCGTGCTGGACATCCTGAACAGTGTAGGGCGTACTCCAACTCAAGTTTTTTCTTTAGAATGAGGGAAGGTCTTACGGTTTACCTTCTGAAAGTAGGGAGGGCTTTAACTGTGTCACATGGGTGAGTGGTACTACCTGTTGTTGCTTTGTAATAGTATAGATAACAGTTTTAATGGGGATTGTGCAATGGTAACAAACAAACCCTTAATGGAGTTGCACAGATACATTCTACAAACTGCAAAAGAAAATAAAATTATATATTAAATAGAATATTAGCAAGCAACCCCTTAATGGAGTTGCAGAGATAAAACCTGTTAAAGACAAGAAAAAAAGATATTTTTTTTAATATGGAGTGTGGTTTTGGAGGCAGTTTAATTTTAATTGCTCATCTTTTGTGCTGTTGCATATCATCTTTTGTGATGTTGCATATATGCAACTCCATTAAGGATCCCCCCCCCCCCCTGCCCCGTGCAACTCTATTTAAGGGTTGCTTGCTAGCACTCCTCTCTGTTTTTTTGGTTTGTAGGTCCACCTAGGGATTGGCCAAACATCTACGTTCAGAGTCCTCTAAGAGTGTGCCATGTGGCTCATATTGTGTCCTATAACTTGGAGCCGGTCGAAAAAGGCCGAACCTGCCAAAAAGGTGGTTGAAAAAATTGCTTTTAAGGCTGATAAAGAAAAAAATCAGCGAAAGAAAATACAAGAACATAAAGCTAGTATCCCTCTAAAGTAAAGACCTTTAAATAATTGGGTTTGAATCAACCCTAACCTGATTAGAAATTTTTTTATCTCGAATATATTATATATTTCTCTATTATTACTTAAACTAAGGGGTCGCCAATGCACACCTTATACGTGGCAGCACCTTACCAATGGAACACTCTTAGAGATCACTAACTGTGTAGATGTTTGGTGATCCCAAGGTGAACCTACATACAAAAATCCATCTTGATTAGTTATTTCTATCCGTTGGATTTGAAACATTTTCATGGTTTGTTTTTAACCATGGATTTTGAGTATTATTAGGCCAATGACAAAACCACACTACCGTGTAACATGACAATGTCCATGTATGCTGACCATGTGATCATTATTCTTTTAATAACTAGTAATGAAAGCCTGTGCTAAAGCACGGGTGGAAAATGAAATAGAAAATACAAACTAACAACAATTAATTTTTATATCTACATCTAATTGTAGTAGGAAATAATACAGAAAAATTGCTTAACTATTTCCTTTCACTTCATCCTCTTTAAACATGATAAGAAAATGAAAAAAAGTGTTAACACTAAAAGAAAATAAAAAATAAATTTTTATAATCTTCATTTTTACATTCAAGCATCGTACAACAACACATCCACTATGTCCATAATAGTGATGACCCTTTCATCAGTTCTCCCCATCTTCATATTATTTTTATTCACAATCGTTTCTTTGTTATCTTTAACAGCATCCCCTTAGCCTATAAAACATGATAAGAAAATAAAAAAAAGGGTTAACAATGGAAGAAAATAAAAATAATTCATAATCTTCGTTTTTACCTTCGAAGATTTATACAATCCTAAAAAATCGAAACCCTACAAATAAACAAACAATCATTTTAAAGTCTAAACATAAACATGAATGTAAATAATTGAATAACAATTCTTTTAGAGGCCCAAATCAAGTATTCAGCAGAGACGATTCATTGAAGGAAAAAAAAGTTTTAGAAGAGATAGTAAAGATATCAAACCATATTGGCTTCTCTCCTGCTTTCGTGTCTTCGTCATTCGAAGAAGCTCAATCGGTGAGAGAAAATGTGAGAACCCTCCCTAAACCCTAATATTTATATATGACCGAATTAATGGCTAATTAAATAGACATTTATTTATTAACGAAATATGGAGAGACATTAGATGTCAATAATGAAGTGATGTTAATGGAAAAAACGTTTCAATTGAAACAAAAATAGATTGTTGTGAAAATTGAAGGAAGGAGATAGAAAGCCATTAAAAGGCCATAATGGAAGCGGTGGTAATGGGATAAACGTTTTGATTGAAACATAAATAGAAGGTTGTGGATGTTATGTTTTGAAAAATAAAAGGGTGTTAAGAGACATTGAGAAAGACGAATTTAAGAACGAATGAATAAATAATTTAAGAATGAAATGAAGAATTAAGGAATAAATAATTGAGATTTTAAAGAAAAATAAATTGAGTTGGTTAGAAGGTCTAAAAAGTCCTTAATGTTTGAGGAGCATTACTTCAAGTGTCAATGGGTGTTTTTGAAAAGACAAAAAGCTAGGGTAGAGTCAAGTGGATGAGAGAGGAAAGAGAATTTTAGGTTATTAACATGACACTCTGCATGAGGAGAGTGCCATGTCAACTTGATGTGGATGAGAGAGAATGACGCTGCTCACTTCTCTGCTATAGTATAGATATATAGATAGGTACGTACGGTACACTTAATAATTTTTTTTTTTCGAACATCCACATTTATAATGGACCATATTATGAGCCGCATTGCACACTCTTAGAGATCACTGCCCGTTTGATGTTTGACTCATCCCTAAGTAGGCCCACATACTAAAATTCATGGTTTATTTGTAACCGTAGATTTCTAGTAGTATTTGGGGTACTCAGATTCAATGGCTAGAAATCAGTACTAATCGGACTGAAATAGCCCTACAATTTGAAAAAGTTGACTTATCCTATGACTTAGTCTTCAGTCTATGACAATGGTTGACCTAATTTGACTAACATAATTTTTTGAAAAGGCAAAATACTTATTTCTTCAACCTTGAGGCCAAAACCCTAGCCCCAAATCTTTTTGTCTTGTCTCTCTCTTTGCAAGATGATTGCTATGTATTAACTATGATAATGGAGTTGTTACGTACTGATTGTAATAATGTATACAAGTGGTCCATCTTTTGCATGTAAATCTCATGATGTTGTGTGCAGTTGGAGTGACGCACATCACCAACTTAATAGGACAAATCAAGTCTGCAATTGTTTGTAGATATCCACCATTGATATCACTACATCAATCCGATTTGGGGTTAAGGTTTTGACTTAATGGGACAAATTAAGTCTGCAACTGTTTGCAGATATCCACCATTGATATCACTACATCAATCCGATTTGGGGTCAAGGTTTTGACCATAAACCCCCTTCTTGTTCTTGTGATCTAAGGTTTGAAGAAAGGGTCAGGATTGGGGGACAACCATTTTGGTGGACCCATATAGAAGATGAATCAATGGCTGATTTTTAGTGAGGATGATCTCCTCATCATATAGATCACCCCAACAAAAAATCAGCCCATTCTGAAATTTCCAACCACATCGAATGTGGTTTTTAAGTTACACGGTAAAAGTAGACAGTCCATAATTCTTCAACTTCTAAACCAATCTACGAATATCAGAATGATTTGAATTTTTGTGAGGATGATCTCCTCACCAAAGAGATCATCCTCACCAAAAATCAGCCATTGATTCATCTTCAATGTGGGTCTGCCAAATGGTTGTCAAAAATAGTTGTAAAAAATGGTTGTCCCTCGATCCGGACCCTTGAAGGAAAGGTATTTTAGTCTTCTAAAAAAAAAAATCTGTTTGTCAAGTTAGGTCAACCATGGGTTACACAAAAAAAAAAAAAAATGGTTACACAAAAAGTTAGGTCAACCATGGTCATGACAGAAGGCAAAGTGATAAGGCCCTCAGCTTTTTCGGTCAAATTTCAAAGATAATTTGGGAGGGTAGTTATGTCCAAAACAAAAATAATAATTTGTTGGACGGAAGACAGCTAGTTGGTTAGGTTTTTCTCACCGGAGAGTGAAGAGTGTAAAAAGTGACTAAAGTCAGCAAGCAAAACAAACAAAAAATGGAGGAAAATCGAAAAGGCTTCAGTTTTATGTTTTCCTGCCGTCCCTTTCTCCCCTCGTTTTGAAGCTCTCAAATCTCTTCAGTTCTTCTCTTTCATGGATGCAAAAACAAATTCACAACTTTGGTTTCTCTGAGTCAAACGCGGGCGTTCTTCTTCGTAGCAGATGAAGAAGCTCTTCCCCTTCGCTTCCAGGTTTTTATTTTGGATTCGAACTCTTATCCTTTTTTCTGCAATTTTCACGTCAGTACCGTATCTCCAATAGTTGCACTTGCAGAAATTTTGAGTTTCTTACTGTATCAGAGACTTTTGGTTCTTAATCATCATTTGAAGGAGTTTGTCTTCGCGTTCAACAGTTTCTCTCGACAAGACTTTTTTTTACCGAGAAACCGTACCAAATCATTGATTTATAGATTTTGTGATTTGGTGTTTTCGATTTTACTGGATCACTTGGCATTTGACCTGTAATGAATTTAAGATTTTCTCTTTCGAATACCGTTTCAGATCTGATCGGTATGATCTATAAGGTGATGTGCTTTGTGGTCAACCGGATTGGATTTCTTTGTAAAATTATAGCTGAAGTATCTGAGATTATTTGAGGTTTTTTATTTTCAGATCTATTTTGGTTTGAGGTGATTTCGGAGGGGAAATGGAAGTACGGATCAAGAAATACAGGCAAACGAGTCCAGAGAGGGCAAAAGTCTGGACGGAGACATCGCCTAAGCACCAAAATAGAAAAGTTCCCGTGGTTTATTATCTCTGCAGAAATCGCCATCTCGAACATCCTCACTTCATCGAAGTTCCGCTCTCATCGCTCGAAGGTCTCTACTTGAGAGGTAAAAAAAAAGAGTAAATCTGCTTTGTAATTTTGTCAATTCTCCGCTTTGAATTTTAGAATTTCTGAATTTTATCCGTTCTGTAGATGTGCTCGATCGTCTTAATGTTCTGAGAGGAAGAGGCATGCCTGCCATGTATTCGTGGTCTTGTAAGAGGTGAACACCCTAAAGAGTGCTGGTATTTCTCTCCCCTCTTATTTTTTTGGAATTATTTTTTCATTTTTTTTCGTTGATTTGTTGATGCAGAAGCTACAAGAATGGATTTGTTTGGCACGATATTTGCGAAGATGACTTGATACTGCCTGCTCATGGGAATGAATACGTTCTCAAAGGTTCGGAGCTCTTTGAAGAATTTCAGTCAGGTAACCAGAAGCCCAAAATAAACGAAAATTTTTATTTACAGCACTAAGTTGCTCAGAACAGAGGAAGAAGAAGAACCGAAAACCTGAATTCAGGACTTTTTTCTTTCCAGATCGTTTCCACCCTGGCTGTAATACAAAGTTGCAGAACTCCAAGCAATTGCAAGAACCCATTTCTTCAAGAAGCCAAGAAGCTTCTTCCTCATTTTCGAGTATGGTTGGAAAAGGGAGGAAACCTCCTCAAGAAGATGAACTCTCTCCTCCCCTTCAACACCCAGGTTCCTCTGGCATATCTCCAGAGTCTAGAGTTGGAAAGAATCTCTCCTGTAGCGGTTCTATGAGCTTGACGGAGTATAACGTTAAGAGGGATGGAGCGGCTGATGCTTCAACACAGACTGAGGAAAGCGTAGGGAGAGCTAAAGCCCGAGAAACTTGTACAAGAGGTGTTTCAACTGACGAAGGGTTGTCAGAAATTGAATGCAACGAGAATCACCAAAACCTGCACATTGAGCAAGCAAAGGAGAAATCCGAGCTTTGCAGGGAAGAGATTTCCCCACCTCCATCTTCCTCTAGTACTTCTTCAGGTGGGAAGACTGAGACTTTGGAGTCTCTAATCAGAGCTGATGCTAGCAAGATGAATAGCTTCAGGATACTTGAAGAGGAAGAAATTCGTGTCCCTTCGAATACAAAACTCAAGGCTTCAAATGTGCTGATGCAACTGATCTCCTGTGGATCGTTCTCAGTGAAGGATCACAACTTTGGCCTCATCCCGACCTACAGGCCGAGGTTTTCTCATTCGAAATTCCCCTCGCCATTGTTCTCTAGTTCGATGGTACTGGGAGAGATCGATTGCCTGTCTGAGAATCCGAGGCTGATGGGTCTGAAATTGGAAGACAAAGAATATTTCAGTGGGAGCTTGATAGAGACTAAAACACACTATGTAGAAGGAAACGGATTTACTGCTCTCAAACGCTCTTCCTCCTGCAATGCTGACAGGTAATTCTGGTTCCAATTTTCATCCCGCAATAGTATATTTCTTCTTGGGGGATGAGGTTTTCAGAAGTTTCATTACTCTAGAACCTGGGTTTTAGACACCAAATTATAGGAACAATTAGGTATCTTTCTTGAATTTTATGTTGTAAAAAAATGTGGATGGACAATTACCCAAATCCAATGGAGTGTCGTCTCAGATTTGCAGAATGATATATTTGTTCATTCTTTCTTGGCAAAGAAAATGATCTGTTTTTGATCTTTTAGTTGAGAATACAGAATCATCATCTTTATTTATCCTTGGTTATTCGGATTTAGTCCATGGTTGGTTAACACTGAGATTGTGATCTCATTGATTCCAATCCACAATTAACTCATCACCATCAAACTTTAAAACTGGACAATTGGAAGGCTGTTGATCTTATTATCTCTGAGGACCAGTATAGGTTTGGTGTTGATTAGCTTCCCCTGTTATTTTTTCCTCGTAAGAAATTAAAAATAACTGAAAATGCAGGACTTGTAAGCCATCGGATTCGGCAGGGAACAAAGAGAAGGAAATAGATTCGACACTTTCAAAATGCATCCTTCAATCAATCAAGTCTTCATTGAGTAAACAGCCAAGGAGTGAAACAATGAAATCACCTCTTTCAGAGGGGCCAAGAAATTCTTCTTTTGCAGCTGACGGCTCACAGTCCACGACTCTGAGTGTATCCAATCCTAGCAGTAAAAGGATCACCGAGCCTTCTTCAGGGAAGAGACCATCAAAGAGGCTAGATTCTTTCAGAGAGAAGGAGAGGGTGATCAAAATCGAAGAAAGGTAAGTTTCAACTCCCCATTATCGGCATTAAAGTTATTAATGCGTTAATACTTTTGCTGTTTTGTTGATTGAAGATTTGTCTATTTTCTTCCTTGCAGGCTTGCTTCAGGAGCTCGGATAATAATCCAATCAAAGGCTCCATGTGAGGACAGTGAAGGCAGCTCATGATCTTGAACTGAACAAGAGAGAGTGGGGTGATAATTGGGTTGGGAATGGTTTCATCTATGCTTGAAGAATACGATTATTGATTTTGGGAGGTCAACGGAGGAGGATCATTTCTTATTGTATGCCGGGGGCTTGTTCTTGTATAATAATCTGTGGAAGGTTTAATTTCATTCAGTGAAGTAGGGCCTTGTTTGTGAATTTTGAAGAGAGGGTTGGTTCGTTGACGGGTTTGGTTCTGTAAATTTAAATCTGTACTTTAAGTGGGGTGCTGGGTAGTTCAGTTCAAACTTCTATCACACGAAATTGTAAATCACACAATCACAAGCCAATGAGTTCTCGGCACGTACACAAGTGCTTTTGCAACGTACCCATGTGCTTTTGCTTTTAGGTGTACGTGCTGAGAACTCATTGGCTGTTTTTTTGTGTGATTTGCAATCCGATTGTGACAGAAGTTTTACTCGTTGTGGACCAATTCCTGGGTCCTGTCTCATCAGATTTTGAGTTACTTCTGTTGTCACTTTCTCAGGTGTACGTGCCGAGAACTCATTGGCTGTGTTTGTGTGATTTGCAATCCGATTGTGACAGAAGTTTTACTCGTTGTGGACCAATTCCTGGGTCCTGTCTCATTAGATTTTGAGTTACACTTTCTCTCCAATGGGAGTGTACTTTCCAGTTTTCCTTGTCCCATCCTGAATTGTTGGACAAAAAAAAAAAAGGGGGGGGGGACGTTAC
The DNA here is from genome assembly GCA_035048495.1 of Euptelea pleiosperma. Lineage (NCBI taxonomy): Eukaryota > Viridiplantae > Streptophyta > Magnoliopsida > Ranunculales > Eupteleaceae > Euptelea > Euptelea pleiosperma. The sequence goes on along the minus strand of CM068540.1, from coordinate 34,646,828 downwards.
AACGGTATAACGGACTGGGGGTGTTGCTGTTTTTCCGTTATAATGGACTGTAACGTGAAGGGTCAAAACGGAAAAAATGGGAAAATAACATAAAATAATGGCGCTAATAAAATTTGAATTTAAAATTTTCAATAAAATTTATAAAGGAAAATACCGGACGTTTTTTTAACAAATTTTTTCAGAAAGTACTGGTAGTTATTTTTCCGTTATAACAGAAAAATAACGGAAAATAATGGCGGTTCTGAGAGTTAAAATGGTGCATATGAATGGGAGCGGCCCGAATCAACTATAACGGCCGTTATTTTATAGCGTTTTCTAAACTTTAAACTTTAAGAACCCCCCGGAGGGCAACTCGGTCATTGCATATTTTAATATTATGAGATTCCTATGCCACGTTATGAAGTTAAAGAGGAGAACAAAGTTTTCCTCCACTGTTCCTTGTTATTGGTTGACGCTTAAAACAAATGTTTGTCAAAGTCAAACGGCCGTCAGCTACAGCTTGTTACAGCACGACCCTATGAAAATGAATGGTAACCAAAGCGAGAGAAAATATTCGCTGCGCTCAGTAACCTCAAAATTGGAACCCCCTCCCAAAAATGCATTTGTGGAGCTCACTTTAGGGCCCAATGACCTTATGGATGTTGGGTCCACCTCTTGGTGGACCTACATACCAAATGCCAGCTTGATCGATGATTTCTAACAGTTACAAATTAGCATCTAAAGAACAATGTTCAAATCCAAAGGCTAGAAATCACCAATCAAACTGAATTTTGACGCGTAGACCCATCAAGAAATGAACCTAACATCCAAAAGGTCAGTGGGCCCTAAAGCGCTAAAGCGCATTTTGGGAGGGGGACATCGAACAGAAGTTGGTTCACGTGTGAGGCAGCATTAACGTGAGTTCAGATTTCTAGTCACAGTGTGTGTAAATTTGAACGGGAAGGAGAGAGATTGGTAAATAAATAGAAAAAAAATTCGAACAGAAGACATGAATGACCTGTCGGGGGAGTGTTCAGGCAAAAGCTTCCCTCTGGATTTCGTCGTCACTTTACAAAGATAGCGTATTGCCCTAGCCTTTTTGTCAGGATAGGTGTCGCTTTATAGACCCTAAAAAGGTCACTGTTTGTCTCTCACCCTTAGGGTTAGGGAGAAGCGTTATTTGGGCAAACTTAAATCCGAGCGTTGGGATCAGTAAAGATAAAATAGAGCCGTTTACACGGTTATTTTGAATTTTAAATATGAAAGTTCATGGATAGGGCAAAAGTAAATGTGGAATGATTTCCAAGAGACTAGGGTCATGGTCCATGGATCCCACTAAAGAAAAGGTGGCTCTTGTATCCGCAATATTGGGGGTGTTTGGTTACAAATCCAACTGGTTGGGTTGGATTTGATTTTCTCGAGTTCAGACTCTAGTGCGGATTAAGAGCTTTATTGACTAAAGACCCTACAATAGTGTACTACAGAAAGGAAAAAATAACTTTTTGTGGGTGGCCAAAAGTCTAAAGCTACGTTAACACTCCCCACAAGTTTAAAACCCCAACACACACACAGACAAAGTGCAAGACAACCACCCAAATGTCCGGGCACCTCCACAACTATCATTTCCACGAACTCACAGCTATATCTGAAGATACCACCGAAGTTTAAAAGGGGCCGTTATAACAGTATAACGGATTAGGGATGTTACCGTTTTCTACGTTGTAACAAATTGTAACGCTCAGGGGCGAAATGGAAAATAACAGGAAAATAACGGAAAAAAATTGAAATAATAGGGCACTGGAATTCAAATTTTGAAGTTTGAATTTCAAAAACGAAAAAAAGTCTTTTTTAAAATTTCTCAGATAATAACAGTCGTTATTTTCGTTATAACAGAAAAGTAACAGCCTTTATTTTTAAAGCATTATAAAGGTACATAACGTAATGGGGGATGTCCGGATCCGTTATAACAGCCATTTTTTAAACCATGGATACCACTACTAAGCAAGGTTCAAAGTTTCAGGATTGGAGGCTGGATTGGTGGGCTCTAATCCCGATTCGGATCGATCCGATCCAGATCCAGAACGGGACCGACCCATCTTTCTCGAGACAAAGTGGGACTCTTTTGTAAAACAGCGATCTCGGGGCGAGACCATGGCCGTCTCGATGCAAGTTGAGGCCTAAGGCGAAAAGTCCATATGAGGCCTTTTAATATATTATATATTAATATAGGATCGGGATCGGGCGACAACTGTTTGGCGAACCCACTTAGAAAATGAATCAATGGCTAATTTTTGGTGAGGATGATCTCTATGGTGAGGAGATCATCCTCACAAAAATTCAAATCATTATGATATTCGTAGACTGGTTTAGAAGTTGAAGAATTATGGACCTTTATTTTTACCGTGTAACTTGAAAATCACATTTGATGGGGTTAGAAATTTCAGAATGGGCTGATTTTTTTAGGGGGTAATACTAATCTCTATGGTGAGGAGATCATCCTAACCAAAAATCAGCCATTGATTCATCTTCTATGTGGGTCTGCCAAAATGGTTGTCCACTGATCCTAACCCATTATTATATGGTATTAATTAAAAAATTTAACTCTCAATATGGTAGAAAATCTTATTTAACAACTATTTATCATAATCAAAAGCTATTGAAAAATTTTTAGATGAACAGGACTTCCGTTGCAGTCCATGCAGAGGACTATCGGAGCCCTACGTAGATCATTTTTTGTGCCTAATGATTGTGTGGATGTTCAATCCACATATTGCTGGATAAACACACTAAAAATCAGCTTGATTGATGATTTCCAACCATTGGATTTACTACTCAAAAAGCATGCTTGAATCCAATTGTTAGAATCATATCCTAAATGGTACTAAAATCTATGGCTAGATATGACCATTCAAGTTAATTTTTGGTTTGTATGTCCAACAAGGGGTGGGCTAAACATCCATGCGGTTAGTGAACTGGGGCCTTCTCTCACCTGGGCTGGGGGCCTTCTCTCACATGGGGCCTAAGGTGACCGCCTTACTGGCCTTATGGTTGAGCCGGCCCTGGGTGAGACAGAGCCTGGTCTGGACTGGATTGGTGGGCCCCGTCCCCGATCAAGACCAGGATCGGCCGAAGCTTTGAACCCATGCTACTGAGGGACTTGATGAATTTGGTGCCCTTTGCTACGATCATATAAAAAGAGATTTTGACTCTTAACGCCCTTTTAAAAACAAAATTTTTAGGAAAAGCAGTGAGCTCCATGCCAACACCCCCAAAAACACAAGTAAAACTTGTGTCACAAGATGTTGTGACAGAAGCCGGTCACAGCACTCAATACGAGCCATGTGGCACACGATCATAGGTTGCTGACTGTATGGATGTTTGGCCAGTCCTTTGGTGGACCGATACAGAAAAAATCAGCATGATTAGTGAGTTCTAACCGATTCGGTTGAAGTTATTTTCATGGGTTGATTTTAACGGTGAAAACTTGAGCGTTATTGAGCGTTATTTGGGTGCAAAAATCCAAAGGTTGTAAATCACTAATCAGGGTGATTTGTACGTCTACTGAGGGACTGGCCAAACATCCATACGGTCAGCAACCTATGATCGTGTGCCACGTGGCTCGTATTGAGTGCTGTGACCGGCTTCCGTCACAACATCTTGTGACACAAGTTTTACTCCAAAAACACGGCTCAGAGAGAATAAACAAAGGGTAAATCCTATTATAAGGTTGGGTTTTTGGCTACGTGGTCCACGCTAACACCACCAAAAACAGAAAAGGGCTAAATCTGAAAATGTGGCAACTAAAGACCCAATTAGAAAGGAAAATAATAGTCACATTTTCCTATGGGGCTTCATGAAATGAGGGGCAAAGAGAGACAAAAAAAGGGCCCTGTTTGGCAATTCGTGCCCGTTTAAGTGGAACGAAAAATCTGGTTCCGTTTTCACATTTTTGGAAACCGACTAAATAAAAAAACAGGAGTTGGAAGTTGGAACCAAACCTATAAAAGGAGTGGTGGACATCCTCTTATCGTCTCTGGATGTGTACATAAGGGTCCAAGGAAGTGAGACTATGTAAGTCATCTTCCAAAGTCCTAAATATTTCCCCTGGGACTAAAATTTCTTTTATAAGAAATCGAGTAAAACGCTCAAGTTGGGTATAAACTCAACCAAAGTCATGCCCCAATATTAATCCTTGGTGGCCAAGATATAGTGATTTAAAGTTCATTTTACAGTTATGGTTTCAGGTGAAGGCACCACTTAGAATTCATCCTGTAAGGTCGGGCCTCAGCCCCCCGGTTAATTTATAATTAAAAAATAATGTAAGAAATCAGATTTTTCAGGCCATTTTCGGGATGGGTCAGACTTCAAGGTGGTAGAATCTAACGGGCATGGGACAGGGCCGATGGCCCAAAATTACAGCCCTCTTTGTTCTTTTGATAGATGTAATCTTCGTTGGGTGTAAGAATATTAACGTCTTTGACAAAAACAGACAACGGAAATTGTAGTATAGGAATTTGATGGCAAAATTACTTGTTCCTAAAATAGCAAAATTATTCTTTTGATGGCTAGCCTTAACGAATGAATTTGACCCAAAAGTGAAAAACTCATGGTAAAGAAATGGATCTTGAAAATCTTGTTGTTGCCATTCATGTTTCCCCTTACCCGATTCTAACTCCAGGGTCCATGATTTGTACTATTACCTTTTGGGCTTTTGATAGTCCGAAACCTCATCCACGAAGGACTCTACCACTTTTTCTACACCAAGAAGTTTCAAAAAAGAACTTTGCAAAGATATAAGGTAAGGATAGTGAATTCAATAGGAGCAAAAGAGCAAGGATGAGACCGTTCCTCTCGGAATTTCCTAATAAGCAAGCTCTCCTCTCTCCTAACTCTTAACATACCATACAACTTGTTCACTATACTATTTAGTATTTACAAACACGTACAAACAACTTAGTTATCAAGTATGCTCATCTCCGGTGCTTCCATCCTTTCCATCTACGGGCCGTGTTGATTTTGGTTTTTATCCTCCTCCATTGAAATATTTTCTTGGAATACTATGGTGGTTGTTTATGTCGGGCTGACATTCGTCCGGGGTCCCAGCGTTCTCCATTTGTTTGCTTGGTGGCTCGGAAGACATTCCATCTTCACGCTTCTCTTCGTTCATCAACTTCCTGTTCTTGGCAGAAGCCAAGTTTGCTACCACAAGAAGTAGAAAAAATGACACTAAGAAGATGTTTTTCATGGTTGGAAAATCCTCCAAGCCCCTCTTTACAATTCTTCTTTGTTTTCGAAGCATTTGGTCGACCTTTGAAGAAGAGAAAGAGCTACTTATGGAGAGAATGGTGAGGAAATGTAAGTGGGGAGTGAAGTTTAGAAAATTTGATTGTGGAGTTTCCACCATAGTCAGACCAATGTTGGTGCTGAGTGAGTGCTCTATTGCTAGCTCTAATGCTCTAATGGTCTGTCTTCTGGCCTCTCCCATCCCATATACATATTTTTCTATTGCGGAATAATTGATGGCGCAATGGAAGATTGTGTCTCCAAGTTGACTTTCCCAAATGGGGCATTACCAGAGAGGCCCGGCCCATTATGTTCCATCTTCCTATTGTATTTTCATCTCTGGTAGTGCCAGTTCCATTGATCCACGTATTTGTTTAAGAGGTCAATGAATTTAAAATAAGAGGAAGGGGATAAGAGATTAAGAAGGGTTCATTTGATGAGAGGGATCACGTGGATGCACGTGACCTAAGGAGAGGTGTTGAGGTAGTTACGAAGGATGATAGGCACACTGACCCATGAATGCTTGGCCCATCCCTTGGTGGATACACACGAGAAACCATCCTTAGCTTTGGATACGAGTATTTTTTTTATAATGGGATCCATGAACCAGCCCATGATGAAAATTGCTCAAATCCAATGGCTGAAAATCACTAATCTGGTTAATCTTTGGTGTGTAGGTCCATCAAGGGATGGGTCAAACATTCAGAGGGCAGTGGGCCTGAAAGAGTAGGGATGTATGTATCAAAATTTTGATATATAGATCTATATCAGACATGATACAATGTCTCAGGATCGGAGGTTAGTTCAGTGGGCGCCAATTCGGATCTGGATCGGTCTGATCCAACAAAATCTCAGACCTTCTCGCTCGAGACTACGTGAGGTTTCTTCATGGAACAGTGCATCTCGGGCTAGGCAATAGCAATACAGGGATGGAATGAATAAGTGCTTGTCGGTCCCGATCCAGATCACCGGATCCAGAACAGGATCGGCCAAGACTTCAAACCATGGTATCAAAATTATTTTTGATAAAAAAGTAGTAAATCTGGATGTCCTTATAAATGGACTGGTCCGTTATAGGTTATTGGGCCTAAATTGAACTGAATCATATCGGGCCTGGGGCTCAGGCCTATTCAAACTTTACCAAAAGCCAAGCCAAAGACCCGGCCCATTTACACCCGAACCTACAGGTTTCCTCGTGATATAGATCGAGATCTTCTTAAAACTAAACCATCACTTTCCTATTAATTGTAACGGACATTTTCTATTTAAAGCTAAAAGTACCCTTCAAACTCTTATTCAAATCCAATGTCAACGAGAAGCTTTCATAAGTAGTGTGGGTTGGACGGTTGTAAGGTTAGGAACCAAGAAGATGAGGTCTATCATCAACGTTGACGACTCGCTGAGCCCTTCCCATCGAGGAAAGAAGGCACGCACTTTGTGGGCCATTTGGCACAATCTTAGAGACTACTGACTGTATGGATGTTGGCCCTTCTCTAGGTAGACCTACATACCAAAAATCAGCCCGATTAGTGATTTCTAACCTTTGGATCTGAGTACCACAAATAATGCTTCAAAACTACCGTTAAAAATAAACCATGGAAAAGACTCTTATCCAACGGTAGAAATTACTATTGAATTTTGGTATGTAAGTCCATCTAGGGATGGGACAAACATCCATATGGTCAGTGGTCTCTAAGAGTGTGCCAGGTGGTTCAAACCGTGATGATCTGTCAACAACGTTGATGAGGCCCCTACAATCACTCCGTGCCGCGCCCTAGTGTATCTAGCAAAGGAAGACGCACAAATGTTGAATAGGCAATTGTCAGTTCGGCTTACCTCACCGAATTGGTTGAGAAGATGACTCAAAATCTTGAATTGGTTCCAAGGGCTACCTACTCGACATCTACAAAACTATGAGTTGGTTCCAAGCCCACGATGAAAAAGTGGTCAAATCCAATGTCTAGGAATCACTAATCACACTGATTTTTTGTGTTTGGTCCACCAATATGTGTGGTGGTCAAATCCAATGTCTAGGAATCACTAATCACACTGATATTTTGTGTTTGGTCCACCAATACCTGGGCCAAACATTCAGGGAGACAGTGGGCTGAAAAAACTATTACATGGCAAATTGAGGGACATTTGCATCAAAATTTTGATACAGAAGTCGGTATCATAGACTTTTTCCTCAAAAACTGACTTTTTTTGCCTCTTCCCTTATTTTTAATGTTTTTATTTTCGATCTCCAAAGTCAGCCAACCGTATTTTTCTTGTATTTACTCCCTAACTGTTAGGTAAACAAATTAAAGAAGAAGAATATGAAGAAAATAAGTTAAACTTTGGTCACAAGATGTTGTGACCGAACCCACAATACGAGCTAGCCACGTGGCATACTATAAGAGGGCTCTGAATGCATGGATGTTTGGCCAGTCCCTCGGTGGACCTGCAAACCAAAAATCAGCCTGCTTAGTGCTTTATAACCTTTGGATATTTGCAACCAAATAACGCTCAATAATGCTCAAATTCCTACGGTTAAAATCAACCCATGAAAATAACTTCAATCCAACACTTAGAAATCATTAATCAAACTTATTTTTGGTTTGCAGGTCCACCAAGGGACAGGCTAAACATCCATAGGGTCAGCGCCCTCTAATAGTATGCCACGTGGCTCGTATTATGGGTTGTGACCGGCTTCGGAGTTCGGTCGCAACATCTCGTGGCAGAAGTTTTACTCCAAAAAAATGTTCCAAACAGATGTCACATCCACCATTGTCCTCATTTTCTTGGAAGGGAGACTGTGGAGAGCTCCTCCAAGAAAGGCGTTTTAATGTTACCAACTTACCATTATAACCAGAGCAGAGTCAACCATAGGCGGTTGGACCCACGTCAGCCTAAGGCCTCCTGTCAACCAACTTTTAAGAACGATTAGAGATTTTATGAAAGGGTCGAGCTCCAGTTACCGCCCTAAAATGACAGGTTCAGGTTACAGGACACAATATGAGCCATGCGGCACTCTTAAAGGAGTCTGACCGTATGGATGTTTTGCAAATCCGTAGGTAGACGTACAAACCAAAAATTAGCCCGATTAGTGATATCAAGGCATTGGATTTTTGTACCTCATAAAATGCTCAAATTCCCACTGTTAAGATCAACCAATGAAAATAAGTCCAATCCAACGCCTAGAAATCACTAATCAGGCTAATTTTTGGTTTGTGGGTCTACTTAGGAATTGGCCAAACATCCATACAGTCAGAGTCCTCTAAGACTGTGCCACGTGGCTCATATTGTGTCCTGTAACCGGAGGGCGGCAACTGGAACCTGAGCCTTTATGAAAATGGCACTTTTTTATTTTTAAATTTTGATAAACACAAAAAAATGATCCATTGATCATAAGCGGGGTTATGATCAACGCTGACCAAACACAAGCACACCATTGATGGTGATATTAACGCTGACCAAAAACAAGGTAGACGATTTCTTCAGTGGCCTCTGCCAATGAGCATGCACATCGCCAGCTATAAGGTAGGTAGGTAGGAAAATCGAGGATCGTACCCTATTTTTAACTAATACCAACCGCCCTATTTAATTTAAAAAAGGAAAAAGATGTAACAAGGTATGCCTGAAACTGTTCATTTGCCGAAGCCACATTTTTGGTAGTCAACGCTGCCATCTGGGGCCACTGACCGCTTGGATGTTTATCCCACCCCTTGGTGGATATACATACCAAAATCACCTTGATTGGTGATCTATAACCATTAGATTTTAACACTTTTTAGCAATATTTAAGGCGTTCTTATAGCCGTTGAATACAACCATTTTTTGAGTACTAAAACCAACGGCTAAAAATCATTAAACAAGCTGATTTTTGTACAAATGTCTATTAAAGGGTGGGCTAAACATCCATGCGGTCAGTGGGAACAGATGGCAGTGGTGGCTACCAAAAATGCCGCTTCCGCAAATGAAAAGATCTCAGGTATACCTTGTTACATCACGACCCAAAAACTTTAAAAAAAGGCTTCTATTTTTAGTTAATTAATGTGGTTAGTACTTAGTACTTACTACTTACTAAGAGTTGCCGGCTACTTGGTAAGATAAAATCTTTGATGTCGGATCGTCTGTCATACTAAGAGCCATGTGGCACACTCTTAGAGACTACTGATCTTGTGGATGTTTTTGGCCGCCCATCCTTAGGCGGACCAAAAATCAACATGATTAATGATTTCGAGCCGTTGGATGTTTTCATGATTTCGAGCATTATTTTGGCGTACTCAGATCTAAAGGTGCGAAGTCACTGTTCAGGATAAGTTTTGGTATGTAGGCCCACCTAGGGCTGGGCTAAACATCCATGCCGTCAGCGGTCTTTAAGAGTGTTTCACGTTGCCTGTACTGTGGTGTGTCATCAAAGATCTACTCCTTGGAAAGACTTTTTTTTCTTGGGGTTGTTCTTTGACGCAGCATTCTGTATCAAAATTTTGATGCAGAAGTCAGTCAAATTACAACGTAAAGACTCGTGCGGGCCCACTTTCCACTTGAATGTCTGGCCCACACTATGATAGATATACACACCAAAAATCAGCGTGATTGATGATTTCTAGCCATAGGATTTGGGAACTTTTCCATCATGGGCTTTATGAACAAGCCTATGAGTTGGTTCCAAGCCCATGATGAAAAGTGCTGAAATCTAATGGCTAGGAATCACTAATCACAATGATTTTTGGTATCTGGGTCTACCAAGATGTGGGATAAACATTCATAGAGGCAGTGTACCCGAAAGGGTCTACTACGTGGCAAATTGAGGGACTTCTGCATCAAAATTCTGATACAGATGTCGGTATCATAGATTTTTTCCTTTTTTTCTTGAGTAGCCGATCAACAAATTTGCTGATCGACTCCAATATGAACATGGTACACTCTATGGATGTTTGGCCAATCCATAGGTGGACCTATAAACCAAAAATCAACCTGATTAGTGAATTCAAACCTTTGGATCTTTGTACCTAAATAATGCTCAAATTCCAAGGTTAAAACTCAACCCATGGAAACGACTCCAATAAAAGCTTCAAAATCACTTATCAGGCTAATTATTGATCTGTATGTCCATCTAAGTCGTTGGGCAAACATCTATACGGTCAGAAATCTCTAATAATATGACACGTAGCTTATATTGTGGTCCGATAGCAACTTCACTGTCTGTTCCGTCCAGCAAAGTTGTACTGGTTCTTCTTTCCTAACGGTAGTTTTTTTTTTTAACGGTAGTTGGAACATGGAAAGACGTCTTTTCTTTCCTTTTTAATTTTTCGGGTTGAACAGTGTCTACTCGTTTTCTATCGTGGGATGGCTTTTTCACGACACCGACTCCTGTTTCTAGTCTTTTTTTTTTTTTGAGGGAAAACATTTTTAACACATAATTTCCAATGTAGTCCATGCATAAGTCTCTGGTTCCCCTACATAGCTCATTTTTTTGGGGTCACTGACCACATGGATGTTTAGAAAACCCATTAATGGAGAAAGAAACATAAAATAAGCTCGATTGATGATTTTATCCGTTGGATTTAGTATGCAAAAATATGCTTGAATCCCACGGCTAGAATATATCCTAAAAAGTACTAAAATCTATGCCTACAAATAAAAAAACAGGTTTAGTTTTGGTATGTACATGGGGTCGGCTAAACATCCATGTGGTTAGCGGGTCCAAAACAATAACCTATGTAGTTCCACGAGAAATGGTTGAATTTAACGGCTAGAATCACGCTTTAAAGATTACTAAAATCTACTGGCTAGAGATTACCAATCATGGTGATTTTTGGTATGTATATCCACCAAGGGATGGGATAAACATCAATGCGATCGATGGGCCCAGACGCAGCGGTGAGTAAGAAAAAGGGTGCTAGCTCAAGCAAATCATGAGCTATAGCTGTTACACAAAACTTTTCCAAGTTGTTCATCTCGAACAAAAATATTTTGAAAACATTCGAGTATCAGGGGACAGGGTGTAAGGAAAAGGTATCACTATTATTGCATTCTTTCATAAAAAAAAAGTCGCTATCCATAGTCTTTTTTTCTCACTCGGTGTTCACTTTTTTTATCTTTGTTCAGACGCGGGCGTTACATCCAGGAACCTGGAAAGAAATTTCCATTTTTTCTCCTCCATACGGACCATATCTGTAGCCTCGTTTGTCCCATTATTTGCACACCTTGTTATATAAAGCGTATCAGACGTGTAGATTCTCACCTGTTAGTTGTTGCTTTTGCAAGTTCTTGCGTGTGAAACATGAAGATTCAAGCCAACCCCATCTTCGTTTTTGGTTTTCTCCTTCTACTTCTTCTCTTGAATTCAAGACCAACCTCATCTCAGGAAGTTGGTAATGAAAATATGTGTTGCTTTTTCAAGCTATAGTGAGATGGGTTGCATGAACTAACTTGTAATTTATGGTGCAGAGAACCAGAGAGAGTTTGATTACCTGACAGGGAGTGGGAAGGGACCTGATCAGTGGGGCGAGCTTCATAAAGAATGGGAGGCGTGTAAGAATGGAGATATGCAGTCTCCAATTGATTTATGGAACAAAAGGGTGGAAGTGGTGAACAAATTGGGAAAACTAAAGAGGACTTACAAGCCTTCCAATGCAACACTCAAGAACAGAGGCCACGATATAACGGTAAGGGTCCAAACTCCAGACAGATCTTGTCTACACCGTTGGATGGTCCTTGGGATTCACACTTTACAAATCCTATGGATTCACACAGTGGAGATTTCATCTCTCCTCTGTCTGAGCAGAAAATTTTGTTTTTAATAAATTTTTTTTTTTTTTTTTTTTTAAACAGTTTTGAGTGCTTAGATGTATAAATAAGTGACCGATTTTCGTGCATGCACGCATCTAAAGGCTTGGAGTTGTATTTGTTGATATGGTCACATGGGTTGGTGACCAAACACTAGGCTAAACCTTTTTTTTATTTGTGTATGTGGATCCAGCTTCAATGGGTAGGTGGTGGTGGATCAATTCAAATCAACGGTATAGATTATGTGCTCCAACAATGCCACTGGCACTCACCTTCTGAGCACACCATCAATGGCAAGAGGTGCTTCTCTATCCCTTTCTCTAAATCCTTGGGTAGGTTATAAGGTTAGTTTTATGATCCATTTTAGGTTAGAAACTGACTTTAATTTTCAATTAATTCTATCAGGTATGATCTAGAGGTTCACATGGTTCATCTCAGTTCGGACCTTAGCTTCCCCAACCGGATAGCTGTGGTTGGAATCATGTACGAGATTGGACGACCCGATGCGTTTCTCTCTGAGGTAAAACTTCGTAAACAAACAGACCTCTTGATTACGACCCGATGCGTTTCTCTCTGAGGTAAAACTTCGTAAACAAACAGACCTCTTGATTGGTCGGGTTTGCTTCAGCTACTAGTATATCTATATCCAGATACAACTCTCGGGTGGTCTAACATGGACCTGAACCTAGGGCTCTCAATGGACCGAGATGGCCCAATGGTATTTTAAGCTTGGCCTGCTATGACAAAGCTAAGCTCTATTATAGGTCCGTTGGTTCAGACCTGAGCTTGCTCTTAAGGCCTGCGAGCTGTTCTTGGGCTTGATTTTTAGTAAAAAATAAGCTTGAGCTTGACTCAAATTATTGACCAGTAAGAATAAGTCTCTCTCTCGATTAAATCAGGAAGATTTTTTTTATCTTTTTTTAAAATAGTAAAAGAGCATAATTAATAACTTGGACGATGAGAAAGCCCACCAGACAAAGGAGTGAAAACAACAACAAGAAGAAATCTAAAATAAAAAAAGACCCACCATTAGGGTTGTCAATGGATAGTCAAAAATTCCAATTCAATTCAAATTCTTATTATTCGAAAAATAAAAAATTATTCAAAAATTTTGGATATCGAATTTGGATTCGGATATCTTTTTAATATTCAAATAGTTTTTAGATATGGATTTGGATATTAATGTATTTGATTCTATAATATCCAATCCAATATATTATTTAGTAATTATATATTATATATAATTGATTGTATTATACTATCATATTAAATAATATTTATTATATATAAATATAATAATTATAATTATTTTACATATATATATATTTATTATTATGTAAATTTAAATTTTATTATATATATCCGATTTTTGGATCAGATATTATCAGATATCTTATAAGTAAATCAGATTCAAACATTGATTTAGAATATTCGTCGGATATCGAATCGGATTCGGATATGCTTATATTCGATCCGAATAATATCTGTTGATAGCCCTACCAACCACAGAATGCCTCAACTTCTGCTTAACAAAGACGACCACCCAAACACCAAATCCTCAAATCTAACGTCCCTCCGTTTATCATACAATCTGACCCAAGAAAAGACGAGTCCTCGAATCTCCAACAAAAGAGCTTCAAGGGAAGAATTCCTACTTAGTGTTTGTTTGTTATCTGTCACTCTCTCATTGGTGTTTTGTTTTTTAATTTCAGCTCAAGGAGCGTATGTGGTCGATTGCTGATAGCAAAGATGAGATAAATGTGGGCGTGGTTGATCCAAAACACATAAAGATGGGTGGTAGGAAGTATTACAGATACATTGGATCCCTCACTGTTCCTCCTTGCACTGAAGGTGTTATATGGACCATGAATAAAAGGGTGAGGACTGTTTCAAGAGAACAAGTGGATTTACTGAGAACAGCCGTCCACGATGTAAGTTGCTAACGTATGACGTCGCATGAATGCCCTCTTGCACACACTGCACACTACGAGCCATACTGATCGACGATCATGGATTCGATCGGTGGCTCGTAATAGGGGTCTCGGATGAACACATGCATGCACCCATCTTAATGCGCATTTAGTTTGTTTTGCAAGCATTGTCTTATATCAGTGATTACTACATTGCAGTACGCGGAGAGGAATGCGAGACCACTGCAACCACTCAACGATCGCGATATTCACCTTTATGGCCAATGATCTACAGTTCGCAGGCGGAGTCTGAGGATTGCATGTATCCGTGTGGCACAAGCACTTGTGTCTCATCCACCTTATGTCTATAGTGTGTACATGTTCCGGTCTGCGCATGCCTTAATAGATTTGTACTGCTGGTTTTGGTTTGCCTCTATCTATCTGTGCTCCCTACATGAGATGCCCTTTGATAAAAAAAAATAAATGAATAGGATTAATCTTTAGTCCGGCTCAGTTGGTCATCCATTATCCAGCTGCGGCATTAAAGAATGACATGTGGATACGTATGTATGGGGTAACCCGGAGAACAAGTTTATCCCATCCCAATTAGTAAAGAAAGAATTTTTTAGGAGGTAATAAATAAGGAAAAAAAATACAAAATTAAGAAATTTTATCGAAACTCGGCTCACAATATCATACTACAAAATATCTGTTTGGATCCTAAAGGTTAAGACTTAAGCTTTCCGCACCTCTATCACCTAGGTGGTTTTGGTGTATTGGTTTGGGACTTTGGATCTTAACATTTGGGCCTTGCTTGGTAGCACTAGCATTTGCGTGTGCTTTGTGGCGCAACATTCAACAATTATTTGCATTAGACCCAATCAATTTTTTTGCCAAAAAGTGGTCTAATGTTTGCAGCCAAAAAGTGACTGCAAATAACTACAAACAATAGGCAAATGAATCTCTCATCCCTCTTGCCCCCCCCCCCAACAACAACTCTCCCCTCCCCAACCATACAAATATTTTCCCACTACAGCTTAGATTTATATGGGTCCAACTACCCCCCGAGTCAATGACGTTTTAGGTGACAAGTACAAAACAACAACTCTCCCCTCCCCAACCATACAAATATTTTCCACTACAGCTTAGATTTATATGGGTCCAACTACCCCCCGAGTCAATGACGTTTTAGGTGCGTACAAGTTCATACAATTTAGAGAGGAAACTATTGTAACCCTAATTCTTTAGAGATAGTGATAAGGCTCTTTTCACCTGTGGATGTAGGCACACTGCTGAACCACATAAATTTGTTATGTATGTATAATTGATCTTTTCGATTCTCTCTATTTTTGGCTGGTTTGTGGAAGGTCGATTTTCAACACAATGTCATCCATCAGTTCTTTGCAAGAGACAAATCCCATCCCCGAAATGATGGAAGCTCTATGATTTGTATATGAATTGAGGCTTAACTGGTGGTTCCGGAAGGTTATAATTTTAATGTAGACTATTGTGTGACATGGAGAAAGAGGAACAATCACTACATGCTCATAGGAAGAAAAAGCACTTGCGTTTGGGTTGATCAATTGTTCCAAAGGAACCCTCATTAGAATTGTGAAAAAAAATAAAAGGCAGCGCATATTTGCACACCCCATTTCCTATCCCGTTTGACTCCTAGTCGGGGCACACCCCGAAAAGAGAGATCTCTCTAAAACTTGGCTGACCAGTGATGGTCACTGACCACTCACAAAATGGGCCACGTGGCACATTTTTAGAGGACACTGACCGCATAGACATTGGGCCAATCTCTAAGTGGACCTACAAACCAAAAATCAACTTAATTAGTGATTTTCAAACGTTGAATGGAGCCATTTACATGGGTTCATTTAACCGTGAGAATTTGAGCATTAGCAACCATTATTTGGGGTACAAGATCGAATGGTTTTAAATCACTAATCAGGCTGATTTTTTGTTTTAGCTTCACCTAGGGACTGGCCAAACATCCATACCGTCAGTATCCTCTAAAAATATGCCACATGGCTCATTTTGTGAGCGGTCAGTGACCGTCACCGGTCAGCCAAGTTTCAGAGAGAGATCTCTCTTTTGGGGGTGTGCCCCGACTAGGAGTCCACCAGGATAGGAAATGGGGTGTGCAAATATGCGCTGCCAAAAAAAAACTCTGGGTTTGTGATGAGTGCCATTCTGCTTTGAAGCTCATCTCAAAATATGAAGAATTAGGATTCATGCAAAGAGATTTGACATGATTTTTACACCGGCTATCAACCTTATGTGACCCTCCTTTATCTGGGCTTGGAATCAGCAATGCAGTGCAATTTCTCAGAAAAGTTCTAGTATTATAACAGAGCAATGGTATCTTTATGTGCTAGATAAGGATAAAGGTCTTGAGCAGATTTATCTGTGTAACCATTGATCCAACAAAGCCTTCATATTGTGAAGTAAGAAATGTCCATCGCCCTTCAAATTGAAACATGGAGGAATTAAGCACTCCTGCAGAAGATTTGGTGGAGGTCTGTATAATCATCTAACATGAAATGTAAATATCGCAAATGAGTTCAGAACCCAGAGATCCTTTCGACCAATGTCTCAACGGGAACTTGAAGCCTGATTTGAGCAATCCAAAACGACTCCAATTGGGTATGCATATACTTGGGACTGAACAGAATCGTTCCTTTCAACTTCAATGTCTCAACTGGAACTTGAAGCATGATTTGAGCGCAATCCAAAACGACTCTGCTTGGGTATGCATATACTTGGGACTGAACAGAATCGTTCCTTTCAACTTCACATTACGCTGCAAAGATTCATGCCTTCGTCGAAGATGTGGGGTACAGGTATCAACTTGAATGAATTCGCCCAGAATCACATTAACAACTAACATCCAATGTTTAGATATGAATGGTTGTAAGGTACAGATAAAGGCCCCAGTGGCTTAAAGGCAATCAGGAATTCCATTATTTCGCAAAGACAAGCTCGCGCCTGTTGATAACGCCCCAGATTTGAACTTATGTGGCAAATGAAGAATGAATATTTTCCTCCCTTTTTTTTAATAAGAATATTTTCCTCCTCCCTTTCCCTTTTGCTGAATCAAGTTCTCCTCTTTGGCAATGCTTGTCATGAAAGAGAATCCATAACAAGAAAAGAGAGAATACAATCTTCACAACATTTCCTGGGAAGGAAATGCTTTAATCAAGCATCCTTCAACTCGGCATCTTTTAGCTTCTCGATGAGCATGTAGCAGCAGCACCTCGTGTCAGCCTAGTGTTGTAGGACTTGCAGCTTAGGCACTTGTGTGCCACGATATGGAAATGGACCTCAGATGTTGTCCCACAGTCATTGCAGAGGATCCAAACCTGATCATTTACAGCACCGAATCAAGAAAATTTATAGACTGATCACCATAGATTTGCAATTGGTATATGTATGCTCATTCGCTATTCTAGTAAACAAAATTAACAAACAGAATGCTTGGAAAAAATTGATTTTATAACACTGAAAAAAAGATAATCAATATATATAACAAGACAATAGGACTTACCATCTTGTTCTGGTAAATTTCGGGCATAGGTGTTGAAGCGACCTGAATTCAGGTTTTAATAGAAAATCAGTTAGGAAATGAAGCATAGAGTATTTTAGGGGTAAGAGCAGATACACTTTGACAATAATTAAATGGAATTGATGGTACAGCAGTATACCTCTTGATCAAGCTTTTCCCACACTGTGGACATATCACAGACTGATCTTGAGCAAACAGGGCATGCAAACCTGCAAGATGGTGGGCCATTATGAATCCACTTGCCGGGGTTTCGTAACAGAAACCCACAAGTAATTTACATATTTCATGAGCATGATAACTGGCTATTTATACTTTTTTTTATAATACTTACTTGAAATGCAGCTCCATCTCTTTCAAGCAGTCAAAATGTATCGTGTGTCCGCATTGTAAGACACTAATGTCTTTCGTTGAATCAAAGAGATACTAGAAATAAAAATGGAAGAACATAAACCAATTAGAATCAGAATTTCTATAGATAGTTTTGATTTTTATATTTTAATATGTACATTAGAATGCACCCATGACCTTAAGCCAAATCATATATGTCCAACCAATTGAAACATAGGCATGAGGAATTCTGTTTTCTTTCTTCAATGTTTACCTCAAAGCATACAGGGCAGTTGTGGTGCATTGCTCTTTCCACACAACGGTGTGTATCCTTCAATGACGTCGCATAACAACATCCTGAAGCAGGAATTCCCAAAAACCCCAACATCAATTTATATAAAAGAAACAAGCGAAAGACTCCGATAACCAGAAAATGAAGGCAGGAATTTCAATCAGACTGAGGAGCAAGTTCGCTTACCACATTTATCACAGTGGAAGAAGTTCTCCTCGCCTCCAGTTCTGTAATAGCAAACAAAGAAGAGATGAGTGAGAAAGAATTCACACAATTAAAAAGCTCAGTAATTCTTTAGAAGTTCAACTAAGTTGGGGGTTCAACCTGCAGATTCCACATCCATCGCAGTGGTATTGATTCTTCGAAACCTGAAACCAGAAATCAGCTCTCTAGTATAAGTAATTATTTAGATACACAAAGTAGGAGTCAAAATTTCAATAAGAAATTCTTCGAAACGCTTACATTATCATCGAAGAACTTGCATTTCCCACAAAAGTATTTCCCCATGCAAACCCCACAATTAATACAATTTTGTTGAACCTGAGAAGAAAACAAACAAGATCAATCTCCCTTCTCAAATTTTCAAATCGGTTCTTTTTGTTTAAGCAAGTTTAAGTTTGTGTAGTAAACTCACATCTTGTTCTGTGTCACACAGGGAACAGATGATCTGAAACACAAAATAACACAAAAACAATGGTGGATCAGTATTATTAATTTTTTGCAATTCAATTTGTATTAAAAGGTAAAAAGATCAAACGAAAAAAATTATCCATAAACAAAGACTAGTAAAGATAATAAACCTTATCCATAAGTTGGGATCTTTAGACAGAATCCATAACTTTTGAGACACCAAAAAAATTTTGCAGACCAAAAAGCAACTAAAAAAGAGAAGTTCATGTGACCCCACAGGTTCCACCCTCCCCCCTCCTCAGAAAAATAAGATATTTTAATAAGAAAAACCCTAATTTTTCATTTATTGTAAAAAAATAAAAGAAAATATAATAAAATGTAACAGAATATTTTAATTAACAAAATTATACAGAATTTTAAGCTCCATGATTATCTAGTGATAGAAATGAATTAGGGAAAAAAAAAACCTTTTTAATTTCATGGCGAGGAATATCGTGCCGATCAAGAGGATCAACTTCCATCGAATTCTGTGAAAAGATCAAAATTCCTTCAGTTCTTCTCTCTTCTTAGAATTAAAAAGTAAAAAAAAGAAATCAATAAAAGTAAAAGTCAAAATAAAATAAAATCATACCTTTGCTTCGTTATGGCAATGCCGACAATCGAAGATCTCGTTGCAACAAGGTGCCCTGATCTTGCATCTCCTTCTGTAGTGTGTGCACCTAAACAGCCCATTTTATTCCCAAAAAAAATCAATATATTGCCGGAAATTATAATAAATAAATAAATAAATGGAAAATAAGAATACAATAAATACCCGAAATGCTCATATCCCATCTCTCTCAGTGACTCGTATTTCTCAGAGGATTCGATAACTTCGAAACCATGAGAAGGCAATTGGGGCTCGAAAACGCTTTCCATTCTCTTCAGATTCTAATCGTCTGCGGTTGAATTGCTTCTTTATCTGAAACCCAGAAGACTAAATAAATTCAACAAATTTTTTTTTTTTAAAAAGAAGAAAATTAGCAAAAAACCAATTAAAATAAATAAATAAATAAAATCGGACCAGTTATATAAACCAGGCATTCAATTAAAAAGCGGTTTTCTCCGAGCGGTTTGGAGTCCCAAAAACCACCATTAAGAGGTAGAGATTTGTGTCTACGAGAGAGAAAGAGAAAACCTAAACTTGGAAATTTCCTTAAATTCCTCTCCCCAAATCCCTCTCAGGCTGACGATGCGACACGTTAAATCTTACCAAAAAACCATTACTGAAAAGTTTTGAACGGTTCAACAAATGAGCAAAAGAAATCTGGTTGTTCGGTGCGTGACTTACCGTGTCGGCAAAAAAACCAGTTCTGACGGAAGACAAGGAACAAGAACAAGCCGTTTCAAGCTGTTCTTTTGCTGGTTTCGTGAAAAACTGTAAGAGCGAGTTGGTTTTTGCAAGTCGTGGAGAGAACGTTTTATATCTACCGAGTCGGTCCAGCTACGTGCGTGGCGGGAAAACCGCGTAAGTCAAAATGGTATTTGAAGAAACTCTAGAGTTACGGTTATAACTCTCTGGTCTCTTCTACGAATGCAAGGAAGCAACGCACAAGACTGCTGCACTAAATGCCACCACAAAAAAAACTTTACCGGCCACCGACTTAGCAATGCAACCCTCAAATGCTAAAAAATGGGTGGGGGCACGACGTTCACTATTAATTACTTATTAAAAAAAATAAGCACGTATAAGAATTAAGTAGGCAACTTATTAATTCATTAAATGCACCTCACATAGAAGAAAAGAAACCTTTCATTATAGAGTCGTGATGTAACAAGGTATATCTGAGATCTTTTCAAATGCGGAAGCGGCATTTATGGTAGTCTCAGCTGCCATCTGGGCCCACTGACCGCATGGATGTTTAGCCCACCCCTTAGTAGACATTCATACCAAAAATCAGCTTGTTTGATGATTTCTAGCCGTTGATATTAGTACTAAAAAACTGGTTGCATTCAACCGCTATAAGAACACCATAAAAAGTGCTAAAATCTAATGGTTATAGATTACCAATTAGGATGATTTTTGGTGTGTATATCCACCAAGGGGTGTGATAAACATCCATGCGATCAGTGGGCCCAGATGACAACGGCGAGTAACAAAAACTGTGTTTCCGCATTTGAAATAGTTTTAGGCATACCTTGTTGCATCTTTTTCCTTCGTCATATACACTAGGGGAACGCCAAACGTGACAGCACCTTACACTTAGCACACTCCCCGTACGGCCGTTTAAACGGTAACGCCCCAAGCCCATTTCCGTTAAAACCGTCTAAACACGTTTTGACGCTTTTAATTTAACGGCCATTAAAGTCGTTTAAACAGCCCTTAAAAACGTTTTAACAGTCATTAAATTCTGAAAAATTTTGTGAAAAAAACTGTTCAATTCTATTTTTTTGCTTGGAACAAACATCTACATGGTCAATGATCTCTAAGAAATGTGTCACATGGATCGTACTGTGATCCATCATCTTCAATAATCATCATCATTGATGAGGGACACCTGTCATCAAAGTTCTACTCTTTATTAAAGTCAATATTTGGCTTGCCGTCTGCAAAGTTAACTCCTTACCCACCTGTTAGTTCATTAATTGCGTTTCTACCAAAAGCAAAAAATTTCTCCCATACTTATCCATTCTACTTGCCCTTTAAAATTGGATGGTCTGGATTTTTAAAATTAAAGTCGTATTTTCATGTGGTTAAGAATGTCGAATTGTCCTGATTTTTTATGAGAAGGGTAACCATAGTATGAAAAACTCATTGTGCGATTGGATTGTCCAACATGATCTCCATGTGGGCCCCAACCTCGGGTGTAAGAAGTGGATGTAAGAAATGGGTGTAGCTCTAGACGGACTCATTAAGTTATTAGTAAGAGTCCGTCTAGAGCTACACCCATTCCTTACACCCAAGGTTGGGGCCCACATGGAGATCATGTTGGACAATCTAACCGCACAATGAGTTTTTCATACTATGGCTACCCTTCTCACAAAAAATCAAGACAATTAGGAATTCTTAACCTCATGAAAATATGACTTTAATTTTAAAAATCCAGACCATCCAATTAAACCATTATTTTCGGTCAATTTTTTATACAGTTAGGGATGTTGAAGTGAACTGATTTTTGGCAACGATTATCATCATGGCAAAGACAACTCATTGTGCGGTTGGATTGTCCAACAGGATCTCAATGTGGGCCCCAACCTCAGGTGTAAGAAGTGGATGTAAGAAATGGGTGTAGCTCTAGACGGACTCTAACTTAATTATTTTCTATGTAATTCTTTCACATTTTCAAAACAACCCTTTGATAACTATTTACCTTGTGTACAACAAACAAACAAACAAAAAAAAAACCTATCTACCTTAGACTTCAAAATTTTGATTATCAAATTGTGCCTTCAGCTGTCACAATGTACAAATTTGCCCCTCCAAACCAATCCACCTAAAATACCCTATGGCTTGGAACTTTCTTATTTTGCCTCTTTTTCCAAAGACATTCCTCAAATCACTCACATGCCGTCCCTAGAGTATAAATAAAAAAAAATAATTTTTATTCAGGATAAAACTTGTCACAACACACAATACGAGCCACGTAGAACACTCTTAGTGGACGATGACCATATCGATCTTTGGCCAGTCCCTCGGTGGACATGCACACCAAAAATCAGCCTGATTAGTTATTTACAACCTTTGGGCACCCAAATAACGAGCTCAATAATGCTCAAATTCCTACAGTTAAAATGAACCCAAGAAAATAAATTCAATTGAACGCTTAGAAATCACCAATTAAGATTATTTTTGGTTTACAGATCCATCGAGGGACTGGCCAAACATCTATACGGTCATCGTCCACTACGAGTGTGCCACGTGGCTCGTATTCTGCTTTGTGACAGGAAGTTTTTACTCTTTGATTCAAGTTTTAGCATTTGGAAGGGCAAGTTACCAGGTGGACTTTTTTGGTCCACAGTGAGTGGCACAGGTGCAGCACTCCTAAGGCGTTGCTTGCAAGCGTTCTTTCGTAGAACATTCTCAATTTTGAATTTTCTACTCCTTGCGCTGGCGATGAATATGTACAAAGAGTAGGGGTATTTTGGGGAGTCAACAACAGTTGCTCGGTAAGTCTGAGCTTAGAAACAGCTATGGTCATTGGACCATCGAGGTGGTGATAGGTGGTGATGGACACGAAAGCCAAGTGGATAGATTCTACGGATTTGCTGACTAGGAATGGGACCCGGCACGTAAAAGAGGAACAAATAGTTTTGTCGTGTAATGGCCCC
This sequence comes from Euptelea pleiosperma, assembly GCA_035048495.1. NCBI lineage: Eukaryota > Viridiplantae > Streptophyta > Magnoliopsida > Ranunculales > Eupteleaceae > Euptelea > Euptelea pleiosperma. The sequence goes on along the minus strand of CM068540.1, from coordinate 34,623,751 downwards.
ACTGCACGGGAAGAGAGATGAGTGATATTCGTCGCGTCCTACACAGCCCAGCTTGTCCCTAGTTGTACAGTCCACATGATAATCTGACGACGGTACGGATGCCAGAAAAGTAGTGACCGTCACTCTCGGAGCTAATGACGTGGCATATTTAAACGGATGAGGAAGGAAGCAAACAACCACCTGTCACTCTCTTTCTTCCTTCTTCGACTAGAATGCCTAGAAAGAAACACGGTAGACTCGGAAAGATGAAATTTCAAAACGTCCGGATTAGAGTCGATTTCTACGACCACACACTATTCACGTGGTCTTACCCAAACGAGAAAATATTTGCTGGCCCTGGCGGACATCAAATTTTGATCCTATCCCAACGAAGTCTCTTAATTGGACCGCTGGGATGTCTCCTAGTCTGTATGGATTCAAGTTGTGGGCAATCCAAAGGGTGGCCTAACATTTATTTGTATATTCTTAAGAAGGGGAATTTTAGTCGCATTCCACGAATTGTGAGGGCGTCCAGACCTGTTTAATTTACGAATTATTCTTCAAATTGCTTAATTTACGAAAATACCTTCCACAAGTTATACTTGAGATAACTGTGTGCAACTTTATGCAAGCGTTCAGCGATTCAGGGACCCACGTAGCACACTCTATAAGGACTCTGACAGTATGGATAATTGGCCAATCCCTAGGTTGATCTACAAACCAAAAATCAGCCCAATTAATGATTTCTAGGCATTGGATTTGAGTTATTTTCATGGGTTGATTTTAACCGTGGAAAATTGAGCATTATTGACCATTATTTGAGGTACAAAGATCAAAAGGGTTGAAATCACTAATCAGGGTTATTTTTAGTTTGTAGGTCCACCTAAGGATTGGAAAAACATCCAAACTGTCAGAGTCCTCTAAGAGTGTGCCAGGTGGCTCATATTGCATGCTGTCATTAAAGTTCTACTCTAAAAAATCACATCTATTATTTAACAGATGAATATCAGTGGACGAGCACTCCAATAAAACATATAAATGAATATATATTTTGTATTGACCAACAAATAATTTTAATACGAGAAAATTTTAACAACATTTCCGACCAGTAGAAAAAAATATAAAACACATTTTATATTATAAATTTGCACTACAAAAAAAAAAAAAAACCATTTAAGAACAGCTCAAAATAGTTCTTAATAAGGGTTTCGCCAATTTTTCAGAAACGGCTCAAAACCTTTCCCAATTTTTTCAGAAAAGGAAGGGTTTGGGCCCTTTCTAATTTTGAATTGGTTCTATTTGGAAATGACCCAAAACCGGTTCAAAATTGTGTATTAATCAAATGGGACGGGTTCTACTGAGTATTAAAGGGCCGGGCCCCTTTAAAAGAGGGGCGGACCGGTGGATTGACACCCCTACCCAGCAGTCAGCACAGCTTTTGGATGACTTAATGAAGTTGTTGATATGGTGGTGTATACGTTAGGACCAAGGTTTATAAGGGGCCGTTACCATTTCTTCTGTTATAACAGGGAGCTAAAATTCAAATTTTGAATTTAAAATTGAAAATTTATATCAGAAAATAACTGTGTTTTTTTAAACATTTTTTTTTCAAAACATAACGCTCATTATTTTCGTTATAACAGCCGTTTTTTAAACCATGGTTAGAACACAGGGGACCTGCCTATATCAAACACATGAAATAGGTAAGTTGGTCCCTACCCTGAAGATTTAGCTTCAATCCACCTGATTGGATGAATCTAAACCATTTTTGTCCTTCGAATTAGAGGTATCAATGGGTATCAGATTACCAAACCTCAGACCTTGATGTTTGCCTGAACGCTAAAGAAAAGGGAGAATACGAATAAAACTTTGATGACAGGGTCCTGTCATCAATGCCGATGACAGTGCACAATATCAGCCACGTGGAACACTCTTAGAGGACTCTGACCATATGATTGTTTGGCCAATCATTAGGTTGACCTACAAACCAAAAATCAGTCTGAGTAGTGATTTCTACGCGTTGGATTGGAATTGTTTTCATGGGTTGATTTTAACTGTGGGAAATTTGAGGTACAAAGATCCAAAGGTTTGAAATCACAAATCGAGCTGAATTTTAGTTTGTAGGTCCATATAGGGATTGGAAAAACATCCATACTGTCAGAGTCCTCTAAGAGTATTCCACGTGGTTCCTATTGCACCCTGTCATCGTCCTTGATGACAGGGCCCAGTCGTCAAAGTCTTACTCTGGAAAATACTAACCCATGGGTAACCGGATAAAAAGATGTGCAATTGAGGCCTGAGCCCAGCCTGAACCCAAACTTCTGGTAGGCCCAGCCCGGCCTGAAGGTAAAGGTTTCGGGCCACATGCCTCCCTTAAGCCCGAGCCCGGAACAGCCTGAGGCCCCCATCCCTCACCTACCTGGCTAACCACCCGCCTTCTCCCTCAGCACAAACACTCCCCAAGTCCATAAAGCCTTAGGTCTGAACCCAGCCATGACTCAGGCTTTGACATGGGCCTTCCATTTAGACTTTGGCCTGGCCCGATTTACATCCCTAGCTAAGAATTCCAAGAGAAAAATAGTATTCAAGCGTAGCTGAATAGGACATGTGGCACACTCTTTCGAGCACTGACACTAAAAATGTTTAGCTCATCACTTGGTATACCTACACACGAAAAATCAGCCTGATTGGTGATTTCTAGCTTTTCGATTTGAGCAAATTTATCCTTATGGGCTTAGTATTCATTAAGGCCTGTTCAAGAAGCCCGTGATGCAAAAATGTTCAAATCCAATGGCTAGAAAACACCAATCAGGCTGATTTTTGGTTTGTTGGTCCACCAAGAGATGGGTCAAACATTCATAGAGTAAGTGGACCAGCAAGTTTCTCCTATGTGTAGAATTCTGGCAACATTTACAAACTAGTTTTTTTTTTCGAATCACAATCCTCTAAATAAGTATGGTTGCATTTGATGTGAAAAAAAAATATAATTCTGCGATTGAATCCTGTAAATAATGTTTAAAACTAGTATTAAATGCCATGACGTCCGTTGCTGCTTTTTTCTATAGATAAAAACTTTCGCTTGTGTTTGGTTCAACAGGAAATTTTTATGAAAAAAATTCTCTTTTCCCTTCCAAAATTTTCTCAAAAAATACAGCGAAAAAACTGTTTTTTTTTTAATTTTTCTTAAATAGCTGTTTGATTGCACCTTAGAAACTATGCACTTTCCAAATATGAGAGAAAATAAGTGTATTTTCGTGCGGAAACAAATTCTCACATGCGAAACAAAAATGAATTTCTGGCTTGCAAGGGAAAATTTCATGGCTATCGCGATGAAAAATTATGTTTTCCAAAGAAAATGTGATTTTTCCACGAAAAAAATTGGCAATAAAACACGCCTTACATATCAAAGCGAAGTAGTAGTAAAAGAAGGACGAGGAGGACTAAAAAAGGAGGAATAGGAAAATAAAGGAATCAAAGAGGGAGCATTGATGTACTCCGGTATTATTGTTATTTAGCTGTTATGACAGTTATAACAGCGGTTGTAACTCTCTCACTAGGGTGGGTATCATGTGAATCTAGTGGTGCAATTGCTAGATTGCAGGAAAATTTCATAAAAATTGAAAAAAAATAACCAAAATTATACATTTATAGGATAAAAAATACATATAATTACATAGTAATAAGTCAACTCATAAGCATGATTCATCTTTCCTAATTAAAATTCCAAAATCGAAATCAGAGGTGCAAAAAATAGAAAAAATGGGTCTCAGTTGATTCATCGGCAAAATCAACAATTGATTCGTGAATTCGAAAAACGGGAATTATTTACATCATCTCTAGTGGGTGTCGTCCTTTGGCCCATATTGCTTGTAATCACGGCGATTTGTACAATATAACATTAAAAACCATAAGAATGCTGTGGACCTAGAAGTGATGAATCAATATTCTCATTTTTTCTTTTCTTTTGGTAATTTTGCAACAACCCCTGAAATCAAGTGTATAATTAATATAAAGTCCCTGTACTTTCAAAATCTAGTAATACCTCCTTTGACATCATTCAACAGTGGTTAACTTAAGTTAATAAAAAAGGAAATTTTTGACATACCCCCCATGTTTTCTAATCCTTATGTTGAAGATTTTGGAGCAACTCTTCGTGAAATGGGAAGAGCTCGTGAGGCAGATGGAAGAGATGAATGAACTGACCTTCTTGGCAAATTCATCTAACCTTCATTACATTAGTCATCCTCAGCCAAATTTCATGGGAGACCTTGGCACATTATTCATCCTCGACAGTGAATTTCACTCCCACATCTTGAATTCTTTCAAGGTCTTGATCTTCATTTCATTGTTTTTATTTTTTCCGTGTAAACCGATCTTCATTGCATTATTGAGCTTTGTATTTTAATCTCAAGAACATACTCCTCACTTTCCATATTGCAGGTTTCCTCCATTGGGGAATATTCAAGAACTTTGGCAGTGATGTAGCCGGAAATCACAGTAATAGAAGCATCTCCTAAAGGCACATCTTGATCGGCATTTGAATCTACAACAACAGATTCTTGGCTTTCCAGAATGCAAGTTTCCTCCATCGTTGGGGTTAGTTTTTCAGAAGGAAAAAAAATAAAATGAAATAAAACAAAAAACTCACTTGTGATCTGAGGTTCAAAAAAATGTAGCTTAGCCTTTTGAAAAATATTTTGTTAGTCAATATGGGTCATGGACAGTCATAAACAATTGACCGATTCATAGGGGGTAAGTCAATTTTTTTAAAATGTAGGGGTATGTGAATTTTCAAAGAAAATATTGGGATATGTCAAAAATTCCCTAGAAAAGGGACTTGATTAATGTTTTACATATTTTAGTGCCTTCATAGTTGCTTAACTTACACATGAATGCATGTCATGTTTTAATCGTGAGTCAAATGAAAATTAAACTAGGTCAAGCCTGTATGAGCCACGTGGCATACTCTCAGAGACTACTGAACATACACCGGCCTATAGACTAAAATTCAGTCTGATTAGTTATTTCTAACGATTAGATTGGAGTTTTTCATGGGTTGATTTTAATTATAGGGTTTGATCATTATTTGGGATACGGGGATCCAAAGGTTAGAAATAAATAATCAGACTGATTTATGGTACGTAGATCCATCTAAAGATGTGACAAACATCCATACGGTGAGGCATGTACGAGAGTGTTCCACGTGGCTCATACTGTGGTCCGTCATCAAAGATGTGCTCTAATGTGAGGTAACCCATTACTAATTACTTCAAAATATGATGCATGGGGTGTTGCCAAAAAGCATCATTTTCTTTTCGTACTAACCCACGTGAAAATAATGAGAGGTCGTTTTCCAGTAATGCTGTCTCGTCCTCCTAAAATAGCTTCCCCTTCGTGGTGGTAGGGTCGAGATCTTCTTTTGAAGATCCGGGAGAATCGAAGTCCAGTGTTTTTTTGTCGTTGTACTTATACACACGTGTCCTATTTCGATTGAAGGATTCGTTTAGAATTTTAGAGGAACTATTCCGTTTAGGATTCCAAATGAACTTCACGTTCCATTGATCTTGTTTGTTTGATTTTCTCTCCGTGGATCCACTCCCATTATATCTTTTTTCTTTTGATGGGGATCCGTGGACTCAAATTTTCACCCAAATTCTCGTCCGTGGATCCCGAGAAATCCAACGCGGTGGCTTTGCATGCGAAGCTGGCATTCAAATCAAAACCACCGGAGTACAACCTTAACCGCACGTTTCCTTTTATCGTTGAAAAAGGGTACACAATATTAAACCCAGATTCAGATTTGACTTTGGACATAATCCATTCTTGATCTAATGATCTACATTCCATCAGGCGCCCCACCAACTAACACGCACGTGACGGGATGAAACGAATTAGCTAGATTCTGGTAGACCTTGACATTGTGATCCATTTCTGGATTTCAGTTTGACTATTGAATCCATTATACAAGATTCAAGTCTGCGCACTATCATCCGCACGTGAAGATCCTCTTATCCATGTGTGAAAATATGAGTCGGATCCAAGGTTTAAAAAAGAGCCGTTATAACGGACTGGGGGTGTTACAGTTTTTCCGTTACAATAACGATTGCAAGGCACAGGGGCAAAATGGAAAAATGCCTTCCAAAGAGAAACGTACCGTCAAACACCACCAAGGGGCCATCTCTACCATAAGGTCAATGAGGCAGTCGCCTTACGCCCCAGCCCACCCCTTGTTGGATATACAAACCAAAAATTAACTTGATCGGTTATCTCTAGCCATAGATTTTAGTATTTTTTAGGATTGATTTTAGCCATTGGATTTAAGCATGTTTTTTGAGTCGTAAATCCAATGACTAGAAATCATCCATCAAGCTGATTTTTAGAGTATTTATCCACCAATAGGTGGGGTGGACATCAGGGCCGTGAGAGTCCTCTATATGGACTGCAACGTGACTATGCACCCAAATTTTTTCTCTTGCTTTTGATTATTATGAATAGAGTTAAAATTTTTAATTAATACCATATATATATTAATATATTATATATAAGAAAAAGCCTTGTCCGGAGTTTTCGCCATGCCATAGGCCGCAACTTGCATCGAGATGTCCCAGTCACCACCCCTTTTACAAGCACACACATATTAGGATTGTTAAGTGTCTTATAACGCGAGGGTCAATGACGTTTTTTGTCGGTACAAGTTCATAGGGTGTGTGCGAGTACAACTTGGATATTTTGAGTATTTTATTATATTAAATATTTTAATATATTCGGGAATTGGGGTTTCATTTCCATGTCGGGAGAGAAAATAAACAATTGTAACCCTAATTTTTTAGAGATAGTAAAAATGCTCGTTACCCATAAATAGAAACTATATAAATTTGATGTGTCCGCAAAATTTGCTTTTTTTTTCCAGTTCTTTCTATTTTTGCTGGTCCGTGGAAGGTCAAATTTCAACCTAGTATAATCTTCACGAGTCCAGTTTACATCGTTAATTAGCTTGCAGATGTGCGTAATTCATGGAGTTCTCGACAAGTACCCCCGAGTGCTCTTTGCCACGTATTCACGTGAGTGTTTTTTAAAATTTCTTTTTTAATTTTTTAAGGTAAAAGCAAAGGCAGTCTTGGCGAAATCTCATTGGTGTTTCGCCGTACAAAATCCACGTGCCTGACTATCGGTGGTCAGGCAAGTTTTTCACGTGCTACGCCATGGATAACCGGACAAAAACATGTACGATTTTGACTGTTAGATTCAAAAGAGATCCACGGTCCACTGGGCAACAACTATTTTAATCTTTTGCAGTTGTTGCCTCGTTGACCGTGAATCATTTGAATCCAATGGTTAATGCCCTCAACAGGACAAATTTTTGTCCAGTTACCCGTGGGGTAGCATTTTCCTAAGATAAAACGAGACGGTGAATCACGGATGCAAAGATGAGTGAGCGGAGTACTGGATAATGGAATCATATAACCGAAGCAAAATAACACAATCACACACTTGGCCACCCCCAAAGACAAAATAGCATTGCAGGGAAAACAGATGGTCACGATGATGATGGAGTGATCAGCAGTGGAGACTCATGAATGAAACACAAGAAGAAAAAACAAATAAATACAAAAGAGAAAAGACATCAGTCCGTACACATGTACGCACGTCCTTTCTTCTTTCCTTCTTAGTAGTTTGCGGTGGGCAACTGCTCGTGGCGGGTTTGGTCGATGAAGAAGAAATCGTACACAAGCCCGGCAAGCCCACCTCCGATCAAAGGCCCAAGCCAGTAGACCCAGTGGTTTCCCCAGCTCCAGCTCACCACAGCGGGTCCAAACGACACGGCCGGGTTCATCGAAGCACCATCGAAGGCCCCACCAGCCAAAATGTTAGCGCCCACGACGAAACCGATGGCAATAGGTGCGATCGTGCCCAAACTACCATTCTTGGGATCAACGGCGGTTGCGTAAACAGTGTAAACAAGCCCGAAAGTCATCACGATCTCGAACACCAACGCGTTCCACACGGTCACTCCAGAAGACAAACTAAACGCCGAAGTAGTCTATAAACAATTAAACATGAAACACCAACACCGTAAACAATCGCACTTACAACGGTAAAATTAACGAAAATAACTAACTTATATGGAATTATAGATACACTCACCATGCCGTTGGTGGCCAATTTAAGCAGCAAGCAAGCAACGACGGAACCGAGGAGCTGAGCGATCCAGTAAAGGATGCCACGTAGGAGAGTGATGTTTCCGCCAATGAAGGCACCGAAGGTCACAGCGGGGTTGACGTGGCCACCGGAGATGTTAGCTCCAACAGATACAGCGACGAAGAGACCGAACGCGTGGGCCAACGCGGCGGCAACGAGGCCTGCCGGAGTGGTGGCACCATTGTCAGTGAGCTTGTTAAAAGCCATGCCGGAGCCCTCACCAGCGAAGACGAAAATGAGTGTGCTTATGAACTCAGCCAACGCGGCCCTCAACGCGTCAGGATGAGTCGCCTCCTCGCGCCTACCCACAGCAATCCGATGGATCGGCATCCTCGTCCAATCAAGATCAACGATTGGGATTGCGAGATTGGGGACAATTAGCTAGAGTCTCTCTCTCTGCTTCACACTCCTCTCTTGCAAGATCTGATCTCCACATCTCCGTTTGTCCACTTATAGTGTAGTAGTTAAGGCATTGGTAACTGGGTACAGCCGGTTTCCCGGTCATCATAATAATTGTTGAAAATGAGAGTGGAAGAGGGTAATGATACCATATGATCTTTTATAACTTAATATCATAGAATTTCAATTTCAACCGTTAATATGAGAATAGAACATCATAATAGATTACAGACATCATCTTCCTTATATCCTATGGCTTCCATTAAAGTCGTGTTATAAAGTCATGCGAGAAATTAAAACCTGAGGTGCTTATTTCTAAATTCCCTGTCCATACAGCTCAGCTATCCACCTCCAAAACGCTAATATAATGACACGTGTATCTCTAAGATAAGAGACACGTAACGTGATGCTGCTGCGATGTGACATCCAATAGTGGATTTGTCTGCTTCGCTTCGGCTCTCGAAACGTCGAATGTTTTATAGTTTAATAATTTAGAGTAATTAAGTTTTTTTTTTGTAAACTAGAGTAATTAAGTTAAGGGTCGTGATGTAACAAGGTATACCTGAGATCTTTTCATTTGCGGAAGCGGCATTTTTGGTAGTCGCCACTGCCATCTGGGCCCACCGACCGCATGGATGTTTAGCCCACTCTTTAATAGACATTTATACAAAAAATCAGCTTGCTTAATGATTTTTAGCCGTTGGTTTTAGTACTCAAAAGATGGTTGTATTCAACGGCTATAAGAATGCTTTAAATGGTGCAAAAAAGTGTTAAAATCTAATGGTTATAGATTACCAATCAAGGTGATTTTTGGTATGTATATTCGCCAAGGGGTGAGATAAACATCCAAGCGGTCAGTCGGCCTAGATGGCAGCGGTGACTACCAAAATTTGCCGCTTCCGCAAATGAACAGTTTCAGGCATACCTTGTTACATCTTTTTCCTTAAGTTAATAGGGTTTATCTGACAAACATCATTTTTTTTCTCTTAAAATGTGCCACGTGGGGGGTCATCGGGGCATTAATAATGGGCGGTCAGCGAAGTTTCTTGGGGGTGCTGGCAAAATTTGCGTGGTGCAAATAAATTTTCCCATATGATAATTTTCCTATCTAGGCCGTGAATCCGGAGAATCCAAGCAGTGAAAGTGAATATTAACCAAGGTTTAAAAAACGGCCGTTCTAACGGATTCGGACCTCCCCTGTTATGTTATGGACCATTAAAACGCCCAAAAAATACCGGCCATTTATTTTCCGAAATTTCTTTTGTGAAAAAAAATGGCCGTTATTGTCGTTTTTTCAGTTATTTTCTGTTATATTCCATTTTTGAAACTCAAAATTTGAATTTCAACGCCATTTTTTCATTATATTCTGTTTTTGCCCCTGAGTGTTTTTTTTTTTTCGTTATAACGGAAAAATAGCAACGCCCCCAGTCCGTTATACAGCGTTATAACAGTCCCCTTTAAACCTTGCTACTAACCACTGTTGGATTCTCGGGATATACAGCTGAGAACAAACGTGAACTTGTTGATTCACTTTTGTTGGCCCCTTGATCCCGACCCAATAGTAAAACATGGACCAGTTGGGCAATTGCATAAATAGTATAAGTAAATGTGTCTGTCTAGAGCTACACCCATTTCTTACATCCAGTTCTTACACCCCAGAGTGGGGCCCATGTGGAGATTGCGTTGGACAATCCAACCATACATTGAGTTGACCATGCCTAGATGATAATCGTCACCAAAAATCAGTTCATTTCAACAATGACAATCATATAAAAAATAAACCCAAAATAATGGTTTAATTCGATGGTTTAGATTTTTCAAATTAAAGTTAATTTTTCATGAAGTTGGGAATGTCCAATTTTTTTTTTTTTTTGTGAGGATGGTAACTATAGTATGAAAAACTCACTGTGCGGTTGGATTGTCCAACATGATCTCCATGTAGACATACCACCGGGTGTAAGAAATGGGTGTAGCTCTAGACGGACTCTAAGTAAATATAATGAAGTGAATAGGTAGATAAATAATAAAAGATTGAAGAAGATGAATTAGAATATTTTTGGTGTTTTTCGCATGCAAGGACTGTTCTGAAAAATACAAATTCACTTTCCGCGATTTCGAAGATTTCCAAGACAAAAGGGTCCTTCTCAACTCTCAACTCTCAACTCTCAACCCTCAACCCTCCACCAATGACTTGGTGTCGATGGGATTACTCAGGTGCCTGTTTTGAGGCTCCCACGATGACATGAAGTTCATGTTGGACCATGGTTCAAAATCTCGGGATCATCAGTGAGACAACCCTTGTATTGTTTAGATCAGTGGCTTCCGATCCCAATTCAGACCAGCCACTCCATAACGGGATCCGCCGTAACATTGCTAATCACATAAAAATTGACCTAAAATAAAACGATTGGAATCTCTTAAATTCAAGTCAATTTTTATGAGGTTAGGAATATCGAAATGGTTGATTTTTTTTTAAGAGGATAGTCTCCACATGATCTCTATGTAGGCCCTACTACTGGGTGTAAGAATTAGCACGTTGGGACAATCATGGTAAAAAATGATTTACGTTCGAGAAGCTTTCGATGGAACCTTTTAGACAATAGTCACCTAAGTCAAATTACAAATCTATCTATACTATTATAAAGCCAAAATTTGAGGTAGCGATGACAAGGGCTTCACGGCTTCACTTTTATGCCAAAATACCTATAATATCCCTGTTAGCTTTGTTCATTCTTTTAAGGTAAGTGTGTTTGACGCACCACAGTGTGAGCCACGATTGCACATAATTAGAAGCTAACGACCGTATGGATGTTTGGTCCATCCTTAGGTCGATTGACACAACAGAAATCAGCCTGATTAGTGATTTCTAACGCTTGGATTCTAATTCTCAAAATCTGTCTAACCATTGTATTCTAATTCTCAAAATCCACGGTTCAAAATAAACTATGAAAAAATCTGTTATCCAACGAACTTTAGAATATAGGTTAAAAATCAACTCATGAAAATAATTCAAGTTGAATGCTTAGAAATCACTAAACAGGATGATTTTTTGCATGTAGGTCCACCTCGGGATGAAACAAACATCCATACGGTCAATGGTCTCTAATAGTGTGCAACGTGTAAATGCTGCCACGTGTAAGGTACACTTGCAATGCACGTGGCGTCCCTAGTTATTAAATAACTTCAGAACTTAATTAATGATATTAGGAGGGAGATGTAAAATAGGAAAATGCTATCCCACATTTAACCACTAAGAAGAAGCATGCGGTTAAGCCACGGACCGTCGTATTCACGACATCCATGTGCCACGTGACATGTACTTTATAATTATCTAAACGAATGTTTTGCCTTTTGCGTCGTTACCATGTAAACCGTGGATTTCTTGAATCCAACGGTCTACGGCTCAAAAGTACGGCTCTTTTTGTGTGGTCTGGATAGCACGACCCTATAAAAAAAACTACCTAGGGTGGTCTGAAGTGTGAACCTATTAATAAAAGCATATTGGTATGGTCCCACTTCCCAACACCATAAAGGATCACGATGATTTGCCCCTAACACTATTAGCATAGGCTCGTCAAACACGAGTAGAACTTGTGTCACAAGATGTTGTGACGGAAGCCGGTCACAGCACTCAATACGAGCCACGTGGCATACGATCAGAGGGCGCTGACCGTATGGACGTTTAGCCAGTCCCTTGGTGGACCTACAAACCAAAAATCAGCCTGATTAGTGATTTACAACCTTTGGATTTTTGCACCCAAATAACGATCAATAATGCTCAAATTCCTAGCGTTAAAATCAACTCGTGAAAATAACTTCAATGGAATCGATTAGAAATCAATAATCAAGCTGATTTTTTGTGTACCCTTCCACGTGGGACTGGCCAAACATCCATACGGTCATCGTCCTGTAATAGTATGCCACGTGGCTCATATTGAATGCTGTGACCGGCTTCCGTCACAACATCTTGTGACACAAGTTTTACTCGTCAAACACGACCATAGAATGGATGGATGGTGATATTTAGGCAGTGCCCCATCTTGGAATTAGATTACAAATCGAACGGCCTGGATTGATGCATGGGTGGGCCATATTTAAATTATGAAATGAAAGCACCATAAAACCTATAGATGGTGGTGGCACCATAACACATTAAACATAGGCTCAGGCTCCAGTTACCATCTAAAATGACAACTCCGGTTACAAGACATAATATGAGCCACGTAGCCCACTCTTACCGGACTCTGACCATGCTTTTGGTGTATTGGTTTGGGTCTAAACATTTGGTATCAGAGCTGACCCCACGTCAAGGGTTCAAGTTACGGGAGGGGCGACCTAAGAAAAGGCCTCTCTGGGGGCTTGCTCAAAAAATAGAAAAAATAGGGGACCAGAAAAAAAGCTGGGTGCTCGCTCACAAAAAGTAAGAAAATAGGTGTACTGGAGTGAGAGCTGCCTCAAAGTGGGCAATCGTAGACATTGGCCTTGGAACCATGGTAGAATGTTACGATCCTAAAGGTCAAGACTTAAACTTTCCGCACCTCTATCACCTAAGTGCTTTTGGTGTATTGGTTTGGATCTTAACAGATGTTTGGCCAATCCCTAAGTGGATCTACAAACCGAAAATCAACTTGATTAGTGATTTATATGCGTTGGATTGGACTTATTTTCATGTGTTAATCTCAACTGTGGGAATTTGAGCAGTCTTTGAGGTACAAAGATCCAACGCCTAGAAATTACTAAGTAAGTTTATTTGTAGGTCCACATAGGGATTGGTCAAACATGCATCCAATCAGAGTCCTCTAAAAATTGCCATGTGGCTCATTTTGTGTCCAGTAATCAGAGCCTGTCATTTTAGGGCAATAATTGGAGCCCGACCCTTGAATATATTATTTCAAGACTTATGGTGGCGTTTTGTAAAACTTTTTTTTCAGTTCTTAAGTCAAATAGAGAACACGTTTCAGTGATTAAATGGCATTTGGTAAACAATTAATTTCAGCACTTAATACTGAAATTAAGACTTAAGCAAAAAGTTTGATAGGGTGTCTTAATGCGGTAAGTGGTTTTGGTGAAAGGCATCTCCGAAAGAGATTCTAAGCTTCTCTCTTAAATACCAATAATACCTTTTTCTTAAAGTTCTTTTTTAAAAACTTAAGAAAGTGTCCTAATAAATATTTTAAAATATTCACAATGCCTTTGACTTAATTTTAAGATTTAAGATATTTACCAAACAATCTAATTCAGTCATAAGTTATTAAACTATCAAATTTAAATACTTTAAGCTTTTGGATCTGATAATATATATGTTTCAAGGCTTAAAAGGTCAATTCCAAATGTGGTAGAATGGGAGTAATAATGAATAAGAGAACAAACGTGACACTGTTAACACGTCACTTCAACACGAATAGACATGTTTTTAGAGTAAGGGGAAGTCTAGGGTTTATACAAGAAGGAATCAATTAATGAACCCTGCTACACGACAAAAGTGCTTTCATTCTGATTAAACACCAACGAAGGAGGGGTTGACAAATATCATTTATCAGAGGTAATAATATTAATTAACGTTGAAGATAAGATAGGATAAATAGGGCTTATCAAGGACGAGAGTGACAGAGAGGTTAAGATAAGGAGCCCTTATGGTTCAACATTTGCCTTGAGACCGGCTCCCGTTACAGGACGCACTACATGCACGTGGCAGACTCTTAGAGGACTCTGACCAAATGGATCTTTTGCCAATCCCTAGGTTGATCTACAAACCATAAATCAGCCTGATTAGTGATTTCTGGGCGTTGGTTTGGACTTATTTTCATGGGTTGATCTCAACTGTGTGAATTTGAGAAGTATTTGAGGTACAAAGAATCAAAGGGTTTGAAATCACTAATCAAACTGATTTTTGCTTTGTAGGTCCACCGATTGGCCAAACATCCATAAGGTTAGAGTCCTCTAAGTTCCACATGGCACATATTGTGTCCCGTAACGGCCGGTCACGGGAGCCCGACCCATATTTATATATTTAACATTATATTAATGTATCAGTTCCAGTTCGGTTCCAGTTTTAGTTCTTGTTTGGTTGGTCCCAAAAATGTAAAAGGGAACGGAAATTTTCGGTTTTGGTTCCAACGCGGTTCCGATTAAAAATGTAGAAATTGACATCCCTAATGCTAAGTGATTGAATTTTGGTTAGCTTTTGTTCTTTGATTTGATCGAATCTTCACGAAAAGATGGGATCCAAATGTTGCCTAAAATGGGGCGGGTCAAATTTAAGATTAGACCCAATTTGGAGGTTTAGACATTTAAGATATAATTCAAATGCAAAACAGGTAATATCAATGGTTTGATTTGAGTCGGATTTGAGTCTTACGTTTAGGTGTCGAATTGAGTTGGACCTAGGGTTTGGCCAACCCATAGATGGGCCTACAAATAAAAATCAGCCTGATCAGTGATTTCTAAGCTTGGAATTGGATTCATTTTCATGGGTTGATTTTATCCGTATTAATTTGAGCATTGACTATTATTTGAGTACAAGGATCCAAAGGTTTGAAATCACCAATCAGGCTGATTTTTGGCTGGTAGGCTCATCTAGGGATTGGCCAAACATCCATATGTAGAACTAAACTGCAATCCCGGCGGCAAAAGAAATAGGTTCCGTTAATTACTGAGCCACGTGCATGATATGTCACAAGAAACACGAACACGAAACACTTTCCCGGTTGACGGATATGGATAGGGGAGGATGAACTAACGTGGTTGTGGCGATGACGAGGATACAGTGGAGAAAAAATAAAATGGGCATGTGTATTTACTAATAGTGGGACCCACACCGGTGATGGTAACAGGCTGGCGCTCTGATTGGTTGGACTAGTCGTTCATTTGACAGCTCTACAATACCCCACTTTGAACAATGGTGGGGAACATCACGTGATTAGTGGGTCCCATTACCCTTTATTTCTACCAAACACATTTGATCACATGTGTCATATACTTGTCGTAATAATGTTAAAACCCCACTTGCGTTGCATATCACATGTGCCATTACTATAAAAATGAACTAGAGGAAGGAACATGAGTGAGGAGAGTAGAAACGGTTTTGAGAGAGTTGAGGGTATTTTTGGTAACGGTGAAAAATTATCTATGATTTTTTTTTATTATTTCAACAGTTATACATGTGGTTGATCAATCGTCATGTCCTTTTCCATCTTTCTTCCCTGAATGACCTTGTAAAGATGCCACTTTACTCTTAAAGCTCAAGGGGTGTTTGTTTGGATCGCTATTTTTCAAAAAAAATTTATTTACAAAAAATTACTTTTCTGAAAATATATTTTTGAAAATGTGTTTAGTTTAAAAAAGTTTGTTTGGATCACCATTAATGCAAAATGTCTTTATGTTCTCTTAGTGGGCCCTACCGCTATAATGTCTTTATTTTTTTTTTTGGAAGGTGACTTCTACCAAAAACTATTTCTTTATTTATTATGTTCATTGACTTAGCAAATTTTAAAAAAATATTTTTTTACATGAAAAACAGTTTTCAGCTATTTTTTTATAAAAAGACTTTTTGGCTTGAAAAATATATTTTTATAGAATAAATACTTTTTAAAAAATGCTAATCCAAACAATCTATTATTTTGGAAAAAGTCTTTTTTTGTGGAAAAAATGACTTTTCCAAGTCTAAAAATGGCGATCCAAACACCCCCTAAGTTTTTACAGGGAAGCGTAATAAATATACATCAAAGACTCCCCAAGCCTAACAGAGGCGGATTGCTGGCCACATAGTCAAACAATACATTCCAACAAGACTTTGCTGAGGACTTGAAGACATGACCTTATGGAGATTCTTGGACCTCCTATTTTGATACCATATTGACAACTACTTTACTCTAAGAGCTTAAGTTGTTAGAGGGATGCATAACAATGTCTATCAAAGGGTCCATGGGTTTAACAAAGGTGAAGTGCTGGCCACACAACTAAACAACACCCTCCTCAGCACTTTGTCGAGGACTCGAACCCATGACTTATTGGGACCTCCCCCTCTGATACTATGTTGACAACCACTTTACTCTAAAAATTTTAAGATTTTAGAGTTAAGTGGTTAGTTAACATGGTATTAGAACGATAGGTCCTGTGTTCGATCCCGGGGAACGTGTGCCTTGTGTATCCCGCACCCAAGAATTCTTTGATATCCATTGTTACGCCTCCATCTAACAGCTTAAACTTTTAAAATAAAGTGATTGTCAATATGGTATCAAAGCAGGAAGGTCCCAGTAGGTTCCGAAGTCCCTGGAAAAGTATTGATGGGAGGTGTTGTTTCGATGTGTGATCAACACTCTGCCTCTGTTAGACCCCTAGACTCTTCGATACACATTGTTATGCCTCCATCTAATAGCTTAAACTCTTAGAGTAAAATGATTGTCAATATGGTATCAGAGCAGGAGATTCTGGGTTTGATCCCCAAGAAGTGTGTGCCCCGTGTTGTGTTGTGCCGTGTGTCCCACACATGCTAGAGGATGTTGGTGTGGATGTGTGCGATTCGTGTGTGTGCCGAAGATCCTTTGATATACATTGTTAAGCCTCCCTCTAACAGCTTAAGCATTTAGGGTAAAGTGGCTGTCAACAGCTTATATAAGGGTATTTTAGTTTTTATTTTTAAATAAAAATTGTTATAATTTGAGTAGCTTGCAAGGAGACCGATAAGACTTTTCCTCTCACGACGCTATTTGTCATAAACTTATAACTTTCAACATAAAGGTAATTTACGGTAAAAATAGATCTATTAGAAAGCTCTCGTCGAGAGGTACAATAATATCCACTACTAATTGCTTTTATTCAATTTCGAAGTTGTTATTTATTTTATTATAAATTTACTATTATACTCTTAAAACCTTTTTTTTTTTTTTTTAATTATAAGCAACAACAAATTACAAAAGAGTAATATAGTTATTTAAAGTATCTTGGTAAAAAAGTTATATATCTTGACTCTAAAAAATTGATTTTATTTTTTCATAATTTTAAAAGCATTCCAAATAAAAATAAAAAATTACTAATTTTAAAAGCATTCTTTTCCTTATTGTTCTCTCTTCCTTGTACTTCTGAGTTCTCCTTGTGTCTTTTCCATCTCTTTTTTGTATATTTTATATAATTTCTTCGATTTATCCAAAAAATAAAAAAGAGTTTGAAGGTATCTTTATCGCCGATCAAGTCGATACAGGAATCGGATAAGTCGACATCAAAGTCGATCAATACAAGAACTACTCATCCGGACGTCAAGAAGCAAGCAAGATCTGCGAGATCTGACTGTTGCGCACTTCTCGAGGGGGTGTGGGATTTTTCTCTTACAATAATTGTTTGGATTTATCCAAAAAAAAAATAAAAAAGAGTTGAAGTTATCTTATGGGAAAAAGAAGGTAAAAAATTTGAGCAAAATTTTTACCCCTAGTGAAAAAAGGGAACCCGAAAAACTCCAAAATGAAACCAGTTTACCTTTCTTACATTAATTAGCTTATTATGTTGTCCGGACTCTGGAGTGTTGACCGTTTCTTCTGACCCCTACCCTCATCATCACGTATATATGACGTTCTGGATCTGTAATGGTTTGAGGGGTTCCCTCATTCCCTCTCCATTATGGCCTTAGTTTTAGGGTACACCTACATTAGTTTTCTAGGGTATACTACCTTAGGTACTTGGAATCAAGGTTTTATGAAGGTCATAACTGGTGTACTTGGAAATAAAGGTTTTAAACGATCCATTATCATGGTATTATACTCCCATAACATTTACCGTTACATACGGTTATAACGGGTGTGCTTGGAATGAAGGTTTTAAATGGTCCATTTTAATGGTATAACAGTCCCTTAACTTCTACTGTTATATGACAGTTATAACAGGTTACATCAGTCATGTTTAAAAACAGTTAAGAATATTTTTCTTCTTCAGGCTGACTGAACCCATGAGTGTTTGGTCCATCCCTTGTTGGACCCACACACCAAAAATTCAGCCTGGTTGGTGATTTATAGCCATTGGATTTGAGCACTTTATTTTTTTTATAATGGAACACCTGCTAAATCACTTCCTAAGGGGAAATAAGTAAAACACACACCAGCGGGAACACGTGCACGTGATAAGACCCCATGGCGGGGGAACTGGTATGCAAATGGTTGCAAACTTTTAGAGTATGCAAATACAGCCAGACAGCGACATGTAACAACCAAACTCGTAGTTAACCTTGGTTAAGACGAGAGGTTGAGGAAACATTGGGCTAACATGAGGTTTGGTTGTTACATGTCACCTTTTGGCCACATTTGCATACTCTTAAAAGTATGCAACCATTTGCATACTAGTTTTAGGGAACTCGCTGGCCGAATCACCAAGTTGTTAAGCTAAAAAAACAAAGAAAAGTGGTTAGGTATTTTGGAGTCGGGAATTGAATGCCAGGAATTCAGTCATTTCCCGAATTCCCATCTGTACTTCCTAGTGCATTCAAGTGATTTAGGTACCCATCCCCACCTACTTGAATAAATTTTCTCTCATTGATTTGAGTACTGCCACAAAATCCCCTATGTGGGATTTAATGACCGACACAATATGCAATATGTTAACAGCTCAACCTCCAAACGGGTCCGACCTAGCTGAATGCCTACTAATAATTAACTTGATCCTGACCCTCAGATCAATTGCATTCTTTTAGACAACCCAAATATGATGAGCAGACTGAGCAGTTGTCGAATAAAATTGCCCAATGGATTGGTAATTGCTCAACCCAGAAAGCATCAAGCAGATCAAGGGCCGTCCATCAACATATTGGGAGGTGGGCCTACATGATTTGATAGAACATTTTCAAAAGGTGATATGCATGACACCGTTTGGGACAAGCAGTGCGCCAGGTAAAATTTTCCCTCCGGTAGGGGGGGACCAAACTCTTTGGGAATTGGGACAGGATGGCTCATTCAAAACAAGTTCAGCGTCAACACCTCATTATGCCTATTATAGGGAGTCTCCACATACCCTTTCCCATCCTCATTAAAAAGCAGTATCGGCCATAACACTGTCTCCTCGACCACCATTGTCGTCACTCGTCAGTGGTAGGTAAAGCACATTGCTGGTTCTCGAAGCGCCTCTATTGCTTGCATTCTTATCCCATCTCAGATAATCAAACTAAAGAAATTCATCCACAATCAAAAAAGGACACGTGGAGCACATGAAATGGATCAAGACGTACGGTTGAAGGGTCCCCACCTAAAAGATCTCCTATATCAAAAAATCAACGTCATTTGATGATAGCATTCCATTATTTTGGATAAACCAGATAGCTACTTCACGGTTCATAGGCATGGGGAGCCACCATATATGGGTCCCATCAAGATCGCCTAAATTTTTTTTTTTTTTTTTAAATCTCCTATTTTGGATGAACACGACCAAACAAATCACCAGAAATAAACCTTAAAATCAAAAAAAATTGTCTAAGGATGAGTCCAATTTTAGCAGTCAAGTCAACCAGAGTCAAACGTTCCTTGCTGCTATGCCATGTAGGACACAGCAAGTTGATCAACCACATCACATCACATTATTTTGGATGTCTCCTTGCATGTGTCATGTGATGTGATGCATACACCAAAAGATTCCAGAAGATGACGGGGATGAAATTTGACCATGAGGCTCCAAATTCCTACGGTTAAAATCAATCCATGAAAATGGCTTCCATCCAACGCTTAGAAATCACTGATCATGTTGATCTTTGGTTTGTAGGTCCACCTAGGGATCAACCAAAAATACATATGGTCAGCGTCTCCATATTGGCTTCAGTCAGCGAAGTTTTACTCCCAAATAACAGGTCTACAATCATTTAAACCAGAAATTAGAAACCATCATCTAACCAGACATCTTAAACAAAACCAACATCAGACGGTGGATGAGGAATCCACCATGGTCTGGGTTTTCTTGCAAAAAACCACTGAAACGACCAGAATAATCACTATTGACATGTTTAAAGAGATTCTATGAAGACAAGACAACGATGAGCATGGACCCCAAAGGGAAGATATGGATGAGAGCAGTTAAGAAATTGTCTGAGAGCAGAACTGGATGTCTTAAATATTTGCTGTGAACAAAAGGGAAGTGGGACAGAGGCAGCAAAGCGCCAGCAAAGCGCCTGCTTTACAGTTAGGCTTCAAATTGAAAACAATGGGGAATGAAGATGAAGATGGTTTCGAGGGGATATGGTTTGAAAATGATGGGAAGCGTTTCTTTACAATTAAGATTTGAATCTTAAGGTTAAGAACATTTTATGTACTTATTGAGTAAACAACAAATTGTATAATGGTAACTTGTAAGTTATACTTACAAGTTTTATAGTCTAGGCTTGGCCAGCTAGCCAACTGGGCCTTCATGCCCGACCTGTTGGCATCACAATAAAGGCCTGCTGGGCTGGACAAATAACCCGAGGTGCATCACGACACCAATCCAAAGACATATGGATCCGAAAGACTGACCTGAGATTTTTATCCGTCTATCAGTGGGGATCTCATGGTCGTATTTGCTGCCCTTGACTAGGTGATATGTGTGCAAAATAATGCAAGGCTATACACTTTACTCTCCAATGCATGCAGTGCCCTTGTGTCATCACATCGATTGTGTCCTGCTCAGTTCATGTTTCACAGCCAAAAAAATGTTTCAAGGTAGAAAGAACAATTGTTACAATTCACATCTAAAATTTACCTAGTTTCAATTCATCTAAATGAGCATGGACTTAGTAATCAAGATGTTTGCATGCACTTTCTTTATTAGTTGACAAAAAGGATTCGCTATATTGAAATATTTGATGAAGAGTAGGAAAGGAGGGAAAAAAAAATCCACCCTATTCCTAGTTCCAGATCAGAGATGTCTACTCTTAGCAGAGGATAAGAAAATGATTTCGAAGTTCATCAGGCATATATAATAAGAGGACAGCACAAAAAATACACCTCAGAAAACAAGGGAGCTCTGAATACCCAATCTTCTAACATTTCAGCTTACATCAAATTCAAGTAGAGTACAATTACTACGACATAACAAAAGATTAGGCATTAACTGATAGTGTTAGCATCAACTAAAAGATCATTAGAGGCTTCATCTCTTAAAAGACTGAAACGTACATAGTTTTCCAACCTGTTGGATAATCCATTCGTGCTTCTTGTCTGATATGACTTCACTAGCCCGCTCCATTATATATGGGACGGCTTACACCATATCCTATGTAGTCTGTTTATTCCACATCAAAAGAATAGAAGAATGATGCAATACATGTCTTCGGGATACATATGGGAATATTTTAGCTTCAGAGTGAAAACTAGCATAGAGGTTTTCATGCTAATTATTCATTATTTGTCACAAGAGCCGTGCAATCTATTAGACCATATTGCTTGAGTATCATGAACAGATAATATCAATTGTACTTGCAAATGAAGAGACTATACCAGATGCATTCTGCAGGTAATGATGGAAACGTAATGAGTGCTAAAATGACTTGTAAACATGATAGGTCCTAAGGAGTGTGGGTATGTGCATATGTGTGTGTGTGGAAAGAGAGACATTCAAAACATAAATTATGGGCCTGGCATCCATCATACATAATGAACTGTACCTCCACACCAGATGCTTGGTTCTCCAATTCATCAATCTGGACGAATAATTCATCGGTCACATCTAGGGTAGGCCATGGCCCAAAACCCAGGCAGACCAAAAGACCTTAACCTCCCAATTTAGACATAAACTTGGATGACCGAGGAAAAAAATGCCAACTGCAGGAAAAAGGTGTTTTATACCATTGAGCTTTTCGAAGGTCCAGCCAGTCTTACCTTTTCCACACACAAGTGCGATGAACCTCAGGTCTGTCATTCCTAATGGACCCTAGCCCCCATTCAGTCCACGTGGCCCACTGAATCAACGATGTGGACTGTGTTCAAGGAATGGAGCACCTCTCACATGGGGCATAGCCCTTTCTACTGTCCCTCAAACCCCAGACCACTTTCTTTCTCAATAGCTTTCTTAAAGGTAGGGCAATGGACAACCCTTCGGCTATTAAGTCACCTAATGAAGCTACTACGAAATATTTACTCATGGGTAGGGCAAGCTCTTCTTTTCTGGTTCATGGTTTCTCTTGGCTATATATTTCATCCGAGGGAGAAATCAAGCTTCAAGAAATAGTGAATGGTCTTATCAGTACACCGTATATACCTAACCAGGAATTTCAATTACACTTATAGTTATCACTGTAGGAATTGGGGTTCAAGCTTTCCCCAGGCCCTTGCCATCAATGGACTACTGACATATACGAAGGAGTGCGGTTCGTTTGATAACCTCTATATCTATCTCTAAGATGTTTGGATTTTTCAAAACTCCATGGACAGACAGAAGACAAATGATATCCCCACTCGGACAAAGACATAACTTTCACCAAAAGTTTATTTTAATCTTTTTGTTCAAATGACAATTAAGGTGAAGCAGGGGTCAGGAACAACTCTCGTTATGATAAATTGATCCATTTGCACCTTTATTATTACAGGTAGTTCCTACAAATGATCGGATTAATGACATATACAATACTCGAATTCTCGATGTAGATGTTACATATTTGGTTCTCATCTTAGTCTCACATAGCAACTAGCAAGACAGCCCCATTGTTTGATCTGGCAGAGTTTGATTGAGGCAAAAGATTTTCATTACGGAACAATTCCAATATGAAAAGTAAGAACTAAATACGCATTGTAGTATAAGAGACCAGGATAGCATTCACCATGAACGCAACAGTTAAAAAGCATCTTTGTGACTTTTTTATGCCATATAGCAGCCAATTTTGTCAACCGCTCAAAGCAATAAAGGCGTTGAATCCGGAATAACACAGTTAAACATATAAATAACCATTATCCGAATCCCCTTATATTACATGCATAGCAGCAATTGCCAAGGGCCATTGTCATTGACATAAAAACAGCCATTACAGAAATTATGCTTGAACGCTCACCTAAAACTGAATAGAGCTGTCAGTACAGTCTGCAGCTGCAACTCCCCCTACGAGCAAGTTAAATTAGTGGTCAAATTTGATGGATCAGTTCTTTTTATCACTTGAAATTTTTCATCAGGATTGCGCCCCTCTGACATAACCTGCAATGTTGTGCATTTAATAATTCAGGCAGTTAGTTGTGGTTGATGTTCAAGGTGGTTAAAATGATGCAATCTATCCTCCAATTGCACACCATAGACAAATGAGAGTCTAGGAGTGAAGAAGCTATCTGGCAGCCGGAACACTCAACACCCAAAGCAGAACTGTTATTGTTGTTCATGGTCCAGAACAGATGAGGTAGCATGAGGCCTTACAGAAAAGCACAAAAAAATACACTTTACCATGAGAAAGAATAAATTTACAAATTTTAAGGAATTATCTATCTAAGCAACAACAGTACATTGTACTAAAAATTTCCATCAACTAGCAGCTCAAGATACGTTTCAACAATCTAAGGTAAGTTTACAACTTCTTAGAAATATCCATCTAACCAATAACAGCATATTGTAATCAAAGTCTTCCATTTACTAGCTCAGGATACTTATTAAGAAGATATATGAGGTAGCTGTTGAGTAGGCTGTAGTGACAGTCTATCAATGGCTTGGCTGTACACGTAAAGCAGGGGATTCGGTCCCAGCATTCAATCATCATACCTAGGAGATCTCTTATTCTCAACATTGACCCAATTGGTTGATCCTAATTATCTGACTTATCACTTTCTTTACTATGGTTCAACATTTTCCAAGACGGCCTAGAAGAATGTAATGGACAGTATAACCAACGAGGGGTTTGTGAGATGGCCAGGACCAAGCCTCAGGAAGCGCAAGTCCTGAGTTCGAATCCCCCCTTTGGCTGCCACCCTTAGAGGAGGAAACCCTAGCCTGCGGCTCTCCCTAGATCAAAACCCTAGCCATAAAAAAGGAGAAAAAATAAGGAAGAAGAGGAGATTAGGGTTTTAGGGAGAATCAAAGATGGGAGAATCAAAACAGTAATTAGGGCTATTATTCACGTGATATTGTTCACGTGCTCTGATACCATGTAAGAATAGAGAGAAGGGAGGAGAAGAGAAGTAGGGAAGAGAAAAGAGAAAGTCAAACCTGTATTGTTCAACCTCCTCATAATCTTATTTATAAGAGCCCAAAGTAAGAGAAAAAAGAGAGTCAAACCTGTATTGGTCAACCTCCTCATAATCTTATTTATAAGAGCCCAAAGTACATAAAAGGTGAAAAGACAAAACTACCCTTAATGACAATCATGAACTCCAACACTTACTATCTATAAGTGACAAGGCAAATAACTGAAAATATGGAGAATTTGTAAGCTACTGAACATCGCAGAGTCTATCCTGAGAAGGAGCACAAAGAAAATGGGGCCTTCCACAAAGAAAGGACTAATTTATGTTCTATCAACAATAATGGAAAATCAAGAAAGTAATTGTAAAAAACTCTGAGGTGTATCCATGTATAAGGGTAACTATGGAGCAATTGATGCATACCTCAAATTGTACAACCATGCACATTGCTAAAACTATTGGAAATGGAGTTGTGAACTACACAACAGAATTCACAAATTAGGTTGAAGGAATTAAGGAATGTTAGCATGAGAACACTAAGAGACCTCGTTTCTATACGTTAACTCAAGAAAGATACACAATAACAATTTCGTCATTAGCAATGTCAGTGTTCATAACTATACATTTAAGTGTGGACTATTCCCTCTCACTTTTATACCATGTGCTATAATGTTGTAGGACAATAGAACGAGCATAATGACCTCACAAACTCCTACCTATACCCACATAATGAAAGAGTAATTCAAACATCTAACCATTGGGTGTTAATTTGGCTAAACTGTCTTGAGGTTGAAATATAGCAGCTTGGAGGGAATAACTAGAAGCCCAATCATTTTGAAATAGAATTACATAGCGCGTCACCCATATACAAAAATTTATACGAAGGTGTATTTGTAGTACCAATTAGATCGGCACAGCATAACAGAAGTGCAGTTAGACATTCAATATGTGAAAAGTTAAAATGAACAAGATTTTCATTGTCATGCTGATAGAAACATGTAGATTGAAATTTATAAACCATAAGGTGCATTTCTTGTTTGGCACTGGCACTATAAACAAATTTGCTAGTTTGTTAATGGAAGTTATGTGCAGTGGGATATGTTCTTATAACCTTTCTCCCAGAAACCTCCCTGTTGCACAAAGTGGTTGCAAATCTCGTTATGCTAGGATTCACACACACATAAGGGACCAGCTACGAGATTCCATACACCCTATCGTTGTCCTCAGCCGCCAAATCATGAGAAAGCTTCCTTAGCTCATCTATTGTAAAATCCTTGGAAAACCAAAAATCATATGATTCTCCCTTCTGATTGACTTGACACATATCTTTCATGGTTTAAAAGCTAAAAACTCGACTCGAACTTGATGGGATACCATAGGAATTAAAACAAGAAAACATAATGTATAAAACAATAACCAATATCAATCATTGATCCACAATAAAGATCATAATGTAACTAGCAATCAGGAAAAACCCAAATGGAGTATGGGCAGTTACATATAAATGAGTAGATTCCTATTCAAAAGAAAAATTGAACACCCACCATCATCGAGTGTAACATATTGAACACTCTCTTCAAGGTCTACTGCCCAGTAGAGGACTCATCTGTGCTTTTCCCGATCCAAAGAACAGCTCGAGTCCATCCCAAATGGTGGTTACAACTAGCCACTATCTCCTTTGATCTATTCAAAGTTCTCAACTCATTTACAGTTGGTGTAACTATTCCATTTGGATGTGGATGAACTTTTTCACATAGACATTTGCTTCTTTTTGGCCCTCATTTTCCATAGAAGATTCTTCATGCAACAAATATGAGGAGCCAAGATCATTGAGATACACTGGAGTCGATGAAAAACGGTGGCCATATGAACACTCATGCTCAAAGCCAACATATAATGTTTGGATATCACAGTTAGGAACACAATTCAACGTAATGGTAGCTGTTTCAAAATCAAAAGGGTCTACTTGAAGCTGCCATAAACGACCACAAACACAGGCATGACGTTTAAAGAAAAGAAAAACACTGGGATGTGGCTCAACCTCAGCTCCTAAAAGCAAACCACTAATCTCGACATTTTGTCTCTGGTGCATGTATGGTTTTCCTGTCAAACTAACAGCATCAAGAGTTGCCTACCAGATCTCTAAATGGATGTGCATTCCTCTTCCAAATTTTTAGTGAAGTGTTGCACAGCAGGTCCCTTGACCATCGATTTGAAAGCATGAAAATCCTTCTCTAACTGTGCCTCATGCAAGAAAGTTGGATAACAAGCAGGCAATACTTTCAGATAAACCTCCTTAGCAGCTGGAAGTGTCCTCTGGCACCATGAGATCGATAATTTCATGTTCAAGCCTCTCTCACTTTCCAGACCGGATATAGCAGTTTCTAAAAGATCCATTCTCCAACTGAGTTAAAGCAGGATTTCATCGAAAAGGTTTTCCTTTACTGATTTCATTTTCTCCACACACCCATGCCTTGAAGAGAGCAATGCATCCAGAATAATTTCAATAGAAGATAACCAGTTCTCCAAACCCTAGTTAGCAATTCAGCATACAGCAAAATACTGTACAGGAAAAGTTCAGGTATAATTCAGATTTTTTAATCGAAATTTCATTTAAAAATTCGGCATAGAATAATAAAATAAAAAGTATTTTCAACAATTAAATAACAATGTTTTTTTGTTCGCATTTTTTTCACATTCAAAAAGCTTTTTTTAGTAATCAGGGAATAATTTGGGTATAATACACATTTAAGACTGCCCATCATAAAACATGCGAATTTTACCGAATCTTTGAATCATATGGTCATATATTACGTTTTATTACGCCAAAAATGTGTATTAAACATAAAATCGCTAAGTAGGGCCAAACTAGGGAGTTCAGGAGGACTAATAATGGCTTCCCAGTAACCATACCAGCACAAAAGATCATAAAAATAAAAATATAATAACAAAGATTCTTACTCCTACTCCATGTGACTCTAGACAATCACCTTATCTAAAGTATCCTGGTCATGAATCTTATTTCTGTTATGGTTTTGTATTCTGAATTTCTTGGTTAGCAGTAAAAATGGTAACGTTTCTAGTTAAAGATACTAAATTTCGACTTGCCATTACATTTCCAATATCAATATTAGGCTATAATGTATGATTTTATTCCTGATTATTAATGAAATTTTGGAACTTTAATGTTAAAGAAGCCAAAGAACAGAAGAAATAACTCACAGAGAACACAACCAACATCCCCTGTAGATCCTAAATTGCTTTTCCAGTGTTGAATCAAATCCTGACGACGACTCCGATAAGTTTTCCATAAAGAGGCACCGAGTGGATGAGAAATGCAAAAGAAGGATCCCTTTCTCCTCTTCGTAGTAATAAATGGTCCCTCAATAACGAAACAATACTCCATCTCCTCTCCGGTGTCTACTTCTCCGAGAGTACACGAACGGATAGGAAAATTTTAAGGTTATCATCGAAATTCCGATTGATAAGCTGGGTTACAGCATCCTCTCTTCTTCCAATAAAATCTACAACAAAAACGCCTTTTGAATAGCGACATTGAGAAGATGAAGAAGAGATGTTTGAAGAGAGAGGAAGCAAAGATGAATGATGAATGTCTGATGAGTTTGTTGGCAAAAAGTAGGAGGGATTGCAGAAGCAGAGAAGCAGCAATCGCAGTCGAGTATGAGGAACGAATCAGGACTGAAGGGAGGAGGGATTGGGTGTCTCCATGGGAAATAAGAGGCGGCGGTGATCCAAACTCCGAAGTCCGAACCTTGACGAGACCATCGGTGTTTGGTGCGTGGGAAAATTCATCTTCAACAAAAATTTGTTTCCAAAGCTGTGTTTGTAAACCCTTTGCCGCGTATTTGGTTGCGCGTTTGTGCGCACAAATATTTTCTGGGAATTTTTTTGATATCCCCATGGTATCTTTGAAATTTGACACACACACACACACACAATTTGACAAAGCTGGTTTTTCTAGTGAAAAGACAAAACTGCCCCTTCAACCTTGGAACCACGGTTCAAGGTCTCGGCCGATCGGTCCGGATCGGGATCGGGATCGGAGCCCACCAATCCGATCCAAAAATGGTTTGTCTCTCTCTGAGATCACTGTTTCCCAAAGGAGTCTGACTTTGTCTCGGCGAGATGGGCTAAACTCGTTCTGGATCAGACCGATCCGGATTGGGATCGGAACTCACTGATCGGCCTCCGATCTCGAGATTTTGAACCATGCTTGGAAAATAAAATGTGGACCCCACCCACATTTCATACTGCCATCGCTCATCTTTGGATATTTTGATTTAGGATGCAACATTTTCTTATGATAAATCAAGTAAATATTACATAATATCGAGCATTTTATCTCAAAAACTTATAAATGAATTGATGAAAAACAATTGGTGAATGAAATTACATGGAGATTTAAACCACCTACCTCAAGTTTAAGATAAAAACTAATTTTCTTCTCAAGTTCTTCCTTTTGCTTCAACTTCAATCAAGATTTCCCTCAACTATAAGCTTTTTATCCCCTCTTTGACATACTGAATTCTTACTCAAATCAAACGATGAAAACTCCTCGATCAATCTTCTCTTTCTCTATGGCCCTGCTTGGTTCACAGCAAATTGAATGCAATGCACTCACTTGCCACAATTTTCGGATTGCAAGTGATTGGTTGGAGGTGTGCAAATGAACTGCCCTGCAAGTAGTTAACAAGCACTTGCAAACTCCTTAACAAATTAAATGGATACAAGGAAGTGCAGCCCAAAAACTGATTCAAGCAAGTGCATTGTGTTAGCTCAACATTTTTTTTTTCCGAAAAACAACAACAATAATAATAACAATAATCGAGATTATTTATTATTATTATTATTATTATTTTCATTTTATTTTTTTTATTTTTTAGTTTTCTATTTCTTGATAGGGTCAGGATAGTGGACAACCATTTGGCATACCCACATAGAAGAGGAATCAATGGCTGATTTTTTGTGAGGATGATCTTTATGGTGAGGAGATCATCCTCACAAAAATTCAAATCATTCCCGTATTCATAGACTGGTTTAGAAGTTGAAGAATTATGGACTATTGATTTTTACCGTGTAACTTGAAAACTACATTTGAGTGGGTTAGAAATTTCAGAATGTGCTGATTTTTTGTGGGGGTGATCTATATGGTGAGGAGATCATCCTCACCAAAAATCAGCCATTGATTCGTCTTCTATATGGGTACACCAAAAATGGTTGTCAAAAGTGGTTGTCCCCCGATCCCGACCCTTTTTGATATAGCTAGTCGGGGTCCCCTAACCCCAAGCTTTCCTCTCCAAAACAGTAATAATAATAATAATAATAATAATAATAATAATAATAATAATAATAATAATAACAATGATAATAAGTAATAACAATAATAATCATAATCAAGGTTTAAAAGGGGCCGTTGTAACGGTATACTGGACTTGGGGCATTATCTTCTTTTTTTTTTTCTGTTATAAGGGCCGTTATAACGGATTTTAACGCTCAGTGGCAAAAATGAAAAATAATGGAAAAATGGAAAAGAAATGGTGCTGAAATTCAAATTTTCAAAATGAAAATAACTGAAATAACGGCTATTTTTTTCACAAAATTTTCAGAAAATAACGGTCATTATTTTTGTTATAACGGAAAAAATGGAAATAACGTCCGTTATAACGAAAATAACAGTCGTTATTTAGAAGCGTTTTAAAGGTACATTACGTAACGGGGAGGTCTGAATCCGTTATAACGGCTGTTTTTAAACCATGATTATAATAACACTAATTATAAATAATAATTATAAAAATGATAACAATAATAATTTTATTGTGCATTTTTTTTTGTAAAATCAAAAAATAAAATCATTGCGTTCATTTGCAATGCACTACCAACCAATCAGCTAAACTTCATTTGCATCTATTTACGTGATGTGAACCAAACAGTTGTAAGTGACTTACGTCACAAGTGATTGCAACACAATTCATTGTATTTGCACTAAAGTGCAAAATGCACCCAAGTGCAGCGAACCAAGTAGGGCATATGTGTTTCTTCAATGTTTCTCACTTTTCTTCTCTGTTTCTCTCATTCGGGTTTTTGTTTTGTCTTAATTTAGACTGTTATGGTGTTCAACACAGATCAAGACTCTATTTGCCTCCAATTTGAACTTGTCCACAATTTACGTTCACAATTTTTAGTGTTATATCCATCTATACAATTAAATTTTCTAAAAAGTTTTCTGATTAAAATATCAACTTCTAACCCAGATATGTGTCCACAAGTTGGTTTTGATCTTATTCATATTGAAAAACACTTTCAAAGTTGAGACACCTGAACCCAGATTACATGGATCCGACAAAGATCCGATGGTTCCAGATTCTCCCGCATCTGAATCTGCAGAAAATACAGGGTATTTTGTAAGTCTAGAAAAGAATCAAGATATCCCGGAGTCTAGGGTTCAAGGGAGTAGGGAATGCGTTCGTCGAACAATAGAAAATATATTGAAAGGAAAAAACTTTATGAAGACTTTTCTAGTAAAGTGCGTTTTCATGCGAACCGTACAAAGTAAAGTGATAGCATCCTCATGGTTGGATCAAATTGTTGGATGGTCCTCGAGGTTTGTATGGTCCGAGTAAAATCAGCTTGATTGATGATTTCTAGCCACTGGATTTACTACTCAAAAAACATGCTTGATCCAACGGCTAGAGACGAGAAGTTTTTTGAAGCAGGCCAATCACATGGCGCCACAATGTGCTGTTCAAAAACCATTTCTGGGTTCGTACGAAAGCAACAGCTGATTGTGGCGCCATGTGATTGGCCACTGCTTCAAAAATTTTCTCGGTAGAGATGGCCCTGCTCTGATTGAATAACTAAAGTTCATCAATCAGGCTGATTTTTGTCGTGTAGGTCCATTAAGTGGTGGGCCAAAAGAGTGTGCCAGGTGACATTTGTGCGCTCCAAAGCTAAAAATGTTCCACAGATTAAAATTTTCCAGAAAACCCTTTTTGATGCCTGTAAAATCGAAAAGTTAACCCTTTTTACTCTTGCTCTGTCTCGCCTAATGTCAACGAGCGTCACACCTGCTGAACACAAAGCAAAACCTCCCTCCATCTTATATATCAGCGACAGATAAGTAGATAGAGACTAAGAATCCACGAGAAGCTCTTACTTCATTTTTTAATACCACCTTATCTCCTGATCTCCATCTCCTCCCCAAATCAAATGCAAGCGGTACTGGCAGCCATGGCCGCCCACACAGTCCTCGCAGCCTCCTCCCCTTCTCAAACCCTCCTCCCTTCTTCCTTCCCCAACCCTAACCCTCATTCCCTCCAATCCTCCTTCATCGGATTCCCCCTCAAATTCCCCCGCCAATCCCTAAAACTCGCCATTTCCCCTAAGTCTCTCACCGTCGTTGCTGCCACGAAGAAAGCCGTTGCTGTTCTCAAGGGCAATTCTCAGGTCGAAGGCGTCGTCACTTTAAGCCAAGAAGACGGCGGTATGTGCTCCCATCTTTTCTCATATTCTCTTCTGCCATCGACGCCTTTGCTTTCTTAGTATTCATGCTTAATTGACTTCCATTTTTTCTAATGATAGGTCCCACAACCGTGAAAGTTCGAATCACCGGACTTGTTCCTGGACCTCATGGCTTCCATCTTGTGAGTTTGATTTTTTTTTAATCATCTTGGAACCGAAACCCTACCGAACTTCTCTGTAATTGATTGATTCCTTTTCATTTTTCTTCTTCAGCACGAGTTCGGTGACACTACCAATGGGTGTATATCAACAGGTTGGAACTGGACGAATTTAAATTGCAATTTGTTTTGGATTTTTTTTATTATCAATTTTCTCTTTTTATATACATAGAAATGTTTGCAGTTAGGAATGTAGTAATGTAGGTTAGTATTGTGCTTAAATTGATAATAGGGCCACACTTCAATCCTAATGCTATGACGCATGGTGCTCCTGAGGATAAAATCCGTCATGCGGGTGACCTGGGAAACATAGTTGCTAACGCCGATGGTAATGTTCTTTTCATTCCTCTTGGAGTTGTTCTTGTTATTTCCGTTCAAGAAAGTTACTGAATTTACTCTCGCTTTATGGTAAATGTAGGAGTGGCCGAGGCGACGATAGTAGATAATCAGGTACTGCTTGAACACTTGAAATCAGTTTTTGGGTGTTTAATTGGATCACTTAGTGATATCATTTTTGTACTATTATTTCTCGATGCTGCTTTGTTATATTTTTATTGGGTGTCTTGAATTCTATCCCATTTATAGCCCCCTACAATCCCCCCCAAAAATTTACTGTTAGTAGGGTAAAGTAGGGTTTTGGGTCTATTCAAGCTTGTTTCAGGGCTATTTCTTTATACTTTTTTCAATTTACATATAGCGGAAGCTTTTCGTCACTGCTACCCATGGAAATAACCCATAGAGTTAAACCATGTAAATTTCTTGTGCCTTTTTCGGGTGTTTGTTTTGTTTTGGTTTTTTTTTTTTTTTCTGATTTGCGTTGCTATCAACCTTAGTAGATCCACATTATCTGCAACAATTTTATCTCTATCTGGAACTACATTTCTTTATTGGAATTCTTTATAAGGTCTTTAACTTTATATTTTTTCCTGGAATATGCAGATACCGTTGACTGGACCTGATGCGGTAATTGGAAGAGCCCTTGTGGTTCATGAGCTTGAGGATGACCTTGGAAAGGGTAAAGCTTGATGTTCATTAGCTTCAGCTAAGATAGATTGCATTTTGCTCTTACTTTAGATGCAAGTGTTCTTAGTTTCGTCAAAATCCTTATTTCCTCTTCGAATATCTTACCCCTCCCTTAACTGTATATTCTTTGTTTCTTCTTTCTCTCTCTTGACCATTATCTTCTAACTTTATCTATGTCTTGCACCTGTAGGAGGGCATGAACTTAGCCTTTCCACTGGCAATGCAGGTGGAAGATTGGCATGTGGTATGCAATACTTATTATCATTACCTTTTGATCCTTTCAGACTCAACTTTTGATTCTCGCACTTACAAATTTTGAAAAGATCATTCTCTTGTGCTATTTTTATTACTGAAGCCAATTGATGGTAGCTAGACCTGAATTGATGACTTCCAAAATCAGAAAATGGTCCCGAGTTCATCATCAATGATCCTACATCCTTAGCTGTTTATAAAGAGATAACTTCTTAAATACAGAATGTGTCAATACCTACAGGACTTACGTATCAGACCTGATTTACAAAATGGCACTCATTGGCTAACAACATAAAGATCAATGTGAAACTGTCGTTGTGATTTACTGTCATCATTCTTGGATCTATGTTTCATAATTTAGTTCCTGCCATTGTATTTTATTAAGACATTAACTACGCTCAATGCTTATGATCTGTATGTTGTTAGCCAATGAGTGCCATTTTGGTTCACCACTGCTTGAGTGGCTAGTGCAAACAAATCATCTGTTGTGAGGTTTCTGGAGTTTTTCAACTTCTGACAGCTTCTGAGGTAGTACTAGGTGACACCAGTGGAGGAACAGAGAGCTAAACATTCATTAATCGTGGAGTTTTCCTCCAGATATTCAAAAAGTAGAAGTGATCATGTTGATGAAGTCAAAAATCTCAACTCGAGAGAGAAGGATTCTGGTGTAAACTGGGAGTTCACAAATAGAACCACATGAATTCTACAAATTGAATGGGAAGGTTGATCATTTTTAGGTTTCTATGCCAGTTGTTATATTACTAAGGCAATCAGCATTCATTATCGCTTCCATGTAAATGTGTTTATGACTGTGTTGTTTAGGTGTCTAGCTGATCATTAGATGACAAGGAAGGGGTTCAGCATCTTGAGTATGGCCGCCTAGGCTTATCCAAGCCCATACTGGCCCAAGTTCTTAGGAGGTTGCCTAAGACCTGCCTAGGGTGATTAGATGGATGAATACCACTCGATATGAGAGAGATGGAATAAAGAAAACAGCATTTGTCTAGCTATTTCAGAATGGGTTAATAAGTGATTCACATACCCGGAGCCTCCTTACCGTTAAACATATATTGTTCGACCGAAAGATGTTGTCAAAATTTGTCCAAAGAAATTTTGCTGACAAAAGCTTCAACTAGTGGAGGAACAAATACACTCCAATTGTCACTCTAGGAGAGCCTCCACTGGTCCCACTGGCCATCAAAGCATCATAGAATGATTTAAAAAACACATACCATCTTTTCTGATCCATTTCTGGTGATGTATTGCTTTCCTAAAAAGATAAAGATGGCAGTAACCTGGTATTCCACATAGAGGTAGGGTTTCAAATCACTTGTTAAAGATCTCAAAGCAATCTTTCAGATCCAAATCCTTACTGCACGCTGGAAGTATACAATCTTGGGAATTAGATTCAGTCTTGGAATGTGCTAAACATCTTCTCTAAACCTCACCCTATTGCTTCCACTTATTTTAAATCTAATTCTGACTTTACAAATGTCGTGCTAACACTTGTACCTACCCCAAACCTCTGAAATTTCTTCAACTTCCCAACTCCTGTTTCTACATCCATATTGTTTATTGGTTACCTTTGTTCTGTGGTCTCTAGAAAACATTTTCAAGGCACGCCTTGAGTTTCTAAAGTCCTTATAATTTTCACACATGACAGAGAAGCAACTCAATCTTTAATGATTGAATCTACTATTTGGTACTTGTTGGAAGATTCTTTTCAATTGGGAAGGAGATATCTTTGTAATTTCTCTAATCTATGTGAAAAAGACATGGACACGTGTGTCAGTATCCAACACTGGTACGAAGTGTCAGACATGCTAACCCCTCCTACATAACAAGGTAACCCCATTTTATAAAAATTTGACATGTCGCCATGTCGGACAACTAGTCGTATTCATGTGCTTGTAGTTGGTACATGCTGACATTTTTTTTCA
Organism: Euptelea pleiosperma; assembly: GCA_035048495.1. Taxonomy (NCBI): domain Eukaryota; kingdom Viridiplantae; phylum Streptophyta; class Magnoliopsida; order Ranunculales; family Eupteleaceae; genus Euptelea; species Euptelea pleiosperma. Next base: position 34,588,165 of record CM068540.1, on the reverse strand, counting down.
AAACAGTTCAAATGTTTTGTTTTTGACTATTATTCATACATTGTTTATATGTATTACAACTTATCTAAATATATCCTTTTCTATGCTGTACAAAGTATTCACAAATTTATCTCATCATATGGAATAAACTATATGTACTTGTTGGCATATTGGATTTTGGGGAGGTTCAGTATGTCCAAGGTCGTGTTTGGTAAGCTTAATATCAGCATTTAAAATTAATTTAAAGTGCTGAAAGCTTAAGTACTGAATTTTCAGTGATTTTTGTTGTTTGGTGAAAGTTCTTATGTCTGAAAATTAAGACAAGGGCATATTGCGTATTGTGAAACATTTATTGAGCATTTTTGTAAGTTTTCAGTAGAGAAAGCTTTTAATAGAAGGGCATATTGGGTATTTTTGAAAGAATTTTAGAATCTTTTTAGCACATTCAGGGAAAACCACTTAAAAAAAATGAAGGTGGGATGACTTAAAAAAAGGCTACATTTTAAGTGATTCTTAAAATTAAATACTGAATTTTTGGGGGGTTACCTAATGGCGGCACTTAAGACTGAAAATCGTCATTTCCAGTCTTTAAGTAATGAAATTAAGTTCACCAAACGGCCCCTAACACTTCGTATCAGTGTTAGACACCCACATGTATTGTTACTAGAATCCCTCAGACTCAATACGCTGACATGTCTGTACAATTCATTCCATATGTCGAGAGAGATTTTTTAAGACACTTTAATTCATGGTAAGTATGCAAAATACGAAAAATGTATATAGATAAGTTAAGATACATTAAAATCATACAAATAATACTTATAGCTAAAACAAAGTATTTGTGTAAATTAAGATTTAGATGAAAAAGTATGCCGGCATGTATTCAACACGTGAGTATGATGCAGTGTTCAACATGGCAAGTTCCTAGAAGATAGAGTGACCTTATTAGATAGCGTCCAATTAACGTGCAAAAGCAGTCATCCTAAATTGGTAAGCCAAAAAGGCAAGATTTTATGAGTGGCCTCCTTCGCCCTATGAGGTGCAATTCTTATTCTCCAATGTGAGTTTTCTCTCACATCTTTCCTTTGAAGGGTTGATGCAGTCACCTTTAAGGCCACTTTAGAAATTTTGTATTAGTTAGGTATCTTAGGGTTTAGAGAGTCATATTAGATGAACAGTTCAGATTAGTTAGGTATCTTAAGGTATTAGTTGTCAAATTCTGATTATTGAATGAAGTATATCTTTTGGTTCCTTTGTGAACTCTTGGGATTGCTTGGAGTAGCATTGCACAAGAACATTTTAAGCAGTTTTGCTCTAAGAGAACCTTAGCCTTAGCAAAGCTCAAGTCATTTCATGGGTCTAAAGGGGTTTATTGGGGAAATTTACTCTTACAGGAAGGCTCGGGTGATATTTTGGGATGTTGCCTTTCTAATTAGCCAATGTACTTGCTCTTTCCTCTAAACCGTTTTCTCCCAAATTAGTTCATGTTATTGAACTTTTCCAAAGATGTGTCTAAAATTACATGCAATATCACAGCAACTAGTGATAAACCTCAAATAGCAAAAGTGGCTCAAAAAGGTGTTTCAGAATAAAAGTGTTGTTGGAAAATTATGTTTGATCGAGGCCTTCAGTGGGTTACTTTTAAGGCCTCCAGTCAACCCTTCATTTTCTACTGAACCAATGATTTTATTAAGTGCTTCTGCTGTGATAGTCAAAAGGAAGTCGAAAAAGAATGCCCTTGCCCCAGACCACAAGAACACTCTGGAACATGGTTCAAAGTACACGGTATCGTTCATGGGCGATACCGAAACTTATCCAAGTATCGTTCGGTTTCGGATGAAACTTTGTGAAATCGAAACTAAATGTTAGTGCAAATTTACACATAAGATGAAGTTTCGTTCGGTTTTGGACGAAACTTCATGTAGTCAAGCTTGTCAGGCCCTAGGTCAATACCGAAACGATAGGTGTGAAACGTTTCGGTATCACCCGAAACGTTGAACCATGCTCTGGAACTACCTACAGTAGAGACTTTGGTAAGGATAGAAAAGTAAGTTGAGAATACACATTTATAATCCATTGTTGCCTCTTTTCTCGATATCTCATCTTCTCTGGTAAGTAATCTTTGACCTTCCAATCCATGTGATGGTCTGTCTTTTTCTCGTCAACTTTACATAAGCCATTCAGCCAGCTGCAACTTAGTTTAGAATCTTGATTCTGGGTACGTATTCGTGTTCAACATTGCATTCAAAATTAGTTATTCTCACAAAAGCTCCTTGAGACTGAAATGATGGGAACCCTCACTGATTCGATGTGGGAAGATGGTAACAACTTGTGTGAAATCCCACAGGTACTCGGGATTGAATCCCCTCTTCAACCCTACAAAATGTAAGGCCATTTACCTTCTTGTGAGAGTTAACACATGTCACTTGGACTGCTCATTGGAGGATGTTTGATTATGGAGCCGGGATTGGAATGGTCTCTTTTTTACTCGCCCATAATTTTAGATGGGAGAACTTAGCTTCTCGTAGAAACTAAAATCCTGAACAATACTCAATCTTTGAAGCTTAATAAAAGAATCGGGACTCATGTCTCACTCTGGCAGTTCACAAGGAAGAAGGCCAGTTAGTGCGTCTGTGAAGTGGAGCGCTTCCACGCTTTTGACTTGGGAGTGCTTCAGATTCACGGCTACAGGTTGACGGAAACCCGAAACTTTTTTGAGGCGGATTCTTGATTCGTTAAACAAGTATTTGACAATAAATTTTGGAAACAAAGCCCAGTGATTCTCCTATATTGTGAAGAACTTAAGAAGTTATGAAGATCATGTATTCTTTTTTTTTGACAAGGCGAAGATCATGTATTCTTCTAAAAAAATAACATTATAAACTTCAAATAGAGTTTATTAATCACTAATTTATTATAATACCAAAATTAAAGAGACGGAGTGGTGGAATGACGGTCTAATCCATAATTTTAGATGGGAGGACTTAGCTTCTTGTAGAAACTAAATTCCTGAACAATACTCAATCTTTGAAGCTTAGTAAAAGAATTGGGACTTATGTCTCACTCTGTCAGTTCACAAGGAAGAAGACCAGTTAATGAGTCTGTGGAGTAACAACATGTCTTGGTCCTTCCAGGATGGTGCAGTGGAGTATGAATGAAGAGCCTCAGTTCCTCTATCTGTTCTTTTTAATTCTAAATCGGAAAAGGAGGATGACTGGTGGTATGATGATTTGGTTTCATTCTAAGTTGGAAGAAATCGGATGTATTTTAGGGTTGTACTTTAATGTGCACATGGACGTAAAGATGGGGTTTACAAGCTGGACGGGGTGATATATGACATACGTCACCGTTGATTAAACAAGGTGGATATTTTAATTGAGCTGGAAAGCCTGGAATCAATCCTGCAACCTCAAGGCGTAAAGCGCAGTCTAATCAGTCTACAACCTGGACTCCGATAAGGGGAGAAGCAGTCCTAATAAGATTTCGTTTGGTGGTAAGCTGGAAATGTAATATTCTTTCCCTAGTCAACTAAGTTAATACTGCACATCAGAACTTTGCCTGTGCATTTATGGAGTGGGAATTATGCATCTGCCTCCCTACCTGTGTTGCTTTTCCAAACGTTAGTCTACCTTAAGTTATTAATAACAGCGCTTTGTGGCCAGACCTGCAATGTAGGTCGTGTGTGTGTGTGTTTTGTGAAACACTCTTATGGCAGATATCTATGAATATATCACGTGATATCTAACAGAGGTTTTACGTATAGTTGGGCTTTATTCCTGTTGAGTTGTTACTTAAAACAATTGCTGGTTAACATGTCTGTGCATATAGAATTTACTGTTTGGTTCTCAAGTCATTCTCCATGTTTACTTCACTGTTGTTCTGTTCTCATTGTGAGTGTGGATATGCAGGTGTGGTTGGTTTGACTCCAATCTAAGCCCTTCATTCCCAAGGCAATCTGGTGTGCAGACAGTGACTCCTTGCTGCTTCCTTTTTGCTAGTGTACGTAGAGAGCTCGATGTTCTTTTCGAAGTCAAGGATGTCTTCCAAGTAGTTGAGGAAGAAAGTGTTTTAAGTCACAATGTAGCATTTGAGCGACATTGATCATGCTGTAGGTACGTACTTCCCAATAATGTTGAGATTCATAACGTATGCTTTGTGAATGTTTAAGGCCCTGCCTATTGGCCTTTGAATGCATTAGTGTTGGATTTAGGAAGTGATGTTCCATAACCAAGAAAATAAATTCCATTTGGTACATAAATTAAAACCCAAGCGTGGACTTGGGAGAACCTTCTACAATATCACGGCCAGCTCAGGAGTAATAGAACTGAGAAACATTACAGGGAACAGAATAAACTTGGAACAAGTTTGTATAACTATGGATTCCTACTTCAATGGTTATGCCCATCAACTGTATAATTGCAGGCTGTTGATCTGATGGTTATGATCTATGGATTGGTATGATTTTGTTATATGGTCCAATTCAAGAGGTAGCTCACCAATTGGATGGCCTGGATTGATACGTCTGTGGGGCCCATGTACAATACAGATGGGTTGACAACATTATCTTAACCAACCAATCACTGCAAAGAATTTGGCTGGCCGTACATATGGCATCCATCAGACCCACAAATCTTACTAGCGAAGCAAGATCTAACTTGAGCATCATGGTAGAGGAGTATTGAGCATACATCTTAACATTGCTGAGTTGTGGGTTTTGTGACATGGCCGCCAATTGCATCAACTTTGGTGGTGGGACCCATTGTGCCCCCCCCCCCCCCCCCCCCCAAACCCAAAATCAAAGGCAGATGATAGACCTGCCAAGTGGGGCCAATCCACCTCAATTTGATTCTGTGATCTATGCAAAGTATTTTGTCGTGGTTGGTATTATGTACGGTAGGGCTTCCCTATAAGTTACTCTAGGAAGCAGTGTGGGTGTTGATAGCGTTATAGGAACCTTTATTAGCAAGGAAAAATGGCTGCTGGTTCTGATTCCTTGCTTTGCAGTGAAATCGGATTCTTATTTTGTTATCTAATCTTTAATGCCCTTCTTGCTTCCGGCCGATCCATTTTCTTCTGGGAAATAATTAAACTCCTTTGTGGTGTTGCGTTTCACATGTTCAGGTTGGGTCAACATGATTTAAAAGGAAGGTATTCCAAAGTGATGTGGACCCCACCTCAATATTAGTTTAATTGCGACCTCACCTTTGGCTGTCGCAATCTAAGTTTTCTCAGTGAACTTCTTCTTAGGCACCTAATTTACTACTTAATGTATGGAGGTTTTTTTTTTTTTTTTGCTTTGCTCTTGCAATGCAAGCCCCAATTTCGCTCTTGCAGGTCTCAGACAAGCACCACATGCTCCACGTTGGGTACAAAGTACCTTTCTATATAAAACTATGAAAATATCCAAGAGGTTTTCACACAAATACCCTCATTTTTCGTACAAAAAACACCCCAAACGTGTCGACCCTATGGATGTTTGGCCCACTCTTTGGTGAACATACAGACAAAAAATTAGCCTGATCGGTGCTTTCTAGCCGTTGATTTTGTAATATCCCAAATAATATTCTAATACACAGCTAAAGACTCGAATCCAAAGGCTAGATATAACCAAACAGGCTGATTTTTTGTAAGTCAACCTATGGACGAGTCAAACATTCATAAGGTCAGTGGTCTTCAGCCATTGTTGAGAGAAAGATGAACACGAGCAAGCAATTTAATTAGGTAAACAACTGCAAAGTAGGCCATATTATCTAAAAGGCCGAAAGATCTCAGTTTCATACTCAAGAGAGAACAAAACAGGACATCTTCTTTTCTTCCTGTCTCATCATGCTCTCCAAAGGCGGGACCCCATTGACGTGTTGATCATGGATAGGTAAAGAACCAAATCCCTCCACATCAACTCTCCCATGACACTCCGCCACGTGTGGAAGCAGTGACTCTCGTGCCCCGGGGGGACTAGTCGGGCTCTCTAAGAGGCCCAGACACCCACAGTTCGATCTCAAAAACACACACACAGCCTCGTGGTCTTATGGTGGCCTCACATATTAAGGTACTTGGAGAGAGAGAGAGAGGGGGTTGATAGTTAATTCACGAGGGAAGTGTGAGAGAAGAAAGTAGAGAGAAGTAAAAGAGTGGTGTAAACTGGAAACCTAAGAATGGGTGGAGTAGGCATAAAGTCGATGTCAATAAAGGGGAGGGGTTCGTTTGATGCCACTTTGTCTTATACCCATACGTGCATTAGTTACAACTTCTAAAGTAGTACTCAAAAACATGACTACTACCACCACTACCCACTCCTCTCCCCCTCCCCTCTCTCTCTCTCTCTCTCTCTACGACATAACATCAGTACCCATTGATCTCTGATAAAAACTCTCTAACTTTTGTGTTTGTTCCACTTTTTAGGGGTAGCAAGTATTATTCGAGTCACACTCCATGACGAAAGGAATAGTTTGGTTTCTATATCTCTTCTGCTTCTTAATTACTAGTCACATTCCATTAACCACCTACACTTCTACCCCTTCAAACTAATTAATTTAATTTTTAAAAAGAAAGACTTGGGGGATCATTGACTAGTACTACTCCTACTCCACGCCACCATGTTTCTTCTCACTTCTCACTACTGATTTTAATTAAAATATAAAGCTTTTGAATGATTCGAGTTTGAAAGATGGTTTTTTTTTTTTTTTCCAAACAGTAAATCTATAATCTATGGTTTAAAAACGGCCGTTATAACGAAAATAGGGGCGGTTATAACAGATTAAGACCTACCCCATTACGGCGGTTATAACAGATTAAGACCTACCCCATTACGTTATGTACTGTTACGCTCAGAAAATAACGGTCATTATTTTCGTTATAACGGCCTTTTTGAACATTTTTGAAATACTTGTTAAAAAAATGCCCGTTATTTCTACTATTTTCCATTAAAATTTTGTTTGAAATTTTGAAATTCAAAATTTGAATTTCCGTGCTGTTTTTTCCTGTTATTTTTCATTTTTTTCGTTATTTCTGATTTTGCCACTGTGCGTTACAATCTGTTATAGTGGAAAAAACGGTAACACCCCCATTCCGTTATACCGTTATAACGGCTCCTTTTGAACCTTGCTGTAATCTATCTTAATATATTCTGTTAATAGCTCAGCCGTACACATGGCATACATCCCTTGAGGGCCTCAGTAAGGTTATTACCCACTGGGGTGTCAATTTGTAATCGTTTACCTGAAACTGAATCGAAACTGGAACCGGTCGGAACTGAACGCGATAGGAACTGACATTATTGGTTCTGGTTCTGGGTAGGTTAGGAACCGAACCAGAACTGTCCCGTACGTTGACAACCATATTAGCCACCATTCAATGGGACCAACAGAAGATCTAGATCAATTGGTGAGGAGCCAATTGAATGGTGGGTCCCAATAATGTATTTATAGGGGGGGGGGGGGGGGGGGGGTGCTTAGTTGCAAGGAAAAAGGGTTGTATGAGTGGCTCAGAAGCTACTGAATCTTTCTCTATCTCTCATGTGGGTGACGTGAGAAGTGGAGCGACTTTTTAAGTTTAATTATATATTAGGTTAAGAGGTGAGGGTGTAATCACCGCCATACTTCCTCTTCATCTCTTAAAACTAATATAATATATAGTTTTAAACCTTATTATAAAGAAATATATATTATTATAGTGAGAGAGAGGTGGGGAGGTGGAGGAGAAGAGTAAGACGAGGAGGAGGAGGAGGAGGAGGAGGAGGAGGAGGGGAAGTCTCAAGTCATCTTCTTCCGTCCACCTACCGATGGATGGATGCTTTACTTCCCCACCACCTACTGCTACTGCTGGCGTTGCCTTACGTGCTTCACACAACCAACCAAAATAATTCGTTACGCCAAGAATCTGCACTCCTTAACCCACTCATCCATTGACTTACCACCCTCTTCCTCTCTATAAACATTTCTGTTTCTTGAGATTTTCTTTTTCTCTTTTCAATATATCATGATATATTCAATTAGTTACCATCGTGGGAGGGCCCCACGGATGAAGTCCCTAAGCCCACCACGTACTATTTCCCTTTTGGTTGTATATATTTTTCTCATCTCGCGAGATCCGAAAAAACGAAATTTATGGATGACCGGACACAATATGAACCACGTGGCCCACTCTTAGAGGATGCTTTTGATTAGTGATTTACATACCTTTTGATCTTTGTATACCTCAAATAATGGTCCTCAAATTCAACGGTTATAAATCAACCCATGAAAATGACTCCATGCCAACGATTAAAAATCACTAATCATGCCAATTTTTGGTCTAGGGTTGGGTTGGGCCAGACATCCATTAGGTCAGTGTCATCTAAGAGTGTGCCACGTGGCTCATATTGTGGACGGTCAGCAAAGTTATATCCTGGATGACCCACATCTTCAATTGATGTAATTGAGAAAAGGTAAGTGTCCCGTTATTGGGTGTCAAATTTTATGAATGAGGTGAGACTTGAGAGTGGCGTACCATTTGTATTCCCTAATCCAATTAGTTAGTTACACGTGTCATGAATCCAGATCATCCAACCAACAATGAACCCCAGTGATTTAGATGAAATAGCTAGGTAGGTCAACAGCAAATGAACTGTTCTTACAAGACTCTCTCTCTTTCTCTAAATTTAGCTGGTAATTAAGTAGAACCAACGGCAGACTAATTAATGAATTAATTAATTTAATTAACTGAATTATAAGAAATAAAAATAAAAAAATAAAAAAAAAAGAAAAGAAGGGAGCACCGCGAATTCCGTGGTTCCAGGCTTGCAGTCCAATCCTGAAGAGAGAATCGTTGAGAAAAAGGAATGGGTTTGCTTGAAAGCCAACCGAATCTGTCCCGTTTCTCTCTCTAAGTAAGAGGAGTGAAAGAGGGGGGGGGGGAGGGGGAGCATGCTTTTATCGTGCATCCACCTTCGGTGGTTGTTTTTTTCGTGACTGCGTTGGCAAAGTGTGAGAAAGGGAGTGTGAAACGGACTTAACATTAACAACCTCCTCGAACTGTTAACTCTACACACAACCACACACCTCTAATTTTTGCCTATTTTCAGTTACCATGTTTGTCTCTTCTCTCTCTCTCTCTCTCTCTTAAAACTGTAACTTCCAAAGTTGGAAACGCAAGAGGAAGTTTGGCGGACTAATTCACGGTAACTGTTCACGGGGACGGCTTTTGACTCCTATGCCAAACTCGATCTTTTAACATTCACTATAAATAATATAGCCCACTCTCCCACCACGCTTCCTCCATCACCCCCTCTCTATTTGACTTCTCTCTCTTACCTCTTCTTACTTACATGGAGGTTCCAGAGGAAGTCATGCCCTCTTCTAACGACCATTCTTACATCGTTAAGGGCAAACGTACCAAGCGCCATAGACCTTCCTCCCCTCTTTCCGTTGCCATGACTACTAGTTCTTCTAGCGGTGGAGGAGCTGATCGTAGTTTCCCATCCCCGACTTCCTCCGCGGAATTTGCCGAGAGTACCGAGGAAGAAGAGGACATGGCCAATTGTCTTATTCTTCTGGCTCGAGGACATAACCGAGACTGGGAAGGTTCGAAGCGAATTGAAGAAGGTGGAGGTTCAGAGAAGTTTAGTAGCCGAAGATTCACGGAGGCAGCTGTCACAACAACTAATGGGAAGGCAGGATTCTATGTCTACGAGTGCAAGACGTGTAACCGATGTTTCCCTTCGTTCCAAGCGTTAGGCGGACACAGAGCGAGTCACAAGAAACCTAAAGCCATGGTTCATGAAGAGAAGAAAGCGTTGGTGTTGTTGGAGGACGAGAGCCAATTCAATCACAATCACAATCACAATCACAATAGCCCACCCCATCTTCTCTATAGTAATAATAAGTCCAGGGTCCATGAATGTTCTGTATGTGGTTCTGAATTCTCATCGGGACAAGCCTTAGGTGGTCATATGAGGCGACACAGGACGTCAACGACCACAACCACAACCATGTCTGAGTCTCAAGATCAAAAGAAACCAAGAAACGTCTTACAGTTGGATCTCAACCTTCCAGCTCCGGAAGACGATCGGGACTCAAATAAATTCTCCTTCGCTTCAAAACAACAACCTCTCGTCTTCTCCGCAACTGCTCTGGTCGATTGCCATTACTAGAAACCCGCGACCTCCGGATCAAAATTGAAATCGGATCAATGTGAATTATTAGCATTCTTCTTCTTTTTTTTTTAATTATTATTATTCATAATAATTAATTATCGATTCTTTTGGATTCTTTTTTCATGTTGATCATCATGTAGTTGAATTCTTTGGGTAAGTAAGCAAGTGGTTCGTGTTCATGAAAAGCGAGTGAGTGATGGGGCATCTTTTTTTTTCTTCTTTTTTCAATTTATTTGTTTTTCTTCTTCTTTTTTTTTTTTTAAGTGCGAGGGCGATGTGTAACACGAGAGAGAGAGAGAGAGAGAGAGAGAGAGAGGGGCAAGGCTTGGCTTGGATTTTCGAATTTCCACCACCAAAAAAGTCTTGGATCAGGTTCCGTTGTTTCGTTTACAAGAAAAGCAAAAGCTCTCTCCGTTTGTTTCATTAAAAGACAAGAATAAACGGATAGGAAGCGAGTAAGTAATTGTTCGTTCCATATGTATCCATCTGTACTCTTTTTCCATTTATATACTTGGATACCTTTTTTTTTTCCCTGGACGGTTCACCTCACTGAGTAAACCTTCCATGACAACTGCAGTCAGCGGCCTATATGAGCCACGTGGCACATTCTTAGGAGGACACTGACCTTATGGATGTTTGGCGAATCACTAGTGATGGATTGAAGTTATTTTCATGGGTTGATTTTAACTGTAGGAATTTGAGCATCATTTGGCGTACAAAGATCCAAAGGTTTTAAATCAGTAATCAGTCTGACTTTTGGTTTGTAGGTCCACCTAGTGATCGACCGAACATCCATACTGTAAGCGTCCTCTTAAAAATGTGCCACATGGCTCATATTGGCTTCAATCAGTGGCGTCACTGACTGCAGGTGTCAGCGAAGGTTTAGTCTCACTTTCACTACCCAACCGTAGTTAGCCAGTACCCATCTAATCAATCTACCGAAATCACCCGTCCTCCGTCTACCCTATTAAAATTGTCTCATGGGTCCAACCAATAGATAAGTAGTGTTGGAAGTCGGAACCCACGAACCATTTTGGAAACTAAAATGGCATCATGGGTTAAAAAAGTGTACACGTCATGGGGTTGCTGGAGGCACGGTGTCGGACCCACAAACAATATTTTAGTATCAACCACACAATCCACATATGAACCAGTTTTAGTTTGGTAGCTCACGAAGTACAAAATCATCTCATTAATTAACCAGATGTTTCATATTACAGGTGTGTGTCTTTATCGTAAAAGAGGATGCATGTGGCGATACTACCTATTGAAGGTAAGATATTAAAGAGAAAAAGAAAAGCTATAGCTAAGATTTGTGTATTATTGCTGCAGTTTATAGAAATATAAAGTTGTCCACAAGAGAGAGTGAGAGAGAGCTTAGTGAGGAAGTCACTTAGATATCACAATAAAGAGGGGAGAGGCCTTATCTAACGCTTCTAGTCTTTGTTCTTTGCACGTTTCGATGGTATTAATATGGGCCACGCATGTGCCCACTTGGCGTGAGATATCCAAATACAGGATAGGAGAGGGGAGAGGGGAGAGGGGCCATTGACGTTAGCACATGAAGGACGGTTACCTTCTCTTAAACCTCCCATCACACTCTCTCAATAAATTATTTATTTGAATAACGCGTATACTTATTTATTATTTTGAAACTTCAACAGCTACAAGGCTCTCCATGAATCTTGATCCTAGTAAAACTCGACTGAGTGGGCTCGAATTCTCGGTCGAGTTGACTCGACTCAATTTGATTCATTCTCCACTTGCTAGTGAAAAAGAATGGGTCGGTCACTTAGTTTTTTGGATATTTATATTACAAAATAGGGAAGTTGTCTCCCCACTTATACCCCCCCTCTTATCTGTTTTAACAAAGAAGGGCTGAGATCTTATCCCCAAATGATGGTGGATCTCAGCCACTCACACCTGATTTTGGCAAATGCTTTGACAGGGAGTGCCGAGGGCACAGGCCACCCACTATCAATATAACAAGTGACTGGTTTTATCTTATATATGGCTTCAATAATGAGTGGCTGAGATCCACTATGCTTCACATCGATGGCTGATATTAACTCTCACCCGATTTTGACGAACACTTTGTCGGAAAGTGCTGCGGGCACGGGCCACCCATGCATATAACAAGACAACTCAGTTGTATTCTCTTATCTTATCCATCCATCTAATGTGGGCGGTTAGATTTCAGCCACTCAATCCACCTCATTTGACCTCAATTTATTCAAAATTTGAATTTCAACACCATTACTTTTTTATTATTTTTCCATTTCTCTCTCTGTGCGTTACAATCCGTTATAATAACCGTTATAATGAAAAAACGGTAACGCCCAGCCCGTTATACCGTTTGAGTGCCGAAGGAACCCAATTTTTACAAACGCTTTTGTCGGAAAGTGCCGTGGGGACGGGCCATTTACTAGTATATATAACAAAACATAGAAGTTGTCTTATCTATTTTCTTATCTTATCTAGTTTCAACAAAGAACAGCTGAGATCTTCTCTTCATAACATTTTGGACGGTTAGATCCATCTCCTATACACCACCCCCACCCCCATTTTTCTTTGTTTCTTACACACTCCCGTACACTCGACACAGAACAAAAGTGTTTCTCTCCCCACTTATACCCCTCTTATAGGCTTCAACAAAGAAGGGCAAAGATCTTATACCCCCAAATGGACGGTGGATCTCAACCACTCACACCCGATTTTGGCAAACGTTTTAGGGGAGTGCCCACGGGCCACTCACTAGTGGCAAATAACATATCACACCATCTAACTTGATCTACGTCTCTAGTTTTCTTCTCTCATTTTTTTTTAATTATTCATTTTATTGTATATCATAGGACGATCTTATAGTTTTTGCATATCGCACGATCCTTCTTAAGAAGAAAAAAGTCTATTTGATTTCTACTCGATCGATTCTTAAAAAATATTAGATATTCATTTCTTTTCATAATTAAAGAAATTATTATATAACTTGTACTCCCGCATAGGGTGTTAATGCAACTCAGTTTTCTTTCCAACATTTCTGTTTGTTGGAGTTCTCTTTGTTTCTCCTTGTAGTGTGTGTGTTTGCTTGTTGCACTATTGACCCCGGAGGGCAGACCGCTTCGGACCGGCCTATATATACCTAGCCCGGTTTGCGCTAGGTTACCTTTCGGCAATGAAGAGATGGGTTCCCCAACATGAGCTCATATAACATCAATTGAACAGTTGACACATTTAAGGAACAGGTTCTGCCGACTCATAAATTCGCTACTGTTCCCGTGGTGGTTTTGCTTTAGTAAAGTTAATGCCAGTTCAGCACCGAAACCACTGTTGGATTTCTTGGGATCCTCGGATGAGCACACGAGTGAATTTATGAGTCAAAAATTTGAGTCCATGGATCCCGACTCAACATTTAATAGACAGGCAAAGGCAAGTTGAACCTTGATAGTGCACGCAGAAAGGATGGTCTACCATCTTCATACTTACACTCGTGGCTTAAGAGTACCACCGTTTAATGTGTCCCACCAAGAAGTCCTCAATTAGGTCGATCTGTCAATGGATTGGGTTCAGATCATATCAGATCGGACCTGGTCCTATCCTACTAGATCTAGACTCGATCCAACCCTGAACCAATATCAGAAGGGATTTGTGCGAATAGGACGTTGTTCGGATAATTCGTACGGTTCGCGTATGTTCTGTTAGTTTTATATTGACAGCTTACCAATTTTCATCATAGGGCATTTGGTCTAGTGGTATGATTCTCGCTTAGGGTGCGAGAGGTCCCGAGTTCAATTCTCGGAATGCCCCTTTTGTGCCGTGCCTATAGATGGTGCCCCTTGACCAGGCCATGCGAAACGCTCCACGTTTTGAAGATTTATCCCTTTGAATTTAAATAAAAGGAAATTTGGCTTGATCGACATTTTATTGGGCTTACGAAGATAAGCCCAGGATTCCCAAACCCAGCTCACGACTAAAAACGGGTTTAAGACGTCCACGGTCCATCCCATTAAAAGCTGAGCCAATTAATTAGCACATTGACACAAGTCACACGACACGACAGCGTTGTTGAACTTGAAACTTGAAAATGCTACCCCACGGGTAACTGGACAAAACATTATACGGTTGAGGTTTGATTCAAGAGATCCACAGTCCACGGTTGTTGCCTCATAGACCGTGGATCTCTTGAATCCAACGATCAATGGTCACAACCGCACTTATTTTTGTCCGGTTATCCGTATGGTAGCACGACAATCATTTAATAATATGGCAGGAGAGGAGAAAAGATGGAGCAAGAAGCAAAAATGGGTCAACTCTGGTAAGGTGTGTAGTTAGAACGTAGAAGTTGGGGTAGATCGAAGAAATTGAGAGATCTCTCTCGTTTGATGATTCTCTCAGTCCAATTTTTTGCCCAGCCTTCTCGATCTAATTTGCATAGAAGAAAAAAATGGCAGCCGCTCCTGCACGAGCTCGGGCTGATTACGATTACCTCATAAAGCTTTTGCTCATCGGCGACAGTGGTAAGTTTCTTCTTCTCCTTATCTTCTCTTTTATTAAGGACCTGTGAAGGAAAATTAGGGTTTCCTTTTCTTCATTTCTTCAAGTTGAATGATACGATCCTTCCACGACTTATCTGTCTGTTGAATTCTAGGGCCTGAGCTGTTACTTGTTTATTTAAATTGGTGTTCATTTGGTGTATATTTTGATTGGAAATATAGAGAACGTCTTTGCAGATCGGAGGTTTGATATATTATTACTGGTTGTTGATATTCATTTGGGGATTCTGTTTTTCTTTTCTTCTTCTTCTTCTTCTTCTTACGTTCAATTCATCATCTGTTCTATGTTTTAGTTCGATTTGAAGCCTCACAATTGAACTGTACCGCAGTTCTCCTTTGATTCCAATGAGACACGAAGAGTATTTTAAGAGGAAAGTGACTTAAATTAGTAACTGGAGAGGTGAAACTGTGTATCTAGTGTGCACGATTAACTGCAATTGAAGAGGGAGGGAGAGAGGTTACATGTGTTTCATCCTTCGATGTTGTGATATAGAAATCGTTATCACTTGGGAGGGAGGGAGGGAGGTTACTTGTGTTTCATCCTTCGATGTTGTGATATAGAAATCGTTGTCATTTGTTTGGAGTGAACCATTGTGTACACAAGTTGATTTGAAGATTTGGCTGCAAGAAGTGCTTTATTCTAAAAATCCTTCGAGAGCTTCATTCGATCCTGCGGCGGAGAGATAGAATAGTAGACCAGTTCCTTGGAAATGTTTAAGTATCTATCTGAGTGGGGGCATAACTCATACATGCTACTTGGCTGGCATTTCTTGCTTACTTTATGTCTCTTGATGTCATGGGCATTTTATGGGAGAGCTTGAAACAGCAGGCAAGTTGTTTTTCTTGAAAAGCAAGGATGAGGGTCAGAAGCTTTATTTGAAGAGATGAAATGGGCGAGGGTAATAGATTTAGGGAGAGGAGGGAATCAGGGTTAGAAATTTAAGAGGGAAAAACAAAGAGATGTTGGAACTTGGAGGTACAGCTATATGAACTACTTCTTTCTCATCCTCTTTTTAGATGCCTGGCCCTCTCTTCCCCAGACTTTTTGAGTGGTAGTTGCAACTATGGTTTTTCTGGAACTTCTAGGTTCTGCCACTAATAAGAAGACATTTTCATGGTCCTGTCGTTCATGACATCAAAATATATTAAGTTGAGAAGGCAATAATAGAAAAATCCAAAATTTATTATAAGAAATGACATATTTCTTCATGCAAATTTGATATAGCAATGGGAAAATATATTTTAATTTCTTATAGTTTGTCCATTCTCTTCATGCTCGATTATACATGGTGAAGCTTATGTAACCGAAGTAGCACTTTAAGTGACATTTTTAACTTGGATGCATATCTGCTTTCTTTCTTGGAATTATTATTGTTTTAAAACAGGTTTTTTCTTACTTTCTATGGATCAACAGGAGTGTTAATTCATGTGTCTTGGCTATATTGACTAGTAGCCGCATTTATTTACTAAGTTGCTCATACCCCTGATCATTTTGTATTTTTACTTTCTAAACCCAACTGGTTTCCTTATTCTACTCTAGTACACTATGATATCATACTTGATTATACGTGGTGAATCTTACGTAACCGAAGTAGCACTCAGAGTGACATTTTAACTTGGATGCTTATCGGTTCTCTTTCTTTGAAATATTATTGTTTTGAAACAGTTTTTTGTTTACTTGCTATGGATGAACATGACTGTTATTTCTTGAGTGTTGGCTATTTTTAGTATTAGCAGCCATTGTTTACCAGGTTACTCAAACCTTGATCATTTTGTATTCTTACATTCTAAACCCCAACTGGTTTCCTGATCTATACTAGTACACTAATGATGTCATCTCAAATTTTAACACTTGTAATTTCTTCACTCGAGTTCTCTGTGCCCCATTTTCACATTTGGGAACTTGTTGAATTTATTTGCTCAGTTAGAAGACTTTCCTTCTGTCTGCGTATTTGCCCTTTCACAAATAATTATTTGCTTGCCCTAACAAAACAAAGAAATTTGGAAGATAAAAGTATGACAATGTTATTTCTTATATCTTGGTGCTCCGTTCTCCAATTTGTTTGTAACAATTTAATCCATATTTGTAGGTGTCGGAAAGAGTTGCCTGCTTTTGCGTTTCTCCGATGATTCATTTACCACGAGTTTTATTACCACAATAGGGTGCGTATTCAGAAACTTTGATTTGGGAGTTGTTTCTACGATCTGATTCAGCTTTCTGAAATTGGAATGATGCCTCTCTGTAGGATTGACTTCAAGATTAGGACCATTGAGCTCGATGGGAAGCGCATCAAACTGCAAATTTGGGATACAGCCGGTCAAGAACGCTTCCGGACTATCACCACAGGTAGGTAGTTCAAAGCACTGTATACTTGTTTAAGTCTAATGAGATAGAGACCCATAAGCAGGATTTTGTTGCTGGCCTTACACTTGTTAAACTACAGAGGTGGCAATTCTCAATTGCGGATGGTAGCTCAGGTCAAAGGGAGAAAAAAGATATAGTTAGGCTCTGTATGGTGATCAACAAAAGTTTTACAGAAAAAGGATTTGTATATCAGAAAGTGTTGATACGGAAAAAGTTTTATGACATTTATATGCAAGTCATTTCTAGAAAACTTATTCAAGCCAAGTTTCAGAACCTTAGAAGAATACCACCATAAGAGCAAGACATCTGAGGTGCCATGGGGTGGTATACCCTACGATTGATCTATCAGAGGCATAAAGGTACAAACATCTATCCTGCTGGCGGTGGGCCCACCTGTGGGATTTCCTTTGCCCAACATTGACCTAATTGGATGATCTTAACCATGGACTATCTCATTCTTGAGGAGAATCAGAAAAGTGTGGTGCACAGTCCAGAAAAAGACCACCTAACTGATGTTTAAGATCATCCAATCAAATCAAATGTTGGCTTATAAATTCATCGAGGTTTTTCCCATAAATTTGTCCCACACCCCTGCATGTGCACTAGGTGTGCCAGTATGCTGTTCTAGACCATCCTCAGGGTCTATCCATAGTTCCTTGATGTATAACTTTGATTTTCTCTCTTATCTGGTTAGAATCCATCATTCTTTTGTTCAAGCTTTCTTCCGACCGTTTGACATTTTTCATTTTCTTATTACTTCTCGTGTAGCTTATTACAGGGGAGCGATGGGTATATTGCTGGTGTATGATGTCACAGATGAGTCTTCTTTCAACAGTATCCGCTATTTGTTATTTGTTTAGTTTGGCTTTCTTCTTGGGCTTAATCTCTTGCTGGAACCATGGGCAGGATTCTCCAAAAAATAACGACCGTAATTATCTTAATCATCTTTGTGATCCCTGATCCAAGATTTGTGTAGACATTAGGAACTGGATCCGGAACATTGAACAGCATGCATCTGACAATGTTAACAAAATATTGGTGGGCAACAAGGCTGATATGGATGAGAGCAAGAGGGTAATAAATAAACTCTCAAGTCAAAAGGTCCAATATACTTCCTTTTCCAATTGTGGTCACATCATGATTTAAATTGACTTTTCTGATAGGCCGTGCCAACATCTCGGGGCCAGGCACTAGCTGATGAATACGGTATCAAGTTCTTCGAGACAGTAAGTTCATGTCTCGTTGTCACTTGTGAGCCCAGGACACTATTCTTAATGCATTGACCCTCTTTCTTTTCTGCAGAGTGCAAAGACAAACTTCAATGTGGAGCAGGTTTTCTTTTCTATTGCTAGGGACATAAAGCAAAGGCTCGCAGAAAGTGACACCAAAGCTGAGGTACATTATACCTTCTTGAGCTATCTGACTGAATGGGGATTTATTGGAATTACATCAAACAAATTTTTTTGTTTTTTGGTGCTTTCTTATTTTATGCAGCCCCAGACCATCAAGATCAGCAAACCGGATCCGGCCAAGGGCTCGAGTAGTGCTCCTGAGAAATCAGCTTGCTGCGGTACCTGAAGTGGTACAGACAACTAAGAGTTCTCTGGATTTCTCAAGCATGTTTGGTATAGTCTTATCACTGGGAAAATGTTCCCCAATGCTAGTCAGATTCAGGTGGCACCTTTTGCTCTTCTTGTTTGCTAAACCTTTTGGTGGTGTATTTTCTCCCTAAATCTGTAGAGAGAGAGAGAGAGAGAGTCCTTTGAATGCTTTCTAGGCTAGCTTTGGGATAGTAAGTCCTGCAGTCACTTCTAGGGTTTCTAACAATTATATTTGGGTAATTTTTCCTCTTTGGATAAATATAGCATGTAGTTTTAACTGTTCGCACCAATCTTTGAAGCTGACCACTAGCCTTGCTTAGTGATGTTTAGCTTGTAATGCATTGTTTCTTTGTACTAAATGTATCCTCCATTTGCATTCACAAAATCGGTGGCTTTGTCTATGTTATCCAGCCGTGACTGGATTGCATTCCACTTCTAGCCTCTGCTCCAAGTTTGGCTTGAGGTAATATGACTTCATTCTTATTTTACAACTATGTTCAGAACTTGAACATTCATTTCCTCTTGATCTTGGTTTCATCTCTTCAACTATTGTGTATTATTTGATACTAGGTGAGCCTTGGTGATGGACAGTGTGAGTAGGCCTGTCAACGGAAGTTATTCGAATCGAATATAAGTATATCTGAATTCGAATCCATCTGATATCCAAATTTGATTTGAAATCTGACGGATATTCTGAAATCAGAGGGAGAGCATACCGCCTAAACGAAGCTGGGAAAATCTTAGATGCCAGTTTGGTAGACTAGTGCAAGGTGTGATTACAGTGAGGTTAGAAAATTGTCTATCCAATCAATTTTGAAAAACGGGAGTTCTTTTTAGTCCAAACCTTCATTAGAGACGAAGGAAGGCTCTCCTGCATATCCTGGGTATAAAAAACTTACACATTTCGGAAAAATACCTGGGCACCCCTCTATCCATTGGTCGATCTAAGACAAAAAAGCCTTCTCCTTCCCCCTTGAAAAACTCTCTCATCTTACGTCCGGCAAGAAGGCTAAATCCTAGGCTCAAGCAGGTCGTGCTACTCTTAAGTCTCTGTCTAGGAAAATGGATCCTTAATTCAACAATTTCTTGTGGAGTGGAGCAACCGATAAACAAACTCTATATCTTACCAATTGGGAATCCATCTACGTACCAAAACATCTGGGTGGGATGGGCTTTCGAAATTACAGAAACCGGAATCTCAGTCTCCTGGCAAAACAGGTGTGGAAACTCCTTAGCTCACCTAAGTCTTTCCTCAGCAGAGTTTTAAAAGCCAAACACTACCCATCATCCTCTCTTTTGGAAGCCAAGACGAGACCTGAAGACACTTGAGCTTGGAAAGGTGTCATGGAAACCAAAAACGTCATTAAATCTCGCTTTATTTGGATGATTGCATCTGGAGAATTTATATCCATCTGAGATGATCCGTGGATTAAAAACCTACCAGGATATCGGATCCAATGTCCCCGCCCTCTAGATGAGCAGATCAAGAAAGTTGCTGCTGAACTGATCATATATATCCTACGGAGAATGGAATGTTGGAACTGCTGCGGCGTGTGTTCCCCTCATCCATTATCAATCAGATAAGTAAAACTCCGATCCACATCAGTACCCCAAAACCCTCTTTTTTTAACAAGTCCCTCCCATTGACATTACAGACAGAGACACAATAAATATATAATTATTAAGATATTACATCATAAATGTTGCTCACTCTTACATCTTTATCACCTTACCCAACATGGGCGTGGCGTGCCTTCCCTAAGTCAAATAAAACACAATAGGGAATTGATTTTTCCAGTGGGCTTTTTATCTCCTCCAGTCCTTCTAACCAAACACGTCTGATTTTTTCAAAAGTCAAATGTAAAAATTGTTAAGACTGGAAGAGGTAAAAAAACTCACTAGAAAAATCAATTCTTTAATATTAGTGAAATGTCTAATGCATAAGCGAGCAAGTCCAATAACAAATCCATCAACCCCCGTCGCTGTTGAGGTCACCATCGCCATCTAATATCCAAACCATGTAACCATCCAAACAAGAGCAATGCTAGTGGCTATCTTTGCAAGAAAATAGGAGGAGCTCACCTCCTTTGCTGGACACCTGTCACATGTAGGGGTGTTTTGGTAAGTTATATGAGCAGAAAAAATTTAGTTGCCACCAATGTTGTCATACCCGGACCGGTTCAACTGTTGGGTCGACTGGGTCAACCCGCCACATGGCAACTCTTTGGGGGACACCGGGTCAACGTATTGCCCGCCCCTTGGTGGACCACCCCGGGTCACCGGTTCAGCCCGTGTCTGGGTCATGCTGGTCACTGGTTCAACCTGTCCGGGTTGAGGGGGTTACTAGAATGTGAACGATTATTTCACAGATTGCCAAGTCAGGATCAATCCAAACCGGTTTTGTGACCACCGGTTTGACCGGTCGGGACAGGCCCGGGTTTAATAACATTGGTTGCAACTTGTAAGAATACACAAGAATCTTAAATTCCTGCAAACAACAAATCATATATCACCATGAAGGCTGTGGTACTGATGGAACAGGTGGAACTGGTGGGGGGGCAGGAGATTCAAAGATTCCTGTAAACAACAAATCAAGATTACCCAAAATGATGCTAGAGGTTTTAAATACTCTCGTTTGTAATTTTTTGTTCATTAATATAACTGATCGGGGTCCTGCCTAACCCTAGATAAATAGATTGTATCCGAAAGAGTGCGGGGGATGCCACGAACCGCATAGGAGAAGGTTGTCGGGAGGAGGCCGCTCCTTAGCAGGGTTGGGATCGGCGTCGTACACTCTTACGTAGAGTTCTTGGCCCAGGTACCAGTTCTCTAGGCGCTGCGACCTCAAGTTCCACATTCCTGGGTTGTCAAGGTAGGCATAAACTGCACTCCAACACCCGGGGTACACCTGATCACGCACACAAACACACGCACCGAATTTGTTAACTGAAACGGTTTTATGAAGTTTGAGAAAAGTTGGTCATTTAGAAGGGCTTAAAAAAGAAAAAAAAAAAAAAAACTATAGAGCTGTCTCTCAATTTATAGATAGTTTGAATATCGAAGAGAATGATGACCATCAATACGCATAGTATTAGACACGTGGTGCACATGCAACGGTTCATAATCTACCAATCAATGAATCCACTGTCCACCTAGGACTATGAGAACGTTCCCTTAGGTTAAAAAGTCAAGAAGCTAGATCAGATGAATAGGACCATGTTGTATTCTTTTGGCAGTGAAAAAAAGTCTTAACGATCAGATGGTTGCAAATCATCCAATCAGAGTTTTGAACTAGGACATTTAATGAGACTCGGCCTACGTTGGACACAAAACCTCCTGCACGTGCGTCCATTGTCGTGATATTGTTTCTACACATAATAATATTTGTGTGTGACAATCATTTGGAGGTAGGGCAAGTAATGGGCTTTTAGGCCGAGACTAATGGGCTATGGCTGTATTGATAAGCCCAGAGGACTATGACTGGGCTTCAAGACAATAATCGGGCCGACCTTGGGCTCGGTTTTTGGACTCAAGCTCAAATCTAAAGACTTGGCCGGTTATATCTATTCTTAGGCCGGGATTGTGTCTACCTCTTTAGGCCCATCACAGCCCAATCCAGGCCTGGCCTTTCTCTATTATAGTTTCAGTGGGTCTCGGCCATCCCGAATCCTGCCCATTAACACCCTTGGAGCAGGGTAATTTGCTCATCATCTTCATAGGCTGTGCTCAGTGCAGAATTTTAATGCTACAGTATTCCAGTCAGTCAATCAAAGCAATGAAAATTTAGAGAGAGAGAGCTCACCTGAATGGTAGATCGCACCACCGGATCGTAAAGGTTGTAACTCGCTCGGGAAACCGGACTCCATTCTCCCTCCCCTAACCTGAAAATCCACATACAATCATTAGTGCTGTGTTAAACAGATGATTATGATGAACAGTGGTAATGGTGGTGATTATGATGCTTACCCAACCACGAAAAACCCGAACCCGTCGAGATGCCACGCGTCCATAACGTTTAGATCGTTCTTAAAGATGATTTCAATCCAGCCTTTGTGGATCCCAGTGACAACAGAAGTTCCATACTCAGCAACAGGATTGCTGGAGTTGACTGGGAAGGCATCAAGTTGGTATACACCCGAACCGTTAACAAAGTGATCCGCAAGTTTCAATGGGGTATCCGGTGTGACGTAAGACACATTGTTAACGGTGTAGCGAGGAAGACTGTTGATCTCAGCTGTCGAACCGTCGAGGATGAATGTCTGTGAGAGTGTCACGTTCGTTACATTAAATGTGCCCTGTGGGTTAGGCCTAGCGGCTCCCGTTGTCAAGTTCCACCTACACGGGCACAACACTGTCTTATAAGAGCGTGGCTCACTGGTCTGGACCCTAGTTAGTAAATTCTCAAATTATTCGTGAATAATCCGTGAAACTGCACGAATTATTCAAAAAACGAACCGAACAACGTCTTATACTCGAACATTTCATTTCCCGTAAATTACTAACTAGGGTCTGGACAGTCGAATCAATGGTTGATCCAGCTGCATTATTGATCATAGTCAGTAAGAGTTCACTTACGTGATGGATCTAGCTTGATTTAGAGAGAAACCTCGATCCATTTGATCGGGTCCACGTGGCGGGGACCCAGTAGGATTAGTGGTGGAATTGGCGTAATGTAGCACTCCTGTACCTATAAGGCTAAGAAGTCCAGTGGTATTAACTTGAGTGGGAGATGCCACCATGTAATAATCAGCATCATTCTGGTAGGCAGTGACAAGAACTGAGTAGGACTGGCCCACGTGTACGTCCAACGAATTCAACGTGATCTGATTGGTGTAAGATCCTTCTGTTTCCACCAACACCATCTGATGGTTTTCAATCCTGAAGTTGAAGCTCAATGCGCTCCCCACGTTCGATATCCTGAACCGGTATGTCTTGCCTGATCACAATAAATTAAGCAAAGGGATTTAGCTAATATAAGCACATCCGGACTAATGTCAGCAACCCATGAACACCCATCATCATTCAGACCTGATCAGACGGTGATCAGATATGTGATTGATGTGTTTAATCTAGAACTAATAAAACTAAAATCAGGACCAAATTTGATGATTTTTTTTTTCATTTTCTGATTTAATTTACCTTTTGTAACAGTGAAGGACTCGTGGGTTTGTCCCAATGTATGGTTGTAAGGGGGTTTGCCGTTCATTAGGATGATATCAGGGAGACCATTAAACGCCTCCTTACTCATCAACGCCCTAGTCTCCTGTCACACATGTACATATCCGATAAGCCAACAATAAATGATCCAAATGTCGATCACAAGCGAACCACAACGTAATCACTCAAAAAATAAAATAGTAAGAAGATGCAAATATACGATACAAAGATTTAAAGACCGGTTCCACTATGCTCTGAGACAAAAGAAAAACTCGCAATACAATCATATTCGTAAAACTATGATAATGCCCTTAAGAAAACCTCAAAAAATACAGGTCGGAGTTAGGGGGGCGTGCTGCCCCCTGCAATCCCAGCAGGTCCGTCTCTACCTTAAGGCCTTTAAGGTGGTTGCCTAAGGCCCTTTGGAGAGAGAAGGGCCCCAGACCAGGTCCTACATAGCACCTTTTTTGGGCCCACTGACCACATGGATTTTTTTAGCCCGTCCCTTGTTGGATATACAAACCAAAAATCAACTTGATTGGTTATCTCTGGCTGTAGATTTTAGTACTTTTAGGACAAAATTCTAGCCATTGGATTCAAGCATTTTTGGGTAGTAAATCCAATGGCTAGAAATCATCAATCAAGCTGATTTTTAGTGAGTTTATCCACGTGGGCTGAACATCCACGCAGTCATTTGGCCCAAAAAATGATCTATGTAGGGCCACAAGAGTCCTTTACATTTAAATTTTTTCCTATTTATTTTATTATGAAGAACAGTTTTTACAATATTAATATATTAATCGTAAAAAAAAGCCTTATATAGAGTTTTCGCCTTATGCGCCTCAACTTGTATTGAGACGGCCCTGACCCCAGCACGCTGGACCCGTGATAATAGCGGCTTGATTTATAGTAATCTAGCACCATCAAGCTCCACAAAATAAAACTGTAGAGACAGAGGGAAACGGCAATCATTTTGAGTGACAGATGGCATCCTTTTGGGATTTTGGAATGAGAAAATTTATAATGCAGTTGGCAGTACTATGTACAATGCACTCCCAACCGAATAGAGAAAGATGAGTAATAAAACTTCTATCACAAGATGTTGTGACCAAAGCCGGTCACAACCCACATTACGAGTCACGTGGGGCCTGTCCCTGGGTGGAGCTACAAACCAAAAATCAGCCTCATTAGTGATTTACAACCTTTGGATCTTTACAACAAAATAACGCTCAATAATGCTCAAATTACTACGGTTAAAATCAATCCATGAAAATAACTTCAATCTAACGCTTAGAAATCACTAATCGGGCTGATTTTTGGTTTGCAGGTGCACTGAGGAACTGGCTAAGCATCCATAAGGTCAGCGCCTTCTAATAGTGTACCACATGGCTCGTATTGTGGTTGTGACCGACTTCGGTCACAACATCTTGTGACAGAAGTTTTACTCGAGAAAGATGGTTGGTGTCCCCCTGTTGCCGGGGGCCTAGCCCCGCCTAGTAAATGACCAGTCCAGCGGTTAGAGCCACCGTCTACCCGCCAAAAAACAAAAAAACCAAAAAAAAAAAAGAAAAAAAAAATGCCATTAACAATGCAGCCTATCAGCCGTACGTAGAAATTACCTTGTAACCATGGTAAAACCAATCACCAATGAGAAGGTCGAACTCAGCTTCAGGTTTGGGGAAGGGAACGAGGATTACATTCCGGTTGTTGACTCTGATGGGGCCAAATCCTCCACCCGCCTTGTGGAAGTTGATCGAGGGGAAGTAAAAGAAGCTCCCAATTTGGTCCTTGGTCTGGAACACATAAGTCCAGTTCTTACCAGGCTTGATTGGGCAGTTTGTCCCAGACACTCCATCCTGCCATGAGTTTAATCTCTGTTGTATTCCATTCCTGCAAGAAGAAAAAGCTCAAGTCATACTAACATCGTCGAATTAATTTAGCAACTTCACTCGGCGCTCAGCTGAGTTGACTCATATCTCAGCTACTCACCGAGTCATCGATGGTCACATCTGAGCGACGACAGATTGACAGTATGACACTGTAATCTGATAACAAACACGCATTTTATAATTATTCTAATACTTAATATTTTCAGTAGAATTCATGATTGACTGAGTCAATTGATGAGTTGATTTCGAGTTCCGAGTTTTCCAACCTCTGTTAATTATAACTAAGAATGTGATCTTTAAGGAAAAACTTCTGGTTTACCATGTCATGAGGAGTGGCTCATCCAAATTGTTAAAGATGTTCACGTGGATGTTATCGTTGGTCGTCGCGTTGATGAGGGGTCCCGGGAACATCCCATTAATTGCGATAACCTGTTTGGGACCATTTTCATATCACCATAGGTTAGTAACTTAAAATGTTTCTCAAGTTTATGCACAAGAGTCAAGATCATAACGTGTGGGCTGATCAACCCGATAAATAATCAGGTCTAAAAGTGGACATGAACCCCCGCCAAATCATGCTGGGCCTATTGGGTTTTTGGGTATCAAAAATATGAACACATTCACATGATGAGGTGATTTTGATTCGTACCGGTTGATCAATGTAAATGGGTTTGATGTTGGAATCAATGGACACGTTCCATTCAAGGAAAATATCAATTCCTTTGGCTCCTGAGACGAAGAGTGCGAGCATCGCTGCCCACACGATCAGCCACTGATGAGAGTCCATGGAGGATGAACGTTGTACACTCTTGCCTCTTGTTTCAGGCAAGCAGATAGAGATGGAACAAATATGTACTTGGTAGCCATGGCTTGTTGAAGATCCTTTGGAATAAGGTGGTGGAGTTCCCTAAGAGACGGAATAAAAAGAGACAAATAAGAAATAGCAGGAAAAAGACGAACACTTATTTAAAACAAAGTGCTGTCATGCCGTTTGGATAGCGTAGTGGAGCACGCCGGCGGAAAAAAACATGACAACCAATATCTTAGCTTTCTCATTCCTTAGTTTGCTCAACCAAAACTTAGTCGTCACAACCAATATTTTAGCTTTTCCTGCATTGTAGAGCAGCGTAGGCGATCTGGTCAGAGTTTTATAGAGACTTTGGTTTCAGCTGGGCTGCTTCTCCGTCGATCAAAGATTTGTTTTTAGTTTGGCACTGCAAGGTGTTTGGTGATCTCGGGAAAGAGGTAATGGGCTTTAGCCCCGTTGGCTATTTTATGGCGTATTTAGAGAACGTAATAATAGAGTTTTTGAGGGAAGTTCTTCCCTCGAAGTCGAACCTCTCCTGTTAGAAATTCGAGATATTTATTTATTTTTCTGGGTCAAATTGTACGAGGAAGGGAGAGGTGTTAGGTTTGTGGAAGTGGTGTTCAGTTGGCCGTCTTTGATTGTGATGAGTTGAGGATTTTTGTGGGATCTGGTTGTGTGAGTTTTCTTTTTGGATCCTCTTGTTTCGTCTTGTCTCTCTTGTTGCTTTCTTCTCCTTTGCCTTAGTAGGCCCTTGGTAGGCCTTCTCAGCCTCTAAGCCCTTAATAAAGCTTTCTTTACACTCCGGATTTGTGGCATATACCTGGTGCACATGTTGATCGGTCTGGACCATCCAATCGAAAGACTGCATTGTGACTGCAGTTTCTACTGTTTCGAGCACAGTTTATAAATCCCATGTTAGAACAAATAAATTACATTCCATTTTGCTCACAGAACCGTTGTCAGCATATAATTTCTTTTCCCTCTGCATGGAGACCCCACTAAGCCAATTTCTCAGACTGGTACCAACATCAATTGGGAAGATGATTCAATGAATGAACAAACATAAAACGAGAAATTTACATAATCTAATCTATATGTATATGAGCCCAAATATCCCCAGACACTGTAGAAACAAGAAGATCTAAGAAAATAATTCACCATTTACATAATTTGGTCATGGAGAGTGTTCAAGCCTTTGAAAAAGGTTCTGAATTTAGTCTCCAATACCGCTGCTTGAGACCTTGATTTGTGGGTCATGCTTTTGTACTGGGGCCTCTGTGTTATAGCAATTTAGCAACAACCACCGTCACCACCACCACCACCGCCACCGGTGGTCTTTGGTTCCTGGTTTTCTGGTTTCGTCAAAATAATGTCCCTCTTCCCTACAGTAGATCCTGCTTCCAATAGACTAGGAACCTCCAGTATCTGTAAAATAATCCAACTTTTTTAGAACAAGGATAAGATGAATTGCTGACACACAAATTCCATTGGCTTTTTTATTTCTGTGTTCCTTTTGCTCTAGTTAATGCAGACCTCACAAGACATAGTTGAGCAGATTAACAGCGTTTTTGCTATTCCATGCATGCATAGAGAGCTAGATCAATATTCGAAACTGTACAAAATATTTCAAAATTACAATGTTGACTGACTTGGATAAACTGAGATAATGGGATGAAAATATTCATGGGTCCGTGAAAAACTACGTTTTTTCTACTTGTTTATGCCATAGGCTGTATGGCCCTATGAATTGGTCAAACCCACAGAATGATTAGAGCTACATTGCACTTCTAAACCCTATGCTGCCCTAAGGGTTCAAGTCAAAAACTCCTTGATGATCAAGCTATGGGTATGGCTGTACCTCAGGGAACTGGCACAGGAATCCCCAATCGAGCTGTCATACATGGGCTACAAAGCAAGGAGACTGTCCATGCGCGTGTGTGTGGGGTGGGTGGGGGGCTACAACGGCCAATTCCATGGCTTGTGGGAGCCTCTTGCCCCACTTTTCAATGACCCTGGAATCCTGCCAGGCCAACAAGCTCCATGCCATGCGGTTGCAAGGTCATAATGCCCCTCTCCTGATGTCGCTGCATTGCCAGGTAAGAACCTCACTGCTTCGTCAGCGTCCAATGCAGCGAATCATGGTAGGGCCATGAATCCTGATGCCTTGGCTGCATTGCCTTTGCTTGCTGCACACAGGCAGGCCACGTAACCTTTGTTTCCTTAGATATTTTAAATTATTATCAGTAGTAAAAGTCTAGTTGATAAAGGATGGTGGATCCACAGAATTTGACATAATAAAAAAATCAAAATAAAATATTTTATAAAAAATTCAAATGTTGAATGATACATTTATAAGATAACACAACAAACAGATATAGTGCCTCGATATTGATGCAGTTTCATAACTTATCATCTTGATTATCAAGAAGATAAGAATCACACCCTGCTACACCCCAAAAAGAACAAAAACAATGCCTGTGCCTGTCAGTTGACATTAAAAATAAAGGTTTAGTACTACATTCCTGTTATTTGTTTCTAGTGTATTAATTCTCTTTTAGGTTTTTCAAAAATAGTTTAGTAACAAGATGAAAGATTCAGTCAAATTTAAGCTTGGGTTGCTCTCTACCTCATCAAATCTGAGACTCTGAGCCAATCGTCAATTCTCAAGGCTTTAGACCTTTCTTTTGTGTATTTATCTGAACTGAATTTAAGATATTCTAGAGTCAAAAATTTTGAAGGAATGAACCAGGAAGACATTTCTCTCAATTAAGAAAAGAAAATTAATTCTACCAATCAACTATTTTATGACAATTCCTGATGTAATCCATCTATGCTACAGTTATTTCTGCAAATGTTGCAATCAAATACTCTAAATGTGTGCAGTCCTTGAAGGAAATTATTTTGCAACTACCCAGTTATGGTCTCACAGACAATGCCATTATACTCATAGTTTAATGAATGAAAACATTGTCCCATTATTGACGTGATCACTGGAATAGCACTAAAATCAAACAAACTACTAAAGTATTTAGCAGGTGCTAGATGACAATTGAAAAGAACGCATGTCTTCTTAGAGAGTGTACCTTTAAAGCAAGTTCTTCAAAGCATTGCTGCACATTTTCTCGAGTTTTTGCACTACATTCAAGAAATAAGCATCCATACTTTTGTGCAAGAGCGAGTCCCTCTTCTCTTGTTACAGCCCTTTCACTATCCTGAAAATATCATGTCTCAATGTTAGAGGGACTCGAAGTAAATCAAATACATAAATAACAGAAAAAAGAAGACAGAGAATAATGTGCATCCATTTCTAGGAAGATAAAAAAGATTACTAACATGAAATATTTCTTCATCAGCAATAATAGAACTATACTGAAAAATAAGAAAAAATACATGAAAGACTGCCTCCCTCATGAAAAAGGTCCCATCTTTCCAACCCATACTTTACAAAGTTATATATCACAAAAGTAGGTTATAGTCTTCTAGGCACACATGGAAAACTCCCAGTTCAGAATTCATTAGTGAGACATCAAGGGCAGGACATGCAAAGTCACACTAGAACATGTCCATCTATCTAAAGATGAGAGTCAAAATTTCTTTGAGCATGTGTTTTTAAGACCTTTCATCAAAGAAAGTGCTTCCTTTCCATGGTCTCCACATCTTTGGTGGCTCCAAACACATTCAAAAAGCCTTCAAAGTCTTGACACTGTCAGAACTGAGTTTGCTTGAATTATGGCAATCTAGAAAATCCAGCCACAATCTCATCCAATTGGCACACCACGCACATGTACCAGATCAGGATGCAGAAAAGGCAAGAGGAAACAAAAACATTTTTGCATAAGATATTTTTCAGAACTTCAAACCCATCTGAGGTTTCTCATCTAAAAATTCTACAATTTCTCCCTTCCCCATGTTTCAAATAGTGAGACAAAAGCCAACATATAGGGCATTTTGAATATTTCTTTTCAAGGTAATGTTCTCCAACATGGTTTTAAAACTCGCTCTCAGCCATTGGATCATTCAGTGCCAACACCGAGTTGACTCAAGTAAGTCAACCAAGCAGAGACAATGAGAAATAATGAAAGAAAATGGTCTGACTACGGCGTGACAGCCTGAGACAGTATAATTAAGTCTTGATCAAGACTTCAAACCATGCTCTCCAAGTTCCAGTTAGCTCTGTAATTGACATGACTGAAAATCTAACAAAGGTAAAACCACCTAGAAATTTTTAATCCAATCTCATTTCGAAGGGAGAGTAGCAAATCAACAAAAGATAGGACCAAATTGCCACACGCCATAGAAGTTACTGTCTCCTTGAAGTGTTTAAAATGTTCAAGCTTTCTATTGAAAGAGTTTTAACATGCTGCTCATTTTGAACATAATTAAAATACAACTCCAAAAATTCAGTAATGCTTAAATGAGAAAGGTATTGTCAAATTTCACACCTTTGCTCAAAATGGAGTGGTTAAAGAAATGGAATAGTCTCTGCGTGATTTTATACCCCTAATCATTCCATCTAACACTTAGTACCCAACAACATAAAACAAGCTTTAAAATCTCACTATCTTTAAGCATCTCAGTAATTCGATGGAACGATACATTGGAAAAATAAAGATACGTCTCAATATGCAAAGATCGAAATATGATGTTTGATACTATAATGTTTAATTAAACTAAAAATATGATGCTTAGTAAAATAATACCACCTTATATATAGGCTTCTTTTGGGGTCAATCAATAAAGGATAGAAGGTAGAGAAAGACTGGAGACCTTACCTTATCAACTTTGTTCCCAACAAGCATCTTGATACAATCCTGACTAGAGGAGTAGAGCTCTACTTCCTTCACCCATAGATCAGACAAGTCTGTAAATGTTTCTCGCCGTGTTACGTCATAAACTATATGAAAAGTAAATTGTGAATTAATTAAATTTCCAGTCATCCAAACAAATGGCAAAAACCACACCGTGAAATACCAGAAAACATTAGGAATGGATACTCCAGCTACCATGGCTACAGAAAGCATGAAAACAGAAATCACAGATTCGATGAACTGAATAATTCTACACATAAATACTATCAGAAACCTGTATGTGCTTAAAGCAACTCCTCTATGCATTCTTATACACTTATGTGCAAAGACGATAAAAAATTGACAAGCTTGTAACATGGATGAACATTGAGCAGATAAGACAATGCATAATTACATCACAAGTATAAAGGGTTGGTTGTCATGCTATAATAATAGCAAATTGTGAATCAGAACAAAATTCGTTTGGTAAGGGTTTCAAGCTATGTTACATGGACTCTTCTAAATGAGGGAAGTATCCCTGTGGGACTCCAACACGACATGGATTCTTGTGCAACATTTCCAAAATTCTTTTTTTTCCTTGCAAGCTATTAACAGTTTCCATAGGTAATGAGTGCTGTCTTTCACAATTGAAGTTTTGTATGCCACAAATATAACATTATATAAATGTATTCTCTTGTTTATGAGTATATGATTCAAATCATTAGATATCTACCGAGAAAATCTTGATATTTCTCCACGGACTCGTCGTTATAAAATAGAATAAATTAATAATTAAAATATTCAGCCGAGACCCCAAATCCTATTTTTTGGGGTTTGCGGCTGAATCCGACACCTCGTATTCATGTCAGATTCCGACACATGTTCGTATCCATGCAACTTAGGTTTCAAGTTTGCACATCTGTGATAAAAAAAAGTGCACCAAAATATCTGGACAGACCCTTGTTTAAAAAGTAAAATACTGATACTTTTTGTACAAAGAAAACTAATCTTTTTCTGGGGAGGAAGCTACTCATTATATAGTACAAGAACAAGGTGACAACAACACAATAGCCCCTAATTTTCTGATTGGGACCAGCTGGAGAAGTTATTTTACCCAGGTTCCCAGCGTGAATGCCACCAAACATTCATCTTTTAACAAAGTGTATTCAACTAAATCAGCCTCTCTAAGATTCCTTAAGAGCCTAAGATCTCAAGAGAGTTGCATATAAAAGTAAGAAGTCACCTTAAAGTAGGGAAATTTTAGATTTGCTAACAAATAAAGGTTAGGAAACAAAACACAGAGAGAAATATTACTGCACCATAAATCGTCCCAAAATTTGATCATATTTCCCAAATCAACATCCGAACAAATCAAAGGAGAAAAAAGAAAGGGAAGATCAGTAATAGATTTCCAAGGGCTAGGCGGAAGGTTTCTAGGGAATGTATTACAATCCCATCCATTAAAATCAATGTCATACTTGCTTTGAAATTTTGAGATGCAGAAAATATGACAAATGAATCTGAGGTAAACCTCCACTGCCAATTATTGAGAAGAGCCAAGTTTCTCTCTACCATTACCATATTCAAACCCACTTCATCCTTTAGCCTGCAAACCTCTTTCCATCTCACAATATAATCTTTTTTAACATCACCACATCGCATGGAGAAACCTCATAAATGTTGATACATGGAATTGAACACGTGATAACAAAAAACTAATACCAGATTTTTTTTTCAAACCATTAACTCCAAAGGTGGTGACGATTTTTAGGAGAGTCAAGGTTCCTTTGGGACAAACTTTCTTATCTATGTAACCTCACTTGCATTTGGATTTTACAAGCACAAGGGCGAATGCCAGCAACTAACTCGGAGCATGATACTTACCTCTAACAAGATTAAGGGGTAACCTCGCTCATCAACAACATGAATAATGCATCAGTTGCACAATACTGATATAGAACTTCATGAAGGACTGTGAAAACTAGTACCCATGACCAAATAAATATAAAAGATAGGTAAGAAAAGAGAGGAGAAGAGAGAAAAGATGGTAGAATTTTTCGGCTCTAATACCAAATTTGACGCATGACTGAAAAGTGAAAACTAGCCTATATGATGAACTAAAATCACAGAAGATTACTATGGATAATAAAAAGTATAAAATAAATCTAACAACCTAGCACAAATATTTAAAATCGCTAGCAAATAATTAAATTAATTATTCTAAGGCTAGGAATCACAATCAAGCAGTGAAAAACCCTCAATTATTGATTGAAGAGTCCAATGGAAGTATGAACTTCCACTAGCCTAGTGTTCAACCAACACATGCAAGCTCACTTAATTCAATACCCAATATATAATAATTAAATTGAGGTTCATAAGGGTTTCTAAAAGGTTTCTAGGCTTCCGGGCAAGTATCAACATTTTAGGGTTAATTCGGCTAAAAGGAGAATAGGTGATTTTGGGGTTTCAAAAAGAGGGGAATGGTTTCTGACCAAGCCGCAGGCTTCAGTAAATATTACTAGGCTGATCGCAGGGTGTAGGAAGGTTTAGGGGTGAATCTGGGGGGTTTTAGGGTTTTGGCCTGCGAGCGGGGAGATCAGCTCCCAATAGGTGCTGTAGGCACCAGATAGCCTTGGGAGTGGAGCCGTAGGTCACAAAAGACCTAGGGGAAGAAGGCAGCTAGGTCTGGGAGGGTGAAGGGTGCCCCAAATCAAAACCCAAAAATCTAGGGTTAGGGTTCTAGGCGTACAGTTAGGGTTTCAGAGCCAAAAAGTGCTCACAAAAGAGAAAATAATGGAGAGGGAAGAAGAGAAAAAGAGGAGAATACCTTTGGCTTTGTACAATAACTTTGGCTATTTTGCTTAGACACCCAAAACAACTAAAAAATAAAAACTTAGTCAAAAGCAAAAAAAAAATACTATCAGGTAGAATGCTCTCGCATCAGAACTACTCATCAAAGTCAATATCTTCAGCAAAACAAAAATCCATGTGTTCAGAAAGAACTTCAATATTTGCCAGTAAATAAACTTGCCCATATAAGAGACATCCCCATGTATACGACTGTTACAATGATAAATCTGTTGCCCCATTAGTACCAAAGCTAAGACAAGAACTAGTGCTTCTTGATTCGTTACCAAGCATGTAAGTGTAGAGAACAAACTAAATGCTTGTCAATTAAAATGAGTACAAAAATATGACCTTCCCATACAATGGATGTAAATAAATGAACGATTCCATATTTGAAATGTCATACCAAGAATGATCCCTTGTGCACCTCTATAATAAGAGCTTGTTACTGTTCTGAACCTTTCCTGTCCAGCTGCAATAGAAACAGAAAACAAATTGCCTTGTCAAAGATTTCAACACCTAAAGATTGTGATGCAAGATTGAGAAAATGAAAGAAGAAAAATCAATAAAGACGCCAATGTAGTATTTAGTTTCTGACATTTTAGTACTTCTTTACAAGAATCAGAACAGGAACACAAAAGGAAAAAAGGAAAAGAATGAAAAAGTTAAAAAGCTTGCTTTGGAATAAGTCACAAAGGTGATAAAACAATAATAGCAACAATTGCCAATAGTATATACTAGATTTCTACCTTTCATCAATAACAGTGCCTCAACCCAATTATTTGGGGTCTGCAAAAATAAATATGCCCAGCTATTCAATTTTATATGGATCCTAATAAATATACCAATATAGGATATATTCACAGCTGCCAAGTTATATTTCAATAAAACCTAGTCTCTAAACCCAAGAAAAACTTGACATAAACTCGATTGATGTTGGCTGCAGAAGTTCTTTACAAAAATTATCAAGCCATAACAGCGTTAGTTGTTGGCTCGCCTTCTTCATAGACTAAGATGTGTACAATATACTAGTGTTACATGTGATTTGGGTGCCTCGAAAACTATCATTATTGTACGTGGGCCCACATAAGGTTCTGACTGGGAGGGCAACCCCAGAGGCCTGGACGGCACCCCCCCCCCCCCCCGCGGCCTGACTTTTTGGGTCTATTTCTAAGAGTAAAATGGAACTGCTTCCTGTTTTAGGGGGGTTTTCCTTGTTGATTTGGAGCTAGGGTTTGTGACTCATATAAGCCATTGTTTTAGGCTTAGTTTGTATCTTTTCAATTCATAAATAGTGGAAGCTCTCAATTGTCATCGCCCGTTGACATACCCTTAGTGGTGAAGCACGTAAATCCTTGTCTCTTGTATGTGTGTGAATTTTTTTCTCTTTGTGATTGTCGTCTATAATGACTAATCCTCAGTTTCCACAACAAAAAACTGCAATTTGATATGTTTCCTAATAACACGGAGTGGCATTAAGCTGCCAGCAATGCCAAAACATGAGTTTTACTACCAAAATATTATGGAGAAGTTAGGTGCACGAAAAATAAAAGAATCCATGTACCACAAAAGGTACAAGATCATGAAGCACCTTAAGAAGAGGCGGGCTTGCATGCAACACGTTCCCAATACATCAAAACCAATTATCAACTTAAGGAAAAGAACTAATACATTCTGGTCTTTTACACTGTTCCATTTGTGTCTACTATTAGGGCCACGGAAGCCCTTTTGTGCATATTACTATAGCAAACTATTTAATATCTCTCAAACTTGAATTCTAAGTGATTTTTAAGAGTTGAAAGATCTTCCAACGCTCTTGGAACATATGCACTTATAAGCAGCAGGTAACAAATGAATGGCAATCACTTGCTAGAATTTCTACTTCTGACTAGGCTCTGATATTTGCCAATAGTATGTGAGAGTGATATTTGGAAGTAGCACGCGAGAGTGATATTTGGAAGTGGTATGCAAGAAAACTTTGTATATTGTAGCTTTGTTAATTGTAAGTTGTAGTGAAAAACTAGGATTTTGTATCACATACATGTACGATACTTGTTAGGGTGCATTTGGAACGTGTACTGTCTGTAGCAAATATTTACGCACCTCCACCCCTGTGCAACCATTTACGCACCTAGGCGTGCACATTGGAAAAAAAATTGGTATGTCGCACATACACATATTAGTACACATTCGTACTAAGAATGCACCTAATATATGGGCCTCATACATTAAATGGTAAGGTGGGTCCCACACGCATCAAGGTGGCCCCACAACTCATATGTGGGTCTCACACACATAGATATGAGCAGCCCAACCCAGGTGTGGCTATTGCTTTCAAACCCGAGCTTTGTGACACCCACCTCTATATATATGAGTCGTGGGGACCATCTTAATGCGTGTGGGGTCCGCCTTGGTGCGTATCAGCCCCACCTCGTCCTTTGATATATTGGGGTCCACTGATTTGATGCATTTTTATGGGAAGGTGCAATAACACACATACATGTGTGATACATCTGAATTTCTCTACTCTGCATGTCTAAGAGCATCTCCAGCACGTCCTCATCTTCGTTCTCCAAGCAAAAGTTGAGAAAAAACCCCAAATTCATCCTCCATCAGGGTCGCTAACCTCCTCACTATTTTGAGGGGTTAGCTAAAAAAACTCTCCATCAGCCAATCTTAGAGAAATTCCTCATTCGTCATATCTTCCCACCATTTCAAACCTTATCATTTTACCCTTTTTCAAGTGCATATACGTGCAAGGACAAAAGTTGTTTTATAAATTAAAAAGGACAAAATAATAATTTTACTAAATCTCTTGGCTATTTTGAAGAAGCAAATGGAGATAACACCTTTTTGTTAAAGCTCTCATCGGTAAAAGGGGCTGATTGTTACCCAAATATGGAAAAAGGGATGACGACGTGCTGGAGATGCTCTAAATGTGTGAACCAAACACATAAAAAAGGTGTGCATGCATATTCATTTGCACGTGCATTCATTTGCGCGTACAAACCATTGCGCATGCAATGCTTTGTGTGCAAACCAAACAGACCCTTAATACATTCCAGTCTTTTACACTGCTCCATTTCATCTACTGATCAGGGCCACAGAAGCCCTTTTGTCCATATTACTATAGCAAACTATTTCATATCTCTCAAACTTTAATTCTGAGTGATTTCTAAGAGCTGAAATATCTTCCAACGCTCTTTGAACATATGCACTTATAGGTAGCAACTAGCAAGTAATAAACGAATGGCAATCACTAGCTAGAATTTCTACTTCTGACTAGGCTATGAGAGTGATATTTGGAAGTAGCATGCGAGAGTGATATTTGGAAGTGGTATGCAAGAAAACTTTGAATATTGTAGCTTTGTTAATTGTAAGTTGTAATGAAGAAAAAAACTAGGATTTGTATCATTCAAAAAGAGAAGGATGATTAAAGTTTCTTTGTGACTGGCCTCTGTTTCACAAATAAAAAAAACGTCCTTTCAGATTTTTCATCTGTAGATTTTAGTCTCCACTGATTTATTATAATTGGGAAGGCATTTGAAATGTCATTCACATGCAAAAGAACAGTCCAGCAGTAGATATTGTTAAAACCTAATGTAACTAATACTAGCCAACATGTGACAAACTAAAAACAGTAACAGAGAATGATGTGAAGCAAATCTAATATTCAACCCATGATGTCTAAATAATGTAGAAAGAATTAACCACTTCCATCAGTTACCTGTGTCCCAAATTGTAAGCTTCAATCTCTTCCCACCAACTGTAAGGTGCTTGGTCTTGGAATCGATACCTGGACATGGTTGAGACAAGAGCAGGAGAACAATATTTGATCAGATATGAAAAAATGAAGCCCCTTGAATGAAAAGATATGCTTGCATTAATAATCAGTTTCAAATTAAGTGCAAGCACCATGAAGAGGAACTGGAATACACGTATCTAATCTATCGTTACTGTATACAAAAACCTTCAATTGGTCAATCCAAGGTAAAAAATGTGACAAAGTAGAAGACATTTTCTGATGAGAACGAACAGCGAATGCGATCTTTGAATTGGAACACACAAACAACCATAACCAAATCACTATATCGAGCTCTTGCCCATTGTACTGTGGCAAAAAATCCACAGGAGAAGGATCCAACATGTGTGCCACCAGAAAATGGAGATAGAAATCTCCTCCTTATGGAATGTCATGTGAAGAAGCACCCTATGCCGTAGGAGATCACCAATGAAGTAAATGTTTGTGGTTACTAATCATGGAAAAGATACTTATCTAGCAACCGCAACTAGGTTTCCCACCCTTAACCACTTGTATCATTATAAATGTATTGTACCCAACCTCCTATAGGTTAGATAGTTACGTGGCAATTAAGATCATTTTTTTACTTTTAAGTGCAGTTTTCCATCACACAATGCCTATTGTTCTTAACTTAAATTGGAATCACCATCAATGCATTCTATCTATTTGCTGTGGAATGTCTCTTTGGCCCTTTGGTAATTCAATGACCATGCAATGCTTCGAGAATCCACTGAACCCGTTTAATCCTCTCATATCACGATCAAATTGCCAATATATGAGAAATGCCTATGGATTTTGGATCCTCTCAAATCCTTTGGAATTGTCTGTACAACATTTTAATCCTTCTTGCAAGTTGGAAAATAACAACTATTAATGAAATTTAAAGCAGAATGATGGAACCCGCCCTTTATCCAGACATACACACCACAACCGATAATGAAGCATCGCCTTCATTACATGCGTGAGAATGCACATAGCAACAAAAAATGTCTGAAATCGCCAAAAAAAAAAAATGATGAATTTTAATACGCTCTCGAGTTCAAACCAAACATGCAGAAGCACAATTTTTCTTGATCCATTTTTTAAAAAAAGAAAGACTTCACTACAAGATTGACATGGAAGATGAATCGGAGTTGCAGAAGGACAATTATCAGTGAATTTGACATCGAAGAGATCGAAAACCTATACTAAAAGATCAAAGTGATTGAAGCCGTACCGATAGTTGGAGGGAGATCCTTAACAGAGTCGGAGATGTAACTGACGAGGAGACTGGTCTTACCAACATTAGAATCTCCGATCAACAAGATCTTGAACGAGAAATCGTAACTGTTCCTTGTACGGAAGACGAACCCATCAATCGAAAATAAGATCTCTCTCTCTTTCTCTAGCTCCGATCGACCCTCTAAAGAGAGATGGAGAAGAGAATATAAATGAGAGGAGGAGAGAATGAAACGGAAATGCATCCGCTTAGCTTTTG
The DNA here is from genome assembly GCA_035048495.1 of Euptelea pleiosperma. Taxonomy (NCBI): domain Eukaryota; kingdom Viridiplantae; phylum Streptophyta; class Magnoliopsida; order Ranunculales; family Eupteleaceae; genus Euptelea; species Euptelea pleiosperma. Next base: position 34,548,771 of record CM068540.1, on the reverse strand, counting down.
AAGAGGTGGTGGCGTTGGTGCGAGTGTGTGACGTGAGAGGTGAATCAATGAAAAAGAAAAGGAAAGAAAGGAAAGAAGTCGGCATCTATCGGAGAGTTCTCAGACAGTAAAGCTATGGACAAACGTATTCTTTTCTTCGTCAGATCGATTTCATTCTCCGCAGAGCCTTGCCCATTGCTTGCCGCGTTTTACTTAATTGATAAAAAGTTCAAATCGAACCCACATTGAAAGGACAGGTTGTGAGTTCGAACTCCTCCTCGTGGCTGTAGCGTTTGCGTTTGCGTTTGCGTTTGTTTAACGCCTCTTTGGGTCGTGATGTTTTTGGCGTGCGTAAGCACTTTTTGTTGCTCACTGCTGCCATCTTGGCCCACTGACCTCATGGATGTTGAGCCCAGCCCTAGCCCTCGTAGACATTCATACCAGAAACCAGCTTGTTTTATCGCACGCCACATATGCCCAATGGTTTAGACTTTGGTCTTAAAAAGACTTTTTAAAAAGTAACTATAGGTATATGTGGTGCACGATAATTGGGCACATATGAGCCACATGGCACACTCTTAGAGACCACTGACCATTGATGTTTAGCCCATAGGTCAGTGGTCTGATTGGTGATTTCTAGGCGTTTGATCTGAGTAAGAATCCCATACATGAAAATCAATCAATGAAAAAAGACTAAAAAACCCATCGGTTAGAAGTCACCGACCAGGCTGGTTTTTTATCACTAGTCCACCTAGGGATAGGCCAAACATTCATGGTCAATGGTCTCTAAGAGTGTGCCACGTGGTTCATATGGACACTTGTGATCGTCCCAACGAGTTTGGCTGGAGGGATTAATTGCGTGTTTTGGTAGTCTCATCACAATGGGCTTCACCCAAACGATACAAATGGTGAAAGTAGCCTGAGCTGGATCATCCATCCCGTTAGTACATGATTTTCTTGACGTATGAATGCTTATACGGCAAATCTCGATTGTCCATCTGATAAAGAACAATATTGATTGGCCCACGTGGATGACACCCTTCTCCACATCACCTCCATACCCTACTATAGAGTGTACCTACTATCTATCAAAAAAATAAAATAAAATGCAAGTGTACCTACTGTCTAGCTAAGTAGGACTAAATCGTTCACTCGCGCAAGTGAGGGCTGCCACCTATACTAGAGGCAGTAATTACATTCCAAGGAGACAAGATACAAAAATAAATTTTTTTTTTTTATAGACATTGTTAAAAATTGACCTTCCACAAACCAGCAAAATAGAGAGAAACGAAAATATCAACCACATAGACGCAACGAATTTATGTAGTTTGACAGTGGGCATAAGGGTGAGAAGAGCTCTTTCACTGTCTCTAAACAATTAGGGTTACAAAGTTTTCTCTCCATCTTACTCGCTCAATGTACAACTGATACCCCAACGCCCCTTAAGAGAATATATAATTTCTGATACAATGAAGTACCTAAAGTATCCTTAATATAAGTTTTACCCCCACAAAAATTATATATATGAACTTGTACGGACAAAAAATGATATTGTAATCCCTATAGAACAATACTCCTTGCAGAATATAAGATACCTAACACAACAATCTACACCTTGGCTTGTGTTCTTCTAGTTGGAAAAGATTACTTGTAAATGTAATTATCTCCAGCACCTTTTAACCCGATGTGCACCGCCAATCTTCAGCATTAGACAAAATTGATCAGTCCAAGTAATATTTAAACTTCTATGTAGGAACTGACTTAGTCAACACATCAATTGCATTGTCCTTCGTGTGAATCTTATCAAAAAATATTTCACCCGACGAAATTATCTTGTACATAGTGGAACCTCACATCAGTATGTTTGGTCCTATCATGATACACTTAAGGCTTTCCTAATGGCAGTCTATCACAACACGGCTGAACTCAACTTTGATTCAACTCAAGCTCATTCACCAATCCCTTTAACCATATTGCTTCTTTGGATGCCTTTGTAGCTATCATATACTCTGCTTCGATTATGGGAAGTGCTATAGTTGATTATAGCATTGATGTTCATTTGCAAGTATAAACACATAACATGTAATAGGCCTCTTGTCATCCAAGTTACAAACATAGTCCTTCATCCCTTTAAGTATCTTAGAACTCATTTAACTGTATTTTAATGTCCATTCCCGTCATATACATGTTAACCATGCTAATTAATTGCCCGACAAATGTCTAGTCTAGTACACACTATTGCATACATAAGGCGACACACAACACTTGCATAAGGTACACGGAACATATCAACAATCTCATCATATGTAGTAGAGCATTGCCTTGCAGACAACTTGAAATGACTTGCTTGAAGAGTAAATAGCAGTTTAGCGTCTTTCAAACTAAACCTTTCTAGCACCTTTTTATATGTACATCTTGTAATAACTCTGATTTTTCTGAACTCTAACACCATACCTTAAGGTTGTTGAATACTCTTTTTGCCGCTTCAATCCAAATAAACGAATTTCTTTTTAGCATTGGACATGAGTGGACTAGCTATTTTTTCAGTCTTTGATAAATTTTCTGTAATAGAATGTTAGTCCCAAGAACCCACGTAAAGATTTGACGGTATTGGGCATAGGCCAATTCAACATGCACAAGATTTTGGCAGGATCAGCTGCAACACCGTCCTTGGATATAATATGCCCAATATAATCAATCCAAACCTGCATTTAAACTCTCTTGCAAATAGTTGGTGAGTTCGGAGATGTCTAATGCAGTTTGAAGATTGATGGTTTAGGTGCTCAGTCTAATTCTTGTTATAAGTTAGTATATCGTCGAAAAATACTAAAATAAACTTACGCAAGACAAAACGAACCATTCATTAAGCTTTGAAATGTAGAAGGAGCATTTGTGAGTTTGTAGGGCATCACCAGAAACTCATAATGACCTTCGTGGGTTCGGAATGTTGTTTTTCGAACATCCTCTAGTTGTACAGTTGTACTCTAATCTGATGGTAACCCAAGCAGAGGTCGAGCTTTGACAAAAGGGTGGTGCCATGGAGCTCATCTAATAGTTCATCTACTATTGGTATCAGAAAATTGTCTTTCACTGTTTCCTTGTTCAGAGCTTGATAATCCACACATACGCCAACTCCCATTGGACTTTCGCACTAACAAAATTGGTGGTGAGAAGGGGCTTTGACTCGGCCATATAAGTCAACTGGCTTGGAGCATCTCTCGCATAACGGCACAAGCCTTTCGATCTCACCCTTTTGGTAGTAGGGGTAGCGGTACAGCTTCACACTGATGGGTCGAGTTCCGTCAACATGCAAGTGGAATCCGATGGTCTTAGGGACGAAGTAGGGGAACCTCGACCACGTCTAGAAACTCAGTAGCTGCCTTTATATTTGTGGTTCTATTTGGGGTTGAGGCTGAACTTTAATCATGCTAAAAAGTTGTAGCAGAACACTCCTTTTGTCAATCCAGATGGTTCTCTTTAGGTCATTTTCATCAAGCCAAATCTGATGAAGACTCCACATTAATGTTGCACGGATCCCCGTTTAGGTTGAACTGCATGGAAAGATTAGAAAAATCCCACATAATAGGTCCCAAAGTCCTCAAGCAATGAGCTCGTAGAACAGCATCACATCCACCCAATATTAGTAAATAAAAATAAGTAGTGATGGGTTGGTTCTGGAGTGACAGTATGATTCCATTACTTCTTCCTTGACCTACTAACCTTTCTCCATTTGCAACCATCACCTCAAATCATCCACTAGAAAGAATGGACAGTTCACCCTTCTTGGCTATTGCCGGATCCAAGAACTTGTGGGTGCTACCCAAGTTTTAGCACCAATAATTATAATTTCTTTAGATTACCTATCAGTAGCATAGTCTGAGGAGCTGGGGTACATGCGATTGCATGTAGTGATATTTCGGGTGTCACTTTCGGTTTGGATTCAATGGGGGTTTCTTCGGCGGCCTCCTCCTCTTCCTCCTTGGCACACACATTGAACCTCCATGTCACGCGGCACCTCAACACAATAACTGGCGCACGTTGCATAAGCCAAATGTGGCACCCACTGAATGATTTCAAAACTTCTATCGAAAACCATAAATTTTTGTAGACTACTGGCCCTGACTGTCCATTCTAGGAGGAGAATAATCAATTGTTAGAGAGATTTGATCAATGTGATATTTGGATTCTGTCTAATCTGAGAGTCAGTCCTTGGTCCTTCCAGTAGACTGTCCAGATATTCATAGAAGGGCTTTTGGCATCCCTTCCAGCCACTTGGGTTTGCCAGAAGACAGCTCTGCTGTACTCGGGAAGTGGAGTTTCAGGCTTCCCAATCCATCCAATTCAGCAATATAAATTTTTAAGCAGGTATCAGTTTTAATGATTTCAGGGAATTCGTACAGCCAAACCTCTGCAGCTTCTGGTCAATAAATCCTGTCCAACCCGTTTGTAAACAAATGGGAAATTGTACCAAAGAGTTTTATCTATTTTATTACTTTAAAGGAATAACAATGAAAAGGTCCGGAGTCAACCAGAATGCGGAAAGCACAGTTTATAAATCCCATGTTATAACTTATAACAAATAAATTACATTCCATTTTGCTCACAGAACCTTTGTCAACATATAATTTCTTTTCCCTCTGCATGGAGCCCCCACTAAGCGAATTTCTCAAACTGGTACCAACATCAACTGGGAAGATGATTCAATGAATGTACGAAAAGAAAACGAGAGATTTACATAATCTAATCTATATATTATATGAGCCCAAATATTCCCACTGTAGAAACAACACGATCGAAGACGATAAATCATCATTTACATAATTTGGTCATGGAGAGTGTTCAAGCCTTAGAGAAAGGTTCTGACTGTAGTCTCCAATACCGCTGTTTGGGACCTTTGATTTGATTTGATTTGTGGGTCATGCTTTTGTACTGGGACCTCTGTGTTATAGCAATTTAAGAGCAACAAGTACCGGGAGTAGGAGGTGCCTGGTATTCTTGTTTTGGTAAAATGTTCCTCTTCCCTACAGTAGATCCTTCTTCCAATAGACTAGGAACATCCAGTATCTGTAAAATAATCCAACTTTGTTAGAACAAGGATAAAAGGTAACCAGGTAAAGCAGTAAAACTCCATCTAGCAAGATGAATTGCTGATGCACAAATTCCATTGGTTTTTTAATTTCTCTGTTCCTTCTGCTCTAGTTAATGCAGACCTCACTAGATATAGTTGAGCAGATTAACAGCATTTTCGCTATTCCACGCATGCATAGAGAGCTAGATCAATATTCATTATTCAAAACTGTACAGAATATTTCAAAATTACATCATTGACTCCCTTGGATAAACTGAGATAATGCGATGAAAATATTCATGGCTCCGTGAAGAACTACGTTTTTTCTACTTGTTTATTTATGCCATAGGCTGTATGGCCCAAGGAATTGTGCCATAAAACAGTACCTTTAGAGGTAAATGAGGTCATTTTACCCCCTTTTTGACTTCCTATTATTGACGTGATCACTGGAATAGCACTAAAATCAAACAAACTACTAAAACATTTAGCAGGTTCTAGATGACAGTTGAAAATAATTCATTTCTTCTTAAGAGTGTATACCTTTAAAGCAAGTTCTTCAAAGCATTGCTGCACATTTTCTCGAGTTTTTGCACTACATTCAAGAAATAAACATCCATACTCATGTGCAAGAGCGAGTCCCTCTTCTCTTGTTACAGCCCTTTCACTATCCTGAAAATATCATGTCTCAATGTTAAGAAGGACCTCATTTTCTCTAGAAGAAAATCAAATACATAAATAACAGAAAAAGAAGACTGAATAATGTGCATCCATTGCTAGGAGATAAAAAAGACTACTAACATGAAATATTTCTTCATCGGCAATAATTAAACTATACTAAAAAAATAAGAAAAAATACATGAAAACCTGCCTCCCTCGTGAAAAAAAGTCCCATCTTTCCAACCTATACTTCACAAAGTTATATATCACAAAAGTAGCTTCTAGTCTTCTAGGCACACATGGAAAACTCCCAGTTCAGAATACATTAGTGAGACATCAAGGGCAGGACATATAAAGTTACACTAGAACATGTCCATCTATCTAAAGATGAGAGTCAAAATTTCTTTGTGCGTGTATTTTTAAGACCTTCATTCAAAGAAAGTGCTTCCTTTCCTTGGTCTCCACATCTTTGCTGGCTCCAAACACATTCAAAATGCCTTCAAAGTCTTAACACGATGATTAGTACTAATAGCACTAGGTTAACCCTTTGCACTGTCAGAACTGAGTTTGCTTGTATTATGGCAATCCAGAAAATCCAGCCACAATCTCATCCAATTGGCACATCACACACATGTACCGGATATGGATGCAGAAAAGGCAAGAGAACACATAAACATGTTTGCATAAAATATTCTTAAGAACTTCAAACTCATCTGAGGTTTCTCATCTAAAAATTCTACAATTTCTCTCTTCCCCATGTTTCAAATAGTCAGACAATAGCCAAAAATTGGGGGCATTTTGAACATTTCTTTTCAAGGTAATGCTCTCCAACATGTTTTAAAGCTATCTCTCGGCCATTGGATCATTTGGTGCCAAGACCGAGTTGACTCGGGCAAGTCAACCCAGCCGAGACAATGAGAAACAATGAAGGAAAAATGATCTGACTCCAGCATGACAGCCCGAGTCAGTAGAATTCAGTCTTGATCGGGACTTCAAACCATGCACTCCAAGTTCCAATTAATTCCGTCATTGACATGACTAGAAAGCTAACAAAGGTAAAGCCATCTAGAAATTTTTAATCCAAGCTCATTTTGAAGTGAGAGTAACAAATCAACAAAATATAGGACCAAATTGCCAGACCCCATAGAGGTTATTGTCTTCTTGAAGTGTTTAAAACGTTCAAGCTTTCTATTGAAAGAGATTTAACATGCTGCTCGTTATGAATATAATTAATACAACTCAAAAATTCAGGAATGCTTAAATGACAAAGGTAGTCAAATTTCACACCTTCGCTCAAAATGGAGTGGTATACAGTCTATGCATTATTTTATTCCCCTAATCATTCCATTTAACACTTTTTAGTAACCAACAACACAAAACAAGCTTTAAAATCTCAGTATCTTTAAGCATCTCGGTAATTTGATGGAACGAAATGGAAATTGGAAAAATAAAGAAACGTCTCAATGTGCAAAGATTCAAATATGATGTTTGATATTATAATGATTAATTAAACTAAAAAATATGATGCTTAGTAAAATAATACCAAATTTTATAAAATATATACTATAAGGACAAGTTTTTAGTTACTTAAATTAATTTCAATACATATTCCTAGGTATCATCTTGAAAACATACCAAAACAAGATGTCTTGGCCGAAACGAATGGCTTCTTTTTGGGTCAATCAATAAAGGATAGAAGGTAGAGAAAGACTGGAGAACTTACCCTATCAACTTTGTTTCCAACAAGCATCTTGATACAATCCTGATTAGTGGAGTAGAGCCCTACTTCCTTCACCCATACATCTGACAAGTCTGTAAACGTTTCTCGCCGTGTTACATCATAAACTATAATGAAAAGTAAATTGTGAATTAATTAAATTTCCAATCATCCAAACAAATGGCAAAAACCACACCTTGAAATACCAGAAAACATTAGGAAGGAATACTCCAGCTACCATGGCTACAGGAAGCATGAAAACAGAAATCACAGATTCAAAGAACTGAATAATTCTACACAAAAATACTGTCAAAAACGTGTATGTGCTTAAGTCCTCTATGCACTCTTATACAAATTTCACACTAATGTGCAAAGACGATATAAATTTGACAATCTTGTAACATAGATGAACATTGAGCAGATAAGACATTGCATAATTACATCACAAGTATAAAGGGCTGGTCGTCATTAATAATAGCTAATTGTCGATCAGAACAAAAATCGTTTGGTAAGGGTTTCAAGTTTACACATCTGTGATAAAAAGTGCACCGGACAGGCCCTTGTTTAAAAAGTAAAATACTGATACTTTTTTGCACGGAGAAAACTAATTTTTTTCTGGGGAGGAAGCTACTCATTATATAGTACAAGAACAAGGTGATAACAACACAATAGCCCCTGATTTTCTGATTGGGACCAGCTGGAGAAGTTATTTTACCTAGGGTCCCAGCGTGAATGCTACCAAACATTCATCTTTTAACAAAGTGCATTCCACTAAATCAGCATCTCTAAGATTCCTCCGGAGCCTAATATCTCAAGAGAGTTGCATAGAAAAGTAAGAAGTCACCTTGAAGTAGGGAGATTTTAGATTTGCTAGCAAATAAAGGTGGGAAACAACACACAAAGAGAAATATTACTCCACCATAAATCGTTCCAAAATTTGATCATATTTCCCAAACCAACATCCGAACTAATTAAAGGAGGAAAAAGAAAGCGAAGATCAGTAATAGCTTTCCAAGGGCTAGGCGGAAGGTTTCTAGAGACTGAATTGCAATCCCATCCATTAAAATCCATGACATACTTGCTTTGAATTGCAGAAAACAAGACTAATGAATCTGAGGTAAACCTCCAATGCAATTATTGAGAAGAGCCAAGTTTCTCTCTACCATTACCATATTCAAAGCCCCTTTGACCTTTAGCTTGCAAACCTCTTTCCATCTCACAATATAATCTTTTTAACATCACCACATCCCATGCAGAACCCTCATAAATGTTGATACATAGAATTGAACGTATGATAACAAAAAACTAATACTGGATTCTTTCTTTCTTTCTTTTTTCATACTGTAACTCCAAAGGTGGTGACGAATTTTAGGAGAGTCGTGGTTCCATTGGGAGAAGCTTTCTTATCTATGTAACCTCACTTGCATTTGGATTTTGTAAGTACAAGGCCGAATGCCAGAAACAAACTCAGAGCATGATACTGACCTCTAACAAGATTAAGGGGTATCCTCACTCGTTGACAACATGAATATTGCATCAACTATAAACAATGCAAGGATACATTCAGCACTATCGTAATAGTTGCACAATACTAATACAAAACTACTCATCAAAGTCAATATCTTTAGCAAAACAAAAATCCATGTGTTCAGAAAGAACTTCAATATTTGTCAGTGAATGAACTTGTTCATCTAAGACATCCCAATGTATACGACTGTTACATTGGTAAATATGCCACCCCATTAGTACCGAAACAAAGAGAAGAATTAGGGCTTCTTGATTTGTTGCAGATGTGAGAGTGTTAGAGAACAGATTAAACACTTGCCAATTAAAACAAGTGCAAAATATATGACCTTCCCATACAATAGATGGGAATAAATGAAATGATTCCATATTTGAAATGGCATACCAAGAATGATCCCTTGTGCACCTCTATAATAAGAGCTTGTTAATGTTCTGAACCTTTCTTGTCCAGCTGCAATAGAAACAGATAACAAATTTCCTTGTCAAAGATTTCAACACCTAAAGATTGTGATGCGAGATTGAGAAAATGAAAGATGAAAAATGAAAAATCAGTAAAGACACCAATGCAGTATTTATTTTCTGACATTCTAGTACTACTTCAGAAGAATCATATCAGGAACAGAAAAGGAAAAGGGAAAGGAATGAAAAAGTTAATGGCATAATTTAAAAATGTCATAAAACAATAATAGCAATAACTGCAGTAGTATATACTCGAATGATGTTGGCTGCAGAAGTTCTTTGAAAATTTATAAAGACATAGCAGCTTTAATTGTTGCCTCGCCTTCTTCATAGACTAAGATGTGTACAATATACCAGTGTTACATGTGATTTGGGTGTCTCGAATACTATCATTATTGTACGTGGGCCCATGGAAAGTTCTGACTGGGAGGGCAACCCCCGAGACCAGGACGGCAGCCCCCCCGGCCTGATTTTTTGGGTCTGTTTCATAGAGTAAAATTGAACAGCTTCCTGTTTTAGGGGGTTTTCCTTGTTGATTTGGAACTAGCGTTTGTGACTCATATAAGCCATTGTTTTAAGCTTATTTTGTATCTTTTCAATTCGCAAATAGTGGAAGTTCTCGATCGTCGACGCCCGTTGACCTACCCTTAGCGGTGAACCACGTAAATCCTTGTCTCTTGTATGTGTGTGAATTTTTTTTTCTCTTCTTTGTGATTGCCGCCTATAATGACTGATACTCAGTTTCCACAACAGAAAGGACAGCAATTTGATATGTTTCCTAATAACGCAGAGTGGTATTAAGCTGCCAACAATTCCATCTGCCAACTACAACGCCAAAACATGAGATTTACTACCAAATTATCATGGAGAAGTTAGGTGCATGAAAAATAAAAGAATCCATGTACCACAAGAGGTTCAAGATCATGAAGCACCATAAGAAGAGGTGGGCTTGCACGCAACAAGTTCCCAATACATCAAAACCAATTATCAACTTAAGGAAAAGAACTAATACATTCCGGTATTTTACACTGCTCCATTTGTGATTACTGATCAGGGCCACAGAAGCCCTTTTGAGCATATTACTGAAGCAAACTATTTAATATCTCTCAAACTTGAATTCTGAGTGATTTTTAAGAGCTGAAATATCTTCCAACGCACTTTGAACATATGCACTAATAGGCAGCTAGTAATAAATGAATGGCAATCAGCTCTGATATTTGCCAATAGTATGTGAGAGTGATATTTGGATGTAGCATGTGAGAGGGATATTTGGAAGTGGTATGCTAGAAAACTTTGTATATTGTAGCTTTGTTAATTGTAAGTTGTAATGCAAAAAAAAAAAGGATTTTGTATCATTCAAAATGAAAGGGATGATTAAAGTTTCTCTGTGGCTGGCCTCTGTTTCACTAAGTAAAAAAAAAAATTCCTTTCGAATTTTTCATCTGTAGATTTAAGTCTCCACTAATTTATTATTATTGGGAAGGCATTTACAATGTCGTTCACATGCAAAGAACAAAAGTCCAGTAGATCTTGTTTAAACCTAATGTGACTAATAATGGCCAACATGTGACAAACTAAAAACAGTGACGGAGAATGATGTGAAGCAAATCCAATATTGAACCCATAATGTCTAAATATTGTAGAAAGAATTAACACTTCCATCAGTTACCAGTGTCCCAAATTGTAAGCTTCAATCTCTTCCCACCAACTGTAAGCTGCTTGATCTTAAAATCGACACCTGGACATGGTTGAGACAAGAGCAGGAGCTCAATATTTAATAGATAAGAAAAAATGAAGCCCCTTCAATGAAAAGATATGCTTGCATTAATAATCAGTTTCAAATTAAATACAAGCACCATGAAGAGGAACTGGAAATACATATATCTAATCTATCAGTAAGGTATACGAAAACATTCAATTGGTCAATCCAATGTAAAAAGTGTGACACGAATTAGAAGACATTTTCTGATGAGAACGAATAGCGAATGCAATCTTTGAATTGGGACATACACAAATAACCATAACCAAATCACTATATGAAGCTCTTGCCCATTGTAATGTGGCAAAAAATCCACAGGAGAAGGACACAACATGTGTGCCTGCAGAAAATGGAAGAAAAATCTCCTCATGGAATGTCATGTGATGAAGCACTCTATGCCATAGGAGATCACCAATGAAGTAATTGTTTGTGGCTACTAATCACAGAAAAGATACTTATCTAGCAACCTCAACTAGGTTTCCCACCCTTAAGACAGTTAGTTATGTGGCAATTAAGATCGTTTTTAACTCTTAATTACTTTTAAGTGAAGTAATTGTTTGTGGCTACTCCTTCCGAGAATTGAAATTCTATCTACAAACATGCAAGAGTATGCAAAAGCACTGTTCTAACCGAAATTTGGAATCGCAATCCATGCTCGGTATCTATTTGCTGTGGAATGTCTCTTTGGCCCTTAAGTAATTCATTGACCACAAAATGCTACGAGAATCCAATGTACCCGTTTAATCCTCTCATGTCAAAATCAAATTGCCGTTGTATGAGAAGTGCCTATGGATTTTGGATCCTCTCAGATCCATTGGAATTGTCTATACATCAATTTAATCCGTCTTGCAAGTTGGAAAATAACAACTATTAACAAAATTCAAAGCAGAATGATCGAACCTGCCCTTTATTACATGCATGAATACACACAGAAACAAAAATGTCTGAAATTGCAAAAAAAAATAAATTATGGATACTGAATTACTGATACGCTCTCGAGTTCAAACCAAACATACAGAAGCACAATTTTTCTTCTTTTTCTTGATAAAAAAATTGAAAAAAAAAATAGTACAAGATTGGCATGGAAGATGAATCAGAGTTGCAGAAGGACAATAATCAGTGAATTAGACATCGAAGATGAATAAGAGATCAAAAACATTTACTAAAGGAACAACGTGATCAAAGCCGTACCAATGGTTGGGGAGAGATCCTCAACAGAGTTGGAGATGAAACTGACGAGGAGACTACTCTTACCAACACCAGAATCTCCGATCAACAAGATCTTGAACGAGAAATCGTAACTGTTCCCTTGTCCGGAAGACGAACCCATCAATGGAAACTAAGATCTCTCAATCTCTGATCCTCTCCGTATTTCTTCGTTAGTAACAAGGAACAGTAAAGTATAAACTAAAGACAGATGGAGAAGAGAATATAAATGAGAGAAGGAGAAGAGAATAAAACAGGAATGCATTCGCTTTGCTTTTGAAGTGGTGGTGGGGTTTGGTGCGAGTGTTTGTGTGTGTGTGTCAGTGTGTGTGTGACGTGAGAGGTGAACCAAAGAAAAAAGAAAAGAAAAGGAAGGAAAGAAGTCGGCATCTATCTGAGAACAGACAATAAAGCTACGGACAGGCGTATTCTTTTCTTTCCTCAGGTCGATTCCATTCTCCGTCGAACCGACACACGCCTTTCCTTCCCCGCCATCTTCTAAATTATTATTTTTTAAATACTTAATTCACATAAAGTTAAAACGAACCCACATCGAAAAGGACAGGTTGTGAGTTCGAAACTCCTCCTCGTGGCTTTGGCGTTTGCGTTTGTTGAAACTTGAAATAACGTCTCTTTCCTTCCTTGATCTGCTTTATATTCGAACGTATTTTACTTTTCTTCGGACTTCAAGGAACACCTGATATGGGTAATCGGGTGTGGAGTGTGGACCGACTTCAGGAGTCACGATCACGATTCACGACCAAATTGGACGAGTAGAACTTTGATGACAGGGCCCTATCATCGAGGCCTATGACAACGTGCATTATGAGCCACGTGGCACACTCTTAGAGGACTCTGACCGTATGGATGTTTTTCCAATCCGTAGGTGGACCAAAGGTTTAAAAAACGGCCATTGTAATAGATTTGGACCTCCCCAGTTACGTTATGGACCATTAAAACGCTGAAAAAATAACGGCTGTTATTTCCGTTATTTTTCCGTTATAACGAAAATAACGACCGTTATTTTCTGGAAATTTTTGTGAAAAAAAAAAGACTGTTATTTTCATTTTTTTCTGTTATTTTCCATTATATTACGTTTTTCCGTTATTTTCTATTTTTGAAATTCAAATTTTAAAATTCGAAATTTGAATTTCAGCATCGTTTTTTCCGTTATATTCCGTTATTTTCTATTTTTTTCGCTTTTGCTCCTGAGCATTTTTTCATTATAACGGAAAAAACAGTAACGCTCCCAGTCCGTTATAACGGTCCCCTTTAAACCTTGGGTGGACCTACAAACCAAAAATTAGCTTGATTAGTAGTTTCAAACCTTTGGATCTTTGTACCTCAAATAATAGTCAATAATACTAAAATTCCCATGGTTAAAATCAACCCATGAAAATAATTCCAATCCAAAGCCTAGAAATTATTAATCGGGCTGATTTTCGGTTTGTAGGTCCACATAGGGATTGGCCAAACATCCATATGGTCAGAGTCCTCTAAGAGCATGCCATGTGGTGCATATTGTGCGCTGTCATCGGCCTCGATAATAGGGCTCTGTCATCAGAGTTTTACTCAAATTGGTCTAACCAACCTACCTGATCTGGGGAACATTTCATTTTTTTTTTCCTTCGACATTGGTACGTACAGGTGGTTGTTCGCCTACTTCCTACTATCGTTAGCGACGAAATGAACTTTGGCTGTTATTTGACTATTTTGATCAAAACTGTCGTTTTTGAGTAGATTAAAGAAGACGATGTGGTACAGTGGTAGTCGAAGTTTTGTATTAATAATTAACTTTATAGTTGCATGTGTTCTTAGTCCCTACCATCAAGGATACATTTGATGTTGTCTAAGTTGGTTTCCACCGTGGCAGTCATAAGGGTTGAGTGCGGGAGGCCAGGACTCCACTTCAAAAAGTAGGAGGTCCTGAATTCAACTCTCCTTGAGCCACCCTCCCGGAAGAGTAGGGTCATAAGTGGCTCAGTCCACATTAACTCTACCCGTACACTCGTCACATGTGGAAGGGGTGACTATATACAAGTTGAGACCTCAGGCGAAAACTCTATACAAGGCCTTTTTATTGCAACAATTTCATACAACGTAGGGCAGGCTAATTTATATATTATAAGTCTTGCAATGGGATCGTTTTTGGCGAGGACGGTCTCTATGGTGAGGAGATCATCCTCACAAAAATTCAAATCAGTCTGATATCTGTAGACCGGTTTACAAGTTGAAGAATTATGGATCGTCTATTTTTATCGTTAACTTGAAAACCACATTTGATGGGGTTAGAAATTTCAGAATAGGCTGATTTTTTGTAGGGGTGATCTATATGATGAGGAGATCATCCTCACCAAAATTCAACCATTGATTCATCTTCCATGTGGATACGCCAAAATTGTTGTCAAAAACGTTGTATGAAATAGTTGTCCTCCGATCCTATCCTATATATATATGATATTAATTAAAAAATTACTCTATATTATTGGAAATATTTATATAAAAATTATTCTTGATAATAAAAAACCACAGGAAAAAATTTAGATGCAAACGACCACGCGGTGTAATCGATGTAGAGGACTCTAATGGCCATACAAAGATAATTTTTTGGGGCCCAATGACTGTAGATGTTCAGCCCTTAGTTAGTAAATTCGCGTATTATATGCGTTTAATACTCGAATTTTTCATTTTTTTGAAGAAATGTTTAATACGACGTATAAAATTAAAAATCATGAATTTTAAGACTACAAATAAAACACATATTATTCGTGTTTAATACATGAATTTTACATTTTTAAAAATAAAGACATATTAAATGGCTGCATAAAATGAAAAATGGTAACATTCAGGCTTTTTAAGGCTAAAAGAATATAATATTTCAACAATGACCGAATGTTTTTTTATCTCGAAACCGAATTAAACTCAAACTTTTCCAGTTTTGAATCTTTGCCGTATACCGAATTGCTAACTATGGTTTAGCCCACCTATAGGTGAATAAACACGACCAAAAATTAACTTGATTGATGATTTCTAGCCATTGGATTTACTATCCAAAAATCATGCTTGAATCCAATGGCTAGAATCATGTCCTAAAACGTACTAAAATCTATGGCTAGAGATAATCAATCAGGTTTTTTTTATTTGTATATCCAATAAGGGGTGGGCTAAAAATCCATGGGGTTAGTGGGACATGGGCTGGGGGCCTTAGGCGGGTCGCCTTAAGGGCCTTAAGGTAGAGCCGGTCCTGCCTAGGTGACTAGTTGCGTGCTCTAAGAGGCATGGATACCCACGGTTTCAAAAAAAAATTAAAATTTTGGTTCCACCATGGCAAGCCGCCAAAAGATGTTGAAATTCAAGTTTGAGATTTTATAATAATAATGAGTCCAGTTTTTGCTCACGGATGCCATGGCCAATGTGGCACATTTTTAGAGACCACTAAGAACTATGGACCAAAAGTCAACTTGATTGGTGATTTCTAGCTGTTAGATTTACAGATTTGGTCCATTCTAAACCTTATCATCATTATTATAAGTCTTTTCTTGATGGTATAGGGTCAGTTACACAAATAATGTTCTTTCATTTAATTAGGTCTAAAATCATCTCTTTCAATAAGGCAAGTTTCTTAAAATCTCATCTCAAAACCTTACTCTACATTTGTGTTGGCCTTCTCATCCTTTTAGGCACATTGACTTGTACATTTCTCCCCACTAGTATTGTTATTGGCCTATCCTAGACCTACGGACCAAAAATCATCTTGATTAATGATTTCCTGATGTTGGATCTATGGATGTTCGGCCCATCTTAGACCTCGTCATCATAGGCCTTTTTTTCAATGATATTGGATCAGCTACATTAATCATGTTCCTCCATTCAATCCTATCAAAAGTCACCTCTCATACTTAGGCAAGTTTCTTAAAATCTCCTCTTAAAACCCCACTACACGTTTGTTTTGGCCTCCAGGCCACTTCATCCTTTTAGGCCCTTCAACTTACATTCCTCCTTATTGGTGTTGTCATTGGCTCATCCTAGACCTACAAACTAAATCAACTTGATTAGTGATATCTAGCCGTTAGATCTGAGTATCCCAAATAATGTTTGAATGCCACAGATGAAAATCAACCCATGAAAAAGACTAAAATCCAATCCATGTTTGTAAGAAAATGCAAAAGAAAAGTATTAAACTTTTAGAGAAATTTATAATCACCCTTGTTATTAGTTTTATAACATCATTATCATCATCATAAGCCTTATCCCAATAGAATGGGGTTAGCTACACAAATCATGTTTCTCCGTTCAATTTTGTCTAAAGTCATCTCTTCTGTTAGGGCAAGTTTCTTAAAATCTTTACTCAAAATGTCAACTCATGTCCATTTTGGCCTTCCCATCACCTTTTTAGATTCTTCGATTTGCATATTCCTCTTCATTGGCATTGTTGTATGTCTTTGTTGTACATAATTAAGCAAACTATTCATTGACATTGTTATACGTCTTTGTTGTACATAATTAAGCAAACCATCTCAATCGGCTTTCCTTTATTTTATTACCCATTAGAACTATTCCTATATTTTCACCTGCATTCATTTTAATGTTTTCTTTTCCATCATTCTCACAAATCCATCTCAACATTTTCATCTTAACTATGCTAATTTTATGAACATCGTATTTCTTAATATTTTACTCCATAAAAGCATCACTAGTGTTATTGCCATCTTACAATTTTTCCAGTTTATTTGGTATGTATCGATCACATAGAACTCTGAAAGTGCATCTCCTCTTTAGCCGCCCAATTCTAATTCTTCACCCTTATGAATAATAAAACTAGGACAATGAAATCGATCACTTCGAGCTATTTCCTGATTATAAATTTAAATTGGTGACTCTTGTATATTTATATGCGTCCTTATTAAAATTACATTTCATATATCTTTAGAGTATGTATATATCTATATGGATATAGATAGATTGATCGTCAACCCGTGTTTTTTTTTTTTTGACACTCAAAAAGTTGTGGAGCCCACATAAAGATGAGTCCGTTCCGACATTTCTATCAAAGTATTACAAGTTGAAAATTCTAGACTGTCCATTTCACCGTTAACTTGAACTCCACATTTGATAGGATTAGAAGTTTCGAAAAATATATGATCTCTATGGTAAGGCTATTATCCTCATCAAAAGTCAGCCCTCGACTAATCTCCATGTGAGCCCTGCGGTCATGTCATTAAGTGTGTCACTATCCCGACTTATGGGTCCATATTAAGATGAGTCAATAGCTATTTTTTTATGAGGATGATATCCATAGTGAAGAGATCCTCTTCATAAAAAATAGCCAATTTCGACCTTTTTGGCCCTATGGAAAGTAGATTGCAAATTGAAGATTTATGGATCGTCCATTCCACCGTTAACTTTAAGTCCACATTTGATAGCGTGATAAATTTTAGAACGTGCTTATTTTTTGTGAGGATGATCTTTCTTACAAGAAATCGTCCCTTGACTTGTCTCCATGTGGGCCCCAAAGAGCCGTGTCAAAATTCACAGAATATCATAACCGGTTGACAAATCTTTTTTGACGTAATGACATACGATCGAAGAGTCCGGCCACATGCACATAGAGTTTAAGCTTATTTTCAGATTATTCAGTTTTGAAATTTGAACATGAAAATTCATTTTATAGAGAAAAAATATGAATGTTTTATTTTATTTTTTTAATATTTAGGCCAAATTTTTTTTAATATTCGTTTGAACATGTTTTATTTTATTTTATTTTAATGTTTTTGTCATGCTCCTCCGAATTGCTAACTACCTGGTAGCCATGTTATATCCCCGACAATAAATTAATATATTACGACTTCAGTATGGTCCATTTTGACAAAGGAATTGATATGTTTTGATGCTTGGGACTGTAGGAGTGTTCATGGGCAGGGATGGCCAATGGGCTTTTAGGCCTGGCCCTAATGTTCTCGGACTTGGGTGCATTGATCGGCTCAATGGTTGGGCTTGGGTAAGATTTTAACGCTCGTTAGATAAATGGGCTGGGTGTAGGATTAAATTTATAAAAATTATGTTAGGCCTGGCCCAGAATTAGAGGAATAACCCATTAAATATTAATGGGTTGGGCTGGGGTTGTGCCTGAAATATCTGAGGTACAATGGTAAACTACCGTCAGACAAAAAACCTATGAAATTTGTTGCTTACGAATTTTTGGCGTTTGCCTTTTTTATATGGGTGCTCACTTCTCATGGGTCGGCACTGATGGGCCGACCCAAAACCAGGGTTTATTTTAAAACGTGTTTATTTTTTAGATAAGGAGGCCGAAGAAATCATTTTTACCGAAAATCAGCTTCAACTCTATGTGGACTCTACGATCGTATGTCATTATGCCAAAAAATAAACACGTTCTAAAATAAGCCCTGGTTTTGGGTCGGCCCATCAGTGCAATCAAACATGCCCTTAGGGATTTCCACTTTGTTCCTCTCATCACTAGTCTTGAAGTGTGGACACAAGAGTATTGAGAAGAATTCCTTTTTTTTTTTTTTGTGGGATCCATCGCTCCTTTTTTAATGCGATCCTATGCGCCAGGGAGTTGGGTAGTTAACGGACTTTTCCATTTACTCTTCTTTCCTCTCAATTTTATATTTTGCTTGTTCATTTGGCAACACAGTGGAAGCAATAAGGAACAAGTAGGCGTGTGTTTGGAAGGACAAAAAAAAATTTATTTGATGTAGAAGGATAAAATGATAATTTATAATTTGTATTAAAGGCTTAAATATAAATTTTTGTCGTTAAAAAGGTTGAAGTAGTCATTTATAATTTATTTCGAAGGATTCGAGGGACAAACATAATATTACAAAAATTTCACTTAAAAATCAAATTTAACATGTGCTTAAATTGAGTTTTCAATTGATGCGAGAAGCAAAAAAAAAATATTTTAAAGTAATTTTTTGATTTCTTTGAAGCAACTTTTTAGTTGACATCAAAATGACCCGCTTTTGCGTACTTATCCGTTTTCTTAAGCTTTTAAAAGCAAAAAAAAAAATGCAACTATTTTATATTGTTTCCAAACAGCCCCTTAATCAATCATATTGGCATGTTGCATACTAAGAAACTTGGGATATAACATCTAATTCTTCCTTTTTCATCTCCTGCTGGCTAGAGAAAATGATAAAAAAAAAGTTAGGGAGATTCTCTTTTGTCTTGGCTTGCCTTATTTTTTTTTTGGGTCGGGCTCCGTTTACAGGTAAAATGACAGGGACACAATATTAGCCAGGTGGCACATTGTTACAGGACTCTGACCGTACGGATGTTTGTTCTATTCCATGGTGGACCTACAAACCAAAATTCAGACTGATTAGTGATTTATAAGTGTTGCATCTTTGTACCTCAAATACTGCTCAAATTCCCACAGTTGAGATTAGTCCATGAAAATAAGTCCAATCCGAAGCCTATAAATCACTAATCAGGCTGATTTTTGGTTTGTAGCTCCACCATGAGATAGGAGAAACATCCATACGGTCAGTGTCCTGTAATAGTGTGCCACATGCCTTATATTGTGTCCCTGTCATTTATCTGTCATTTTAGATCTGTCACCGGAGCCCGACCCTTTTTATTTTTAAGAACCGGTTGAAGGGGAACAGCTGAGGGCCCATTTAAAAATCTTTAAAACAAAAACGGATTCTGAAATTAGCTTTTTATTTGAACTTTAGTGCCCCCTCTTAGAGGACGCTGACCTAATGGATGTTTGAGGAGTCCCTAGGTTGTCCTACAAACTAAAAATCAGCCCGATTAATGGTTTCAAACCATTGGATCATTGTACTCCAAATAATGCTCAAATTCCCCCATGAATACTACTCCAATCCAATGCTTAGAAATCACTAATCAGGTTAATTTTTGGTCTATATGTTCATCTAGGGTTAAGCAAAACATCCATAGAGTCAAAAATCTCTCAGAATATGCCACGTGGCTTATATTGTAAGCGATTCTACTCAATTGATTGTGGCTAACTTGAACAAAATCTCCGCCGCTGAAGTGAAGTCCACCTACCAAACGAAAAATCCGCAGCAATCGTGGTGCAGCGAGGTTCACTAATGCAGTAGCTAAACCTAAGCAAGTACTTAAGATAAGTTATAAGCTTACCCAAACACAACCTTATAAAGTTGCACCAAAAAAGCTTTAACTCACGTTGAGGTTATTTTTAAGGGTCAGGCTCCGTTGACAGCCAATTCTGTATAGGACATAATATTTGCCACGTGGAAGGATCTTGGAGGACTCTGAGCGTATGGATGTTTGGCCAACCCCTAGGTGGACCTATAGACCAAAATTCAGCTTGATTAGTGATTTCTAGACGTTGGTTTGGACTTATTTTCATGGGTTGATCTAAACTGTGGGAATTATAGCAGTATTTGAGCTACAACGATCCAATGCCTAAAAATCACACATCAGGCTGAATTTTGGTTTGTAGGTCTACCTAGGGATTGGTAAAACATCCATATGGTCAGAGTCCTCTTAAGTGTGTGCCATGTGGCACATACTTGTGTCCTGTACAGAATTTTATAATTTTAGGACTGTCAACGGAGCCCGACCCTATTTTTAATCATGGTTTAACAGGGTTGGATATTTCGGTGCGTGTCTTGCGAAAGAAGAATCCGCTACAACACGAGGTGAACTTTGCTGACGGAATCCGTCATCAACTTTGAGTACGGACAAGATTATGAGCGACATGGCACACTCTTAGATATTTCTGACCGTATGGATTTTTGGCCAAAGCCTTGGTGGACCTACAGACCAAATATTAGCCTTATTAGTAATTTCTAGCCATTGGATTGGAGTCGTTTTCATGAGTTGTTTTAACCGTGGAATTCGAACATTATTTGGGGTACAAATAGCCAAATATTTGAATCACTAATCAGGCCCATTTTTTTTGAGCAAGTCCACCGAGGGATGGGCCAAACATCTATACGTTTGTTGGTCTCTAAAAGTCTGTCACGTGGCTCATACTGTGGTCCGTCATCAACTTTGTTGACGGATCTCTGTCAGTAAAGTTCTAGCAACACTATAGCTACGGATTTTCGATTAGGAATTCTCGTTGACTGATGGCTTCCGTTGCTGTTGCTTGTCAAAAGTTAGTGACACGTGTCACCACGTCACTGGTACGGAGAAGCGTGAGAGGAACGATTGTGGTGACTTGCGAGTATTCCTCAACAAATAGGTATATCCAATGCGGAAAAAAAAAGTGCGAAACACTTCTTATTTTCCCGTCAGTCCCCTCTCCGAAACCTCCAATGTGCCGAGATTCAAGAATCAGGATCGTAGATATGATTAAGGGATTCGCTAGTATTCCTAACGATTGAATATCCTTTTCCCCAATCCCCAATCTCCAATCCCCAATCCCCAATCTCCAATTCCCTTTTTTCTCAAATTCCCTTCTCGAGCATTCCGTCGGAGAGACGCTGATGGGAGGCGAAGCAGAAGCAGCAGCAGCAGCAGCAGTAACAGCAACGTCACTCGCTCCAGGTTTCCGGTTCCATCCAACTGACGAAGAACTCGTCAGTTACTATCTCAAGCGCAAGGTCTGCGGAAAGCCCTTTCGGATTGATGCGATATCCGAAATCGATGTCTACAAATCCGAGCCGTGGGATCTTCCAGGTATGCCCTTGTTTTCAGATCCCCTTTCTCTGTTTGATCTTTCTATGGTTCTAAAGAATCGTTCGGTTATCTCTGTTTATTAGATCAGTCGCGGCTGAAGAGTAGAGACCTAGAGTGGTATTTCTTTAGTGCCCTAGATAAGAAGTACAGTAACGGATCGAGGACCAACCGCACTACGGACCAAGGGTACTGGAAGACGACCGGGAAGGACCGGCCTGTCCGATGGCGCAATCGGACGGTCGGGATGAAGAAAACCCTTGTGTTTCATATTGGACGGGCTCCGCGCGGAGAGCGCACCAATTGGGTCATGCATGAGTACCGACTCGTCGATGAAGAGTTAGTGAACGCGGGTATCGCGCAGGTAAGACAATAAGAAGATTGTGATTAAATATATAGAATATGGTTGTAATTTGAAATTTGAATTGCTTGGTTCTTAATTTTGTTTGGTTTTGGGTGGGGAAGGATGCGTTTGTGCTGTGTAGGATCTTCCGGAAGAGCGGTTCGGGGCCTAAGAATGGTGAGCAGTATGGGGCGCCATTTATTGAGGAGGAGTGGGATGAGAATGTGTTGGTTCCAGAAAGAGAAGCCACGGATGACGCGCTCTGTAATGTTGGCGATGAAGGGTATGTTCAGCAAAACGACAGTGAGCAGGTATGTGCTTCGAATGATTATTATGTTTATGTTAATGATTTTGCCAAGTTGTTATTAGTGTTAGTCATGGTGATATGTGGTTTGTAATGCTTTCATCTACTATTTTGTAATTATATCATAATTGATCAAAATCTCATCTACCACTCAGACTGGCCGAAATTGGCCAATTGTGCTGTCTGACCTTTGGTCTGCAACCATCTCACAAAAGAGAAGAGTATTTGGATGCCACTGGAGGTTGACATTGTTCGGTGCATTTATTTAATATGTGATCTTGCAGTATTTGTATATTTTGTAAGCAATAAATAAATTGTTGGAGTCGTTGTTTAACTTGGTGACAATCTCAGGGTAAGAATCTCCGGAGACATTCACATTCTTTGTTGATTTTGTGTTTGATATTAGAAGAAGTCCATTCTTGATTTGTTTGACCCACAAACTTGGAGAAGGAGCTAGAGCAACGTCTTCTGATTGAGTTGCTCACGTCCATTCTAGAGGAAGTATTTTTTATGAGAGTCGCCCTTTCAAGGAGCGTTTACTGTTTTTATAGGCAACTACACAGTTATAGGAGTTCAAAATTTTCTCTTTATTAGATGTTTCCTATCTTTTTCATGAAAAATGTTTCTGTTCAATACTTGGGAAGATGACGAATCTAGCTCCACCGATAAGCTTGCCGTGTACCGCCTCCTGAATGTAGTCATTCCTGGATCAATCTGATGAGTCTTCAAGCAGTAGATAATCTTTTGGGACTTGTTTGTAGTCCAACACTAAATTAGAGACCTGAAATGCTTACCCATTTTAGGGATCAGAATTTATACTCCATAATGACGTATTGTATGTGCAATTTCATTATGTTAATTTTCGTTTACCAATGATCTACCATCTATTTATCTCAATAAATTTGCTACATGATCTTCTGGGGAAGTTGGAAAAGAATTAGGTCCTTTGCAATGGGTGAAATTTCTATTTTAGTTTTTTGTAGTCTGTTCATCCATCCAATTCCAGTTAAAATCTCCATCCTTGCATAGCTGCAGTGAACCATTTTGGACCACATTGTAGAGATCTAAATACGTCCTACAGTGATCCCTTTGATTTTGCTAAATAAATCTTAGGTCCTTTTTTCGTAACGTAAAACGGTTTAGGGTACTGTAAAATGTTTTATGGCATTTGTTATAGTAACTTAATTAAAATTTCTTATTATTTTGGTGTTTTATGGTGATATTGAGTTACATGTAATTCATAGGAGTAAAATAAATGCTGAAAAGAGAAATATCTTAAATGACGCAGATCTCTTTGCATTCATCCTCTGCATCAACAGTCCCCCTCCCCCTGGAAATGTCTATACAAAAAAAAAAGGTATTATGGTGGTTAGGTAATAATAAAAATGGCTTTTTCTTGTTGAAACCTTAGGAGTTACCTAGAACTTGCTCTGATTTTGAGGAAGAGGAAAAGGAAGAGTTTTTAGCAGATTGAGGTCAACCCACGGAAAGTTTAATACTCAGGAGGTGAGCTTAATCAGAACGATAAGTCTTCTTTTTAGGCTCCCAAAGAAATAGGGGGTAAAAAAAAAGACAAAGTTGAAGAAGTAAATCCCGGTGTAGATGAGTATCTTTGGTTTAGGACACTGAACTCCATTGAACTCAACCCTGCTCCTGGCTGCATGTTTACCATGCAATGAGAGCACCCTACTTGATACCTAGTCCGACACTCTTACCTTCAAGCTAGTAGTTGAGTTTTTGTAATCTTGATGGTTAATTTGGATCACTGTCATTTTTGCAATGGTGTTTTAGTTATTTGGAGACATGTATAGTGCACAATCATTTCACATGCATCACTTCTATTGTGTTGTTAACTGATGTCATATTGCTTTTGCAATCATTTTGTTGTATAGATTTTTCCTAAACTTCAAAGAATTTTCTCTGTTTCCAGAATCTTGCCTTGGTAATTCCACATGTAAATATGGCCCTTCCTGTGGTGTTTGATGCTGGGGATGGTTGCAACCATTTAGAGGGACCCAGGGGCATCCTTGAAGATGATCAAAAGCTTTTAATTGGCGCGAGTGGAAATGTTGATTTGCCAGAACTGCCTGATAGCCTCAAAATCTTTGTCTTACCAGAACAGTATCAGATGGGCCCTGCGGCAGTTAGAGAAGAATATTTTGTCGAACTGGATGATCTTGTAAATCCAGTGGAGGCTAACTACCATGTTGATGACCCAGTTGATGGGGATCTGATGTACTTTGATGCTTCCAATGATCAACCAGTTAACGATGAATCATTCCTGGAAATTTGCGATCTTGTAAACCCCGTTGGGGCAGATCCATCAGGATTTGAAATGCTCAACGAATACCTCACGTACTTTGATGCTACTGATGATAACTTGCATTATGTGGCTAATGAAGATCCTATTTTGGACCAATCAGCCAAAATCCAGGAGGTAATATTACTCCATCAAAGCTTTCAAAAAGTGCCTTGCACGTATGCTTCTGAAATCTAGAATCACAACTTATCCTCTAATATATTACTCTGTTACAACAGGTGAATAGAGGAATCGGACAAGAATATCTGGCATCCACACAGCCCGTAAAAACACATGGTGGTGAAGGTGCATCCTCTTCAAAGCAAACACCGGAGGTCACGAAGCTTGCACCAGGTACAGATTCTGTTTTGGAGAGGAGATTAATTGCCACTTGGTGCCCGTGAAACTTGTGGTTGGGCATTTTGGGTCAAATTCGGAATAAGGGGATAATCCATTGTATCGAAATACTTCAAATTCAGTATTGCAGTGAACTATACTATTTTTGTGTTTTTACCTCATCCAGGGATCCTTTTTTGTCTACCTTTTCCTGTTGCAGATGTCCAATACAGTGAGGGTTGGAATAGTGCCCTTGCCAAACGGGTCAGTCGCATGCTGGGGTCCATCCCTGCTCCTGTTGCATTTGCTGCAGAGTTCCCTACAAAGGAGGCAGCTCTCACACAGAACTCGGCAACACACTCCTCCAGCTCCATCCATGTTACTGCTGAGATGATCCGAATTAGTGACATGACAGTAAGTGGCAGCAGAAATACTGGATCATTGGGGAAGGGTGGAGATGTGAATTTCCTCCTTTCCTATGGCATGACAAGGGGTGATGTGATGGCTAGCGAACACCTGATCAGCAAATCCAGTAGTATAGAACCAATGGCTAACATGTTGTCAAGCAAGGCAGGGTCTATGGTGGTGCGGAGCGGATTCTACCTTATCTTCCTCTGGGTCCTGATTCTTTCAGTGAGCTTCAAAATTGGAAGCTACATTTATATCAGGTAATATTTTATAAAAGGATGAAAAATACAGTAGTATTTATAACCGAAAATTTTGGAAGTGGGGTTTTAGGGAGAAAGGATATGACAGATATGGTAGATAAGAACCCTTTGGAGACGTAACATTTTCCTTCTTATTATACATTCAGTACTATATTCATGACTAAACTGAAATATGTCGCTTAAGTACGCCCTGTGCTTCTTCACGAGCCATGTGTGTGCGTGCGCTTAGTATACTATAGAGAACTCCCAACACTCGTGTCCTTGATTGGGTTGGGAGGCCATTTGATAAGTAAGCCTTTAAAAAAAAAAAACTTTTGCAATTTTTGTAAATGTGATTTTTTGACTTCAAGGAAAATAATGCTGTCATTCTCATGATTTTATGGCAGTTGGCTGTAAACTTGTTCTATTTTTTTTGGCCGATTTTTGTGTGGGTCCACAGAAGGGTGGACCAACATCCATGGGATCAGCAGGCCTGAGAGCGTACCAAGGGGTGGGCCACAATTTGTCCTTTTTATAGCCTAGGACTTGTACTGAAGGTACTCCTTTCTGGTGTCATAGTTGGTTTCATTGTACATGCCCATTCCTAATTGACTTTCTCGTTATATTATGTCTTGTTGGGACCCCACCTTTAGATTTTCTTGAAAATGTTCGGTTGTTGTCTTTTCCTAGTTTGTCCACTCGCCCATCTCAAGTCTCAACATCCTTGTCTTTGTTACACTCATTTTATGAACAAAGGTAATGAATTAAATGGTTGTTAAATTTAGGGCAAAATTGGTAATCGATGTGATCTCCTCCCAGTCATGGCTCATGATCCACAATATAACAGGTCTTCCCTTGGAAATCTTTTAAGCTGTAATTCAATTCTATTGGAACACTAGTATTATTTTGATGCAGTTGGATTATTGTAGTATAATCATATACGTCGATCTCACTATCTTAGGGGATCAAAACAGGTACGCCCCCAAGTAGGTCAATTCTTTTAGGACCCATTGGATCGCCAGTCCTATCCTTTTTTGCACGTTTGTCAATCGTGTGGTCACATGTAAGGCACATATGCAAGTAAATCTATGATGGCGGACGTTGATGATGGACTGCAGTATGAGTTACGGGACACATTTTAGAGACTACCAACCATATGGATGTTTAGCCCATCTTAGGTGGACCTACAGACCAGAAATAAGCCTGATTAATGATTTTTTTAACTGTTGGATTGGAGTCTTTTTTATAGGTTTATTTTTAACCGTGGTAAATCAAGCATTTATTTTTGGGGTACGCAGATCCAAATGTTAGAAATCACTAATCAGGCTACACCTAGGGATGGTTCATGGGTTGATTTTTAACCGTGCGATTTGAGCATTATTTGGGGCACAAAGATCAAATTGTTTGAAATCACTAATCAGGCTAGTTTTGGTTTGTAGGTCCACTTAGAGATGGGTCAAACATCCATACCGTGAGTGGTCTCTAATCGTTCTCCACGTGGCTCATATTGTAGTCCGTCATCACTCATCAACATTGATGAATGACGTCCGTCAGCTAAGTTCTACTCCAAGGTTATGGATCCCTTTTAACTTTTAAAGATCCGTGTCGTTTTTTACAAACTTTTTTTTTTCCAAAGCGACTCTACAATGTCTAATAATGAATATAACAGAGGATAATTTTTTTTTCCTATATTCTTTTTAATTACATGCGCTTCGCACAATAATAAATTCCTTAAGCTAAAGCGGAGGTGAAAAGGAAAAAAAATTGAAGAGGGAGCAGAGGAAGGTGGTGTAGAAATAGAAGAGAACTGAGATGTTGCTGATCTATTTTCTATTTAGAGTACGTGCGCAGAAGCAATAAGCTACTTTTCTTACTATATTGGCCTTGGTTCGCCCGTGTCGATTTTGTATAGGACCACTACTTTTGGCCAAATGATTGGCCCGTTTGCTTTAGATTTGGCTTACTTTCCCACGTGCTAGTTGGTTTGTTCAAATTGGTTCCATAAAAGTCTGGTGTCTTCTGGTTTGAGGTATGTTAGTGTTCTTTTTGTAGGGGAGTCTCGTCTCTCATACATGCGCTTCACACGGCCTCTCCTCCGTTATGTCCCGAGTCCGAGACTTTCGAAATCGGCGACGCACCTGCGTGGAAAAATTTTGGTCTTCGAAATGGTCCTCGATGTTTGTCCCATCTGCATTGGCACGTGGCTCAAATTGGGCCAAGTGGATCTACAGTCCGAAAAATCGACCAGATTGGTGCTTCATATCCGTTGATTTGAGTACTCAAAAATGATGGAATCCAACGGCTATAATCATCCCATAAAAATTTCTCAAATTCAGCGCCTAGAAATCACCAATCAAGCTTATTTTTTATGTCTAGATTCATCAAGGATAGAGAGCCATACATCCATGCGGCGAGTGTGAAGAAAAATGTTCCACGTTGCATTTTGGTAAGGGCAAAACATCGACCACATGGAACAATTTAAGGCCGCATTTGGAACAATTTAAGGCCACATTTGGTACGTCGGCAAATTACTTCCAAGAGAATATATTGTCCCAGTCAATTAATTTTATGGCTAAAAATTCATGCGACAAAATATTTTAAAGCATTTGGCAGCCATATAATTTTCTCATCAAAATATTCGCCTACCTAATTTTCAGTGTTTGGATGGCGTAAGCAATTTACAGAAAGCTATCCACAGATTCCACACTGCATAAGTACCATAGTCGTTAGTTCCCATAAAAAAAAATAAATAGTGCCACGTGGCCTTAAAAACTGAGAATTCTATGTGTGGGACTCAATTCATCATATACTTTGATATTTGTTAAACAGAAAAGTTGTGATATCACCGGGATCACTCTTTATGCACATATTCATGATCCGGACCATCCAATTAATGGACCAATTGCCTGAATAAATAAAAAAAAGTCTATCATTTTGATGGTGATAATAAGCCTGATTTGTGGTATGTATGTCCACTTAGGGATGGGCCAAACATCCGTACGGTCAGTGGGCCGAAAAAGGTATATCACATGTCATATTGGTAGATATATGATGGGTCCCAACATTCAAAATGCAAGTGCGCCCAAAAAGGGGTGACACGTGTCATATTGGTAGATATTGTTGAAAATTAGTACTTGATGGAGGAAACAAATATGTAGGAGAAAATTATTATTTGTAAGACTTCAAGGGTTGATCAATTGATGTCTTTTAGACAATATTTCTCTCATTCGATTAGAACCGCGAGTACAAAGTGTAAGAAAATCGCCTTCAAGAAACAATGAAGTCTCAATCAACACCATTGGATTTGGATTATATATGATCTGATCACAACCAATAACATTCTGAAAATAAATTTGATGATGTCAAAAACTTAAAAATGAAATAACGAACTCACTGTAATTTTCGATGTCCAAAATAGATGTCTTTATCTCTTTTATAGCTATTTGTGTCAGTTGACCAAATAATCATTACTTTTGATCAATAGTCATGAATTGATCCAACAGCGTGGATCATCCCTTAAAACAATGCGTTCCACGACACCAAAGTATCCTCTAAAAATACTCAAAAGGCCCTAAACGCCCAATCGACTATTTGCGCGCGAGTGGTGCTTCGCCAGAGCCGTCTCTACCATAAGGCTATTAAGGCCGCCTTAGCCCCAAATGAGAGAAGGCCCTAGCCCACTAGCCACATGGATGTTTAGCTTTAGCCCACCCCTTGTTGGATATACAAACCAAAAATCAACCTGATTGTTATCTCTAGCCATAAATTTTAGTACTTTTTAGGATTGGCTCTAGAAATTGGATTCAAGCATATTTTTTTGGGTAATAAATCCAATGGCTAGATATTGGATTCAAGCATGTTTAGCCCACTCCTTGGTGGGTATACGCATGGTTCAAAAAAAGGCCGGTGTAACGAAAATAATGGCCGTTTTATCGGAATCAGACCTACCTGATACATTATTTATGTTATTTTCTCTTTTTTCTGTTTTTGGACCTGTGCGTTACAATGGTAATACCCCTAGTCGTTACCACTGTATGGGCCACTTTTAAACCTTGGATATACACACCAAAAATCACCCTGATTGGTAATTTCTAACACCCCTAGTCCGTTACCATTATAAAGGCCACTTCTAAATCTTGGATATACACACCAAAAATCACCATGATTGGTAATTTCTAACCATTAGATAATAGTACTTTTTAAGGCTTATTATAGCCGTGGGATTCAACCAATTTTTTTAGGACTAAAATCAACGGCTAACAATCATCAAACAAGCTGATTTTTGGTATAAACGTCCATGCGGTCAGTGGGCCCAGACGGCAACGGTGACTGGTTTCTAGCAAAAATCGTTGGCGTGAGGTACACCTTGTTACATCTCGACTCAGAGTCAGGGTTACTTATCAAGCGTGCAGCTGGTAGTGATTTAGATGGGACAAATCTAGTCTGCATAGTTTACAGATTAAAAGTATGCAAACATTGTCAACACTGTTGGATGTCCCTTGAAAAATGTGTTATATCAATTTTCAAAAAAATAAAAGCATTCAATGGTGGATACGTTGTTTACATACTTTTAAGTCTGCAAACGTATGCAGACTAGATTTGTCCATTGAGATGGGTCACTAACTTAGGTGACCCAAAATGGACTCTCAAGTCTCAATACCCAGTGTTGCCACGTGTTATGATTGATGTGCTGACTGCTGAGGACTCGGACCACATAAAATTCCAGCGAGATCTCCTACGCTGTGTGTAGTTTAAAATTTTTTGTGGATCGGAATTCTGAAGTCTCTTCTGCTGAAGAGAGGGAGAGGGGGGTTCAGACTTCAGAGCAGAAGAGCATAGGAGTAGTGGAGAATGGACCGGGACTGGGGAGCAAAGCCTGGTGGCGGAGGCGCGGCCTCCGCTCAGAACGAAGCCATCGACAGGAGAGAGAGACTGAGAAGGCTAGCCCTTGAGACCATCGATCTCGCTAAGGACCCCTATTTCATGCGTAATCATCTCGGAAGGTCTATTCCCCCTCGCTTAAATCATTTCTCGAAACTCTACCAATCTCCTTTTCTCTTACACTCTATTAATCCAATCTATCTCTTATTGAAGAAAAATTGGTTTTTTTTTTTTTTTTCTGCAGCTACGAGTGTAAGCTTTGCCTGACTTTACACAACAACGAGGGCAATTACTTGGCTCACACACAGGGGAAGCGCCACCAGACCAACTTGGCCAAGAGAGCTGCCCGCGAGGCAAAAGAAGCCCCTGTTCAGCCCCAGCCCCACAAGCGAAAGGTCTCCCTCCGCAAATCAGGTCCCCTCCTTCTTCACAATTTTATAATTTATATTCGTAGAACATAGAATTCTGACGTTCCATGCATTTTCTTGTTTTTCTTAATGATATAGGATTTTGCATACTTACACACTATATAGCAATATAAAACTAGGGCAAAGATGTTCTGGAAAAACACAAACCCTATAAAGTAGGATAAACCGCTTCCTTTTGTATAGTGTATTACCACTTACACTTAACTGCTATCCTAGTGTAATAACAAATGTGCACTCTTTGTTACAATTGACAAGCCAAAGTCTCACTTGACCAAGGTGATGTCGCTCTAGATGATTAATCAATGCCGATTAACGACACAGTGATACTACTCTGATGGATGCACAAACACACTTAGCTGAAAATGATGAGGATCTGACCTTATGTATGCAAATGCTTATATGAATATTTTTTAGCTTATTCTACGGTCCATACCAGTGGAATTGATTGCGGCTGGATAGTTGTTGGATGGTACATTGCCAGACATAAAGTGACCAAGTGCAAAAAGTATGAGGAATAAGGTGAGCTACTTATCAGATTTTAAAAAAATAGGCTTAAGATCGAGTGAAATTTCATGTCATTAACTCACAGAATCGATGGAATAAGAGCTGAGTTTTATACTGGATGAGAACTTGTTATCTCCACGCTATGTTGCATTGATATGGGTATAGGTGTTAAAGAGTCTGACACAGGTGTGGAGTGTCCGACTCGGTGAACCTTGAAAAATAAGATTCGTGATATCAGCAGCATACTTAAAAATAATGACACAATTGACAAAAGTAATTGTCTTATTATATAATAATGAGGATGAAATTGGATAATGTGACAGGATATCTTATGATATGTATTATTACTTATACACAAAAGAATCATCATCATCATCTGTAGGAATCTTGTTCCTCCATTCAATTTTGTCTAAAGACATATCTTTTGTTAAGGCAAGTTTCTTCAAATCTCCTTCTACCTCACTCCACGTCTGTTTTTTGCCTTTCTCTTGCCCTTTTAGGCCCTTCAACTTGCACATTCCTCCTCATTGGTGTTGGCATTGGTCGTTGTTGTACATGACCAAACCATCTCAATCGACTTTCTCTCATTTTGTCACTTATTGGGGTTACTTGTATATTTTCACGAATGTGTTCATTTTTAATTTTGTATTTCCTTGTCTTACCACGTATCCATCTCAACATCCTCATCTCGGCTATGTTCCTTTTATGAACATGTTTCTTGATTGCCCAACATTCTACTCCATAAATCATTGTTGGTCTTATTGTCGTCTTATAGAATCCTTTTAGCCTGATTGGCACACATTGATCATGAACCATATCTCCACTTTAGCCACCCCGCTCTAATTCTATTGGCAACATCCTCCTCAATCTCTTATTCCTTATGAATAATAGAACCAAGGTAACGAAATTGGTCACTTCGAGGTATAATTTCAGTTGGGATCATCTCTATGTACATCCTTACTAACAATTGCATTCCATATACTTTTTCTTGGTTCGACTTATTTTAAAACCTTTAGATTCCAAAGCATTCCTCAAGAGTTCTAGTTTTGCATATACCTCATCCATAGTCTCATCAACTAATACTATGTCTACAAATAATATACACCAGGGGACCCTATCTTGGATATGAGCAGTTACTTCATCTATAACAATTAAGTATGGACTTAGGGCTGATCCTTGGTGTAATCCCATTGTGATTGGAAACTCACATGTCTCACAACCAATTGTTCTAACACTAGTTATTGCTTCCTTGTACATATCATTAATGATGTCAATATATCTATTTGAGGATCCCTTCTTTTTCAATGCCCACTAAATTAATTCTCTAGGGACTCTATCACATGCTTTTTCTAAGTCAATAAAGATCATGTGGAGATCCTCCATTTTTTTCTGAACTTTTCTATCATTTGTCTAAGTAAGAAGATTGCTTCGATGGTCGATCATCCTAGCATAGATCCAAATTGGTGCTCAGATATCCTTGTTTTTTTGCTTTAATATTTATTCCATTGTTCTTTCCCATAGTTTCACAGTTTGGTTCATAAGTTTGACGCCATGGTAGTTTGTGCAGTTTTGTACAATACTTCCCCATTCATTGGGCATTTTTTTCTTGTCTCTAAGATATTGTTAAATAACTTAGTAAGCCATGACAATCCAATTCCTCATATGCATTTTTACAACTCTATTGGAATATCATCTAGTTCTAAGGCCCTACTTGCCTTCATCTTAGCTAAAGTTGCTTTTTTCCTTTGATCTGATACTTTAATTCTATGAAAATACGTATGTTTTATATTCTCATTAGTATTTCCATCTAGTCCTATGCCAACTATGTTATCCTCATTTAATAATTTATTGACATAGGTCTTCCACATTTCCTTAATTTCTTCTTCTTTCAGAAAGACTCTCTTGTTGTCAGCCTTAATGCATCTAACATGATCAATATCTCTAGCATTTTCCCCTCTTGTTCATGCAAGCTTATAGACTTTTTTTTATAATTGTAGACTTTATTAAGGGCCCAAGGCCAAAAACCGAAGCAAATACAAAAGCCTACTTGGTCGAGAAGACATTAAAGCGAGCCCAACAAACAAAAAGAAAAGCAAAACAGGAACTAGTAATCTTCTCTAGAACATAAGCGATCCCAACGGAAGACAAAGTCTTCAAAGAAAAGGCCTCTACATTCTTTAAACACCTTGGACCATAAGAATATAAGACCCTTTATATTGAGAATCACCAAAGCCACCTCTTCTTTGATGTCTTCGAAAACTCTACTATTTCACTCCTTCCATAGGCTCTGACAAATAGCGAATGGGTGAATCCGCCAGAGCATGCGACCTTGAGAGGAAAAGGTGTAAGAGTGCCACCTCTTCTTTCTCACCCTCTTGTATCCTTAATTTATTATATAGACTATCATATGCTTTATGTTTGACCTCACTTACCACTTTCTCTGCTTCTTTTTAGCATTTTTATCTATTTATAAGTTCTCATTGTTTCTATCCTGTGGGTCTTGTAATAAATCCTCTTTTCCTTAAAGGCCTTTTGAACCTTATTATTCCACCACCAAGTTTCCTTGTGTGTATGAATTTTCCCTTTAGATTTTCCAAGAACCTCTTTTGCTACTCTTTTAATATATTTAGCCATTACATCCTACATCACCGTAGTTTCTGCTTTTATGTTCCACATTTCTTCCATTACCAATTTATATATGAAAGACACCACTTTTTTCCTTTTTAAATTCCACCAGCTCATTCTTGGGCATCTTTTATTTTCATTCCATCTTCCATTTCCTGATGCGAACATCTAAGATCACTAGCCTATGTTGTGTGGTCTGGCTCTCTATTAGAATAACCTTGCAATTTTTACACATTGATAGTTCATTTCTCCTTAGTAGGGAAAAAAAAATCTATTTGGCTCCATTTGTTGTATTAGTTAAACGCAATTAAATGTTTCTCTCTTTTTAAGTATACATTTTCTATTGCAAGATCATATGCCATCTCAAATTTAAGGATTACACTTCCCATTTCATTTCTTTCTCCAAACCTATTTAGTCCATGCATCCTCTCTTATTTTCTAGTTTCCTTCCCTACATGACCATTTAAATCCCTCCTATAAATATCTTCTCTCCATTAGGAATTCCTTGCATCAATCTATCCATGTCGTCCCAAAATTGTCTCTTAATGCTTTCACTTAATCCAACTTGAGGTGCATAAGCACTAATTATGTTAATAATCTCTTTACCTATCATTTTTTTTATTGACAACAACCTATTGCCTATTTTCTTTACTCCTACAACTTTATCTTTCGTATCTTTATCTACAATCAATCATACTTCATTTCTATTTTTGTTTTCTCTTGCATTCCAAAGTTTGTAACCATCTATTTTCTTAGCTTTTGCCCCTTCCCAATTTGTCTCTTGTAAACATGCTATGTTTACTCTCCTTCTACGTATAAAAAAAAACTCTCCTTTTCATTGTTTATTTTCTTAGTTTTTGTCCCTTCCCAATTTGTCTCTTGTAAACATGCTACATTACCCTCCTACGTATGTACAAAAAATAACTCTCATTTTCATTGTGTATACTAACTCGAAGCTCTTACTTGTTCAAGTCCCAATATTCTACGTAGCAAGACGAATCTTACTTGCTTGGACTAACTTCTTTACCCGCATTCATCTAGTATGGTGTGATAACCCTTGCATAGTTTTCATTGCAACCAAGTTCTGTTGCAACGCGTTGTTTATAAGAGTATGCACTAGGAAACCCTTGCCCACTTCCCACTGCAACCTGGTGTCCTTGCAACGCGTTGTTTCTTTGGAATGGCCTAGCACGAACTAAATGTAATAATGGATCAGGATTCATGATATGATTTGGCAAATATTTTATACCGGCCGCTAACCTGACGTAACCATCCTCCTTCATCTAGGCTTGGGACCGGCGATGCAGTGTAAAGCACTACACCGGTGGAGTTATAGACAAAGAAATGCATATACTTTATGTTATATTTTTCACATACAAAACTTCAACTGCAAAAGATAGAACTCATAGCATATGGCAAATGTTAATTAGTATCTTGTAAGGAAAGAAAAACAAAATAGAATTTGGAATGTTGCACCAAAATCTGTATTGTGTTAGACTCCTACACGTGTCCGACAGGGTTACTTCACACATTGAATCCATGCAACATAGTCTCCACGGGTTCTTACAATAATCTTATTAATCTTTCTCACAATTTCTCATAAATTGAGGGGTTTTATTGATGATTTTTTGTCTTCATGCACCCTCAAGTACACAATTGTTCCACTTGAGCCCTCGATGAATGATGAATATGTGCAATGGGGAGAAGATCGGAAAATGTTTATATGCCTTTGAGGACGTTTATCCTATCACGGATCATTAATGTGTTGATGCAGCTCTATAGTGTTGTAATTGAGCTGAGTCAACTCTGCATGCTTTCATACTCAATTCAACATGAGTTGAACCTGAGCTCAGTTAGGACGAGTGCGCAGGTTAGGCAATTCGAGAATTTGTGTGTAATTTGATATGATTTATTTATTCAGTTGCTTGCATTATCAACTTGTAGCAAGATACCTAGATTGGTTGGCCAAGTTTCAGAGCTCAACCGAGGTTTAAAACCATGCCCAAAGTCAATTATTT
The DNA here is from genome assembly GCA_035048495.1 of Euptelea pleiosperma. NCBI lineage: Eukaryota > Viridiplantae > Streptophyta > Magnoliopsida > Ranunculales > Eupteleaceae > Euptelea > Euptelea pleiosperma. The sequence continues at coordinate 34,512,381 of CM068540.1, read as the reverse complement.
CAAAAAGATTGTCTTAGAAGTAGTCCTTTGACGTAAAATTCGAGGAAATCAAGGCACATGGGCCTTAATGTTGCTGAGGATTTCATAGCTTTTCACACCCCCATGTTATTCCACTACCACTAAGCACTTGGGATGATACTGATTCAAATGGACCAACCTTTTTAGGACTTGACTCCTTTAAGACTAGAGTTTAGAAATATTTATGGTAGCAGTTTCACCTTGTTTAGATTTACTTGTCTTGTTTAACTTGTTTAATTTATGTCTTGTTGCTCTTCTCCTATTTCATTTCCCGTGTAAGAATGATACTCCGCAATTTTCCAGCCCTAACTGCTCTTTTTGATAACTCTAATTAAAACAATCGTCCTTCTTGTCTCATTATCAATTTCTGTTTGCTAATTTGGCTCTTGGTCATGGATGAGATGCTTAAGCTCAGCATGAGCTTCCCCAATTTTGAGTTGGATAAATCTGGTTGGAGAACTTTGAGCTATATATTGAAACAAAACTAGGACACATGTTCCTTGACTGGCCAACAAAATTTTGGTGGGCATAAACTTCTACATGGCAAGCTTTTGATGCTGTGAAGCATAGGTCAGTTTGAACTTTGAAGGGGAGTGTTAGTAACAAGGGTACTCATTACTCTAGGACTCCAGGGTGATGGCCTACTCATAGACCTAGTACGCCTGTAAAGGATTCTTAATTTGTTCCACGAGTAAATTTTGAAATTAGTTCTCTTGTGCGTGCAGTCAAGATCGGGAGGCCTGGATACCGGGTAACAAAGCAATATGATCCAGAGACAAAGCAACGATCTCTTCTCTTCCAGGTGCTTGTCTATTTTCTTATTTATTTGACTTTTACACATTTTTGTTTTTATTTTTTGATGACTGAATTTTACATAATTCATTATATTATTTAAGTTTTTTCTTTTCCTTGATAATGCTTTGCATCTAAAGGTGTGTAGTCACTTCACTTTTTGGTTCTGTTTTATGTGTTACATTGTATTGGAGACTGATTGGAACTTGTTATGGTGTCCTTGGAAATATATTGCAGATTGAATATCCTGAAATTGAAGACCTTGCAAAGCCACGACACCGTTTTATGTCATCGTTTGAGCAGGTATGCTATATGAGGAAGTCGTTACTGGTTCTAGTCTTAATTTTACTCAAACTGACTTATAAAACTGGCATCCATGTGGGTCCCATTGTTCCGAGTTACCTTATCTTGCACCCATTTTGCCAAAGTATATTAATGCCTTTTGAAGCCAATGCCTAACTTCATTTTGGATTTTTTTTTTTCGGCACAGAGGGTTCAATCCTGTGATAAGAGGTATCAGTATCTTCTGTTTGCCGCTGAACCATATGAGATCATTGCTTTCAAGGTATGTCTGAGATTCGATGACACAATGCATGCTTATAATCTCTTATGCGGCGATATGCGATTGTAGAGTCTGTGAGTTTTGGTTGTGTATTTGCCTTTCCTTTTTCAGGTTCCTAGCACGGAGATTGACAAATCCACACCCAAGTTCTTCTCACATTGGGATCCAGACTCGAAAATGTTCACGGTTCGTGGCTATAATTCCTTTGTTTTTGTATTGTGTTGATCCCTCTCTTGCCGTATGTCTTTTTGGTCTCATGAACATACTGTTAATACAATCGATAATTATACAGTTGCAGTTATATTTCAAAATCAAACCACCGGATGCGAATAAACCTCAACCTGTACCTGTGCCTGTTGCCAATGGAACATCAGCTCCTGGTGTCCCCCCAAGGTCCTTGCCGCCACCGCCACCACCCCCACAAGGACTTCCTCCTGGTGCTCCTATTCCAAATCCTCCCAGAGGTCCACCACCTACAGTTCCTGGGTCTGCACCCCCACCCCCTCCTCCACCAACAGAAAACGGCCCTCGACCCATGCCTCCTGGTGGAAATCTGCCGGTCCCACCACCACCCCCAGTTGGAAGTGGTACAATGGCAAACTTTACTCCAGGTACTCAGATTGGTCGGCCACCATTGATGATGCCACCACAAGGTTTTCCGGGCCAACAGATTCAGGGCCAAGGGTTTCGTCCCGCCCCACCTCCTCCGAACATGGGACAGCAGCTCCCTAGGCCGCCTATGTCGTAGTAAGCATCCTACAATTTTCCAAGAAGTTATGTGGCTTACTTGTGCTCATGATGGTGTGCCAAAGTATGTTTAATCTAAAGTATCATCAGAATTCAGTGCATTGGTGATAGTTAGGACCTCTATATTGTAGTCTGAATGATTACTCTGATGCTTTTTGAGTTCAAACATTGGCTGTTTACTAGACTTGGGCAGGCTTCAACCGTGGGTCATATTGCGTATTGACTCAGGCCGTATTGTTCTGCTTGGGACAAGTTCCAGTGGGGCCTGTGTTGCATGATAGGATTGTGCAGGTTAACAGAGCCTATCCTCAGGGGAACCTCCTGCAGCCACAGCAGCTTTATTTGGGTCTCTGTGGTGTGTGATTTTGCAGTGGTAGCGAAGAGAGAAATGACTTAAATCTGGCCAGTGTCAATCAGTTTACTAGATCATGGGATTTTTGTGATGATTGTAACTTGAATGGTGACCCACAAAAAATGCCCTTACCTGCAAAAAAACCCAAGCACCCCATTTGTCCCTCCCTCTCTCACCTGCCAAAAAAAAAAAAAAAAAATAGAAAAATAAGAAGAAGAAGAAGAAGAGGGGGGGGGGGGGGTTGACCATGGGGACTGTAGTAGGCACGGCTAGGCTGGCCATGGCTACTATAGTCCCCACGGCTAGCCCAGTTGTGGGAGACCTGTGGTGGCGACGGCGACGGCATCCTTCTTCTTCTTCTTCTTTACTTAAGGGCATTTTTGGCCAAATAGCACAAATAGCACCCAAATGGGGTGCTTATGGAATTTGCATATAGAATTTCCCTTGAAAATATAATTCTAGAAGGATGCAGATATTGCCACCTCACGATTTTACGAAACCACCCACAATATGATGCCACCCATCATATTTTTTTTTTATAAACACACCCCTCCCTGTTTTGTATGATACCACCCACCCAAAAAAAATTAAAATACAGAAGAAGTGCCTACCCCGTTGGCAACCGCACCACCACACTCTCTCTCTCTCTCTCTCTCTCTCTCTCTCTCTCTCTGAGAGTGAGAGAGAGAGGTGGTGGTGACGGCAGGCTCCTCCTCATCTTCTTCTGTTGATTTTTTTTTTTGGGAATTTTTGACATGCCTCCCCATCTTATTTTTAAAATTTGACATACCCCCCCATGATTTGAAAAAGCTGACATACCCCCCTATATATGACTCGGTCCACTGTCATTTGACCAGTGTTGACTCGAGTTGACTATCAAATTTTGTATTAATGGACAAAAGTGCCCTTGTCTTCAACCTTAGAACAAAGGTTTGGGTTTGGGCCAAAACCCAAACCCCAAATCAAACATGAAAAGAGGAGATCAAAAAAAAAAAAAAAACCCATTGTTGGTAAATCAGAGATTTTTTGTTTGTTTGTTTTTATGAATTAAGCAAAGATTGAAAATAAAAAAAATCATAAAAATAGATAAAACTCATGAGGGAATGTGATTTCTTTTTAAAATTGAAAGAACCCATCTTTTTAAAATCCATATCTCAATAGCTTAAAATCTAAATTGCTCTTATTCTTATTTTTTATTTTTGTTAATGAATTTTTTAGAAATGTAATTGTATATTTTTTTTTTCAAAACCTTGAGTTTTAAATTATTGCCGCGTAGTGGTCGGCCGGCCATGAGACTCTGGTGGGTTGGTTGCCGGTGATGGGCGGCCAACCTATTGGAGTTTCTTGGTTGGTCGTCCTCTACATCCGTTCGATTTGGGGTTTAGGTTTTAACCCAAACCCTTGTTCCAAAGTTGAAGACAAGGGTGTTTCTGTCATTTAATACAAAATTTGGTGGTCAACTCGGGTCATAATTGGTCAAATGTCAGTGGACCGAGTCATAGGGGGGGGGGGGGGGGGTATGTCAGCTTTTTCAAATTGTAGGGGAGAATGTCAAATTTTCAAAATAACATGCGGGGATATGTCAAAAATTCCCTTTTTTTTTTTTTTTTTTCAGGGTGGGTGGTTTCATAAAACTCGGGACACATTTGTCATTAAAGTTTTATTTTGGTTAAGTGGGTGGTTTCATAAAAACCGTGGGTGGTGATATCCGCACCCTTCTGGAATTAGGTCGTCTCAAATCCAAATCCGACAAAACTCCGGGTAACCAACGGACCCTGCGGGTCAAAGAAAGAAAGAAAAAGAACAGTGTTTCCGTTTCCCCTTCGGCTGTCTTTCGCTCTCCGCTCCCCTAGCAGCAACAACAACAACAACAATAACAAATCTGAGAGAGAGATGCATCCGTCGTGTCCGCCTCGACTGGGAACCTCGACCTTCCCACTCTCGGACCTTCAATTGCTCGTCTCCGGCAACAACATCAACCCCATCTTCCCTGAATCTCCTCTCTCCTCTCTTCCTCCTCCTCCGCCTCCACCTTCTCCTCCGCTTCCTAGGTTTAGGGTTTCCGCTTCTAATGCCCACACACTAAACGCAACCCTAAACCCTAACACAATTCCTCAATACCGTAAGCGCCCAAACACAAACTTCAATCCCAACCCCACTCACCGGCAAAAGATCCATGTACAACAACAACGACAACGACGACAAGAGGAAGAATACCATTTCGAATATGAATCCAACAACGGCGACGATGAGGAATATGAAAATGCAGAAAAAGAAGAGCTCGGAGAAGGAGAGGAAGAAGACGTAGAAGAAGAAGAGGAAGAAGAAGAAGAAGAAGAAGAAGAAGAGGAGGAGGAGGAAGTTTCTTGCTCGTCCTCTGCACCTTCTTTCGTTAACAAAAGCAACAACGGAAGGAGGGAAAAGCAGAAGCTTTCCGCTATTGACATGGCCTCCGTAAAACACTTACTGGAGACAGTGGTGGCACAGCAGCAGAGGTTCTTCATGGACCTCCTCGAAACCCTAGAGAGAAATGAGCAACATAGAGAGCGGATCCGCGCTGATAGGGAGGAGAAATGGCGTGCTGAGGAGAGGACCCACCGACGACTCCTCGACAATGCTATGCTCCTCCTTACTGAAACCCTGCTCCGCAGTGGTGGTTGCCATGGGAATAGCAGGCAGTTTGATCAGGAGGAAGAGGAGGAGAAAAGTGAGAAAAAGAAGAAGCGGAGTAAGAATTGGAAGAGGGGGGAGGTTTTACGTTTGATACAGCTGAGGGGGGAGATGAAGCAGAGGTTCTCTAATACTAGTCGAAGAGGATCTGTTTGGGATGAGCTCGCAGAGGGTCTGGCCTCCTGCGGCATTAGGAGAGACGGAAAGCAATGCAGGGAGAAATGGGATAAATTGATGTCATCTTACAAAGATGTTGTTGATGGAAAGAAAGATCCTGCTGACCTTCCCTACTTCTCCGAGTTGCACAGTGTTGTTGGCTTTGGCTACGGTGAGCTCGAGTTTTGATAGAACGTCTGCTATAAGATTCTTTCTATCTCACAGCATATTGAATTTCTGTCTCCGGATCTTAATTTTATAGTGGAATGGGTATTGGTTTGATACTGAGAGGCAAGGCATGGGAAAAGCATCTCGCTGACATCTTTTTGTGTAGAATCATTTTTACATGGTTTGTTAAAAATTACAGTTTTCTCTGCTTACTTTTTTGCCAAGGTTTGAGGATTTGTTCGATTTCTTTTTGCCTGTGTTGATGAATGTGAATCTCCATGTTTTTTTCTTCTCGGTCGCATATATGAATGATTATGATTAGTATCGTTTTTTCTTTTAATGGTTTTCCCTCATTGAGATTGTGATTATCACTAGATGACCCAATTACAGTTTTGCCCGACCATGCTGAGTTTTGTGGAAGATGACCCGATTAGAGGTTTTGAGAACTACATGTGGTGAAAATATGGTAGTTGCCATCACCTTGAACTATAGCTTAAGTTGAACTCCGACTTTTTTTTTATATACTCTCTTTGGTGGACAAGTTGGGATTGAACTCATACTCTCATGTTTGCGATATAGAAAGATACAATCCCAGTCACGTTATGGAGGTGATGGAAAAAGATGACCACCCTAGGTAAGGACCAACTTGTCTCTGTCGACTGCTCAGTTATTCAAGTGTTCATTTGTGAAATAGCATGCCACCATCCTGGAAACTTGTTGTAGTTACTCTTAACCATTCCAATTAGAGCATAAACTTGTTGAACCTTCCCATGCAAGTGTAGACATAGGAAGAAATTGAAAAAGAAAGAATGTGTGTTGTACTTTGCCCAGAGTTCCCCATCTCAAAGCTCTAGAAGAAATGAAAACAAGTAGAAATTTAGAATAACAAGAGGTGCAATAATGATAATATTTTTTTAAGGACAAAAAAGGAGGCTTAAAGGTTGAGAGTCATAAGAAGCTGAACAAAAAAGGTCAAGGAACCGATTTTTTATGTGAGGAGCTTGACTACTTCAAGACCGATTCTCCAAGGAGTAGAATTTTACTTTAAAAAAAATCAGTTGTCCATAAGAAGATATAATTACGATAGTAGAATATCCAATCAAAATACATCAGTCATGTGGTATTTAAAGCCATTGCGGTGGATTTCGTCCTTTGTGTTTAACACAATCATAGGCTTGCAACTTGGCACTTCACGAGAGGTAGAGATTGATTTGTGGAGCTAAATGGAGTGAAATCCAACAACATTCGAATTTCACACGGTTAATGGTTACAATTGGAACGTAATAAGTCTGGTTACCTTCAATTATCAGTTTGCTTGGAAACATTAACCCCATCACACTTATACATGTTACATGATATGAGCCTAGCCTGGTACAAAATATCTTACCAAATAGGGTTTATTAGCCTCACTTTAGCCAAATATGAAGCATGACACCACACATGCATAGCATCTCATCATGCGCATTGAGCATCACAGGGAATCTTCATGAATTCACATCTTGGATGGAACCAGTTTTCTCCAAGAAATAAAACTCAAAATTTATTCAATCACAGGATCTCCTCTATGTCTATATTAATAACTTAAATACTTTGGTTCACTAGTCTAGCGATTTCTAAACACCACCAACCTTGTCCCATACAAAGAAAAACTTAAAAATGATATAATTTGACGCGTCAGACACCATTTTGTGTTCATGTGTTGGACACATGCGGACAAACTTTTCCTACAAATCTCAATTTATTAAATTTTTTTTCAGCTATTCGTTATATATTGTTTATATGATTTTAAGGTACAAGGTATAAATGGTGATGAATATATGATTTTATGTTATAACAGTTTATCTAAATACATTCATTCTCTGTTGTACACTTAACATAAACTATTCTTTAAAATATCTCTCTCGACATAAGGAATAAACCAAACGGATTTGTTGGTATGTCGGGTTTGTGGGGTCAGTATGTCTGACACTTCATATCGGTGTCGAACACAAACACATGTGTCCATGTCTTTGTTACATAGGCCCCAGGAGATTATCCCTATATTTAGCATTTAGATTGCGAAATTGGAATGAAAATGAAATGCATAAAGAACGGTTACCTTGAGCCTGTTACCATATTTTTAAATTTCAAAACTCATATATGCTAATTGTGATGGATTGAAAAGTAAACAAAGAAACCATTTCTAAATGCAGAAAGGCATGATGGATTATTAATATTTGTCATTGTCCCCTTTGATGGATTTGACAAAAGTTATAGATGTATGTGATACTTTGTAACTTCTATAAATGATTTTCTAGCTACGTTCATGTATACTTGATTCATAAGAAATTGTTCCATCAAGCATACTTTTAGAATATGGGGTAGAGCTAGGAGATCAAATAGAGAGAAATTCAAAGTTCTTAAAACCAATAGGTTTAGAAAAATTAATTCTGACTTGTTGCCTACTTGTAAAGAAAAAAAGAGTCATCTGTTTTCCATATTCCACAAAAATGGTGTAGCGAGAGACGAAACTGGACTCCTATTGAGATGGTGTGATCCATGTAGATGGTTGAGTCTTGTGAACTTGCATCACTCTATTGGGGATGGAGTATTTATAGAACTACTGGCATTATGAGTTGGTTCAATAGAATCCTAGAGAACTTGCACTAGTAGGCAATGAAACAGTCAAAATTTCAAGGTTTGCTACCTATCAGAAAAAAAGAAAGAACAAAAATTCTCAAGGTTTGCTGATCTTCAGCTCGGGCATTGATTTCATACCATGGTTGAGTGAAGATTCCCATGGCGTGTGCTAGTGGTCTTTCCCTTCCAAGGTCTTCTCAGGGTTGTGCCTGACATTGATTCTTCAGCACCTTTTGGAAGGGAAGAACAATGGGATCCTTAAAAGGCAAATCAATGGCATTGCTTAAGTTTTATTCGAAAATTATCACTAATATTTTCTTGTAACTGTGATCTACCTAGAACTTTGGGTTCAAGGTGCGAGGACTTGAGAAGAAGTTGAAAATTGTAGCTGTTTACCATGACCGTAGATCTATCTAAAGTTTGAAGAGTTGTGATAGGACTGTTTTTTAAGGCCAGAACAAAGCACTAGCCTTTGTTATGCCATTTGAATATTACCAGTGTAATCTGGTTTCCACCAAGAATGCCCAGTAACGGTGTACATGTTAGTAATGGCATACTTTATAGCCATATACAGGGATCATGCTTTAAGTCCATCCATCTTTAGTAGTAGGAGGCTGAATTGTTTACCTTCTAGACTTGGCGTCAGTGCTAAAAAGTAACATACTTATTTACCTTCTTTCGGTAGTTCAGTGAGACCCTCTTTATGCCAAAATATTTTTCAGGAGGGCTTCTTTGATGGTTCATAGCTCACAAAGGTTTTATTCAACAGTTCTTGATGATTGATCCACTAATAAATTGTCAGTTCAGCTGACCCTGAAGCTGAGACTTGAGTCACTTACCTTAACAGATCAGTCACCAATCACAACAATCACAACAAGATGTTGTAAGTTGATGATCAGAACTTGGTGCCGAGGTTGGGAGTGCTAAATTTAAAAATGTCCTAGGATCAGAGGAGCGTGAGAGTGCACACGAGCATTTACGTGTATTTTATAATTTTTTCTTCTTTATTCTCCAAAATCTGTCTCACCCGTAAAGCATTTTTCCAAACAGGTCTATGTGATAATGTACGTACGCTCTCTGTACATGTGATCTACTTATGGGAGCAACCTGTTAGTCTCTCTGGTCTGGAGCTTTGGCTGCTTTCCAAGTGAAAGAGCCCTTCCCACTGTCCGGTCTGGGTTGAGATTTAACCCCGACTGGTAAATGGTTGTGGGCTCTTACGGAGCCTGTGGGCTGGCCACTGCACTATTAGTGCTATATTAAAGAGCTGCACCCTAAATGTAGGTTCCCCTGGTCCCACCTTGTCTACCCCAAAACATGTCGGGTCTCCATGTTAGTTTAAATCCTATCATTTGCCTTTAAAAAAAATCTTGGAAAAGGTTGTGGATGCGCTGATTTTTTTAGCAAACTCTATGAATTCCTTTTCCTCAACATAAAATTGGGAGGAACGAAAACTCAAACGAGACAAAGGGTTCTTATGGAACGGCACTCCAGCTCTCCACGGCAGTGGCGAGGTTTATTTACAAGTGGCAGCTGAGGTGGCGGCCCCAAAGGAGTCTACGAGTTTCACCACCTATGTATCTCCCCATGTGCCAAGGGCAAAAAGAGGCATGTTTCTTTTGCCTTTTTTTCTATTTAATTTTGTTTTAGGTCGCTCTACGGGTGTCCGCGTCTTTCGGCTGGGCACCTACGTGGGACAAAAATGCCCCCTCCAGTTTAGGCACCCGCCCTCTCTCTCTCGCGTGCATTGGGTTGTCAAGGGCAAGGTTATACAGTATATAAAGTAGACTGTTATAAGGGACAGGTAACGTTACCCTTATGTCTGTTATAATGGGTCAAATAAAAATAATAAAAATGTTATTATTTTATTAGTTTTGTATTCATTTGTTTAAAATCACTGAGATAATGGTTAAAATAACAGATAATGGACAAAATAATCAATGTTACGACATTTTAAGTCTGTTTTTTCAGTCAGATAGACTCTGGATTGGACACATGGGATGGGAGGAAGAGAATTTTTTTTTGAATCAGAGGAGTTTTGAAGCAGAGAAGCAGTGGCGAATCAAATGGCGCCACGATCCACTGTTCAAAAGCATTTCTGGGTTTTGTTCAAAAGCATCAGTTGATTGTGACGCCATCTGATTGGCCACTGCTTCGCTGCTACAAAAATTTTCTCTGGGAGGAAAACCACCCACATTACAGGGAAGAACTCTAGCTCCAGAAAATCTCAATGAGAGAAAAAATGAATGAAATTCCAGTTTTTTAAAATGCTTGCCGGTAAGGTTACAACGTGAGAAGTTGTTTCTGATGGGGGGATGGGAGTGAATGTTTTTTTTTTTTTTTTTGATGAGCTACAAGATTTTATTGAATGAGGACCTTTATAGGCTGTGGCATCCCTAGGTCCAGACTATTGGATGGTCTTCATGATTGTATGATGTGTATCCCGAGGACAATCAACAGTCTGAACTTGGGGACTACCCCCACTAAGGATGAAGGTAAGACTGCCCTTCAGAAAAAAAATTATCACCTCATGCTGTTATATAGTTTAAGTTAAAGCAAAATTGCAAATACTTGCGTACAATAAGATTGAATGGACTAGGGAGAGTTTATTTTTGCTAACGACGCCTTTGAGCAAAATGCTCAACAACACCTCTGCACCGTGTTATTGAAGAGCACATCAAGCTCGACATATTTGAAAATTTAGAAAAAGGTAGTAGGTTAATGGACAGTTGCACAGATGCATGCAACCCCGCAAAGATAAGAAAAATATATATTTTAATTCTATACGAGGCAGTTTTTCTTCTCGTTTTCAGGTTGCATCTGTGCAACTCCACTAAGGGGATGCTTGCTAGCATACCTACAACTAGGTTGATTTGTGGTTAAGTGACTTCTTACAATTGGTTTTGGTTGAAGTGGATTAATTGGACTGAATTTTGCTCAAACTTGATTCAGTTTCTTTTTTTTTTTTTACCTTATTCATCTCTTTCTCTTGAGCCTGGTTTTAAATTTTGTTGAGTTGACTCCGAACTCAGTCGACTCTACTCGATTCGCCTCGCCTCGATTTTGTTCTGAGTAGACTTGAGTTATTGACTTGATTCGTAACAACTCGATGAGTCGACTCGAAAAATCAATCGAGTTTGTCAACTGGACAGCGAGTCAAGCTTGACATGCCTTTATCAACGTTTTCATTTCTCTTCCCCCACAGCCACATCTCTCCTGTAGAGATCAACCCCCCATATCCTTTCTCTTCTTCATAGCTCAATTGGCTTATTCGAACCAAATTAAACCATCTCTCCCCAATGTTCACTGGTTTGCAGGGGTGTGTACCGAACACTATTCTCCATTAGAGTTTTTTTTTTATTCGTACAATTTATGTTGGGGTACCTACAATTTGTATTACAAGTGTTTTGGATATTCCTAAAGGGGCATTAGGGTTTTACTTGTACATTGGAAAAAAGGTGAGATAAGAAGGAAATTATTGTAATCCTAATTTTTTAGAGATAGTGAAGGCTCTTCTCACTTGTGGACGTAGACACGTACGACACATATTACACCACATAAATCTGTTGTGTTTGTGTGATTGATGTTTTCTCGGCTCTGGTGATGAAATTATTGTTGCACATGTGGAGGCTCCAAGAGATATCTCGTCTCAAAAGTCTAAATTCAATACACTTGTTTTATTTTGTTAATTTGCTAATTGCAATAAAATCGGAAACAACCTATGTTTTAAAACTCGCCGGGGCGACTCAGCGTACAAACTTGAATTTGCAGGTTTTGCTAGGTTGACTCGGAAACTCCGCTGAGTCAACCATTTAAAGCCGACTCGACTTGAAACTCAATTTTTTTTTTAATTTTAAAGTATTTTCTATATTTTATGATTTTTCAATAAATATTATTTTTTATATATTTAAATATTTATTAATTAATCTAATGACTCGCTGAGTCAACTCCCTCGACTCGACCAGATGGACTTCCAAGTCCCGAGTTTTAAAACATTGATTTTAACTAGTAAGTTCAAATGACAAAGAAAAAGAAAGTAGAAACCTTGATACTCGATTATAAATATCTACTTACAATTTTGGCTTCATACTCCAAACAACTGCACCATAAAAAAAAATGGAGAAAAACGTTTCAAGACTGGCATTATTTTTTATTTATTTTTTCAGTCTACTTCGCGGGATTTACAGATGAGATTTAATCACCAAGGTTGCTGCATTTATGTACAGAAGCTACGTGTCTAAGCAAGCCTTAGCAATTGGCACACAAGGCGTTTCTTCATCCCTTATGAGAAGTGTGTAAACGTGCGATTGTTACGTGGGCTTTCCAGCCCACGTGCAAAGCTTCTTCTCCAAGACATCGATATTGTATCCTGGTTGCACTTTCACCTGGAACCAATTTTAGCTTATAAATGAGAAACCATCTTGGTAAAGAGAAATAATCCAGTGTGAGGGGGTTAATTTAAATTACCTGAATGGTATGAGCGACTTTGGTCTCGGTTCTATACTGATTCTCGAACACTATATCAACCTTTTCTTCTTCAAGAACACGGAAGAGATCCGATGTCAAGGCAATATCCTTGAGAACGACAGTGCTGATGAGTATCAAATCGTCCATCCTCTTTATCTTGATAGACGGCACAAACTCTTCCAGATCTTTCTCTTCTCCTTCTTCTTCTTGGCTCTCCACCTCACTTCTCTGTGGTTCATTATCAGAATAATCCATCTCTGGGATCTCGTGAGGCTCTAGCTTGACCTCTGTTTCTCCTTCAGGCCTTCCTAGCTGTTCCATGAAGTCCAAGTACCACTTTAGAGAGAGAGAGAGAGAGAGAGAGAGAGAGAGAGAGAAGTAAATATATATACCTGAGAAGGTTGAGGTGGTATCAAAGATCTGAGCTTAGAGTAGAGAAGGTATTCTCTGAGACGGCGAAGGATTAAAGCTTTAGGGTTGTTCTTGCGTGTCAGTACTGCTTTCAACCCTAGATTGACGAGAGCGTTGTTTTCTGTTGAACTTGAAACATAAATACTCTTCTTGTCTTTCATCTTCTTAATTTATTTGAAAGATAAGGAGGAAGAAGGGGAGAAAGGCCTTTTAAGGAAGGGACAAGAGAGGTGGCTTTTTTTTTTTGTCCCTTTCAAGAGAGACTGAGATACAGAGAACCCACGAGGATCTCGAGGGGAGCTATCACGTCCTGTGCTCACGCGAGATTTTTTTTTCTGAACTGGGTCGCTCTCGTTGTGGCATTGTGGATCGCGTAAATATATGCCACGTGGTATAATCCTAGGAAGTTATGACCAGATGGATGTTTGTCCCACTCTTTGGAAGATCTACAGTACAAAAATCAGCATGATTGGTGATTCTAGCTGTTATATTTTAGTACTCCAAAATAATGATAATCGAACGGTTAATATTCAAAAATTAAAAAGACATAAATGTAACGGTTTTAAGTCACTAATCAAGATTAGATTTGGTGTACAGACTTACGTAGGGACGGTCCAAACATCTGTATGGTCAGTGGTCTCAAATACTATGCCACGTGTCATATTTTTTATCTGACTCACAATGATACATCAAAGGAGACCCACTTCAAAAAATTTCTCGGTGGCCTTCTAGAATCAATGAGCACATATCCTTCCGTACCTATTTGCCTATTTCTACGTTGGACGTTGGACGTTGGATTGGACGAATACTAGCCAGCAGCCGCTTGCAAAAGACAAAACAAAAACGAAGTACCTTTCTTCACCGGAGGTCGAGACTCGAGAGTAACCGGGAGAATTGGTTTCAAGCCATTTGTTTTAGTAACACTTCTGTAGATGTAACCTACTCTTTAGGTATTCCTTGCCCACTCCTCCACATGTCACAATATGATAAGGGGTTGAGGCATCTCCTTAACCGAATGGTTGAGGCAAGTCAAACTAAAACAAAAATTTATATTTTAATTCAAAAGAAGTACAACTCTAGTTTATCCTTGGTTTAGTTTTGGGTCAAGTTGCATGAGAAAAGGAAATGTATATCTTTTGAAGATATCGTTTTTAATAGTGAGCCACGTGGCTCATACAGATGTCGTTGATCAAAGGACGCGCTCTCCGCTCCAGAGGACGAAGCTTGGAAACATGATGACGACGCAGACGCAGTGACTGGTCTCAGGTTGTAGACTAAAGTTGAAAGTAGAGGGAAAAATCTAGTCTGCAATCTGCATACGTTTGCAGACTCAAAAGTAGCGTAGAAGCTCTAGCTATCCCTAGAAGGAATTTTAGGTCCTGCACTCCAGGCAGTATTAGATGCTGTACTTTTAATGGGTCCCACCTAAAGGATCTATAGCGTGCCACGTGGCTGTATTGTGGGTTGTGACCGGCTTATCTTGTGACAGAAGTTTTACTCGATGGCTTGTGACAGGAGCTTGCTGAGAATAGCATCTTAACATAATTGAATTGTTAACTTTTCCAAATTATTCAGTTTTGGACTGAAAAATCATTTTATAATAAAAGTTGTCAATATTTTGCTTTTTTATTTTTAAATTATTTTTGCAGAATTTTTAACGCATTTTTTAATGACAAGTCAGAATTGTACTAGAACATTTCCATACGCGCACTCCGAACTGCTAACTATAGCTCCCACCAAATGGATTCTTAAGCCGCTACAAGTCAAACTACCCAAATCACTGTTTCCACCATGATTCCAACAAAAAAAAAAAAAAAAAAGATTACCTCATGGACAGCATATCCTTCCACCCAAACAATCCCCTAAGCAGGTTTTTTTTTTTTGTCAAACCCCCCAAGCAGTTCATTATCAAATTAGATCATTTTTCGGTATAGGAGATCCCTTAGGTGGAATTCACCACATGTTTAGGTATGAGGTAGGCTTTCCATAGTGAGTACCTGACTGGGACCTCAGATTTCTCCTCAGTGTTTCTTATTTAGCCAAAACCGGGGTTGGAGCACGCCCCCTCACATGGGCTTCACAAGATGCTCACTCACGTGCAACACACGTGCCGCCCCCTAGTTAACTTAATAATGTGAATTGAGCACAGCATATATTAATAACTCACGGCAACAGAAAAAATAAGAAAACCTCATCTTACTAAGTTGATAACATTTGATGGACAAAGAAGATCTGATTTTCACTTGCCTAATTTGCACTAAATGTAGCAGTAAACATCACATCTTCACAATTGAAATCTCCTACAGGATTTCAAAGGCCTTGCTTGAATGATCAGAAAAGATCGCAGTAAGCACGCATTAAAGGCCATATCACAGGGGAGAAAATCCTCAACAGAAGCGAAGGCATTCTTTATATCCAAGGCCTTTAACTTGTAGAATTTGGAGGGAACACCTTCTGAATGAATTCCAAGAAGCGCTGAGAGTAGAACATGGGGTCGACGGCCGAGATGGACAGTGAATCAAACTGAAGGGATTTGAATGCATGTTCAATCTTCTTACTAATGTTGTACTCCTGCAATATGTCAATGATGCCCAAGTAAAGAACAACATCGTATACCTCAGGAAACAACCCTGTTTTCTCTTCTTCTGGAATATGCTCTGCTCTTGCAGGCATGTTCACTCCAAGCTGGATCTGGAGCCTGCTCAAAACAAAAACATTTAAGGACATCAAATTTCAAAGATTAGAGGAAGGTGAGATGTGTTATCCAAATAGCATTTGGCAGTGCACGGATGCTTCATGTTTCAGACTACAATTGTGAAGCATCATGAATCCAGGATCCACTTTGATAATCAAGGATCATACCTTGCTGTACCCGGAAGTAGGAGATCCACTTCCTCATCGCCAGCTGCTGATGCTCGTAACCGACTACCTCTAATGTGAGGGCCCACAACAACACTATCATCGTCAGTTCCGCGTGGTACCAAAACAAGGCCCTGTGGGTAGTTGTAAATTTCATCCTCTTGGGCATCTGACATTAATCATCATCAAAGCAGAAATCAGTTCCCATGTCCCAGTGGATACAGTGATTTAAAAGTCCCACCTCGAGGGGGGTAGGCATATGCCTCAAGGTGAGTCATAGGGTCCTAGCCTTGAGGCTTAAACCTTAACAAGTTTATAAGAGGCTTACCACTTGAGGCTTAATCCTCAACTATGCAGGTGTTTTTTTCTTCCTTTCTTTCCACAAAATACCCCACCCATTTATCTTCTACGCCAAAAACAACCCTAATGAAGATGATTTTAATCATCTTCTTCCTCTTATTCATACTAGTAAGTTAAGTTGCCCAGATACGGAGATGGATACGGACACTGTTACAGGAAACGGGACACAGCTCATTTCCTGAGATCCAAGACAGATACAGATACAAGTATCCCATCATATATTTTGATACCATGCATTGATGTTTAGTTTTTATTAATCTGAGTACTGTTCCTAATATTTACATCGTGCCAACATCTAATGAAACTTTTAATATTATAAAGTCTATTACAATACGATTTGTTATAATATACTATGCTATTTATATACATTTGTTAATAAAATACATAATGAAATTGTTAGAAGTCAAGAATATAACCAATAGTAAAATAAGAAATGAGAAAAGTATCGTAGAATATCGTGTCGAGAAGGGTACACTAAGTAACTGGGTATCATAGCAAGTAAATATTAACATGGTTTGAGTAGCTTTAGGTGGAGAGGTTTCTCCAATCGACTATTTTTCTATAGTAGAGAAACAAAAAATGCTCTTAAAAATTTGAGCTTTATATCAAAAGGAAAATGATTCCTGAGATTGACATCAACTGACTCTCAAATAAGTTAACAACCTGACAGGATTGTCAATGTCATGAACTTTGCTATAAATATACCTTGTTTAGTTGTTGGGTAAACTAATTGAGCGACAATACCACATGAACAGTATCAATTAGTGAATGAAAATTATTACTAGAAAATATGATATAGGAACAAGAAATAAAGGCCTTCAAATAATAAAAGGAGAAAGCTTGCTTCATGGACATCATATAATAATTAGCCAATGTTTTAAAAAACTATCCTTGAGGTGATCTTTAAGGTAAATTGTAAAAAAGAAGAGCTAACTTATTTTCTTATTCTTTCATTATTTCTGTAGGTAATTCTTCTTCTTTATTTTTTTTTATAAGTAGTCGATTCTTGTTTTTAATGGAATTCTAAAGCTATTTCTTAAAAAATAAATAAATCAAGGCTTACACCTCACACTGCCGCAAAGCTTATGCCTCACCTCACAGAGGTAAAAAGCCTCATATACGCCTCAGCACTTATTTAAAAATATTGGGTGGATATGTACGCCAGACAAAGTAGGACCAGTCAAATTGTTACGTGCTTTTAAAACAAGCACTGGAAGCAGCATTGTTGGAATAGAATGATGTGTCCAACTCATGTACTTCAGCATTAGTTGTAAGTGCATTGTTCATTCTCATCTTTACTTTGTAGTCCATGTAAGGTTACTAGAAACATATCTGTAACAATTTTGTAACAAATCCTTCATTTGTTGCCCTTCCTAATGATTTACCTACTTGTTTACATTTTTCCAGTATTTCCTCTTTTCACATGTTTTCCAATTTCACATTATTTTTTAATTCTTAAAGAAAACCCAACACCTCAATCCCTCTGCCTTGTTTAAATTTTCACCTTTTTCATACAATTTTAAAACAGGCAGAAATAATTTGCTAACTGTGAAAACACGTTAGTAATTGGATATGAAGCCCACCTTCTGCTAGAACCTCCAATCCATCTGCCATTATACTTTGATGGTAAGATACAAGAGGTCGCAAATGTCGCGGGGCTCGATAATGCACACCCAATAAAAGGCTGTAATCCATTATGTTTTGTGTTTCCAGAAATCTACTATCAATCTCAATCTGCCTGCAAAAGCATGGATAAACAAAAAACAGCCAATAATAACATGGTTTAAAAACATACATAATGCAGTTACATCGGTAGCACTCCATCCCCATTATGATATTTAACCCCAAAAACACATTATAATGCACTTAATGTTATAGTGACCATTATTTTCAAAATAACGGTCATTATTCTTTTTTACCGTTATTTACTTTTTCTTTGAAAAATGAATGCAAAAAGATAAATAATAAAATTCTGACCATTTTTTATTGTGATTTGACCTGTTATAACGGAAATAACGATAACGCTATCTGTCCATTATGACGTTATAAAGGTCCCCTTTAAACCTTGCTAATAACTGCAAGAATATGCATGAGAAGTACATAAACTTATAAAATGCATGAGAAGTACCAATGGGATCAATGGAAAAGGATCTTATAGTGTCTAGGGTTGGGCCTCTCATCACTTGAGATTTTCCTTTCAAATTCAAAAATAAAAATAAATAAATATAGAGCCCTTTTGATTTTGTCATAGTTCAATGTTGGGAATATATAAAATCATACAAAAATTCAGAATTCAAGCAAGGAAAATGAGCCAGAGCTCCAACAAATAACTGCCCATTAAATTTACAGCAGTTCTAAAAACAGGAAAATCTAAACAATGCAAATGGTATCTTAACTCAGATCAACAAGGTATACAAATTTTACAGCGTATCAAAACAGTATTACAATTACACCTAGACCTAGAGTTGAGATTTGATTTAATAGAATGATATTATTTTTTTTTTTTTTTTTGGGTAGGAAAAAAACCTTGATCATGAGTTTGTCGGTTGACTTTATTTTTCCCATTTCATTGTAACTTAGGGAACTAAGGGTATTTCTGGTATTTATGTCTTTCACCTTATTAATATAAATATGTGAAAAATCATGCTCCGCATAATACACAATTTCCCCTTCTCTATTATTCTCTCTTCTCCTCTTCTCTCCTCTTCTCTCCTCTTTCTCTTCTTCTTTTCTCTTCTTTCTTAATCTTTTCTACTTTATTTTCCACTTTACTGATTTAATTTAAACCCTAGGTATGTGAAGTTTAGAGCATGCTATTCAAAGGGTGCTGTGTTTCAACCCTAGGACTGTCACAGGTGGTAGAACCACATAGTTAGGTCTTACACCTAGGGCAAATCACAAAGTTTTTTCGGTGTTGGATTTATTTCCCAACACCTTCTTCCCTTTTCACTATGTGTTTTAGGTTTGGAGACGAGGAAGACAATTGGCAGTAGTCATGAGGACAAAAGGTTGTACTACACAAAGCAACTCTCTTCTCTGGCACTTAGCATTTTAGTACTAGTAGTAGTAATGTCAATAAAGACTAGTTAATGTGTTGGCAAAACTGATTAGGACATCCACCTGTTTCTCGGTTGAAATACTTATTTCCGCAATTTGAGTCTTTTACTTCTGTTAAGTTAAATTGTGAAACGTGTGAACTAGCAAAGCATTGTCACCTATAGTGAGAATAAAAGTACTACTACTTTTATAGTGATGCTCAAACCTCTCTTCAAGAGGAGTGTAGGAGTAGTGAAGAGAGCTTAGTTCCATTGCCAGTTTCTGCTTCTATGTTTGATTATTCTATTACTATTTCTACTAGTGATGTGCTATAGGAAATAAAAACTTCAAGTGTATACCAAAAGAGAAACAACCCACCGTTTAAAGGCCCTATCAAGAAGCTCCCTCTGATCCAGGTAAACTCGCCTCTGTTGTTTTTTCTATGATATTCCTGATCTTAATGTCCCTATTTTTGTCTGAAAGGGTGTTCATGCGTGTACGCAATATCTCATTTCGAACTTTATTTCTCTTCATTCTGTGTCTCTATCATATTGTGCATTTGCAGCTTCTATGGCCTCTTTCTTTTCCATTTAATGTTTCATATGCATTTTCTCAATCCAAGTGGAAGGAAGTCATATTTTAAGAGATGAGAGCCCTTGAAAAAAATGACACATGGGATCTTGTGACCTTACTCAAGAGAAAGAAGGTAGTAGGCTACAAATGAGTATATTTAAGGCTGATGGCTCAATTGACAGGTATCAGGCTAGGTTAGTGGCAAAAGGGTTCACTCAGACATATGGGATTGACTATTAGGAGACATTTGCACCAGTTGCCAAGATGAACTCCATTCAAGTTCTCTCCCTATATCAAATATGTCTTGGCCTTTGCATCATTAGATGTGAAGAATGCCTTCCTGCATGGTAAGTTGGAGCAGGTGTAAATAATGATGCCACCAGGATTCAAACGTGAGGGCGGTGAGAATCATGTCCGTAAACTGAAGGAAGCCTTGTATGGGCTGAAACAATCACCTCAAACCTGGTTTGAAAGATTCATTGGAGCATTCAAAAAGATTGCATATGAACAAAGCCAAACTGACAACATATTGTTCATCAAACACAAGCAAGACAAAATTATTGCTCTTGTAGTTTACGAGGATGACATTGTGGTGACAGAAAATGACTCTGAGAAAGTATAATAGTTGAAATTTTTCTGGGGACAACATTTAAGATTAAAGATTTTGGACCCTTGAAATGCTTTCTGAGAATTGAGGTAGCTCAGTTGAAGAAAGGGATATTCATTCTCAGAGGAAGGATATTCTTGAGCTGTTGAATGAAATAGGTAACCTTGGTGCCAGGCCTGTCGACGTGCCTATTGATCAGAATTATTGGTTGAATGATGTGGATGGTGACCGCCTCATCGATGCAGGCAGATTCTAGAAGCTAGTTGGGCTACTGATTTACTTGCCCCTTACGCGCCCTGACTTGCGTTTGCGGTTAGTGTAATCAGCCAATTTATGCATGCTCCTCGAAGATCTCACCTTTTTTTTTTTATAAGTCTCGAACATCTCACCTTGAGGCTGCGAACAGAGTTCTTACGTATCTCAAGGGTTCTCTAGGCAAAGGTCTACTGTTTGGGAGGCATAGACACCTACGTGTGGAAGAATATATTGATGCAGATTGGGCAGGTTTAGTTACTAATTGTCGATTTACATTTGTTTATCTTCGTTGGGGGTATCTTGGTTTCTTCGAGAAGCAAGAAACAATTTATGTGTAGAAATTGTCAAAATTATATGGACAAAAGGTTCAGTTTGACGTTATTCAATGTAGTTGTTCCTCTTATTAGTTAACAACCACCAACAAAAGTTAGCAAATACATAAACCTCTCAATACACAATGCACAGCTCTTGCATTCAAACATGAGCATCCTTTGAAAATAGACTTCAGCTTATGTATGCCAATGTGAACCATCTGTGCTATCAGCATTCGATGAGTGACTGAGAAGAAAGCACATTTTGGCAGGCTTCAAAGCCTATCAATAAGCTCCATTATTATAGACCAATACCATGTGGACTATGGAAAGTACGTAGTTGAATATGACTTAAGAGTTTATAAAAGTATCCTTACTTCAATAGAGCCTCCCGCCAAGAAGGTTCCAAATAAAAGCAGTAGTTTAAATCCAAATCTTTAAGTGTTGTATTCTCATCAATTTCAACCTTGTCTGCAGAACGTCCCAGGGATGAACCTTTCAAATCAAATCTTCGATGAATCCTCAGTTCTGTGCAGAACATGTTGCCCATTACTACAAAGCGAAACTGCAAAAATCAGAATCAGTTACAAATATTACCTCCACTGTATTAAGGCATTCTAACATTCCTGTAAGTTAGATAAAACATATATAAATGTAAAAGAAAAGAAAGTAATAAATGTGTGCCACTGTTCAATACGAAAGAAAAATCAGAGATATACAGCACAAAAATTGTAATTCATTGCATCATTTACCTTTTGACCACTTGAAGGTTTAATCCTGTGAAGACCAAAAAATTTGGTTATAAGCGTGTTCTCGTATGTACGCACATGATGGTGATAGTCTGGTAACATCCGCAGAAGAACCTATACATTTAGAACCTTGGTCAGAAAATTCTAATTTTTAATGTTTGAATGTACTCAGAGTCACAATACAATAAATATTTCATGTTCAGATGCCAAATGGGTAATAATGGAGTAGACTGAAAGAATCATGAACACCAGGGGAAGCAGAAATATGCATACGAATCAGCACAAGTTTCATACGCTTGACAAGCAGATTGAAATAAGTGCCGGTAGTCACTAAAGTCCCAAATTGAACCAAAAACTCAAATTACATCAGGTGGAGAATATGAAAGTGTACTTGTTACGAAAAAATCACATGAGTTTCTATATGGTTCAAACTTCAGTTGCAATTGTGTAATCTTTAACTACCTCTGTGACATATGGAAATATATCAAGTAACTTATCATAAAAGGAAACAAGAAAAATATATAAAGTTCAAACAAAGATTATACACACCTTTACTTCAGATTTTCTGAGGGTTTTAATCATGAACCGATCATCCTGAGACAGGAAAAAAACACTACCACTCTTCCCAGGAGAAGAAAGTTCCCTAAGAGCGGCATTTCCACAAATGGACATCATATAGTCTGCAGCATCAATCTTGAACATCTCCCTCAAATTTCTGCAAGGAGAGTAATGATCCTTTTGAGAAGATATATCTTCAGTGTAACAATAAAATTCCATCAACTTATGTTTGCAAACAAAGATGTTTACTCTCCTATGTTTGATTTTCTCCAAATAGTTGAGATGAACCCTGAACTATATTAAAGTATTTTTGTGACAATTAAAAAGTTGTATTGAAGAAAGGAAACACTAAGATACTTGGGAGAAGGGGTTTGCTACATAAAGAAATAATTTTTTTTTATAGGTAAATGTATTTGGCTAAAAAGTCATTTTTTTCCTCGAAAATAGAGGATTTATATGAAATAAAAATTTCAAAATGCCCCTCAATTTTCAAAATACCACTTATGGCCAAAGAATCTGCTAAACCATTAACATTCCTATAAGTATGAAGAAGAACCATATGAACCATGTTGAAGTTAGAACCGAAAGACGGAGATGACATTTTGGGTGAGATAATGAATTGTTAGTCCTCTCTCACTTAATCTCTACTTATACATTTAATATCCAACAGAGAAAATGCTACTACCAACTCTTTAGTTAGAGGTTGAAAATATTAAGACTAGTCAAATCCCTGTTGAATAATTTTACTGTACAAAAACAAATATTACAACATATAACTAAACCTGCAGTTAGCGCATGTATCACAAGGCCATGGTCGTCGCAACCTTGGACTACATACAAACTGCAGCAAAGTAGGCAAGGCAAAGTCTTCACACCCATTGCAGCCTGCTATCCAATTCATTTGGAGAACGATACTACTGTTAAAAGTGTTATCGTTTTTAGCATGTTCATGGCCAACATGCTATCATGAGTCATAACTTCGTATGATACTAGCACTTGAAGGACACATATGACGTATTCAGTTATATACGAGTGAGTCACTGGAGACACAAAGAAGCTGAGAATAAATGGCCCTATGCTTCAATTACTAAAAAAACTTAGCACTATCCTCTAGCAAAGTAGTTGAATTTAAAAATCCCCCCGTTACTTCTTTAAATTAGGGTCATCCCCTTGATCATGAGTCAACATTGTGGACTAACTCCCAAACATAATGAGTTCTATAGATGATTAGTTTTATATAAAAATCTGAACTTAGAAGCGACTGAAATGAGAAACACTAGAAAAATTAGAAACCAAAAGTATACAAAAAAAAGTAATGATCTCAGATATCACAATCAAGAACCTGACATTTCGCATAAATAGACTTTCCCGGCCAACAACGTCAATGGGATGGATATACTCATTATGTTTGTGTGTTAGTCAATAACATTAATTCACAGTCGAGGGGGTGACCCTAATTTAAAGAAGTGCAGGGGGGTTGTACTAATTCAACCAATTTTCCAGGCGTGTAGCTGGAACAAGACTTAGAAAATGAAGATAGAACTTACTAGTCATACAAAACTTCAACTTTCTCCAATGTACAGTCTTATTATTGGCTCTTATCATATCCTGTTGATGCTTAAAAAATGGAGTCCTACAATGACCTACCTCAGTAGACATAGCTCATACACAATGGACGAGAACTATCATATGCAGATAACAAAGTACTCAATTACAGCAATCAATAATTATACTGATCATACTACAATACACGGCAACTAACATGACCATCTGAAATAGGTTATAGGATAGTACACTTCAAGATCAAGTTGTAGGCAGCTGGTCATGAGATGTTAATAGAGAACTCAAAGCATGGAGAAAAAATGTTATCAATTTGAACATGGCAGAGAACTTGGGAAAATAAATTCAAAATCACATGGAGATCTAATTCATTGTGCAGGTAGGCCTTCATAAAGATATAATACAACAACAAATCCAGTTAATGGGATGCATGAATTAGTTGAGAAACTGATGTTAGGTGCAAAGCATCCTTGATCCGTATACAATAAGGAAGCAAAGATGAATGGTTTTATCAATTTAACCACTGTAAGAATGCTACAAATTGTGGGGTGGGGAGAGACAGAGTTAATAACCATGCTATCACCATCGCAGCTGCAAACAAGTTTTTCAAATTAAAAGGTTTCCCAAGTACAATAAAAGCACGGATTACAAACATAGCTTGTCAGCAAAGAACAGAAACAGCTTGCAGAAACTAATGAATATAGTATAATTCAAGTAGGAAAGTAATTGGACTAAAAACAAACCAAAATGTGTAGCCAACACTTTTTTCCACAATTACCACAAAATAAAAGTGAACAACTAACCTAAAAACCATTGGGCAATAGTCTTTCCACTTAAAATCTTCCGACTGGTGAGGGGGTGTCAATTGAGATCCTTCTTTAGGAAAGTTCATCCAAAAGCTTGCTCGAGGACCAAAGTCTGATGCCCGAACTTCTCGCCTCTGTATTGGCGTAATTTTCCCCACAGTGTACCTGACCATGTACTAACATATGTTCAACGTAAACTACTGGGATATCATCCATCAAGAAATATTTCTGTTTCTACTGACATCAGTGACATATGTGTCATGCAGGCCTGCTTTACGGTAGCAAATTAACAATACAAAGAAACCATAATGTAACAAGACACAAGAAGGCAACAACTGAAGAAAGACTAGAAACACAAACGAGAAGTCGTCTTTTGATAGGTAAAACATTTTTAATAGAAATGGGATACTCGGTTCATTCTCTTTTATTAGGACATGTGAAACATTATACCGTTTACATATATTTCTTGTGGTACCTTCAAGAAATGGGATTCTTGTAAATAATAAGCGGGACTATTAGTAATAAGAACAGAGAGAATTGACATGTTGAACTCTCTCATCCCTATTTTTCCTTTCTCATCTGCTCTTCTCTTTTCTCTTCGTCTTATCTGATGTAAACAGAAGCATGATATCAGAAGGCATTCATCACTGGTTGTAGCATATTTGATGATATCATTAAGACAATAAAACCGTGCTTAGGTCATAGGATTGTGCATCTAATATCAGCAGGTGTACAACCATAGATTATGGTTCTTAATGTACGAACACTTCTGAATGAACTCAAGTTTACATGATATATGGATAATTTCTCCCAGATTTTCTGGTTGAGTTCAACTTCTGGTTTTTACTTTTTATCCCAAAACCCCGCACATCCAAAAAAATAGATTTTTTTTGTTTTTTTAATGAGCACTTAGAACAACGTCACTTGGTTGATTGTTTCTGGTGAGATTCATTATCTCTTTATCGCAAAGCTGATTTGACAGAGAACAGAATTGATCTGATAAAAAAGTCTTTCTTTTTTTGGAGGGGAGGTCCCGCACCAAGGTTTTAAATTTCAATTTTGCGATAGGTTTCGAAACTTAGATTACTACTATCAAGCTCAACGACTCCAACTACTAGCTCTAGTCTAGTCTCAATCTGTGAGAGTATTATTGGGTGTGAATGCAAACCTGAAATTCATTACTGATGATCCTCCTGCATCTACTGACAAAAATTATGATGATTGGCAACGTATCAATTTTCTTGTGATAACAGGGCTATGGAACAGCATGGAGCAATTTGTTTCTGCCAATGTTATGTTCTTAGACACTGCCAAGCAAGTCTAGGACTCTGCCAAGGAAATGTACTCACAGGATCAGAATGTGTCTCGTATTTATCAGCTTTTTGAGACTATGTTCGCAATTAAGCAAGGGGACAAGTCCCTCAGTGAGTACTGGTACGTGGGAGGAGTTACACATCTATCAGCCGCTTACTACTGACTTGGAAATGTAGAACGCCAGCACGAAGAATTTTAGGTCGCCCTCTTTTTTCTAGTCTCAATGGATCATATGACTCTATTAAGGGTCAATTACAGGCTAGTGAGTCTCTTCCTAGCTCTAGTTATGCATATTCTTGCCTCCAACGAGTTGCTATAGAAACCTTTACTCAGGTAGTCAGGCTCCGTCTGGTTCTAAGGAAAGTTTTGCACTCATTTCCTCTACCATCTGGGGGTCGTAGTTCCTCTCGTGGTGGCCGCGGTGGTCGTGGCTGTGGAGGTCGCAATAGTCGCGTTTCTTACTGGGCTTCCCCATTTGAGGATCGCACTTGCAGTCATTGTGGCCAGACCAACCATGGATCTGATTTTTGTTGGCAGAAATGGGACAAACCAGCTTGGGCCAATCAAGTCTCCGAAGCTCCTGTGCAATCTTCTACTAATCATACTACTACAACTCGGAACGTGAATTCAACCCCTACGTCTGTTTCTCATGAAGAGTATTCACATCTCCTTCAAGAGCTTCAATCTCTTAAAGCTGGCCTCTCTACCCCTACGGCGACTATGGCCAACTAAGGTACTCCTACATGTTTGCTAACCAAGAAATCCTCTTCTTGGGTCATTGACTTAGGAGCCTATGCACATGTGACTAGTATCTCATGTTGTTTTTCCACTTTTAAATTTTTTTCTTCTAAAGTTGTATTGGCTGATGGGTCCACACGTTGTGTTGAGGGCAAAGGTAATATTCATCCCACCTCCTCCATATCCCTATCTTCTACTCTTTATGTTCCTCATCTTTCTTTTAATCTTTTATCTATCAGTGAACTAACCAAATCTCTTCAATGTTCCATAACCTTTCTACGAAATTTTGTGTCTTGCAGGATCTCAGCACGAAGAAAGTGATTGGTTCAAAGCATAAGCAGCACGGCCTCTATTACCTGGATAACCCACATACCATACCCTAGGTTGGGTTGTAGTCATAATCATGTTAATGTAATGATATTGGGGTGGCTTTAGGAAATATTTATTGTTCTTGATCTGTATACGCCACCGGTTTACATCATCTGTTATGCCATGAATATGCGATGATTTTTTGGATTAGAATATGCGATGTTATCTGTGATATATATGCGGTGTACAATGGTTTCTACTGGGCTTTTTAACTCACGGCGCATGCCAACGCTTCAGATGTTATAGGTGATGATATGGATACGAAAACAAACGCATTGGAGAACAATGACGAGATGAAGATGGCCGATGACGCGTTAAAGAATAGCAATGAGATCGAGGATGGAGCATTAGGTGTCTTTTCACTTTATTTTTTTTTATTTGAACTTGATCATTTGAGACAATTTGTATTTATTGTATTAAATTTGAGACTTTGTATAGTTTTTTTGAGATACATGTATGATGTTATTTTAGTTAATGGACCTATTGATTTATGTTTGTGTGTTGAGACCATGGTTTTAAAAACAGCCGTTTAAACGGTTTAAACGGCCATTTAAACGGTAACGCCCCAAGCCCGTTTCCGTTTAAACCCGTTTTATCGGTTTTGAAAAAAACAGCCGTTTTTTTGTTTTAATGGCCGTTAAAATCGTTTAAACAGCCGTTTAATTTAAAAAAAAATTGTAAAAAAAACGGCCATTAAAACCGTTTAATTCCGTTTAATTTCCGTTAAAATTCGTTAAATTCTGTTTTTTTTTTAATTTTCAAATTTCAAAATTAGAATTTCAACTCCACTTTTTCTGTTTTTTTCCGTTAAAATCGTTAAAACCGTTAAAATCCGTTTAATTCCGTTTTTTCCCATTTTTTCCATTTTTGCCCTTGACTGTTTCAATCCGTTTTAACGGCCGTTTAAACCGTTTAAACGGTAATGCCCCCAGTCCGTTTAACCGTTAAAACGGCCTCCTTTAAACCTTGGTTGAGACCATTAACCTTTTTATAAGCCATTTCATAGATAAGACCTATGATATATGTTTCTGATATATCATAGCACTTGTAAAAATATTATAGAATTTGACTGAAAAAAATTAATACGTGTCAACGGACTCGAAAAAAAAATCTAAATTCTCATTTTGGAATAAAAACTTTCACAAAAAATAGTTTTCGATAATTTCTAAAATAAATAATATTTATTTTATAAAAATTAATTTTTTTATCAAATTTTGGGTATCGTATAACTAACTCACGAAAAATAAATTAAAAAAGAATAGTAAATAAATGTTTCGGCCAAAGTGTCCTTATAATAAAATTTTATTTTGATTAATGAAAAAATTTAGTAATTTTTGAAAATTATTTCGGAGTATTGTTAATATTTATTTATTATCAAACCCTGGATCTTGGATAAAAGGACCGACCCACAAGCGTTTGGATCAGATTCGGGTGCCTGAATTTGAGGCGTGACAATAATGGTCCGCCGCTACACTGAATCAGTGCACAATCAAGCAAGTGGACCTCACGAGGATTTATTTTGGTTTAATTAGGTTTTTGCAATTAAAATTAGTTTTTTGTTTCCAATTAGGATTTTTGATTGATTACAGTAGTAAAATTGTAGTAGGAGTTTCTTATTTTAGTTTGATTAGAATTAGGAAAGTTCAATTAGGGGGTCTTATAAATAGTGATGTAATGCTTGATTTTAGGATATGAATCAAGAAATAGAAAAAAAAACTCCTTTTGAGAAATCTCTCTCGTGGTGTGAAGCCACTCTATCTTGGTGTTAATCCAAGCTATCTTGGTGCAAAGCTAAGGTATTTCAGTGCGAAGCCAAAGGTCTCCTATCCGATCGCAGAAAGGTCCCCCGTCCTGCATCATCTGAGTACCTTGCTTTGGAAATCACTATTGTCCCATTGAAATTGGAATTACTTGGAATGGTCTGAATTGCCAATAATATATATGTGGAAAGTTGAAGATGGGTGATATCAGTGGTAATTCAATTGAACAAGATCCTAGTTATGAAAAATGGGAAGGTGAAAGAATCGTGTTGTTTGTCTTCCTTGATGCAATGGACAAACTAAGGTGGTCAGCATCAACAGTACCTTATCCCAACTATTTGGGTCCAGCAACATGAATCATGTTCCGTCATTAATTCTACCTGGAGCAATTCTTCAGTTAATATGTCTTCAAATCTTTTCTTATTACCTCAATTCACATCCTTCTCAACCTTCCTCTCGCCCTTCTAGAGGTTTCAACCTACATCAAAGAGTTCTTTCTCACTGGTGCTGTCATCGGCCTTCATTGTATATGTCCAAATTATCTCAATCATGTTCTTTTAATGGGATCAACCAAGAGAGAAATATCATAGGGAGTTCATCATCAAGCATAAATACATGTAAAGATAAATATATTGCAAGCTAAACCAGTTACAATTATCATTACATATAAGAGTAGCTTGTGAAGATGACAGTCGATCGGTTTATCAATATTTTATATATAATGCTCGGAGTAAATTTTCCTAAGATTCAAACAGGAGAGGAATCAGAAATGCATCAAAAAGGTGAAAACAGGAACAGTTTGGGCATGGTAGGGGAAATGCAACGATATGCAAAGTTCAAAATGATGAGTCTGGAAGGTTAAAATTACCTGATTCCAAGTTGTAAATTGAGCATTAGATCATAACTCCTGTGACCTTTAATTATTGCTTCACCAGGCTTTTTGACCTCCTTTGCAAGTTTCTTCTGTCGCTTTCTTGCTCTTCTAGACGATGACGAAAAACTATTGTTTACAAGCTCACTGATCAGAACACCTTGCATATATTCTCGTTCCAGGATTGGAACATTTGTGTCGTCCTCCTTTTGATCACCTTCTAAAATAGATTCTCCTGAAGTCAATGACAAATCATGTCCAATTACTTTTTCAATAGCTACCTCCATACTCCAGCGTCTTTCCAAAGAAATATTTCTGGATCGAGATTGATCCAAATTTAGCAGGTTTCCTTTGGGCAGCTTGTCAGATGAACCACGACATGACGCCTGGTTCTCACCAACGTTAACAATCCCCATATCGATTGAAGAAGAATGCCGGATGTGTGAACCATGGTTCTGCTTTCTCAGATCTGGCAATAGCCCTCGCTTTCTCAGAGCATTAAGGTAAAGTTCCTGTACAGCTGGAAGTTTGTTGCCATTTGGATAAAAAGCTCCTTTTCCATCCTTCAAACCCCTGGTCCAAGTTCCAACATAGCAGCCACCATCATTCCAGGTATATACTCCAAATCCATGCATCATGCCATCCAACCAGCTTCCTTCAAATGAGTCCCCATTTGTCCAAGTAAGAGTTCCTTTTCCAGACATTCTCCCTCCTTTCATGTTGCCCAAATAAACATTTCCATTAGCCCAGACATACTTACCAGGCCCTTCTGTCGTTCCCTGAATCCAAGCCCCTTCAAAGACATCTCCATTAGGATAAGTCTGACATCCCAACCCATGTTTGAGATTCAACCGCCATCGTCCCTTGTAGATCATTTTATCAGGCCCAGTATATGTCCCTGTTCCATGCATGTAACCACCTGAAAATTCACCCTCATAGACAGCTCCAGACGGACACTGAATCTTTCCATTCCCATGTCTCATCCCCCTTCTCCACTCACCCTCATATATGCAGCCATCTGACCATACATACTTTCCAGAACCCTCTGGCATGTTACCCAACAAAGATCCAGTGTATGAATCCCCATTGGGAAGTAAAAACTCCCCGACTCTAAAGCCAGTGGCTTCGAAAGATGGATGAGAAACGAGTCCATTACCTGATATGAGTGGGTGTTCGTTGTCCCTGAAGGAAATAGCATCAAGAGATCTAGTTCTTTCTGTACAAGAAAGTGATCCTTCGACATTATCAACAAGGGCCACGGGGCCAGACATGCATAATGTCCAAAAGGATTCAGCTCCTTACTGGATGATAAACCCCAGGAGTTCACATAAGCTGAAAGACAAAATCGGATTCCACAAAATCATTTCATAAGGAGACTGTAATGATCCCCCAAATCCTTCTCATTCTTACATATGATCAAATAAATGAAAAAGTAAGAAACAGATATAAATAATAGGGATTTGTGTTTTTGGAAACCCAACTAATGAAAATGCCATGAACATCAAGAAATGGATGGGAAAACCGTGAAAAAGTTATCACAGAAAGGAATATTCCATATAGTTAATTGTGTATAAGCAAACAAAAACTTCATGGTGTGCACACTGAACAGCAAGTTTCCAACCGGAAGCTGCAACATCAAGAAGCGAACTATCTCATGAAACACCCATGTTCCAAGAGTATGAAGAACTACAATTTCTTTTCTTCTAGTAGTAATTTATAAAAACAAAAGAATAAAATGACCCGTGATAAGATCTGTTGGGGGCATTGATGCCCATGACAGCCAGGCGCACCTGTAATTTAGTTGTAAATTGCTAAGAAAAGATCCATCTTCACTGACAACACTTAGGTAAAGTTACATTAGATTTGCACAGCATAAATAACTTACCCTAGACCCCTACAATAGTGCACGGTATTAGGACTGCTATAAAGGAATAAATATTCTAGTAAAAAAATACCAGTCTGAAACATGCTAAACTTTACTAGATACTGAAAAAGACTTTAATCACATAATCTTCCAATAGGTGTGACTGGTGTCTCCTTCCCTCTTGCTCTACACAACACCTCCCCCCATCCCTCCCTCCTGTTTATATGCGCTCTCATACAAACAGGATGTATGGCATGAGATATTATTATACTAATATCTCATGCAAGGAAGAACTGCAATAAATCTCCATCAAACCAGCACGAAACATTAGCTGACCCCCAATAGTTGGGATAAGTGATCAAGGAGTCAACTTATTGAGCATGATAAGTACTCAAGGTATAGATGATATGACATCCAATCAGATTCAAATATTTTCTATCAATCCCTGTCAAAAAGGTACAATTTGAGTGGAAGGTCCGCATCTTCTTTTGTTTCTTTTTATAAGAACGAGTCTGTTTTTATGTTATTTCATACTGTCAATTCCTTTGTTGGTGGGATTATTTTCCCACGGGAGGTAACGAGAAGAATTGTTTTCTAATCGACCAACTTCTGGATCTGCTTATGAGAGAGGGCAAGAGATCTTTCCCAAGCACAGAGGCCACCTAGCTCCATCTTGGTCACTTCTCTTGTAATGCCTACGACTTAGCTGAATTTCTCATCGTCAAGGCAAAACATAAAGCAGCCAGCAGGTATTAACCTCAAGAATAATTAAAGGGTGACCGAGGAAAATAAGGACACCTACAGAAGTATTATGCTCACACAACAACAGGAATAATGATGGATCCTATCACCGGTGGGTATTACGGCCTCCAATATTCAAGAGAGGCCCACACATCAACCCTGAGAGATGAGAATATTGTCTAGTGCATCACCATGTAAGTCATATTGAACCACCTAACCTACTGAGTGGGGCATCCTTGATATCCCATACTGAATTCTCATGTCACCAACCATGTGATCAAGGCAACTCAAACTTGTTGTTGGCTCCTCTCGATTACACATCATGGTATGAACAACAGAAAGCACATTACCATGTGGGTCACATCCAAATGCTCGAAACAGCAAGTCCAGGTCTATGTTATGCGAGTAGTTGACCAGTTACATCCTAATTAATTCATCCAGCAAGTACAATATCATAAAGGATAACCATCACAGTTGAGAAGAAATAAAGAACACGAGCAAATTAAAGCCATACACAAATGTGCATTAATATACAAAAGCGTGTGAAACAACAGAAAGGCAACAGAGAAAGTTACCAAGGAAGAAATAAAGAAAACAAACAAATTAAAGCAATACACAAATGTGCTTTAATATACAAAAGCATGTGAAACAACAGAAAGGCAACATAGAAAGTTAACCATAATAATATTCTTGCTAACATAGAAGTTGCAGGTGATGGCATACATGATAAATCTACTCACTTTTTCAAGATGCGAGATTTAACTCAGGGAGGAGTCACGAGAACAGAACCTGTTTCAGAAACAGAAAATTAAGGAAGTCTGTAGGAGGAGATAGATAAGAAGGAAAAAAAATGACCTATAAAATCATGAATAAAAGATATTTTAATTCCACAAAATACTCCATTGTAAGAAAATCTACATTATTAGCAGATACATCAACTGCAACTTGAACAGGAACAGCGGTAATGAAAACGGCAGCTGCGACATATTTTTCAGAAAAAAAAAAAAAAAAAAGGAGCACTGATGTAATTAGATTCAATTTGATTGTGCTGAATCAATTAGTGATATGATCTCCATGTCAGCTCTCCTCGTAATTTACATATATTTAAGAGACAATTGGGCTTAGATCCTCCAATTTTAGAAATCGGAGGATATTAATTCTAAACCACAAAATCTATTTCTCACACATTTCTCCTTGATTCATTACTGAAGATCAAATCTAACTAGAAGAAAATCAATCACTAAAGAGGAAAAAAAAATCGGTCGAAGCCAACGCTTAAATCTCCAAAAAAATAAACAAATCTAACAGTGAGACTTCTTCAGCTTTCTTCTAACAAATTCGATATTCAGAGATTAACATAGAAAAAAAAAGGGGAAGAAGAACAGAAATAAAATAGAACAGAGAGGAGAATACTGAATACCTTAATTTGAAAGGGAGGAAGCATAGAAGAACAAGAAGAGGGACTACTTGAAGAATTATAGTTGTTGAAGTTGTTAATGGTGGTGGTAGTGGTGGTGGGGGTTGGTTAAATTTCAGGTTGGGTTTGATTAATCGATCACAGGCGGCAAAAAGGGGGATGTGAATCGAATCCGACAAATTACGCCCTTAGCCAGATTTCCTTCGAACAAATTTGATCTGTGGAGCATTTTTTTTCCCGTGGAGCGCATAAAAAATGCACCACCAGGCCCACTCTTTCATGCTCACTGATCCATGGTTGATTCGCCCATCACTTTATGAATCTACACACGAACAATCAGCCTGACTAGTGATATATAGCCGTTGGATTCCAACGATTTCCATGGGTGATACTAGCCATGACTGAACAGTCAGATTGACGGGCTAGAGATCACCAAGGACCTGAAAGAGTGTGCTAGCCTGCCAGGTGGCATGTTTTTATGTGCTCCACAGATCCACAGGGAAAACTGCTCCACAGACTAACTTCTCCACGTCCTTTTACTGTTCTATCCGGGTCGTTACGTAACAAGGTATACCTGAGATCTTTTCATTTGCGGAAGCGGCATTTTTTGTAGTCACCACTGCCATCTGGGCCCGCTGACCGCATGGATGTTTAGCCCACCCTTTAATAGACACTCATACAAAAAATCAGCTTGTTTAATGCTTCTCAGGTATACCTTGTTACATCACGACCCTTATTAATGGATCGTGATGTAACAAGGTATACCTGGGATCTTTTCATTTGCGGAAGCGGCATTTTTGGTAGTCACCACTGCCATCTGGGCCCACTGACTACATGGATGTTTAGCCCACCCTTTAATAGACACTCATACAAAAAATCAGCTTGTTTAATGATTTTTAGCCATTGGTTTTAGTACTCAAAAGATGGTTGTATTCAACGGCTATAAGAATGCTTTAAATGGTGCTAAAAAGTGTTAAAATCTAATGGTTCTAAATTACCGATCAAGGTGATTTTTGGTATGTATATCCACCAAGGGGTGGGATAAACATCCAAGCGGTCAGTGGGCCCAGATGGCAGCGGTGACTACCATCTGGGCCCACTGGTAGTCACCGCGGAAGTGACATTTTTGGTAGTCACCGCTGCCATCTGGGCCCACTGACCGCATGGATGTTTAGCTCACCCCTTAATAGACATTCATACCAAAAATCAGCTTGTTTAATAGTTTTTAGCTGTTGGTTTTAGTACTCAAAAAAATGGTTGCATTCAACAGCTATAAGAACGCCTCAAAAAGTGCTAAAAAGTGTTAAAATATAATGGTTATAGATTACCAATCAGGGTGATTTTTGGTCTGTATATGCAACAAGGGGTGAGAAAAACATCCATGCGGTCAGTGGGCCCAAATGGCAGTGGTGACTACCAAAAATGCCGCTTCCGCAAATGAAACAGTTTCAGGCATACCTTGTTACATCTTTTTCCTTATAGTAGTCAATTATTAATTTATTAAGTAAGTTTTAAGACCGCGATAAAAACGTCGTGTACCGATTCCCTGTTTCTCACGTACGACGGCATCTTAGACCCGCGGGGTTTGACCTTGGGTTGTCGTAGTTGATTAAGAAGTTGGGCCCCTCCACCTCCCCAAAAATTTTGACTATTTCTGATCTTTGAAGATGAGGCCTAATTTGGTATTTCCTTAACCCATCACATTAAATGGTCTGACAGATTAAAGCTTTGTGTGTCCCACAATCAGTGATGTTTGGACGTTAAGGTACACTTTTCAATGAGGGTTGGAAACTAGGAAGTTAGACCTTGGACCCACAAAACTATTTAAAAATGATATATCGTGAGCTATTAGATAATTACACTTCTTGATTGATATTGATATATCATGTTAGATTAGTATATCAATCAAAAAACTGTGCAGTCGGCAACTGGGCTTCCATCAGGTCGGCCATAAAAGATTGACATTTACAAAATTAGTATTCAGTCCGATTCGAAGCTTGTGGCGTCTTAGTATTCGTACCTTGGCATCTTAAATCATGGTGGTAAAAGTCATGGAAAATCTTAAAAGAATTCGAATACTCTATCATGCCTATCCACTGAGAGTCGAATGCAGCGGTGGACTATATGACCCGAAAAGAGTTACTTACTAGATCATGTATAGAATTTAGTGATAATGGTCCTCCAAGACTTGTTGGGTTTATTCGACTGGACAGGATGAGTACGCTTGACATTAGAGCCTAGTTCTAATTTTCCTGGTATTGTTTTTCTCTTTTACTTATAGTTCTAAACCTTTTATAGGATCTTGAGGGGTAAGGTATTTTTTCCACGTCAATAAAGTTTCCTACCCTCCGTGTAGGTTCAACAAAATAAAAATTACAAAAAAAATCAGGTCGGCGATGGTGGCCAAAATATATGACCAATCAAATGGATCCAAACATTTTGATCAAATGACTCTTTCCTGCGGACAGCTACCCACCCGTAGTGCTAGTCCAAAATAAAATAGCTCATCAGATAGCACCATCCGAATAATGTGAGTTTTGTGGGCTGTGGTCCATCATAGTGATAGCGAAACTTACAAGTTGCTATTAGACAGCTAATAGTGGATTATAAGACTTAAATCATTAGATAAAAAAGAAAGGATGGTGCCATAGTGGTGCTCCTCGATGATTGTGCAATAGCTGGTTTACACGTCCTTTGATCTTTGACCGTCTGATTAATCAAGCAGCCACTTAGATGGCTGGAATCCAAAAACATCACACGACCATGATGACCCCTACTTTTGGCCAATTGTCGATTTTAAGTGGTCGCCCATTACTTTTTTTGGCCACTACAAGATTGGATGGATAAGAACATAGAAATTAATGCAGGGAAATGATTTTTCTAGTGGGCCTTTTACCCCTTACGCTTTCCGTCGACATTTGACATTGTCTTAAGAAGAAAATGCTCCTATAGCAGAAGCTGCAGAACTATTCTTACCTGTCATTTCAAAACTTAAATGCAATGTGAGAAGAGCATTTTTGTCAAATATTTGACTGAAAAAAAGTTAAAAAGTTGACTGGAATAAGTTTTAAACGGCTGTAATAATCACCCAATGAAAAACGCTCTAATACAACAGTTAAGGCATGTTTGTTACGTGAGAAAAAGAGTTCCACTGAATATTTAGCTAGACGTACAAATATTATTTTGACTAAATATTTGTGTATGACAATATTTAGCAACGTTTGGTTCGTGTATTAGCTAGCTTACTTCATTTTCTTTCAATTTGTGTGGGTCCCACATATCAAATTAAATCAAATATGGGTTAGGTGAGTGTGGGACCCACATATTAGGTCACAGTATCCAAATGATCTCATTTTTATCTTTTTGTATATTTAAAAATTCATTTTTATTGAAACTAGTGATTTTCCTGTAAAAAAATAAAATTTTTCCACCAAGACTTATTTGGTGTGAAAATATTATTCAGGGGGTGGAGGTGATCAAATATTTTCCCGCCTGCCGTGACAGGCAAATTTGTGAGCCTTAATAAATATTCAGCGCCGGCAAATACGTATCAAACACACCCGAGCAAATTTTAGCGTGCAAATATTTTATTTTCCCGCAGCCATGGCCTACCAAATAGGTCCTTAGAGATCACGAATCAGGCTAATTTTTTGTATGTCCATCCAACGGGTGGGTTAGTGGGTCCCAAAGAGTGTGCCAAGTGGCGCATTTCGAGAACACCGTAATGCCACATCGAGAGGGAACTGCAGCAAAATAAATAAATTCTTGTTGTCGTGTCCAATAGGTCGCAACGATTAGATGGTCCCCGTCCACGGTCATGTGCACGGGCTGACCTCTAAAGTGACACTTTGTTGATAAGGTTTATTGTTCTGTATTTTTCCCAATGAGCGACTTGGTTCAGAGTTTGTGCACATGATATTTCCTCAAAGACATATGTTGCAAAGATAAATTAATGTACAGTGAGATGGTCCTGAGGACCACAACATGGGGTTTGGTCGTTAGGCTAACAAACACCCTTAATTTGGACACACATCTCGAGGAGTTAGGATTCAAAACGACCATGATCCTTGGAGCCACACACTACCATTTGCCTAGATCAAAAAGTGAGAAAATAGAAAAAGATAAGTATAAAGGAGGAATAGGATGCATGTTACACGAATTCTAGAACACACGTACAGAATATCAGCACTTAAAAAGTTAAAACATCATTATGCTAAAAGATAATGAGAATGTATAGAATGGTATGTGGGGATCCATCATGTTGGATGTACAACCTACATGTGGCTCACCAACTCATCAATCCCAACCGTTAGTTGGCTAAACTTTCAGATATGGGAGTTGACAATTACGAAAAAGTCCACACATCGAGAGATTAGAATAAACGTTTTAACTTTTAAGTGATGGACTGAGGGCTATGGCCCCACCAAATCCACATTCCAGACGGATCAGTTGGTGCATCATGTTCATCGCCATCTGATTTTGATAAAAAGTAGAAAAAGAAACGGAGAATATGAGAAAGTGCAGCAACAATAAATTCTAAAGGGGTGGTCAAAACCATGGTTTAAAATAACTCCGTTTAAATGGTTTTAACAGCTGTTAAAATGGTAACGCCACAAACCCGTTAAGTTAAAAACTGTTTTGATGCTTAGAAAATAACGCTGTATTTTCTTTAAAAAATTGTGGAAAAAAAACGGCCACATTTCTGTTATTTTCCTTCTTTTTTTTTTAAATTTTGAATTTCAGTGCCAATTTTTTCATTTTTTCATTTTTGTCCCGGTTTACAATTCGTTTTAACAGTAACGCCCCCAGTCCATTATACCGTTAAAACGACCTCTTTTAAACCTTGGTTAAAATCAAGCGATCCAGATCAGGATCGCAAGCCACCAATGTGAACAATCAACACCAGGGACGTCGTCTTGCCGAAATAATAATAATTGTACGTGTTGCTTTACTTTTATTCAAATTTTGTACATTTTCTTTGTCTATTTCTTTCATTGAAATTCTATCACAACGAAACACATGAAGCAAAGTCGGTGTGTGCGTGTTGGAGAGTTGAGATGAACTCCTTGGAGAATTGTCGCTTCTCTCACCATCGCTTTTGTTAGAGGAGACCTGAGATGTCGGTTTCTCTTTCCTACGTTAGTTTAACAAACGTTATCAAAACTTAACTTATTAGAAAGATTCTTTACATTTTGGTGGCATCTTGTCGCTTTCGAAACCCCCAATGTTCCCCACTTAATATTATCTTTCTCCCACCGGCAACCGACTATTCCACTCCAACCCGGCTTATTCTGGACTAGTGTTTAATTACCCGTGAGCACGAGGGGCAGCAGGGAATTCAGATTAAAAAAAATCTTTAAATTATAAAAAAAAAATAACAAGATTTGATCCTTAAATTATAATATATAAATAAAAGAATCTCCACTTTTAGTAAATACCAAGGTTTAAAGGGGACTGTTATTACGGTACAACAGACTGGGGTGTTACCGTTTTTTCCGTTATAACAAAAAAAACGCTCAGGGACAAAAATGGAAAAAATAGAAAATAACAGAAAAAATGGCGCTGAAAAATAGAAAAAATGGAATATAACGGAAAAAAAAATGAAAATAAGGGCTATTTTTTTCACAAAATTTTCCAGAAAATAACGGTCGTTATTTTCGTTATAACGTAAAATAACGGCCGTTATTCGTAACGGGGGAGGTCTGAATCCGTTATAACGGCCGTTATTTTCATTATAACGGCCATTGTTTAAACCTTGGTAAATACCTTCGTAAATTTGAAAAGAGAAAAAAAATTAAACAATAAAGTTCGAAAAAAATAACTCAAATAAATCAATGCATGGTTTTAAAAATGGATGTTATTGTGAAAACAACTGCCGTTTTAACGGAAACGGACGTCCCCTATTATGTTATATTTTGTTTTAACGCTCAGAAAATAACGATCGTTATTTTCATTATAATGGTCGTTCTTTTCCTTATAATGGCCGTTACAAGTAAGAAAAGTGAATAAGGTTACTATCTGGATAATAACGGCTGTTATTTTATGCAAAATTTTGTTAAAAATGCATGTTATTTTTGTTATAAATTTTACTGAAAATTTGAAATTCAAATATTTAATTTTGGATTTTAGATTTTAGATATGTTATTTTCCCATTTTATTTTTCATTTTTGCCCATTTGCATTACAATCCGTTATAATAGTCGTTATAAAGGAAAAAGCGGTAACACCCCCAGTCCATTATATCGTTATAACGGCCCCTTTTAAACCTTGAATAAATCTTCTAAATTCATTTTGTTTAAAAAATAACGAAAAATACATCTAGAAAAGTATGATTAAGAATATACATAAAGATAGATAGAAATCCATAATCGAATTTTTTTTTTAAATTCAAAAAAGATTGGACTCAACGACGGGACTCTAAGAACATTTTATAACAAACAAATTTAGAAAAAAAAATCCATAAAAATGCTTTAGTTATTTCTAACTACAATAACAGGATTGTACAAAAAAAATAAATAACAGATTTTCAGAAAACACAACACAACTATAAAATAACTAAAATTTAAATTATAATGCTCACTACAAAAAAAATATTGTTACTCTTAACTTAAAAATTCAAAAAAATCAGAAAACCCTAATTAAGCATAACTCATTAAAAATTAAAGATTTAACACAAAAAACTGTAATTAAACATAACTCATAAATAAACACTCACCTTAAAATTAAGATTAATTAGAGTAAAAAAAAAAAAAATACCACCTTCAACACTTTCAACCTTAGACTCAGGTGTGTAAAAGTACTTAGAACTTGAGCGATTACGAATTATCATGTTTCAATAATTTTGTCTGGCTTTTGTTCTAGTCAATCTAATATAAATATTTTGATAAAGTGTTGTTTCTATTTAAAGATAAATGTCAGTTAAGAGTTGATATAATAAATGAGGAAAGAGATGGTAAAAAGATTAAATTATAAGAAAGGTAGGTGGATGGTGGTAAGGAAGTTGGAGAGGTTTAATGATTGTGGAGAGATTTTAGGGCTTTAAGTAGGAGTTAATGCAAATAGAAACGTTTTGGTAGAAAAATGGCAAAAGAGTCAGATTTTAGGGTTAATGAAAAGATTTTTTTGAAGAGTTTAAAGATCTTATACACTGTTGCTTGCGTGGCACGTGAATATAGAGAATGCCATGTAAGAACGATGTGGAGGAAAGAGAAGATTGCTGCTTCTCTCGTTTAATATAGATTTCATTTTGTTGTGAAATTACAGGTTCTGATTTCATTCTTCTTTTTTTCCTGAAAGTAAATTAAGTTCCCTAAATATGCATTTATTTCTACAAAGTATGTATATCTTTACCATGCAATCAAGGCATAGTTAGATGAGTCCGTCTAGAGCTACACCCATTTCTTACATCCAATTCTTACATTGGATGTGGAGCCCACATAGAGATCATGTTGGACAATCCAACCATACATTGAGCTGTTCTTGCCATGATGATCATCCTCACCAAAAAATCAGTTCATTTCGACATTGCCAACCATATAAAAATTTGACTCAAAATAATGGTTTAATTGGATGGTCTGAATTTTTCAAATTAGAGTATATTTTTCATAAGGTTAGGAATGTTGAATTTTCCTGATTTTTTATGAGGGTAACCATAGCTTCAAAAACTCATTGTGCAGTTGGATTGTCCAACGTTATCTCCATGTAGGCCCCACCCCTGGGGTGTAAGAACTGGATGTGAGGAATGGGTACCTCTGGAGGTTTCTTTGTTCTCCCTCCAAAGCCAAGTTTATGAGGGAGGGGGATGGGTTGCTTGACATAGTGTGCTAGGAAGATGTACATGGTGAAGCAAAGGATACACCGAAAAGGTTGTTTGGTTGCAACAACTAACTTTGTATTTGACTAGAATTAGTGGTGGTTTAATTTAAACTTTTTTCCGTACAATACACTCACACCTTAACAATGCCAAAAACTCACTGAAACATAAAAAATAAAAATAAAAATACAATTACACATACGCCAATTGTCTTATTCAAATATATTGAGATGTTATCGCAATCAGATCGACCCCATAAATGCATATAACTAGTAGGTGGCCCGTGCCCATGGCACTCTCTGACAAAGCGTTTGCCAAAATCGGGTGTGAGTGGAGCTTAGATCCACCATCCATTTTGGGTGATAAGATCTTGGCCATCCTTTGTGAAGTCGATAAGAGGGGGGATAAGTGACTTCTTTGTTTTGTTATAAGATGTATAGTGAGTGGCTTGTGCCCTCGGCACTCCCCTACAAAGCATTTCTCAAAATCGGATGTGAGTGGTTGAGATCCATAGTCCATTTGGGGGATAAGATCTTGGCCATCCTTTGTGAAGTCGATAAAAGGGGTATAAGTGGGGAGACAATTTTCTTGTTAAATTAATCCCACCGTCTAAATTTTATTTTATGTAAGAGTTGATATGGGCCCTTGGATATATGAAGCCTATAAGAGGGGGAGACAACCTTTGTGTTTTGTTATATAGACTAGTGGTTGGCTCGTGTCCACGGCACTCCCCAACAAAGCATTTGTCAAAATCATGTTTGAGTGGCGGAGATCCACCGTCCAGTTGGGGGATAAGATCTTGGACCTTCTTTATATGAAGCCTATAAGAGGGGGAGACAAATGACGTCCCTTATTATATAGATAGTGGGTGGCCCGTGCCCACGGCACTCCCCAACCCAAATCGTTTGCCAAAAGCGATCTGCTTGAATCAATAGTTAGATTTGTTAGAATCACCCCCATGAAAAGCAATCAAATGCAACGGTCATTGATCACTGATCAGGTTGATTTTTGTAGTGTAGATCCACAAAGGGGTGGGCCAACTATGAAAAAATGGGCTCGGAAGAGTGTCTAACATTGAGCAGTTCTTAATATATTTTTTTCTCCCAATGCACATGTTTAAATTCTCGAAGAAAAAATAAAATGTGACAGAAATTACATAAACATGAAAAAAAATTATCAAAAGAAATATTTGCATTTGTTGGATGGTATTCACGTGTGTAATGTGGATCCTCACAAAAAATTATCAAGCAATGTTAGGGTACATATGTGAGTGGCTGAGATCCACCGTCTATTTGGTGTGATAAGATTTTGGTCATCTTTTATGAAGCCGGATAAGAGGGGGAGACAACTAGGGGTGTCAACGGTTCGGTTCCTAAGGTGACCAGAACCGGAACAATCGGTTCCGGTTCTTATCGGTTCAGTTCCTTAACGGTTCCGGTTCTCAAAGTGATGGATCCGGAACCGGAACCGATTATGTATTTATGTCAGTTCCGGTTCTAGTTCCGGGTATATTCGGCCAAATCTTGAGAATATTAGAATATTTACACTATATTTATTTATTGGTACCGGTTCTTATCGGTTCGGTTCTGGTTCTTATCGATTTTGGTTCCATATTAGGCTACCCAGAACCGGAACCGTTATTGTCGGTTCGGTTCCGGTTCTGGTTACTTTTTAATCGGTTACCAAAAAAGTGGAACCGGAACCGATGTTTTCGGTTCCGGTTCCGGTTCCGATTCGGTTCCGGATAAACGGGTAAAATTGACACCCCTAGAGACAACCGTCCTGTTTTGTTATATAGATGTTGA
The DNA here is from genome assembly GCA_035048495.1 of Euptelea pleiosperma. Taxonomy (NCBI): domain Eukaryota; kingdom Viridiplantae; phylum Streptophyta; class Magnoliopsida; order Ranunculales; family Eupteleaceae; genus Euptelea; species Euptelea pleiosperma. The sequence goes on along the minus strand of CM068540.1, from coordinate 34,469,054 downwards.
TGTAAGGGATCTGGTGTGTGTGTTTTGTTTTGTTTTTTTAATTTTTAATCAGCACATTCTATTAGGAAGAAAACTAACGATACAAAACGGAGGGATCATCCAACCACATAGCCTCCGCTAACCAAGCCTGAGGGATCCCATCCCAAAAACGTGTCCAAAGAGAAAAGTTTTGATTTAGAGGCTAAAGTATGAGCAACCATATTACATGAATGAAGAAGATAAGACAAACAAAAAGGAAGTGAGAAGTTATTAGAGTCGAAGATGAGGAGAACCAGCCAGTTGTACTTGTACCACAGCTTTACGCAGGTGTAGCTCCGCATTGAGCCGGCTAAGGGTTACATAGAGGTAGTGCGCCTGCCCCGACTCCAGGGCCAATGACATTTTTTGTCTGAACAAAATTTATACTATTATACAACTTGTCGTACCAGGGAATCTCACTTGTACATTGAAAGAATGACTAAACCTACTTTTAGAGATAGTTACAGAACTCTTTTGTCACAGCTGTGGCAAAAGCTTCTGTCACAACACAAAATACGAGCCACGTGGCACACTCTTAGTTGATAGGCAAATCCATAGTACAGTAGTACAACCACTACACCATAAGATCAATATACTAAATAGGACGTATCTTCTTATAGGTCAAACCTGCATGATGTAAAAATGAAACTACGGTACAGCCACCACTACACCCATAGATCAATGCAAAGAAGAAAATGAAACAGAGGTTTAGAAGGGGGTCGTTATAACGGTATAACAGGCTGGGGGCCTAACCTTTTTTTTTTTCATTACCAGATTGTAATGCATAGGGGCAAAAACAGGAAAATAACGGAAATAATGAATGTTTTTTTAAACAATTTTTTTTTTCCAGAAAATAATGGTCATTGTTTACGTTATAACAGAAAAATAACTGAAAATAATGACCGTTATTTTTTTAGCGTTAAAATGGTACATAACGTAACAGGGAAGGTCTGAATCCGTTACAACGGCCGTTTTTTAAACCATGGATGAAACATGAAACCTCTTATTGGTTTGTCCTTGCTTGCTTGACGGGTGTGCAAGTTGTCACCCACCACAAATAGTAGTTGCCATCATTGCGTAGGTGGCCAATGCTCCTCCCCATGATTGTGATCCCCGACCAAGGTTGTTTGAATGCATATCCTTGCTTGAGTGAACCTGCTAGATCGATGTAACTTGACATGTAATAAGTTACAAAGGAGTAAAACTTCTATCACATCGTTCTGGCAGATGCTTCTGTCACAATGCAAATTACAGGCCAAGTGGCACATTCTTAGTGGATGCTGACCGTATGGATGTTTGGCCAGTCCCTCAGTGGACCTCTAAACCAAAAATCATTCTGGTTAGTGATTTCTAAGCGATTCGATTGAAGTTATTTTCATGGGTTGATTTTAACGGTAAGAATTTGAGCATTATTGAGTGTTATTTGTGTGCAAAGATCCAAAGGTTGTAAATCACTAATCAGGCTGATTTTTGGTTTATAGGTTCACCGGGGACTGGCCAAACATTCATATAGTCAGCGTCCAGTAAGAATGTGCCACGTGGCCTGTGTTTTGCATTGTGACAGAAGCATCTGTCAAAACTGTGTGATAGAAGTTTTACTTGTTACAAAGGGTTTCATTCATGCTAGTCTGTGATGTTGAAGTGAGGGATTTTAGAAACCTAAGCTGACGTCCCAGTGATGCTCAGGAACAGGGCCGTCTCTACTAAGGCCATTAAGGCAGCCACCTAAGCCCCCCAGCCCACTAACCACATGGATGTTTAGCCCACTTCCTGTTGGATATACAAACCAAAATCCAACCTGATTTGTTATCTTCAGTCATAGATTTTTGTACTTTTTAGGATTGATTCTAGCCTTTGGATTCAAGCATGGTAGTAAATCCAATGGTTAGAAATCATCAATCAAGCCGAGTTTTAGTGTGTTTATCCACCAATAGGTGGGCTGAACATGCACGCAGGCAGTAGGTCCAAAAAATGATCTATGTAGGGCCGCAAGAGTCCTCTTCGTGGACTGCAACCGGATTATAGGAGTCCTCCGCATCTAATTTTTTAGTTTTTGATTATTAAAATACTTGTTAAATACAAAATTTTTAATTAATAACATATATATTTATATATTAAATATAAAAATATAAAAAGGGTCTTATATAGACTTTCCGCCTTATGCCTCAACTTATATCGAGACGACCTGGTCGGGAGTCCCTGTTCTTTCTCTGACCTTAGAGACTCCGTTCTATTTGTTTAGGTGGAGTCGGGAGTTAATCTGTTTCCTCTGTGACATCATGGAGTTAGTTCTATGTAGCTAGAGTCTAGACTCTGGACCACTTTGTATAGGTTACGCCCCTTGAATCTGCGTGACGCCTTTCTCGCTCAATTAATGCATAAGCAATCATTTTTTTTATTTTATTTTTTGAAAACGATGCTCTTCTCAACAAGAGAATCTCTCCTTGAGCCCATTTTTGCTCAGGGATGTTTAGATGGGCCAAATGTCCATTGGGTCAATGGTCTCTAAGAGTGTATCACGAGGCTCACGTGCTCGAGTGATCGCAAGCAAACCACAACATATAGAATCACTCGAGAAAGAAAATAATACAAATATGCAAAAACACAACACAGATTTAGGTGGTTCCCTCAAGATCAAAATACGTGAACTTACTTACACCGATGATATTATGCTACGAGGCAAAAGAAAACTCAAAAGTACAATCATAATTATCTCTCTCAAAAAAAAAAAAAAAAAAGCAAGGTAATATATTACCCCAAAATGAAATGGGTCGGGATTTGTAGACTTAAATTTTTTGACATAAATTTTTACCAAAAATCTCGTCTGTGTTATACAGTAAATAAATTCTAAGCAAATCAAATATAATCTTAAGATATTATCCAAATCTTGTGATGAGATACACCATACCACTCCCAAGAATCCAATGGTGGTTGACACTGTTAGCAAAACCACCATTAGATTTTTCGGAGCTAAAGCAAAACCACCATTAGATTTTTCGGAAGTCATGTCGAAGAGCTTGGGTGCAAATTTGTCAAAAATTTTAGGTCCTCGGAACCTGTTCCAAGCGAAATTAGAGTTCCAAATTTCCAATATCACTACGTAAGAGTATGAAAACACCCTTAAGAAACTTCTAGAAAAAATTCAGAGTGACGAAGTAACAGTGGCTTGATTGACAGAATTCTAGCACGATCAGAGTATTCCACCAAACGTAACAATAAAAATGGACTCTTCGGGAAGTGCTGTCGAAAATACTAGGAGTGAATGACGTATGAAAAAAACAAGCACACGTGGCCTGTAAATAAGTCGGGCATTCTTTTAAGGACATCATTTACTCGCGAGTAGGAAATAGCATTTACTTGCTGTCTTAGTTGGACATGTGGGCACAAGTCCAACAAAGGCCTGTCTTTTTGACGCTTGTCAATGTAAAGAAGCTTTAGTAACGTATGATGGATACATTACAACGAAGGGGGCGATAATTCCCACTCGCGCGAGTGGATTTGACATTCTTTACCCTAATGGGATTGCAAAAGCTTCGTCCGTCAAACTCCAGTTAATAGAATTTAGTTTTTTTCGACTTCTCATCTATTTTTGTTGTTAACCGTTACCATCAAAAGATTACTCAATTCGCCGAGTTCTCCACCCCCATTTCCGGGTCGGCCCCGTGACCAGCCTTTTATGATAGGATCATAGGACAGGCTTTTTTGGTCATGGATTCTGAGAATCAGCGGTTGTGATAGTTTTGAGCTGACTTTTACTTTTTGCCAAATCAAACCACCCCGCATAAAAGATATGCCCCAGGAGCCTCTGCCTTCCCTCTAAATAGCGAGTAAAACTTCTGTCACAACGGATTGCAAATCACACAATCACAAGCTAATGAGTTCTCGGCACATAGTAAAGTGCTTTTGATTTGAGGTTTGCAAGTGCGGAGAACTCATTGGCTTGTGATTGTGTGATTTGCAATAGTTGTGACAGAAGTTTTACTCCTAAATAACCTCACTTCAAGGAATGCCTTTTTTTTTATATTTTTTGGGTCGGGTTCAGGGAACCCTCTTTTTCTGACCCCTCACTAGTCGTGTTCTCTGCTGTGGATTCCAAAGAATCCAACTGTGTTTGATAGCACTGAGCTGGCATTCACTTTTTCGCTTACCCACTGTTAGATTCGGAAATCAACAGTGGAGAACACCACTCCCAAGAGGGGTCAGAAAAAGGAAGTCCTTGGAGGGTGAGCCTTTTTTTTTTATCTAAATCTCGGATTGAAATGTAATTGAATTTTACTTTATTTTTACCCGCGAGTAGTGGGGATACGAATTAACATTAAGGAAAAAATTTTGATTAGTCAAAATCTCCATGAGTCGATTAGTGGCCTCTAAAAATGTCATGTAGAACAATTTTTTGGGCCCACTGACCGCATGAATGCTTAGCCCACACCTTGGTGGATATACACGCCAATTCTGATTGGTTATCTCTAGCCATTAGATTTTAGCACCTTTTAAGGAGCGATTTTAACATTTTTTTTTTTTTGTTACAGAAGCCAACGGATAAGAAGCATCAATCAAGTTGATATTTTGTGTGTAGAACCATCAAGGATGTGCACGCCAAACATCCATGCCGTTAGTGGGCCCAAAAAAGTTTGTTATGTTGCAATTTTTTGTGGCCATTCATCTACTTATCAGAAAAATTCCGTCAATATTATATGGGGAGATCAATTTTTTTTCTCGAACCTTGGTTGTTTTGAATTTTACAGCCACGCTGTAATATGTGCTTCTCATAACTGCAGAAGTGTGTTATGGGCCCACCATTTGATGGATTCCCCCTATGAGACTTCCTAAATCAAAACATTTTTGATCGAATGATAGTAACCATCTGATCCATAAGCTTTTTGTATTCTTTAACTTTCCCTAAACTGCTCGTCATGTATTTTCGGTGTCCAGAAAAATGAGAGAAATCGAGTGGTTACGATCTGATCACTTGACATAGCAGATATCCTATGGGGGATCATCAAATGGCAGATACCATTTTCATACACATTTTATGGTCACACTAGCTGGGCTGTGGTGAAGCCTGATATAGCTGCTTAAGATGGGCCTAGCCCTCAACACCAAGCCCATTAGTATTTTCTTTCTCCCTTCTTTCTGTCCTAATGATGGAGCAAATTTGTTGTCGCGGGGGAACTTCAAACCCAAAATGCCACGTGGCATACTCTTTCAGGCACACTGATCCCATGGATGTTTGGCGCCGCCCCTTGGTGGACCTACCCACCAAAAAGCAGCCGGACTTGGGATTTTCAGTCCTTGGGTTTAAATACCCAAAATTGCATGAATCCAACGCCTAGAATCACCTAATGAAAAATACTTGAATCCAACGGTTAGAAATCGCCAGGAACCATCATATAATTCCTAACTTAATATGGTCAGCTGCATTAAATGTGGAATTAGAAAAATTTTAGACATTTTCAATTTATTGGAGTCTTCCCCCTTTGACTTGGGTCAACGACATTGACTAGAGACGTCCATGAACACATGCAATCTCCCGTGTTAATCTTTAATCTATTCCGGCTAATAAATATTTCCACGATTATAAAGCAAAAGGCCAATTTAAAGGTTTTCTACTGAAATTAATATGACACTTAAATGGTTTCAATTAAAACGTGTTTGATTGAACAAAAAATTTCTCAAGAAATTCCTCGTTCCCACGGAAATATTTCCCAAGAAAACACTCCTAGGAAAATGCCTTAAGGGCGTGTTTGATTGCCTCGAGAAAAATGCATTTTTTAATTTTCTGCTGGGTCCCAATCTGTGAGAAAATAAGGCCCTTTTTTCTTCGGAAACTGATTCTTATCTTGGGCAACGGAATGAATTCCAGACGGAAAAATATCATTTTCTAGAAAAAAAAAATAAAAAATTCCGAATTGAAATGGCCTATTAAGCAATGGAAATAAACATTTTCTTGAGAAAACACGATCAAACACGACCTTAAAATAAATTGTACCTTACTCCCAACTTCAAAATTTTACTTTGCCAACTCTTCATTGAATTGCCATAATTTTTAGATTTACTACTACGAATTAATCTTCCAAAATTATCCCATTAGGGCTAAATTTTCAAAATTGTCCTTATTTTGCAAGGTACTGTTTGGGAAGCGCTTCTCTAGTTTTTGGCACAAAAGCACTTAGCATATATTTTTGTTTGGTTTGTAGAACCATTTTGGCTTCCAACCTCTAAAAGAAGCTAGAAATGCTTTTTGCGGAAAGTGTATCACTGTCAAAAGGATCTCACGTAGGGGTGTCAATTTTACCCGCTTAATCGGAACCGAATCGGAATCGGAACCGAAAAGACCGGTTCCGGTTCCACATTTTTAGGAATTGATTAAAAAGGAACCAGAACCAAATCGAAAATAATGGTTCCGGTTTCGGGTAGTCTAATATGGAATCGGAACCGAACCGATAAGTACCGGTACCAATATATAAATATAGTGTCAAAATTCTCATATTCTCAAGATTTGGCCCAATATACCCGGAACCGGAACCGGAACCGACAGAAATACATAATCGGTTCCAGTTCCAGATCCATCACTTTGAGAACTGGAACCGTTAAGGAACCGAACCGATAAGAACGAGAACTGATTGTTCCGGTTCTGGCCACCTTAGGAACCGAACCGGAACCGACCCGTTGACACCCCTAGTCTCACGTTGACCTTTTTGTCCCGATTCATTCTTCCATATTACAAAATAACTTTTAAAACCCTTTTATCCCTCATAACTTTTAAGGCTATTCTTGACATTTTGACAGAATCCAAAAGTTTACACCTAGTTTTGCCAAACAGCAATACCAACTTCTACACATACAACAATATTTCTCCATAATGATTTGCTAAACGATATTTTAGAATAAGGCGTTTTTCAGCAACTGTTTTCAAGACTTCTGCAGAAGTATTTTTCCGCTTCACCAACATGACCTTGTGTTTTCAAAACTGTTCTTTGGGTTTAAACTTTTCTACCTCTTCCAAAAATGCACATACAATCATTTCGCGCCTACTAGTCTAGTATAATCAAAACAACACATTTCCATTTATTACCCAAGCAAGCAAACATCAAGAGACAAAACAATAAACAAGCTTTGAATAAGAAAAGAAGAGGAATCTGTGGCCCTTTGGTGGTCTTCTCGACCTCTTAGGCTCCCATTTGTAGCTTCGCAGCCTTCGCTTCAATAAATTCTTTACTTATAAAAAAAAGAAAACCCAAGCAAGCCAAACATGAAACAAAATAAACAAGCTTTGAGTAAGGAAAGAAGATGAATCTGTGGCCCTTTGGTGGTCTTCTCGACCTCTTAGACTCCCATTTGTAGCTTCGCTAGCGTTTTTGCCTTTTAGTAAATTCTTTACTTATAAAAAAAAAAAACGAAAAAAGAGGAAGACATGGGAATCTGTTGAATTCATGATGTCCTGGTTTACTACTTCAAGTTCTTGCCTTCGAAGGTCTGGCCGAACTGCCAGTTCTGTGGCGCGACGTGCCATGAAGTGGAGGTTTTTCCATCGCTTGCGGTGACTCGGAAAGTCAGCGACTGGCCTTGCAACACGGTGTCGACTTCCCATTTCTGACCCCAATTACGTTTCATGTTCATCCACCCCGACTTGTTTCCCTTCACCTTCACACTTTTGACATCTCCAGCACCTCCCACATTCCATACCAGGACCAGGTTGAAATAAGGATTTCCCGTAATCGTAAACCGAATCCCTCCTTGCTTCTTGCAAGGCACCCTGCGATATTGAACCGGAATAATACCGGCCTTGTACTCGGCTATCTGAAGGAATGCCGGTTGGGCAAGATCAAAGTGTGCCAGTGGTGGGTTGCACCATCCTCCGTTGTTGCTCGGAAGGTAGTAGTTGGGTGGACAAAGGTTAGTACCTGTGACAAAGATAGAGGGTTGCCCCAGCTTGCACCATTCTTTATCGTTGACACACTTGATCTCAAAACATGCTCCGCATGTCAACCCTGTGTTGAACAAAGCTGTGCTCAATGCTGCAGTCTGGTAGCCATATCCTTGGCTGTGCAAATCTTCATAACCACAAGCTCCACCTGCAACCAAATTTTCTCTGTTACAAATGATGATACACCATTTTCTAATTATATTATGTTTTCCTATCTCATTGGTTGATTGTTGGTTGTCTAGTTAATTAACAAATTCACTAATATTCTAATCTTTTCCAAAATATAAACTAATTTTGTAAAATTACCAACTTTGGCCCTGCTTGGTTTCCCGTCTCTAGTTTGTAGGTAAATATTAATTGATGATCGGATGTTTGCAATGACAAACATTTGTTGGGAAAATATTCGTATAGTTGGAGAGGGGAGAGCTGTTGGGAGAGATCAAGGGGGTGAGAGTTATTTGTAGGGCTGCAACTTGGGCGGACTCAAGCTGACATTGGGCTTGGGTTGGGTTGGCTCCTATAGTAATCGGGTAGGGCTCGGGCATGGATTTTGACAACCCGATCAAAATCAGGTTGGACTCAGGGTGAGTTTTGACAACCCGATCAAAATCGGGTTTCTGAAGGTGGGTTTTGGGCAACCAGAGTCCGACAATACACCACCGCAAACTTAAATGTATACGTTTTGTTAATGTGTTTTATGTTTCCGGGCCTATTTTTAGTGTGGTTTATGTTTGTAAAGATGACAAATAAAAATTTCTTGTGTGTTTTTATATTGGAAATTAATATAAAAAATTTTACCAACTTTTCCTAGCAATTAACTAACCCAATTGGGTTCCAATTGGGTTCGACTCTTGCTGAAAATATTAGGCCCGACCTCGGGTTGGGCTTGGGCTCACAAAAGTAGCTGCAAACAGCTGCAAATAATAGGAAAATGAGAGAAACTTCTTCACAACGGATTGCAAATCACACAATCACAAGCCAATGAGTTCTCGGCACGTACCCAAGTGCTTTTCGCAACGTACCTATGTGCTTTTGCTTTGAGGTGTACGTGCCGAAAACTCATCGGCTTGTGATTGTGTGATTTGCAACCCGTTGTGAAGAAGTTTTACTCTCATTTGCCTATTATTTGCAGTTGTTTGCAGCTACTTTTTAGCTGCAAACATTAGACCACTTTTTGGCAAAAAAATGATTAGTCTAATGCAAATATTTGTTGGATGTTGCGCCACCACGCAAATGCCTCAAACATTTGCGTGCAAACATTTGTACCCTCTTTGTTCTACATTGACATAATTTGTTCATTGAAGGTACGTACACCTACCCTACTTACTAAAACAAAATGAAGACACAACCACGGTCATGAATAATCTAATTACACCTAATTCAAAGTTCAAAACAAAATTGGAACTAATTCTTGCATGTGTTAACATTCGTACCCATTGTTCCCGAGGCATCGCTCCCTCCATAGAAAGTAGCATGAGCGGAGTTCCATGGCCCAGGTTTAAAGTTGGGACGATTATGCCCGGTATTTTTGCCATGGTACCGAGGTCTGGGGTATCTGCCAGGGGATCGAATCCAATGAGGCTTGCCATTGCGACGGTTCCCATATCCTCTCCATCTGTGATGGAAGGAGGCCTGGACATCAGGCAAGATAAGCACAAGTAGCAGCAATGCTGACAAGAGGAAGCGCAGTGGCGACGGCATTACGCCTGGGGGCAGGGAGGTTAGAATTTGCCTTTTGAGGGGGATCTCTTTCTATTCTGTACGTCTTAGTGTAGATTCTCGTAGGTATATTTATACTAGTATATTTTACGTACAACATGTTTGATTTTAGGTACAGTTTGTTTAGCCTGATTTGGCCTTGTGAGTTTGAACGAGGGGACGTCAGTGAAATATGCCGGTTGAGGTGGAACCTCCTCTCTCCCTTTGCCTTTCCTTACCCTAAACAAACGCCAAACGTCTCCCTAAATACACTTTATAAACTTAGTTTGATTAATTTTTTCATAGATATTTATAGTTCCTGGATAATTATAGTGTCCAGCTGTGGGGCCCACATGGGTGATCCCAAAAACTTCAGGCCAGTCTTAGTTTTCTGACCCACCAAAATGTGCTAGCTCTTCATCCTGAGCCTTTCATTTTCTTAAGAGCAAAATTTGGTGGGGTTTAACTTCAGAATGGTCTGATTTTTTTAGGATGATCTCAATGATAAGAAGATCATCCTCACCCAAAATCAGCCCTATGGGCTCTCCCATGTGGGCCCCACTGTTCGTTTGAGTCAAACCACGTGTGACCTTATAAAAACCCTCAATACCCTTTTTTTTACGGAAAATTTCTAAAAAGAAAATAAACTTTAATCTATTTACAAAAAAGAATACAACTTTTCGCAAATCCCAAAAAAGAAAACGAAACGTTTCATTACGTGGCACGTGTTTATCAAAAAACGCCCTTTAAAAGGCGTTTGTCAGTAAAAAACGCCATTTTAAAGGGCGTTTTTTAGTAATAGACGCCTTTTTAAAAAACGTTTGTCAGACCTCTGACAACTGACAAACGTTATTTTAAAGGGCGTGTGTCAGTAGAAAACGCCCTTTTAAAAGGCGTTTTTTACTGACAAACGCCCTTTTAAAGGGCATTTTTTGATAAACAGGGAACCCCAATTTTTACGCCCATTTTGGCGTACCTAGAAAGATGAATCAATGGCTGATTTTTGGTGAGGATGATCTCTACGGTGAGGAGATCATCCTCACAAAAATTCAAATCATTCCGATATTCATAGACTGGTTTAGAAGTTGAGGAATTATGGGCTGTCGATTTTTACTGTGTAGGCCAAAATGGGGGTCCCCCAAGCCCCATCAAAAATTAAAAAAAAATAAAAAATAAATACTTACCTGAGTTTTAAAGCGTAGGAGGCCGCTTCGATCGGAGCAAGGAGGCCGCGAGGAGACCGCCGGAGAGAGAGAGAGGAGAGTTCGCCGGAGGAGAACACAGCGAGAGAGGAGAGGCGGGAGAATAGATGAAAGCGACTTAGGCGGAATTTAAGTCGTCGCCTGGCAGACGCCCTTTGAAAGGGCATTTTTTTTCATAAAAACGTTTTTTAAAAAATCATTTCTTAGGAATAAACGCCCTTTAAAACGGCGTTTGTCAGACAGACGTGTCAGCCATCAGTCATTCGTTAGTCAGTCGGTGACTGATTCGACTGACAACAGTCGAAACGCCCTTTGAAAGGGCATTTCGTTTTCTTTTTTGGGATTTGCGAAAAGTTGTATTCTTTTTTGTAAATAGATTAAAGTTTGTTTTCTTTTATGCAATTTTCCGTTTTTTTTTACTTAGTAGAGTCTACAGAATAATATCAAATTTCCTCACCCATCGGATCGATGGACCAAATTGATCGATTATACATATGATGTCTACCATCCAAGAAATGGGCTTTTATTTGAACCATTTATTGGACGGTTGAGGCAAATGTCAACTTTCAATTAGTTAATTAGCTAGGATCATTTGATTAATTAGGGTGAATTTTGGCTTGGCTGATCCAAGAGGATGCCTCGTCGAACAGATCCTCGGACAAGGGTGCATGTGTGCCCCTAAGGAAGTATTCATTTTGATCTTGTTGGAAATCATAAAAAAAAAAAAAAAAAAAAATTATATATATTAACGTAGAAGAAGATGTAGAATCAAGCTTTGAGGCGCAGCACGGAATGATTGTCCCCTAGTCACTCTCTACTCAAATGAGTTCTAACAATCTTGCTTCCAAGATACAACAAAGCTTTCCAACCTGATCGAGGTTGTAACATTTGATCTACTCATCTACGTTCTAACACAACGCCCACTAGGTCGTTTTAAGGATTTTTTTTATTGAAATAACCATGGCATTTAAATGGTTTCATTAAGTAAATGGGTAACTGTGACTTTTCTAACTTCAAAATTTTGCTTCTATTTTTTTTTCTTTTTATGGAAAATTTTGCTTTTCTCTATCTCTCCTTGAGTTGGCACTTGAATGATTGCATGAAATCTAGGAGCATAGTATGATGGAAAGATTTTCTGCCACTCGTGGGGCCACATTAATGGAGAATCCACGCGCGTGCATGTTTTAAGATTTGTCCTAAGAAAGGAAGCAGCCCCAAGTTTTCCTTTATTTAATCTCTCTCTCTCTCAAGCTAAGCGGCCTCTCGCCATGGCAATTAGAGCTCTTCTCAACCTTCTTGTTCTTCTCTCAACGTTTGTTGCAGGTTAAATATATCTTTCCTTTTCTTAATTATTAGTTTCAACGTTTGTTGCAGGATAAATCCAAATTGTACTCTCATATTTCCTAGACCATATTTTTGACAGCACTTCGAATCATGGTTTAAAAAATGGCCGTTATAACCGATTCGGACCTCCCCCGTTATGTCATTACCGTCAAAATGCCCAGAAAATAACGGCCGTTATTGTTTCCATTATAACGAAAGTAACAACCTTTATTTTCTGGGAAAATTTGTGAAAAAAAATGGAAGTTATTTCCGTTATTTCCTTTTTTGAATTTCAAAGTTCAAAATTTGAATTGTAGTGCCATTTTTTCCGTTTTTGCCCCTGAGCGTTACAATTCGTTATAACGGAAAAAACGGTAACGCCCCCAGTCCGTTATACTGGTCCCTTTTAAACCTTTCTTTGAATGGTTAAGTAGACTTTTGATTACTGCGACCACACTTTGATAAGGTGTTTCTACGAAACACCGCAACACAGTGTGGCGTACCTGCAGGTATTTGTTGGCCGCCCCTACCACTGATGCCAAGATTGGAAATCTTTTGTCCAATTTTTCAGGTGGGTATTCAACAATATTCAACTACTTGAACCAGTGCTCCTACACAGTGTGGCTAGCCGCCAACCCAGCGATAGGGGAAGGGATTTTCGAGTACGAGCCAGACACTCGCGATATCTTCGAGACCCCAGATGAATGGACTGGGAGCATATGGGTCCGGACGGGTTGCGCCAACGACGAGTCCAACTACTTCTCATGTGCCACTGGAGACTGTGGCTCCACTCAGATCATGTGTGATGGCCTACCACCCAAGTACCCGGTGACGCTACTCAATTTCGCAATCAACCAATCGGTGGTTACCTATGAACTTAGCTTGAACCAGGGCTACAACGTTCCAGTCCGCATAGTCCCAATCGGTGGGTCCAACTCTTGTTCTCCTGTGGATTGCATTCGTGACCTGACCGATGTTTGTCCTCGTGATCTGTTGTTCAAGAACTCCGATGGGTTGACGGTCGGATGCCAGAGCGCTTGTGATGCGTTGAAAGATCCCAAGTATTGTTGTACCGGAGAATACAGTAGCCCGGAGGCTTGCCAGCCCAACCACTACTCAGACATCTTCAAGCAGGCTTGCCCTCTTGCCCATACATACCCAAGAGATAGTAATCCTCCAATTTACCAATGCACCGGTGCTACCTACAACATTACCTTTTGTCCAGTGTAGACTAAGGACCTATAAGTAAATTAATGAATTGTTTCCCAAAAAATACCTAAAAAGACATTTGTACTCAGTTTCATGTGTGGAAATGATGAGGGTATTTTGGTCATGAAATGATATTTCTTGTTTTTGTGCTAGCTGATAGGTTCTCTACAGTCTATACAGACAAAGAAGAAAATAAGTCTCTTTAGACTAGATTTCTAAAATGTAGCAGCTTAGGTGGTGGCACCGAAGAGGTCATCATGGAGCATGGTTCAAAGTCTCAGTCAATCCCGGTCTGGATTGGGATCGGAGCCCACCGACCCTATCCAAACTAAGCTTTGTCTCGCCCAAGATCTCAGTTTTGTAGAGGATTCTCACATCGTCTGGGGCGAGATGGACCGATCCTGTTTTGGATCGGATCGATCCGGACTGGGATTAGAGCCCACCAATCCACCCTCAACTTTAAAAGTTAGAATTTTTTATTTTTTTCAATGTACCCTTTTGCCCACCTTGGAAAAGTACACTTTTGCAGACCTTGGAACAAAATCTGTACAATATTGCCCACTCTTGGACAAAATCCTTGCTCCGCCTCTTTGCCCAGTGATATTGCACCAGCTACACCAGGGTTAACCTGGCACAATATCATTGCCCCCACATTTAGGTGTACTTGGCGCAATATCATTGGCTCATGATCGTTGCTTCTAAATTTTCGCTGCTTCAAAAATTCTCGTGTCATCATGTATCACCATCTCTCACAAGTTTCAGCTCAATAACCCAAAAATGTCCCGAAATTTTTTAAAAATTTACAAATTTTTTTCATTTTTTAAAAAGCCTGACCAACCCAAGGCCCGACCACCTACAGGCCTTGAACTGAGCCCAGGCCTAGGCCCTGAAATTTGGCATGGCTGGCAATCGAGCCCGTCGGGCCAAATTGCCAGGCTGACCCTAGCCTATACCCCACAGTTTACTTTTTAACTGCTTAACCTTAGAAATGATAGACTATCGGTTTTTTCTAACCATATAATGATTTTTAGATTGTGACTCTCATTTCAATTTTGAGCGTCTTCTTATCTTGCCTCTTAATATAGCCTCTCTTGCTTTATCAAAACAAAAACAAAAACAAATCATCTAAAAAAGGGCTTTGGATGCCTCTAAACAATTATCATTAGAATCTTAGTACAACTTGAAATTAACCAAGCCCAATTTTGGTAGTTTTCCTTTTTTGAGGGGCGTTTGTTGGCAGATTTCAACAAAACCAAGAGCAGGTTAAATCCAACCATAAGTGTTTTTTTTTCGGACAATAAGCTGGGGTTAGGCAGACCCCTACCAGATTTTATTCAAAAGGAGGCATTACATCCTAGAATAGATCTTACCGGATGCATCTTGCCGAACTATGGTATCCAACTCTTCATGAAGAGGACGAAGGTAAACTAGATAGTCATTGGCATGATTACCAGAAGCAAGCACATCAGCAGCTCTATTCGTTTCTCTAAAAACATGATTAATAGAAACCCAACTGAAGCAACCCATAAGTTGGTTTTCGTTTGCACCCATTTATATAAGTATGGTCTCTTGCCTCACAACTTGTTCTCTTTCCAAAAAAGACCTTGGCCATGGTTGACCATTAAGCATATGGGCTCCAAGCACCGGCCCCTACCAATTTATATTTAAACCAAGCTTATAAAATAATAATAAATAAATAAAATAATCATGACATGTGACTTTAGCTCTATGAGCAGGGTGATTAGGGTGTTGACTAAACCTAATTACACCATATTATAAGAAGCCATTGGAACAAAACAAACTAGGCCCAATTATGTTATATTTAGTTAGTGGGCCCACAAATGCTTGACCTTACAGCAACCAAATCGCATGGAAGTTATGAACTTGACCCGTTTAAATATACTTAATTTTGAGTGAACCCTTAAAGAAAGGGTACACCTTTGAAAGGGCGGACTATAGATTTTGTAGACCAAACTTTTCCAATCCTACCCAAATAGATCTCCGTGACTATAAAGAGAAAGGGCATTTTAAGGGTTTTTTACTGAAATAACCATGGCACTTAAATGGTTTCATTAAAATAAATGGGTAACTTTGACTTTTCTAACTCCCTTGAGTTGCAACAATTTTCAGAAAAACTGTCCCATTTTGCCAATGTCTCCAAACTGTCCTTTTGGTTTACATTTTCCTATTGTACCATCATACAGTCTCGTTTGACCGAGATGTGAATGACCCTCATCTACTCGGTGGATTTCATGGCCGACATCTGGGTTGAAGAACTAATAAGGTCTAGGATAAGGATGCACATATATGCTAACTCTCCAAGCCTCTGCAAAATCCTCTTCCTCCCGGTTTTGTTTCGAACCAATGAATCTCCAGGAGGAAACTTAGGCATTTATTTCTTGGACCATATCCGCGATTTATTTACATACTAGAACTAGAACTAGAACAAATACAAATCCCCCTATTAGTATAGAATCGTGGAGATTTTCGTTTAAATAATTTGGCAGGCAATTTGCTTAGCCTCATCTCTATACAAACTGCGCACATGCTCATCTTCCCAAGACTTTCCACTCGACAAGCCAGCTCCCAAAGCTGGCACCAATTAGATGTTCCTAACGATCCAATGCATCACATGCTTTTCCATCACCAAAAGAAATAGTAGAAAGCAAAAGTCCGTTGATGGCGCCGTAAGGATTTTGCGGGCTATATAAGTCATCCAAGATGCAACTCACATATGAAAGATTTTTCAGACCAAAGGTCTTAAAGTGAGTCAATCAGGGCAAGCCGGCCGATATGTGAATGCTAGATTGTTACCTTGCGAGAAGATGAACAAGTGACTCATGAATTGGCAGCAGGCTGAATGTACTGTCACGCTCAAAAAACAATTAATGAACTTGTTGACGCGGCATTTCGGAGATCTGTCATCGCAGCGAAATGTATGGTATGACAATACCCCTGTTTGTCAGGTATTCTGTGCTCTGGCTCGCCCATTTCCTGACATCTAATGATCCAAGTTATAAATAGAAAGAAAACTAAGCTGTTGGTCACTAATTCCTGTCCTGCTGTTGGTCACGCCAAAATTGCCACTGACCCATGAACGTTTGGTTCACCACCTGGTGAACCTAGACCAAATATCAGCCTAATAGGTGATTCCTAACCGTTTGAGCATTCATGGGTTTTATGAACAGGTCCATGGAAACTATGGACCTTAATCAAAATTAAAATAGTCAAGACACCTTTCAAAATGGAGTGACTTGAGTATACTGCCCAAAAATTTTAGAAGCCCAAATTGTATACAAGAGGGAATAAGTTAACAGTTACATTGGTCAAGAAAACTAGTTACAACAGCCTCTCCTAACCAATCCGTTATCATTGGAACCTCAAAGCACCCTCTACGCCCTTTCTAAGGAGTTCCACTCCTTGAGAGATAATGCCCACAGGAGGTAGCTCAACACAAGATTCAGCACAAGGTCCAGTTTGAAGGTTTGCTCATTTTTCTTGCTTTCCTTGTCATTGACTTCAGATCTCCCTAATTTATCAGGTGAAGAAGAAGATATGCAGACAGTCCCCAGATTCATCAGTATAGAAGAAATGCAAGTAGGACTACTGTCCATGAAGAAAGTGCCAACAAGACCAAAGAACAAAATTGAAACTACAATTATATATAAAAGCATTGATCACCTCTCGGAAGCAGAAGCAACCTTTTGCATGACCATATTCTCAGCTGTACGTATTGCTGCCTGTGACCCCGTAATTGTCACTTTCCTGCCAAATAAGGTACAAAGAAAACAAAAATTAGATATCCACATCTGCACGGCCAGCCACTAGCAGAGAGCCTGTTAAGGAGCCGTTTCCTTTACCTGTCAGATGTACCAGACATGAAATCACCTCGGTCTGATATCTTTATCCTGGCCCCACTAGCCTGCAGAACAAAGTATCCTGATTATTTATTCCTGATCAAAAATAAATAAATAAATAAGGAGAGTGAGAAAGAACTAAATTTCTTAATCAGTGGTTATACAAAATGATGGGACCAAATGGAACATTTTGCTACTGCACACCTGAATAATCTCCATTATATTCCTTCCACCACGACCAACAACTACTCCGATATGCTCATCTGCAACGCCAATCGTCACCGAATTGCTTCGATCTTCCTGAGATCCACCAGAAGGCCTTTTGTTAAAACACCTAATGACATTAACCCCTAAACAGAAGAATCATGATCTGACCAGACATGATTCAAAAACTGAGTTAAATTCAATTAAAGAAAAGG
The DNA here is from genome assembly GCA_035048495.1 of Euptelea pleiosperma. Taxonomy (NCBI): domain Eukaryota; kingdom Viridiplantae; phylum Streptophyta; class Magnoliopsida; order Ranunculales; family Eupteleaceae; genus Euptelea; species Euptelea pleiosperma. The sequence continues at coordinate 34,451,401 of CM068540.1, read as the reverse complement.
ATATACCAGGGCAGGTAATTTTATGGTGAAAAACATTTTAGCTTCTCAACCAGTATAAACTCCTATACGTTCGGATGTTTGCTTGGTCCTAATATAACCTGTCAGGACCCTAGTTTTTAAGTCCGCGATTAATTCGTGAATTATTGAGTTTTTGGTAACAGCCATACAATACAGACGACTATTCAAAGATTCGGAATTATGTGCGTATTTTAGGAGACAAACGTCCGGTACGCATGTATAGGGTGGGACAATTAAATCATCCCGTTTATACGGGTATTTAAGGGGAAAAAAACGATGAATGCAACTCTCTGTTTCTCTCTCCCTCCCTGTTGAACCCACTCTCTCTCTCCCTATCAGTTGGACCCACATGGGCCACAAGGCCGCACCACAGTGACCTGCAACTCTTTCTCTCCCCATTGGACCTACACCACACCCAGACCAGACCTGCAATTCTCAGACCCATACTGCAATACGACTATCTCTTTTGTAATTAAATTACTTTCTATTCTTCTCTCCTTTATTTCTTTTCTTTACTAATAAAATATTTCTGTTATATATATTTGCAGAGATCAAAGGATTGAAATCTCCCCCTTGCTGCTTTTGGGTTTGCTTTTGTAGAGGTGTTTGTCATTTCTAATGAATGTGTGCATTTCTAGTTGCATATACAATTATCTTACTTATATTCTGCGTATTTTTAACACCAAATTTTTGGATCGTAACCGAATTAAACACGAATAAATGCAGTTTCGAACTTATGCCGTTCGTCCAATTTTGAACGAATTATTAATCTTGTTTTTTAAGTTCACAGCAGAATTATACACGACCTTTTACCGTCTCGAACTATTGACGTATCTGAACTTAACAACTAGGGTCAGGAGACTCGGGACAGATCATTCTGGGCTCAAACTGGGCATTAAATGGGATGCAAAGCCAGTCAAGGCAGATATCTGAGTTCCTTTCTTCTAGGTACGTAAATATTTATAAAGAACCTATGGTTCCTCCAAATTGAGTTTGTTTAGCATGAGGAAACAAATGCCTCATATACCTCTGATTTCCCTCTCAGAGAATACACCCGAGCAAATCCAGAGAAATCATCAACACTCAAGATTAAAGTTTTCTCAAAGAAAGATGTGCCATAATTATCAGAAGAAACAAAAGGTAGTGTAAATGGTACAGTCTACAGAGCTATTCACAGTTTAATATTATTATAATTCTTGCAAGAATACAAATAATAGAACTGATTAATATTGAGGTATATATAGTGTAAGCTGATTGAGCACGTTTGTTAGAAATGCCAAGTCCGGGGTTCAAAAATTATTGCAGTGGAAATGGCCTTTGCAGATCCTGGTAACAACAGTCCAAACATAGCAATTTATTGACCCTACGGCCTCTCCCAATCAGCTTTCTTGTTGAGCAGTCCAGAATATCAGAGTCAACGAAAAGTGGTGAGGTAGTTCTAATGAACACATTGCCCAAAAGACCAAAGTTATATAGATGGAGAACATTAACACTATGATAAGATAACAGGAGATCAGTGTTGTCCTTCACATGATTTGAAGCACCTAACTCTATTGTCCAACACTCCAATTTGATCTAGAAGTTCATGATGTTCTACTTGAAAAGGTTCATAAGAAAGGGGTTCATGAGAAAGGCACTAGCCTTAAAGTGGGGGATTGTGAGAAAATTAGATTTGGGGTAAAAAAAATGGTGCGGTGGCAGCAAGTTATGTGATGTGTGTCCTCAGTGAAAATATTGCTTGATATGCAATATTTAGGAGGAACTAAATATGTATCTCTTCTAAATCTTCTTGAAGAAGATTATAGCATACCCGTTTGGAATAATCATTATAGTATATAACTAATTATATATAATAATTTAAAATGTAAAATTCTTAATTTTTAATCCAAAAATGAAATATAATTTCTAGTAAGTTCTAAGAAAGATCTCCAGATCAAGCGCTGATGAGCACATTAAACCATCCACATGGCCAAAAGCCCTCAAACCCAGGCACAACGACACGATTATTAAGGGCAAGCTCTAACCATTGAGTTAATAGCGCGTCGTGCAGCCTCTCACTAGGGGCCCGCTATGCCAAAAACAATTGTAACCCCATCCCCGTCTTTCCTTTTTGCTATCAGAAGGCAACTTCTCCATTTGTTCTTTTTTACTCATTGAGCAGTTTCCTTTTTCTTTCTTTTTCTTTTTTCTGATAAGTACTGGGATTTATATATTGATGAAAGAAATGTATAAAGAAATAAAAGTAAAAGGCGCCCCTGCTAAAAACAAAATATACAAAATTTGGGAAGAGTTTCTCCAACACGCAAAGTATTCCTACGGAAACCACTTCTAGCTAGAGAATCTGCCACTTCATTTGTGAAGGGTATGGGAGAATATGATGCTCCATTCCTAACCAAGTCTTTGATATAATCTATAATATTCACAAATCTCCATTTATCGCAAATTCCTCCAACTTATGTCTTGGAATTCTTTCAGGATGGTTTCCATCATAAGCCAACCAATATACTTGTAGATCACCACTAAAGACCGATAACAATCTAGTAATGTAATTTATTGGGTAACCGGGGACAAAAGAGACTCTTGGATATTATCTTACATTATTGAAGAGATCCCGATTCGACCTTGAACGTGAATGAACATCACATTCTCCTTCGCCCTTGTACCGACTACTGAGGTTGGCAAATGACTTCGCGAACCTCTTAAGTGAAGGTGCCGATCTTGTTTTGTGGAGAGGAGATGCCAATGTAAACTCTTCTGATTTCATTTTTCTTTTCCTTACCTTTTTTTTTTTTTTTCATAAGTGTAATTTCATAGAAGGAAAGAGGACTGTACAAAAAAGGCCTAAGGTGTCGAGATGACCCCTTTGCCACAAACGCCTACATTAGCGCCAAAACGAAAAGGAAAGCAAAAGGAAATTAAACTCGATCTCTCTTACAAATCAAGTCCCACCGGAAAACAAAATCCTCAAAAACAGGCCACGGCATTCCTTAAAAACCTTGGACCACAAAAACAAGAGGCCTTTAATGTTCAGAGTGATATTCTTCACCAAGGTCTCCCTATTCTTGAACACCCTGAGATTACGCTCCTTGCACAAACCCCAGCATATCGCAAAAGGGAGTAGGCGCCATAAGATACGGCCTCTGCAAGAAAATGCAAAAGTCGTCCAACTTTGGGTGAGCTGCATCAAAGTGAGGGGGAAAACCCAAGCCATGCCGAACTCATCCATGAAAGCCAACCAAACCGCCCTAGCCACTGTGCAATCGAGAAAGAGATGATCGATCGATTCCCCGCTTTGCTTACACATAGAACAAAAATCTACTATGATCATCTTACGAACTCTCAAATGATCCACAGTCAAGGTTTTGTTCAGGGATGCAGCCCAATAGAAGAAAGCAATCTTGGATGGCACCTTGGTTCCCCAAACAAACATGGCCAGATAGCTATCAACAGCAGGAGGTAGGAGGGAGTTGTACAAGGAGTGCACGGAAAACTTGCTATCTTTAGACCATCTCCAAATGCGTCTATCAAGAACTTGAGAAGAGGGGTGGCAATCTTGAAGGCGATGCAAAAGGCAGGAGACCAGTTCAATTTCCCAATCATTAAGTCTTCTCCTAAAGCCAAGGTTCCACGCCAAATTCTCCCCTTCCCAAACCATACACTGACTCACCGCGCAATGTTTATGGTCAGAAATGGAATATAGTTCGGGGAAATCTATCATAAGGGAGCTCTCTCCGCACCAACAGTCCTGCCAAAAGCGTACTCTATCCCCGACGCCCACCTTGTATGAGATCCCTTCGTAGAATTTATCAAAGCACTTCATTATACCTTACCTTACCTTTCTTTTTTTCTCACTTTGTTTTGTATCCTTCTCTTCTTTTAATAAAAAAAATTTTAAAATTATATGAATGTATCATTGAAAAGGGGAAAACCCTGCAAGAACAAACAAAGCGGATCTAGCTCCTTATAAACAAGGAGGAGATACTCTTATCGATTCATCCCATCGAAATACAAAAGCTCAAAAAAAAACAATCCCTAAAATCTAAGGAAATGGAAGACCAGAGACAAAGAAGAGCTTTCACTTTCAAGACCACCTCATGAACGTCTTCTTCTTTCCCCTCAAAAACCCTTAAGTTCAACACATAATAGCAAACAAATACCTCAAAGGAATCGACCTTTCCCAAAATAAAAAGACTCCTCCGAACTTCCTTGGAAAAACCACTCACATGTTACAGGACCACAAAATCTATGTCAAACATAATGAAAAAAGTGTGTCACACCTCATAAGTAAATATGCAATGAATCAGCACATTATCCACAGATTCGGCATCAAACTTACACATAACACACCTATTCGGCAACAACATCCCCCAACAGAACAGATGGTCCACTGTCAGAATCTTGTTTTGAATGGCTGTCCAAGCGAAGAACTTCACTCTAGATGGAATAGGGGGGCCCATACAGCAGACACCGGAAAAGCCTCCTGACACCCTAGAAAACTGTTTAGGTAAAAAGATCTAACTGAAAAGGATCCCTGAGATTCCCACCTCCAAATTATCTTGTCTGGCTCCATATTCAACCTAGGGTTCTCACCAACCCTTAACAGGAGAGATGCAAGACTATCCATCTCCCAATCATTACTATTCCTTCTGAAGCCGAAGTTCCAAGAAACAAAATCTTCACTTCTATCCACACAATCCTGAATCACCGAACCGTGGCGATCAAATAATATGTACAGAGCGGGGAAAGCCTCTTTCGAGTCTCGTCCCCACACCACTTGTCTTCCCAAAAATGAACCGTGTCTCCCTTCCCTACCTTAATAAGAAGGCCTTTATCATATTTATCACGAGAGCCAACAATTCCTTTCCACGTACTAACTCCATATGAAGACTGAACTGGATTACTATCCCACCCATACTCCCTCACTCCATACTTACAATCCGCCACAAACTCAGCTCCTCCTCCCCAAATCTCTGTTATCATATACGTATTTACGTATTTCCATGTATGAGGGGTATATCTGTAAATACCTCCCTAGAGGGGTATACTTGTCTTTGTATTTGGGTTTTTATATAAATAAAATTTATGGAGTCATAGTGATCTAATCACATGACATCTACTCTCTCTCTCTCTTCTCTCTTCTCTATCTCCTTTACTTTGAAACCCTAAACCTAACTCTAAATACCTCCATTGTTCTTCAATTCAACTTGGTATCAGAGCTAAACTACAAGGATTTAGAAGGGACTTCTCTCAGACATCAACCAGGAGGCAAATGACGTCACCTATACCGTACAGCTGACGTCAGTAGCCGTACGGACAAGGTACCCTTTCATCCTAAAACTCTATGGTTTGGTAGATCTCCATTTTTAGAGTTTTTTGGTAATTTTTGGAGAATTTATTGGGTTCGTTTGGTTAGTTTTTTGTTCAATCTCCTTGAAAAATAAGTGAATATTCATTTTTCGAACCAGACCTTTTTGAAGCTCTTCTCAACTTTTTTCCTTGCGTTTTTCCCATCGTTTTGGTCCCCTACAACCTAACCTACATGGAGATACCCTATTTGGGATCATCCATTGAAGATTGAAGCTGCTGCAAGGTGTTTTCTCACCTCTAGTTACCGTCGGCCAGCGTTTTTAGCCCTATAGGACTTTCGGTTGAGCTCAAATCTTCCCCAAATTGACCCTAGAACTCCTCTAAAAATTTCCTTTGGTTCTAAGATGCATTTCTCCCTTCGTATGATGTTGCCTTCTATTATCTGGCCAATTTTGATGCACTTGGAGGTTCATATGGGTGTTTTTTTGCTCACCAGCTGTCATTGAGTGTTCTTTTTGCTTCTTTTTAGCTCTTCTTGCTGTTTTTTGTGGTGAATATGGCTACCGATCCTCCTATCTCAGATCCTATCCCACCTATTATCCCGGATACTCCTTCTAGATCTATATTGAGCACGGAAGCCACCTCCAGAGGGACTGGAGGACCTATGGTGTCTCAGATGGTCGTGGAAAACCCCGAATTGCAGATCACTACAGTGAAATTGGATGAAAAAATTATCTTGAGTGGTCACAGGCCGCTAAGATGTTCATAGGAGGCCGTGGGAAGATGGGTTATCTGACAGGTCGTGTTACTTAACCTGCTTCACCTGATGATCCTTCTTATGCTAAGTGGGAGATGGACAATCTCACTGTGATGTCCTGGCTTGTTAGCTCTATGCAACCACATATTAGCTGTGGCTTTCTCTTCATGCAAACTGCTCATGAAATTTGGGAATCCACTCGAAAGATTTACTCTCAGCAGCAGAATTTTGGTCGCGCCTATCAGCTTAAGCAGAGTATTCTCGACTTCACCAGGAGGAGAAATCTTTGTCTGATTACTTTGCCACGCTCAGAAGCATGTGGGAGGAGTTAGATCACTACCATGCCTTTCATCCGACTGGTTCTGAGAACATCAACAGCTACCAGAGACATGTGGAGAAGAGTCAGATCTTTGAGTTCCTTTCAGGACTCAACTCTGAGTATGAGTTGGCAAGAGTTCAGCTCCTGAGCAATCGATCTGGTCTACCTTCTCTAGAAGAGGTGTACTCGTACATTCAGAGTGAGGAGAGCAGACGTAGTGCTATGGCACCATATCCTCCTCTTGAGAGATCTGCTCTGGTCACATCTACGTATAGTGGATCCAGTTCCCCGTCTCAACGCTTTCAGAAGCCGAAGACTTTTTCTTCTCCTAGCCAGCAATATCCTTCTCCTAGCCATCAGTATACTTCTCCTGGTCAGCCGTATCATCCTTCCACCACTGGGAAGCCCTCCAGGGAGAGGCCCAAATGTGATCACTGTGGCAAGTTAGGTCACATGCAGGATAAGTGTTGGGTGTTGTTTGGCAAGCCTCTTGCTTCAGTCAGCCTGGATCTTCGGGTGCCCACTCTGCTAACATGGACACTTTGGCATCACCGACAAATCCGTCTCTTCAGAGCTCTACTCCTTTTCGCCGAGCTGCATCAGAGTTCCTCTCCACTGGCTTCTACTAGCCCCTTGGCTGCTTCTAAGCTTGCAGGGCTTCGTCGGTTGCTCTCTCAGCTAGATGATCCTTCTGCCACTTCATCCTTTGCACAGACAGGTATCATTAGGCATGCCCATCATGTGTCCATGCCCACTTCCAGTCCAAAATGGATCATTGATTCAGGGGCTTCGGAACACATGACAGGCATGTCTTCTTTATTTTCTAGCTATTCTATTTGTTCTGGCCGTGATAAAGTTAGAACTGCAGATGGCACTTTATCTTCTGTGTCTGAGAAAGGGGTTGTTCTCCCCTCTCCTAAGCTTCCACTTGCATCTGTTTTACATGTGCCCAATTTCACTTCTAATCTCTTATCTGTTGGTGCTCTTACCAAATTTTGCATTGCAGTGCAACTTTCTTTCCTTCATACTGTGTCTTTCAGGACCTCGAGACGAGGAGGACGATTGGCACTGGACATGAAGCTGGTGGCCTGTACCTTCTTGATGGACGACCTTCTGGGCTCAAAGCACTGCAGTCCTCACCTAGTAGTAGTAGGAGTAGCATAGAGTCTGTTTTATGTTGGCATGCCCGTCTAGGACATGTTTCGTTTCAGTATCTCAAACTTTTATTTCCAGCTTTATTTGCTTCAGTTTTGTTATCTGACTTGCATTGTGAGACATGTGAGCTTTCAAAACACTGTCGATCTACTTATCCTTCAAGAGGTAATCGAACATCTATTTCTTTTGATCTTGTGCATTCTGATGTATGGGGTCCTTCCCCTGTGGTCTCTATTTTTGGCTTCCGCTATTTTGTTATTTTTGTTGATGATCATACTAGATGCACTTGGGTTTATCCTATGAAAACCAAAGATGAGGTTCATTCCATCTTTAAGGGTTTTTATAAGATGATCCTAACTCAGTTTGGTGCCTCCATCGAGGTCCTTCGTTCTGACCAGGGTGGAGAGTATATCTATGAGGGACTCCAATAGTATTTTTTAGACCATGGGATTTGTCACCAAAATTCTTGCAGCTACACCCCTCAACAAAATGGTGTAGCTGAAAGAAAGATACGTCATCTGACTGAGGTAGCTCGATCTCTTCTGATCGGTTCCAAAGTCCCCAAATCCTATTGGTCGGATGCTGTTTTAACTGCAGCTTATTTGACTAACAGAATGCCCTCCCGTGTTCTCAACTTCAAGTCTCCACTACAAGTCCTTACTCCCAATGCATCCCTCTTCACGGTTCCTCCTCGCATCTTTGGGTGTGTATGCTATGTGCACATTCTCAGTCCTCATCGTACCAAACTCGATCCTAAGGCACTTAAATGTGTCTTTCTGGGTTACTCTTATTCCCATAAAGGGTATAAGTGTTACTATCCCTCCACCGAAAGAAATTTGTTTCTATGGATGTCACATTTCGTGAGGATCTGCCTTTTTTCTCCGCCTCTCTTCAGGGGGAGAGTAGTAGTGAAGAGAGGCGTGATGTTCCTCTTCCTGCTATATTACTCTCTTCTCCCTCTCTTGAGTTTGAGAGGCCTCAGACTACTCCACCTGCTACTGTGATTGACAGTGCTCCTGGTACTCGGAAAGAGCTCCAAGTCTATCACAGAAGGGAGAGAGCCACAGTGGATCCAGCACCAGTGGTACCATCCTCGGATCAAGGTAATCCTTCTCCCTCTATACCTGTCATTTCTCCTTCTACTGATGCTTCTGATCTTCCCATTGCTTTACAAAAAGGAGTCAGAAGTTGCACTCAACATCCTTTGAGCCACTTTGTCTCCTATGATGCCTTGTCTCCCTCCTATAAAGCCTTTGTCACATCCCTTTCTACCATTCCTATTCCTACTTCTGTGGCAGAAGGTTTGGCTCAACCAAGGTGGAAAGCTGCTATGATAGAGGAAATGAGAGCTCTTGACAAGAATGGGACATGGGAACTTGTTGATTTGCCAAGAGGCAAGAAACCTGTGGGTTGCAGATGGGTGTTCACAGTCAAATACCAGGCAGACGGGTCAGTTGAGAAGTACAAGGCAAGATTAGTAGCCAAGGGGTACACTCAGACCTATGGGATTGACTATGTGGAGACCCTTTGCTCCAGTGGCGAAAATGAACTCCATCAGGGTGTTGTTGTCCCTGGCAGCAAATAAAATGTGGCCTCTGCATCAGCTGGATGTGAAGAATGCATTCCTTCATGGCGACCTACATGAAGAAGTCTACATGGTGCCTCCTCCTGGATTCACTCCACCAGGGAATAGTAGCAAGGTGTGTCGACTGAAGAAAGCCCTCTATGGGCTAAAGCAATCTCCACGAGCATGGTTTGAGAGGTTCACTCTAGCTCATGGTTCAAAGTTTCGGTTTCATCCGTTTCGTCTTGGTTTTGCTATAGGACGAAACTACATATGTTTCGGTTGGTTTCGTCTGAAACCGAACGATACTTCATCTTATGTGTAAATTTGGACTAACATTTCGTTTCGGTTTCACGAAATTTTGTCTGAAATCGAATGATACTTCCGATACGTTTTGGTATCACCCATGAACGATACCGAAATGATACTGTGTACTTTGAACCATGCTCTAGCTGTGAAGAAGCTGGGCTACACTCAGAGTCAAGCAGATCGCACTCTGTTTGTGAAGCATCGAGGGAAGCACACCACTGCCCTCATTGTTTATGTTGATGACATTATTCTCACAGGGAATGATGCAGAAGAAGTGGCTATGCTGAAGCGTCAGTTAGCAAAGGAGTTTGAAACCAAGGATCTAGGATCTCTCAAGTACTTCCTAGGTATTGAAGTTGCAAGATCAAGTCAGGGGATCTTCATCTCTCAGAGGAAGTACATCTTAGATCTGTTGAAGGACTCAGGCAAGTTGGGTACCAAGCCAGTGGAAACTCCCATAGAACAGAACCACCAGTTGGCCGATGTCAGTAGTGAGCCACTACGGGATGTAGGGAGCTTCTAGAGATTAGTTAGGAGACTAATCTATCTCTCTCTGACTAGACCAGATATTGCCTATGCAGTGAGTGTGATTAGTCAGTATATGCACTCACCTAGAGGTGTTCATCTAGAGGCCGCACATCGGATCTTGAGGTATCTCAAGTCAGCTCCTGGTAGAGGTCTTTTTCAGAAGAATGGCCACATGCGTATACAGATGCAGACTGAGCAGGTGCCAAAGATGATCGACGATCTACTTCAGGGTATTGCACCCTTGTTGGGGGCAATCTGGTCACTTGGAGGAGCAAGAAGCAACCAGTTGTTGCTAGATCTAGTGCCGAAACCGAATTCAGAGCAATGGCTCATGGTCTGTGTGAGATGCTTTGGTTAAAGGTGTTGGTCGCTGAACTTGGCTTTCCAGTTTCAGGGTCTGTGAGCTTGTACTGTGACAACAAGGCCGCCATCAGCATTGCTCATAATCCTATTCAGCATGATCGTGCCAAGCACATTGAGGTGGACCGCCACTTCATTAGAGAGAAGATTGTCTCTGGGGCAGTATGCACTCCTTTTGTGAAGACCGATGAACAAGTTGCAGATATTTTCACTAAGGGCGTACCCAGTTGGCAACTACGTAAGTGTTTGTGCAAGTTGGGCATGAAAGATATTTATGCGCCAACTTGAGGGGAAGTGTTATCATATACGTATTTACGTGGTATATCTGTAAATACCTCCCTAGAGGGGTATACTTGTCTTTGTATTTGGGTTTTTATATAATAAAATTTATGGAGTCATAGTGATCTAATCACATGACATCCATACTCTCTCTCTCTCTTATCTCTTCTCTATCTCCTTCACTTTGAAACCCTAAACCTAACTCTAAATACCTCCATTGTTCTTCAATTCAACTACCTCAACGACTTACAAAGGCTCCTCACCCAGCATTTACCTCCCTCCTGGTTCAAAATAGAGCATCCAGCTCTCTAACTCCAGACATCAACGTACAAAAAGGTGTTTCCCTTAATCTTACTCCCTCCTTGTAGGATCCTATTCACCTCTATCTAAGAAGGTAGGATGAACAGATTTAATCCCTTAGTCTTCTAACGCTCACCCCCGTCGGATTTTCCAACTCCCCTTTGCCCACCGCTGCACATCATCCAAATCCAGAGGGTCTCCATACAAAACAAGGCTTTAAAAATGAAACCTATCCTCTACCCCTTGAAAATCTAGTGCGATGTATGTTCCTGAACCTCTGGCTACCAAGGTACACCCACCACAACCTGGTATAGGCTTTCGACCTGCCACCTCCCTGTAACTTCCTCCTTCCCTTCCCACAGGGACCTTTGAATTCCCAACCTAATCCACCCCTACTAAAACCCGTCTCAAGGTTGATGCAAAGGCAACTCCCAAGGAACCCCCATTGCTTAGAAGAATCTTCAATAAAAAAATCAGTTACAGATAAATAAAAAAACTCATAAATGGCAAAATTTTATCCAAAGATTCTGTATGCAAGTTATATACACCAATAAAGAAATAAATATCCCAACAAATGCATAACAGACAAAGGGGCCTGTATCTCTCAAAGCAATATTGATCAACCAAAAATTTGAAGACAATCCAACATGTTCTTCTGTTCTTTGGAATTGTTGGTCAAAAGATTCAGAACATGACTGTTCTTTTCCTTGTCAGAAAAATCCTAGTCTTTCAAACATTACCAGATCCCCTTCTTTATGTTCATCTGTTACCAACATTACAGACCTTCCAGTTGCTATATGGAGGACCTACGTAATGGAGAATGAAAGACTTCAAGTAGGATTGAGCAACTCAGAACTAAGGGATAATGCATACTTCAAAGACTGAAAACTGAAGGACTACACTGATATAAACATGCATCCAATATGACACAATTTTTCAAATTTGGCTCAAGCCTGTAGCTCAATATTTTGACATCCCACACTGCAAACATGAGGTCATGGTTTGATCCCAGCTAGCGCTCCAAAAGGAAACTTTTCGAATTTGAGTGATATGAACTATCAAGAAGGATAAATATTATTTGAAGAACAAGAAGAGCAAAAGATAAATGTTCAGAAGCTTTGATATGAAGCTAATACAATAATCTACAAAGCCAGTAGCTAGGAAGCATCTCTTCATGGTATGCTAAATTAAACTGGCAATTTTATGACAGAGCTAGTAAGATAAAAAAAAATAATTAGTATCTAAAGCTAAAACAAATGAAGTATGGAATGAACCTTGTTATTCTGAAACTTTCCTCCAGCGCCATTTGGTCCAAAGTTTGCTGTGTTATATGCTACTGTTCCAACAGAAGGAACCATATATCCATACGGAAAACCGTGAAAACCGGAAAAGTTAACACCTAAAAATTCAAATTGAAGAAAAATTACAAACCATCAATTTTCACTTTAATACTTCTGACTTAATGTAATATCAGCAACCATATGGTAACATGGTATATGATTTATGAGTGAACTTTTTCCATGAATTATCAATTAATATATAAGGAGATACTTATCAAAAAAAATTTAATATATAAGGAGTAGAACTACACTCATGATTTACTTTCTCAAACTATTCCTTTCAATTTGTCAAATACTGGTATAGAGCATAGGAAAAGTACAATGGTTTGCATAATACCTTCCATAAATCCCTTCAGTTGAACCAGGATTCTTTTAAAATTTAATATTATATGCAAAAGAGTTTATGCAATAATGTCACAGGAAGACCTTAAGAAAGCCATCTATCGAGAAGATGAAGTGTGAAACACTCCAAGAGTGACTATACTTGTCCTCTGCCAATGTCCCATCCCATGTAAGATACATGGGACAAAGCATTTACAGATGACTGTCTTTTATTAAATCCAAGTCCCATTATGTTCCTCCCAAGGCAACTATGTATATTTAAAAAATACGATTACTTTTAAGACACCTTCCATAAATCCCTTCAGTTGAACCAGGATTCTTTCAAAATTTGATATTATATGCAGAAGAGTTTATGCAACAATTTCCCAGGAAGACCTTAAGAAAGCCATCTATCTAGAAGATGAAGTGTGAAACACTCCAAGAGTGATTATACTTGTCCTCTGCCAATGTCCCGAGCAAGATACATGGGACAAAGCATTTACTGACTGTCTTTTACTAAATCCAAGTCCCATTATGTTCCTCCCAAGGCAACTATGTATATTTAAAAAATGCGATTATTTTTAAGACAAGATGGTCTTTTTACTCGAAGTTTGTTTACTAAAAGAATAAAGAAATATCTACTAGTCCTTATATTTCCTCTTCTTGTAAAAGGTAAGGACTCATTTTGCTAGGAAAGAAGTTTTGTTTAAGATTTTTTCAAGAGCTCATAATTTCCAATCTATACATTAGTTGCAGCAAAAAATAGATCTTCCAGAAAGCTCTTCCCGAGCTATTTCCGATTATACCCATAATTAACAATTTCCATTCAAGTTCTAGAAGAGCCTCACCAGATGTTCTGGGTAAACTAGCAGGTCAGCTTTTCATGATGTGTTTCCATCCATCCATCATCCTCTTAGATTATAGATACCAGTGTCACTGATCACACAATGGGTGGGTCTAGTCTCTTCTCTTCTCTAATTCCTTCTTTGATCAAGAGAAAGTGAGACTGGGTCATAATTTCTCTTACCAAATTTTTTAATTAATATGAAAATAATTACAAAAGCTAGAGAAGAGCATTCTCTTTGTGCAAAGTGTCTTTGTTTTCACAACTCTTGGCTAAAGGTCTGCCCACAAGTTGTCTACTATGGTTAATTACATTAGAGAACCTCCAAGGAGGCTACTCTACACCCTTCACCACCAAAGGACCCGAAAAACTCTCTCTAAAAACCTTATGGCCTAAGGGAAGAGCTATGGCATCTGCAATATTAAAATCCACCACACCGATTGCGCTCCAAAATACTTTGATAATGGCCATGTGCTCAGTACTTAAAACCCTCTGATACCAGCCGGGCCCATAAAAACTTGGGCACTTTACCAAAGTTGAGCTTCAAATATCTAGAATTCAGGCACCTCCAAATCGAGCTTGCAAAACTCTCTTTTTAACCACTATGAAGAATGTTTTACCAATTGCAAATCCAAAACTTTTAACATAACACAAAACCCATTCTACAAATCTCCTTATAGTGTTGCAATCTGGTAATAATCTCAATCTGTGTTCAATTCATTCATTCCATATGCCTCAAGAAAAGTCAGGGAACATATTCCCCAAATCTTGCCTATCAGACCAAAAGGACCCCCCAGCAACCCTCCAAACAAGTCCAACAAATCTCTTGGGAAAACCCAAGAGGTGATGAAAATAACAAGAAAGAACTCCATATTTTCACAGGCAATTTTGCAAAAGAAATGATTTACACAATCTTCTTGTTCCAAACACTTGAGCACTTATTTGGGATTCAGTATTTGCTATGAATAAAATTATCGATGGTAAAAATCTTGTTGAAGGAAACAGTCCAAATAAACCTCCAAACTTAGAAGAATTGAGTTCTCCCAAATCTTCTCCATTGATGATCTCCTCTAAACAACCTTCTAACACTTAGTAAAAGGGCAAATGGAGAATTTTTAAACACAGCAGGTATAAAAGCTAAAAGGTCCAACCTGAATGGTGGACTACAAGTTTTCTCTACAGAGAAGAAAATTCTGCAGAAAATTCCAGCAACAATAATCTCCAAAAATGTCTTCCCTACAATGAACCCTTTTAAACAACCCTAATCTTCTACTAATAGCCATTCATAACTTCTAATCCAAACCCTTTATTTTAAGACCCAACTTCAACTTAACACACTACTTTATAGACCCAAAACATAAAACAACAGACCAATACCTAAAAATGTTGGAATAAGTGGGCACACTCTCAGTCACCATATAATGTCCTTGTGTGTGCTCCAACAGTCCCTAAGTGCTGGACTGTTGTAATCCTGATTGTCCACTCTTTCTTTGCCCGCATGGGGGAGGTGTCGATGCCTTCAGGAAGCTCAATCTCGTATCTGTTGTCAAAAAATTTAATAATAATTTTGCATGGCCCCATCTTCTTCATCTTCAATTTGTTGTACGTGCTGACCAAGAACCTTTCATTGCGCAAATAAACCATCACCAAATCACCTTCATTAAAAACTTTTGTACCTTCGACAAACATCTGCGGCCACCATATAATTGCATTGCTTTCTTCAAGTCATTGACAGATTTGTCGATGTATCTCTCGAATGTTCTCGGCAATATCAAGTCCAAGACATGATTTGGGACCATGCCATAAACAATCTCGAACAGGCATTTTCCGCTGGAACAATTCTTCAAAAATATGTGGCTTCGTAGTCCAAACTTCAAAACAAGGGTGGAGGAGTGGTGGAAATCCTTTGACATATCAGGGAGGCCGGGAATTACCTTCAGATGTAAGCTAAAAGCTTTAAAGGGGAAGATCAAGCAGTGGAACAGGGAGGAGTTTGGACAAATTGAGCAGAGGAAGGGTCTAGCCTTAGAAGAGATAGTGGAGATTGACAGGAAGGAGGAAGAGGGTTTGTTATCGGAGGAGGACCGGATGAGGAGAGTAAATTTGAAGGAGGAGGTTCAGAAATGGGTTCTTATGGAGGAAACGAGCTGGAAGCAAAAATCTAGAATCAGATGGTTAAAGGAGGGTGACCACAATACCAAGTTCTTTCACAAGATGGCTAATGCTTACAGAAGAAATAACCACATTGCTAGACTCCAAGTGCGGGGATGTGCATTGGTCGAGGAAGAGAGCATTAGAAGAGGAGTAGTAAACTACTACTCAGATCTGTATAAAGGCGAATCCTCGTTTCGGCCGAAGTTAGATGGATTGCATTTCAAGGAAATTAGTGAGAGGGATAGGGAGGGGTTGGAAAAGCCCTTTGAGGAGGAGGAGATCTTGAAAGCCATGTCCGATTTGGCAGCAGATAAAGCTCCGGGGCCCGATGGATTTAGCATGGCCTTCTTTCATCAGTGTTGGGATATTATCGGTGCTGACTTGATACAAGTAGTCCGTGATTTCCAAGATAATGGGTACTTGGATTATACATCCAATAGTACCTTCGTTGCTATGATACCTAAGTTCCAAGGGGCAGATGACATAGCAGATTTTAGACCCATTAGCATGGTGGGTGGGGTTTATAAGATTATAGCCAAGTTGTTAGCTATGAGGCTTAGAGAGGTTCTCCTTCGATTATATAGCCAACCCAAGGGGCTTTTGTCAGAGGCCGTCAAATCCTTGATGGGGTCCTTACTGCCAACGAGTGTATCGATTCCAGGATTAAAGCCAAGGAGCCGGGGATAGTATGTAAGTTGGACATGGAGAAGGCTTATGACCATGTGGAATGGAGCTTCTTGGACTACATGCTGGGAAGAATGGGTTTTGGTCCAAGGTGGAGACAATGGATCCAGAAATGCGTCTCAACGGCCTCGTTTTCTATCCTTGTTAATGGATCACCGGCTGGATATTTCAGAAGCTTCAGGGGTCTTAGACAAGGAGATCCGCTATCCCCCTTCCTCTTCATTGTTGTGGTGGAGGCTCTTGGTAGGATGATTGATAGAGCGGTTAGCATGGGAGAAGTGGAAGGTTTTATAATGGCTCTGGAAGGTCTTGAGATCTCCCATCTCCAGTTTGCCGATGACACTCTTGTGTTCTTAGGGCCCACAATGGACCAGGTGAGATCCCTCAGAGGCCTCCTTTGCTGTTTTGAAGCAGTGTCAGGGCTTCGGATTAACTTGGCAAAAAGCAAAGTATATGGAGTGGGGGAGGTGGAACAGTTAGAGGAGCTTGCATATTCTATGAAATGTCGCATTGATAGCTTGCCTACGAGTTATTTGGGTCTACCTTTAGGGGCAGCCTATAGGTCCAAAGCATTGTGGGAGCCAGTCATAGAGAGAGTCAAGGCCAGGCTATCGTCATGGAAAGCTAAATACCTCTCGAAAGGAGGAAAGGTGGTGCTCATCAAAAGTACGCTCTCAAGTCTTCCAATCTACTACATGTCTCTGTTTACGGCCCCCAAAGGTGTGGTACAAGAGCTGGAAAAGATCGTGAGAAACTTCCTATGGCACGATAGGGTAGACAACAAGAAGATTCATTTGGTGAGATGGGACTCAGTGTGCAAGGATAAGAAAAGAGGAGGGTTGGGAATCAGGAGAATCAAAGAGATGAATAAGGCATTGTTGGGAAAATGGCTCTAGAGATTCGGAGAGGAGCTATCTAGTTCCTGGAGGGAGTCGGTTGCGGCTAAGTATGGGGAGGCACACTTCGGTTGGGTTAGCAATGAGACGATACAACCTTATGGCTGTGGAGTCTGGAGAGGTATACAGAAGGTCTCTGGGGAGTTTGCTAATGGGATTTGATATGAAGCAGGGGTAGGAAATAGGATCAAGTTCTAGGAAGACACGTGGTGTGGTGAAGAACCTTTGAAAGACGCTTTTCCTATGCTCTACTCTCTCTCAGATAGGAAAAATTGGGCTATCCTGGAGTGTGCTCAGAGAAACAGGGAGAGATGGCGTGGAACTTAGGGCTCAGAAGAAATCTTAATGACTGGGAGATAGAACCCCTGTCTAGATTGCTTGCCCTCATACAGGATGTGATGTTGTCCCCAGAAGGCCACGACAAGAGGATTTGAAAGGAGGCAAAGAATGGGAAGTTTTCAGTGAGATCATTCTATGAAGTGCTCCAAGGTGAGAATAGCCCTCAGCTTCCGTTATCCTTGGTGTGGAAGTCTAAGATCCCGACAAAAGTGGCGTTCTTTGTGTGGGCAGCCGCCTTGGATAGGATTACGACCATCAACCATCTGAAGACCAGAGGCTTCGTCTTGGTAGACTACTGCTATATGTGCAAGCAGAGTGGAGAAGATGTGAACCACCTCCTCCTGCACTGCCAGGTAGCAAGGGAGATTTGGTATGCCTTCCTCCAGGAGTTTGGGATGTGCCGAGTGATATCGGGCTCTGTGATTGATCTCCTTGGTAGTTGGTAGACGACAGCATTTACCCAAAGAGGAAGGATCTTGTGGAAACTGCTCCCGATGGCCATCTTCTGGGGGATATGGAAAGAGAGGAATCAACGAGTTTTAGAAGGGAAGAGCGAGGAATTGGGGGCTATCATCATCAACATTAAAGGGCTTTTGTTTCTATGGTCCAAATTGTATACAGAATGTAGAGGGCTTTTTTTTGAAGATTTTGTGTTCCGTTGGGACATTGTATGCCTTGGCGATGATTGTTAGCTAAGGGCCCTAGGTCTTTTTGTTGTTTGGGGTGCGGGGGGAGGTCAGCTCGACCTCTCCTGTTGCCCCTTGGTTTGCGTTTTTGCTTTCAATAAAATTTTTATACTTATCAAAAAAAAAATTAGTGAATATTCAATGTCTGGGAAATTTTTTCCAAGGTTGGAAGATTATAGATAGGAGTGTTGCATGAAAGATACCATGTCTAATCCCAAAATATACCATCTTGATTGATCCTTATCCTTGGATTTTTTTCCTAGGTATTTTCTTCTGGATCTTACCCAAGTAACAATGAGAAGAAAAAATATGTATGTATGGGTGTATAGGATTTAGTGATATTCATTGATTTTAATTTAAGACTCCTAACATGATGCAACGTAGATCAAACTAATACATCCAATTTTTGCAATTCTTTCACATGTTGTAAGCACTAACTCATATATTTCATTGAGTTCCAAATCATCTATAATGACAGAGAGCAAGCATTCCTATGGTGCATCAAGGCAAGTGAAAATAATAAAAGTCTTGAGTTCAAACTTAATCTTACTACTACATGTTAGCAGCTACATGGAAAGATTCTATAGGAAAATCCAAAGAATTAGGACTCCAGATTTTTACGTCAACAATCACATTCTAGATTTATAATCAATAAATTCTCCTGCTATGATGATGTCAAGCCCAGATGCCTCAAACATACAACTATTTTTATTTTTTTTGGATAAGGCTCAAACATACAACTATAGGCTTAAAAAAATGCTTACAACTAAGTTTAGGCCGATACAGGTTCACAGGGACCCACACATGTGGCCCAGTCAAGTAGCTCAAAGTGAAGCAAAAAATTCCAGCAATAGTTTTTTGAGTGTACCATCAAATAGAAGTATATAACTTTTAATTAGAATGGCCTTTAATGCAATAAAGAATATAAGTCCCATTCCCAGTAGGAGTAGAATGTAGTTGTGTGTGTGTGTGTGTGTGTGTGTGTGTTGTATTAACCCATTTTGAAGGCAGTGAAATATTCAGTTTTTGTTGCAAACTTGCTGTACATTGGAGTGGTGGTGAGGACTCCACCTAATACTGGAGAGTTCTTGGTGGTGCAACTCCTCTCAAGGATTTCTCTAGCAATTAGGGTGATTCATCCAGCCCTTTTTGGGGGTAGGCAAGCAGGTAGTTACTGGTTATATAATCAACATGCACAGACATTACTAACTGAATTAATCTATGGTCCGGCTGAGCTGGTCAAGGACTGGCCCAGCCACGGTTTCCTTGCATGCTATGTGTACACTTTTTTGGTAGTTTCCCTCTTCTTCTTCTTCTTTTTTCTTTTGATAAGGTGGTAGTTTCCCTCTTCGACACATATAATCACCACCACCCATGTATAGGTGGCAACCCTTGAATGAGCAGCCAGACCAAATTGGTTGGCTGAGCTGGACCACAGATGCACTCTTTTCAATTTAGCAAGCTGGCATCTTAACCATTGTTCCTCTCTTAGCCTTTCTAATCCCAAACCTTTTCCTTTTGTGATTAATAAATGAATATATTAAAAAAGTAAAGTGGCAAACCCCACTGTACAGAATATAAAAGATAGTGAATAAGAGCTCCACTGACTACAAAACATAGACACAAGGAGAACTGGCAAACTACCCCGGCTTAAAAGCTACCGTTCCCATCTAAAAACAAGTCCTCGAAGCGGAGGCCTTTATAATCTTTAAGAACGGATGACCAATAAAATTACAAGACTTTGATCTTCAAGACAGCCTTATGTTTTCTATCATTCTGCGTCACTTGGAGTGTATTATAAGTAGTTCCCTATCCTTTTTCAGCAACCATATAAACTCATACGCTGAGATGTTAAGAGATGAAAATCATACTGAAGTTAAACACCATAATTAATTTGGTGGTAAAAGAAAATATGCAGCGATCACAATCCTCGCAAGAATAAGTTAACCATGACAAAATTAAGCAAACACAAAATACTCAAGTAGTTGATACAGAATCTGCAAGGAGCTGGCAGTAAAGAAGAAAACAAATAGGAGTACATAAACTAATTTTATGAAGCCACACCTGCATATGAGAATGGAGCATTCATGGTTTGTGAGTAATGAGAATCTTCTGTTAGCTTTGACAAAATCAAAAAGATTGCTCGCATTTGTTCCTCCAAAGACCCAGTCAGTGTCACTAGCCTATCATTCAACCCGATATAATTATGATCCTGAGGGGATATCTTGATGCCAGCTTGGGAATCTTCAATAAATGACCTGCTCAAGGGCATGAGTTGGATATCAGTAGTTTTCGAAAGATTGCCTATGTTATAAAAAAGGCCTTGAGCAAAATGCAAATAACAAGTACTATATCTTCCAACAAAACAAATAAGAACCCATGCTTTATACTTTGCTAGAAACTATAATCACTTCTACATTCTCTTCAAAAAAATTGGTCTTGACTGGGCGACTATTCTCCCTTGCTTGCATCCCATCAGTGTTGTAGGCCAAATGCCCAGGTTGCTTATCAAAACTTCAACCCACATCTCATAGTCACTAGGGAACTCCGTAAATCAACAAAAAGACCACCAAACTTCTTAGACTTATATAATTTTTCATCTTTTGTTGTTTTTGGATAAGTAATAGAGATGTATTTTTTATGTCACATCAACAACAACAAAAAAAAAAACACGTGGCTTTTATTCCTAAGAGACAAGAAAAAGTCTTTATTGACTTAGATGTTAATGGAGAAATTTCGAGAAAGAGGAAGAATCTCCATATGATCTTTATTGACTTGAAAAGCATATGATTGAGGACCTAGATAATTAATTTGGTGGGTATAGGGGAAAAAGAGTCGGCCAAATATATTGACATCATTAAGAGCATATATGACGAAGTATCATATATGACATCATTAGGAAGCTCAGAGGATTTTCTTAAAGGGAAGGAAGAAGAAGAAGGTCCAGAGGTGGTCTTGAAAGTTAAAGCCTTTTTTATATCCTTTTTGATAAGTAATAAGTATGATTAAAAGGGGAAAACCCCAGAAAATACAACCGGGGAGGACCTCAAGATGAGATCCTCACAACACAATCATATACATCTCAAATGGGAGAAGACCCTACCAAAAGCTCGTCCCATCTGAACACAAAAGCATTAAAAAAGCATCCTCTAAACTCCGAAGAGATGGAGGACCAAAGACAGGAAAGCTTTGACCCTCAACAAAACTTTAGAGATATCTTCTTATTTCCCTTCAATGAAACGGGAGTTACTCTCCTTCCAAAGAGCCCACATGATTGCAAATGGTAGGATACACCAAAGATATCTACCCCCCTGAGTTTTATATACTTGGTCTTCCTTTTCACTAGAGTTCAGAGGTTGCTTTTTTAAGACAACAATAAGACCATCTATGTTTTATAGAACAAAATGTTGGGCAATCAAGAAACAAAATGTTCGTAGAATGATAGCAACATAAATGAGGATGTTGAGATAGATAAGTGGAAAGACTTGAAAAATCAAAATCGCAAATGACCATATTCGAGAGAATTTAGGAGTGGCCAGTGAGGGTTAAAATGAAGGAAAGTCGATTGAGATGGTTTAGACTTGCATAACAAAGACCAATAACAGCACCAGTGAGAAAAAGCATTGGGGTGTAGGTCGAAGGCTTTAAAAGAGCAAAAGGAAGGCCAAAAAAGGACGCGAATTAAGCTAGTAAAAAAAAATTTGAAGACACTTTAATAGAGGATGTAGTGCTATTAGATAAAAGTAAATGGTGAAACAAGACTTTGTTGCAAAACCCAAATAGTTAGGATATGGCATTGCAAATGATGAACCAAGATGTACTTTCTTAATATATGGCAATGTACAAAAGAAGGGAAATGCATTTCCAACAAAAGGAAATTATAAAAAGTTAGCCCACGTGGCACTAATCAGCATTGCCACTATAAATAAGAGTCCCAACCATATATGAAATCCTCAGTCTAGGTATTTTGAAACTTGTTTAGAACGCTTAACCATTTCTATCAAGACTCTCTTTATATCAATGCACACTAACCAAAAAGGGCACTAACCAAGAAAAGAAAACATCGCCAATTTCCTTTGGGAACATCCAATTAATTACACACAAATATATAAAGAACCTCCAAATTTCACAGCCAAGGAGTGATGATGATGTAGGACATTTAACCAATACTCCCCAAAAGCCAAGACTATTGGTAGCGTGAGATTAAATCCCTTTATCTCATAGCCCAAATCCAGGCTCTTGGTCGAACTCTCCTTCGTGGGTCCCATTTCACACGGGCCATCCTACCCCGAGTGTGCCCCAATTACGCAAGCTGCCCCACTCGAGCCCGGTGTGAAAATGCCCCTGCATTAGATGAATAAAGAGATGATTGATATTCCCTTCTTGCTCCTTGCACATAGTAAATTCATTCCAAATTGGCATCTTGCACTTAAATAAGGAGGTCCACGATTAGAATCTTGTCCAAGACTACAGTCCACCAAACGGCTCCACTTTAGGAGGCACCCGGTTTCTTCAAATATACTTGATTGAGGATCTCTTCCCAAAGAACCCCATCAAAATGTCATAAAAAGAACTCACCAAGAATTCTCCTTTTGAATCTACTCTCCAAAACAAGTACCACCACCTCAGATGGAATATGGATCTCATGAAGATACTTAATTAGTATAAAACACTCCTCAATCTCCTCGTCCATCAAATTCCTCCAGAAAAATGACTCCAAGCCACCTCATCATTGCCACTGACAAAGTATTGATTCGCCACCGATCCCTTGATTTGTTTTTTGATAAGTACTGAATGAATTGAAAGAAAAGGGAGAAAACCCACTGTACAAACTGAGAAATATGAAAACTAGTGAGGGAGACTCACTAACTACGGGCAAAATACAAATATAATGCATAGACTACTCCAACTCAAAGGCTACCCTTTGCCGTCTGCAAATAAAAATCCCCGAAACAAAGACCTCTGAATTCTTCCTGCAAGATGACCAATAGACTTAATCCTCAGACCACTGATCCCTTGACAGGAACCAACCTCTATAGAGCTTCTCATCTCTGTAAATTTTCGAATAAAAGTCTCAAATAGCTGCTTGTTGTTCTTGTTCTTTCCTCATTGGAGCAAAGGGTTACAACTGCACATAAATAACTCTGAATATTACTCATGTTTGTGGTCTCTTCCAAATCTCTACTACAAAATAACTTTTAAAGGATGAGTTACGTTTGAAATAGAATTCACAACTTGCATTAAATATACAAAGCAACTTGATGGAAGACAATGTCAATATACATTTTCCCAAATGCCCATAAACATATTTATTGTTACATAAAGTCAAAAATATCTCATATAGAAATTTAGCTCATTCAATGATTAAAACGATGAATTCGGTGGAATCGGTGGCGTCAACTAATAGGGTCTACGGTTTTTCTAATTTCTTCCCTAGCATTTTTTGGAGTCAGTTGGAGGATTCCGTGGTATTCCAGAGTGTGGTTCACATCTTCATACATAGAAGATGTTCTTGCTTCAATCAAAAAGATTAGTTGGACATATTCGAAGAAATTCTGACCGTCGGTCAGAATGGTTTGGCCGCCCCCCACCTAGTCACAAGCCTTTTTCTCAATCATTGGGATACATGTACATGAACAATGCCCCCGATCATTCAATGATTAAGATGATGAATTCCATACAAACATGCCAACCAACTCTTCAGCAAAACATTAAAGGACATATGAAGAAAAAAAAACAAAGAATCCAATTTGTCACAAGCCTTTCTCATTGTAAATTCTCTAAACCTTAGAATGCAAAGCCGTGCCACTACTAGATGTACAAGATCCCTCTGACGAGATCACTAAAATTCTCTAATTTCTAAGTATTTGACTTTCACAGAACTCGTGGTCATGGAGAAGGCACACCTCTGA
Organism: Euptelea pleiosperma; assembly: GCA_035048495.1. Taxonomy (NCBI): domain Eukaryota; kingdom Viridiplantae; phylum Streptophyta; class Magnoliopsida; order Ranunculales; family Eupteleaceae; genus Euptelea; species Euptelea pleiosperma. The sequence continues at coordinate 34,427,329 of CM068540.1, read as the reverse complement.
TCTTCTTGATATATTATCTCTGTAGTTTGCACTAAGAGGTGACCTGGATGTTAAAAAAAGAGGCGGAAAGCGAATAAAGGTAGAAAAATCAATGCTTCGGCCGCTTTAGTTTTGATGAGTTACCAAATCAGGAAGTTTAAGTGTTTGGGGTGCATAGAGTGCACGACCACTACAAAAAATATTTAAAGCCAAAGAATGCAATAAGCAAAATTATTACTTAATCATAGATCCTCCCTTCCCAATTATGCCACCACAAGAGCTATTTGGAACAATGAGCCTCACTTTTGATCTAGGGTCGAGATCGTCACCATCTTCAGCATGAACCTGATCAATTCAAGAAATAGCAGAACTTCAATTTATTATATAGGAAAAAACTACAAGTCACAATTAGAAAGGAATAAAAGCTACACCAAAAAATTACCTCACTCAGCAATTTGGCAAGAATAAGTTCCATTGCCTTAATAATTTCATCAAATGCTCCAGATATCATGATTATCCTATCAGATGTTCCTGGAAAAAATTCCTGATTGCGTGACAATTGAATCCGTGCTCCTGACTGTGACTGAAATTCAGTAATTGTTGAACCACCCTTTCCAATCACAGAACCAGCTGCCGCATTTGATACAAGAAACCTAATGTAGGTAGGCTTCTCCTTGTCATCTGGAAAAGAAAGCATTACAGATGACCAAATATTTAGCACTATAGAAATGTGATCATACATATGTATGTATAGATTGTTGGAAAATAAACTTGATTTGTAAATATCCTGGTAGGTACCATTAGGTCAAATGAGTCAAAAGTGTAGAGATGTTTTTATAACAAAGATAAAAGTCTAGAGGTTTCTAAGTAGGTGGTTGTTGAGTATTAAATGTTGTATGTAGAATGTTCATGTAGTCTATAGTGTTCATGTAACTAAGAGCGTTCATGTAGTCTAGTGTTTATGTAGTCTAGAATATTCTTGGGTAGTAGGTGGTTGAAGTCATTAATGTATGTAGAAGGCTCCTTTGAGTCTATAAATAGACCACTCTTATAGCAATGGAAACAAGTGAACAAAATTTAGAAGTTCTCATACACTTTGTACCCAAGTTCTCTCCTTCGCAACTTAGTCTCTTCACCATATCAAGCCCCGTACACCTTATATTTTATCGTTTGGTATCAGAGCTCAATGGTCCTACACTTTCCCATGGCCTCTTCAAATATTTTCCAACCCCGTCCCTAAGTTAACCAAGGAAAACTAAGGCAATTGGTGTATACAAATGAAGGCACTTTTGGGCTCTCTACATGTTTGGGAGCTTGTTGAAAATGGCTACACTGAGCCGGTATCATCACAAGTTGAAGCAACCATGGCCACTGTGTTAAAAGAGCAACTTAGAGATTCAAGAAAAAAAAGACAAAAAGGTGTTTCCCACCATCTACCAAGGAGTTGAGGAAGCCATATTTGAGATAATTGCCACCACCACAACATCAAAACAAGCATGGGAGCTCCTCCAACAAACCTTTAAAGGAGTTGACAAGGTAAAGAAAATTCGACTTCAGACACTACAAGGTGAGTTTGAAGCAGTACACATGAAAAGCTCCGAATCAATTTCAGATTATTTTTCTAAAGAAATGGTGATTGTAAATCAACTTAGAAGAAATGGAGAAACACTAAACAATGTTAGAGTGATGCAAAAGGTGTTGCAGTCATTTGATCCAAAATTTGATTATGTTGTTGTAGCCATTGAAGAATCAAAAGACTTGGAGGACATGACCATTGAGCAACTCATAGGATCTTTACAAGCCTATGAACACAAGTTTGCTAAAAAGGAGAATGAAGAGAAGTTGTTGGAGCATAAACTTCAAACAAAGGTTAAACTAAAGGAGAAGAGTGAAGAATCGAGTAAGGGAAGAAGCCAAAGAGGTCGCGGTTTTGGAAGAACGGGAAGATGTGGAAGACATAGCTCTATCTATGAAGGAACACAAGAAGCACAAAGAGGACGTGAGAATGATGGAGTAAGGAGACAGTCATATCACACTCAAAGAGGTCATTTTTCGCGGCTATATAATAGACCAAGGTACAAAAATCTGAAGTTCAATGTTTTAATTGCAAAAGGTTTGTCATTATAGTTCGGAATGTAGATATCGGAATTCTAACAATATTGGGGAGCAAGTAAATTTTGTTGAAAAAGAAGGTGAAGTAGAAGAACCTACTTTACTATTGGTCTATAGTGGTAACAATGCCGATCAAGGAAGCACGTAACGGGTGCTAGCAATCACATGTGTGGGAGAAAAGAAATGTTTATGGAGATAGATGAAAGATGCCAAGGTAATGTGACTTTTCGTGATTTATAAAAGAAAAGGTAAAATCCTCATCCAACTCAAAAATGGAAAGCAAGAGTTCAATTCTGACGTTTATGTTAAACAACCATTTACCCCAAAAGATCGACCTGTTGGGGAAAGGCGAAACAACAATGTGTATCAACGGGTTGTCGACCAACACAACACTTGTGTGGGAATACACCATCTGCTAACACGCTCCCTCAGCGGGAATACACTCCATTGGAGACTTTAACTCGCGACCTCTCAGGCCTTACGGCTCTGATACCATGTTAAACAACCATTTACCCCAAAAGATCAACATGTTGGGGAAAGGCGAAACAACTATGTATATCAACGGGTCCTTGGCCAACACAACACCTGCATGGAAATACACCATCCGCTAACAGTTTATTATGTCCAAGAATGAAGAGTAACATTTCAAGTTTGGGGCAATTGCTAGAAAAAGGCTATAATATTCACATGAAAGATCTTGGATTGTCTATCCAAGATAGACATAAAAATTTGATCACTCATGTGAATATGGCAAAGAATAGAATGCTCCCCATCTGAATTTACAAATTGATCATTCAAGATGCCATAAGTCTACGATAAAAAATAATGCTACTATGGCATCTTAGATTTGGGCATTTGAATTTTGAAGGGCTAAAGTTGTTGTCAAAAGAGAAGATGGTGACAGGAAGACCATGGATTGATCAACCAAAAACAAGGTGTGAAGCATATATTATTGGAAAGCAACATAGAAAGAGCTTCAAAAGAGGATGATCAAGAAGGGCAACTCAACCTCTTGAATTGGGGCACACTGATGTTTGTGGACCTATAAACCCACGTCAATTGGCGGAAACAGGTACTATCCTCCATGACCCCAATATGGAAGTCAATGATTTCTCAACAGGATCCCACTCAAAACATCACTTGTAACTTCTTAGAGAACCCCACAACCTGCATGTACCATTCCCTATTGATATAGTTTTCAATCTCTATCCTTCTCCCATTTCCTTTCACAACTCTGTTTTCTTCTTAGTTTTTCTTAATAAGAAAGCATGAAACAGTAGTCCTACTGAAGCAGATTTCAATCTTTTTGGTCCCTACAGTTTATTTGAAACTTATAGCGCCACTGCCTTCTGACTAGACCATCAATGCTACACTCACTACAGAATGAACCTGCTAGATCAATGGTGCTAAACGATACCAACTCTATACATCGCATGGAACATGCCTCGAATTCCAATTTCCAACAATAACCATATAAGTCAAATTCCTCGAGCATGAGAAAATCTTAATTTCCTTCATCAGGGTTATAGAATTTTACTTGAACATAGCTGAAAAAAAACGCCAAATAACCTACATTTGCCATAAAAATCCGCATTTGTTAATTCAATAAATCAAATCAACAATAAACTGCATGCATTCATATAATCAAATTTCATACCACCGTAGAGTGATTTCTAATCTAAACCACACAAAAATGTAGGGTTTCAAATCCAGGGAAAGGGGGGAAGAAAAAACAAATAAAATGGCATTGTTATCTCTTTATTTCAATCTAAATTTCATATAAAAAATTAAAAATTTAAGAGATAATGTTGTGGAATCAATCAATCACACATTATAAAACTTTTTAAGAAAATTCGAACAAAGCCTCGTAACTTATGAAGAAAGAAGGGCAGATCAGGGACAATAGATCTCCACGACAGAGATGCGCAGTGTACAAGGATGTCTCACCTGAAGCGGGAGATTTGTTGGTTGCGGACCGCTTTGGTGGGGCCTCGGGAGAAGAAATGTAAGACGACTCGGGCGATTCCATTCTTTTCTTTTGCGTTTGATCGAGATCGAGAGGGAAGATAAATATAGAGAGATGGAGAGAGAGAGAGAGAGAGAGAGAGAGAGAGAGAGAGAGAAGAAGAATCAGACGGTTCGCATTGTTCGAGAGGCTAATAAAAGAGAGAGAGAGAGAGAGAGAGAGATTGAGATTTGTTCTTCTCGGTGGAGAAGAAAAAAGGATGGAGATGTGTGGATAGCTTGGTTAAACGCTCTTGAGCAGCTTCGTCTGCAAAGCAAGGGCCGCCTCCGCTATGCTTTTGGTTCGCTTTTCTTTGTTTTCTTATGTTTGGGGTTCGCAGCGTGGGCTGTTGTTGCCCGAGGAAACCGCCCTCTCGTATTTTTTTCTTGTTTTACATGTAACAAACGCACAGCATCAGAGATATGATGGGTATGAAGTAGGAAGACTTGTCTATAACTTTGTAGACAGAGAAAACTTCCTCCTCTTGTTCTCCTGCACTTCGCTGTTGTGGTGCCTCTCTTTTCAAATCCCAAATCCCATCACAAATATCCCCACATGAGGTAATAAATGACTCATTATGATGGGAACCACATGATGGAGGAATATTGTGTGTGCGTGTGTTCTATATACGTGCCACGACTGTGTTCGATGATCCAGATTTGGAACCCACTGTTTGATGGGGTCTTACCATATAAATTATCGAAATAAACGCTGAATTATACGCGAACCATAAAAATTATCCCCAAAAAAATGAACCGGACAATGTCCTATTCGGAAGTTTGGAAAAATTTGCGCATTTTTGAACGTGATCGAATTATTCTCTTATAATTCATGAACTTTTCCAAATTATTCGCACATTATTTAGTTTTGAACATGAAAATTCATTTTATAAGACAAAAAATTGTCGATATTTTGGTTTTCACGTTTAATTTTATTTTTTAAATTGTGTTTGCCGAATTTCTTAACACGTATTTAAATGACAAACCCGATCAAAACAGACCGGACAATCGTGACCACAGAAAGTCTATTGCATTCTTTTGCACTTTAAATAGTAGATCAAATGGTTAAGGTCGTCCAATCGTGGTTGGTAACCAGTCAGATCTCACAAGTTTTGCATACATATATAATCTTGATTTCAAGTTCAAAGGATTGAATCATTCCTCCTATTAGACTAATGAACTATTATAGAATGGAATTTGGATCCATTTTAAGGGGACTTTTCAAACTATGGGTTGTTTAAGATAAATTAGATCCTGTGCTCCGGGGTATTGGGTAACTCACCCAACTCCCACATCTCTTTGTTTGACAGGTACTCCATGTTTTACAATCTTAAGAAGGACAAAAATAAACCGGGTAACTACCAACTCCTACTTTTCTTTCCTTCTGTTGTTTTAGATGTATTTCCTTTTGATATCTGGGTAGGCTTTCTTGGCCAATAAGGGTCGTAACAGGGTCGTCTCTAGCTATTAAGGCGGTTGCGGTAGGCCCCAGGTGAGAGAAGGCCCCAGCACACTAACCACGTGGATGTTTAGCCCACCCCTTGTTGGATATACAAACCAAAAAATAACCTGATTGGTTATCTCTAGCTATAGATTTTAGTACTTTTAAAATTGATTCTAGTCATTGGATTCAAGCATGTTTTTTGGGTAGTAAATCAAATGGCTAGAAATCATCAATCAAGCTAATTTTTAGGGCGTGAGAGTCCTCTACAAGGACTGCAACGGGACTACGGGAGTCCTCTGCATCTAAATTTTTCCCCTAGCTTTTGATTATCACAAATAGTTGTTAAATAAGATTTTTCTACTATATAGAGAGTTAAAAAAATTAACTAATACCATATATATTAATATATTAAATATAAAAAAAGTCTGAAGTTTTCGCCTTATGCCTCAACTTGCATTGAGACGGCCCGGGTCGTAATTAATAAATTTTTGTACTTGTCAAAAAAAAACTCCTACACGATCAGGTCTCCTTTATAAAAAATACTTCTGACTTGCGAGAAGTGGGGATAGGTTATCTACACAGCTAGCTGTTCAAACTCTTCTCTTTCCCAGCATTGGTGATTGTATGGTTGACATCTTCTTTCCTTGACTGCAAGTTGGTTTTCATATAAATGCTTTGACCTTATACAAGCAAAGCACTTCCTATTTTAAGATTATCATTTTCATATTTAAAATCACATGGAAACAGATCATCCAAGGCTTTAAAAAACCTATTGATCCATTGCACCATGCATGACCATCTCTATGGGCACATGAAGCAGACATAGTTAGACAGCGATTGACTCGGTTGGCAACATGGGTAGGAGACAGGTTTTTTAGAAGTTTTCTAATTTGTTTTGTTCAATGGAGTGGTAGTGCAGGCCAAGGTTTTAACTGACCTGTTATAAAATTATAACAGACTCTTAACGCCACCGTTATGTCTGCTATAACATGTCACATCAGAATAACCTTCAATATAATAGTCTCTTAACCTTACCGTTATGGGGTTGGGGCGTTTTACCGTTATATTTACGCCATTTTTTAAACCATGCATGGTACAAGCCTCCCTCTTTATAAAAGTTGTAGATGGTTCAGGCCCTTTTCCCTGTTGCTTAGATATTGCTTAACCATTGCTATCTGAAACCTAACCAATGGTGTGATTAAATTAGAGATGGTATTTCCTAGCATAATCCCTCCTGCTCGAGATGTAGGGCTCTTCTTGGATCAAGAAGTCACTCGTTCATTCCCAACGACATTGCGATGTAAGGTGCATCAACCATGGGAAATCAGCACAATCACTAGTCTATGCTTAACTCCAAGATCCCAAGTGCAAGTAAATTGAAAAGGAAAATGATTTCCAATGCTTAAGTGCAAAAAAGAGCCATGTGGATGAGAGTGGACTGATGGATTCAAGGCATCCACAGTCCATATGGAAATGACTTTATACATGTCCAAAATGACTAATTATCCTTTTACAGTTATTGCGTTTGGATTGTGAAACTAATGAATCCAAAGGTCCGCGGCTCAACCAGTTATTTTTTGCAGTTAAGCTCGGGATAGCTCAACCCAATGAAAATTGATGGGTCAGATTTGCCTGACCCCTTTAATCAAGGATCTCATCAACCGCTTCCCTTCGCATGACATGTGGATGGGGGACCATAGGCTGCCAGAAAAGGGTGGACAAAGCAAAATTATATATTGATGAAAAAACAAAATATCAAAATAAACTAGGCTTCTTCTCCTTTTTTAATCTTTTTCCATGTTAAAGCATCAGCACGTTTTGCAAAATCCCTGCAAGCCAAACAAAGGGTAGCTCTTTTCTGGATTTAGTCTGTCCATGACATAGCTATGCCTGCGTGAAAACACCCCCATAGACATGGCATTAGTCTCTTAATATCTAGAATAATTCATTAGAGAATAGACAAAAGAGATTGCAAATTAGTCCCTTGAGGAAAGAGAAAGCTCAATTCTGTTTCGTAATTTCGAGGATTTCTGTAATGAAATATACTTGCAAAGTTGGTACATAAAAAAGTTAAATTACCGTTAACGACGCTGGTTTCGGCGGGATATGGCTCTGCTGTTTCTCAACTGCGATGATTTTTCGACGATCTTTTCCACGAAGCCAAAGTAGGCATCACTCCAAGGCCTTCTGATTGCTAAAATAGCAAAAGGTACCAGAAGACCTGCTGCGAATCCCAGACCAACACTCAAGGAAAACCACTTATCATTGAATTCACTGCCAGTGTCACCCTCAACAGTCCCTCCTTGGTCTGAATCACCTCGACATTTTATAGGAAGTGGAGTTCCACAAAGACCTGGATTTCTAGAGTATGTGGACTCATCAAAAGTCGCTAGCTGGCCTGAAAACGGAATCATACCCGACAACTCATTGTTGGATAAATTGAGATAACTCAAAGATGACATTGAGGACATGCTGGAAGGAATGGCACCCGAAAGCTGATTCAATGAGATATCAAGAGATGATAATTCATGCAGACCTGCAATTCCCTCAGGAATGTGTCCACTGAGATGGTTTCTTGACAAGTTCAAAACCACTAAGCCCCGCAGATTCGTTATTGCTTCAGGGAACTCTCCATACAAGTTATTTTCAGACAAATCTATGCAGGTTACAAGGGAAAGAATCTTGGTGTATCTGAGAGACTGGCCTTTTGTGGACACAACTAAGCTCTCTTCATAGTAGATGCCTCTGTACTTCCCATAGAACCGATAATCAATTACATTTTGCACATGGGCCATGGCCTTAAGATACCCTAAGCTGGCAGGAATGCTTCCAACCAAATTGTTTTCTGCAAGATCCAGGACTTGTAGTGAACTTAGATTTGTAAGATGAGAGGGAAATATTCCTGAAAATGCATTTGACCTCAAGCGAAGAATTCTAAGAGCAACGAGACTTTCTCCAATCCACGGTGGAATGTTACTCGAAAATTCGTTGTTGCCAAGATCCAGAGTTTCCAAACTCGAGCAATTCCGCAAGGATGATGGGAGCTCCCCTGATAGCCTATTGTTACTTAGGTGCAATGTCTGTAGCTGTTTCAACTGACCAAGTGACCGAGGAATCACACCAGATAGATTATTTCCTTGGAGGTCTATAGCCTTTAGGTAAGAACAATTCTGTAAGTTTGATGGGATTTCGGCCGTTAGATTATTTCGTGAAAGATCAAGAACTTGTAGAAGCTGCATATATCCAATGGAGGTTGGGACTTTTCCTGTTATATGGTTACCAGAAAGAGACAGAAATATCAAATTTGGCAGTACTTGACCTATGTTTGGAGGGATAGAACCAGAGATCCGATTATTGGAGAGATATAGTAATTCGACCTCGAAAGCTGGAAGAGGTATGGGTCCTTGCAAGAGGTTGGAGCTGAAATCGATATCAGCGAAGGGTGCAACCATGAGTGGGTTTGGCAGCTGACCTTGTAACTGATTGAAAGAAATGTTTAACAGAGAAAGATTAGAAGAGAGATCCCAAAACCAGCTAGGTATGGCACCCGAAATGCTAGCGTTTGAGAAATCCAAAAACATGACCTCCTTTTGATTTTCAAGCCAAGCTGGAAATGAAGGACCCAATTTGCACGATCCCATGTTAAGATTACGAACCTGAAAAGGAGGGACCCAATTGTAGCTCACATTCAAAACCAAGGAATTGGAAGACATGTCTAAGATCTTCAAGTTCCTTAGATTTGAAAAATGAATTTCGGACAAAGTGTCAGTCAAATAATTTGAGTTTACGTCGAAAACGACCAAATTGGAAAGCTGTCCTAAAGTATCTGGCAGAGTTCCAGTCAGTTCATTCCCTCCAAGACTCAAATCTGTTAGGAGCGACAACCTCCCCAAAGAAGCAGGGATGGGGCCATGAAGCAGGTTGTTGGCCAAACCAAGTTCTACTAGATTCTCAAGCTGACCCAACCACTCTGGTAAATGCCCAACAAACTGATTGTTACTCAATCTCAAGGACACTAAACTAGGCAAAGGATTCCCAGAGATACAACCTTTGGTCCTATCTAGAAATTCTGGTAATCTCCCGGTCATAGTATTACCGATCAAATTTAAACTTTTTAAATTGCAGAGATTACCAATGGAGCTAGGAATCTCGCCTTCAACAATATTGGCGAACAAATCAAAATCGACAAGCGACGTCATATTTCCAATAGAAGTAGGAAGTTTCCCATATAGACTATTTGCAGCTAAGTCAAGAACCTCAATTCTTTTCCAGCTTCCCCTGAATAGTTCCGAACAATTGGCGGTAAGATTATTGTTTCCCGCAAGATTCAAGTATCGCAAATTCGGCAGCTCAGAGATATCAAGTGGAATGGATCCATACAAACTGCTGTAGCTTATGTCCACAGATACAAGAGTGTTGATATTGACAATCCAATTGGGAACTGTTGAACCAAAGCTATTGAAACTGAGATCGATAACAGTGAGTGAAGTAAAATTAACAGACCAAAGAGATGGAAGGAGGTCAGACAGGCCACAACCCGATAAATGTAACTCAGCCAAGAATGGCAGCTTATTTAGTACTCGAACCAAATTCGGTTCTACCATCGAAAGGTCCACACCATTCATCTCAAGGTGCCTCAGAGAACTAAGACTTGTGACCCATTGAAGAGTATCGACTGTTAAGAACGCAGAAGAAACATCAAGGTACCACAAGCTAGAAATATTTCCCAAGCTGCGAGGGATTACACCACCAAACCCGGCTTTTGACAGGTTTAGATATCGCAATCCCTTTAAAGAACCGAAGAATTCAGGTATCGGGATGTTTTGAAATGTATTCAGACTCAAATCCAAATGTCTCAAGGACTCGAGTCTTAATAGAGCAGGATCAATCTTCCCGCTCAAGTTCCAGAATCCATACCTGGCAGAAGCCTCGGAATCATAAGTGTTTGGATGTGGGTTGTGGAGATCAATTGCAATAACAGCTCTGGTAGTGTTGTCGCACCGCACCCCTCTCCATCGACAACAATCATCTCCTCGCCACGACGAGAGCCGGTTTTCAGGGTCTTTGAGACCATTTTTGAATTCAATAAGAGCTTTTCTATTGGAATCCAAACAGCCAGCCACATGGGTATCTCCATTACAAACAAGTTCCCTTCTCAACAAACAGAGAAACAGAAATACCAGGCCAAGAACAGAAAGTTCTCCCATTACTTCAACTCTCAAACTGTGATTTACTCCTATCACCTATGGACACTGATATTTCAAGTTTTTGTCACAGTTTCTTCAACTAACTTGGAGAGTAAGTTTCAAGGATAAGATCAGAGAAAGAAGACCAGGGTCTTCCGTGTAGATCGAAGAGCAAGAATTAAGCGAAGTTTTAGCACAAATATACTTTTTAAAAGCAGCCACTTTCTTTTTGACCATTTAGATAATTGAACTTTCGAATTTAAAAACGGAAATGTCAAAGATTTCAACCGTTGCAGATTAACCATATTTCTTGTTTGGTCTCTTTATATTAAAAAAATAAAGCAACGACACGTTAGAACACGTCATTGATTAAAGAAAGAGAAAGGGAAGAACATGAAATTTCGTTTCACGCGGTACCAGGTGCATTAAGTGGGGTTCTAAAACACGAGCGACGTGACACACCCGGGACTTCGGTTGACTCCGAGGAAATGTACGCTTTGGAAGTCTATATGTCACACTCTGGGAGGACACTGATCGTGGGGGAAATTCTATTTGCACCCCCACAAATTCCATAAGCACCAAAATGCCCTTAAGACCCAAAAAAAAAAAAAAAACCCTAGCACCCCTCTTCGACCCTCCCTCTCCCTCTCTCTCTCACCCTAAAAAAAAACCAAAACAGAAAAGAAAAAAGAAGAAGATCGAAGAAGGATGAGGAGGATGCCGTCGCCACCACTTCCACCACCACAAGTACGTCTCTCTCTCTCTCTCCCTACTGTTGGGCTGGCCGTGGGGCCTATATGAGAGAGAGAGAGTGGTGGAGAGGGAGGGACGAAGATAGGGGTGCTGGGCTTTATTTTTTTGTTGTCTAAGAGCAGTTTCGTCCAAAAAGCACCCAAATGGGGTGCTTATGGAGTGCCAATAGAATTTTTTGAGAAACTTTTTGGAGCGGGATTTTTAAGCCGCGGTCATGGCAATTCCATGCCACATAAACCCATGGTTTAGGCTTTGGTTTTAAAAAGGTAACTATGGGTATATGTGCAGGCGTGTGATCATTAGCGCATGATCGTTCAACTGTTTATGTCACCCTACCCATAAAAAATCATCTCAATTGCTGATTTCTAGCTTTTGTTCTTTAGCCTTTCCTTGTGTAGTTTTTTAGTAGTGGGATTCTAGCATTAGAGCAACTCCAACCAACTTCTTAAAATTTTGGCTTCGAAAATGAATCTTCTTCAAATTTGAAGATGTATGGAGACACCCTTCAAAAAAATAAAAAGTATTTAATTTCTCGAGTCAAAGGGACACAGAAGTATTCAAAAAAACATTTCTCGAGTCAAAATGACACAAAAGATATTTAATTTTTTTCAAAGGGTTACTAAATGAGAAAGATGAAAATTAAGAAAAACAAAAAGTAGATCTTTATATTTGGAGTCAAAGAATAGAGTTCTTTATATCAGGAGTCACAGATAGAGATAGAGAGGCTGACTTCGAATTTGGAGAATGATATAAAGACCGGTTGGGGTTGGGATTCAAAAAAAAAACACATCTCTATATTTAAGATATATATAGAGACCGGTTGGAGTTGCCCTTAGATGGGTTACTTGCCATATACCCCTTCGCTTGAAACTTGAAAGGAGCACAATGCTCTTATCATCTCGTGTAGCCTAGCCAATGGAATCATGCCAACAATATCTCCACAGTCTGCACAACTCAATTGTACAATCCAGATTTAATTGCATGCATATTTCCTCAATAGTTGACATGTGTCCAAGCTAGTCTTCCCAATTCCAAGACCAACAAGTCGTCATTTTTTAAACTTCAATTTGAATGCCACATCTCTTGATTTAAATATATATATATATGAAGATTGAGAAAAAGGGTTTTGAAAAGTTGTTTGAAAATAAGTTTACCTTATGGTAGTCGTTGCTTTGAGACTGGTGATGAAGATGTCGATAATTTCATTTTTCGACAAGAGGTCGCAAGATCATGATTTTCATCTTGAGATAGACATTCATCCCTTCAATGGCCTACTCCACGTCAAGGATTTTCTCGACTGTCTTTTGAAAGTTATATGGTTCTTTGACTACATGGAGGTCGCTGAAGAAAACAAGGTAAAGCTTATGGCATTCAAGATTAAAGGAGGAGCATCAGCTTGGTGGAAGCAATTGCAACTATCACGAACCCGTCAAGCCAAATGCCCAATCCGATTATGGTCGTAGACGAAGCAGTTATTGAGAGCACGTTTCATTCACGTCAATTACGATCAGGTATACTATTTCAGCAATATCAAAATCGTCAATGAAATCGCATAGTCTTAGATTATGTTATAGAGTTCTACCGGCTATTAGCACACACTGATCTAGCTGGATATGAATCACAAGTACTAGCAGATTTGTGGGAGGATAACAAATTACCATCTAAGATCGAGTTGATGCAATCTGTGTACACACTAACTGATACAATGCTGTTAGTAATCGGAGTTGAGACCTAACTTGATTGCCTAGGGTTACGAGGTCAAACTATGGAGAGGACATTGTAGATACTACAGTGCAAGAGTCATTGCAGAATCCGAGTAAAACACCAATTCGAAGAAGTACCCAGCCACCTACCACCAATCGAGATTCGAGGAGTGGTCAGATTAAGCTAGGCAGATGAGCCAATACTAGTAGAGGTACATCCCGAAATCTATACGCACCACCACAACCAATTATGTGTTATTAGTGCGGCTAACCCATACACTGTTGAATTAGTGCCTACAGTGCCAGACAACCAATCTGACAACCCATGCAAAAATAGTCGAGGATGATGAGACAGATTAGTACAAAAAAGATGAGGAAGATGACGAGGTAAATTTGACGTTTGGATACTTCATTGGAGTATAGCAATACTTGTGTCATCCAATATATAACTAGATAGAGGTAGTGAACCATACTTTGGGCAATATTATGTAGAGTTTGTTTAGTGAGAGATTGAAGCAATGTGATTTTGCACTTGCCCAAGTCTAGTTTGCCTATAACAATGTGATTAATTGTTCTATCGACAAATCATCATTCGAGATTGTCCACGACAGCTCCCTATGCATACTTTTTGATTTGGTTTCTTTGTCGAAATTGCCAAGTATGAGTATTGTTGCCAATCATATAGTTAAAAAGGTGATGTTAATCAATATAGTTGTCGATAGGCATTTGGGAGAATTAGCCGCGAAGTATAAAGTTGCAATTAATAAATACATGCGTTTAAAAAGTTTTCAAGGAAGATGGTATGGTTATGGTTCATCTTTGCAATGAAATGTTTCCATTGGGTACATACAACGAGTTGAAGCAGAAGAAAATTGGCTCGTGTAAGATCTTGCACAAAATTAACGACAATGCTTATGTCGTTGATCTTCCTAGATCCATGGGTATTCGAAGACTTTCAATGTGTGAGATTTATTCGAGTATTATGCATTAGACTCTCATCTCTTGCCTTTGGTGAACTCGAGGACGAGTTCTTTTCAAGTTGAGGGGACTAATGTAGAATACATAACAGAGGAGTCCATTGAGCATTTAGACCGTCAAAAGTCTAAACGATGCTAAAAGTATGTTGTGGACATTTATATTAAAGATACATTAAAAAGAACGTAACATGGAATGAGAAAATTATTTTCAGTGTTGGAACCGCACGGTGCCACTTTCCTAAAAGGAAACAACGAGATATTCAATACTCGTTAGCTTTGCTAATGACGTATGCATGATTTTTGTTAAATTCCATCGTTTAGTGGGTCAAAACTATAATTTTGTTATTTTAGGAGAGTTTTGTTTTGGCAACAACTTGAGTTATATAAATTAGAATCACTCATTGTCGATTTTGACGTGTTTCTAAGATCTTCTATTATCCATTTCTAACCTAGTAAGAAATTTCTACTTTTAGTAATTTTTTCTATTTAGCGGTTTTAGCCTTTCAGTAGTTTCTATTTCTTTAGTGATTTGTCCTATTTAAGATGGGTTGTAGTTGGATGAATAAATCCATGAAGTTTATTTGTTAAGCATTCTATTACACTTATCATTGTGGATTCAAGGTTTATCTTCGGTTCAAGATAGTGTTCTTCATCTTTGTTCACTTTCGTGATTGACTTCACGCTTCCGCTATGTTAAACTCTCTCTTAAATTATAGATTTACAAAGAATGAAGAGAAAAAGACTTGACTCGTACAAAGGCTGATATACAAATAAACTCACTAGCCAATTTATCTCTTAAACGATTTAAGTACGGTTGAGAGTGTTGTCGATTTTTTGTTCATCATTCTTGTTGGAAAATCACTATTTTTAAAAATGAGTTTTTTTAATATATAAAAAGATAAAAATGAGACCATTTGGATCATGCGACCTAATATATGGGTCCCACACTCACCTAACCCATATTTGACATACTTTGATATGTGGGACCCACACACATTAGAAAAAAATGAAGTAGACCAAATATTACTAAATATTGACATGCACAAACATTTAACGAAGTTAATATTTTTGTCTGGCTAAATATTCATTGTTGGAACTCTTTTTCTTACTGAACATGCCCTAAATGATTTTTCTTTTGGTAGGTAAGCTAGGGTGGAGCCCATAAACTCATGCTTTGCCGTGCATAGCTTCAGTTCAAGTATTCAACCAATTAACCGCGGTCTCAACCCCTAAGGTTCATTATTGATTGCAATTGCAGCCATGGCATGCTAGCCCAATGGACACACTTAAAAGGGGAAATTTTATAATACGCATCGCGGGACCCAAGGGCACCACGCAATGCTGTATATGGCACGTGTCATATTCTTAGAGACCAATAATCGTACGGATGTTTTGCCCACCACCCTTTGATGGATCTACAGACCAAAAACATGCTGACGTGATTATTAGCCTTTGGATGATGCTAGAATCCTACGGCTAAATATCAACCTATAAAAAGACGCAAATCCGACAGTTAGAAATCACCAATCAGGCTATTTTTGTTTATAGATAGACCGATAGACCAAGGTGTAGCAAACATCCGTACGATTAGTGGTTTCCAAGAGTGTTACGCGTGGCATACATAGCATTGCTTGATGCCCTCCAAGCAATGCGTGTTACGAAATTTTCACTTAAACAGCAGCGCCAAAGATGAAAAAAGAGGGGACGAGATTCGATTTTAAAACTCGTACCAAAAAGTTCCCCTGGACGAGTGAAAAAGAATGACTCTCGCCACCAGCGATCTCTCCAAACTGTAACAGATCTAAACCGTCTATTTCACTTTCCAGAAATCGACGGTTTATTCTCCTCGATCCGTGTCAAACAAAACAAACCAATCAATTCGCATGACCTAATCTCTATAAATATGTCTGCTTTCTTGCATCTCCAACTCAGAAATCTAAAGCGGTCATCCCTTTGTCTCGTTTATCTCTTTCCAATTTCGTCTCTCAGTTCTCTTTCAAGCTTTCTAAAGGTTTCCAATGGCGCCCAAGGCCGAGAAGAAGCCAGCGGAGAAGAAGCCAGCCTCTACTGCAGAGGAGAAAAAGGCTGAGAAGGCTCCGGTTGCAGAGAAGAAGCCCAAGGCTGAGAAGAAGCTACCCAAGGAGGCGGCTTCATCCGATAAGAAGAAGAAGCGATCGAAGAAGAGCGTTGAGACCTACAAGATCTATATCTTCAAGGTCTTGAAGCAGGTTCACCCCGACATCGGTATCTCTAGCAAGGCTATGGGGATCATGAACAGCTTCATCAACGACATCTTTGAGAAGCTCGCTCAGGAGGCTTCCCGGCTTGCTAGGTATAATAAGAAGCCCACAATCACGTCGCGGGAGATCCAGACTGCTGTTCGCCTTGTGTTGCCGGGGGAGCTTGCAAAGCACGCTGTATCTGAAGGAACAAAAGCCGTTACTAAGTTTACCAGCTCTTAGGGTTTAGAAAATTAGGGTTTCTGGTTTCTAGGGTTTTCTTAGAAATTAGGGTTTCTGAATTTTGCGTTTTTGGAAGGTAATCTGTACCGGTGAGATCTCATCATCCGGTGCTGGGGTTAGGGTTTCTTGGATGTAAAGATTAGCACTTTGTTTTCTTGCTTTTTTTTTAACCTTGTAATTTCATGCGCAGTAATGAATTGATAATCCTTTCGTTTCGGATAGTTCTTTGGCTTAGGTGGTAGTGTTTGGAAATTTCTGAAAACCCTACCTATCATTGATCTTTCTGGGCTGGTTTGACTTCGACGGGGGCATTAGCAAAAGCTTGAGATGACTGGGTTTTTTTTTGTTCTTGCTCATTTAAAATTTTAAACAGCCAAGAAACAAAAAGAGATCAATGAAAAATCTTGGTTTGATCATAAAATTTAAATGAAGCCATAGTGAATTATGTTGGCGAGTCTGGTGGAGATTCATGCAACCTGTGCCTTTTGCTCTTTTAGTAATGTTGTCTTGTAAATATCTAATATTGGTATGACGAGAATCCGTGTAACCCTACTAAACTGAGAAGGTAAAGTTTTTTGCTTATTCCTTGACGTCTGCTCTAGTTATTTTTTCTCTTTATTGCAGTTGTGAATGTAGGCTGCTGGTTGTCCTGACGCTGAATAGGTTGAGTTAGTTGATGATAGGTTCAACCGTTCAAGTTCTTTGCTTTTTTTTTTTCAAAAAATTCTGCCCAGTTCTGCCGGAAGAGCAGCCCCCAAGTGATGCTACATTAATGGCTTGTGTTGCAAGGAATCATTGGTACCTTCGTTGATCTGCTTTTACTTAATTCACAGCTTGTAGGTTAGTGCTAAAATTATTGATGGATGAGAGAAACAAGATTTGATCTGTGAAATGTCCTTTTTTTTGGCACGTGTTGCTTATTAGTTTGTCTGTGGCTAGTTATAGATTGAGGACTCACTCATTTGGGATTGTGCAGAATGTGTTATTGGGTGTAGATTTTATATTTATGTAAACTTGAGGTTGAAAGTTGAAACATTTGGCATTTTTATCAGGATAACTAAATAGATTAGTTAAATAGTAACAAAATGAAATACTTTACCTGGTATGTGTCAAGGATAACAGTACTTGAATGCATAAAAATCTAATGACTAATTTGACCTTGGAAGACTATTTTGTCCCCCACCAAAATTTATTTTTTGGAAGATTACAAATTAAGGGTTCTTGAATCATGCTAAAATCCAGTCCGGTTCCTAAAAGAATTTGTCCGGATGTGAAATCTTGTTCTTGGTTTTGCTTGGGTTGTCTGCAACCGAATTGAGTTGGTAAGAACCCATTGAGCCAATGATGACCAAACCTGATGAAAATCTCCACTAAGTTGAGTTGACTTGTCAAGTTCCTTGGCTATCTGACTTGAGTATTTTAACAATCATGTATAGGGAGTTGTGTGTGTAGTGTGAAATCAAGACATTGCACTTAATGTGAAAACAGAAAAATACTTGAAAGCAATATGTGTTGAGAGTCTACTTTAATCTCCACCAAGTTGAGTTGACTTGTCAAGTTTCTTGATCCCGTGTGTTTAATCTACTTTAATCTTTAACTTGCTTTTATATGTGATGGGAGTCTAGTCTGTTGGGCGATACATTGTAGTTGCTAGGATAGAATTATTCCTTGAATAGTTAATTAGTTGTTTCTGTTTACTTGGGTCTGTTGACTCTGTTTACGATAACCGATGCCTGTTTGTGAGAGTAACAGTTGTAGCATAAGGACTTGAGCTTCTTATCAAAAAAAGAAAAACATAGACTTGAACTTTTCATGGCTTTGCATTAGGATAGTATCTGAAATTTTATGCAATGGTGAAAAAAAGAGATTTCTCCTACCAAGTTGCTGTACTCAATACAAGCAAATTCTCAAATTTCATTACCAAGTGAACATGGTCAAATGAAATATATCTATATGATGACGTGTGCCATGAATCTCCAATTTCTCAACAAGCCCCCAGAGGTCATGTGCCCACTTCATGTTAATTCGGTTGCCTTCTGCTATTATAGATCAGAAAAAGATCTCATGAAAGCTCTAAGATTCTCTTACAGTTCAATTTCTGTGATACAGTACCCTATGTTCTTAGACCATGCCAGTCAGTCATCATATCATTTCTACAGTGCCACCAATACTCGTGGAAAATGTTACTAATTGATATCCTACATAGTTAGGCTCAACATGAACTTCTTTGCTCTACACAATGGTTTATAATTTCTCGATGATTTATTAATTTGCTACCTACAAACTTCAGATGTCCAAGAGCCCAATGAACGATGATTTGTCTGATTCTACCACCAACCATCAAGGACAGTGAACATTTGAATATTGCTGCTCTCTTGTGCATGACTATTGGGCAAGGGAGAAAGATAACAAAAATCAAGCTGGGTGTCACTGAGAACCCCTGAACCAACCCAACAAAAGAAAAAAAAGAACAAAGAAAAAAATCTCAGGGAAAGAAGTCGCACAATAACAGGAATGTTGTTAATCCATCGTTATATGCTGGACAAAAGTTTCCTGATTGCTGTAGATGATTAGTGCTATCTTGTCCAGTTCAACAGTCATTTCCACTGGTGGAACTACCCTTTCTGTTCCATGTCAAATGCCACCTATTTATCTGCAAACCTGGTAACATATTACATTTCTTACCTCAACTTTTAATCTCTTTGTTTTGACGATTCCTTCTTAACTGAAGATGCCAAATGACCTCCTCTATCCTCTGAGAACACCCAGAACTAATAGTCTCATATCCAAGGATAAACGTGCCAGTGAAGGAACTCAAAAGCCCGAACTGGTATTGCCACGCCACACATTATTCCAGAGTTTACCTATTCACTGATGCCATCCCAAATCTTAACCCCTACCCAAAAATTGTTTTCCCTGCCACCTGCCCAATTTGACCTTTCAGTTATTCAGTATATTATAGTCAAAACACTTAAACCTATATCATATCTATGGGCGTGTGAATGGGAACCTAATTTTGTCTGCAAGCATGTTTTTTGGAACTTTGGCTGTTGTCAGTCACAAGTAAGAAATTTCTGCATTTGCTAGTCATTGAAACCCTTGACCTGCAATGTGCGATTCCTTCATTCTTGTATTGTTTTTGAAGGGCAGCAGTTTCTGTAATCTTGCAAGATTGGGAGATGATGATACTAAAACTAGAAGGGCCTGTAAAGATTTAGGGGAACTCTGACTTTCATTAGTTGATCTAAGAGGGTTAATCATCTCTCATGTTCATAATTAAAGAACATTAAAGGGACAAAACTTCCCCCAAAAGCACAAGTGCATACAAAAATAACTGACACAAGGGGTGAAATGACAAGAATACCCTGAATGGTGTAATATCTAATGTTCACTCTAATGGGATCCACCTTTAGAAGAGGTCTCTGTCATATCTGCCTTGTTGTCTGTGCCCATTGCCAGAACAAGCTTGATTACGCCCACAACTTGGCTGGTGTTCCTGCCTTCGGAGTCAACCACTTATTGTTACATTTTGCTTTCTCAATCTAAACTAGTGACTTGGCTTGATTTGGGCAGTAAACAATTGTAGGCAATAGAGGTTTTCATTTGAAAAGGAAAAACTGTTCTTTTTGCTATATCTTGAATGTTTTGTGGTGATCTACTTCTCTCCTTCAATGGCTGTTCAGCTTGTAAGGATCATCAAGCGTGGGTTTCTGGTGACACTTTTGAGGCAGCCACTCGGAACAGGTGAAATATGAGATCACATGGAACAACCTACTCGACCTTTACTGCCATTGGGTAATCATCTCTTATGCTCATAATTATAAAATAACTAAAACAAAGGGTGAAATGACAGGCATACCCTGAATTGTAAATATCTAATGTTTTACTCTACTGGAATACACCTTAAGAGGCCTGTGTCATAATTGCTTTGTTGTTTGTGCCTTTTAACCATGTTTATGCCAGGAGAAGCTTGACTACCACAACTTGGTTGTGTGTTCCTACCTTTCTGTGTCAACCACTTATTTTTAGATTTTGCTTTCTCAATCTGCACTAATGACTGGCTTGTCGGGATTTGGGCTGTAAAACAATTGTAGGCTATATACAGTATTTTGTTTAGAAAGGAAAAACTGTTGGTTTTGCGCCATATCTATTTTCTGGTGCTCTACTTCTCTTCTTACTAATCAGAAAAATATCTATTTGTTTTCTTCAATGGCGATTCAGCTTGTAAAAGATTATTAGGCGTGGGTTTCTTGTGACACCTTGAGGCAGCCTGTTGGAGCGGGTGAAATATGAGATCGCATTAAATGACCTACTTGACCTTTAGTGCCATTGGCTTGATTAGTACGGTTAATCATCTCTTATGCTCATAGTTATAAAACAACTAACACAAGGGGTAAAATGAAAGGCATACCCTGAATGGTAAAATATCTATTGTTCACTGTAATGGAATACACCTTTAGAAGAGGTCTTTGTCATAATTGCTTTGTTTTCTGTGCCTTTTAACAATATTTATGCCAGGACAAGCTTGGTTGTGTTCCCACCTTTAGCATGAACCACTTAACTTAAGATTTTAATTTCTCAATCTGCACTAATGACTTGACTTGATGGGATTTGGGCTGTTAAACAATTGTGTAGGCTATTAGATTTTTTTGTTTAGAAAGGTAAAACTGTTGTTTTTGCCATATATTGAATATTTGTGGTGATCTCTTCACCGGCTATTCAGCTTGAAAAGGATTATCAAGCGTGTGTTTTTGGTGACACTCGAAGCAGGTAAAATATGAGAATGCATGGAATGATCTACTCGACCTTTACTGCCATCGTCTTTCATTAACTGATCTAGTAGGGGTAATTACCTTTTATGTTCATAATTACAAACAATGATAAGACAAAACTCCCCTCTGAGGCAGCCATTCAGAACGGGTGAAATATGAGATTGCATGGAACAACCTTTACTGTCATCGTCTTTGATTGGAAGATTTATGTACTGTCTTTACATGTTTATCCTTCTGTTAGTCTTGAGATGCAGTTTCTTCAGTTTTATCTTTTTCCACATCTTTAATGCAGAAACAATCAAAATTTTTTTTTCTAGAGAAGGGACAAAATTCATTGCTCTTGCAATAATGGCCATGCAAGAAAAAAGGCAATAGCCTTTTTATTGATAAGAAACAGCTTTAGTTGGTTAATCTTCATTCCATTGGGGATGTTTCATAAGTCAAGTCATAGGAAGGGATTACAGAGAACAATAATGATGGAAATGCACAGGATTTGGCAAAGGAAACTTGGTTGGCTACACTGCCTTCCCCAATATAAAATCCAAAATTTCACTGATTTTGGTCTTGCTTGAACTGACCGATTCTTGGCTACAGGAAAATGAATCTCTTAGTACAAAGAAACAGAGCATGCAATTGATGAGGGATGATTGAAAACGCCCTTCTTAAATGAATTGGGGATGGTGCAGAATTAGATGACTTGAAATTGTTGAAAAAAAATCAGTTTTCACCCAAGGTGGTGGAATGGCTGTTTTGGTTCCTTTTGCAGATGGGGCATATTACGAGGCGCTACGAACATTGTCAGAGCATATGGAAACCCAAAACATTGATATATAATCACAATTGGCCTTGTGGCATTACAAACGGCTCCTTAAGGTTTCTTTAGTGCCTTACGATAAACATGATGTACTTTCACCAATGTGAGGAACTTGTCTCCGTGAGACACATCTCAGATGCAAGCAGCAGAGCAAGTATCGAGCGGCTGCAACTCTATTTCTTTCGATTTTACCTACAAGGTTGCCATAATTGATTTAAGTTTTTTCAACTCTGGATTGCAGTCTTCTGGATTTTATTCTAATTATCTGGCCTTGAGCAATCCATCTGGTTGGGGTCATGGTCCGTTGGCTGGTCCTTGTTTGGTCACAAGGATAATCGTTTTTATTATTTCAGGAACCTAAATGCAAACTGAAATAGACGGCAGATGATCCACTGAATCAATGATATTTTGGAGTCAATTGGCCTTAGTTGATGCCTTGATGGTCACTAAAAACTTCACTTTTTGGTTTTCTCCTCCCTCAATATAGAGTGGAATCTAGTGAGCGGTCCAGCAAAGCCTGTATCTGAAATAGCTTAGATCGCAATCATCTGATCCTACCGAGGTAGGAGAAAGCACACATGGGAGTTGTTTACCAAGTGCCTGCCTATCACTCGATGTGCTAGAATAACCTGGAAAGATCGATATCACGGCTGAGATCCAAGCTATTTTCACGTCCCACTCAATTTGTGCTAGCACTAACTGGATTGTTGATGGAAAAAGCTTGCTGTTATTGACCGAAGCTCTCTGTCAGGTTTAAGTAATCTCTGGATAACTCATGGATCTAATAGCTAATCTGTCAAACTATCTTAACAAGCATAGATCAAATGATGCGTACACATCTACACAGACACAATCCAATGACAGCAATTTTCTGAATAAAACTATGTAGTCATTAACAACCTTGCAAAAAAATCTCCAGGAATCTTTCATTACATACCCATATATTATATATATATATTTTTAAATTTCTCGTCTTATCCCACAAATAAATACAGCTTATCAAAGACAGAAAAACTATGTCTTCTACTCTAAAAATCTCGAATATACATGAGATATTGCGTGTAACATTATATTTTCCTGCCTTAGTAGTAAAGTTACAGGAAACCAACCAGCCAAACTAACAGTAGACCTCTGATTTTCTTTTCCTTTCCCCCCCTTTTTTTACTCAATTTCTGCATGTACATAATCAATAAATACAAAATTCTTTTGGAGTTCGTGCAAAGCATAAGCCAAGCCAGCACTTACAAGGGCAAGCCCACCCAAAACAATGCGAAATTGTATCTCCGATGGAATCCCTGCCGTTGCACAGAAGACAACAGTTGCACCCACCAGCACTTTCTGTAACTTCTGGAATGCGGTATAAGCTCCTTTGCATGATGAACACTTAAGGGTGTGCTGCTCAAATCTATCCATCATCTGCAAGACAAAGAAAATCAAAACAGTCTACCTGTCAAACCAAGACCTAAGAATAAGCTGCCCAACGCATTTTAGATGCATGTTAGCTTCCACACCTGACGTTTGGATAAGGTTATGGATGGCAAAGGTTGAAGTTGGTTGGTGAAGCCAAACCACTCAGGTTGGCCATTGCCATGTCTCCTCAGCCAATTCCGAAATGCCAAGACGAATCGATCTGCTTGTGTGGGTGTAAACGTAATCTTTGAGTACTGCTTGTTAATATCAGCCGAAGTCTCCATGGATTTTGAGAGGAAGGTCTTCTCTTGACCCTGAAGGACGACCATGTCACCATCATAGACCTTATTTGAAGTCCAGTGTTCATGCCATCTAGGAACCACCTGGTATCACCAGACGTAAGAGATGAAGGTAACTCAATTATTTGTAACAGATTGGTAGCAAGAGAAGTTCTTGTCTTGATATTAATTTGCATTTTCGGAGTGGTTTTGGACTGAGTTTTCAAGCAGATGCACTTATTTCTTCAGATAGAAAACAGCAAAGAATGGCAGAGTTTAAAAGAAGTGGTAATTATGCTTTCATACCTCCACATGAAATAATCTACATCCTTGGTCGCTACATCCAAATCTCCATGCAAATGAGCTAATAGAAATGTTCCGTTCTTTAGTTACAGCAAATATTGATGATTTTGAAACCTAAATAACACCTAGGTTTTAGCCCAGGATATTGTTTCCTGCAATATGGAAAAGGACATGTACAGAAACTGTTTCCTAATCCTAGGCATAACTCTCTATATTTTCATCTACCGCCAATTA
This sequence comes from Euptelea pleiosperma, assembly GCA_035048495.1. Classification (NCBI taxonomy): domain Eukaryota; kingdom Viridiplantae; phylum Streptophyta; class Magnoliopsida; order Ranunculales; family Eupteleaceae; genus Euptelea; species Euptelea pleiosperma. The sequence goes on along the minus strand of CM068540.1, from coordinate 34,402,898 downwards.
TATGTGAACAAAGTTCAAGGGCTATTCCAAGTAAGGTCCACTTTCAAACCTGTAACTTTCAGTTATTTTGACCCAAATGGTCTTAAGAGAAAAGTGAACAAGCCTTGGGAAACCCAAACCCAACCAACCTTCCATTTCAAGGTGATAAACAGCACCCTAAGGTTGTATACTTGTATGTTTAGTTATCACCAAAATAAAGTTAGTATTTATAGTTTTCTTGAGGGTACGCTAACCAACCCTGTGCTTACTAGACCCCCCTTCTTTATTCAACTGAAGTTCATATATATATAAGTCGTTAGTATATTTTGCACGGAAGAGATTGAGAAAGAAAAGCCTAGGTTGGTCGAGGAGGAAGTTTAAAACTTGAACAATGCTCATCAGCCTTCTTCAAATAAGCAATCGGTGATATCATGTGTGTATCCCATTCCTGTACAAATTTACTGGATGTTTTGATTTTGTAATGCTTAGACCACATACTTTATGAACACTTTTCCTTCCAAGGTTTCTCGTCCTTAACACTATGATACTTGCTCAGTCAATTTCAGTAATTTCCTGAGAGTTAAAGGATACTCTAAAGGGTATAAAGCCACAATCGACATGGCTAGAAGCCTAGAACCAACTGTATTCCAACTCATATATAATATCTAGAACACCCTAGAAAAAACCAGACACAAAAAAGAATTTATTTGGTAGTACCGATATTAAATTATGAGACAAAGCAAGTTCACAGCCTTATAACACAGCAACTGTTAATGATGCAGAAACAAAAAAGTAGGCTAAATATTAGATCAAGATGATACATAATACAATGGTGACATTTAACTCAAGGGTAAGTCCACGTTATTGCTTCAGTGTAAAATCATAATGCTCTTACCTGCCACCAGGCTGGCCCTGGCATCGTGAACTGGAAAAAGTTTCGAGCACTGCAAACAATTGAACGAGTCTTTCCTGGTGCCATCGGTATATTGAAGGAACAAATCCATATTTGCCATTTTTGTTCACCAAATATGGGGAGCTTTGTATCTATCTCTATTCTGAAAAAATGAAAAGACGGATAATATATGGTGAGACTATATTTTACCTTATCAAAAAAAAATAAAAAAATTATGGTGAGACTATGGCCTGCATGGTTCAATGCAAATCAGATGCAATGCACTCACTTGCCATGGTTTTGGGATTACAAGTGATTGGTTGGGAGCGTGCAAATGAACTGGCGTGCAAGTGGTTGCCATGACCTTGCAAACTCTTTAAGAAAATGGATGCAAGCGTGTGCAGCCTAAAAACTGTGGTAAGTGACTGCAATGCAACTGAGCGCATTTGCACCGGAGTGCAAAATGCATCCCAGTACAGCGAACCAAGCGGGGCCTATATTTCACTTTGTATAGAGACCACATAGGGGATTCTCTACACAGACAGTGAAGAGAAGAGTTCTTCACAGTTGAGGTCTTCTAACATATGTAAGCTGAGGTGAGAGGTCCTATAGGGTCCACATGTTTCTCCACTTCACCCTCCTCATATGGCAAATCACAGCCCAATAATACTCTTACCATTAGGCAAAAAAGAGGCACATTTCTTATCTGGAAAAGGAGGCATGTTTCTGATTTAAAGTAGAAAATAAATTAGCCATGTGAAAACTTTCCCGAGAGGCTTGGAAATTTCTGTTTTATTTCCTCACCATGAGGATGGGAAAAAGTCAAGTCACATACTACATAAATGCAAAATGCATGGATCAAATCAGAGTGATGAACTCACTTATTCATATAATAACAGGGTGCAACAAATTCGGCAGTGATACGTGGGTTCCCTTCATTTGAACCAGCGAAGCCCCAAAAACCACTAGATTCCAACTTAAATGGCAAAGGCTTGGCTCTATCCCTTCTCCCTGTAACCTGTGGATTAATTTCCGTTGACGAGCAAACTCAAACATGCAATCTTCAGTTACAGTGGTCGTAACACTAAAACTGGTCAGTAAAAATTTCATTATTTCATTAGTTTTGAGTTCATTTTTCAACCAACTGTAAATAATGGATAAATAACTGTTGATGGTGGTTATTTTCGAAATAATGCTGTGCCGTTATATCTGTTAAATACATCGCAGTTGGAGCATTACAGTTATAACGGCCTTATAAACGCTTATTAGAGCATCTCCAACAAGTCATCATCGTTGCTCGCCAAGTCAAAGTTTGGCGAGAAAGGCCCAAAATCGTTCTCCAACAGCATCGTTAACCCCTTCGCTATTTTGAGGGTAGGCTAAAACCGATGTTCACCTCGCCAATGTTGGTGATGTTTCTTCTTCGCCATATCTCCCCACCATCAAACACCTTACCATTTTACCCTTTTGACACAAAACGATGACCCTCTATTTTACCGTCGATTCACTCGCCGCAACCTTTACCAGATAGAATCTCATCGGGGCTCTTCCTATCTCTTTCATTCTTCATTTCCTCTTTGATAAATTAGATTTTTTGAAGATCAGAAAAGTAGGGTTTTGCAATGTTTGTAAAGGTGGGTGCAGACAAGGGAAAGAAATCAAAGGTTGCAGAGCGAGGTGAGGAAGAAGATTCAGATCACCTTTGCGGTTTCGTCTCCACCTCCTGCCGTCACTTCACTTCTGACACCACCTTCGTCGACTCCCTCTCCGGTTGGAAGCACACCAGCTGGGAGTCCGGCATATAATATGCCAGACAACAGCTCCGCCCTTGGTTCCTTGACAGAGTCGCCTTCGCTAGGTGGATCCACTCTCGTTGGCACCATTGTGCTGCGTTCTTGATCTAGATTGTTTGTCTGATTGGAGTTTTCCAGCCGTAGATCTATGAGATCTATTGCTGGCGGCGTTGTTGGATGCGAGTTGTCTTTTTGTTTAATTTGCTTTATTTTTTTACTTCATTTTGTTTATTATTTCCTTTAACTTTGTTTGGTTATGGTAGTCTGGGATGATTATTATGATGATTCATTTTGGAGGATAACACTTGGGGTGGTTTTAACGAGAGATTTGAGAGATGGATGGCAACGGGACAAATCATGTGTACATGAAATCATGATGAAGCAAATAGAGGGGGTGAATTCATAGGTGGGGTATTTTAGTTATTTTACTGAATTTTTTAGCTATTTTGAAGATCCAAATGGAAGTAAATACTTTTTTGTATAGCTCTCCATCGCTAAAATGGGTTATTGTTAGCCAAAGATGGAAATGGCTATGGATAGCTGTTGGAGATGCTCTTATCAACCATAGCTGGGCCCACCCAAGATCTTCCGGCCAACCCCCTACAACAGCCTAGGGCCTGTTTGGAAAGCCGTAAAACACGGCCAGCGGAGGTCAGTTCAGAACTGACCTCATATTTTTGTGTTTGGTAACTCTGTGGACCCCACTTTTAAGTTCACTTTGCTTTTGATTTTTCTCCTAAAACGAGTTCGACGTTGTCTTTTGCAAAACTCGTTACAACATCGAACTAAATGAGCCCTACTCTTTAACCCAAAAGAGAAAAAACAAGACAGATTCCCCCACTTTTAAGTTCACTTTGCTTTTGATTTTTCTCCTAAAACGAGTTTGACGTTGTCTTTTGCAAAACTCGTTACAACATCGAACTAAATGAGCCCTACTCTTTAACCCAAAAGAGAAAAAACAAGAAGACAGATTCCGGCGACTCCTCTGGCGATGGTCTTCTTCTTCTCTTCCGGCGGTGGGCTTGCCTTCTTCTTCTTCTTCTTGAAATTTCTTGGGGGTTTGAGGTTTGGAGCCCAAACCCAAAAATTTCTTGGGGGGTTTGGAGCCACCGCCGCTGCCGCTTCCTCTTCCTCCTCCTCCTCTTCTTCTTCTTGAAATTTCTTGGGGGTTTGGAGCCCAAACACAAAAATTTCTTGGGGGGTTTGGAGCCACCACCGCCGCTGCTTCCTCCTCCTCCTCTTTTTCTTGAAACGTCGGTTTGGATCCTTGCTGTTGCTGTGTATTGAAACGTGGGTTGGGGTTGAATTTTTCTGCAGGTTTTTTTTTTTTGTGCGAGGTTGTGAACAACCTAGTTCAATCCCTGCTCTGAACTAGTTTAGGACTGAACTAGACCTTAAAAAGATTAGGTTCCCAAACAGCCCCCTAGTGTTTAATTAAGAGCAGATAAAATAATGTCAAGAAGTAGCACTCAACTTTCCAAGAAACATTTTATTAGCTTGCCACTGGTAGTCATATCCAGGAAAGAGCATGAAATGTAATCAGAAGGCAAAAAATACCTTGTGATGGGCAAAATCAATATGGGAAGGATCTGAGACGTTCTCCATGAGTGTATCGTAGCCGTAGAAGAGATCTCGTTGTATCGTCACCGTTGAGAATTCAGGACTGTCAAAGTCATCAGGCAGCCTGAACATAACCCATTACAACCGCAGTTTAGTGTATTAAAAAACTCAATAAAATAACGATTTCTGTAAGTTAAGCACACACGATTAGTTTAACAAAGAAAAAGCTTCGGCTTAAATTACCTGGTAGGCTTGGTAGCAGAAGCTTTCTCCCAACCATTCTCGTCGGGCCAAACAAAGAGCAATCCCTGAGAGACGAGAGTGGGAAGTCTCGTAACGCACGCCCTCGGCGATTGAATGGCGCGAGACTCGGGACCTTCAAGTGAAGCTTGAGGGATTCGAAAGCACGATCCGCACCGATCGAAAGACCATCCATGATAAGAACATTGCAAGTTACCGTCTTCGTCGATCCGTCCTTCCTAGAAATTGAGAACAGAAAAATAAAAATCATTAAAATCACGTAACACCAAAAACCCTATTTTTTTTTTTTTGTTGAAAGAAGGGGAAAATTTAATTTACAGAAAGGGGAGCGAGGCGGTGGGGGCATTTGTCGTCAAAGGCGATCCAAGTTCCGGTGGATCTGTCTTTCCAGAGAACGATTTCTCGGCCGAGAAGCTGAAATGGGGTTGGGAGACTGGGGTCCAGGTCTTCGATTAGGGAGACGGGGTACCAGTGATCTCTCCATGAGAACTTGGACGACGAACTCTCTTCGTCTTCTTGTTCTTCAGGAGTTATTGCTGTTGTCGGTGGCGGCGTTGGTGGAGCTGCGACGCGTAAAGCAGTAGAAAGATTTGTTCTTCTCCTGCCTGTGAGGAGGTTTAAGGGTTTGATGGGATGAGTATTAGAAGGAGAAAACAGAGAGTTTTGGAAATTCTTTATTGCTGTAGTAGTAGTAGCAGCAGTGGAGAGAATTAATGCCATTTCCGACGGCGAATATTTAGCCAGGCGAATATTATCGTGGCGAAATATTTGCTCATATCAATATTTAAGACGTGTATGAGTTAGCTCACTTCAGCAATCACTTCAGTTCACTTCATTTTCTTTCAATTTGAGTGGGTCCAAATTGGGTGAGTGACGTGTCATAGAGCTAGAGGTTCTTGGACTTAGAGCTTGCGTGTGGTTCTCGAACCCTCTTGTGGGGAGTAAAACTTCTGTCACACGAAATTGTAAATCACTTAATCACAAGCCAATGAGTTCTCGGCACGTACACAAGTGCTTTGCAACGTACCCATTGCTTTTTTTTTTAGGTGTACGTGCCGAGAACTCACTGGCTGTGTTTGTGTGATTTGCAATCCCATTGTGACAGAAGTTTTACTCTCCTGTGGGTAAAAAAAAGGAAATAGCACATTATACCATTATAAATGCACCATGCCATATCGAGACCCGAAAACAATCGCTTCCCTTGACAGCATGTGCCCCCATACTACTGACGTTAGTGGAGACTTTTCCCACACTTCACTCCACGGTGGAGTCCAAGAAAGGAGAAGCTCTCTCCTATTGACACATGTTAAGGAGATGGCCTATTTAAAGAAGAAGATAAAGAGAGGGAAAGGGGCTGGAAGACTTTTGGGAGGAGAGAAAAGGAGAGAACCAAAGAGAGGGAAAGGGGCTGGAAGACTTTTGGGAGGAGAGAAAAGGAGAGAACCAAAGAGAGGGAAAGGGGCTGGGGCTGGAAGACTTTTGGGAGGAGAAAACCAGAAGGAAATGTGTATTAGGGAGAGAACATAGAGAAAAACACGTGGCCAAGAATACCTACTTGTTGTAACACATTGTTTATTTAATTAAATACAAGCCGACTTGGCGGCTTTCTACCGTGGACGTAGTTGTCTCGGCAAAGAACCGACAACAAACCACGTAAGTTTTGGTGTTGTTTCGTAATTTAGTTTTTAATCATTTATTTCTGATCTACCGTTAATTATGTATTTAATTGTTGATCTTTGTTGTGGGTAAATCGACGAATATCCGACGGCAAACCCGATTTTATCCCACACACCTCTAATATGGCCACTTCCACCATATGGTCACACCGTGAATTGTCAAACCATCATCAAATTGTGGTGCACGTGCAGGATCCTTCCTGAATCTCAGGGACGTGATTGGATGATCGCAACCACTTGGTTTTTTTTTTGGGTCGGGCTCCGTTGACAGATCTAAAATGGCAGGTATCTCTACAAGGACACAATATAAGCCACGTGGCACACTCTTACAGGACTCTGACCGTATGAATGTTTGTCCTATCCCCTGGTGGACCTACAAACCAGGATCTTTGTACCTCAAATACTGCTCTAATTTCCCACAGTTGAGATTAATAAGTCCAATCCAAAGCCTATAAATCACTATTCAGGCTGATTTTTGGTTTGTAGGTCCATCATGGGATAGGACAAATATCCATACGGTCATGGGCCATTAAGAGTGTGCCACATGGCTTATATTGTGTCCCTGTACAGATACCTGCCATTTTAAACCTGTCAACGGAGCCCGACCCTTTTTTTTTATTGAAAAGAATCCAGCAGACAGTTCAAAAGTATCGGGTGGTTCACCACATTAGGATCGATCCAATGGATCACACCTAAGATATCTCCCAGGTCAAACCTGTGGCCATGAAGGCAACCGAATGTGGCAAGAATAGCGTTGCACGAGCGGGGTATCAAGATCAGAAACCAGGTCAAGAAAGATCCAAAAAACATGAATTCATTCTGGAATGGTGATCAATAAAAAGTTTTACAGAAAAAGAATTTGTATTTTAGAAATTGTTGAATACAGAAATGTTTTATGATATTTAGAATCTGTTTGGAGATCAACAAAATGTTTTATAAAAAAAATGCTTTATATGTTAGAAAGTGTTGATATGGAAAAAAATTTCTGACGTTTACCTCTATACGGTGATCAGCAAAATGTTTGACATTTAGGCTCTGAATGGTAATCAACAAAAAGTTTTACAGAAAAAAGATATGTACGTCAAGAAGTGTTGATACAGAATGTTTTATGACATTTAGGTCGTGTTTGATTGCACGGAAAATTTTCCCGAGAAAATACATCTGGAATATGCCTTTAATGGCTGATTGATTGCAACTGAGAACACATATTTCAATCATGGGAGAAAATAAAGGTGTATTTTCTGGTGGAAATGAATTCTCACCTATCTCAATGAGAAATGAATTCTCACCTATCTCGATGAGAAATGAATTCCGAGCTTAGTAGGAAAAATTATCTAAAGTTGAATAGCTTGTTAGGGAAAATTATACAGAATTATATATACTGGCTATCTAACAATGGACAATTGTGTTTTCCTAAGGAAAATGCAATTTTTCCACTTGGTAATCAACACACAGCCTTAAATGCAAAAATATTTTTTAGTAAACTTATTTCGGGCAACCATACAAAGCCTTATATGCAAAAATCATGTCTAGAAAACTTATTTAGGGCTACCATTCAGTCTTATATGCAAAAAATCATATCTAGAAAACTTATTCAGGGCAACAATATAGAGCCTTATGCGCAAAAATAACTTATAGAAAACTTATTCAGTGCAACCTTACAGAGCCTTGGGGCCTGTTTGGATGTGAAAAAGTCTTTTTTTCATTAAAAGATTTTTTTCTTCAAAATAACAGATTGTTGGATGATCATTATTTTTTTAAAGTTTTTATTCTATAAAAAAATATTTTTAAGCCAAAAAGTCCTTTTATAAAAAAAAATTCTTAAAAGGCAAAAGTAATTAAAATAGGACCTACTTTCCTGATTCTTTAGTGGGTCTCTGGGACCCCACTATTCTATTTTTGTCCCTAAAACAGGACCAGAGTTGGCTGTTTTAAAAGAGGTTACAACATTGAACTAGTTCTTCCATCTTGAACTGGGCTAGGACATGAGAACAAGAGCTTTCCAAACAGGCCCTAGGTTTTAGCATTGGGTCGGGCCCGTTGACAGATTTAAAATGACAGGCATGTGTACAGGGACACAATATAAGCCACATGGCACACTCTTACATGACTCTGATTTTATAGATGTTTGTCCTATCCCATGGTGGACCTAAAAACCAAAAATCAGCCTGATTAGTGATTTATAGGCTTTGGATTGGACTTATTTTCATGGGCTGATCTCAACTGTGGGAATTTGAGCAGTATTTGAGGTACAAAGATCCAACACTTATAAATCACTAATCAGGCTGATTTTTGGTTTGTAGGTCCACCATGGAATAGAACAAACATCCATACGGTAAGAGTCATGTAAGAGTGTGCACGTGGCTTATATTGTGTCCCTGTACAGATACCTGTCATTTTAGATCTGTCAACGGAGCCCGACCCTTTAGCATTTGGGTAATTTTAGTCGCACCCCACAATATGTGAGGGCACACGACCTGCTGAGAGCACCCCCACTTAGATTTCAAATTATGACGGCACCCTTCCCCCATTTCAGCCCAAGAGAGTAACTAGTAAATCTTTTGTCGCAACGGGTTTGATTGAAGCCGGTCACAACCCACAATAGGAGCCGCGTGGCACACTCTTAGTGGACACTGACCGTATGGATGTTTGGCCAGTCCCTCGGTGGACCTGCAAACCAAAAGTTGGCCTGATTAGTGATTTACAACCTTTGGATCTTTGCACCCAAATAACGTTCAATAATGCGCAGATTCCTGCGGTTAAAATCAACCAATGAAAATGACTTCAATCCAACACTTTGAATTTACTAATCAGGCTGATTTTTGGTTTGTAGGTCCACCGAGGGACTGGCCAAACATCCATACGGTCAGAGTCTACTAAGAATGTGCCACGTAACTCCTATTGTGGGTTGTGACTGGATTCGGTCACAAGACTCACAACGGGTTTTTGCTCCAAATGAATAGAACTTCTAGAGAAACCAAGGGTTTCGGGTGCCCTCACATTTTGTGGGTTGTGACTAAAATTTCCCTTAGCATTTTCCTTGGCGAGCAACAAAACCGAACTCGGTACTGACTCGGCATATTTATACAAGCGAGTTGCATGCATAAAGACTATGCGATTTATGGTGCGAAAGCGAGAAAATTTTTGAAGCGGCGAAAGTTAGAAGCGGCAGTCATGCACCAATTGGAGTCAACCACCTGTACCGTGGTTAAGCTTTCCTTAACCGCAGGTAGTTTAATAAAATATAGTTTCCAATTAAAAAAAATAAAAAACCTTTTATCTCTCCTCAGTCTTCCCCGATTCCGTCGGAGGAATCAGTCGTCTTCCCGTTTTTCCCTGCAAACAAATCTATCTCAACGTTTTTCACTCCACCTCTTCTCTCCGGTGTAAAACGGGTATGTCGAATCAAGCCACCTGTCTTCGCCGGTGCCGGAGGTCTCGAATCAAGCAACCGGCCAAGTTCCCGTTCCTATCTCTTTTTATTTTTCGCGTTTGTTTTTCCCTTTTGGAAAATGATGTAACAAGGTATGCCTGAAACTGTTTCATTTGCGGAAGCAGCATTTTTGGTAGTCACCACTGCCATCTGGGCGCACTGACTGCATGGGTGTTTAATCCCACCCCTTGGTGGATATACAGACCAAAAATCACCTTGATTGGTAATCTATAACCATTAGATTTTAACACTTTTTAGCACATTTTAAAGAATTCTTATAGCCGTTGAATGAAACCATCTTTTGAGTACTAAAACCAACTAAACCAACTAAACCAACGGCTAAAAATCATTAAACAAGCTGAGTTTTTGTATGAATGTCTATTAAGGGGTGGGCTAAACATCCATCCATGCGGTAAGTGGGCCCAGATGGCAGTGGTGACTACAAAAAATGCTGCTTTCGCAAATGAAAAGATCTCAGATATACCTTGTTACGAACCTTTTCTTTTTCACAACCAGCAACAAGCATTTCAATTTGGTTTACACAAAAAAAAATGACAAGGACACAATATAAGCCATGTGTCACACTACTACAGGACTCTGACTGTACGGATGTTTGTCCTATCCCATGGTGGACCTACAAACCAAAAATCAGCCTGATTAGTGATTTGTAGGCTTTGGATTGGACTTATTTTCATGGGCTGATCTCAACTGTGGGAATTTGAGCAGTATTTGAGGTACAGAGATCCAACACTTATAAATCACTAATCCTCCACCATTGGATAGGACAAAAATCCGTACGGTCAGAGTCCTGTAACAAAGTGACATCTGGCTTATATTGTTTCCCCGTCATTTTATATCTGTCAAGGGATCCGACTAAAAAACAAAAACAACCATTTTTATTTGGAAAAATATTTAACAATGTATGCCTGAAACTTTTTCAAATTTGGAAGCACGATTTTTGTTACTTAGAAAAATGGGAAGACGACTGATTCCTCCGACGGAATCGGGGAGGACTGAGGAGAGATAAAAAGTTTTTTATTTTTTTTAATTAAAAACTGTATTTTATTAAACTACGTGGGGTTAAGGAAAGCTTAACAACGGTACAGGTGGTTGACTCCAATTGGCGCATGATTGCCGGTTCTAACTTTCGCCGCTTCAAAAATTTTCTCGTGCGAAAGCAAACCCTAACGAGAAATTTTTTGAAGCGGTGGAAGTTTGAAGCGGCGAAGATGCGCCAGTAGCATTTCGTGTGAACTTCGCCCACATGCCGCATTGAGCGAATCCGCTCACTGCCCACAATACTAGCCACGTGGTAAACTCTTAGTAGACTTTGACTGTATGGATGTTTGACCAGTCCCTCGGTAGACCTGCAAACCAAAAATCAGCGCGATTAGTAATTTACAGCCTTTGTATATTTGTAACCAAATAACGCCCAATAATGCTTAAATTCTTACGGTTAAACTTAGCCCATGAAAATAACTTCAATTCAACACTTACAAATCACTGATCAGGTTTATATTTGGTTTGTAGTTCCACCTAGTGATTGGCCAAACATCCATACGGTCAAGTCCCCTAAAAGTGTGCCACGTCGTTGGTATTGTGGGCTGTGATCGATTTCACTCACTGAGGGGTGTGAGGGAAGGTTTACTCTTTCCCTTTTGACCGATTCTTTGTGTCACACGAAAACACTATGTTTTCCTCTGGTAAGACTTGCCTGACCATCTACAGTATAAGCCAATTTATTAGAGGACACTGACCGTATAGATGTTTGACCAATCCATAAGTGGACATACCAACCAAAAATCAGCATGATTAGTGATTTCAGACCTTCGGATCTTTGTATGAAAATAATGGTAATTAATGCTAAATTCCTACGGTTAAAATCAACCAAAGAAAATGACTTCAACTAACGCTTAGAAATCACTTATCGGGTTGATCTTGGGTTTGTAGGTCTACCTAGGGATTGGCTAAACATCTATACGGTCAATGCCTTCTAATAAATTGCCACGTGGCTTATATTGTGGGTGGTCAGGTAGCTACCTGAATAAGTGTGGGCAGGCAATCTTACTCGTTTTTCTCAACAAACAGAAAAATATAAAATATAAAAAAAAAACAAAAAGATGTCATTTGTAGAAGGAACAGGTTCCGATGACAACAAAAGTGAACCAACAAATTCACGTTTTTTCTCAGCCGTGTATCCTCATAAACCAGCGGTGGTTCTGCTTTTGCAAAAGTGATGCCAACTCAGCACTATTAACCACCGTTGGATTCTCGGGATCCACGGCCGCGAAAAACGTCAACTTTTTTGGTTCACTTTTGTCGGTCATTGGAACCAGTCCCTCGTCGGTTAAGAGAGAGAGAAAAACAACTTATTTTTTTTAAAGGTTTTTTAAAAGCAAAGTCGGTTAATATCACGTTAACCTTAGTACGGCTGGCGAAATGCTACTGGCGCATCTTCGCCGCTTCAAACTTTCACCGCTTCAAAAATTTTCTCAACCCTAACGACTAAATTCACGGGAAAAGGGGAACGTTATTTAGTATCTGAAATTTCAATCGACTCGCCAAAAAAAACTAAACAAAATCACAGGATAAGAGCACATTGGATCGAATTGAGGAACCTGTGATTAAAATGATTCCTGCTGACAAGCTAAACCCTAAAGGGATCGAGCACGGCGAACTTCAGCCGTCCGATCCTTCTGTCTCTGGTGCTAACTGCTAACTATTTGAATCTCTGTTCTTTCGAGTCTGAACTGAACAACAAAGTCTACATAGATGCGGAAACGGTGTAGGCCTGTTGGGACGCGAGAGACCATTTTATCTGGTAGCTCGTAATGCATTTGATGTTTCCCGCACAGATCAGACTGAATAGCTTTTCACTTATAGATCAGACGGATAGGATCGTTCTAGTACGTAGTGCACGTCGAGCTCACGTTGAAGATTCTATTCTGCGCACAGCGCGGCAGTACGCAGTGCTACGCACTACGCGCACCCTCTCCGCCTCTCATAAAAAAACTCTTAGAAGACTTCAGAGCTCATTTTCTCTCTCTCTCTCTCTCGGTCTCACCATGTCAACAGTAACCGAAGCCACATCTTCATCCAAGCGGAAGAAACCATCCTCCGACGAAAAGCACCGGAAAATCTCACATCCATCGCCGGAAAAGCGACCCACCGACGACCGAAAAAACCCATTCAAGCGCGTCTTCTCAGAGGCTGATGAGATCCATCTCCTCAATGCCTTCCTCGAGATCGCTGAAACCACCAAAGACTCTCCTTCTCCGGCCGCCGCCGCTGCTTTGCTCTTCAATCGCATCGGAAAATCTCTTAGCAGTGAAGTTAGCCAGATCCAATTGATCGAAAAGCTCCGTAAACTACGTCAGAAATACAGTAAACAAGTTCTCGACACGTCGACAATTAAGAGCCCTCATGAGCGGGAGGTTTTCGAGCTGTCTCACAAGATCTGGGGCGAGGACTCGGCTCAGAGTCAGAGGAACTCCAAAGCTTCTGTGAACACTCCACCGAGTGGTAGTGTTAAGAAGAAAGAGGAGCCAAAAACCCTAACTGATACAGAAAACGCGACAGTTGCGGTCCTTGCTGATGTATTGGATTTGGGGAAGAATTATTCGGTTCTGATGGAAGAGGTGTCTCAATTGCCTGCGAATGCGGTTTTGAGGGAGGGATTGAGTTGTTTGGACCAGGTGGAATTGGGGCAATTGAACGAGCGGTGGCGGTTGCAGCAGATCGCAGAAGCAGAGGTTTTGCTTAAGCGGGCTGAGTTGATCCAAGAGCAGACCAAGTTGATTTTGGAAGCTGTCGCATCCCCCAATTGAGAATTCGGTCCGGTGGTTAGTAATTTCTCTCAGAATTCAGCCTTATCCTTGCAATGTAAATAGAAATATGGTCATTTGAGGTTTTAGTTTCTATGCAGTAACTATGTAGTATAAATTTTTATGATCTCCTTGTTGGTTGTTCTTTTGGGAGGTCTTCTGTATGGGTGGTTGTCTCAAATTAGTCTCTAGTATCTTTTTTGTTTCTGAACTTGGTATGCGAATGAGCTTTGGATCCTGCATGTTTGAAACAAGGAATTAGAACTGTTTCTATTTGTGAATTTCAATTAGGGGAAGGGTCAGATGCAAGCAGCATTTGGTGAACAGTAGAAAATGTGCTTAAAAATCTTTGTTTCACATTTCACAGATGAATCCTGTAATCTAGAAACAACCCCAAGAATCTCATAAAAGGGTTAGTTACTATATGTTTTGGATCTTGAACTTCGTTGACTACCCTTGCTATCTTCTCATTGACATGTTATGTGGAACTTGGAATCCTTCACATTTGCTATCATAATTGAGTTGGGGCATACCAAGTCATCTTCTGTTTGTTTTCTCAATCTGAAGCTCTGCTAGTAACAGAGCTTGTTTGGGTTCCCGTTACACAACGATAAGGCTGTTGAGGTAGACGAGAGCCATCGCTTCGACATTATACATACTGCCATAAAACTTATAGATGACAATTGATAGAGCATCTCTCATTATGGTTTCTGACTTGTAGCCCTCCCATGACACAGACTTCATCGATACTTAGTTTTACCCTATTCCAAGAACCCACTACTTGAGCAATCCAACAAGCTGAGAAGCAGGGTATATGTTCCAGTGACCTCAATAAGCCTTCTTGTTCTGGTGTTGTGCTGGTTTCATAATAGCGGATCTCCCTTCTCATGTGCCAAAAATCTCATGAGTCATGAGGATGAATGGATTATGTCAACTTGATAATCTCATTTCGACAGCACTGGTACCCCAATTCTACCAGTGAAACACCCAATATTTTCACTTTGTAGTGGAACACCCAGAAACAAAATGGTTTTCGGTGCCTGGTAGGGATCTAGCCAAATCCCATCTTGCCTACCAAAATGTTGATCACACGTGCTTGCCTAGCAGGATAATGAGAAAGGATTGACATCCTTGGAGAGAATTGGTTCACCAGAGCACCTTTATTGAGTTAGTAATCGGTGATGCTCAAGGATGGATTCAAACTAGATGATGCGAAAAGCTACCAAAATTGTCAAACCCCCATTACAGTTTTGGCTTTGAGAAAGGGCGTAGTTCTCGATGTCACTCCAATAAAAAGAGGTGACAGGGAGAAGTTGCCATTGAAGATGTGACTCGTATGACCAATAGAAAAGAGATGAAGTAAGGTTACATCATAGGCAGAGTGTCTTTCTACCTCTATTAGAGGGTGCAAATCAGTCCGGACTGAAATTAAGACCGGGCTGAGGGAATTTTTGAGCTGGGCTGGGCCATGGACCTAAAAGTCAAGCCCGGACCCAACCCATGTTCGTACTTTTGGCCTAGGGCTTGAGCTCAGGCTTCGGGTTGGGCCCAATTAAGCTTGGATTTTTAAACTGCTCAAAAAAAGAAATCTAAATACTTATAAATGTTACATTCACAAAAAAAAAAAAAAAACTTTATTGAATGTAATTTTATCAAAATGTGTGTATAATGTACATTACAAGCTTTTCAATGTTAGGGGTAAGGAATTGTATCGCAAGAGGTTGAGTACATCCCAACTAGATAGGCAACCATTCGCTTGCCTATCATGTGCTCCTACCCCAAAAACGAAAAAAAAAAAAATATTTAAAATCTTTTACATAATAAAAAATGTAAAAAGATTTACACAATTACACTACGTAACTCGTGCTTACACCTCCAATGCATTCATCATGTCATCAAGCGGTGGAAAGCTTCTATCTTGCACTCTGTCTTTAGCTTGGAACCAATCTTTCAAGCATATGATAGATTCTATCATATCTGGCGTCAATCTGCTTCTACATTCATCAAGCACCCGTCCACCTGTACTAAATGCTGCCTCTAGACCAACTATAGAAGCAGGAACTGTTAGTAAATCACGAGCCATGGCAGAAACAATTGGAAACCTACTTTCCTTTGCTTCACCAGGCCAAAATATCAAAATCATCTTCTTCACCGTCAACTTGGTCAACTAGAGGTTGATTAAGATAGTGCTGCAATATTTGTGGAGTTTAGATTGCATAGCAAAACAGATGTCATAAAAGTTAGGGTCATTTTGCTATTGTTGAAAAGTTATGCTAATATTACATAGTTGATGGACAACCTGACATGAAGTTGGATAATAAACTCTAGAAAGAGTTTTAGTCGAATTATAAAAAGCTTTTAAGCAATTTCTTATTATTTTTGCATATTGCCAATCAGTTTCATTTGGTATAAAATCATAATTTCTTTCGTAAAAGCAAAGATCTATTGCTTTTTGATAAGGAATAGCCACGTCTAACATTAGGTATGTGGTATTCCATCGGTCTCGAACATCTAGAGGCAATATTTTGCATTTTAAACCTAAGATTGTGCACGACTTATGAAAATTTTGAATATAATTCTAGTTTGAGAACTATTAATAGCTAATATACTATCTCTAATCTTTTCTATAGAAGCTGCAATTATTTCTAGCCCATCCTGTACAATAAGGTTAAGTACGTGGGCACAACAACACACGTGTAATAATTTTCCTCGACAATTTAGGGATATTGTATTCCTAAGAAAATTTACTACAGTATCATTAACACTGGCAGTATCTAATGTTATTGAAAATATTTTATTTTGTATATCCCAAGTTACAAGGCTGTTACGCACCGCCTCACCAATAATTTACCCCGTTTGAGGGGTCTCTAACATAGAAAAAGCAATTATTCTTTTTTGTAATTTCCAATCGAAATCTATAAAATGAGCTGTTATACAAATATAGTCTAATTTTTGGTTTGAAGTCCATAAGTCATATGTTAAACAAAATTTTCCAGGAATATTTGTAAATAAATTATTCAAAACTTCTTTTTCTCCTTCGTAAAGTTTTAGAATATCATTTCTAACCGTGTTATGTGAAAAAAGATTTAAATTGCGGAGCAAATGCAGTTTGAATATAATGCTCAAATTCCATATCCTCTACTAAACTAGAAGGCAATTCACGTTTAATAATATATTTAACAGTTTCACGACGAGCTACTACTTGGTCAAAACAAAAAGTAGATAGGCTCCCTGTGGAGGACATGGCATCTGATGATGCATGTTTGCTTGATTTACATTTTTTAGAAGATGATGCCTCAGCTGGACTAGGGGATCCCGTGAATTCTGGATGGGGTTCGTGTTGTGGCCCAGTCGCAGATGGCGAGTGTGTAACTTCATCGTCATTCAAAATAATGTCATCTCCATAGTTCTTTATTTCCATTATTTTAATTATAACTTCTAAATTAATAATAAAATTTCTAAATCTCAAAGAAATAATGATTTTCTAACTAAAAAATAGAAGATATTAGCAAGATGAAATTTGTAAACAAAAATTAAAAATAAATCTACTTACTTGGTCAATGATGACACTTGAAGATTAAACTTCGTGCCACAGAAATATTGCATCCACGGGCGTCGTCCCCTACTCGATTGTGCTTGTGCACAGTAACTTTTTAAAAAAGAAATAAAAGTTTAGAGAACTGTTGACCACTAGAGAGCTTGTAGAGAGAGCAATATGAGAGGGAGAGGGAGAGGGAACAGGGAGCTTGAGCTTAGAGAGGACTAGGAGAGAGGTTTGTGAGGTGATAGAGGGAGTGTTTATAGAAAAAAAAAGAAGGAAAAATGACAAAATGACCCCAATGTTAAATTTGTAATTTAGGGGTAGGGTTTTTTGTTTTTGTTTTTACCGTTGGGGTTTGTCTAAAAACTCAGTCGGGCTAGTGCTGGGCTTTTTTGGGCCTAGTTTGAGATGGGCCTGGATTCCAAAGGCAGCCCAGGCACGGCCAATTCCGAGACGGGCTTTGGCCAGGGGATTTTTTTGACACCCTACCTCTACTATTTATTGAAATTTGAAAGAATTGCCCGTTGCTTCTCAGTTTATACAGCCATTAGGAGTAATGTGTAGCTCATAAGAATCAAAGAGAGGTCAAGATTGTATTACTGATGCCTTGCACCTCATTGCAGAATGAATTTTATGTTGCACAGCTGCTTTCATGTGAAATGCAGCCACACCAAAGGTTTAATAAAACGAAATTGTGGCGTAAACATTCTTGGACCTGTACTTCTATTCTTGGTTATAACGGTTATAATAGCCACTGTTACTCTTCTGATTGTACGAGTGTGAAGCAAGACCGTTACGATGGCTGTTGTTGTATAACTATACTGCTCTTACTATTACCCAGAGGGCACGTACTTTCTCTCACTCACAACTGTGGCATTCTGACCCCCCCCCCCCCCTCCTGAATGGCTTTCCTCGACCTACTACCGGGAAGTGGCCCGTGTTGATAATTTGTTTTTTTTTTTTTTGCTAAATAAGAAAATAATATTAAAATTAAAAATACAAGGGGAGGCATAGGGACTGCATCACCATAAGAGTAGGAATCCCAACTAGGTTGGCACCCTAACTCTCATCAATCACATGCACAACTAGCCTCACAAGAGTGAAGAAACAAATCTGAAGAACAGCAAAGTACACCCTCTCCCAAATT
Organism: Euptelea pleiosperma; assembly: GCA_035048495.1. NCBI lineage: Eukaryota > Viridiplantae > Streptophyta > Magnoliopsida > Ranunculales > Eupteleaceae > Euptelea > Euptelea pleiosperma. The sequence goes on along the minus strand of CM068540.1, from coordinate 34,384,792 downwards.
CAATGCCACCCGTGCTTCAAAGCATATTGAATACCACGGGTGATTGCAATGCACTCTGCAATGAAGTTAGTAACATTCCCCAAAATTTCCACCAACCAACACCCCAACCACCTTGTTATTAGTCTCTAAAAACCACCCCGGGGTTGCATATATTGTAGTTGGCATTGTAGTTGGGTTTGGTGTTTTTTTGTCTTTCTATTTATAGAATTTGCGTTAAAAAATTAAAAATAAAATTCCATAAAGGCTTTTGTACACCATTCCCCTCTTATTAGATTGGAATTGGGTATCAACAGAATGGGGCGAGGATACCTCCATATGGGATGTTAGCATCAATCACTGTTTTGAATCTGTGGTAGTGCACAAACTGCCACCATTAGTATTATTAATAAAACGTTAATTAATTCAAATACACAGCTTGCCTTACCTTACTGCGGATTTAGCTGATGCATGGTCTTCCGGTCGAGTTCAACCATGTTGCCTATCAAAAAATGGTTATAGGGTAACCTTTCGTTGGAAGTTTAAACCGACCAACCACCCAATGTGCAGGATTGAAGTCCGCCGCAGCTCTTCACACACTCAATTAACAACACGCGGGGACGGCACGTAAAGGTGTTGTTTAAAGAAGGGGAGAGGAGCAGTTGACACGAACGTTAAATGCGTTAACACTGTATAAGATGGGTAAATAGTAAAAGAACCCTGTTAATGAAAATAATTTAGAGACATTTTCCGGAAGTAAATAACCCAAGAACCCCGTTAACAAGTAGAATAGATGAATCCAATCTACTGGGGTGCGGGTTGTACTCTGCAGTCTGCACGACCAGTCTAAAATAGAGGCCTGGATGAGGAGTAAAACTTTGTCATCGATGGAGATGACAGGGCAGCAGATCAGATCCCGGCACGTAGATTTTGTACCCGCGGACCACCTCGCCCTGATCACCCACGCACACAGGTGAGTGTTTTGGCAAAAAGCACTCGAGTACACACCTGGGCACGTGTGTGGTGAGGCCGAGGTGGTCAGTCCTTGCAAATTCCACGTGCCAAGATCTGCTGCCCTGCCATCTCCTTCGATGACAAGGGCCCGGTCATCAAAGTTTTATCCGATGGCCCTCTGGATTTACCAACAATCCTCCACGTGTAAATCGAGAGCATCCAGATGAGGTTTGACAGCGTGCAAAAAGAATCTTCTTGTTATTACATATTTCCAACGGCTATAAAGTATCAATCAAGCTGTTTTCTGGTATGGAGGTCCACCAAGCCGGTGGGCCAGGGAAAAAAAAAAAAGAAGATTGCCACGTGGCATTTTTGGTCATATCAAACTTTGTATATGACTTGGGTCTTACAGAAACCGTATCCTTTGGTTGAGTAAAACTTCGATGACAGGGCAGCAGATCACGGCACCTGGATTTTGTGCGGTTAGACCTCGGACTCACTGCACAGCAAAAATCACTCACCTGAGTACGTGTGGTGAGGCCGAGTAAAACTTCTATCACACAAAATTGTAAATCACAGCCAATGAGTTCTCGGCACGTACACAAGTGCGGAGAACTCATTGGCTATGTTTTGTGTGATTTGCAATCCCATGTGACAGAAGTTTTACTCGGTGAGGCCGAGGTGACCAGTCCGTACAAAATACACGTGCCGAGATCTGCTGCCCTGTCATCTCCTTCGATGACAGGGCCCGGTCATCAAAGTTTTATTCCCTTTGGTTGAGTAAACCTTCGCTCCCACCAGTGTGAGCAAAGCCGATCACACATCACAATATGAGCCACGGGGCACACTCTTAGAGGGCGATGACCGTATTGATGTTTGGCTAGTCCCTCGGTGAACTTGTAAACCAAAAATAAGCTTGATTAGTTATTTCGAAGTGTTGGATTGGAGTCATTTGCATGGGTTGATTTTAACCGTAGAATTTAAATCATTATTGACCATTATTTGGGGTACTAGATCCAAAGGTCTGACATTATTAATCAGGATAATTTTTCCTTTGCAGTTCCAAAGAGGGACTGGCCAAACATCCATACGGTCATCGTCCTCTAATAATGTACCACGTGGCTCATGTTGTGGTGTGTGATCGGCTTAGCAAAGGTTCACTCCCTTTGGTTCGTCTCCTCCTAGGACTTAAAAGACTTGCACACAAAAAAGAAGCTTGATTGGTGATTTATAACCATTAGATTCATGATCAGTGGGCCCCAAAGGGAAACCACCTGGCATTTTTGGGGTAGACATCAAAGTGTGGAATTTTCGGCCATGGAAATCAAAGTTTTTCTCTAAAGTTAAAACTGCCGTTCAACCACTACATCCGACAGCTAATAATAGCGAAGAGCCAAAGACAACTCCGAGCGAACCCTAATCCCTAAATTTAAATTTCAAAATTCAAAAATCAACCCAGATTTTATAACCTATTACCACTAAAATTGAAAATGCCAGCAACACAAGTCACAAATCACCGTTCCCAACATATCAAGTTCAAACAAAAAAAAAAAAAAAAAAACCCAAACTGAAATCCACAATATGGGAGTTACAGAAGTAACATTTCTACACCATTTCTCAGATCAGAAACTCTAATTGTCCTCTGAGATAGAGATCGAGAGTGGTATTTTTTTTTTCACTTGGCGAGAATTTGCTGAGCCTGGTTCTCCTGCTGCTGCTGGTAGTTAAGAGGCCTCCTGAAGAGCATGATGTGTGGCTCAGGGCGATGGATCGCGTAGTGGACCCACCCGCGGCTCTGCTGAACCCCGATCGCTCTCCATTCATTCTGAAAAAGAAAAAAATAACCAAAATCAAACAACCATTTCGTTAAAATTACGAAAATTTGAAAAATCCAGGAAGGGAGAATATAAAAATAAAAATCTTAAACCCTAATCCGAGATCTTATCTAAGTTTACCTCGGAGAGAAGCCGATTCTTCGGGAGAAGTTTCGCCACTTCAGAAGGGAGAACAACGTGCCTAAAAAGACAAGAAACTAAAATCTTCAAAAGGTTTTCTACAAATATACATTTCTTGATGATCTCACAGGGTTTTTTGGTTACCTGTATTCGAAAGTGTCATCGAAGTATTTCTCCGAGTACTGGATCTGGCCCATCTGTTTTTCTTGACTCGATTTTACTTCGATCAATTGCAGAGGAGAGGAACAAACAAGAAAAATCAGTACGAGCGTGTTCGTTTTGCAGTGGATCTGCAGTCGGAAAGGAATTAAATTAGAACAAAAGAACGAAACCCTTCAAACTCTAAATCATATTGAGATAAAAATGGAGAAATTACAGAGAAGAAGAAGAAGAGGAGACTAGAGAGAATACCCGAGGAAGAAGGTACGGAGAGGACTCTGTTTTTTTTGTTTTGGGAGAAAAATTGAAGGAAATGAGGATATTTATGGGTTATAGAGACAGTGAGGCACCATGAATTTCGTACAACTAAGCTGGTTGAGGATTGGTCCAGCCGCGGTTTCCATTGCATGCCATGTGTATTCAAGATCACTTAACCTCTTTCTAACTATAAATTTACGACATCCAATGAGTAGGTGGCAGTTGCTGGATGAGTAGTCGGACCGATTGGTTTTGGCTGAGGTGGACCACTAATAATTAGTCGCTTCATGTGCCGTTGCAACAAATTACACGTGACATCTAGTGATTCGTTACTCATCTTTTTGAAAGAAAGGCGCAGTTGTCGTTTGAAACTTTGAGTTTGAATTTCCAAAACTTAGATCTCCTTCGCTCACTAGTCACACCCCGATCCCGGTGTGGGCGAAGCCGATCACTCTCCACAGTACGAGCCACGTGGCATACTCTTAGTGGATGCTAACCGTATGGATGTTTGGCCAATCACTAAGTGGAGCTACAAACCAAAAATGAACCTGATCAGTGATTTCTAAGCGTTGGATTGAAGTTATTTTCACGGGTTGATTTTAACCGTATGAATATGTTGACACTATTGCTCCCACTTGCTGGTGCTGGTATCTTGTGGATGGGATGGACTGGTTTCAACGGAGGTGATCCTTTTGCTGCGAACATTGATTCCTCCCTTGCAGTTCTTAACACCCATATCTGTGCAGCTACCAACCTCCATAGTGTGGACATGCTAGGATGTGATCTTCTTCGGCAAGTCCACCGCAGGACTGTCAAGACTCAGAAGTGAAGACAACTATATTAAAAAGTGGGGCCTATGTCGAAAGATCTCGGAAACATATCACAACCCTCTGATCTCTTGGATAAATCTAAAAATGGTCCGGATTTAACCAAAATCAAGGTGAGTCCAGGAATGCTTGCATGGAGTTGCACGCGGTGATCTTGAGTCTAACTCGTCGAAGTCATTTTCATAAATTAAGCAAATTGAAGTATAATTCGTGGGGTGCCACTAAAATTTTCCTTTCAAAATCTCCTAAGAAACCTTATATATTGCGAGAATTCTCGAAACAACCCCGTTCCATATAGTATGGAAAATTCTATTTGCACTCCACAAATTCCATAAGCACCCCATTTGGGTGCTTTTTGGACGAAACTGCCTTTAAACAAAAAACAAAAAACACAAAAACCCAGCACCCCTCTCTTCGTCCCCTCCTCTCTGCCCACTTATTTGGACACAATGGATGATTAAAAAGCCCCTACTTTCTCTTAGTCAACAAAAATAAATCAAGATGGGGCCTACCCATCTGCTTTACTAGATCTCTACAATCAAAACCATGATTTTGATTCCTGTTTACTCCTCTTGTATCATTTCGGCTTAAAATTAGAACTCCCCCTTGTTTTTCTTTACTATGTTGCCCGGGACTGTTACATCAATCAGTGTTATTTAACTTGAATGAATTCTCTGTGTCGACGATGATCGGGAGGATTGGACGAATTGTTCGACGGCGAAGAAGCCACTCGTTTCCTTCAATGAAAGAAACATCCAAGTATGGCGTTACTTCAGAACGACTCAGCTGTTTACTATACAACGATCGGAACGTATAATTTGCTCCCGGTCCTATGCATTCGTATTCCCCGAAGAAGATGGTCCTGTAAAAAATGTACACAAAAAATAATCAAAATTTTTAGAAATATTTTTGATAAAGAAAATTTAGGTAGATTGCAATAAGGATCAACCACAGACTGGTCTCTAGAGGGATCATTCCAATCATTCCATCCATCGGAAGCTATGATATCGGACATGTATGTTTTCGCGAAGACGACGGAAGCATATGAACCCCAAGCTCGTCCGAGCCACACCCTTCCTGATCCGCCAATACTACAATCCACGAATGAAAACCCCGTTCTCTCGTTCGTCGACTGTCTTCCATGAGCTGTGATGGCTCCACTTATCCCCATCGAAACCGGCTTCGCTATTGAATTAATTGTGCACTCCTGCCCATAATAGATTTGTGATTGATTTAGTGTCGCTTACGTAAATTATCCGTGTGTAACATGTTTGTGTGCGTGCACGCGCAGTATTAACCTACATAATGTATTCAATGTGAACCAAAGTATTCTATGACATGGGTATGGGAAGTGTTAAGATTTGAGTTTTTTTTAAAGGCGTGTTTAATCCCGTGGGAAAATCGCATTTTCTTAGGAAAATATAATTTTCCGTCGATTGATACCATTTTAAAATGGGAAATTTTTCCTGAGAAAATGACATTTTCCCATCGAAGCCTAGGATTCATTTCCGTTCCATGTAGGTGAGAATTGGTTTCCACGAAAATCCACTGTTATTTTCTCACATAATTGGAAATTGCATATTTTCTCAGCATATTTCCTCGGGTGCAATCAAACAGCCCCATAAGATGTATTTTTTCCAGGAAAATGAAATCAAACACGCCCTAAGTTAAGCTCAAAGTTGGGCCTATTGGGCTTAGGGAGGATCTGCTATTCCATATATACCTCGTAGAGTGATCTAGCATTCCCAAAGATGAAATCGATGGATCCTTGGATGAAACATTCTCTAAAATAATGCCTCCCTCGGTCATCATGAAGTGTGTCTTGGGCACCATAGAATCCGCAACCATAAAATGCAGCTTCGTCACCTGCAATCCTGAGTGCTACTGCTTGAGCACCAACTTCACCAGGAGATGGAGGAGGAGCTGTATTCTTCTCAAACACCAACAATGAAAAATCCACCAAATATTCGAAAAACCAGATTAGTTATGATCCAGTAACAGAGTTGAAGTTGATACAAAATAGTGAATTCAATTAAGTCACTATATAATCAAACATTACCTGAAAGCTAAGGTTGTAAGCTGTGAAGCTGGGAGCAAAGATGGCAACTGAAGAACTGTAAACCGTCCCTCCTGTCGAGTTTGCGGTGTCGTTCCAAGCTATGGATGTGTTGAGATAACCCTGACCTTGGAATATCAAATTCGTCTTGTTAGCGCGAACAACTACCTTCTCCCTGCCACCATATGTAATTTACTAATACTTTATTATCCACGATAAATTAACGTAAGTGATGTTAACTCTACTAATACATCGTATCATCCTTAAAAATCCATGTTCATGTAGATTTGCAGATTGGGCCAAGCTTAATTCAACCCAATTGATCGAGCTTCGCTAATCGAAATACCAACAGGCTCCTCAACCAATATGACTTCTCTACAGCCTCTTTTCCTCAATCAACTTTAGCCGTAAATGATAGGATGTTATTGTTGGGAAGAAAGAACAACAAACAATTTAAAGTACAAAGATGTAATCACCCACAACATAGAGATTTACGTGGTTCTCTCTAGATTGAGGTACGCCCACGGATTCTGAGGCAAGAGAAAAACACACATATGACAATGGATTATTGTCTGTGATCAATCGAGATATATATAACCCAAGACGGAACTAGGGTTTCCGTATCTCTATGTAAAAGTACGAAAACACCCTTAAGGAAAAAAGTCCGCCCCAAAAAATCACAAACAGAAAAAGTTGGGCCGCAGTGTCGTGCCTTCATGTACAGTACTACTAACATCATCAGGCTCCACATAGCATAACAATCAAGAACTATTATAACGATGAATGATGTTTGAACTCATACTATAATATTTATTAGAAATGAATTTAATTAGTATGAATCGTATGATACATCCTACAAACAGAAAAACAAAGAGCAAAGATCTTGAACAAAAAAAAAAAAAAAAAATTGCATAGAATTATCACCTGTAAACGCCAGAATCAATTAAGACGAGGGTCCTAGTAGGACTATAATCAGGAACAGCATCCACAGCCTTCTGCACGCTACTGAAGTTTGCACATCCCTTCAAATCGACCGTCAAGACGAGCGACACATTATAATCAGACACAATCCAAGACGTCGATTTGGTATTTTCACATTTGATCTTACGCCTCCTCCGATGGTGATGGTGTCTCGATTTTCTTTGCACAATGCGGCTTACAAGAGAGACAAACTCCTCTATGCCACTTTGTTTTACCACCCTATCAACAATGGCTACTCGAAAACTACCAGAAGAACTAGCAGTAGGGGAAGAAGGGATGGAATTGAGAGCAAATAGAATGGAAAGTAGAGCAATAACAATGGCTGAAAGCCAAAAGCAGAAGTTGTTATTGCTTCTCCTGGTTGAAGTGTTGAGGTTGTTGTCCATGTTGATGGGGTGAGGTCTGGTTTGAGGAGGGTTTGGATTGTTTTATTTGTGTGGAGAGAGAAAGTGGTGATTGACGTGGGAGGTAAGAAATGTGTGTCTGTGTATATGCGTATAGTGATTGCAACTTCTGTTTGAAAGTGGAGGTTAGTGGAGATTGGAGGATGCACACGCTAAGTCACGCGCACACACACACACACAGAGAGGACTTTGGTGGTCATGATGAAAGCAGTGATAGTGGTGAGGGGTGTGGGCTTAGCTGGTATTTCTTTGACTTTTTCCACCAAAGGGTGGTGGGACGGCTAACACAGGATTATGAGTTGTGGAAGTGAGTAGGTGACAAGCTAAGTTGCTCAGTGGGCACAATGAGCACCCAAGATGGGTTCTTAAGGGTTAAGACAGTACAAGCAGTGGCGGATCAAGGAAGGGCCCAGGGGGGGCAGTTGCCCCCCTCCACCCCCCGCCCTCAACTTTGAAATTCTTAAAAAAAATCCGAAAGTACCCTTTTCCTTTGGTTTGCCCCCTCTGGTTTTTTCTTTTTTGCAATTTTACCCCCTCGAACAATTTTTTTGTGATTTTTGTACATAAACGATACTCTCATATAACCAAATATGATCTACGTGCAGTGGACTCCAACGAGTCATGGATCCCGCTTATGTAATCTTCTACTCCAAATATTGACCAAATTAGATGCTCGTGCCATCAGGTCATATACACTGCTAACTCTTCCATTCTCTTCATCTGCTCATGTTGTAATAATGATGTATATTAAGTTCTCGATTCACACAAACAGCGCTAGAAATGTGGTCCGGATTTCTTCAACAGTACTGACCACAAACCTCAGAGTATTTGACCTAAAAGCTTGACAGTAAGTAGTCTTAGGCAAACGACTCGGCAGAGAGCTGTAGTTAACCCCCTCACATGTGTATACATCTCTACCTTAAGTGATGGCTTAGTTATGCTGAGATCCTAGGTTGAGAGCTGATAGTGATAGAGAAGGAGAGGACTCCCTTGTCGAACTACTCTAAGGGGAAAGGATCTATTTATAGGAGACGTTGGAGGTTGCTGATTTTACATAAACAATGTGTCAGTTGACTTCCTTAACATGTCAGCATGTCAACATGTCGAATCATGGCAGGTTGTTGGCATGTTGGGTAACTTATCTAGGGTACCATGGACATGTCGAGAGACGTTTGTGGCATCGTACCATATAAACCTCATAATCCAACCTGGCAAGTGCCATAGATTTGAAGAAATAAAAAGTATAGGCCTTTTCCACTCCTTTTTAGCTATTCCATGACTAATATTTTTTAAATAACATAATTCTTATGACAAAAATGCCCTTCTCACTTGAAAGATATGGGTCACCGGTGGATCCAACATGGAGATAGGCTGAAAAAATCTCAGCCCCATTCTGAAATTCCTAACCTTATCAAATGTGGAGTAAATGGTGAAATAGAAGGTCCATAATTCTTCAAATTGTAATGACAGTTTTTGTAGGGCTAGAGCTGATTTTTGCTGAAGATGATCTCCGTGGTGAGAATTATTCTCATAAAAAACCAGCCCTCGACTCATCTCCTAGTGGGCTCCACAAGCCGTGTCAAAATTCATGTTAGTATCCTGTCCCAAAATAAATAAATGCATTTAGACATCAAAATAAAATCGACATGAAGGACAATTAATGTTACAAATAAATTTGTTTGATCAATAATTAATTTGAACATGTAGATATCTGGCCAGTTCAATGGTCAAAAATGAAACACAAGTTCCCCACAATTTCCACCTCATCAACGTTGGCATTGCTTTGAATAAGAAATGAGAAAGAAATTCAAACTGTATTTAAATACTGGGGAAGCCATTCACTTTAATAGCAGCAAAAAACTAAAAACAGAACAGTCCCACAAATCACAAAAAAATTGCAGCACTGCTGTCAGCCGCTCCCCCTAGGCTATGTTTAAAAACCTTAGATTTCCCTGCGACGAACATCATCTGTTCCTAGATTTGTATTTCAGCTACGCTCCGAAACATCTCTATTTTTTATGCTACAAAATATCACAGCCCGTTGGAATGGAGCGCCGGGGGGAACTTTTTTCTGTACATCACCAAAATACAGATCCTTTCCTGTACATTTCAAGTGAAAGGCACTGCAAAAATGGCTCCTCCAATACATTCCCTTCCAGGACTTTCCAGAAAAAACACTATATCACCTTTCCTCAGTTGATTTACCAACAATTTGACACTCGGGGACCGGCTTCTGTAGCATAGACGTCCCTTGAAAGGTCATCATCTGGCAGTCCTTCCTGTACTTGCTCAGCTGCAACACAAGATACATGTTGTTACTTTAGTCTCTGTACCACACCACAGAAATAAGAGGTCACGCATACTCAAGTACTCACCTGTTCGTTACTTATCTTGTTGAAACCAAATTTCTGGGTCCATATGGATTCAGCTTCATCAGCAGCTGGGAGCACAAGGTTCCTCACATTCAAGGATGCCAGAAGTCTCTCAATGCAAGAGAACAACGATTGGAAGTATCCCTGTGAAATGATAAAGAGTTCTGTATGATCAAAATCTTGAAACAAAAGATGGTCGAGTACATAAGATGGGGTCTGGAAGGCTAGAAGCTGCACTAAAAAAGACATAAGAAGATAAATTGAAAAGGTGAAATTAATACAATTATAATCATATGGGTCCAAGTTTTTGGGAGCTGTCACTGCAGAATTTGAAGCCTGCAGCAGCAGGATTTTTAAAGGTGGCAGCTGAGTTAGGAGGACCAAAGAGATCAACCTGTCCTGCAACTCACCCTCTCACCACGTGGCAAGTTCCAGCCCAAGGGACCTCCACCACATGGCAAATGGGAGCCCTTTTCTCTCCCCTCCATTTAAAAAATTAAAATGCTCAATAGCTGTCAATGGGGGAAAAGTCCCACACACAGGAGGGTATAGGGCTAGCGTGGATGAGGAACCTGTCCACGTGGCCAAACTAGATGGTCCCCTATCTGATGGATGATCTTGATTGCCACGTCAACCCTACATGTGGCAGAAAAACCTGTCTCTGCAGGCTTCGAAGTGTACATTGAGTTCCAAGGCTACCTTTCACCTAATAATATGTGATCAAGCATCAAAGCTGAATATTGGGATTAAAAAAAGTACATGTTGCTCTTTTCTCCAGTTAACAGAAAGATTAAAAATGCATGTGAGAATGCACATACAACGATCCTGAAATCCAAGGATAAGGTTGTGTAGACGACTTGCCGTGCTTATACCAAAATTATTAGGAATCAAGAGAGCAGAAGCAATCTCTGGAGAAGCCTCGATAAGTTTAACTGTTGGCTAATTGAAAAGGTCCACAAGAACAGAAGAAAGCAAAGCAACCCAGAACTAAATTAAAACATGTAATTCAGCCCAACATAATAGCCTCACCTGTCCTTGGTAATCGCTACTTGTTGCAACTAAAGGAAGTTCTGCAACTTCCTGTCCAAAAATTCGAAGAATTCCAGCTGATACGACAGATGAGCTGCATAAGTAGCAAGAGAACCCAAGATGAGACAAACATACAATGAACCAGTAGCTAAATCACACTTAAAGAAAGACTTCTGACCTAACTGTCAATACTGCACAATACATGCCCCCAAATTCTTGGTCCCTTAGATTCCTTCTGCAAAATATTTGACATTGAAGAAGAAAAAGTTAGTTCCACAGCAGACAATGCAATAATAACCTAAAAGAAGGCAACCAACAAATAAATATCCCATGATAGAAAGGAAAATATATGTTCTTACCCATAAACCATGGATGGGATAAGGTCACGGCCTGTTGTTGAATCAATAATTGGGTCAAAGCAGTCCTGAGAAACAAAGATGTGAGAAAATCAGTAAGTGCAATGACAGCTTTTTTTGTGTGTCAACAGCAAGAATATATTAGAAGATACACATTAAGAGGCCCAAGAAATAAAAATCAAATTAATAAAATATATGGCAAGCGCTGATTTAAGAGCAGTGCACAATCATCATTTTCATTGATGACACAATACTATAGTTACGTCTCTAAGGGTGTAACTGCGGTGGCACAACCACTGAAGAACCAAAGTATCTTGATAGTTGATACAGCATGCACAATTACTTACATGGAAAATTGCAACAGCCCTAGAAAGCAACGATCTACTCTCAGGCGAAGCAGTTTTCCCACTAAGAAGCCTCCATCTTACATCAAGATCTGCATCGCTATTTGAACATTTTTCCACACTCTTCTTCTTTATAACATTAGAAAGGGAGTCTGGGAGCTTCTCTGATCCACAAACAAGCAACTTCTGCAAGGCAGAATGAATCCTACTGCAACCAGTGCAACAAAACCACTTCCCTTTTGGCAATTCCTGTTACATGGGTAGCATTGACATTTTAATCCCAAAACATAGTTGTAGGTACCGGAAAGCCAAAGAAAATGGTAACACAAAGGAAAAGTGAATGGGAATAAGATCACAGATCATTTATCTGCACACCTTTAGATCTCCCATTTTGTGATCCTTCAAACAGCCGACATGAAATTCCTTCTCACACTGAAAAAAATACCAATTAAGTGAAATTTTTAATATGAACAATTTCAAATTAATAGACTGACAATCTATGTGCAAAGCATTGAGACCTCATGTATGACAAGAACAGAAAGAATACCTGATCACAGAGTAGAACTGTGCGTGGACCAAATCCCGATTTGCTAAAACCATTGCGTCTACATTTTCAATAAGATTTAACTGTAAGTCCAAGCTAAACCAAAAAGAAAAGAATGAAAATCAGAAGAAGAATTCGTCACTGAACATAGGGTCAACAACAATATCATATAAGGAATAGATCACACAATGCTAAATCATAAATCTGGGAAAAAAAACACAACAAATATAAATTCCACTACCATACAAATGGAATATTTTGATAGAATAAGGAGAAGCATATTTCTTCTAGATAACAGGCATACTGTAACCCACCTGCATAGCGTGCATCCGCCAACTTCAATCTCGGGTGTTTTGACAATACGAATACATCGCTTGGATATCTGTTCTATAGGGTCAACTCCAGAAACTCTCCCAGCTGCCTTTGCATTGGCATTATTTGCACAAGATTTGTCTCTTTGGAACATATCTTGGCAATAGGGACAATACCAATCACCACGTGGGATGCTTGCTTGACCCACACAATCTGCAATAGGCAAATGAAATCCACATGAAAACTAGTGCGACAGACAAACATCACACAATCTATCAGGACAGGGCCAGGCAAACAAGAAGCATAATCATTCAGAGATGCTATTCACAGCGAGTTGGAGAAGCAGATAGAAGGTGCATCCACCAAGCCATCATTTAACAAAATTAACGGTATGAATTGCAATATCATGACAGAACCCATAACTAGGAAGAAAATGAATAGAACAGGAAGTGGAAGAAACCCAATTATAAATATTGTAGATTTGGATAAATGGGCAGAGAGGCAAATAAAACGACAACCCAATAATCAAATAGGCAAGAAATCATAGAAATGGATAAGAGGCAACTGACGTAGAACACCTTGTACATATGGACTAGTATGTTCGGCAAAGGAGCAATTAACAAAATCACAAAACCATAGTTACCTAGAACTTTTTAGGCTACCATTCAATGTCCTCTTTTCAGCTTGGAGGAGTGTATGCAAAGATTTTGGAACAAAAACTCAGTACATAAAAAGGCACCAAAATGAGGAAAAGCCGAAGACAAGAGGCCCCTTAACTGATAATTGCATGAAGAATCATTACAATACTAGGGGTTTCCAGTTCAATAAAGACACAGGAATGGTTGAAACTATCTTTCCATCTCGCAATGTTTCAGCTGACACGTTTCATTCCAGTACAATACATAAGGGCATGTATCATCTTGTACTGGACTATTAAATATTAATTACACAATTTATTTCATGGTCTTAAGTAGTAGTATTTCAGCAAACATATTTTTAGCTTAATTAAGCATTACAAACAGTTTTGTTTTGCCGAGACAGTGAATGAGATGCACCAAGATTTTTCCAATATATCGTTACATCTTGTTCTGTCGGCTTACTGAGAGTTTTAAACCTTGAGACAGGTGACGAGAAGTAAGAAGCAAATTGCAGCAATGAATCAAGCCAACATGTTTCATTCCAGTACGATACATAGGGGAATGTATCATCTTGGACTGGACTATTAATTACACATTTCTAAAGTAGTATTATTTCATCAAACATATTTTTAGCTAATTAAGCATTAAAACAGTTTTGTTTTGCCAAGACAGTGAACGAGATGCAACAAGATTTTTCCAATATATTGTTCCATCTTGTTCCATAGGCTTACTGATATTTTTAAACCTTGAGGCAGGTGACAAGAGAAGTGGGATGGGTTGGGGTATTACTGTCTTTTTTAATATTTTCAATAATATAATATATTGTGGGGAGTCATCTAAGACACTAAGCTAATTCGACTTCTCCTCTTCTTCTCTCAACTCTTCTTTCTTTCTTCTCAAAGCTCTAAACTAACTTAAAAGAAAAAATCAATTATTCACAAGAGAGCGAATTTTACCTTTATGAAAAGCCCTGGGGCATCCATCACAAAGCAAAAGATCCCCAAAGTCTGCACAAATGCTGCAGAGGTCATCATTGTCATTGGCAGAAAATTTACGACCTTTTGATAGAGATAATGACAATTCGTGAAGCGACACCCCATTGGAGGTGTAAATATGTAGGTAACTGGGAAAAACACAGACAAAAATCAAAATAAAATAAAAAATTAAAAGGTCAGGAGTTAAACGGTGAATGTCACATGTTTCAAATAATAACTCACGGTTTCCGGCGTGAAGCCCAACCAGCATGAGCTTCAAACTGTGAAGGGCTGACCTGCTCATTAGAGGGAACGAAACTCAGTATCTTTAGTATAATATTCTGCATGCTAATATTGAAGTAATCAGTACCTCACTGTTGCAGCAACGACAGAATATTCCAAACCCCTTTTTATAACCCTCAAGCAATTTCTGTCCAATAAATGGTAATTATTAATTACAGAAAGAAACCTAGCAAGAATAAATGCAACAACAAAATGCAGATTGGCTTCATCAACAACCTGTCCACGGACATAATACGCTAGTTCTGTTCCATCAGGTAAGCCATCCTCCTCAAAGACCAACTTATGCAATCGCAAATCCCTTGAGAAAAGACATATAAAAACTAACAAGGTTAATTGATTTGCCTAAACAGAATAGCTAAGGAAGACCACATGCAGCAAATGGCTATATCAGTAAATAAATTCAATGAAGAAAGAATACCAACTTTCTTGTTAGCTTCCCTTGACTACTCTTATTTTGCGGTGAGATACAATTTGGAGCACCGTCCAAGGATTTTGGAGTCACAACTGACTTCGACAACCTGAAGTAACCATGCATGGAAGTATATCAGGAAAGAAGCTATAAATTGTATGCTTAATTTTCCATAGAACCAACATTCAGGGCAAGAGAAGGGAGTCTAATTTGAGTTTCAAAGTTAACATTCTCAAGTCTCAGATAATAGAGAAACAGTATTTTAGTACCTGTATGGATTTAAGTTTGGCAACACGTTGCTTGAAGACGTAGCAGAAGTAATGCCCTTGTATGCAGAAGGTTAGACTAATTTGGGTTCTTATTTAGTCAGCATACATAAATGATTTGGAGAAAGAAAAACAGTTTGAAAAAGAAATAACCACTTGATGTAGTAAAATTTAAAAATTACAAACATAAACTTCGCAGGACAAGGAAATCAATTTGGTGTATATGTCATGACGAAACGATACCGACATAGTATTTTGGGCATGGATATTATAGAGGACCAGTTCTAATAGAAATCAGGATAACCTGTTTAGCCCAATAAGCCTTTGTCAAGTGGCAAAGAGGGGCCTGGTTAAGCCCAATAAGCCTCCCCCTTACACAAATAGTTTACTTAATAACACACTCATATATGGTTTTAATGATGCCCCAAGCACATTTTGGGATTGTTGTCTCTTTAGCTGTGCCTTTTTCATGAATTTAGCTAATGTCAATGAATACATATTATACACATATATAGCATGATTTTAATATGGATACATTTTCTAGCCCAAGAAATCTAAAATATTCCAAAATAAACCATCATGACATTAGTTAAAACTTAAGTGAAAGCAAAGAAGATTACAACCCATAGAAACACAAACAGAATCCCAAGCTCCAGAGCATATATTGAAGTGGCACCATAGTTTTGTAGGAGATAACTCTCAAGCAGAGCATACCTAGCATCAGCTCCAGTTGCATGTGCTGGGTTTGCCTGGGATTTCTCGGATTCCAGGCACGAATTGCATAGTAGCATTCTCCTTTTGGTGAACAATGCAGGAAGAGGTCCTATGGATCATTAAAATCCTGTTACATTACAATAACAAGAAAAATAACCTAAATAAATCCACAGTTACGAGTGTGAAGCTTACCTTTGCAATTTGAACAGATAGTAGCATTTTTTATAGGTGTAGAACATATTGCTCTTTGAATTGTTGTTTCCAATGTGTCCAAAGTTGCGTCCTTGCATGCATTCAACACTTCACGGAGGCTATTCCCATTCTCTAAGCAAATATGATCGGCAGGATGCTTATTTGTACTACCTGCATGCTGCTCAAATTGGAAGGGCGTAACAACCTGCATTGACAAAAGGAAATCAGCGTTCACTCATTTTTTTCAGTTAAGCACACCACAAGAGAAACTGCATCGAAGTAACAAACAATGCTCACTTTGCACCCTTTGCACAAAGAACAGGAACACAAGATCCCTCGATTTTTTATCGTTCCCTGAAGTCCTCCTTTCTAAAAGAAAAAATGGCAGCAAAGAAGTCTCAATCAGAAATAAAATCTCTTTGGTCCATGCACACAGTACACACACACACAGAAGGAGGGCTATGAGATCTACCTTCTTGCCCCGGAAGATGTACTTAACATGCAATCCCTCAAGCATCCCAGTCTCAAAGAGCTCCTTGACCTTGGCTGGAAACTTGGTCACGGCAATCTTTTTTGACATTTTCATTTCAAGCTTCTGCTTTGGAGGTGTTCTAAAAGAGCTAACCACATTGGTCGCTCTCCCATCACCTTTTGCAATTGCTTCATTCTTGCAAGCATCTTCAGATACAATAGAATTGCCACTCGTTGTGGTCATTGCCAAGATCTCCATCCGCTCAGCCTTTGGTTTCAAAGCTGAGCGAGTAAACCGCCTAAGGGGAGTATCCGGTAAAGAATTCTGTACCTCGCTATTTTCATCAATCACCATTGGCTCTACTTTAGGTTTCAAAGCTGAACGAGTAAACCGTCTCAGGGCCTTCTCAGGTATAGTATTATGTACCTCGCTATTGTTATCAATTGACTCTGCCTTGGGTTTTGAAGTTGAATGATTCTGTACTTCGCTATTCTTATCAATCACGATTGGGGTTTCCACATTAGTGTCCTCTTCTCTAGGAGATTTTGCCCCATTGTTCATAGGTTCCTCCCCGCTTGGAGATTTTAAAGAATGAATCTTTTGCTCCTCCTCGCTAGTTGGTTTAGCCAGATCACCCTTGGGTTCCTTCTTGCTTGGACATTTCACCCAAACATTCTGTACCTTGCTGTTGTCATCAACCACCATTGGCTCTCCCTTAGGTTCCAAAGCTGAACTAAACCGTGTCAGGGGTTTCTCAGGTAAAGCATTCTGAACCTTGCTATTGTCAGCAAGCACCACGGGCTCTACCTTATGCTTCAAAGCAGAACGAGTAAACCGCCTCAATGGTTTCTCCAGTAAAGCATTCTGTTCATTGATAGTGTCGTCAATCAATATTGGGGTTTCCACGTTAGTTCCCTCTTCTCTGGGCGATTTTGCCACATTGTTCTTGGGATCCTCCGAGCTTAGAGATTTTAAAAAGTCATTCTTGGGCTCCTCCCTCGTTAATTTTGCCAGATTGCTTTCGAGTTCCTCCATGCTTGAAGATTTCACCGAGTCATTCCGTACCTCACTATTGTCATTAGTCACCATTCGCTCCGCATTAAGTTTCGAAGCTGAACGAGTTAACCGCCTCAAGGGTTTCTTCGGTAAAGCATTCGGTACCTCGCTATTGTCACCAATCATGACTCCGGTTTTCTCGCCACTTCCCTCTTCTCTGGGAGATTTTGCTCTATGGTTCTTGGGGTCCTCTGCGCTTGAAGATTTTAACGCGCCACTCTTGAGCTCCTCCTCGCTCGTCGATTTTGCCAGATCGCTCTTAGGTTCCTCCCCGCTTGGAGATTTCGCCGAATCATTCTGGGCCTCCTCCTCGGTCGGAACTTTCTCCACATCGTTCTTCGGTTCTTTCTTAGCACAAGAGCTCTTAAGTCTCTTGTTGCTCAAATTCTCCAAAACTCCATTACTAGAAGGGCTATTCTGAAACTTTCTTGATCGAGTGCGACCAAGCGAACCAGACAGCTCAGATTGGACCTTCACGGCGAAAGAAAACTCGCGTTTCAGACCAGTTCGAGGCCCCGACAACAACACGAACTCCTCCGAATCGGTGCCGTTCGCCATCCGGCACAAATCAACCGATAAATCTTTTATAAAATAAGCATCTGAATGCGAAATCAAACCTTGACTCCACGAAGTCCTGGAAAACAAGAAAAAAACCCTAATTTCTTCTATTAAGAACGAGATTCAAAGCAGGATACATCAAAAGGAGGATCATCTGCGTCTACCATTCACAGCTTCAACCGAAATGAATGATTTGAGATCTTCCGCAGCATATCCAAAATAAAGAAAATTATGGTTCTGTGTGATCTCTAGATCGAGAAGTTAGACAGAGGAAGTAGGAAGAAAGAAAGAAAGATGAAGGCGATAGGTACTCGGTTTCCTGGAAGAAAAAAAAAAAGGCGAGAGACAGATAAGAGGGAAGAGTGGCAGTAATCGTAAATAAACTAATACATTCGCAAACTAATTGACCTAACAGACCATCTTTATATATTATTTCTTTCTGTCTAAAATAGCCCTGCCTGTTCTTGAGAATTGACTCTCTAAGCATACGGTATTTAGTCATTGGAATCTATTTTGATGGGTATTTTAGTCTCTTTAAGATATTAAGGGTAACCACGGCACCTAGTGAGGTTTTGGCAATTAAAAAGAAAGAGAGCCGAGGGGTGTCCCTTTTTAACGAAATTTTAATCGCCCGAATCTCGAGGCTCGTCTCAGCCAATGACCACTAAGAACCAAAGGTCTGATTTGACATTTGGTGACGTGTATTTATAGCAGAAGTCCGATTGACTGATAGGTGCGTGTTGGTGGATGGATCATATAGTATAATCATGACTCGCGGGGAACTCGATAGGCTTTCGAACTTAAGAAATTGGAGAGCGGGAAACAAAGATAAAGCGCCAAGTGGAACTCCACATAGCCGTTGCCATATTTAAGTTTGAAAACTAGCAAGAATGGCGGGTTATTACGTGAAGTTCCATTTTAAGACAAAAATATCCTCATGGTACTACGTAAACTTTTTGTTTGTTTTGTTTTAAGAAAATGACAAGTGTACTATAGAATCGTTGTGGATAGGTCCACACTCTTGCATGGTCTTTGAGATTTGTGTGGTGCAAACGCAAGAAATATAACGGGGTCCACACTCTTGGATGGTCTTCGAGATATGTGTAGTGTAAACCTAAGAAACATCAACGGTTGAAACCTATAGATGGATGACAATAGAGTCCATGGCCACTAAGGATTATAGTCAGTTGCGGAGCCGGGATTTTGTTCAAGGGTGGTTAAGGTGGCAAGCGATGATCAACTGACAATGCCAGTAATTGATGGTGACATCTTTAATTGACGAAATTACTCCTACATATAAATTGGGGATTTCAATCATTTTGATCATAAAGCTCATCAATTTTTTTACTTATTTTCCAGCACTGGGAGTAAATCTTTGATCACGGACGGATGTATGAGCCACATGACACACTCTTAGAGACCAATAATTGTATGAATGTTTGCCCATCTCTAAGTGACGTATCAATCTGATTAGTGATTTTTAACCATTGGATTTGAGTCTTTTTCATATGTTTTATTTTTAAGTGTGGGATTCAAGCAAAATTTGAGAATATTTTGATTTTGGAGAACCAATTTTTTTCTCATAAGTAGGATACGTAAAAATAGATTCCAACGATCACACCAATCAGTTCTTTTGGATGGTTGATTGAAGCAGAAACCGCCTATGATGGTCCACACAGTTATTCAGCTCATCAGAGCTACCAAAATTAGTTACCTATGGCTCTCCACAAGCTTAACAAGTACCCTTAACAATGTCACGAGTCAACCAATAATCGTGGTCCATTTCAAAGTTGGAGCCCAAGTTTATGAAGTTCCTCTCCCAAAATGTCACGTGGAGTACTCTTTAAGGCCACTAACCTTATGGATTTGGTCCACCTCTTGATGGATCTACACATCAAAAATCAGTTTAACTGGTGATTTATATATGTTGGAGTTTTAGAAGCCCCCTCCCAAAATGCTATATGAAGTACCTTTTAGGACACTAAATTATGGATGTTTGGTCCAACGGTACCTCTTGATGGATGTACACATCAAAAGTTAGTTTAATTGGTGAGTTATATCGGTTGGATTTAGCATTTTAATGGAGTGATTTTTTACCGTTTGATTTGAACATTTTTTCTACAATATAACTGTTAGAAATCATCTATCAAGCTAATATTTGGTGTGTAGATCCACCAAAAGGTAAACCAAACATCCATAAAGTTAGTAGGCCCTAAAGTGCGCTACACGTAGCATTTTTGAAAGGGGAGGATTTCAAATTTGAAGTCGCTAGGGAACAACATGTATTTTCTCTCGAAGTTGAGGGTAGTCAGTTGCTCACTGACACCCTAGCCCCGCCACTAATTATGGTAGCATTGCCCTTTTTTTTTCTTGATTATGGTACCTTAACTAGGTTGGGAAAGGCACTAATCTTGTTTTATGTCAAAATAGACCCTTTTGTCATGTTGCCCAACTTTTATACTTTTGCTTGGATATTTGAAGTTTGGCATGCATTTGAAACACAACCCTTTGCCATCATAAGTATCATTCCATAGGAATACAATTCATTGGCTTGGGGGATCTGATGGCACTTGAACTAAGAGAGGCTACTAAAGACATAGAAGATTGGACTTTACAAGGTTTTGGGGAAGATCAATGATAATACCTATTATGTTGAACTTACATATAAACTACTTCTATCCATTATTTGATATATCATACTTTTTTTTCTAGCGGAGGGACACGTGTAATGCATGTGATGATCAAGTGAAGATCATGTCGTAAGTTACCACTACAACAAAAAAAATCATTTAGGAACGTCTCTAAAAATCGATCAGGAACAGTTTTGGGTTGTTCCTAAACTAGAATGGCCTAAAACTGTTCATGAGGCATGTTAAAGTTGTTCCTAAGTGCATTTAGAATTTGGAATAGCTCAAAAGCATTCCAAATCATTTTCAAATTGTTCCTATTTAATTTATTAACCAAAAAATAAAATAAAAAGGAAGGGCACACTTAGGGTTCTCCCCCACATCCTTGACAGTTGACACCCATCGTTTTTCAGTTTCCACTCTCCAAATCTTGCAATTTAACATGACTACCTCAGAGGATTTTCCTCTCAACTCAATTTAAAGCACGAGCTCACTATCTCTGCTCAAAACCCTAATAAATAGCTTATTGTCTTCTATGATCCCATCTCCATTTCTAGAAACTCCAATGATGTCCATGTTAGCGATGGATAGTTCCCATCCTTTGTTCATGGAACCAAGAACAAAGCTGTTTTGAGAACTCCTATCACTAGTATCAGTTGAGATCTTGACTCAGCGTCTGTAATTTCATTGAAGTCGGATTTGAGGAAGAAGAGTGATTAGGGTTTCTTGCAAAGGAATTCATCAAATTGTTGTTATGAAAGGAAAATCTCTGTTATTGGCATTCTTTTTCTGGTTCAAATTATTGGTTTTGTTCTTCCTGTGTTCGCGAAGACAGAGAAACGCACAAGCAAAGTGATAGAGAAACACGTGGGCGAGGTGGAGTCACTCTCCCACGATCGTGAAGGCATCATACGTATTACATCAGTAGTCATCTCACATGCAATGACCATACAAGTGAGTTATCTCGACTCACCCATAGTCATTAGCATTCCATGTTAACACTAATCCCGTGAATCAGTTCTCCTAACCCATAGAACAATCGTGGCGGCCTATTTGTTATCCTAAGGACGAATCCTGAGGACATAGTTCTCCAAAGAAAGCCTACTTTACCCCCATAAAATATGGTCATCCATCCATGATGCAAGCAATCAAACATGCTATGCAGTAAAATAGAATGTAACAACAAGTTGTAAATGACAAAGTAAAATATATATCATCGAATGTATTGCAAAGGCACACACTAATAACACACTAATCATATAACATCAAATTAAAAGGCTTATAGAGTAACAATGTGCTAAGATACTGATTTATATCGTTCTTTTATGAAATTCGTTACTGGTTTGTCACCGAATGCATGTTCTGTTGCTCTGTCTTTCAGATATAAAGTTCAACCGTCATGACCCATAAATCTCATTATTCTTCCAAACATTATTAACCACCAAAGCTTAATGGTTTAAGTCGTCGTTGTAGAAAATTATATTTAAACATTGATTAGGGTCCAATAAGAAATCGACAACAAAAAAATGACAAAATACATCCACTCATTACAGCTAGTTTTTAATCCTATTAATCCTAACCACGTAATCATCCACTTCTTTCGGGACATTTTGCCACATGTTTTAACTATCCAGTAGAACATATAGATCAAAAGGATAAGATCGTCCAAACAAGCATTTTTTTAGGTAATACTGTGCAAGTTGGACTGAGCGACTATAAAAATGGGATTAAATCTATGACCTCTCATACAGGGGCATGTCTCTAACCAACCTACCAAGAAGGCGTTGGCCAATCAAGTCCATTTGTAGCTCAGGAGATTACCCACTGCTTGTTTGCCACATGTTATGTGGTTTATCAATTATCTTTATGCTCTATGTGAAGGGTTCCCTAGATTTCTTCCTATTCTATACACATATGTCGTGAATACGAGTAATACGTTATGCCTTATGTGACCTAACTCAAGTACTTAAGTAGAATACACTACTCAACTAACTATCGGTAAGCGTGGGGTTTGTTCTTTGGTATCCATTGGGTTATACATGCTTCTGTTAGCCTGACTATAGGTTGTCAGACTTCCCGCTGTTTTCATCCTTGTGGGTAGAGATTATGGAGACTCTTACCCTTTGCGGTTTGGTGGGGCTTATGGAACGAGATGAATAGAAGGATCTTTCAAGGCAAAGAGGCATCCTCTCTCCACCTTGTCATTTGTATCAAGGCCTGCCTATTTCATTGGTCCAAGTTGTTTTAGGAATGTAAAGGCTTGGCTTTTGAGGATTTGGTCTTTAGATGAGATACTATTATGAGTAGGAACAACTAGCTTTTTGTTGGCTTTGCTTTCTTTGGAGGCTTTCTCGGCCTCCCTTGTATCTTGTCTTCGCTCTTTTAATAAATTGCTTTACCTTATAAAAAAAACAATAGTGAGCTATATGACATCAGATATATGTAGTGAGTGATGTAAGTTCACAGTGATTTGCTATAATGTATACAGATATATGTATTGTATGTGGATGCGAAGTCACTCTCGCACGACTGAGAAGACATTGTTACTGGTTTGTACCTATTCTATTAAAGTTCTCTATCTTTCAAATTTTAAGTTCAACTATCGTTACCCATAAATCTAAAGTCTTCCAAACATTATCAACCACCAAAGCCTAATGGTTTAAGTCGTTGCAGCAAATTATATCTAAACATTGATTAAGCTAGTCCAATAAGAAATTGACAACTGATTAGGGTCCAATAAGAAATCGACAACAAATAAAAACGACAGTATACATCCACTCATTACAACCAGTTTTTAGTTCTATTAATCATAGGCTCAGGCTCCAAAGACCCCCTTTTTCTGACCCCTCTCGGTGTTCGTGCGCTCGGCCGTGGATTTCACGAATCCAACGGTGGTTGTCAACGCCCCAAAAAGTGATGCCAACTCGGTGCTGACAACCATTGTTGAATTCTTGAAATCCACGACCGAGAGGGATTAGAAAAAGGGGGTCCTTTGAGCCCTACCCTTCCACAAAATCATCCACTTCTTTTTGGACATTTTGCCATATGTTTTCAACTATCAAGATGGTGATACTCATGAAGACCGGCCAAGGGACATCTATCATGTAAGGATAATTAGGAGCCAGAGGCCGCTGGAGTAGCACAAGGTTTGCGACCAGCCATGTTTGCTCGACCAAGAAGATCTAGTGTATATTTGGTTTGAGTGAGCGTGAGGTCTTGTGAAGAACGAGTTGACTCCTATGACATAGTTCAAGTACCAAATTAGAATACATTGCTCAACTAACTATCAGATTTCTCATGTTATAGGACTAATTAAAAAAACAACACATGACATCATATTTATGTAGTGATCGAGTGATGTAAGTTCACAGTGATTTGCTCTAATATATACAAATATATGTACACTTGTATGTGGATGTGAAGTCACTCTCCCACGAGTGAGAAGACATTGTTATTGGTTTGTCACTCGTGCCTGTTCGATTAAAGTTCTCTATCTTTCAAAATTTAAGTTCAACTATCATGACCCATAAATCTCATTAGTCTTCCAAACATTGTCAACCACCAAAGCCTAATGGTTTAAGTCGTTGCCGCAAATTATATCTAAACATTGATTAGGGTCCAATAAAAAATTGACAACAAATAAAAACGATAGTAAACAGCACTCATTACAACCAATTTTTAATCCTATTAATCATAACCACAAAATCATCCATTTCTTTTTTGACATTTTGCCATATGTTTTTAACTATCCAGAAGAACGGATAAGATCATCCAAACAAGCCTTTTTAGGCAAGAAACCCCGTGGAGGTTCGACTGCAATTAGACCTAGCAAAGCGGCGATGAATTCATGACCTCCCATACAGAGGGCATTTCTCTAACCACCCTACCAAGAGGGCATTGGCCAATCAAGTCCATTTTTACCACATTTTACGTGGTTTATCGAGAGTCTTTACACTCTATATCAAGGGTTCCCTAGATTTCTTCCTATTCGATACACATACGTCGTGAATACGAGTAATGGGGTATGCCTACTATGTCCTAACAACTCAAGTACTCAAGTAAAATAAATTGCTCAAAATTACTGAAACATTATTCTGCAATTATAAACTTTGGCCTGAGAGATCTACAGGCCTTAACACTGAAGGAAACATCCATCCATATCAAGTCCTAAACACATTTATTCAAAGGAGACACACAACACCCAAACCTAATATCCATAGCTACCAACAAAGCCTTGATTATTCCGTACATACTAAGAACAAAACAGAAGATGAAAAAGAAAACAGAATCCGACTCGCCCGCTCCACATAGTTTCTTCGAGGAGAGATTCTAAGGAAGCGAAAAATGCCAAAGGATCCAAGTTGCCCTATAGGAGAAATCGCCCTACGGATGGCGATTCAGTTCTGATCAACCTCATTCCTTCCAGTCACCTGAAACAAGAGACATGGAAAAATAACACTACTTACATAACAAACTGACTCCACCGACGCCGTCGCCATCGACTAGTACTCGATATGACCACCCCCACCACGTCGAATAGTCTGGTGCGCGCCATTGGCAGGGGTGGCAGTCGCATAGCCGGGAATCACATATTGGAATGGTGTTGTAGTACTAAGAGGGGTGAATGAATGAGTATGGTTTGGTTGTTATAAGGATGCTTGTGTGTGTGTGTGTGTGTGTGGGTGGGGTGAGTGCTGGTCGTGGGAGCAATAAAAGGTTGAGGTGACTCAAGTCGAAGTGTGGTAGCTTTTTCGTTAAAGAAAAAGTTGAAAGAGTGAAATGGGGTTTCAAGGTAGCATCTTCCATGGCATATGCGACGAGATGCGGCGAGCACCTCCACTGCTACATCTTGCTGACAACCACCTTCGTCCTTTCTTTCATTTTCCCTCCTAACATCAGTTTATAATAATGTAATAAGCCTAGATGATGAGGTGTTGGTCACACTGACTACATGTATGTTTACCCCACCTCAACATGCCAAAATCTGCCTGATGGGTTATTCCTAGTCGTTCGATTTGAGCCTTTTTCTATTATGGGCTTAGTCGACTTAATGTTTTTCACTCATGGGCCTGTTCATGAAGCCCATGATGAAAAAAAAAAAGAAAATCTCAAATCAAATGGCTTGGAATCACCTATGGAGCTTACTTTTTGCGACGTAGGTCCGTCAAGGGGTGGGCCAAAAATTAACATTTGACAAAAGTGCACCATGTGGCGATATATGACACGCGTGGAATAGTTATTAGTGCTGAATACCTAAGGTTTGCTCTTAAATCATAAATATACATATTGGTTCGCATTGATCTCCTTTAACTTTTGAGTGAGAATACGTGTTCATGGGACTCAACCAATATCTTTCTTCTATTAGCTTAAAGCTTTTCGAATTTTATACGTGGAACTTTAGTCCCTTTGATTGCGTAATGCTTCTGAAGGACGATTTTAGCTTTAATGTGTGTCATGTGGTGTACCATTTAAGGAATGGCCGATGGGTTGAAGCAAGGAACAAGGAGAATTTTTACGAAGCGACGGAAATTTAGAAGCAGTGATCATGCGCCAGGTACACCTAAGTGTAGGGGCATTCATATTGCGCAAGGTTAATTAACCGTGGTGTACCTGGCTCAATATTATTGGCCACGTGAGCGCTGCTTCTAAATTTCGGTCGCTTCAAAATTTTTCTCAGGACCATGTTTTGATTTATGAAAGAAAAATATTAGCATTTGGGATTTTCAGTGATTTGATATTTGATGAAAGTAGCAAATAATTAGGTGCCATTGATGATCAGGACTTGCAGCAAAATTTGATGCTCACATTCCCAGAAGGCGTCACGTCGAAAGAATTGATAAGGACCTAACCTGGACTTCATGAGATTTCGTTTCCTAGTGACCGTTGATAGTGTCCTTGAACCAATTTTGCACGTGAGACAATGACCTCGGTGGGATTGTAGGTTGCGAGTTTAGCTTTCGTTGGTTAGTAGAACTTTGCTGACGGACGTCCGTCATCAATGTTGCTATGTGGCACGCTTTTTAGAGATCACTGACCGTACGGATGTTTGGCCCATCCCTAAATGGGCATATATATCTAAAAAATCATCTTGATTAGTGATTTCCAACCTTTGGATCTTTGTAGCCCAAATATTGCTCAAATTCCACGGTTAAAAATCAAATCATGAAAACGGCTCCAATCCAACGAGTAAACTCTATCGCAAGACATTGTGAATCACACAATCACAAGCCAATGAGTTCTCGGCACGTACACAAGTGCTTTTTGCAACGTACCATGTGCTTTTGCTTTTAGGTGTACGTGCCGAGAACTCATTGGCTGTGATTGTGTGATTTGCAATCCGATTGTGACAGAAGTTTTACTCCAATCCAACGTTATTAGAAATCATTAATTAAGACCAAACATCCATTCGATCATTGATCTCTAAAACTGTGCCACGTGGCTCTTACTGTAGTCCCGTTTCCTTCGGCAAAGTTCACTTCATAGTTTGGTTTTTCGTTTTGATCCAGACGTCCTGGCGCTTATAGTTAACACCTGTCCTGGGTTAAGGTGGCCCTTACCATTAAAAGTGCATAAAAAGCAACTACAGTTAAAAGCCAACTTAACCCTAGGACAGGTGGCACTTAACTACAAGTGCCAGGACGCCTAAATCAAAATGTGCCGGGATCAAAAAAAATCTCGTAACATAGAAGCCTGTCAGACTCAGGAGATATTATCACGTGTCCGTATCTCGGAAAGCATATTATTTGATGCCAAAACCTCACCATGTGCTATTGTATCTGGTTGTCTACAAGATCAAATTTGAGTAAAACTTGTGTCACAAGATGTTGTGACGGAAGCCGGTCACAGCACTAAATACGAGCCACGTGGCACACTATCAGAGGGCGCTGACCGTATAGATGTTTGGCCAGTCCCTCGGTGGACCTACAAGCAAAAAATCAGCCTAATTAGTGATACACAACCTTTGTATTTTTGCACCCAAATAACGCTCAATAATGCTCAAAGTTCTTACCGTTAAAATCAACACATGAAAATAACTTCAATGGAATCGGTTAGAAATCACTAATCAGGTTGATTTTTTGTGTACTGGTCCGTGGAGGGACTGGACAAACATCCATACGATCGTAACCCTATGATCGTGTGCCAAGTGGATCGTATTGAGTGCTGTGACTGGCTTCCGTCACAACATCTTGTGACACAAGTTTTACTCATCAAATTTTAGCCTGAGGAGAATTTTTGTGGCGTCGTGGGGGCATAAAAAATATGCCACGTAGCACTCTTTTTTGGGTCTACCATGATGGCCCACTTTTGATGGACCTATCTATAACCATTGGATTCGAGCATTTTTCACATGGAATGATTTTTACTGTTGGAATCGAATAATTTTTTAGGTGCTCAGATCGAATGGCTAGAGGTCACCAATCAGGATGATTTTTGGTTTGGAAGTCCAAGGGGAAAGCCAATCATTCATGAATCAGTGGGCCTGAAAGAATGAGCCACGTGGCACAGTTGGACAAGCACGAGAATTGAATAGCCCAAATCCAAATGGGGTCAAAACATTGATGTTAACAAGGAGTAAAACTTCTATCACAGGATTCTGACAGATGCTTCTGTCACAATGAAAATCGCATGCCACGTGCCACACTCTTAGTGGACGATGACCGAATGGATGTTTGGCCAGTCCCTCAGTGGACCTCTAAACCAAAAATCAGCCTGATTAGTGATTTTTAAGCGATTCGATTGAAGTTATTTTCATGGGTTGATTTTAACGGTAAGAATTCAAGCATTATTGAGTGTTATTTGGGTGCAAAGATCCAAAGGTTGTAAATCACTAATCACTCTGATTTTTGGTTTAGAGGTCCACTGAGGGACTGGCCAAACATCCATACAGTCAGCATCCACTAAGAGTGTGCCACGAGGCCTGATTTTCATTGTGACAGAAGCATCTGTCAGAATCCTGTGATAGAAGTTCTACTCTTAACCAAGCAAGCTCCCACTACACTGTTTGGGGTCTTTTTGCGGGTGGTGTGAATTACAGAATGTGCGAACTGTGTGACACACAGGGACTCATTGTCTTGGGGGCTGTCCAAACGGTCTATTCTATATTTATGTACAACTTCATCAAATAAGAATGAACTTGACGGATGATCGTGACCATAGGATCTCACATTTACTGGACCTGTTAGTTGTACTAGTTTGACCGTCTTTCAGTTATTGAGCCCAATCTGTGAAGGAATTTGAAGGGGGCTTGATACAGGGTGGGCTGAATCCACTCACAAACAAATATGGGGCCTAGCTCGGGCCCAACATTTTGACTCCACAACGGACTAGGTGTTTGGCTGTGTAGCCAGTTGGCCCACGAATAAATGGTTTAGATCAAGGTTTAAAGGAGGCCGTTTTAACGGTTAAACGGACTGGGGGCATTACCGTTTAAACGGCCGTTAAAACAGATTGAAACGGCCAGGGGCAAAAATGAAAAAAAAACGGAATTAAACGGTTTTAACGGAAAAAAAAAATGGAAAAAATGGCGCTGAAATTCAAATTTTGAAATTTGAAAATTAAATTAACGGATTTTAATGGAATTAAACGGATTTAACGGCGTTTTTTTCACAAAATTTTTCAGAATTAAACGGCTGTTTAAACGATTTTAACAGCCGTTTAAACGATTTTAACGGCCAATTTTTTTCCAAACCGTTAAAACGTGTTTAAACAGTTTTAATGGAAACGGGCTTGGGGCGTTACTGTTTAAACGGCCGTTTTTAAAATCATGGTTTAGATCATGAGTAGCACGACATGAGTACGGTATATACTTGGATCATGGCCATTGAGGAAGACGGGTTTGGGGTTGGCTTTATGGGCCTACAGACTACAAACAGAATTACTTGGGGAAAAGGCCAGAAATTTGAAAGAAAAACAAGCCCAAAAGTCCTTTCTTGAACCTCAATTCATTCGAGGAAGAGTAAAGTTGTGAACGTGTTTATAAACATGCAAACACTCTCTGCACCACAGCGTGTTTATAAACGCGCTATCCGATGCTTAACCACAAAAAAGAGCCATGTGGTTGAACTGCGGATTTCCACAGTGCAACAACTGCAAAGGATAAAATAGTCATTTGGGTATGGACTTTGGATCTCTTGAATCCGACGGTCCACCGCACGGTTTTTTTCTTCTTCTTGTGGTTAATTGTGGGATGTCATTTTCCCTCTTTAGTTTTGGTAGGCTACTTTCACCA
This sequence comes from Euptelea pleiosperma, assembly GCA_035048495.1. NCBI lineage: Eukaryota > Viridiplantae > Streptophyta > Magnoliopsida > Ranunculales > Eupteleaceae > Euptelea > Euptelea pleiosperma. The sequence goes on along the minus strand of CM068540.1, from coordinate 34,354,827 downwards.
ATTCTCTGAAGTAGGGTTATTAGTGGGAACCTGATTCTTTATAGACCAGATTAATAATCGGGTTGATTCCAAAATACCCAATAGACCCAACTCAATGTGGCTCAGTCTTGGTCCATTTTAAGACCCACTTTGTAATCTGGATGGGTCGGGATATACTAGTATCTGACCCCAACCCGACCCACTGACACCATAGAGGATGCTGAAGTCCATGGGTTCAACGTACACGACGACTACCTCAATGCCACCTATAACCTTGTGTTCAGAATATACAATCCTAGCCGTAAGGTCTCTTTGTACTATGACTCAATCTAGGTGTTTGTGTCATACGCTGACCAGAGAATTGCTTTAGATGTTATTGACTCCTTGTATCAACCCCGTCATCACGTAACACGGTTCGTAGTAGAGCCTGCAGCTCGATCTGTGCGATTACTAGGGTCAGCTTCGAGGAATCTTGAGCTCGAGAAATCATCGGGAGTGATCGAATTGGAGGTTTCGACTAAAGGCAAGGATACGTTACAAGGTGGGGATATTGAAGTCGACGCGTTACACCTTAAGGGTCTATCGTTCCCCTGTGGTGTATTTGTCTCCTTCAAAAACCTTCCACAGGACGTATTGCCAATTTGCCATGTCCATACTTAAGTGTCTCTAGTAGAGTTAGTGTTTATGAAGTAGAAGTAGTCGTGTTACACCTTCGTCTCCCTCGGAGATCTTCGCGACAAGACGCACTGTGACTTGGAATTTTTAAGTGAATCGATCTGGGGGCTGATTATTTGCTTCCTGTTGGTGGGCTTGGTTTTGGGCTTTGTCCTACATGTACACATACCATCATCCTCCAAATATAATATTTTCTTGGATTAATAACATGCTGAACTTGGGTCAATGGGTTGGATTAAGGATAAGCATCTTATTTAGCCTAATCCAATTCTAACTCGGGCTGTTAATGGCCCCTGTCGTGGTGAGGCCATTGTCACCTGGGCCCATCCAGGCATGACAGATCTTTGGCTTGGCCCTGGTTCAAGCATGGCTCTGGATGGGATTGAAAGGTTTGGCATTGGCCTGTCACGGTAATGCCCAGAAACAGGCTTGACTAGTCCTGATGTAGGCCCAAGGTCCCTCTTGCAGGTCAAAACAGTCTTTTCTAAACCCAGTCCATGGCTGAGTCAGCCAGAAATTCTTCCATAGATATTTCCCAAAGAGAGTTTCGGGGTTTCGACCACAAATATGCATCCTTCTGAAGCCAAATCTTGCAACAAGGAACACTTTACAGGACCATTGAACCCATGAATGTTTTTTTGCCCACTCCTTGGTGAACCTACACTGAAAATCATCTCATCTTGATTGGTGATTCCTAACAATAGGAAATAAGTCCCTTTTCATCATGGGGGGTAGCGGGCCGCACGGCCCGTTAACATTTGTTTGGTGGGCCGGGCTGGTGAAACTATCTTAACGGTCTAGGCTGGGTCATGGGCTCAACTTCAAAACCCAACCTGACCCAGATTCTTAGCAGGCTGGACCAATCCGACCAGCTTTCCTTGCCGGATCGGCCCCGGGCCACAGCCCAAATTTACACCCCAACGTTGACATGTCTTGTGCCAAAGATCAACAATTAAAGGTTTGGATTTTTGTCCAACAAATAAATAGCAAATAATAATTATTAAAAAATAATTAATTCTTTTTTGATAAGTCAAAAGAGATATATTAATGAAGAAATAGAGATCGAGAAGATCTCAAGATGCGGAAAAAGTCATGAAAATAGAAAACAAAGCAACCCACTACTTACTCTAAAGAGTTTCTCAAAACAAAATACCATATCCTTGAAAATAAATACCTCTCATCTCGGGAATCTTCTACCCTAGCTATATAAGAACCCCTTGATGTTGAGAAGTGCCTCATGGTATGAGCTTTTCTTGTCTCTAAAAACTCGCCTGGTCCTCTCCAACCATAGGCCCCATATCACTGCATACAGTACCATCCTCCATAAGGCTTTCCCCCTGGATGATGTCGGAATGCACGGCCATCCTCCTAGAACTTTCCTTATTGATCTTGGACAGACCCATAAGATCCCTGCCTGTACTAAGAAATATGATCACATTTGATTCGTAAAGTCACAATGCAGCAAAAGATGAAAAGTATCATCTCCATTAGCCTTGCACATTATACAGTAATTCACCAAAATCTATTTTCTTGTCATCAAGTTTTCAACCGTGAGTATTTTATTCAAGGAGGCTACCCAATGAATATTTTTATTAATTAAAAAACAATTGATTCCTCCTAGATAACAACCATTCGATTTCTTGCATTCTTTTAGATTGTTGAACCAATATATGAGCCTTTTTATGATACATAATTCCTTATCAAAATTTTGATGCATAAGTACCTCAAAATGCCACGTGGCATTCCTTCTTTTTTTTTCCTGGCCCACTGATACCAATGAATGCTTGGCCACAGACCAAAAATCAGCATCATTGTTGATTTCTAATCATTGAATTTGAGCTGAGCACCTTTTCATTATGGGCTTCATGAACGGGCCTATGAATTGGTTCCAAGCCCATGATGAAAAGTTTTCAAATCTAACGGCTAGAAATCACGCTATTTTTGGTGCGCAGGTCCACCGTGATATGGCCTAACAGAGTTTGCCATGTGGCATTTAGAGAGATTTATGCCAAGGTTTAAAAAAACGGACGTTATAACGAAAATAACAGCCGTTATAATGGATTTAGACCTCCCCCGTTATGTTATGGACCATTAAAACGTCAAAAAATAACGTCCGCTATTTTCTGTTATAACGAAAATAACAACAGTTATTTTCTGGAAAAAAATGTGTTTCCTTTTTTTGGAACTTTGAAATTCAAATTAGCGCCATTTTTTCTGGTTTTTTTTTTTCCGTTTTTGCCCCAGTGTTTTTTCGTTGTAATGGCCGTTATAACGGAAAAATGGTAACCCCCCAGTCCGTTATACCGGTCCCCTTTAAACCTTGATTTATGCATCAAACTTTTTTTGATAAGTAAACAATGACAATTTTTTTTTTTTTGTAGTCATTATCGTGAAATGGCCCCACGGATTAGCAGGTGAAACCTGAACGGACCGGTCAAGCCGGTAAAGAGAATTTCTACTCCTGTCACACTGCTCAAAGGAGGAAATCTACCTTTGCCACGACCTCTCGAAAGAGGAGGATACACACCAACCATTTGAGCTGGCAGGTTGGGTGTAAGTAAACAATGACAATTGCCCCAATCTAAAGTAGACAAGTGTGTTCAATGATCCGATTAGAAATCCTAACTTGTCAGTGGGCCCGCTTCAATTTTAATAACATTTATTTGTCAAATCATGTCCCTCACCCGCCTTGCACAGAATCTCTAATTGGACACGTACCTAGGTGCGTTGTACATAAAATTTTATACGATTTTGACGTGTAGATGACGGACCGCACGTGGCATATCCGCAGAGACTAATTACAGTACGGATGTTTGCCACCCAAAACAGCTTGATTAATGATTTCTAGTCTTTGGATCAGAGTGCCCAAAACTATGCTTGAGTCGACGGTTAAACATAACCCATGAAAAAGACTCCAATCCAATGGATAGAAATCAATAATGTTAATTTGATGGTGAAACATCCATACGGCCTATTGGTGGATAAACTAAAAATCAGCTTGATCAATGATTTCTAGCCATTGAATTTGCTACTCAAAAAACATGCTTAAATCCAAGGTCTATAATCAATCCTAAAAAGTACTAAAATCTATAGTGAGAGATAACTAATCAGGTTAATTTTTGGTTTGTATATCCAAAAAGGGGTGGGCTAAACATCCATGTGGTTGGTGTGGGCTGGGCCTTCTCTCAGCTGGGGCCTAAGGCGAAGGCCTTATTGGCCTTATGGTAGAGACGATCTGACTGTGATTCGTCATCGACGATGGCGTCAGAGAAGATATGTTCCATATGGATAGCATATTTGTGCATATCCAGTATGGGAAGTTTCGCCTTTGGCAATTTTTCTTGGGCTGCATCTGTGTTTTGGGGATGTTTGGTTGTGGGTTTCCAATTTGTGTTCAAATTAAGACTTCAGTAACGTTTGGTAACAGCTTGTGCCCGCCTCTAACAGTCGGGCTAAGCACCTTGTTGGATGAAACTCACTGCTTGTTCATTCCAAAAAAATTATTGGTTTTCACTCGGACTACATTTACCAAGATGGTCATGGTGAAACAATGCTAATTACCAGGGTCAAGTCCCCATTTCAGTTGGGTATGCTGTATGTCGCAACTCGCAAGATTCTATCCTAGCTCATTTCGCTCAACGATGACATCGAGGAAAAATACTCAATGACAGCTCTGCACCATCAGACCCCTGACAACACTAGTCAAGACCCCATTTCAGTTGGGTACAAGGTTCTATCCTAAAAAAAAGGATCATATTAATGGTGACTTGACCACGTGAACCATGCGCTTCTTGGTGCGAACGAGCTATCGTGGTAGCTTGCTATCCAGGAAAAGGATAATTTTTCAGCTAGTTCCATCACAGTGCAAGACAGTAGTAGCTTGACCTATATGGGAGTCGGCTTCTCGCACCGAGAACCAACATATTCCTTAGCCAGAAATTGACACTAGCAACATCTAAGCAATATCCCGAGGCCTAATTTGCGTAGGCCCATGCATTGTTGCCTTTTTTAATTTTCAGCACTATCAACAACTTAGGATTCCAAATTCCAATCCCATCTTATCCCCGCATTAAAAACCCAACATCCTGTAAAGATGACAACCCAAGTTATTGAGAAAAATGAAAGGGATTCTTGACCCACCCATGTAACTCTCTAATGTGCAATGAGGCAAGGGGACAATGTACATATGGGAAATGGACCTAACACATCCCAGTGCCATTGTCCCTTTGCTAACTTAACATATGTAACCAATGCCCTCGTATTGGGGCCCACCAAATGTTCTTTTTCTTTTGGTAGGAATCTAATTTTCATACCTAATCACGTAATTTTTTTCTCATGAATTTCCATCTCTTGCTTTACGAACACGTTAGACGTGCGCATTGCATCAATTGCAATATTCGGTAAATTCGGATCCCTCAATTGGGTGGCTGGTTCTAACCCAAATCATGTATTTGGCCGCGATTTCTTGTACTATTGCATCATTAATTCTAGTCGAAGGGGGGGGAAGAAGCATGATTAAAAATGTAATTTTTCTTATTTTCAATAAAATGGCCGGGGCATTAATTTATTAGTAAGGGAGTGTTTGATTGCTTTGATTAGCTTGTTTTGTTTTCTTTGGTAAGCTTGTCGGTGCGTGTTAGATATTATCACGGTATGAACGGAAGCGACAAAGCTTCCTAGCACGGTCTTTTCACTCTCATCAGTACGTCATGCCTTTCCTTTTCTCATCTCTCTCTGGATAAGTTCTTAATTAATGAAACAGGTGGATTTCTGTGTGAGGGAGTAAGACTTGCCTGACCACTCACAAAATAAGCCACATGACAATTTATTAGAGGACACTGACCGTATAGATGTTTGGCCAATCCCTAGGTGGACCTACAAACCCAAAATCAACCTGATCAGTGATTTCTAAGCGTTAGTTGAAGTCATTTTATTTGGTTGATTTTAACCGTAGGAATTTGAACATTATTTCCGTACAAAGATCCAAAGGTTTGAAATGCTATTTTTGGTTTATAGATCCACTTACGGATTGGTCAAACATCTATACGGTCAGTGTCCTCTAATAAATTGCCACGTGACTTATATTGTGGGTGGTCAGGCAAGTCTTACTCCTCAGGGGGAGGGGGACGCCGTTTGTGGCATGTCAATGTAGTGGCACGTAGCCTCAATGAGGGGACACCCCCATCTTATTTATCATGTGTGATAAGATGCCGTTTATGACAAGTGTACTGTGCCACTTGACAGACGACAATACCCTCTCATCGACATCGATCTAGTTATTATATTTTTTAGACTTAGTCAACACAATTTCTTTTAGGAAAGTACAAGCCGATATATATTCTGTGAAGCATATAGGGAGAATGGCATGAGAAGATTATATGCAAATAAATTGGATCATTTTGTGGGCCCTTATAATCATGGTTCGAAGTTCGACCGATCCCATTCTGGATCGGGCGATCCAGATAGGGATGGGAGTCCACCGATCCAACCCAAAAATAGATCGTCTTGCCCCAAGATCACTGTTTCCCAAAAGAGTCCCACTTTGTCTCGGGTGAGATGGGGCTGATCCTTTCAGGATTTGACCGATCCAAATTGGGATCGGAGCCCCACCGACCTGGCCTCTGATCCCAAGATTTCGAACCATCCTTAGAATTACATCCTTGTATGATCACACCTGTCCTCCATTAGTAGTGTCAATGGCTAGGTCCAGAACGGTGACTGGTGACCCTAAGCCGAGTCAGTCTGATGAAGAAAATCTGTTAAGTTTGATTTGAAGAATAGTACTAGTAGGCATCACGTGCATTACATGAAAGAGATTGTCGGCGGCGCGTTTTTATGAAGAGGTGGCAAAATAAGAAAATTTAAACTAAATGGCAGTTTTGGGAAAATTAAGGAAAGATGGATGGTTTTGAAAATTTAACAATTGAATGGACAATTCTAGAAGACTAATTTGGAGGGAAGGCAACTAAAGGGAAAATGTTGAAAAGCAAAAGTATGAAATTTGAAAAGAAGGTTGTCCATTTACTTTTAATGAAACTATTTACGTGTTATTTTAATTGGGATCAGCATTTCAGATAAAAACCCTTAAATCAGCCTTTCACTTTTTTATCGTGAAGATAAAGAGATATTTTAGCATTCTAATCATGTTTCGATGGGGCAGGTGACAGTCCACGTGGTGCACATCCACGCATGCGATGCATATTATAAAATTTTCTCCTTTTTTTTACTAGTTGCTTTGAAAATATCTCTATTTTCTCAAGTTTTATATACTTTGAGAGTATTTTAATCATTTAAGCTTTTATACCTTTACTCCTTATCCGTTACTATTTTCATCTCAAATTGAGGTGGTTGGATTTGCACCCATGGAAACCATAAATTTCATACACAATAGCTGTTCCTTTTTTTAGATAGTGAATGGAGTTCCTGCACACGTGGCACTCTTAGACGACTCTGACTATATGGATGTTTGGCCAATCCCTAGGTGGACGGTGGACATACAAACCAAAAGTCGGCCTGATTCGTTATCGAGATTTCAAACCTTGGATCTTTGTACCTCAAATAATGGTCAACAATGCTCAAATTCCCACGGTTAAAATCAACCCATGACCGATCTGCCACTAGTTCAAAAAATGGAATTATTTAGTTTTACATCTTCAAATTAAACCAAATCAATATCTATATAACAGACCAGGACGGCTGTCTCCCCCTCTTATTTGGCTTCATGAAAGATGGCCAAGATCTTATCACACCAAATGGATAGTGGATCTCAGCCACTCACACCCATTTTTGACAAATGCTTTGTCAATGAGTGCCGTGGGCACGAGTCACCTACTATATAACAAGGGAGCTCAGTTGTCTCCCCCTCTTATGGGCTTCATATAATGGATGGCCAAGATCTTATCCCCCAACTGGACAGTAGATCTCAGCCACTCGCACCCGATTTTGGCAAATGTTATGTCGGGGAGTGCCGTTGGCACGGGCCACCTACTAGTCTATATAACAAAACAGGAAAGTTGTCTCCCCACTTATCTCCCCTCTTATCGGCTTCACAAAGGATGGTCGAGATCTTATCACCCCAAATGGCAAATGCTTGGCCAGAGAGTGCCGATGGCACCCACAGTATAATACATATAGATCTCTATTTTTACCGTTAACTTGAAGACTACACTTGATGGGGTTAGAAATTTCAGAATGGGCTGATTTTTTGTAGGAGTGATCTATATGGTGAGGAGATCATCCTCACCTAAAATCAGCTATTGATTAATCTTCCATGTGGGTACGCTAAAATTATTGTAAAAAATATTGTGAAAATTGTTGTCTCCCGATACTGATCCTCTCTCTCTCTCTCTCTCTCTCTCTCTCTCTCTCTCTCTCTCTCTCTCTCTCTCTATATATATATATATATATATATATAATTATAAAAGAGAAAATAGTGTTTCATACGGATATATAATGGTAAATTATACATTAATACAATTATTGCGATAAATTCAAAAGAAATGAATATTTTAAAAGGGTTTGAAGTTAACTAAGAAATATGAAAAACGTAAGAGGAATGTTAACAAACAACGAGTTACACCAATGCAACCCCGCAAAAAGGCTAAAAAAAAAATGCATATTTTAATTCAATCCGTGGTTTAGGAGGCTGTTCTTCTTGTCTTTTGCGGGGTTGCATTAATGCAACGTCATTAAAGCGTTGCTTGCTAGCATTCCTCGAAACATAATATCAATTAATTACAAAATAAGGTCTTCGATCCTGGGGACAACAATTTCATACAACATTTTTGACAACAATTTTGACGTACCAACTTGGAAGATGAATCAATAGCTGATTTTTTGTGAGGATGATCTCGTCATCATATAGATCACCCATACAAAAAATCAGCACATTCTGAAATTTCTAACCCCACCTAATGTGGTTTCCAAGTTAACAATAAAAGGAGACGGTCCATAATTCTTCAACTTGTAAACCAATCTACGAATATTAGAATGATTTGAATTTTTGTGAAGATGATCTCGTCACCAGATAGACTATCCTCGCCAAAAATAATCTCATTCCAAAACTTCTAATTTATACATGCGCCAATTGTAGTTGTAAAACATGTTGTCGGAAGTTGTTGTCCCCCCGGATCCTGACCCATATATATAATTTAGTCATAACTTATTAAACTACAGAAATCCAACCACACACTATGTGAATCATTCTCCAAGAAAAATATTTGCGATGTTGTTGTCTATTTAATTTTTATTTTTAATTTTTGGGTAAGATGGATTGAACCCACGACCTCATTTGTGGTGAAGAATATCAATCAATGGAGATACAAGCTCGAGCCCAAATAAACGTTTATTTTAACTAATGCTATATGGGTAGAGGAATTCTTTCTACTCAAGTTAACGTTCTAAACAATTTTATTTGTAATCATCACACAGTGAACTATGAAATGACAATCAAGTGTCATGCTGTGTTGTGATGATCACGATCGGACGGTAGTGATTGGTGTTAGTTGAAGTCTTTTTATTTGTTAGGTAGTTCAAACTTTGCAGTCAATTTTCATTCTTTATTACTTTTTTTCAACTTATATATTTCTATTATTTTGAATTCAACATGAAAGAGCCAACCCAACTCATTCCCCAAAACTGCCCAAAACCGCGGGTTAGAATAAGCTACCGCTTGCATTTTCTTGTGACAAATCAAACAACCAGTGGTCTACTGCTGCATTTTGGTAAGCTTAAAAATTGTAACAAGTCAATTTTTAACGGTTAATAAGCACTTATCAAAAAAATCTATACGATCTGAATTTTTGTTTTTGTAATTTTCATTCTATTGTAATGGCCTATGCATGTGTCTATATGTATTCTACTTATTAACGCACGAAGACACTTCTTAAGTTACTAACGCAATAAATAAAGTATCTATGTTCTGCTTCTTTACTTGTTCTTTCTATTCTACTTTGTAGTCTCCTTAGAGATCATCCCCACCAAAATTCAGCCACTGATTCGTCTTCTACGTGGGTATACCAAAATGGGGGTCAAAAAATGGGTGCCCCCAAGCCCGACCCGGGGTTATTTCGTAAATTGCTCAACAGAGGAGGACAGTGCCACACGGCGCCTCGTCATAGCTTCTCGAAAATATGACGTGGATGTGAAAAATTAAAAGGAAAAATATGTAACAAGGTATGCTTGAAACTGTTCATTTGCGGAAGCGGCATTTTTGGTAGTCACCGCTGCCATCTGGGCCTACTGACCGCTTGGATGTTTATCCCACCCCTTGGTGGATATACATACCAAAAATCACCTTGATTGGTAATCTATAACCATTAGATTTTAATACTTTTTAGCACCATTTAAGGCGTTCTTATAGCCGTTGAATACAACCATTTTTTGAGTACTAAAATCAACGGCTAAAAATCATTAAACAAGCTGATTTTTTGTATGAATGTCTATTAAAGGGTGGGCTAAACATCCATGCGGTCAGTGGGCCCAGATGGCAGTGGTGACTACCAAAAATGCCGCTTCCGCAAATGAAACGATCTCAGGTATACCTATTAAAATTAAAACGACGTACATAATTTTCTTTTTATTTATTTATTTACTAAATTGGCGCTCTATTCTTCTCGTCTTTCTCATCTTCCTGTATTTATAATCTCAAATCTCCTCCTCCTCCTCCTCTTTCTCTCTCTCTCTCTCTCCATGAAATTTTCGTTTTTTTTTCCTGCAAAGTTAGGGTTTTGTTGCTTCTACTGCGAAGGAAGAGAAAAGCTTCAGAGGTGCGTTCGATTTCTCCTCCTTTGATATCGTCTTCCGTAGAATCGTAGTTTCTCTCTTCGATTGATTTCGTTGCCCTGGTTCTCAATCTCGATTTGATAAAAATTGGCCGTTGAGTTCTATTTCTTTCTGGATAATTTGGTCGATCAATCCGTTTTTCAACTGTAATTTGATCGATCTCGCTCTGTTTAGGGCATTGTTTTAGCCTAATTTGAATGAGCTTCAGTGCCGATTTTGGATTTCTTTAGATTTCTTCGATAAGTGAAGAGGTTTTAGTTAGGGTTGCATCGTCAACAAGTTCAAGCTTTTAGTTACTATATCCTTGCTTCTAGGCGTGAAATTGTGGACTCTATGTGTCGGGCTTGCCTTCGAGACCGACGGATATAGGTGGTGTTGATAAGGGAGTGTTTCGGGGGGAGCGGGGAACATGACCGATATCCATCCGCTGCAACAGAAGCAGGAGAGCAACGATGCCTGTGCCGAGTTCCAGCGGGGATTAGAGGAGTTCATGCGGGGTCATTTGGACGATTGCATGTCATTGACCTCCTGTAGCTCTACTCGCGACCAGGAGGACGATGAGGAGGAGGGCGATCAACTCGTGCGCCGGAGGCGACGGTCTGATCTCGAAGGAGATGACCTGGCAGAGTCTTCTGCCGCACGGAGGCGCCACTCTCGTATCTTGAGTAGGTGGGCTGCGCGGCAGGCCCAGGAGATGATCACTCCGATTGAGAGGCAGAATCACGAGTCTGAACTTATGGCTCTCGCAGGTTTGCACACAGTCTCCATGCTTGATTCTTCTTTCCTGAGGGAGTCGCAGTCTCCGACTTCAAGACGGCAGAGGGCCGCCGAGAGGCCAAGCACCCAGGCATCCTCTCTCCTGCAAATGTGGCGGGAGCTGGAGGACGAACACATGCTCAGTCGTGCCAGAGAAAGGGTGAGAGAAAGGTTGAGGCAACAGAGGAACATCGAGTCTAATACGAACATCTTGAGCATGAACATGTCCGAAAGCCGGGGTAATGAACACCAGGGTAGTTTGGAGGAGGATGCCAGTGAGAGTGAGAATGAGTATGGGACATGGCCCCAGGGTCAAATGGGTTCACAGAATGAGCGTGGAGACCACCACATTTCTAGCCGGGAACAGTCTCCGGACCTTGGGGAAGTCGAAAGGGAGAGGGTGAGGCAAATTGTTCGGGGTTGGATGGATAGTGGCATAACTGACCATGTGTCTAATGTGTCCCCGAGGAACAATCCGAGGGAAGAATTGCTTGGTGAAACTGAACGTGGGAGGGTGAGACTCGTGAGAGAGTGGGTCCAATTGGCAAGTCAGCAGAGAGGTACACGTGGCAGCAGAAGGGAAGAGCAAGCTGCAGGACTTGGTGCTCAGATTGACCATGCTCGGGATGGATTGGTTGTTGACCATGATGAAGGCCAACCTGAGCATATCCGGAGGGACATGCTGAGATTACGTGGCAGACAGGCTCTTCTAGATTTGCTTGTGAGAATTGAGAGGGAAAGGCAGAGAGAACTGCAGGGCTTGTTGGAGCATCGGGCTGTTTCAGACTTTGCTCACCGCAACCGCATTCAGGTTAGTTGCCTGTGAAAAATGTTGTTTATTTCTTATGGAACTGTATAATTGTATTCCTCCTTTCCTCCTGTCGTCAAATGATGCATTTATTTTATCATATTTACGTAAATAAAAAAAACCATGAACTGTGGTCTCTGGGAACTGCATTTGTTTATTCTATCTTATTTGTTGTTGCTTCAATTTGCTGCATTTTTATGTTTTTTGGCTTTGGATGGTAGATGTTAAGATGGCTGAGAGAAATAATCTTAGTTTTGTTCATTGATAAACTACTGTGTTGGGGTCTGTTAGATATGCTTTACTTTCTGACTCAGAACTACAGTCAAGGAGAAGGGTTGATGGAATCTCTCCACGACAAGAGGAATCTCTCTTCACAATGGATATCTCACCCAAGAAAATAACTCAATATCTCATTAAAATGCTAAAAAAATGTATGTGAGCTGTCTCTCTACGAATATTTATAGAAAAAATAAATCAAAATTTCCTAAATCTAATCAAGCTAAGAGTATCTTCAACAGAGATCTCTATTTTGGAGAGCAAAAAAAATGTTTTTTAATATAAAATGCTTTTACAGCACTTTGGTTACAGTGTCAACTCCAATCAACATCTCTATTTTTATCTCTAAAATACTATTCCTTTGAAAAGTAATAAGGATACAACTGGTATTAAAATTTAGTATAATACATAAAAGGTTAAAATAGGAATTATATAACATGAACAGTGATAGAGGCCCCTTTTAGAGATCCATCCGGGGTCTCCAAATTTGGAGACTCAAAATGGGGTCTCTAAAATGGAGACCCTTTTAGAGTACGGTTGGAGGGTGGATTCCACCTGACAGCTCTCTATTTTGGAGAAATAGAGCATGGTTGGGGATGCTCTAAATCATTTCTAACTTTTATATCAAGTAAACAATCCTAACTAAAACAAATGACTAAGAGTTAAATACTCAAAAATAAATAAATATTCCTAAGCTACTTGCGGGGCACACTGGATGTTCTTGGGCCTCGACGTTGGCTTCTTTTAGGCTCACATTTGTGTTCTCTTTAGTCCATGGTCATTTATTCTACATCACTTCCCTTGGCTTGAGAAAACTCGCCTTGTCGAGTTAGAAGGCTTGCTATTCTTCATTTTAGCTGCATGTATTTTGTTTCGTTGAAGACTAGAACATCGTTCATCTTTTTCTGGAGTTGTGTCAATCCTTCTGTTGAAACCTTACGACGATGTAGAACTTTGTCAGCTTCTTTAGGACGCATGTTTCTCATAGATTTCTTACTTGGCAAATAGTTTAGTGCATGAAACAACTTGTTATCACGTGTCTGTCATATCGTTAAGGCCTTCCCAATATTGTGCTGCTTTCATTGGAATGATATCACACCGCATTTTATCGGAATATGACCCTAGAGAGAATGAAACAAGATATCTTTGAGTCACCTTGATCTTCGAATCATCATTTACCCATTCAACTTCATAGGGTCATAGATGTGGTTCTATTGGAATTTCGAGTTTATTGACTGCCCTTTTTCGCAATATGTTTCCTACACTAACCACTGTCAATAACCGTAGTACATAATTTATTTTCACATTGTAAAGTAGTTCAAAAAACCTTGTTTCATTTCAAGTCTTCCTTTTCTTTTGGTTGCATTTGCATGATCAATATTCTTTCCAACATTAATTCAAGCATCTCATCTCTCTCCATTGGATCGATGTAAACAGCCTCATTCTCTTCATCCTCACCATCCTTTACATTTTCAGCTTCAGCTAAATGCACATTTTTGTTTGGACAATGCATACCAAAGTGTCCCAACTCCATCACAGTTGTATTGCCTTGAGCAACGGGTTTTCCTTTATCATTTTTGAAGTTCAAAGATGAGGTGGAATACGAGAAGTCCATATGATCTTTTACTGAGCTTCCCTTCAGATATTTTAGGAGTATCGTCTCATCATAATCCTTTTCTTTAATTTTTCTTCAAATTACATAACAACTTTATGAGATTCTTCTACATTCCAGATTTGTATAGCTGCCATATCATCTTGAATTTTTTTTCTTAAAGCCTGATTAATGATGAGCGGCTAGTGCTTCATCTGCTTCAGTAATTCCTACTCGAGTAGCCAGATCATAAAATTTGTTGATATATTCATCATTGGAATTCATTTTCACCATATTGAAGTTGTCGAAACTAAATACAGTCTCTATATGTAATCAGTTGACACGTATTTTGATTGTAACTGATTCTTCATTTCTGCCCATGTAGGCATGTATTATTATTTTTTTGATAAAGTAAAAGAATAAATGTGTAGGCATGTATTAATTGCTCCAGTCCCGATTGAATATTCTGCTTTTGCAATCTATTCCACCAAATTAGAACATTGCCGCTCAACTTAGCAGTGGCAAATTGCACTTTTCTTTATTCAAGCAATTTGTACCTCCCGAAGAAATTGTCAAGATGTGAAATGAAGTTCATAGGAATCCATTTTTTCACAAATCTTCTGCATCAAGCTTTACCCCTTGATTAACTTCATTGTTATAGTTTCAGTCGACTGGCTCGTGAGGGTAGACTCATGGGGCCCCTTGAAAATCCCTTCTTTGAGCATGTAAGTGCATCAGATCTCCATTTATCTGCATCCCATGTTGTACAACATGTACACGATTATCATGGATTGGAGCATACATGCCTTGATCAAGTTGATCTCTTGTTTGTTCCCATTGATAATTATTATTTTACATATCCACATGAGAAGGCATGTTGTGCAACTTTTCCCTATGTACACCTTTAGTATCTTCTTTGTCATCCGCATGATTTGCATTGTGATTTTTACCAGGGGAATTGGATGAATCATGATTCATATTGGGAACTGAGATTGAGATTGCCTTCTTTCCCCATAGAATTCTTTAGCATTTTGAAAACATTGGTCATTTGGTTTTTCAAATCTTGAATATCTTGATTCATTGTTTCATGACTAGCATTTAATCGTGCCAAAAATTCATTGGTCTCCTTGTGGTTGGTATCAACCTGTGAAGATAATGCAACAAGATCTTCAGAATTTTTAGTGTTCATTTTGCTATAATTGGAACCACTTCTCAATTGCATTAACAAATGTTCAATGTGGGAATGCTAAGGCTTTTTTTAAAGGGCCTAAGTTGTATGGGCTCTGGCTTGGCTTGCTGGTCAGGGCTTCTTAACAGCCATAAAGGGTTTGGTTCTAATGGATATGGAAATGGTCCGTTTATGTGGGCCGCTCTATTGGTCAAGGTTTTAACTTCACTTAGGTCCTCAAACATATTTAATAGAATGGAGCTCGATACTTTTAGCTTTTAAAAAACCGCAAGTAAAGGTTGTCTTCAATCTTTTGCATAAGTTTGAGTTAGGGTTTCTTCTCCAAACCGTAGCCACAAGGTTTCTTAGATATAGGCTACGGTCGAGAACAGACGAAGGCCGTTTGTTCCTTGTTGGATTTTGGAGAAATTCCATCCACGATAAAAACCCACTAAAATGGACTGTGGCGACAACCTTGATATGGACAATGGCAATGGTGGCTTCTAGCGGTTGCAATGAAAGAGAATATTGATGTTGAAGGTCGGATGGACATTTTGAGAGGACTGCAACAATTGTTGCCACCACAACACCAAACAGATCCAAGATTAGATCATTAGGAGTCTTATTGTTTTTAATCCCTTTTTTGTTTAGGTTGCAAATCTTGAACCTAAACTTCACTTGATCATCAATAATGTTGATAGATGGTTTTTGGAAGACAAACGAAGGTCCGACAATGATATACCAGTGGAAATTTCGGCTATGGTGTTTGTCCCCAATCTTCTACGGATGGTGATAAATTGGTTTACCTAAATCTTAATAGTATGCACTGTGATTAAATTCGTGGTTGATCGAATCAATGAATGGTTTTCCAATGTCTACAGAAGGCACAAATGAATGGTATGTAATTTCACTGCATGAACAATGACAAAACGTCACTGTTCAAAGGAACGATGCAAGAGAACCATGCATTGTTCAAAGAGTCGCACCTTGAAAGGCGCGATCAAAATCCATTTCCCATAGGATGCAACTAAGGGCGTTTCTCGAAGGACGTAGCCGGAGTCGATCAAGTATTCAATCGATGATGATTTTAGGGACAAGGCTTTGATACCAAAATTGATGCAGAATGACGAACTGATCTACAATTAAGGAGAAGCATTGTTGGAATCTCTCCGCCACCAGAAGAATCTCTCTTCACAATGGATATTTCACCCAAGACAATAAGTATCTAATTTAAATGTTGAAAAAACGTATAGGAGCTGTCTCCCTACAAATATTTGTAGAGAAACAAATCAAAGTTTCCTAAAATCAAACTAAATCACTTCTAACTTATCGCTCAGGTAAACTATCATAACTAAAACAAATGACTAACAAATAACTACTAAATAAATAAAGTATTTCTAAGTGACTTGCGGGGTTCACTTGATGTTCTTGGGCCTCAATGTTGGGCTTCTTTTAGGCCCACGTTTGTTAGCTCTTAATCTCATGGTCCTTTGTTTTACATCACTTTCCCTTTGAACTAGAGAATTTAGTGATCGTAGATGCATGTCCTCTTACAATCTCCTTGATCCCATGTTTCTCAGGCTTTTTATTTCTTAGTTTTGTAACTTTTAAAAGAATCCCTGATTTTGGTAATTCATTTCAGAAGTTTTCCCCAAAATGAATGATTTATTGATATTAGCTTACAGGGTTTTTATATTCTCTTTACATGATACTAGTGGACCGCACGTGCGTTGCACATGAGTGATTGTAGGGGCCTTTTTGGAAGAAGTAGCAAAATAAGAAAGTTTCACCCCAAAGGGCAGTTTGGAAGATTAGTTTGGAGTAAATTAAATTGTGGCAACTCAAGGCACTATTAGGCACAATTAGAAAAAAGGTACAATTAGAAAATCAAAATTGTAAAGTTGTTTATACCTAGTTATTAAGGGTTGTTTTGGAAATATGGAAGTAATGGCATAGAAAGTAATTGAGGGATTGTTTTGAAAATTTAGAAATAATGGCATGTTAAGTAATTATGTGGTTAAAAATGATTGTTTTGAAAATATGGATAAAATGGCATGGTAAGTAATTTAGTGCTCATGAATGGGTTGTATTAAAAATAAAAATGATGACATGGAAAGTAAGTGTTTATCAAGGGGCATTTAATGAACTTTAGGTAGAGGGGCATTTAATGAACCGAGTACGGTGAAGGGACATGTAGGCAGTTAATGATCCCATGTTTATTACTTTTCTGAGAGGCAGCTAATAGGTGGTTACATTTCGGTAGAAAAGAATATTTTTTTTAATTATTTTTTATGGGCAACTAATAGGTGCCTATGTGAACGTTGTGGTGAGCGTCGTGTGGCAACTTAAGTTTTGGCTTTAAAATAGTAATAGATTGAGAATTCCCAAATTGTGAAGGGTTGTACCCATAGACTTGGGATCAAGTCTTTTGGGGGTAATTCCCAAAGACCTGGGTTCGGTCCCGTGTTATGTTGGGGCGGGGGGGACTTTAAATACATACCATATTACTATGTTTAGCTATTATGAAATCTGCTTATGAAGCATGCAAATTTTTTGCTTGCATTTGTGACTATGACTTGGCGATCTGAAACTGTATCATTTTCCAGTCATTACTCAGAGGTAGATTCTTACGAAATGAAAGATCAACCGAGGATGAGAGGCCACCTTCTGTGGCGGCAAGTGAATTGGGTCAGTTAAGACAACGACATACTGTGTCTGGTTTAAGGTATGTGTTATTTTTATGCCATATCTGTGACAAAGTGTGTTCATTTCTTTTTCGTTATTTAGTTGAAGCTTTTCCCGCATTGTGTTTTTTGGGTTAATATCTCGCATTTTTTATTAGCTTCTTGTATCTAGGACTGTGTTGGTTTTGACGAAGCAATGAGTAAAGTGCGACTTAAATTGTTTATAGATAACTAAGGAAAAAATTCATTCCAGTGATTTGTCCTTGTTCCACTGGAGTAGTGTGATCCATCTTTGATTAGTTCTATGTATTTTTGATGCATATGTGGTGGAAAACCAAATACAGTGTGTTAAGAGAGCGAAATAATAGCTTAGATGCTAGTGGTTCTCAATTTTTTATTCTTATAAAGAATGGAATGCTTGATGCTTGTGATTGTCAAGGGAAATAATTAGATTTACCAAGGATTTATCAGAAAAAAAATACTGATCAGTGTAAAAATAAAGATGCACCTGATTGAGCTCGCCAAATTCATTTATCAATATTGTGTGGCATTGAAATTTTTTTTTTTTAAAGAATCTCATAGCCGTGTTCAGTGTTATTCTTCTATCAGCAATTGTGAATGTATTGGTAGGAGATAAATCATGAAAAAGCGGACATAAATTTGCAAATGTTTCCACAAGGTCATTAGTGCCTTTTTATCACTATAAATTCTCTCTACTTTTATCATTGAGACCTATTCTGCATTATTTTCATGGGATGTTTTAGTATAATGAAATGCTTAGGTGCCAGGGATGAACAAAGGCATAATCATTTGATAATATTTGAAGGCTCTTTCTTATTTCAAAGGAAGTTGAAGATCATGACATGCAAACCTTTAAGCCCACTCTGAGAGTTCAATGTCTACTATTGGGACATTGATTGTATCATTGCATCAGCAAATGGACTATTGATGGATGTCTAACTACCACAAACAATGCCCTTTACATCCAAGGACCCAATATCCTTTTTGTTTGTCCATCTAAATCAGCCTTCTGCAGTCCATCAAAGACACTATCTTTGGCCCTCTATAGAAGGTTCTTTTTTTGGACCAGTGGCTCTATATTGATTTTGATAGCTCATAAAGTATTCCGATCTCCTCAAAAGTGGTTCGTCGTAGTTTCTCCAAGTATGAAAGGAATCCAGCTGTTAAACCACCTTTAATTGGGTTACTTGACAATGCTTTCCAACTCCACATGGTTTGCTACAAACCAACTTTTTTTGATCCCTAAATTTTTAGAGATAATAGATCAAGATTCATGTTATGATTTGGCAAAAGTTTTACACCGGCTGCCAACATGACGTAACCCTCCTCCTTCATCCAGTCTTGGGACCGGTGATGTGGTGTAAAGCACTACACCGGTGGAGTTGAAAGGGTGCATGGAGGATATGGGTTTGAAGAAAAAAATGAAATAGGAAGTGTGATCTTTGAATTTGCGATGGCATATGATCTTGCAATAGAAAACACATACATTAAAAAGAGAGATGAAAATTTAATTACGTTTAAAAGTAAAACGAATATGAGCCAAATAGACTTTTTTCTGCTAGGGAGAAATGATCTATCAATGTGTAAAGATTGTAAGGTTATTTCAGGAGAGCCTAACCACATAACATAGGCTAGCGGTTTTAGATGTTCGTATCAAGAGATGGAAGAGAGGGAATGGAAATAAAAGATGCCTAAGAATAAGGTGGTAGAATTTAAACGAGGAAAAAGTGGTGCCTTTCATAAATAAATTGGTAAAAAAAGAAATGTGGAATGTAGAAGCAGAGACTATGGTGATGTGGAATGTAATGGCTAAATGTATCAAAAGAGTAGAAGAGGTCCTTTGGGAATCTATATAGGGAAGTCATACACACAAAGAAACTTGGTGGTAAGTTAGGCCAAACATAAAGCATATTATAGTCTATACAATAAATTAGGGGACGAGATGGTGAGAAAGATGTCTACAAGCTTGCACAAACAAGTGAAAGAATAGGTCATGTTAGATGCATTAAGGGCAACGATCAGAGAGTCTTAGTGAAAGATGAAGAAATTAAGGAAATGTGGAAGACTTATTTCCATAAATTATTAAATGAGGATAACATAATGGAGATATGACTAGATGAAATACAATGGAGAATATAGAACATATATACTTTTGTAGAATTAGGGTATCAGATGTGAAAGTA
The DNA here is from genome assembly GCA_035048495.1 of Euptelea pleiosperma. Classification (NCBI taxonomy): domain Eukaryota; kingdom Viridiplantae; phylum Streptophyta; class Magnoliopsida; order Ranunculales; family Eupteleaceae; genus Euptelea; species Euptelea pleiosperma. Next base: position 34,334,903 of record CM068540.1, on the reverse strand, counting down.
GCTTTTTAGCTAAGATGAAGATAGATATGGCCTTTGGATCATATGGTATCCCGATAGAGATGTGGAAATGCCTGGGAGAAATTCGATTGTCTTGGCTTACTAAGTTATTTAGCAATATCTTGAAGACAAGAAAAATGCCAAATGAATGGAGGAGTACTATGGTTTGTATCTACAAAAACAAATGAGACATACATGGCTTCACAAACTACCGTGGTATCAAACTTATGAGGCACACTATGTAACTATGAGAAAGAGTGATGGAGCAAAGATTAAGGCAAATGACAAGGATATTTGAAAACCAATTTGGATTTATGCGAAGGTCGACCATTGATGAAATCTTCTTACTCAGACAAATGATGGAAAAGTTTAGAGGAAAGAGGAAGAATCTCCACATGGTCTTTATTGACTTAGAAAAAGCATATGATAGAGTCCGTAGAGAATTAATTTGGTGAGCATTGTGAAAGAAGGGAAACCCAAATGGATATATTGACATCATTAAAGATATGTATAAGAGAGAAAAAACTATTGTTATAACAAATTAACAATTAGTGGTAAAACAAGTGAGTTTCCAATCACAATGGTATACACCAAGGATTAGCTTTAAGTTCATACCTATTTGCTTTAGTTATAGATAAAGTAACTGCTCATATCCAAGATGAGGTCCTCTGGTGTATGTTATTTGCAGATGACAATAGTATTAGTTGATGAAACTAGGGATAAGGCAAATGCAAAACTAGAACTTTGGAGGAATGCTTTGGACGCTAAAGGTTTTAAAATAAGTTGAACCAAGACAGATATATGAAATGCAATTTTAGTAAGGATGCACATAGAGATGATCCACCAATTAAAATTGACAATCAGGAGATACCTCGAAGTGACCAATTTCGTTACCTTGGTTTTAGATGATCTGCCAATTAAAGTTGAGAACCAAGAGATACCTCGAAGCGACCAAATTCGTTACCTTGGTTTTATTATTCATAAGGAAGAGATTGAGGAGGATGGCCATAGAATTAGAGCAGGGTGGCCAAAGTGGAGATATGCTTCCTACTACTACTACTACGACTACGACTACTACGACTACTACTAGGGCACCCATCTAACTAAGTGAGACTCTTTCATATTCCTGCATGCATTTGGTACTACTGGTCTTCATTTTTTCTTTGCCAAATGATTATGTTTTGGGGGCAATCTTATTGTTACATTTCTTTGTTGTGGAATTATGTTTTGCATATAAGTACATTGTTTCTCCTATAATAGTTGGTTTTATTGCTTTTCCATTTTATTATTGGTTTATAGTTGTAATCATGATTTGTTGAATGGCATAATGACAAAATCCTCCCTGCATTCAGGGAGGGATTTCGCTCCAGATTAGAAAATATTGTTCGCGGGCAAGTAAGCAGCCATGCTGATACCTCATCTAGTAGTAACATCAATGTTTCTAGAAATGAACAAACTCAAACAAGCACTTCAGATGAGGCCCCAAATGAAAACCGTGTACAATCTCTACCTAGGAGTCAAGGAAGTGACGTTCATCGGTTGTTGGAGCACACAGGGGAGTTGGAAAGCAACACGGCTGTTGAAAGTTTGAATTGGCAAGAACCTACTACGCAAGGAGGGGATTTGGAAGAACAAGTTACAGAAGATGAGAGAAGGGACTGGCAGCAGTCTACTGAAGTTGAATTTAATGAATGGCGAGATGGTAATGGAGAAGCAAGGGGTGGGAACTGGCAGGAGAATACAGCTACGGACTGGCCCCAGGAAACTCCAGGAAATGAAGGCGAAGAAGACAGTCATCTTCAAGAAGTGCATGAGTGGCATGAGGATGGTGCTCGGGATGCTGTGGATAATTGGCCTGATGGGCGTTCTGATCCTCCAAGAACTCGGCGTTCTATTCTCGATAGAAGGGGTAATGGATTCCATCCACCTGATGATGATAATGTGTACAGTATGGAACTTAGAGAACTTCTTAGCAGGTATTTTATCTCATTTTTATAATTATTTAATTCTGTTTCATTCGTTGAGCAGTCTAATCCTTATTGTTATGCCTATGGTTTAATGATGTGTTGAATTGGAATTTGTGTCATTGCAGGAGAAGTGTCTCCAATCTTCTTCGCAGTGGGTTTCGTGAGAGTCTGGACCAATTGATACAGTCGTATGTGGAAAGGCAAGGTCATGCTCCCATTGACTGGGATCTGCATGGAACCTTGCCTACGCCTGCTTCACCAGAGCAAGATCATGAGCAGCAGAGAGAACAGAATGAGCCAGACACTGTTGCTAGACCTCCACTTGTGCTGCCTTCTCCACCAGTGCCACCACCACCACCGCTTTGGCATCAGGAGCTGCATCATGCTAATTGGCCTCGGCACAGCATGCATCGTTCAGAAATTGTGCGTCATTTTTCTTCTTTTAACACTTGGATCTAGAACCCTTAAAGTACATATTTTATATTACACTTGAAATATGATTCTTCATTTTTCCTCCAAGTTGGATGTTTATGTCAAAGCATGGTTACCTTTTCTAACTCTTTTATAACATGAGCAGGTCATCTTAATCATTTATTAAGTCGCAAACATATATAGGCACGGGACAGCTGCGATTTTGGTGCATGAACAACTCAGACATTGTTTATGGAGAAATCTAGGGTGTAACCGTGTAAGTCTTGTATCATGAGTGCGGGTAAACCATCTCTAGTCACAGATGTGATGTTGGGGTTGCTGATCTATGCTGTCCAATTGAAGGTCAGGATGTCCCATGGCATAAAAATCGCTTCCTAAGATATTCTGATCTTCTGGTCTAATTGCATTCTTTTGGATGTTGAATAGCTTTACAGAAAGTTTTTCACTATCCGAAAGAATGTGATTGATTGTGTGTGTCGGTGATTTGATTGATGTTGCATTTGGGCGGGCCAAGGTCAGTCCAAGAGGTAGGCCATTAAAGTCTGAATTGATAGGTTAGCTACCCCAGTTGTGGCAGGGATGGTTGATGCACACTTCTGTTATATGTAGGACTTGCACAAAAGTTCTTCCCCTTGCTTATAATGTGTTCTACAGTAGTACTTCTGTTGTATGTAGAGTTCCCACAAAAGTTTGTCCTGTTACTTACATTTTGTTCTAAAGTAATCTTTTATGCATGCATGACACCTTATTGTTTTGCAAAGTTAATTTTGGACTCAACATCTTAGAAATAGGGATCATTTATTCTTTTATATCGTAATAACTACTTTGTTCTGATCTGAACTTATCAATTTTTCTTGATCTGTTTCTGAACCTGTCCATTAAACCTATTTTGGTGTTGTGTATTTTCTGCATTTTTTCAGTTTGAACTGAATGTGGGTTTTGATTTGGAGCAGGAGTGGGAGATCATTAATGATTTGAGGGCAGACATGGCTAGGCTTCAGCAAGGGATGAGCCACATGCAGAGGATGTTGGAGGCCTGCATGGATATGCAACTGGAGTTGCAGCGCTCAGTTAGACAGGAAGTTTCTGCAGCTTTAAATCGCTCAGCTGGTGGACCAGGTCTGTGTACCCTTTTGAAGCAATCTTATTCTTCTACTCTATTTTCAAAGAAAAAGGAAATGTGCAATTGAAGGTGTCAGCTTGCTAAGTTGGTAAGGTTTGTTAGTGTTGATACCACCACCTGGGTTCGAAACCTGCCTTCACCCACTGACCACTAACCATTGACCCACTTGCCTATAAAAAAAACAGAGGAAATATGCAATTCCCATGCGTATTGATGTTACTGCACGAGTCTTAATTCTTTTACAGGCTTCACTTAGGATGTATTTGCGATATATGTTAGTCCTCTCCCATTGTTTTTTACAAAACTGAGTTTTAAAGTTACTGATTTGTTGCAGGGTTGGGCGTAGAGTCATCAGATGATGGATCAAAATGGGATCATGTTAGGAAGGGGACTTGTTGTGTGTGTTGTGATAGTCATATTGATTCTCTACTGTACAGGTTTGCATATTTTCACAACTCAGCTTATAACTAAGGTCTATACAGACCAACAACGCAAGTGTTTAATCTGACCATTTCCCCCTTCCTTTATCTACAGATGTGGGCACATGTGCACTTGTTCAAAATGTGCAAATGAGTTGGTTCGAGGGGGAGGAAAGTGTCCATTATGTCGTGCACCGATCATCGAGGTGGTCAGAGCTTATTCTATACTGTAAAATATAAAAAGGAATAGGGGTAAAAAAAAGAGAGAGATAGAGAGAGAAAAAAAATCGAAAGATAAGATGGTGGAGCCTTTTCAGTTATTGACTTGCTTTATAGGCTCCTTCAGGTTCTTATCTATAGATTGTTTGGTTCTTCTTGCGGCTGATGTTCTGATCATTTCACATGTAATGTACGATTGGAATAACAAATGGCCCCTTCAATTCATCATTCACCTTTCAATAAAAATGTCGAGTACAACGTCCTCTCTTATTCCTTATTCAAACTTCTTAGCTTTATTTTCAGATAAAATTTCCAACTCATTTCCTCTGAAAAAAATCAAGTAGGCAAACCTTATTGTCAATCGTTATTGTTTACAAGTGACAATATCCTTCAGCAACGATCAAAATTTGTCCCAAGAATTGCATGGGTACTGATTGTGATCTCACTCGTAATATTTTCATATTTGTCTGTCTAGGCTTTTAGAGGTGGATAATGCCCAAGGGGTAAAATTGACTGGCCCCCATAATTTTGTTACTATTGATTTGGGATTGTAGCAATCTTAATTTGCCCAAAAAAGAAGTTAAGGCATGAAAATTGTTTCACTCTTTTTTTTTTAATTTTTATTATTATTATTATTATTATTATTATTATTATTATTATTATTATTATTATGTAAATTTATCTCCCATATGGGTTTACCTAAGGCCAAAAATCTGTTAATTTGTAAACTGGAGTTAGGTTTAAGTCACCATCTTCAGAAATTGATATCACTGAGGCATTTAGAGTTAGAAGGGTGTGTTAGAGGAGTGCTTTCGGTGTTAAGAAGTGTATTTGTAATTAAATTCGGCATTAGCTAAATCTTAAAAGAGTTTCTATTTCTTGTGGTCGTTTCCTCTTTTTTTTTTTTTTTTTTGTGTGTGTTGTATAAGAAACTAAAGCAAGAACCATTTATTCTTCTCTCACGTTTTGGAAATTGATCTCTCTTGAGGCATTTATAGGTTTTTTTTTTTTGTAAGCGAGGTATTTATGGTTAGAAGGGGGTGTTAAGAGGTGTAAATTTGGCCCGACGGGCTGGGCCTGGCTCGGGCCGGACTTTTTTTGGGCTAGACGGCCAAAATCTCATGACCTAGGCATGGGCCCAGTCTGAGGCCTGTACGGGTGCCTTCGGGCCATTTTGGGCCGGCCAGGCTGGTTTTGGGCAGGGCTTCAAGGGGCAGGCTATGGCCCGGCCCAAGGACCTAATGGGTCGGATGCAGGCTGAGCTTTGGCCCAAACTGGGCAGCGGGCCAAATTTACACCCCTAGTTTTGGTGTTAAAGACATGTATATGTAATTACATTGGGCATTAGGGCAATTTCTTTTGGTCTTTTCCTTTATTTAATTTTATTTTGGCTTTTCTTTGGTGTGCACAAGAGTTACTACACGTAGGCGCGAAATCAACATGTTTCCTTCGATCAACACTTCATTTGTGTCGAGTTTTTGTGGTAGCAACTTTCATGACAATAAGATAACTTTTTACGAAAGAATCTTACATTCGAGATTCTTAGATAGCATTTTTTTTATAAAAAAATTTGGTAACTATTTCCACTATTGGAGTGAGTGCATTGCATTGAACCAAGCAGGGCCTTGGTGTGACTCACAAGATCTAATCCTTAATGGGTTTTGTACTGTGAAATATATATAGATTAAATCTTGTGTCCCCGGAGTCCGGACGATGCAAACTCAGCAACTTTTGTCGGTTTCGGGATGATGCAAAAAAGTAAAATCACAATCAGAAAACTTATTTTGTCGTTCTCCAGATGATGCAAAATCAGCAACTTTTTGTCGGCTTCCCTCAAACAAAAAGGGTCAGGTTGTCAGCCATTGGCTATGAATCTTGTGATGCTGCATCACCTTTCTTTTCCCAGAAAGGGTCAGCCACTCAATGAGATGAGTACTTTGTGACGTTGGAGTAAAACTTGGCTAACCGGCAAGGTCAGCAAAGTCGTGACCGCCCACAATATGATTCACGTTGCACATGATGGACCTGCATGCAAAACAAAAATCAGCCTGATTAGTGATTTCAAGCCTTTCGATCTTGTACCCTAAATAATGTTCAATAATATGCTCAAAATCCCACAGTTTTTTTTTTTTTGGTAATTAAGCTCTTTTATCAACTGCGAACAGAGCAAAACTAGGACCCACCCTTGATGAATCAGCCCTCAACATAAGGGTTAACCATTCGGGGTATGAAGAGTCCCAAATGATGGGTGAGAGAAGAGTTTTTGCCTTAGAGGCAATTTGATGAGCGACTCTATTACTGTCGCGTGGCGAGAAGCAAAAAAAAACTGTGCCTAACTGTTTACACGTAAACAAAATGTCAGCTAGCAGTGGAGAGGAATACCATCCCATTGATGTAGAGCCAATTTGAAGAGCCTGAACGATATCTTGTGCGTCAGACTCCACCGCAAAATCCTTCACTTGGAGATTGGCTGCATAGTTCAGCCCCAGTTTTATGGCTCGAACCTCGGCTTCTTCTGCTGAGAAGCATCTAGCTCTAGATCCACCTGCCAAGATACAATTGTTAGCTGCATCCCGGATCACAAACCCCAATCCAGCCTTACCAGTAACTTGTTCAAAATCCCACAGTTATATCAACCCATGAAAGTGACTCCAATCCAAGGCTCTTATAAATCACTAATTGATCATCAAGTTGATTTTTGGCTTGTAGGTCCACCTAGGGTTTCGCCAAACATCGAAACGGTCAATGTCTTCTAAAACTGTGCCATGTGGTTCACTCGTAGAGGATCTGACCGGATGTATGTTTGGCCAATCCCTATGTGGACCAACAAACCAAAAATCAGCATGATTACTAATAATTTCAAACCTTTTCGATCCTTGTACCCCAAATAATGGTCAATAATGCTCAATTCCCATGCATGGTTAAAATCAACCAATGAAAATGACTCCAATCCAACACTTAAAAATCAACTTGGGCCCTATGCTCACGTTTCGGTTCCCAGGAGTTTGCGGGTTTGGATGCTACGTTAGCTAAACTCAAACAAATTAGCAATGTTCGAGAAAGTCCATTTGAAAAGCTTGTTAATTGGGTTATCGGGTAACTGGAATCTTTCTTAATTAGTTATTTTGTCTCTGGATTATGTGACAAGGTACGAGTTGTTTTATCCTTCTACCTTAATGGAGGCCTTCAATCTGGCCATGTTCCAAGAAGAATCTGTTTTGGTCTTTCAAGATATTATTCTTTTCGACGATCGACTACTAAATTCATACTGAATCGACCTTAATTTGTTGCCTGCCATTGCGTCAGAATCTCCTTCTGTTAGCCTTCCGAGTTTGCCGCCCATTCCAAGACCTATTCCTGCATAAAAGAAAGAGTAGAGAGAGACGAAGGTCTTTGTTTTAACTACGACGACACAGTTCCACGCGCCCTCGTCACAAATGTAAAGAACAACTATTATTTCTGATCGATGGTGATTGGCCTCCAGAAGAGAATATTCCAGAGTTTTCGGCTTGAGGACAAGCCTCTTTTCAAGGGGGAAGGAATGCGAAGAACCCATCTACGAGCATATATATCAGTACACTGGGGTTGTTTAGGAGTCTTGCTAAGATAAGTTTAATACGCCTGAGTCTAATTTTACGTAACTATATATGGCCCTGCTTGGTTCGCTGCACTAGGATGCAAATGCACTCACTTGCAACAATTTTGGGATTGCACGTGATTGGTTGGAGACGTGCAAATGAGCTGGTTACTGGTATGCAAGTAGCTGCGTAGCCCTTACAAACTTCTTAACAAAATAGATGCAAGCCATTGCAGCTCAAAAACTGTTGCAAGTGAATGCAATGCAACTCACTCCATTTGCATTGGAGTGCAAAATGCACCTTAGTGCAGGGCCAATGAGTCTTGCAAGTCAAATTCGACCCAACTGTCAACTCGGTCATGATCGATCGAGTAGCTACTCGTCGCGTTCCGAGTCGACTTGGCAAGTTTTAAAACTATAGATCCTATATGGGGTACTGGTTTGTGCAGTGAAATGGAATAGATTTTATAAATCTTGTGTCCAACTTAACCGGAGTCTGGCAATGGCATCCTTGCATGTTTTGTTTCCAAAAATCATGCAAAATCAGTTAAACAAAACGGGCAGCCACTAGAAGAGATGAGTAGGATGGACATGCAGACCAAAAATAAGCATGATTAGTGATTTCTAAGCGCTGGATTGGAGTCGTTTTCATGGGTTGATTTCTAAACATGGAATCTGAGCATTATTGATCATTATTTGGGGCACAATGATCCAAAGGATTGAAATCACTAATCAAGCTGAATTTTGGTTTGTAGGTCCACCTAGGGATTGGCCAAACATCACACGTGGCTCATAATGTGGGCAGTCAGCAAAGTTGTATTCAATAGTTGCATCACCTTTTTTTTTCCCCACAAGCCTAGAGGAGATGAGTAGTTGCATCACCTTTTCTTTTCCCCCCAGAAAGTTTGTGCCGCTGCTAATCAAAGCGTCCCCAACATGCAAGCCGATAGAAATGAGAATCCTTTGGACTCTTGAAAAGAACTTATGCTCCTACCGAAAAAAATGATCTATGTACAGCTGCGAGAGTCTGCATGCATGGACTGCAAAGGGACTACATGAGCCCTCTGCATCTAAATTTTTTTCGGTAACTTTTGATTATCATGAATAGTTGTTAAATATGATTTTCGCCTTAGGCCTCAACTTTTTTTTATTTTTTATGAAAGGTAAAGATGATATATTATTAAGGCACTTGGAGGCTGAGAGGGCCTACCAAGGCAAAGCGAAAGAAAACAAAGGAAGAACAAAACAATAAGAGGCTAAAGACTCCTAAGAGAACAAACCAGACCCATACCTAACTCAATCCCTCCCAATCATAGAAGGCCAACTAAACACAACATTCTCGAATTTGAGACCCCTCCCCACATCATACAACTTAATCCGAATATAGATAAGACCCCTAATCTCCATCACGAGGGTTTCGAGGGATAGGCCTCAATTTGCATCGAGACGGCCCTGTATTTGAGGGTGGAGACGGAGATTTTATGTGACGGATAAAGTGACAAACTATGGCCTTGTTATAGATAATGCAAATACCTAGCTATCACAATCGGCTTGCAATTAGAAATTTAGTTCAGCTCATTTGTGCCTCCTCTCGAGGAAAATAATTGAGACTGCCATGAATTCGTGGCTAGAAATTAAGGCTGTGCAGTTGGGATCAGGGGACCAACAAAAGTGAACTAACAAGTTCACGTTTGTTCTCGGCCGTCGATCCTGAGAATCCAACAGTGGTTAATAGTGCTGAGATGGCATTTACTTTTGCAAAAGCAAAACCACCCGTTTGATCCTCGGGATCCATGGCGGAGAACAAACGTGAATTTGTTGGTTCATTTTTTGTTGGTTCCCTAATTCCGACCCACTAATCAAAAGTTACGTCCTCAAATGGATTCAACATGCAAACTGACAGAATGAGAATCCTTTCCAATCTGTAAAAGTGATTTCTGTCCCTACCCAAAAAATGAATGGAGAATCTCTCTGTGTCAATAAATTTAGAGTACTACTGGCGCACTCTCTGAGTGCGAGAGAGCGAGACAATGGCTACTAGAATTGATGAACAAGAAGCACTGAGGAGGCTTCATGAAGCTGCACAGAAGGGGAGTGTAGCTTCCTTGCTTGATTTGCTTCACGACCACCCACTCATTCTCGATCGCGTTATTGTCGATTGCATTTCTGAGACGCCATTGCACATAGCAGTGATGCTTGGTCACATTGATTTCACTAAGGAGATTCTGAGTCGAAAGACCGAACTCACCCGCGAATTGGACTCGAAAGGATCTTCACCTCTTCACTTGGCGTCTGCTAAAGGGTATGTTGATATAGTAAAAGAGTTGCTAAAGATCGACCCAGATATTTGCCTGGTTCGCGATGAACTCGGGAGAACCCCTCTCCATCTTGCGGCAATTAAAGGTCGAGTTGAGGTCCTGAACGAGTTAGTTCACGCTAAACCAGAAGCGACTTGGATGACGGTGGATCGCGGAGAGATGATTCTACACCTTACTGTGAAACATAACCGTTTGGAAGCACTGAAGATGCTGGTGAAAGCTATAAATGATGATGAGTTTGTGAAGTCTACAGATGATGATGGTAACACAATCCTGCATCTTGCAATAGCCAAGAAGCAGATTGAGGTATCAAATTTTCATCTTCTTCATCCTCCATTGTATCTAATCTCTTGTTAGGATCTTAAGAAGAAATTCAAGATGAGTAATTGTTTTGTTTGTGGATTTCTTAAGCTAGTAGTTACACCTATCTGATCATCCATCTCTCTGCAGACCGTAAAGTTTGTGCTTACGAGTACGGGAGTAGATGTAAACACGTTGAACCGGAATGGTTTCACGGCGTTGGATGTTTTAGCACAAAGTTCGCGAGATTTGAGGGACATGGATATTGGAGACTACCTTCGGGATGCTGGAGCAAGAAGAGGAAGGGGCATGTCCTCGGCAACAGATGGACATGACGAAGTTCAGGTATTAGTTCCTCATAAGGCAACCGCTGCTACGCAGCCACCACCTACACAAAGCAGCAACAATCAGGAGCCTGACGGGAATCGTGATCACTGGCTAGTCCACACACGAAGCGGACTAATGGTGGTGGCGTCACTAATTGCCACAGTAGCCTTCCAAGCCGGACTCAGCCCTCCAGGTGGGGTTTGGCAAGATAACCCGGACTCATCCGACAATAAGCTAGACACCGGCTCTAGATTGTCTGCCACGAATGATTATAATGATGATTATGATACGAACTCATCCAACGATCATACAGCCGGGGTCTCTATAATGTCTGATACGGGGCCAGATAGTTACCCATGGTTCTTGATTTGCAACACCATTGCATTCACAGCTGCGCTGAGCATAAACTTGTTGCTCGTAAGCGGATTCCCCCTCGACAGAAAGACGTTGATGGGGTTATTGATGATGATCATGTGGATTGCGATCACATCAATGGCGATTACTTTCACATCTTCAGTAGAATTCGAAACGGGGTACAATACACCGGACTACATCTTAAATATCCCAATCCTTTCACTCTTTGCTATGTTCGGACTAAGTGGCATTATATTCTTAGTGAACTTTCTACGCCTGGTCTTATGGTCGCTGTGGAAGTTGAAAATACTGAAGAAAAGAGTTGGATTAGAGGACACATTGTTATGGTTGCCTAGGAAGTTGAAAATAATGGTGAAGGAAGGAACAAGATTGGTGAAGGAAGCAGCAATCTTGTTGCGTGGGAAGTTGAAAAAGCTGGTCGAGGCAGCAAGAATGGTGAAGGAGGCAGCTCGAGGACGTGCCACTGAACGCATATGCTGATGTTCGAGGTGGAGATGGAGATGGAGATTTTATGTGACGAACAAAGTGACAAACCAACCTTGTCATGGATAATGGTTAAAATGTATGTTAATGGACTAAATGGGCTGCTATTAGAAATGGTCCGATCGATATTAGTAATAAAGTATATATAATATTATATAAAAATAATTTTATTTTTATTTATTTCTCTGAAATATATTATATTAGCGAATGTACATTGATAATTTTTTTTTTTGACTTGAAAATTTGCAGTTCTTATTTTTTAATTAAATTAAACAATTTTATAGATCAAAATTAAATCAAGTAAATTATACTCCAATTTGATCTGAAGTTCCCTTACTTATTGGATTGGGTTCGGATCTAAGAATCATGATTTGATAAGCTATTGGATTGGATCTGGAACAACCCTGATCCAATCCGGACACGATCCATTGACAAACGCTACTTGAGACACATGTAAATAGAGATTGGCTTGTATGGGCCGGGATGAGTCCGCTTTTGCTAAACGACGTTTATAAGAGCCACGTGCCACACTAATTAATCCTATTACCATTATTTTCAGGGCGAAATAAGACGATCAAAATGTGTTATAATGTTATCATAAAGTTAACTTTTATATTTCTACAAAAGTCTACTATTTTATATAGTCTTATATTATTTGTTAGTTTTTGGTTTTTTTTTTGCTAAATGATAAGTATATTGAAGATAAAAAGATGAAGGCTGTACAAAGCGTGCAAAGGCAGATAACTCTCTCCTACGGTATCCCAACTAGGTTGGCACCCTGAAGAAAAAATTCTTCAAACCTAAGGCGAAGACAAAAAAAAAAGAGGCATCACTCAAATCTGTAATACTTGAGGTGAGGGTCGTCCATTTTAGTTAGTTTCTGGTTTCTCTATATCCAATTTGATAATTTTAATTATTCCAAACTAGGGGACGGTCAGGTGGGGTGCACGTGCACCTTACACATGGCACACTCTTATAGATCACTGACCCTATTGATGTTTGGCCCATCCTAAGGTGGACCTACATGCAAAAAATAGATTGATTAGTGATTTTTAAGGATTTGATTGGAATGGTTTTCATTGAAATCACTAATCAGCCTGATATTTGGTATTTAGGTCCACATAGGGACAGAAAAACATCCATATGGTCAGTGGTCTCTAAGAGTGCACCACGTGCCTCTGGTCCCTTATGGAGGTTGAGCGTACGTCAACACATGCGAGCGTACCCGAACCAGGTTTTGGCTTTAAAATAGAGAAGCATTAATTAATTGCTTTAAAGTAGATATGCCTTTTAATTGTCACAAACGTGGGTGGCAACCCAGGTTTTGGGACTAACGACATAACACATATGCTCATGCTGTTGTAGTGGATTCTGTCTGCTAGTGGACCATGCTCATTGATCATTATGTGATCTGGACCGTTCAATTAGAGTTGTGATCCAATATTAGGGGAGCTCCTAGCTATCTATTAACCAATATGGGCCCGGTGATGAATTTCCATGGGATGCCAATCGACTAAGGCTCCTAGCCAGAGGTATAAACGTGGCAGTCCATGAGAGCTAGCTTTCGAGCTTGGGTTTAGTTTATATTGGATCAGGCCTCAGGCTCGACTCCATTTAAAATTGTATTCAAAATTTACCAAAAGCAATGGCCAGGCCCATTTATACCCTTAATTTGGTTAATCTAGCGAAGAGGAGAAACCCGATGTACTCTTTCGTTCTATGAAGATTAGATACCTTTGGTTTGACTTGATAGGAGCATTCCTATTGGATTTCACTAGTCGCTTATTCTGTTTGGGAATGCTTAAGCAAAAGCAGTACTGCAGACAAGTGCTTTTACAAAAGTCCCGGAACAGTTGTTGAGAAGCATTTTTTCTAGAATAGTGTTTGGCTAACCATGCTGGAGAAGTATTATTCCGTGAGTGTATTGTTGTTTGGCAAAACTAACTGTAAGCTTTTAGATTCTGTCAAAATGTCAAGAAGACCAATTGTAACGGCAATCCCTCATATTTTGGAGCACAAAAACAGTGGAAAAATTGAATTTTTTTTATCCTTTGACATAATATGTGGTTCCCACACTTGCCCAACCTATTTTTGACTTACTTTGATATGTGGGACCTACTCAAATTGAAAGAAAATGAAATAAGCTGAAGTGAACTAGCTCATACACGTACCAAACATTGTTAAATATTGATATGAACAAATATTTAGCCAAGATAATATTCGCCTGGCTAAATATTCACCGTCAGAACTCTTTTTCTCACGTACCAAACAGACCTAGAGTTATAGCACTTTTGTAAACCAAACAAAGATTTATGCTAAGTAAGTGCTTCTCAGCGCCAAAAGTTAAAGAATCGCTTCTCAAAAGGCGTTCCCAAACACTATCTCAATATATATGCCCATCAATTAGATCACCCAAGCCAAAGTGCCACTGCCTATACGCAGGAAGGTAGACCTACAAGATTTTCACGGGAAATATTCCAAAGGGGATGTCGGCCCAACTATCCATGTGTTAAGAAACTATGTGAATTTAGGTCCGGCCCGGCCCGGGCTCCCCATTGCCGAAGGCCCTCTTTGAACGGTCAGTAAATCTTTAATGTACGTAAGTCTTACAGATAGAATGAGTTACAACCTAAATTTGCACCCATAAGATGAGCTGACCCCTTCATCAGTGGACTTTTTATTGATCGTTGCCCATATTTTTATTGATCATCAAAAGGCAGTCAACAGATTCGCCGGTTAAGGGAAATTCAATCCATTTCAGACTGTGGTCCATCCAATAATCGACTAGGTCGACGTCAGTCCGACCCAGTGTTTTGAAAACCGGTTAGCTGGGCACAGCAACGGTTCATCGATTCAACTGCACGGCAAATTTGATCTGCCGCGGGTCATTTCGCTTTCGGGTTCAATTGAACGGTTTGAATGATTTAATAACGGAAGTGGTTTTTGAATAAATTTCCAGGTCAATAATTTGGACGGGTCCCTAGTTCACGGGTCGAACTGCCCGGTCAACTCCGAAACACTGCTTCGTCCTTTTCCCATCATTATTGGATACAAAATTGGTGGACCCACATGTTATCAAAAGAAAATATTCTAAATTGATGTGGACCCCACCTCAACATTTGGTTTTTAACACTGCGATCTCACCTTTCTTGTAGCAATGCGACAGAGAAATAATCCAAGGTCCAATCATATAGACTTTAAATAAGATGCAAAGAAAAAAAAAGATGGCCTACACATATTCATGGTTTGAGTAAACCTTCGCTCACACTATGTGAGCGAAGCCGATCACAGCACACAATACGAGCCACGTGGCACATCTTAGTGGGTGCTGACCGTGTGGATGTTTGTTCAATCACTAGGTGGACCTACAAACCTAAAAAAACCTGATCAGTGATTTCTAAAAGTTGGATTGAAGTTACTTTCATGGATCTATTTTAACCGTATGAATTTGAGCATTATTGAGCGTTATTTGGGTGCAAAGATCCAAAGGTTGTAAATCACTAATCAGGCTGATTTTTGGTTTGCAGGTCCACCGTGGAACTGGCCAAACATCCATACGGTCATCGCCCACTAAGAGTGTGCCACGTGGCTCGTATTGTGTGCTGTGATCGGCTTCGCTCACTGCATAGTGTGAGCGAAGGTTTACTCTTCATGGTGTGCATATAGACGAGTGATTTCTAATATGGAACATTTTTCTCTGTGGAGCTGTGTACAGATGGCAATACCTGATTGGGCTATATTCCTGTACATGTACACATATAGATGGCAGCATCTGATTGGGTACACAGTTCCACATAAAAACGCGTACTGTTCCAAGGGTCGCTCGCATAAAAACGCGTACTGTTCCGGCCCCACGCGCGATTCATAGGGAGGATCTCTTATTCAAAATGGACCCAATTGTATGACTTTGACCGCATATTCATACTAGGACCATCAGATGGCTGGCTGGAGAGTCGTCCCCTTTCCAAAATATAATCTCAATAGACCCGATGACCAAACAAGCCCGTCAACTAAGATTCAATCTAAACCAAGTCCATCGTTTACCATTTTGTGGTCCAAATCGTGAATTGGAGACGTGAGGTGCTGATTGCAAATATGTGTCCCAGGTGTTTGTGAAGCCAAATCTTGCCACATGGTATAACCGATACTTTTCTTGATATGGGTAATGTGTCGAAATAATCGATACCGCGCTCTCTCTCGTAATTTTATTTTGGGTAGGCTAATTTTTGATTTATGCAGGCCCACCAGATTTTATTGGTACAAACGAAATAATCTTTACATAGGCGTATATATCTACAACCCCGTGGTTTAAAAAACGGTCATTATAACAGATTCGGACCTCCCCCGTTACGTTATGTACCATTAAAACGCTTAAAAATAACGGCCATTATTTTTCATTCTTTTTCCGTTAAAAAAAGTGGCCGATATTTTTCATTATTTTTTGTTTTTGGAAATTTGTAATTCAGTGCCGTTTTTCTGTTGTCCTGTATTTGAAATTTGAAATTCTGGCCGATATTTTCAACTACTCAAAATCTTTATACATTTACTTAATTAGGCAAATTAGATATGCCTCTCTAGTTCTTAAAATTTAGACTTGCTTTTCTTAACCATTGACTTTTGACTTTTGACCAAGTCTAACTTGAAATGACGAAACCATACTTTATTTTGTATATTTCTCACTCTCCTCAGAAGGGTAATGTTGCCATTTTAATTTGTTAGGGTCCCTTTCTAAAGAGAAAAGTCGGTGGCGTTTGGTAAATTAAGTTATAGATCTAAAAGTGCGCTTAAGCTTTGATAGCTTAATGACTTATGTTTGAATTGTACTGTTTGGTAAAAGTCTTAAGTCTTAAAATTAAGTTAAGGGCATTGTGGGTATTTTAAAATATTTATTATGAAAACTTTTTTAAGTTTTAAAAGAGAAAGCTTTAAGAAAATGACATTATCGGTATTAAAAGAGAATTTTTGAATCTTTTGAAAAGATGCTTTCACTTATCGCATGCAGTAAGTGAAGGGAATGTGAGTTTTTTTACTTAATTTCAATAATTTTGGTGATAAGTGTAGAAATTAAGTTGTTTACCAATCGCCACTTAATCAACAAAATTTATAGTTCATAAGGTCTGAGAAAACGTTTTACCAAACGCCACTTAAATTTCTTGAATTTATGGCGGCGTGTCTAATTTTCGCAAGGTAACTCAAAAAACCCTCAAATTATTAACCTTTTGGAACTTTACATTCATTGTCTAATCTCCAATGACTTTGGGGGAAAAGTGAAAGACTGGCCTTTTTAGGAAAACAGGCTATATTATCAAATTACAGTGAGAAAAATCGTTAATATTTTGCTTAGCTAGTCAACATCGGGAAACCTCGTAGTTGCTAGTGCAGCATGGCGTGCTGCGACAATATTGACACGTCGGCCGAGTTAATATTTAGGAAACCTTTACATGCAGTCACTGGGATAAGTAATGACTTTTTCAAGCATCTTATAGCATCCCTTGGTATTATGCAAGAGTCACAAATTAAGGGTATAACGCAAGTTTAAAGGGCGTGTTATAACATTATATGGTGCTGTACGTAGTGTTACCGTTATGACCGTTATAACGGGTAAAAAAAAGGGTTAAATTTTTATTATGTAATTATTATTTTGAATTCATTAAAAAAATGTGCGTGTACTGTATTTGCACATACACGTACACATACATAAGACGTAAATACATATGATTTCTATATGGTGTGTATTATCAAGCCTTTGGCGATAACCTTATCTGAATCAAAATAGGGATACGTGTAGAGCGATCGAAAAAGAAAAAGATTTGGGACAAAAAAGGACAACAAAGGGAGGGATTCACATTTCGATATATCTAGATTTGAGACATATACGGAAGTCAAATTGCATAGACTTTTTTTGACTACCATTTCTTTCAGGTCAACTTCCTGGATTCCAGAAAATTCTTCCTCTTGGGCTCGCAAGATGATACGTAATCAAGAAAAGCAGCGAAATCAGTATCCTTGTAACGTCTCGGATTCGCTTCATTGATGAGTTTGGGTGATGGTCGAACCATTTGCTTGAAGGGTAGAGCGAACAAAGAAGCAACCGATACGCGCGACTTCAAAGAATTCACAAGAACCCGATGTAACACACTCTTGTACCTCCCATTGCTAAATATCTGATACACAATTAGATCAATTTGAGTTTCCTTAATACGCAGAAAATTGAATTTCGAAGTACAAAATTTAAAAACTTAATTGTTCATCCCTATCATATAATTAATTTGATCAGCTAATTACCTCGAGGTGGTCACCGACGTTGACGACGAACGAGTTGGGGAGCGGTTCGACAGTTACCCATTTGCCTTCATACTGTATCTGAAGGCCTTCGACATCATCTTGAAGGAGAAGTGTGAGGAAGCCGTAATCAGAATGGGGCGGCATGCCTAACGTTAGATCGGGTTCGGGACATGTTGGGTAGCAATTGACAACCATGAGCTGGCTCCCTTCTTCAAATTGTTTTAAAATATCGTTTTCGTTCTCATTAGCGGTGGCACCCACCAATCCTAGGCTCTCTAGGACAGCCTCCATCACCATGAGAAACAAGAATTTGGTTTGTTTGGAGTAAGAAACAGCTGCTTGCCTGTTTAAATTAAAAAAAAAATTAAAATTCGTTTAATCTTAAATTTGTTTCGTAAGTAAAGTAGTTATTAAAATTCTTGTTTTTATATCATCGACAAAATTATGTTAAAAGAAAATAAGCACAATTAAGAATGTGAATCTATTTTTTTGGTTATTTTAGTAACACCCCCTTGAAATTTAAAATTAATTAGTAATACCCCTTATACTTCCAAACTTTAGGATTACCCCCTTGATCACCTAGTTTAAGTGTGGTTGACTTAAGTTAAAATGGACTTGAATCACATTTTGTTAGCATTGTACTTGCAATATAACGATGCATGTCACCTAAGAGGAAAGCCTTGTGGAGGATAGTGACATTCAAGGTTATATGGGAACTTTAGTTTGAGAGAAATAGGTGAATTTTTAGAGACAAGGAAGGCTCCTGCCGTGAGACACTTCTGAGTATTAAGGCAGTGTTATTCAGTTGGGTAGGATCTTACTTGAAATGAGATACCTATGTTCGTATTTTTTGGTCCATTTTTTTGATGATGCATGTCACGTTTAAACATTAGTCAAATGATGGTTAAACTAGGTCAAGGGAGGTAATCGTAAAGTTTGGAAGTATAAGGGGGTATTACTAATTACTTTTAGATATCAAGGGGGCGTTACTAAAATACTGATTTTTTTTTTTTTTAAATGTGTGGAAGAGAATATTCTAAGACGAGTTCTAACCTTAAGTCCGAGGGAGAAGAAGGCCAATGATGAAGGACATCCGATAAGGGATGACACATTAGCTTCAAGAAGTCTCTCCAACAGAATACACCATCTTTGTTTTGGTTGAAGCTCGTTCCGCATCGAACCGGTGCACACATATCAGCTGACATGTACTTTTCTCTCTCTTCAAAAGGGAGCTCGAAAAACCGTCGACCCACATCGATCATATCATTTATAACATCAAGAGGAATGCCGTGGTTTGTAACCTTCATCAAAATAATCCAAATCAAAATCGATTGAACCCGGTCCAATCCGGTTTTCAGAACATTGGTCTGAAACTATAAGAAGTTGAGACTTACCTGAAAGAACCCATATTCTTCACAAGCTTTTGCGAGGGATTTAAGAACTTCAGACCTGTTGGAACCTTGCAATTGAGCAAAATCGATGATGGGGAGCTTGAGGTTAGGGTCAGCGGAGTTCGGTTCTCCTCCCTTGGTATTGGGTTGGTCCGAAACAGGCAAGACATACTTTTTAGGAACTTTTGTAATCCCAGTGTCACATAGATATCTCACTCCTTTCTGGTATCGGCTCTCTAGCGGCTCTTCTTTTTTGGTCTCCAATGCCAAGCTTAGTGCAGGTGACATGGTGACGAGAGAGAGAGAGAGAGAGGTTCACAAATGATCTCCAGCAAAAATCAATAAGCAAAGCTAAAAGCAAACAAGAGCATTAAGAAGGAAAACGATGGTTGAATAAGGAGGTAAGAAAAGCAACTAACAACCTTGTGTTCTAAAAAGAGAAAAGGAATAGAAGATAAGATGAGATGAAAGATTTGATGAGAAGGTTTGTGTATTTATAAGGGAAAAGCAAAGGATGGTGCTAGTTGCACAGTAGCCAGTTTTCCAAAACCAGTTTCTGTTCCGGGAATCCCCAGGACTGGTTTCATATAAACAAACCGTTGACTTAGTTTGGTCACAACAAGAGGTAGGGATCCGGAAAGTACCCTCCAGCCCCACAACTACAAATTCAACGTGAGCTTTGTCGTCTCCTATGCCCTACACACATAGGGATCTCTCTCCCTCTCTCTCTCTCGCGTGTGCGCACCATCGTTTCAAAATCCGAATTCTATCACTCAGTTCGAAAGCTAATTGGGGCGAGTCAACTCAGTTAGTAGTACATCCGCATGTTATGGAATCCTTCGGGTTATTTGATCTTTTTTCCTAGTCTGACTACGTGGTGCTAGATCTGTTGAGGAAGAACGGATAGAGATAAACAAGACGAGATGCAATATAATCAACCACACAATATAGATATTTACGTGGTTCCCTTTAGATTGAGGTATGTCCATGCACGGATCCACACTGATTCACTATGTTTTAAGGCAAAAGAAACACAAGACACATACAAGATTCTCTACAAATGATATATGAGCCAAGGTCACGGGACCGAGTCATGAGAAGCGCATTCTTGAAGGGGGATTGTTGGGGGTCAATAATGTCGCTCCCTAAGAGCACAATATGAGGCCGTAGGTGCGATGTTTATTCTCGTTAAAGCCAATAAAGTGAAGGCTAAAGTTTGCCCTCTCCTAACAAGATATCTTTTCGAGGGAAATAGCGGCTTGAGGCCCAATAAAGGTCCTAAGAAGACAAACCCTCTAATCTCAGAGTAATTTGATGGGAGCAAGATGACTGTTAGTGTAACCGATCATGAAGTCTAGTAAAGATGAATAAAAGTTAGAAAACGTGTCTAACAAAGGATATATAAGAATTCAAATCCAGAAGAAAATCCTAGTTGACTCAGACGGATTTCAAGTATACAATTATTGAGTTGAGTCAACTCAGTCGAAGTTTGAGTATTTTGGCCTTAGAATGGAGATCTTAAATCTGGTAGGGTCTACATAGCTGGCATTTTGTGTTCACCTCCTTCTATGTAGGCTTTCTTTCCGTCCTTGTTTTATAAAAACTTATGTTGTCTCACGACATTTTTGACTATGCATGGCAACAACATATTACATATGAAAAAATCTAGATATTAGCCGTCGGATTAGACCTCAATGACTGTCTTACATTCAGGTCCAACTTATTACGTGATCTCCTATTCGACTCGGTCAGATGATTGTAAATGCGCGTCTGATTTATCATACATTGGATAATTTGAAAGCAAACCATGAACGGTCTTAAAAATCCTAGAAACTGGATTGTTATACCTTATAAGAGCCTGATACGGACACCCATCTCAGAGTAAAACTTGCCAAAATACATGTAAATATAGGGAGGGACTGGTTAGGGGCACGTTTGTTGCACGTGGTAGGATATAGGATGGAACATTAAAGGGTTAGGTTATGGGGCCTCTGTAATCTAAGCCCTAGCTAAGGGGCGCGCAATTAAAGAATAAACTGAACAGTTATACAAAAGTAGCTAGCAACCTAGGAAATAATAATAATATTATGTAGTTTTGCCAAAAGAAAATTAATATAACATGTGTGACATTTTTGAAATAAGATGTTTAAATACTTATATATATATATATTGATTTTATGGGTGGGCGCGCGTTTTCATTTTAATATAAATCTACACGGCCCCAAAGATGCGCGCGATAACCGAATTGATGAATTAAATACGCATTATGCAAGATAATATTATTCTTTTTTCTATTTTTAAATCTAATAAATTTTAGAGGCCTTTCATGAAAGGGCACGATGTCTGCTACACTTGCCAACCAACCGCTACCCTCTCTGTATATATATAGTTTTGTGACACATATAATGACACGTGATCATAGGTCCCACATAGAAATGACTTAAGGGCTGATTTTTGGTAAGGATAATTTCCTCACCGTGGAGATCCTCTTCACCAAAAATCAGCTTATTTTTGGATTATTCAGTTTCATAGAAAATTTTAAGTTCGCATTTGATAGAGTTAGAAGTTTTAGAAAGGGTTGATTCTTTAAGAGGATGATGATCTCAATGGTAAGGAGATCATCATCTCTCACTAAAAACAGACCTTAACTCAATTTCATGTGGGCCCCCACGATCGTGTGTCATTATATGTGTCAACCTAGCTATCCCTATTGCAATTGCTGGTTTTGCTCGTATTCTGGACCTATGATTTTATTAGCGACAGGCAGATGAGTACAATGAACTTGTGAGAGAGTTGGGAATTAAGTAGTTTATGTCCCGTGGACCTCTTGATCTTGTTTCCTAACTAATTGTGTTTTGATGGTTATGACACCGTGTGCCCTTTTCGCTTAGGTCACTAGGGCCCTTAAAATATTTCTGTTAATCACCCAGTGACCAACGACCCCCCAAAGTCAATTCCTCAACAATGGCCATGGTTGCATCCCTAAATGATGTGATGGTTGTGCCAAGCTGGTCCACAGCGTGTCCTCCGGTGTTACACCCATTTGTCCTTTTGTTCTCCATTCATTGCACGCTCAGGATCCATGTCAGCTATTCAATATTGTATGGTTTTTCCTAGTTCACATCTCACTGCTCATCCATGTACTATTTTGGAATTTTTTTATTCCAAGCTATTCTTCCAAATGGAAGTCTCCCTCTAGCTATGACTTTATGCATGCATGTATATGTCCATCACTTGCATTCCGCATGGACATAGCACCAACACGGGCACACTACCATGCGTGTGCATGTGTTAAAAGTTGATTGGAGCTTTATATTTTTCAATCGGCTATGATCGAACAGGTTATATAGTGATTGGATGTGTTTAAACACGAGATCAAATTATGACTGTTAGATCATTAGGTGTCTCTAATCAACGAATGACGATAGGATTTTGTTCCTTCATGAAACACAATGGATGATCCACGTCGTTGGATCAGATTGTGAGTCTGATTGTTCTGTCAACAAACATAGCAACAACTATAAATAGAGATCTAGACTTCTGTTTTGGACATCGAAAATTACAGTGAGTTTGTTGTTTCATTCTTAAGTATTTTGCATCATCACGTTTTTTTTTCCGAATGTACGATATTATTTTTTTTCGGTTAACCATAGGGTAGCATGACTTTTCTTTTTAGGATAGGCAATACAATTGAGACTCGGATGGTTCAATTCCACCGCACTAGGGAAGAAAAACCTAGCAAGGCCTTCTCTACCTTAAGGCCATTAATTAAGGTGATCGCCTAAGGCTCCCTGGTGAGAGAAGTCCCCCAACCCAAGTCCCGCATTATTGGATCATTTCTCCTGGCAGGTAAAGATGTCGCATAAGCCAACAATTTATATTGTTATCAAATTGAGTACTTATTGAACCGCTTTTCTTGTTCCCGGTTTGGTTTATTTTATTTTTTAGAGTTTTTTATTTGCCATACATGCCCCTGGCAAAATCGTTTCTAGTTATATCTTTGTTCATTAATCGGATATAGAAAACCATTTATCTTTTTGTCCAATGCAATTTGAAAGATGTAAGAAATTGCTTACATCTTTAGAGATTAAAAAAGTAGCTAATCTTAGAGTATTGAATATTATAGCAGCATCAGTACTGATCATCAATAAGAGTAAGATCAGGCACATGCCATACATGTAAGGATCGATTCCTCTGACGACTTAGTGTGCATGGGTCCTTACTAAATATGAAAAGACAGTAGATCGGATGGTATTGTGATCATCTACTTAGGTTGATTCATGAGAGATCTTCTAATTGGGATCCTTTGAATTGCTATATTCTCTACGACTCAAATGACATTAGGCTTATGGAGACTTCATGTCTATAATACTTAAAATTGTTGTTTTCAATGGATCGAGGTTGATCTAGACCTCATCCAACTGCCTTGTTGAATCACGACGATTCCAAAATCTAGACCGGATCAAATTGGATCAACCCACAATTGAGTTGATTTAGTCAATAAACTTGTTAAATTTGATTTAAAAAAAAAATACTTTTGTCAAATAATCAATGTACATTTCATTGATATAGCATATATTTCATCAATAATATGTAAAATACAATTTCTAGATCCAGGCCAAATGTGATCAGATCAATTTGATTTGGTTATTGCAGCAAACCTATTCCATTTAAAAGAATTGGGCTTTCGATATCAAAATTTGACTTCGGCTTCTTTGCAATGGTACCCTAGTTAAAAAAAATTTCCGTAGAAAAATGTACCATTAGTCTCTACGGTCTAGATCAAAACTTCTCAAAATAGCAAAAATGACCAATACGTCAACTTGATGATAATGATAATTAAGATTGTTTAGTAGGAATTATAATATGAAATAATTAGAAGAATAGATTTTAAATAAATATTTTTTTATTATATAGATTTAAATTTTTTAACTAATATTATATATATTAAATATAAAATGGCCTCATATAGAGTTTTCGCCTTAGGCCTCAATTTGTATCGAGACGGCCCTGAAACCTACCTGTGTGGGATTGAACCCACAAAAGAGAGGGTACACTTAGTGGTGTTAATGGGCCGGGTTATCCTAATGGGCTTTTAGGTCCAATCCTAACATCTTGGGCTTAGGCTGCATTTATAGCCCCAACGTCTTGGGCTTATCTATATTTTAGGCCCATTAGATAAATGAACCTAGCCATATTTTACTTTTAACAAAAGTTACCTCGAGTCCAGCCCATTATGACTATTAAAGGGCTGGGGCCTGACAAGTTGGGAATGTAATGGATTGGTCTTGGGCTTTACTATATGCATCTTGCCGGGCTCAGAGAGAATTAGGAACCCATCGCAAACCCGGGCCATTAACTTCCCTAGGTACATTCCCACCATCTGAGCTAATCGGTAGGGTGTAACATGATTGTGTTTATGCACATTAGAAGATACATTTATACATACATATGCATGTTTTATCATGCGTAGGGGGTACGTCCAAATCCCTGCAAATAGAATTATGGGTAAGAACGGCTCCAGCTGTCTTACATGGGAAGATCCAAGTACTCGTCTACATGGATATACCCCACAGGTTGATTACTAAATAAAAAATGGTACGTAGGTCATGTCATGGACCACACACATGACATGACGCAGTAACCACGAGATACATACTATCACGTTCTCACCTACCTCTTTAAATAAATATAACACATTCTTAATTCTTCACCTAATCACCCTACCTCCATTCCTGATTGGCCACCTCTCTCGTTGACATTTACAATAACCAACCTATTATCATCTTTTAAGGAGGAACGATCTCGTGCTACGAGTAGGTCCGAAGTGAGCCTGATCAAAATGTTCAGAACCATCTGATTGTTGACTTTTTTTTATTATTATCGAGACGAGGTGAAGATCATCCAGTTTCATTGATTACCAGGGCGGCCTTTACTGGTTGTGGGTCCTAATATGCACCAATTATTCATCCTACTTAAGGATGTCAACTGGTCGAGCACCAATATTCCAGACCCGACCCATTTTCAGAATTCGGGTCTAGAAGATGGAGCAAGACCTGGTGATTAGAAAACTTACGTGTACTGGGGTACTTGTTGTGAATTTCACCTAAGGATATTAATCGAATAGTAAACAACCACCAATCAGCAAAGCACACATGAGAGAAAATCAAATAGAAGAGTAGTTACACAAGCACGAGGATGCAAGCGTTTTATGGGGTTTGGCCGAAACCTACTCTATAGGCGATGACGATCGGTGTTCTTCACTATAGAAATCGCAAAGTACAATGTTTCTTTCAGCCGCCCAATAGAATATATATCCCAAAAAATAAATTAAAAATGTATTAGGGTTTTAAAACATCAGTTCAAAGGGGGACAAGGCGTGACGCAAGGGCAGGTCATTTGCGACTTCCAGTTGAGAGGGGTCTCAACTGCCTCCTGGCTCTGCCATTGCCCCCCTAGTGAACTCAGTGCGGAACTCAACCAGTGTGCACGACTAAAAGTACTTCCTGTAGACCAATAGGCAAATAGTATGTTGTTGAATTCAAAACAATACAGGAGGGACCCAAACCCGAGTTATTGGGTACGGCAGAATCCTAGTTGTAAAATTTGCACAAAGAAGTGACGAACAGACAGGTCTGGAATAATCAATTTGGCAACATAAACTGTAGAATGCGTACTCGTTTTCTAAAAATGTCAAATCTTGTCATTAATGAGAATCACCAATCACTGGATCAACACTCCATAATGGAAGACAAAATGGCCCCACCACTTTATTTAATTTCATATAGCTAGGTTAGGCAAGACGACTGCTTGGATCTCCAAAACTGTCTCAAGTCAGAACTATTTTATATGGGTCGGGCTCAAGGGACCCCCATCTTGGCGGACCCACATATAAGATGAATCAATGGCTGATTTTTGGTGGGGATGATAATCTCACTATATAGATCACCCCATGACATGTGGTTTTCAAGTTCCATAGGAAAAGTTGACGGTCCATAATTCTTCAGCTTCTAAACCAGTCTATGAATATCAGAATGATTTGAATTTTTGTGAGGATGATCTCCTCACCATAGAGATCATCCTCACCAAAAATCAGCCATTGATTCATCTCCTATGTGGGTACGCCAAGATGGGGGTCCAAAAAGGGGGTCATAAATGGGGTCCCTTGAGCCCGACCCATTTTATATTGACCCGACTTTTCTTTTTTTGGGGACCGCTAGGCGGTATTGACCTCTCATGAGTTTCGATGTTTTCAAGATCCACTCTATTATAATTCTCTCAAGTACATGTACAGTACTTTGTCTATTGAATTTCAAGACTGGCAAAATAGACTCCATGATTCTTTCATAGACCAAATACTCTGTTTTTGAACACCAATATTGACTTCTAATTCGGTCCATCCATTTTTGGTCAATAAAGAGTTGTCAAACCATTTTTCACTTCAAACATAATTTTTCTTAACAGTGGGTTACGAGTAAACCTTCGATGACACCTACAGTCAGCGACCACGAGTTTATTTTATTTACCGTTGAATCCAACGCCTAGAAATCACTGATCATGTTTATTTTTGGTTTATAGGGAAAAAAATGAAAAAGAAAAGGAAGGTCGTCTCTTGCCTTCTTCTGTATGTCCTCATCCCTTTCGTGTTCCTCCTGCCTTCGCTCCTCCGGAGAAAAATACTATCATCTTCCACCAGTTTTGCCATTCAATCTCTCCTCTCATCACCCAGGCCCGAGTTGACCATTAGGCAGATGAAGCGGTTGCCTAAGCCCCCCCGGTAAGGCCCCCAAATTTCCTAAAATTTTAAGTACTTTTAAATTTTTTTATTTTTATTTTTTTTTGAAAAAGGCCCCCACCTGTCCATTTGCGTCAGGCCCCTTTAATCGAGTAAACCTTCGCTCACTGCATGATGTGAGCGAAGCCAATCACAGCACCCAATACAAGGCATGTGGCACTCTTAGATAGCGCTGACCATATGGATGTTTGGCCAGTCCCTCGGTGGACTTGCAAACCAAAAATCAGCTTGATTAGTGATTTACAACCTTTGGATCTTATTCCCAAATAACGCTCAATAATGCTCAAATTCCTATGGTTAATATCAACCCATGAAAATAACTTCAATCCAACGCGTAGAAATCACTGATCGAGTTTATTTATGCTTAGTAGGTCCACCGTAGTGATTTGGCCAAACATCGATACGGTCTGCGCTCTCTAAGAGTGCCATGTGGCTCATATTGTGTGCTGTGATCGGCTTTGCTCACATTATGCAATGAGTGGAGTTTTACTCCCTCCAATCACACAAGACTATGCTACAGCCGGACAATTGCAGACTTAAAAGTATGCAGACATTGTATCCACCAGTGAATTTTCTTTGAAAAACGTGTTTTTAATTTATAAATTTTTTTTTTGAAAAATATTGAAATAACACATTTTTTAAGGGACATCTTCTCACTTAGGTTTAGGGGTATTTCTGAAAACAAAAGAGGCCCCTAAGGCTTCAACTTGTATTAAGACGGCCTTGTCACCACCACCAACCGCCATACTATTGCAGGCCTCTCACAGTGTCACAACCGCCCCAATCACCATCTTATTTTGAGCGAAGAGAAAAGATTGTACTTACCAAGGTTTAAAGGAGGCCGTTGACTGGGGGCGTTACCGTTTAAACCATTTAAATGGATTGAAATGGCCAGGGGCAAAAATGGGAAAAAATAGAATTTAACGGAATTAAAAGGATTTTAACGGGTTTTAACGGAAAAAATAACGCTGAAATTCAAAATTTGAAATTTGAAAATTAAAAAAAAAAAAACAGAATTTAACGGATTTAACGGCCGTTTTTTTTCACAAAATTTTCAGAATTAAACGGCTGTTTAAACGATTTTAACGGCCGTTTAAACGGTTTTAACTGTCGTTAAAACAAAAAAATGGCCATTTTTTTCAAAACCAATAAAACGTGTTTAAACGGTTTTAACGGAAACAGGGCTTAGGGTGTTACCGTTTAAACGGCTGTTTTTAAAACCATGGTATTTACTATTTATTACCAATTTTTTTTTTTTTTTTTTTTTAAGTTTTCACAGATTTGGGTTCTGGTCAAGGTTTAAAAAACGGCCGTTATAATGGATTCGGACCTACCCCGTTACGTTATGGACCGTTAAAATGCTCAAAATATAACTGTCGTTATAAGTTATTTTCTGGAAAATTTTGTGAAAAAAAACAGCTGTTATTTTCCGTTATTTTTCTATTTTTAAAAATTCCATTATTTCCATTATTTTCCCATTTTCGCCCCTGAGTGTTTTTTTCTCATTATAACGGCTGTTATAACGGAAAAAACAGTTATGCCCCCAGTCCGTTATACTGTTATAACGGTCCCCTTTAAACCTTGGTTCTGGTCAAGGTTTAAAAAACGGCCGTTATAACGGATTCGGACCTACCCCGTTACGTTATGGACCGTTAAAACGCACAGAAATAACGGCCGTTATTTTTGTTTTTTTCCGTTATTTTACATTTTTGAAAATTTGAAATTCAAAATTTAAAATTCGAAATTTGAATTTCAGCGCCATTTTTTCCGTTATTTTACATTTTTTTTCGTTATTTTCCTGTTTTTGCCCCTGAGTGTTTTTTTCGTTATAACGGAAAAAACGGTAACGCCTCAGTCCGTTATACCGTTATAACGGTCCCCTTTAAACCTTGGTTCTGGTTGCTACTCTTGCTTTATTATTTTATTATATCTGAAACTCATTTTTAACTATTGTGGTGGCAAAAAAAATTAATAAATAAAAAAATGGATTTGCTTAAAAGAATGGTCTCATCTAAAGGAGATCTAAGGCTAGAGATGTAAATCAGGCCGGGACGGGCCGAAACCTCGAGTTTTTGGGCAAAGGACAGGGCCGAAGTCTAAAGGAGAGGCCCAAGGCTCAGCCCGAAGCCTGATCGAGCTTCAAGCCAGGCCTATTTTCGGGCCCAACTTATTGTATGGAAAATAAAAAGTAAACTTATTTTGTATTAAAAAAAACAGAAAATTGCAGAAAAGAAAAGAAAATTTAAATAAATTACAAAAAAGAATACAACTTTTCGCAAATCACAAAAAAGAAAACGAAACGCCTTTCAAAGGGCGTTTCGTCTGCTGTCAGTCGAATCAGTCACCGACTGACTAACGAATGACTGATGGCTGACACGCCTGACAAACGCTCTTTTAAAGGGCGTTTATTCCTGAGAAATGATTTTTTAAAAAACGTTTTTATGAAAAAAACGCCTTTTCAAAGGGCGTCTGCCAGGCGACGACTTAAATTCTGCCTAAGTCGCTTTCATCTATTCTCCCGCCTCTCCTCTGTCTCTGTGTTCTCCTCCAGCGAACTCTCCCATCTCTCTCTCCGGCGGTCTCCTCGCGGCCTCCTTGCTCCGATCGAAGTGGCCTCCTACGCTTTAAAACTTAGGTTTGTATTTATTTTTATTTTTTTTAGTTTTGGTGGGGCTTGGGGGACCCCCATTTTGGCCTACACAGTAAAAATTGACAGCCCATAATTCCTCAACTTCTAAACCAGTCTATGAATATCGGAATGATCTGAATTTTTGTGAGGATGATCTCCTCACTGTAGAGATCATCCTCACCAAAAATCAGCCATTGATTCATCTTCTGGGTACGCCAAAATGGGCGTAAAAATTTTGGAACGGATCCCAACGGCCGAACGCCCTTTAAAAGAGCGTTTGTCAGTGAAAAAAGCCCTTTTAAAGGGCATTTTTTACTGACACACCCCCTTTAAAATAACGTATGTTAGTTATCAGTAGCTGACAGAGGTCCTGATAGACGTTTTTTAAAAAGGCGTCTATTACTGAAAAACGCCATTTTAAAGGACGTTTTTTTTACTGACAAACACCCTTTTAAAGGGTGTTTTTTTGATAAACATGTGCCACGTAATGAAACGCCCTTTCGTTTTCTTTTTTGGGATTTGCGAAAAGTTGTATTCTGTTTTGTAAATAGATTAAAGTTTGTTTTCTTTTTAGAAATTTTCCGTAAAAAAAATATAAAAAAAGACAGCGTGGGTGGGGAGGCTATGGGCCGGGCTCGGTTTTAGAGGGAAGCCAGAGGTCAGAAAAATTTGACCACGGGTGCTCGGTTTTAGAGGGAAGCCTGGCCCTCACCTCAGGTCGGGCCAGCCCAGCCCAGACACGTACATTGTGTTGGACTTTTATCCAGCATTTGATGATTCCCAATTTGCCAATCTCCTAGCCCCAAATTGACCTAATTGGACAATCTCAACCATTTGATTGCTAGAAAAGTTCAATTGATCTGATGGATCAGATCGGTATTTTTTTTTCCAGTCAAATTGCTCCTAAATGGCACCCATATCAATTTGTTATATAGTCCCCATGATGTCTACCACGTGTATGATATCTTCCGAGATGATTTACGATTCGGATTGATTAATGGGTGCATTAATGTTTACGATTTTATGCTACTGAGCAACAT
Organism: Euptelea pleiosperma; assembly: GCA_035048495.1. Classification (NCBI taxonomy): domain Eukaryota; kingdom Viridiplantae; phylum Streptophyta; class Magnoliopsida; order Ranunculales; family Eupteleaceae; genus Euptelea; species Euptelea pleiosperma. The sequence continues at coordinate 34,304,226 of CM068540.1, read as the reverse complement.
CAACTTGTATATTGCCACTCGACCTGTAAATCGGCTCGCTGTGGGCCTAAATTTGGAAGCAAAGTTTGGCACATAGGTTAAGAACTTAAGACTGGGCATTGAATAAACTTGGAACTGTGTCCTACTGAGAGCAGACCCTCACTCAGCTTCCTCATCCATGTGCCAAGTGTCGTACACGTCCCAAATCATTACAGGCCAGAACAACACAAAGCCCAGGCGTAGCCAAAACCTATATATTTTAACCAGGCATTACGTTTGGAAATCAGGCCCAAAATTAGCCCATCTATGTATCAATCCTTGAATTATCCACTGGGCCTGGTCCATTTGTTTTTCCCTATGCTTGGCAACCAAGAAACCCACTTTTTGGAGCCAATTTTTCAGATTTTCTCCTTAAAATTGTTGTATGTGGATTGGGTGTCTCGAATTGTCTCATTATTGGAGGTGACCTCATGGAAGGTTTCGGTCCAACTATGGGGAGACCCGTTCCTCTCCTGGGAGCCTGAGACACTCTTACTCCTAGCAAGGGTCGGAGGGTGGCCTTCGCCTTAGACAAAAAAGTAGTCAGCATTTTACTTTGTTTTGTTTATTTTATTTTTAAAATTATTTTTGCAAAATTTTTGAACCCATTAATTTTTTGTGGCGTTATTTGCCCACACCTTTTTTTGAGTGACATCCACCTCTTTGGTGTGTGCAAATAAGTTACAACAACCAAAAAATAAAAAAACCGAGAAGAATAAGTCTCTCTCTCGGGCGGCCTCCTCTTCTTCTTCTCTAGCAACCTACTCTTCCTCCTCCTCCTCCTCTTCTTTTTCTCTGACGGCCCATCTTCTTCCCTGGGCGGTCTCCTCTCTCTCTCTCCCTCTCTCTCTCTCTCTCCCTCTCTCTCTCTCCTTAAAAAAAAAAAACCATCTCTCTCTTTTTAAGAAAAAAAAAAATTTCGCTCAGTATCGATAACACAAGATAGACATGGCAAATTAGACAGAATTTTTTTTTTTTCTTTTTAAGGGAGAGAGAGAGGGAGAGAAGAAGAAGAAGAAAATGAGGAGGAGGAAGAAGGGATGGGGAGATCTCTTTCTCTCTCTCTCTCCCTTTAAAAAACAAAATTTATGCCCGTATCGATAATACAGGGTGGACATGGCTTTGGCCATATCAGTAACGAGCTGTTGACATAGCTTTACCCATGTCAGTAGCTGCCTACCGATATGGCCAAAGACATGTTCACTCTGTGTTATTGATACTGAGCGAAAATTTTTTTTTTCTCAAGGAGAAAGATGGCGGATTTTTTTTTTTTTTTTTGAGAAAGAGAGAGAGAGAGAGAGAGAGAGGAGGCCGCCCGGAGAAGAAGAAGAAGAAGATGAGGTCACTGGAGAAGAAGAAGAGGAGGAGGCCTGCCACCCACCACTGGTTGAGAGAGAGAGAGACTCCCCTTCTTCTTCTTCTCATTTATTTATTATTTTTTTTTTTTGTAACTTATTTGCACACACCCTTCCACACCAAGAGGTGGGTGTCACTTAAAAAAGGTGCGTGCAAATAACGTCACCCTTAATTTTTAATGATACATCCGAATTCTACTCGAACATTTCCTGTACAATATTTTTGCCGCACTCCGAATTGCTAACTAGGATCATACTATATATACGCATGCAAGGAAACCGTGGTTGAACCAATCATTGACCACCTCAACCGGACCAAAGATAATTAAAAAAGAAATAAAAAAATACTATGAAACGTTATAGGAAGCATGGTTTAAAAAACGGCTGTTATAATGAAAATAACAGCCGTTATAACGGATTCGGACCTCCCCCGTTACGTTATACACTGTTAAAATGCCCAAAAAATAACGGGCGCTATTTTCTGAAAAATTTGAGGGGAAAAGGCCATTATTTCTGTTTTTTAAAAATTTGAAATTCAAATTTCAATTTTTTCTGTTAATTCCATTTTTTACTGGTATTTTTTATTTTTTTGCCCCTGAGCGTTATTTTCGTTATAACGGAAAATATGGTAATGCCCCCAGTCCGTTATACCGTTATAACGGCCTCTTTTAAACCTTGATAGGAAGTACCAGGTCCGGCCAAGAAAGACGTCTTCCTTGTGGTCCAATTTGTTGTGCTTTGTTATCCCAAGACCACCAAATGGTGTGGACCTAAATAAGACGTCCTCCTAAGGTGGACTGCAACACAGCTCAATAAATTAAAAAAAGAAAAAAAAAAAAATAAAAAATAAAAAAAAAAAAAAAAAAAATAAAAAACAAGAAGAAGAAGATCAACGAATGTTCAGTCCCCTTAAGACATGAGGCCCATGACAACATCATAAAATATATTTTTATCCACCCCTTCCAAAGAAACAACACCACACGATCACCTTATCTCTTGATTATCTTATTACAAGTCCAACAAATACAATCAACCCCGAAGTAATTAATATTTTGAAAAGCCACTTTCAAGGTTTGGGGGAGATCTGAGCCACCTCCTCTTTCATCTCAGTCTTAATGGCTGCAGCCAACTGATCATAGGCTTCACCCCAAGCACAACCCATCTCTTCACTCCACTTCTCCCCACCTACCGCTTCTTTAATTGTCCTCAGTAATGCTTCCTTCACCACCTAAATTAGTAAACCAAATCAATTAGACACACATTAAGCACATTTACACCCTTAAACCAATTTTGTAAGTACGTACCTCGAAATGGGCATCGATGACACCCTTCTTAACATGGACGGACCCCAAGTTCTTCAGAGTGTTTTCGGCGACGACCACCTCACCTTTCTCGCGGAGTTGAATGGCCGACTCGCAAGTCTTGATCAATCACAATTGTCAATGTTGTTAATTAATATTTTTGAAACAGACGACTTGAAGGATTGAACACATGATCTTGTTGAAAGATTATACTCACCATCTTGAAGACCTTGACAGCATGGGCCTTGAGCCTGGGATTGTTCTGAGGGATCTCATCGGAATCCTTAAGAAAAGAGAACATACCCTTTGCAGCTGGGGCGATCTCTAAGATCCTAAATTCATCATAATTTATAGATTTATATACAAATAAGCTAAAAAAAAAAAAAAAAGGTTAAGGATTTAAGGTAGAGATTTGTGTGCTTACGTTGTAAAGAAACGAAGGCTTAGATCCGGTATGTTTTGCTTCATGATCTCCCATGATTCCTTCACCAAAGCTTCTTGTTGATCCGTAAAACCCATCTTATGCCTCACTGATCACTGCAACTCTTTAATTTAGAACTTAGCAATCCTTTCTCTTCTTCGTTCCCAAAACCAAGGTTGCCTAGTTCTATTTATCTCTGTTTTGAAGACCACGAGATTTCCGTGGGACACTTCGGCTTCGGCAAAGGACAGAGGGTGTATAACACGTGCGAACCCCGCCTTCTTTGTTTCAATAAGGGTTTTTATACGGTCACCTGGCGTTGGACACTTAAACGTCCAACTGCGAATGAGAGTTTCAGGTTTCCTAAGGATCAGGGGACAAAATTTCACATCAATTTTTGGCATGCTCACGTGGAAGATGAATCAATGGCTGATTTTTGGTGAGGATGATCTCCTCTCCATATAGATCACTCCTACAAATTCTGAAATTTCTATCCCCATCAAATGTGGGTTTCAAGTTAAGGGTAAAAAATAGACGGTCCATAATTCTCTAATTTGTAAACTAGGCTATGAATATCCGAATGATTTGAATTTTTGTTAGGGTGATTTCCTCACCAAAGATCATGGATCCCATTCCAAATCCAAAACTTCTAGCTTATATATCCGCCCCCGTCCAATTTTGTGTCCCCTAGTCCTGACCAACAAAACTAATGTTTTTGGGCGTGAATTCCGAGAATCCAACGGTGGTTGAGCTTTGGCAGAAGTGCTGATCTGGCATTAACTTTTGCCAAAACACAACCACCGTTGGATTCTCGAATACACGTCCCAGAATTTTAGTGAACATATTAGTTCACTTTTTGTTAGGTCCATGGAGAAAGTCATATTCTGATTACGTGGCCTCTAGCGAACCCAAAAGTCCCAAACAAAGCGCACAGGATATGCGGAAAACTGCAGCCTCCAGCTAAAACAATGGGCAATAAATGTGATTTTTTATTTCTTTTCAAAGTGCGGGCCTCTTCGAAGAGTGGAAGCGTGGGAACGCCATCTATACATTGGAGGGTGGGCCCACATGATGCAACACCATTTGACAGGTCTTAGAGTAGGAGATCAAAGGACCAGCAGTCCATCCATCGCATTATATGGACGGACCAAATGGCAGTCCAAAGACTCCAAACAAGGACCAAAAAGCTTATTTTGATTTCTCATGGTAATCGTGAGCATAATTCAAATTAGGTTCCCTTGACTTGTTTATTCACTTGGGTTACATAAGTTTGAATCCAGCAGTCCTACCGAGGACTATCGTGGCCCTACTTGGTGCATCTTTTCCGGCCCACTAACAAAAAAAAAAAAAATCAGCTTGATTAATAATTTCTGTAGGAGGTTACTGTTAGTTCCAAAAAAAACATGCTTGAATCCAACGGCTACAATAAAACCTTAAAAAAGGTCAAAAAAACAAATGGGCTGAGTCTGGTGTGTATATTCATTATTCACAAAGAGGGGTAGGTTAATCATCCATCAGGTTTGTGGGCCCCATATAATGCATTACGCAGGGCCACAAGAATCCTCTGCATCCACTGTATCAAGTCCTCTTCTGCATATAAGATTTTTCAGCAATTTGGACTAAAATAAGATTTGGGAAAAATTTAGATGCAGAGAGCTCTCCTGGCCATACATAGCTCAATTTTTTGGGCCCACTAACCGTATGGATGTTTAGCCCACCCCTTAATAATATACATACCAAAAAGCGGCTTGATTGATAATTTCTAGCCGTTTGATTTAGTATGCTGACAATATGCGGAAAAAAACATGCTTGAATCCATGGGCTAGAATCAATCCTAAAAAAGTGCTAATATCCATGGCTAGAAAAAACCAATCATACTGATTTTTGGTTTGTATATCCACGAAGGCGTAGGCTAGCTATCCACACGGTTAATTAATGGACCCCCAAAAAAAACAAATCAGAAACCATTTCCCAAGACCTAGTAAGCAAAATACAAGCCCCACTAACAAGTGCTCCTCCCACGTATAAACAAAGTCATTGAATACAAGAGAAAGCCACCAACAAAACCAAAGAGCTAGCAACAAAAGATGTTAGAAAGTTAGTGGGAGACTGGGAGTACTCCCAGTACAAAGAAAGGAGCATAGTTCATTTGTCGTTGGATATGTAGGTCGTGACCGCTTTCGTGCTTTCTGCAATGGCGTGCTTACCCAGCTCCCGAGGCAAAACCAACCGCACCGCACTTTGAATCTCCCTCGACGACAACGTCATCCTCCCCGTGTATTTATTCAACCGGGCCGCCTCATCAGCCAATCTCTCGAACATATCGTTCATCAGACCGTTCACCACAGTCATTGCCTTCGATGATATTCCCATCCCAGGGTGCACCTGCTTCAGAACCCTATATACATACCTCTTGTAACCTTCTCCACCTTCCCTTCTCTTCCTACCTCCTCTCCTCCCTCTTTTCTTCTCCTTCTCTTCTCCCTCTTGGCGACGCCCAACTAGTTTAAGAGGACTACTAACTTTGTTGGCTTCTGGGTTTTTTTCTTCAACTACAATTTCCACTGCTGCTGCTTTCACTTCTTCGGCTTCTTTGCTTTCCACAACTGCAACTTGCAGAGTCTCTTTTACCACTTTTCTTGTAGTCCTTACCACTGTACCCACTACCTTCCCTGAACGCTTTGCAGCCATTTCTATCTTTCAAATTTCTTTCTACGTACCAAGTAGTTTTGAACCAGATTACAGGGCTCGAGATTGAAAATCTTGTTATTTTTAAGGGTGTTTAGAGTTTTCAGATGTTGACACGTATTGAACATGTGTCAAGCAGTTTTTAAACTAAATCGCTACGTGGGGTAAAAGTAAAAAAAATTAGATCCTTTACAGTAAGTTACCCCAACTTCCGACTCCCACATCTCTTTGTTTGTCACGTACCCCACGTTAGACGCAGTGAAAACAAAATTTTAGTGTACGTTGTGAACAAAGTGGGTTCCATGGCGTACAGGATCCGGACTCAAAAGTAAATGGTAGGGCCTTTACTTTCTAGAAATTGGAATCTTGGAGATTAAGTGAATCTAGCCGTTCTTTTATTGGCTTTCATTGTCCAACGTTGGATTAAAAATATTCCCATTAGTTTCTCTATGCCGAACACACCAGAAGTTAATTATATATATATATATATTTTTTTTTATAAATAAACTGCTTTATTAAAAGACCCTTAGAGGCTAAGGAAGCCTACCAAGCAATCAAACAGTACAAAGAAAAAAAGCAAAGAAATACAAAGCGCACCCAACAAAAATGCGCACATCCCCCCTAATCTCGATCCTTACCAACCAACTCTGTCCATTTGAATACTACATCCTCAAAAAATATCCCTTTCCCTTCCTCATACAATTTGACCCACAAAAATACCAAAGCTTTAATTTCCAATACAAGATCCTCCATAGAAATGCTCTTGCCTTCAAATACCCTGTTGTTCCGCTCTCTCCATAGTCCCCAAATAATCGCTAATGGTGTCAAAGTCCGCATCCTTTTTCCAAGTCTGCCTAAAGATTTACAACCCCAAGCAAATAAAAGGTCCTTCACCATTTTGGGGATTACCCAAGCTATTCCAAACTCTTTAACCAACTCATTCCATATAAGCCAAGCGCATCTACAATGTAAGAACAAATGGTCTACTGACTCTCCACTACTGACTTTCTAATTTTTAAATTTTTTAGGGTCGGGTTCGGGGGACCCCCATTTTGGCGTACCCACATAGAAGATGACTTAATCGCTGATTTTTGGTGGGGAGATCATCCTCACAAAAATTCAAATCATTCCGATATTCGTAGACTGGTTTAGACGTTGAGGAATTACGGACCGTCGATTTTAACTGTGTAACTTGAAAATCACATTTGATGGGGTTAGAAATTTCAGATCCTCACCAAAAATCAGCCATTGATTCATCTTCTACGTGGGTACGCCAAAATGGGTGTCAAAAATGGGGGTCCTCCGAGCCCGATCCATTTTTTAATATTGAGTGAAAACGTTACACAAAAATTTCGAGCATGGACGTCATTTTCCCAGGAGTGGAAAGAGGAAATTACCATATAAAAGAGTTTCTGCACACACACATGGCATACAAATGAACTGCGGCTGGACCAAACCATGACCAGCTCAGTAGTTCCATGTTTTCATGTTGGGTCGATCGATTGCGGAATCTCGAGTTTTTGGGGACGCAAATATCCCATTGTTGACCTACGCATAAAAAATTTGAACTGTTTTTCTTCATGGGCTCATGAACAGGCCTATGAACGAGTTTCAATTCCATAAAGCCCATGAAAAAAAGAGTTCAAATCCAACAGCTAGAAATCAACGATATGGCCGATTTTTTATGTGTAGAGTGTAGGTGTCCGCCAAAGGTGGGCGAAACATTAATGGGTCAGTGGGCCCGAAAGATTGTATCACGTAGTGTACACGTGTTTCACATACTCATGGATCTAGAATATCCAAATAGAGGACCCACTTAGAAGATCTCTTAGCCTAAAAGTCAAGCCAATTTGATGATCTTGGTGGTCATTTGATCAATCACACTATTCTAAACATGTGGAGAAGCAACTATCTAAGGAAGGGTAAATGGTGGTTTAACAGTCCTGCAGTCCGCACAATTGGGGAACATTCAAATGGGAACGTAATGTTAAAATTTGTCGATGTTTGGCCCTCCAAGTAGGCAAGTACTAGAGTCTGTCCGGCCCATAACACAAGGATGTTTGGCCCACCATTTGATGGATTTAAAAAAAAAAAACAAAATTAACAAACAAACAATCTGATTGTTGTTTTCCAGCTGTTGATTTGAGTACCTCAAAAAATTCCCGAAAAAAACCCTACAATCTGATTCTAGTTGATTCGAATACAACTAGAATCACCCCACGAAAAAAGCTCAAATGTAGAAATGACCAATCAGGCTCATTTTCGGTGTAGATCCAAAAAGGATGGGCCAAACATCCATGTGGTCAATGGGAGTCGGGCTTGTATAGGACCGGGTCCTCTACATGGGATGATGGGAATAGGACCCTTCCAAAATACCCGACAATCACTTTCGGATCCACTGACGACATAAGTGTTTGGTCCATTTTGGTGGACCTACACTGAAAATCAGCTTGATTGGTAATTTCTAGCCATTAAATTTGTATTTTTTACATGGGCTAAATGGGGTCGAAACTCATCCATGGGCCTATTCACGAAGCCGGAGAAAAAGGTCAAATTCAACTTTTGGAAATTATCAATCAGGATGATTTTTGGTGTGTAGGTCCACCAAGGGCAGCCAAACATGTTGTAGCGTGCCACGTGGAATTTGAAGGAGGGTCCTTATCAAACATTATATAGGATAGGATAGGATCCAGTCCTGAGAAGCCAGACTCGGTTAATGGGCCTAAAACAGTGTGTCATGGATAAAAACAAGGGGAAATTTTTACATACCCCGCCATGATATCTTCGAAATTTGACTTACCCCCACAACTCCAAAAGCTGACATACCCCTGACCCGGTCCACCAATCAGATGAAAAATACTCAAATCCAATGGTTAGAAATCACCAATCAGAATGATTGTTAGTATGGAGGTCCACCTAAGGATGGCCAAACATCCATACGGTCTGTGGTCTCTAAGAGCATCTACGTGGTTCTGATCAAGGATGCCCCCATTTTTATACTCCGGGGGCCCGCACAGAAAGTTGGTGACATCGTTTGGAAACGAAGAAATTATTCCGTAGAGCGATTTTCCCAGTGGAGCACATAAAAATTCACCACTTGGCACACTTTGTTTTGGGCCATTGACCCAATAATGATTGGCCCAGCACATGATAGACTACACACCAACAATCAGCCTGATTGGTGATCATCTCGAGCCATTGGATTCGAACATTTTTAACAGGGTGATTTTTGGCCATCGGATTGAACATTATTTTTAGATACTCAAGTTGAATGGCTAGAGATCACCTATCAGGCTGATTTTTGGTGTGTTGGTCGACCAAGTGGTGTACCAATCAATCATGGGTCAGTGAGCCTGAAAGAATGTTCCAAGTGGTACATTTTTATGCGTTCCACAACTCCACAGCAAAAATGCTTCATAGACTAAATACAGAAAACCAGTCCGAGTTTGTGAGTTGACTCGTCTTAATCAGATATTTTAGTAACCATAGAGAAGGTCAACCATATTCCTCTATACATCCAGCAAAATGCCATGAAGTGAATGGTCACGATCATTCCATATATAAATGGTTGGTCCTACACTCTGCACTTGAGTGGAAGATTGAATACTGTTATTTGAGTCTACCCATCAAATATCCAGATTGTACTCTTAATTAAGAGAAAGTGTTAAAAACAGGAGTAAAACTTGTCTGACCAGCGACGGTCAGGGTAGCTCTGACCAACCCCAATATGAGACATGTGTCACATTTTTAGAGGATGCTGACCTTACCGATGTTTTGCCAATCCCTAGGTGGACTTACAACTAAAAATCAGCCTGATAAGTGATTTTAAAACTTTCAATCTTGTACCCCAAATAATGCTCAAATTCTCACGGTTAAAATCAACCCATGAAAATGACTCCAATATTCCAAAGCTTAGAAATCACTAATCAGGTTTATTTTTTGGTTTGTACTTTGTAGGTCCACCTAGGGATTGGACAAACATCCATACGGTAAGTGTCCTATAAATATGTGCAACGTGGTTCATATTGTGGGCGACGGTCACTGACCGCGAGTCAGGCAAGTTTTACTTTAAACAGTGAGCTCCTGGCGAGATATTGGGTCTAAACAAAGCCACTAGCAAGTGGATCCCACATGTATGATCAATATATGTGGACTTGACATGTATTGAATGTGGACCCTACGTCGATCAATGGTCTTTTATTAGCTTTGCTAATTAATTGGACTGTCAAAAAATGCCGTCGGATAACGGTCGGGTATAACATATGATCATACGGGTAAGATCCGCGTGATAATCGGGTCTGATTTCAGTCTTGAACCCATGATGGAAGGTCCGGCTCAAATCTTATTTTTTGGGGTCTTTCTTTGCTGCTTATAACATTCTTTAAGACAACAAACTTTTATAGATAATAGTGCATTTGATCTCTGATCAGAGAAGATCAGAAGTAGAAAAAAAAAATGGTCGGTTAGATCTTCTCTTTTCTTTCACTTTTCCTACTTTTCTTTTCCTTTTCTATGATTAAAATTCTCTCTCTTTCTTTCGGCAGAAGACGATAAATTTTCCAAGAAAATAAAAAGCGAGAAAAACACGTAGGAAGGAATGAAGGATAGGATACCCGGCCAGTTGGATCATATCGTCTGTCATAAGGGGACTAATTAAAGCCAGTAAACAAACAACTTTAGCGGTTTGGATTCGGACCGTAGACCCGCTTTTTAAGTTCCCATGTCTTTATACGTTATTCTGTGACTCACAGTATTCGTTTTCCAAAGCATTCTCTTTATTTATTCCGTCCAAAGTAAGATATGAAGTGTAGCTTACGCTCTAAGCTCTCTCTAAAAGCTTTCTTCTCCATGATTTCATCTACACTCTCATCACTCCAGTTGCCTCATCTACTCATCCATGCTATCTTACACCAAAAGAACCAGCTGGTTTAACGTGAACTGGCTCCAGAATTGTCTTGGTGGACATTGACTGGAATTTTATTTTATTCCTTTTTTGTCATTATATAAAGGAAAAAGATGTAACAAGGTATGCCTGAAACTGTTCATTTGCGGAAGCGGCAAATTTTGGTAGTCACCGCTGCCATCTAGGCCGACTGACCGCTTGGATGTTTATCTCACCCCTTGGTGGATATACATACCAAAAATCACCTTGATTGGTAATCTATAACCATTAGATTTTAACACTTTTTTGCACCATTTAAGGCATTCTTATACAACCATCTTTTGAGTACTAAAACGAACGGCTAAAAATCATTAAGCAAGCTGATTTTTTGTATAAATGTCTATTAAAGGGTGGGCTAAACATCCATGCCGTCGCTGGGCCCAGATGGCAGTGGCGACTACCAAAAATGCCGCTTCCGCAAATGAAAAGATCTCAGGTATACCTTGTTACATCACGACCCTTATATAAAGGGTTTTTTTTTGCAGCAACTCCCTAAGAAATCTGTTATTTTTTTGTTATACCCCTACATTGTCATTGTGTTTCGGCCGTCATTGTCGGAAACATTAACCACATCCATGATTCAAATTCTCGGGATCGGATGCCGAATCGGTGGGCGGCAATCCCAATCCGGATCGATTCGGTAGGTGCCAATCCCAATCCGGATCGATTTCCAATACCGTCTCATGCCGTGAAGTTTCTTCATGAATAGTGCACCTCGGGCAAGACGATCCATTTCAGTACCTGTCGATGTCGATCCAGAACAGGATCAGCCGAGACTTCAAACCATGACCCCATTATCTAAAAATTAAAAATTGTTGTTAGTTCCATTAATCCTTTTAATTTTGAGTGATATGTAGTGGGGTTAACGGCCAAAATACAGTCACAGAAACACAAGGAGGTAACGCAATATAGTAGATTTCTAAGGGGTACAACAAAAATACCGTAATTGAAATAAAAAAAAAGCTCATTTCTCTCAAGTTAGTCAATTTTTAGTTTTTATTCAAAAATAATTAATTTATGAAAACAAAAATTTCCTATGAATCAAACTAGTCCATTTTTGTTTTTTATGTAAAAAATAATTATCAAGTCACTGTTCATCGGTTACATCGGATTGAAATAGCCCCACCTCTTTTTCCAGTTGGATGATGTTTCAGTTTTCATAACATTGATTGCGATTGATAAGGACTATTTACCAAGTCCTACATATATATATGGTAGTACAAATGCTCCATGTTCTTTTCAATCAAATTTGTGGAGCCCCTGTAAGAGACACCTTAATTTGACCAAAACTCCCTTGATTAAATGAATTTTAACCATCCGATCAATCTATATTTTCTTAAGACTGCCGCCGTTGTAAGATTAATTGGATGATAGATAATTACTTCATTAGTGTTAGTGCAAGAAATGATTGGGGGCATGATATTCATAGAGTTGCACAGATGCAATCCTGCAAAAGACAAAAAATATGTAAATCATTTAATAAAAAAGTATGGTTTTCGAGGTAGATTTTCTTTGTCTTTTGCGGGGTTGCATCTGTGCAACTCAGCATTTAGACAATTAAATTAAGGGTTTAAAGAGATAAGGATATCTCCAGCCAATTGTTCGTGTATCTTGATTGATGAAATTGGCGTGTCAAAGACTTTAAGCACCCCTAACAGCCGTGTCAATCACTCAACTTAAAATGTCAAATGAGTAGAAATCAATCTCATTATCTTCTCTCTTTACAAACGAAAGCAACCAATAACCACCTCATCAAACTCATCTTCCCTGCTAATCCACCTCTTTAATGCACCTTCAACCCCTCTCTAAAAACCCAGGAAAAAAAAATTACAAAATAAGATCAAACAAATAAATAAATTCATCCAAGAACTAACAGTTCGTCCTCAGTGCATGAACAATACAACATATATATAAATAAAATTCAAATAAGAATACGTTACACTAATGACTAATTACACCATGGCATCTCAAATATATTCTCAATTCAAAGTAGGCGAACGACGCTTCTGCTTTACGCTGGTCGACTGAACTCTCCGTCTCCATCGACATACCGTTCATTTGTTCTGATACCGTCGTCTCTTGACATTACAAGGCACGACATGATGCGATTCAAAGCTCGATCGAAAGAATGATTCGACCTCGTCATTAGCCACAATTTCAAAGAATTGCAACTCGGACAATTTTCTTTTGCACGAAGTCGTCTTCCTTGGCTTTCGAGGTGCCGGTGGACAGCTTAGTATCAGAGGTATCTTGTGTTGATCAGATGTTGGTGTTCGGCATTCGTCGTCGTCGCTGTTTGGTAATTGAATTGCCACACCATCTTTGTTGGCGAGGTCGAGAGGTCGTCTCATTTGAACGTCGATAGGCCGTAGACTGATGATCTCCGGCAAACGATGCCGCAATTTAAGATCTGTAGACATGATCAATGTAAGCAGGTGAGGAGGTGGGAAGGAAGTGGGAAGGAGGTAGGATGAAGGGGAGGGGTGTGTGTGCAAGCTATATGAAGGAGAGTTAGGAGGCGTGCGTGAGAAGGTAGGTAATAGAGAGAAGAAGGGTCGTTTGTGTTCTTTATTCGCTTGTTAATTTTATCTTCTAAATTCATCTATTCTTCTCCAATTTGCACCTTCTAAGATCTGCGTCATAACTTTTACTTTTCTGGATGCGCATGTGGAACTTAGTACTTACGTTAGTAGGAGAAGTTGGTAACTAAATAAATAGTGGTGTAGCTTTTTAACCTACGCACCCATGACACCATCACCGCATCTTCTCTCTCTTCCACTGTCTTTTTTTTTTCTTTTTTCTCTCTCCGTCTCTCTCTCTCTACAGTGTGCATAGGATACCATTCCCATGTTGGGCTTTGAATGCAACCATCTACCAACTTAACTATGAGGAGCTGGGTTGGACTACCATGATTGGTGCATCTTTGCATGTTAAGTGCCTATCAACAATAGCTTGGTTTTTCACCGTTAAAAAAGAGGGGTTTTATTAGAGAAAATTCGTGACGCAGAAAAGTTTGGGCCCACTGATTGCTAAATGTTTAGCCCACCCTAGATGGATGTACACACCAAAATTAAGCTTGATTGATGATTTTTAGCCGTGGATTCATTACACAAAGAAAATACTTGAATCCTACGGCTAGGATCATGCTTAAAATAGCTTATTGCAAAAGATAACCAATCAAGCTGATTTTTGGTGTGTAGATATCATATCTTTCGAAGTCTCGGCCGATCTGATCTAAAAAATGGATCCTCTTGCCCGAGATCACTGTTTCCCAAAGAAGTCTCACGTTGATTCGAGCAAGATGCGCCGATCCAATCTGGATTGGACCGATCCGGATTGAGATTGGAGCCCACTGATCCAGCCTCTGATCCAAAGGGTGTGCTAAACATCCATGCGTTGTGGGAACAGGCTCCGGATTGAGATTGGAACAGGCTTTGTGTAATCGATCCCATACTGTTAGGATAAGGTGTATGATCTAACGATATGGTGTATGATGATGATGATGATGATGATGATATATCCACCAAAGGGTGTGCGAAACATCCATGCTGTCAGCGGACCCCAAAAAATGCGCTACTTAGAGGACCATTGATCGATTGCATTAGAGATTTTCCAGCTGACCTATACCAAAGTGGCATACTTTTTTGCATACATGGAATCCAAAGAAGGCGCTGTCTGACAAAATCTTGACCGGCTGAGCCGGACCAAAGATTAATTATCAGTTTGGTTTGCAAAGCGTACAACAATATTCCAATGTCATCCCTCCTCAAACCCTTTATTCTATGTGTTATGGTAAGTAACATTTTGGTACCGAGTTGTGGAGGAAGAGTTTCTAACACGCCTTCTTTTAGGGACTCTGCATCCCCCCTTTCGAAGATCAAGGTCTTAAAGAGGGCATAACAAAAAGAAGGTGTTTAGTCTTGTTCTTTGACTAGAATCCCCACATTAAGGTTGGGAACGGTTCGGGTTTCGGATGACCCATTAGAATCCAGGCTAGGTTTCGATCTGGTTTTGATCGATTTTGGATCGGGTCGCTTTACATATACATTTAAGATGGGGGCCACATGTTGTGAAAGGGGATGTTCTTGTGGGCCCCTAATTATATAGGATGATCGACAACTTCTCCCGGGAGATGACGACAGGTACTTCTAAATCTGCGCCAACCTTTGTTAAAAAAGTAACTACGATTGAGTTTAATGTGGGTTAAAGCAGGTTTAGGAGCACGTGTCAAAGTACTTAAGGAAGGATTAGGAGCACGGGGCAAAGTGGACCCTGTGCACGACCTGCCCGGAGCTCTGCTTTTAATGTGGAGTTGGAAGTAAATCTTTGATGGAGGACTTACATCATCAACGTTGATGATTTACAATAGTGTGAGTAACGTGGCACATTTGTATAGATTACTGACCGTATGGATGTTTGGTTCATCCCTAGATGGACCTATATAATAAAAATCAAACAGATTAATGATTTTAGCCTTTGGATCTGAGTACCCAAAACAATGCTTGATTTCCTGGGTTAAAAATCAATCCATGAATAAAACTATAATCCAACAGTTATAAATCACTAATCGAGCTCTTTTTGGTATGTGGGTCCACCTAGGGAAGGGTCGAACATCCATATGGTCAATATTCACTAAGAGCGTGCCACGTAGCTCATACTGTGATTCATCTTCGAAGTTAATGACGGCACTGAGTCATCAAAGATTTACTCGGTGAAGAGAATGTAGACGGTGTTCACGTCATCATTGAGGTAGGACGGAAACATAGCAAGTTACATGTGGCCAATACTACACAGGTTGCTGGCCACATGGGCCAATCTTTCTGTGCCATGCGCAACATGGGCAATTAAGCCTAAGCACGTGAAACCTTGTGTCATTGCCTCATACTATATGGAGATTATTATTCATTCCGAGGCCTCTTGCTGGGATAGTTTTTTTTTTTTTCCGTTACATCCTGGTTAACTGGGGAAATTAGACATGCCTCTTTAGATTCAGAAAATTTAGACTTTCCTCCATTGATTTTAACAGTGTAACAGCAAATGACAAAACTACCCGTTGTTTGGCTACGTGGCCAACAAATTACAAAACTGCCCGTTGAGTCCCCGGCAAAGTGCTGAGGGGGAATATTATTGGAGTGTATTGTTTGGCTACGTGGCCAACACTCAGGGCCTGTTTGGTACATGAGAAAAAGAGTTCCGATGGCAAATATTTAGCCAAGCGAATATTATCTTGGCTAAATATTTGTTCATATCACTATTTAACAATGTTAATTTGCTAAGTGTATAAGCTAGCTCACTTCATTTTCTTTCAATTTGAGTGGGTCCCATATATCAAAGTATATCAAAAAAGGGTTGTCGGGGAGTGTGGGAACCACATATTATGTCAAAGGATAAAAAAAACTCATTTTTATCTTTTTTATATATTAAAAAACTCAATTTTATTAAAAATAGTGATTTTTCCACGAGAAAATAAAGTTTTCCCACCAATGCTTAATCGGCTTGAAAATATTTACACAGGGGAGAGGTGGTCAAATATTTTCACGCCGCGACGGGCAAATTTGTGGGCCCGGCTAAATATTTGCCGGAGGCAAGTGGCTGCCAAACGTGTCCGGGCGAATATTAGCACTAGCAAATATTTTATTTTCCGGCCGCAGTGCATTACCAAACAGGCCCTCAGCCTCTGTTAGACCCGTAGTTCCTTCGATATACATTACTACGCCTCTAAGAGTGTGCCACGTGGTTCATATTGTCGGTCCAACTAGGGATTGGCCCGACATCCATACGGTTAGAGTCCTCGAAGAGTGTGCCACATAGTTCATATTGTGTCCTATAACTAGGGAAAAATTTTAGATGCAGAGGGTTTTGGATGTAGAGGATGAGTGGTAAATCTGAACCACTTATCTTGACTTTTTCAAAACCCTACTTAACCGGAGTTAAAATTTAAATCTTTTTTTAAAACTAATATTCTATTAATTAATGGGTTTCCTTTTCAAAACAAAACTCTAAATCCTTCCTTCCTTCCTTCCTTCTCTCCACGAGCATCTTCTTCTTCTCCAAACCCCTACTTCAGAAACCCCTAAAATCTAGTAGATGATCGATTTCCACTGAACAAGACCATCTTCATCCAGAAATTTAATCTCTTGGAGCCTACAACGTTCTTGGAAATAAATTAGAACCACCAAAACGAGATATTACAAACAAAATAGATTTCTGAACATGTATCTCGAAGAACAACACAAGAACTAGGGTTGTACAACGAAAAATTAAGGTTTCCCTGAAAACTGTCAAGAAACCCCACTCTCCTTAGTCAAGAAAGATTGAATTGATAGAACAGAACCAGATTTCGCTGAAATCCACTCATAAGCTCCTCAGGTTCCTCAAACACTCTAATTTTAATCTCAAATACTGTAAACAAAGTGAAAGAAGAAGAAATCTATAGCGAGATTAAATGAAATGCACACAAAACCTCAGTAGATCGATTGAAACAGTGCAAAAACACAGATTTCAATGCGAAGTCGAAAGAAGAAATGATAAAAAAGAAGAAATTTAAATATCTAGGACCCCCCCACAATTTGAAAAAGCTGACATACCCCCCTATGACTCGGTCCACTGTCATTTGAGATCAGTGTTGATCCGAGTTGACTACCAAATTTTGTATTAAATGGTAAAACTGCCCTTGTCTTCAACCTTAGAACAAGGGTTTGGGCCAAAACCCAAACCCCAAATCAAACGGTTGTGGTGGACGGCCGGCCAAGAGATTTCAATGGGTTGGCCGCCCATCACCGGCGACCAACCTACCAGAGTCTCATGGCCGGCTGGCCATCACTACAGCAATAATTTAAAACCCAAGGTTAAAAAAAAAAAAAAAACACAAAGTATATAATTTTAGTTTTAAATTTTTCATTACCAAAAATGAAAAATAAGACAAAGTAATTTATATTTTAAGCTTTCGAGATGTGGATTTTGGAAAGATGGGTTCTCCCGATTTTAAATTTTATTCTACAATAAAATCCATAAAAAAATCCCATTCATTCATGGGTTTTATTTATTTTTTTGGTTTTTTTCTTCTCAATATTTGTTTAATTCATCAAAAAACCAAAAACAAATCTCGAGTTTACCAACATGGGTTTTAATTTTTATTTTTAATCTCCTCTTTTCATGCTTGATTTGGGGTATGACGGTTTTGGTCTAAACCCAAACCCTTGATCTAATGTTGAAGACAAGGGCACTTTCATCCTTTAATACAAAATTAGGTAGTCAACTCGGGTCAACACTGGTCAAATGACAGTGGACCGAGTCATAGGGGGGTATGTCAGCTTTTTCAAATTGTCCCTAATTTTAAAATAAAGATTTAAAATGTCAACTCGAGTTAACTAGGGTTTGAAAACGTCAAGATGAGTGGTTTAGATTTACCACTCATCCTCTGCATCCAAAACCCTCTACATCTAAAATTTTTATGTGGACCCCTTTTCTATATATGTGGAGGGGGGAGTTGTGGAGCCATTTCAAGTGGTGCCATCTGTACATGGCAGAGTGGAATATTGTATTTTTAGAATATTCTCTTGATCGAGTTGTATCCCACTCTATCATGTACAGATGGCATCACTTGAGATACGGACAGTTCCACAAAGAAAAAGGGTCCACTATAAAATTTAGACGCCAAAAAAAAGTGCTTTTAAGAGATTAGTATTTCTTCTTTTTTTTGTAGTCACCATCGTGGGAGGGCCCCATGGATTAGTAGGTGAAACCTGCACAGACCCAATCAAGCCGGTAAAGGAGATTTCTACTCCTGGCACACTGCTCAAAGGAGGAAATCTACCTGTGTGGGTTTGACCCTACGACCTCTCAAAGAGGTGATACACACCAACCATTTGAGCTGCCATGTTGGGTGTTAAGAGAGTAATATTTCAATCACTAATTACATCAGGTTAAAGAGATTGGCATGATTTTTTACATGACTGTCCATAAAGCATGAATGGTTGGATCCGGGTAGATCCATATTCAAATCTAATTAACTTTGAAATTTGAACAATGGGATCCGGGTAGATCCATAATCGACTCCAACTTTGAACAGGTCTGGATCCGACTTGGATCCATATCCTTTGATCTATATCTGAACCATATAACAGGATCCCTATCCAATCCATGATTATGTGTCAGATCCACTCCAACCCCATCTGAATGTATAACTGCAAGATCCGAATCCAACTTGGATCATCTCCTTTAATTTTTTTTAAAATTCGGATCATGTTTTAGGGATCCAAACCCCCAAAATATATATTCAAATTGAGTAGGATCTAGGGTCAGATCCACACCACTTCATGCACTAAATGTCGACCTGACATAGCCTTTCTTTAAAATTGATTTTTTTTTAAAACCTTAGAGTAGAAGGGGCGATACATTGGTGATTATCGATGAAAAGGGGATGTATGATGACATGGCTACCAAGTTCTCTGATGACCTTAATGGAGAGTCATAAAGGTTGATCTTTATAGAACTTTGGCAGCAAAACCAAACCCCTTTTAGATTATCTACCGAAGACACAAGTGGACGTAGATATTTGAGACCAGTTGTTGGAACTTGGAAGCTCTCCTACCAAACCCAATATTACCCCCCAAAAAAACTAAAAAGAATAATCAAAATTACACAAACACACTAAGTTTATGTGGTTTGATAGTGTGCCTATGTCCACGGGTGAGAATGATAAAGGCGATGACCCTCGCTTCATTCTCCAATTCTCCACCTTCCAAGAAATTTGAGAATGTCAATGGATATGACGAATGGAGTCCTCATTCGTATAAGATGGTCTCGCCCAATCGGGTTTTAGGCCGAGGCTGCTATATGAGAGCTAGGGCTGTATTTTAAGCCTTTTAGGTTGGCATGGGGATTAATTTTAAAGTCTTCAAGATTGAGGTACGTCCACGGATCCACACCAATTCCACTATGTTCTAGGGCAAAAGAAACACACAGTACAAAATTAGGATACTTGTCTCTCACCAACTGAGGTATATATAAACCCAAGACGAAATTAGAGTTTCTGTATCTTTATGTGAAAATTACGAAAACACCCTCAGGAAAGTCCTCCCCAAAAAATTCATGTACAAAGCATCATTTGTCTTTACATAACATTACATTCTCCACCTTCCAAGAAATTTGAGAATGTCATTAATGGATATAACGAACAGAGTCCTCATTTGAGTCCAAGAAAGTAAAGCTGCGTATATATAAGATGGTCTCGTCCAATTGGATTTTAGGCCGAGGCTGCTATATGAGAGCTAAGGCTGTATTTTAAGCCCTATAGGTTGGCATGGATGTTGATTTTAAGGTCCGCTTGATAAATAACCGGAGCTTGGGCTTCAGAATAAGCCAGCAGCTCAAATATAATGGACTGATGGTCCAGCTTAGTATACTTACAATTTGCGCCGAGCTTGGGCCTAGCTACCTTTGCTCTAGACTCTAGTGTGGGCATGGGAAAAGCTAAGTCCAACGAAAACTTGGCCCATTAACGCCCCTACGAAAAAGGAGAAAAACTTTGCTCTCAACTCTCAAGGGTATTTGATTCCCCCAACAAAAACAACAAAAAATATGCTATGTGCACGAGCTTTAGGACCCACTGCCATGAATGATTGGCTCACCCCATGCGGGTCCTACGTACCAAAAAATAAGCCTAAATGGTGATTTCTATACATCAAGTCAGGGATTATGCGTGATCGTAATTTAGAACCCTAAATTCTATTCTTTAATTTACCTAAAAATAAGGCGTAGAACCCTAAACCCTCGCTGACTTTACATCTCACATACATTTCATTTCATGGTGAAAAGGCAAGAAAACCCATGTACATTCATGGCATTCCCCAAACTCCGTTACAACCTAGAGAGTTGATTAGCCCGTTACATGAATTAATTAAACAATAAAAAGCTATTGTTTCTTTATATTAACGCTCCATGTGGTCGGTGGGTGATCTACTCAACTATTTAACGGACTCCACAATTACTTACTATAATTAATTAATTAATTAATTTCATGTACACCTTGCAACTTCCAACAATAATTGAGAGAGAGAGAGAGAGAGAGAGGGGTACCCTAGGCGTGTTTAGGACCCGGGGTGGCTTGTGTTAGGACACTTAGGACCCAAATGGTGCCCTATGAGGAATGCCCTTTCTTCGCCTTGGATTAGGAGGTGGGGGAGGCGTGGGAGGGTATATGTCGTGTTGTGTGCCTTCACGCAATTCTTCTTCCTCTCTTGACGCTCTCCTTGATATCCCCTCTCCTCTTTCCATTACTTCATTCTTTGTGTCTAACATAAAGCTTGCATCCCCATTCCTCTTTATTCCAACTAGCTAATTTTCCAAAAAACAAAAGAGAAATTAACCAAACCAAGCAACCCCATTTAATCAAAATTTACAAGAAATTATCATACCATGATCATGATCATGATGATGACGTTGATGATGATGGTGATGGATCGTGGTGGATGAATGGATGGATGGTTGATGATACTAGCTAGCGAGGGAAAAGGAAAGGCTAACCTTAGTACCTTACAACCCAATGAGCAGAAGCGAAATGTGTCTAAGAGGCTTCTCCCGCATATTTCGCATATATGAGACACCCCTTTACCCGTCTTAGGTTGAGGCCTCTCGTTGAGGAACAGAACTCTAGCACTGTTTATCACATAAGTCTGTACCCCACCGATGTCAAGGACCTTTTGAATTTCGGACACCCGCACCACGTCGTGATATGATGACCTCCTTATCTGTACAATCTCCTCCCCACATCAACCATCAATCCCAAAATTCAAGATGACAATCATAATTGACAAAAAAAAAAAAAATCAAAAAATCGAGGACGACCTACTTGAATTACTCGATGATCTTTGTGTCTCGATGATCGGCAGTAGAAGCAAAATGCGTCGCCATTGCAGTCGAGGCAATACATGTTGCACTCACTCCTTGCGGCGTCTCCGTGGGTCCGGCAGACGAAGAAGAAGTCAGTCGATAGTAATGATTCGAGCCATGGGGGAACCAACATTGACTCCTGGTTTAACCAAAATGAATAAATTGAGGTATAATGAGAAATGTTAGCTACCAAGAAGAAGGAGAAGAAGAAGAAGTGAAACATTACCATTATCAAGGCCAATCGTGCAGTAAGGAGCGCTCGAAGAAATGCAGGTGTTCGACTAACAACCGTTGAATTTTTTTGATGAAGATGAATAATTCACAGAGAGACATGGAAATTCAGAGAGGACGGAGGAGAAAAAGAGAGAGAGATGCCAAACCGACCGGCAACTTAGAATTCAACAACACAACAACGCCTCGACTAGGGTCAAAGCACAAAAACAAATGTGCTAAGCATTGGTCACACAACGGCCAAGATCGATTGTGGTGGCTCAGTTTCCTTCTCGTCCGGACTCGGATTGGAAGAAAGGGCATATATTTGGCTATTACGCTACTTTGGCTCTTCTTTGCGTCTCTTCGTAGGAAAAAGGTCGGCAACTAGGCTACGTATGGGCGGAGATGCAGTCCATGAAAAAGACCCCTGCCCATATAGCTAGACCCACCATAAGATGACGTCCACGTGGCAAGATTTAGACGGTCAATTTTAATGGGGCCCACTCGTCCAGTTTCTTGTGGTAAGTGAAACATACGACGCGGAAGTCAAATCGAAGAGTCATTAAAGGGGAGATAATAATTTACCCAAAATACCCTTGGAAATATGTGATCTTACGATTACGCTGACGCTAAGCTTTGTCACAGGAACTTATTTCTCGTATTTTCTACGCAGCGTGACATGTCGGGAGAAATTTAATTATTACAATATTTAAATACTAACCATTATAAATTAACACAAGTTAGCTAAATGCCTAATGGAAGAAAGAAAATCTAATATAGTGGTGCCGGCACCAGAGGTTGGTGGTGTCCAGCATTGCAATGAGAGCAACTGTCAACATCTGATTCGTCGATCTGGACCGCTCATATTTATGTTTGATAATCTCCATTATCGTCTCCTTATTTTACATGAGTATTTTAATTGGACGGCGGATCTGCATGTTATCTGTGTATAAAAGACTGGAATCGATCACCTATAATCACGAGAAAGAATTAATTTGTAGATAAAAATCAACATAATCCGTGATTGGGGTGATTACGACTATCCGTGAAATTTGAAAGGTTCTACAGAATAATATGTTTTTAAGGGTCAGGATCGGGGACAACAATTTTGACGACATTTTTTACAACAATTTTGGCGTACCCACATGGATGATGAATCGATGGCTGATTTTTTTGTGAGGATGATTGATCTCCTCACCGTATATCACCCCTACAAAAATCAGCCCATTATGAATTTTCTAACGCCGCCATCAAGTGTGGTCTTCAAGTTAACGGTAAAAATAGACGGTCCATAATATTTTTACTTCTAAAACCAGTCTATAGGAATATCAGAATGATTTGAATTTTTGTGAGGATGATCTTCTCGCCAAAAAATCATCCAAATCCAAAACTTATAATTTATATATTGGCCCACACCAATTTTTTGTCGTAAAAAAATGATGTCCCCGGATCTTGACCCATTTTTTAAATAATCGTAAAATTTGTGTATTTTACGCTTATAATATACTAACTTGCTAACTACAGGTAGGACCCATGCAATGATATGGATCACAAACCCTGTATGTGGGCCATGTTCTATTATTGATCTATAGTACTTGAGAGTTAAGACTGTTTTCTTTTTGGGTATTTAAAAAATATTACTTACATTTATTGAAATTAATTGCAATAAGTCAATAAGAAGGTTATAATGTTCTTTTAATTGAATTTAATTAATATATTCTTTTAAAAAGGAGGGGGGGAAAGGAAATTAAGCTCATCTTAAAACTTTAAAACAAGGTCTTAAGTTACCCGCTTTGACGTTATAATGTTCCCTTGTTACCATTATGACCGATATAATGGGGAAAATTTTAG
The DNA here is from genome assembly GCA_035048495.1 of Euptelea pleiosperma. Classification (NCBI taxonomy): domain Eukaryota; kingdom Viridiplantae; phylum Streptophyta; class Magnoliopsida; order Ranunculales; family Eupteleaceae; genus Euptelea; species Euptelea pleiosperma. Next base: position 34,280,544 of record CM068540.1, on the reverse strand, counting down.
ATGCAGAGGGTTTTGGATGCAGAGGATGAGTGGTAAATCTGGACCAGTCATCTTGAATTTTTATAACCTGCACTTAACCTGAGTTAACATTTTAAATCTTTTATTTAAACTAATATTCTTTTAATTAGTTTCCTTTTCAAAAGAAAATGCTAAATCCACGGTTCTTCTTCCCTCTCTTCTTCTCCAAACCCCTCCACCTCTTCTATCCAAGATGAAGATCACGAACAAAAAGCCTCGAAGATTTTTGGAGAAGATAAATTATAGAGGAAAAAAAATCTGCAGCTCGATTACTCTTTCTTATGATACCTCAATATGCTGCTCTGACATCTGTAAGAATTATCAGCGTTTAAAATCCATCTACAACTGGTGGAAGGGTACGATGAGAGGGAGGATCAAAAGGCAAGTCCCATCGAAGGATCTCTAACAAAGGACATGTTCGAAGTATATAATCTTGAATTTGTTTTTGATTGCAAGCAGATCTACGAATGTATGTCGGAGAATAATGGAGGTCTTCCAAATGATATCATTCCAATGAACCTTTGGAAATTTGTCTTTAATATAATCTCAGGCAGATCTATAAGAAAATTTACCATCTGGTCATGGTTCTAGACAACAAGATTCGAGAAATTTTGATTTGGAGAAGGCAGACCAGCATTTATTAGAGATGATTGATTTCAATTGCAGGCATTTGGATTAATACCAAAAAAGTAACGAGGCCGCCTCCATGGCAATTGGATGGAAGAGGTGAAGGGTTTGGAGAAGAAGAGGCTCGTGGAGGGAAGAAGAAGGAAGCGAGGATTTAGCTTTCTGTTTTGAAAAGGAAACTAGTTAATAGAATATTAGCTTTAAAAAAAAGATTTAAAATGTTAACTCGGGTTAAATGGGGGTTTGAAAAAGTCAAGATGAGTGGTCCAGATATAATGGGTCACATTTATAAAGTAAAAAGGAAAGAATATTATTATTTTAATTTTCTTTAAAAACATCGATGGGTTTTTAAATATATATATATATATATAATGGCCGTTATTTCCATTATAACAACTGCTATAAAGCTAAGCCCGTTTTTCAAGGTAGATGTTATTTATGAAATAATATCACAAGGTTGGAGTGTTACTATCATAACGGCGTTCTTTTCATCATAATGGCCTTTTTAAACCAATGAAATGTACGGAATGTAGGGTTTTGTTGGAAATTTTCATTTTGGAACGAAAAAGAATTAAATGTTGGTAGCCTTTTAAAATTGGGCGAAGATGCAAATCGTGCTTCAAATGAGATTCACAACTAGTTACACGAACAAAGGAGAAGATAGGAGAGTAATAAAATTGTATCTCTAATTATACTCGGGCCAGAGGTGGCACATGCCTTGCATGCTATGTTTAAGGCCCTGCTTGGCTTCTGTCTATAGTTTACTGAAAAATGTTTGTTATCAAATATTTGATAATCTTTTTTTTGTTTTTTTTGTAGTTACCATCGTGGGAGGGCACCACGGATGAAGTCAGGTGAAACTTGAACTCGGTCAAGCCGGTAAAGGGGATTTCTACTCTGGTACACTACTCAAAGGAGGAAATCTACCTGTGTGGGTTTGACCCCATGACCTCCCGAAAGAGGTGGATACATACCAACCATTTGAGCTGCCATTTTGGGTGTATCAAATATTTGATAATCGATTGTTAGTAATGGCGAACATTTCTTAGGAAAATATTCTTATAGGTGGGGAGAGGAGAGTTGTTGGTTTTCTCGTACTAAAAACGTGTTTATTGTACGCCTGTTACTTTGATTTTAAAATGTTTTGTACTTATAAAAGTGAGTATTGTTACAATTGAGTTCGTAGGATTGGAGGTCCTGAGTGATGTTTACTTTTAATTGAGTTGTTGATCTTTGGAGTAGACGTCTAATGAACCTGTCAGCAACACAGAGATTGTACAAGGGACAAAGTCTATTACTCTTTCTTTTCAACAAATATGTTGAAAAATGTTAATATTATAATATTTTTATTTTTAATTTATAATATAATTAAAAACTTATTAATTATAAAAAGAAGAAAAAAAAAGTTCATAACGACTGATGTATATGGGAACCTCAACCACCAACTGAGTGACGATAGGTGACACAGACAAGAGGCATGACACATGTCACATAAAGAAGAAAATTGAGTTATGTGTCACCCAGTAGCAACTATCCAACACGTGGCTTACTGAAAATTCCTTTTGTTACCTTGTTTAATTTTATGTTTTAAACTTTTTATACACAAATCGTTGTTTAATTTTAGCTTAGATCAATATTATTAATTTGTCATAAAAGAGAAGGAAATTATGAGTGTCAACGAGATGGGTGACATTATATCTTGACCAACCGTGATTACTGATCGGGTCAAAAATGCACCCGATCATGACTAAATGGGTTGGATCCATCTGGTATTTAAGCATCGGGTCCAGAAGTTAATAGAATATTTTGTGAACCAGACTACCCGGATCCAGCTCGATTACTATAGTACCCGGCTAGTTGTACCCGGCAATGACAGCAAGACAAGCTGTACCCGGCCGCAGGACAAGAGGGGGACCTCAACCCATGGTACCACGGCACCGCAACCATAGGGCTAACTGCCCTTACACGAGATGGATGGAACCCGTAATCACCGAGAAAGGGAGGGACCCCTCTACCAAGAGGACGTTGGAGAAGTTGTCTTTTTTCCAGAAGAGGGAAGACTAGGGTCAGTTTTATAGAACATTAAAGGTGACATATTAGCAGCACAGTCGTTCAAATTGGCATATGTGCAGAGGAGATGGGCCCATCATTTGATGTGTCACCCAACACCCAATTGGACTCCCATATCCAACTAGGAGACTTCTCCATCGCACCCTAGTCTTGCCACGTGGTAGTTGTGTACTCTTGTCGTGTTGACACCCAAAGTTTGATACCGAATTCCATATCAAAAAGTTTGATGCAATCTTCCAAAATGCCATGTAGGATGAAAAAAAAAAAATCTACGGTACAGAATTCTGTATCAAAAGTTTGATAAAGAAATTCCCTCAAATGCCGTGTGGCATAATTTTTCGGGCCCACTGATCCTATGAATGTTTGGCTAACAGCTTGGTGGACCTACACATAAAAAATCAGCATAATCGGTGATTTCTAGCAGTTGGAATTGAGAACTTTTCGTTATGGGCAAAAAGTGCTCAAATCCAACAGCTAGAAACCATCAATCACACTGATTTTTGGTGTGTAGGTTCACAGGTGGGCGAAACATTCATGGGTCAGTAAGCCTGAAAGAACGTGTCACGTGTCACGTGGCACTTTGTGGGATTTCTATATCAAATCTTGATACAGAATTCTGGCATAGAACGGCTAATGTGGCACACTCTTTATGGCCCACTGACCCATAGGCCTGTTCATGAAACCCTTATATATTAAAAAAATAAAAAGCTCGAAACCAATAAATGAAAATAACCAATCACGCTGATTTTTGGTGGGTAGGTCCAGCAAGGGCTAGGCCAAACAATCTTGCCAACAGTGGGCTCAAAAGATTGTGCCACGTGGCATTTTAGGAGATTTCTGTATCAATGAAGTCTGTATCAAAATCGAGCTCCACACTCAGTTGCTCTTGAGAGCAGTAGCCTGCCTATAATACAGAATTCGTGAACTCCGTATTTTTCACGAATAATCATCATTTGGACAAACAAAAATATTGTTAATTAGTTTTCCCGAACAATTAGAAAGTTAGAACATATGACACATTTTTTCAAAAAAATAAAAATTCAAGTATCAGTAACTAGGGTCAAAACCGAAATTTCCCGTGCCATACTTTTGCGGTATATGCCAATTCCAGCTTACCAAAACTCCCAAAAAGATGAAAAAAAAAAAAATTCATTTACCTTGTGCGAAACATCCCAGAACCAACATATCCAAAAACAAGCTAGAACCAAAGTGATGAGAATGAGACACTTCACATCATCCTTACAATGACAACACAGCACCTAATTCCATAATTAATCCAAGGTTTTAAATATTCCATAATAATGGTATAACAGTCTCTTGACGTTACCGTTATGGCCGTCGTAACGAGTCCCGTCAGTCATGCCCAAGTAAAAAAAAAAGGTAGAATATTAATATTTTATTATTTTTTCGATAAAATCTCTATGACAGTTTTAAGAAAACGGTTTATTTTTTCCTCGAAATAACGGCCATTATTTCATGTCGGGGTGAAATAACAGGCATTTCTTTAAAACATGGTTTAATCAATCAATATGCAAGTACAATCAACTTGTTGGGCCTCCATAATTAGGACATAGGACCCACTAAAATTGAGGGCAATTCTATTCAAGTTTATAGGTATCTAATCAATTCTCCAGTGACCCTATCCATTAAAACCTACCCTTCCCCTTCTAGCTAAAGAGAACATGGGACTTTATTTGGACTAGGTGAACGCCACGTGCACGTGCACCTTACACATGGCACATTCTTAGAGATCACTGACCGTATCGATGTTTGGCCCATCCTTAGGGGGACCTACATGCAAAAACTCAGCCTGATTAGTGATTTTTAGGGATTTCATTGGAGTTGTTTTCATTGGTTGATTTTTAGCCGTAGATTTCGAGCATTATTTGGGATACTTAGATCAAAAGATTTGAAATCACTGATTAGGCTGATATGTAGTATACTAGTAGGTGGCCTATGCCCACGGCACTCCTCAACAAAGCTTTTGTCAAAATTGGGTGTGATTGGCAGAGATCCACCGTCCAGTTGAGGATAAGATCTTGGCCCTTCTTTATAAAGCCTATAAGAGGGGGAGATAACTTCCTTATTTTGTTATATAGACTAGTAAATGACCTATGCCCACAGCACTCTCCCACAAAAGCGTTTGTAAAAATTGGGTGCCTTCGGCACTCAAACGGTTTAACGGATTGGGGTTACCTTTTTTTTTTCCATTATAACGGATTGTAATGCACAAAGGGAAAAATGAAAAAAATGGAAAAATAACAAAAAAAATAACTGTTAAAATTCAACTTTTAATTTTTAATTTTTAATAAATTGAGGTCTAATGAGTGGGAGTAAATGAATAAATGAGGGGGAATTAAGTGGCTGAAATCTAACCGTCCACATTAGATGGATAGATTTAATCTCAACCACTCTTTATATATCTTATGAAGCAGAATAAGATAAGAGAATACAACTGAGTTGTTTTGTTATATGTGTGGGTGACCCATGCCCGTGGTGCTCTCGGCAAAGCGTTTGTCAAAATCGGGTGGGAGTTAATCTCAGCCATTGATATGAAGCATAGTGGATCTCGGCTACTCATTATTGAAACATATAAGATAAGATGGGTTATAAGACAACCACTGTCACTTGTTATATAGACAGTGGGTGGCCCGTGCCCATGGCACTCTCCAACAAAGCGTTTGCCAAAATCGGGTGTGAGTGGCTGAGATCTGCCGTCTATTTTGGAGATAAGATCTTGGTCATTCTTTGTTGAAACATATAAGAGGGGGTACAAATGGGGAGACAACTTCCCTGTTTTGTTATATAGATAGATTGATGAGACGAACATCCATACGGTCAGTTGTCTCTCTAAGAGTGCGCCACATGGCTTATACACAACTTTTGTGTGTGTGTGGTAATACAGGCCACGGTGGTAGCCTGATAGTGTCGGTAGTATAATCTAGGTTGAGGGTCGAAACAGGCCCAAGACCCAAGCAGCCTGTCTAGGCCGAACCAAATTGAGCATTGTAATCTCTGGCATAGGCCCAGCCCAGCATGCCGGAAAGCTCAAGCCAAGCTCTTGATGGGCTTAAGCTCAGCCCATCGAATCAAGTTCACCCTACTTGTTAGTTGTTAAACAGTCTTACTCCAATATCATAAGTTGGTATAATTAAATATTACATAATTTAATACAATATAAGTAGCTGGCTGCCAAGCCTGACTTGCCCATACAGTTCCAAAATGGTGGAATTTCTGAATATTCATTATATTGAGGCGTGTTTGATAGGAAAAATACATCTGATAGGGATGTTCGATTGCACCCGAGAAAATATGCAATTTCCAATTATGTGAGAAAATAAAGGTGGATTTTCGTGGATACAAATTCTCGCCCATTTGGAAAGGAAAAATGAATGCTGGGCTTGGATGGGAAAATCTCGTTTTCTCAGAAAACTTTTTCCATTTTAAAAGGCTATCAACAAAGGGAAAGTAAATTTTTCTCTCCTGAGAAAATGCGATTTTCCCAGAGGAAAATTAGTAAGCAAACGCGCCCTTAATGAAAAAGCTGTCAAGAATATGATTTTCTGGTGCAAAACGGTGATCCAAACAGGCCAACTAACTCAGAAGCCCCATTAGTTCTATAAACCTAGAGAAAAACAAAAAAAGTGAGAAGGTCTATCGTGGGGGGACCCCCAAAATTTGTTTGGGCGCCAAAAATTCTCGACAAGACAGGATACTTGGATAGAGGTCCAGTGAGGGACTAGCCAAACATCCATACAGTCTGCGTCCACTAACAGTGTTCCACGTGGCATGTAATTTTGATTGTGTCAGAAGCATCTGTCGGAACGCTGTGATAGTAGTTTTACTCAGGCGAGACCATCCATTTTTTAGATCGGATTGGTGGGCTCCGATCCCGATCCGGATCACCTGGCCGAGACTTGTGACTATCGTGGTGACCCTAAATAGTGGGTCTGGCAAACTAAAAGTAAATACCACATCTATCAGGACTAAATTTTTGAAGCGGCAGGATTTTTGAAGCACAGATCATGCGCTAATGATCACACTTCCACATATACCCATGGTTACAATTTTAAAAATCTTGAGATAATACGAGTAAGGGTCAGGCTCCATTGACAGCCCCAAAATAACAGGATTCTGTACAAGACACAATATATACCACATGACACAATGCAGCCTGATTAGTGATTTCTAGACGTTGGTTTGGACTTATTTTCATGGGTTGATCTCAACTGTGGGAATTATAGCAGTATTTGAGGTACAAAGCTCCAACGCATAGAAATCACTAATCAGGCTGAATTTTGGTTGGTAGGTCCACCTAGGCATTGACCAAACATCCATACGGTCAGAGTCCTCTTAAGCGTGTGCCATGTGGCAAATATTTGTGTCCTGTACAGAATCCTGTCATTTTAGGGCTGGGAACGGAGCCCGACCCTAAAAGTAAAGTGGCATCATGATGTCTAAGACAATTGGCCAATTGAGTCGAGTCCCTCTATAATTGTTCACGGATGACACATAACAATGGGCTGGAACCCACCGTCATGTATCACGTGGGAGAGAATTTTACCTCGCACGTTGTTTGACCCAAAAGGATGTTAACAAACCAAAAGTCATCCATCGATACATTGGGAGGTAAGACCTAATGATTTGAAAGGATAGATAGCACACGCTTAGAGAAGGCTGACCATATGGATGTTTGGTGGCTTTGGCCCATCAATTGGTGGACCTACATTCCAAAGATCAGCCCAATTAGTGATTTCGAAACATTTGATTGGAGTTATTTTCATGTGTTGATTTTTAATCGTGGAATTTGAGCATTATTTGGGGTACAAAGATTGAAAGGCTTGAAATCATTAACCAGGCTGTTTTATGTATGTAGATCGACCTAGGGATGGGCCAAACATCCATACGGTCAGTGGTCTCTAAGAATGTGACATGTGGATGGATGTCCGTCAGCAAAGTTCTACTCGCCCCCCTCCTACTGGATAAATGGAAAGAGGAAACGTTTTAGGACGAAGGAAAAAGACATTTCAAAGGAGAGACGTTTTAGAAAGAAGGAGATATTTTTTAGAAATTAATTAATTAATTAATGAGAGTTGAATTTATTAATATAAAACATGTGTGAAAATTATAATGGTGAGAAGATATATCAATTGATGATGTGGCACTTAGAAAAGTATCAATTGATGACATGGCACTCTGCATGAGGAGAGTGCCACGTCATTATGATGTGGAGGAAAGAGAAGGACGCTGCCCACTTCTCTCCTATAGTATAGATATATAGATGGAGCGTCCTTGATTTCAGAGATACCCTTTGAATGAGCTAATTTTGGCAAGAGCTGCTAGCCTGCTCCCAAATCAACTTGATCATATGAGACTCACAATGCTCGACCTAAGGGCATTCTCCAAATCAGGAAACGTTCATCAATTGATGGAGAGGTGGGCCATTACACATTTTGGAATATTCTCATGTCGATGGGGGTCTTTCCCCCCATGTCTTGGACGTCACTTGATTTGTGACACTCATAGCTAGCATTTTGGAGTACCGTAGAAATATACTAGGAGAACTCTTTAAGTATTGCGGTGCTATTAAAAGGAACAGGTTCCGCACGATTCATATTTTCACCCGCACTCTCGGCCGTGGTTGTCGCAAATCCAATGGTGGTTGACCCCTACTTTAGTGTACCCACATTTTTGTGAGGAGATCGTCCTCACAAAAATTCAAATCATTTTGATATTCAGACTGGTTTAGAAGTTGAAGAATTGAACCATCGATTTTTACCTTGATACTTCAAAACCACATTTGACAGGGTTAAAAATTTCAGAATGGGCTGATTTTTGTAGGGGTTATCTATATGGTGAGGAGATCATCCTCACCAAAAATCCGCTATTGATTCATCTTCTATGTGGGTAGGCCACCAAAGTGGGGGGTCAAAAATGGGGGTCCCTGGAGTCCGACCCTTTGTATTCGTACATGATACAATCCACTCCACAAAACCACAACGCTGGCTCACAATACAAGCAAAACCCTACAAAAAATGGGGGTCCCTGGAGTCCAACCCTTTGTATGTATTCATACATGTTTTGGGTGTTTTTTTTGAGTCTGTGTAGAGCTACACCCATTTCTTACATCCACTTTTTACACCCGAGGTTGGGGCCCACATGGACATCATGTTGGACAATCCAACCGCACAATGAGTTGTCCTTGCCATGATGATCATCATTGCCAAAAGTCAGTTCACTTCGACATTGCTAACCATATAAAAAATTGACCGAAAATAATGGTTTATTTGGATGGTCTGGATTTTTAAATTAAAGTCATATTTTTATGAGGTTAAGAATGTCGAAATGTCCTGATTTTTTGTGAGAAGGGTAACCATAGTATGAAAAACTCATTGTACGGTTGGATCATCCAACATGATGTCCACGTTGGCCCCAACCTCAGGTGTAAGAAGTGGACATAAGAAATGGGTGTAGCTCTAGACGGACTCTTTTTTTTTTAAGTAGAAAGATTTCATTGAAGAAAGACTTCAGAGGTTAGAAAGCCTGCCAAAAATCCCAAATAAACTACACAGGAAACACAAAACAAAAACAAAAAAGAACCGAAAACACCAAACCCTACAACTAATCCCTCTCTCTACAGACCAACTCAGCCCATTTAAAAACGATTACTTACCCAATTATTACATCAAGAAGTAAAGCTCACACATATCATTTTGAACAATTTAACCACACATTGAGCTATTCTCGCCAAGATCATCATCATGAACACTCTTTCCATTCTATACACTTGAATCTATACAAATCTATACCGATGCCGGAGCCAGGAAGGGGCCAGAGGGGCAACTATCAAAATCCTTTCAATTTCTTTTTGATATCGAAAATACCCTTAAATTTTAGTTTAATGCCCCTCTCAAATTTTAATTATTTAAAGTATTCCCTAAAATTTTAATCCTTTAAAATCTAGAACAATCATCATATACTACAAGGATTGTGCCCCTTGAATAAAATCCTGGCTCCTGTTCTTGAAGAAGGTGACCTAAAGTAACCATTTCGACTAAGAATGGCAGAATGAAATGATTTTTTGTGAAGATAATCTCCAAGGTGTGGTGTGGACAACTCATAATGATGTTAGATTGTCTAACATGGTCTCCATGTGGGCCCACCATTGGATGTAAGAAATGGCTGTAGATCCACAGACTCTATATTTGACCAACTTGGTATTTCAAAGAAGAACATCCAGTTTTTTATCTGTAAAATATTGAACCACAAAAAAAGGATCAGCAGAGAGAGAGAGAGAGAGAAGGGGGGGTGGGGGAGTCATTTTAGGACTTTAGAGACCGAGCCGCATACGCTTATGTCCCTTTCTTTACGGCAAGCAAAAGGTCTAAAAGGACTAAATCTACTTTCCCGCACGCAATCTCCCCTCGTTTACCCCCCACCATTACCTCTCTTCCCTTCTTTCTCTCTGTATTTTTTCTAATAAATATCAGAAAACCCATTAAACATACAGACATAACAAGTAGATCCCAAAAGGGTCTTCTGTTCTCGGATCAAAAAGGCAAAAAAACGTCAAAAGGAAGAAAACACCACACTCTGTGTCAGTCTTTGGCTCTTTGCTGATTTTCAATACGTATACATATTAATTTAATAGTACCAAATAATCCCTTTTCTTAATTTTTATTTTTGTTATATAACTCTTCTTATCTTGATTTTAATTTTTATTATCTAAGGTTTTTTTTCCTGCTTTTTCTTAATTCTTTGTTGTTGCTTTCGGTTTTAGTTTTGTCTGTCACAGACAGAAACAGAGAAAACTTCCCTTTTCAATCCTTCTCTGAAGTGGGTTTGTGTTCCTTTCGCCTCTCAAATGAAGAAATTCTCTCTTCTTCTTCTCTCTGTTCTGGTTTTCCTTCCCCTCTTTCATGGAAGATTCTTCGCCATGGCTTCCGGAACCCAAGACGGATCTGAACAATGGGGATACGTTCAAGTTCGACCCAGTAAGACAATTGCTTTACAATCTTAGTTTTATTGTTGTTTTTCTCTTTTTTTTTTCTTTCTGAATGTTCTGAGACAGAAATTTAATGGCATTGTTTTGATTTTGGATTACTTTTTGTTCTGCAATGTAGAAGCCCACATGTTCTGGTGGCTTTACAGAAGTCCGTACAGGGTGGAAGATCCTTCCAGTTCATGGCCAATTATTCTATGGTTGCAGGGTGGACCTGTGAGTATACTTTATATAAATTAAATAAACATTTTTGAGAAACCCATATATCTGAATTAAAATTTGTCCGCTTTTCGATACAACAGGGTGCTTCAGGAGTTGGGATTGGGAATTTTCAAGAAGTTGGACCGTTGGATTCAGATTTGAAGCCTCGTAACTCAACCTGGTTACGAAAAGCTGATCTCTTGTTCGTGGTGAGTGAGTAAGCTATGCTTGCTTCTCTGTTTCCTTATTTAATTGGAAAAAAATGAGATTTTTATTTTATTTTTGGTTAATGTAGGATAACCCAGTTGGAACTGGATTCAGTTTTGTGGAGGATGAGGAATTGGTAGTGAAAACTGATGTAGAGGCAGCAACTGATTTAACTACCTTGTTAAAGGTGCTCTTCAATAAGAATGAGAGCCTGCAAAAGAGCCCCCTTTACGTTGTAGCAGAGTCTTATGGAGGGAAATTTGCTGTTACTCTTGGATTATCAGCTCTAAAAGCGATCCAAGCCGGAGAATTGAAGCTTAAACTTGGAGGTAATCAAACAACTTTTTTCTTTTTTTTTGCGCAAATTCAAAACCTTAGAACACCCATTACATATAGAAATTTACTAAAATTACTAAAGAAGAATTTGATTTAAGTATCCATGATTTGAAATATATGTAGACATCTCATCTGGGTTCCTGTCTGATAGATTGAATTTTCTGTAATTCAAGTAATTTGAGTTCGATTTCAATAATAAAAAGGATTTTGGGTTTTAGGAAATATTAGTTCTCATTATGTTTCTTGACGAAATGGTGATTATTTCTTTGTAAATCGCCTCCCTCCGTGAGTGGAATAATTTTGTCTTTTGATTATTTGATTTGAAGTATATGTAGAAATTTCATCTTGGTTCATGTCAGATAGATTGAATTTTCTGTAATTCAAGTAATTTGAGTTGGATTTCAATAATAAAAACGATTTTGGGTTTTTAGGAAATATTAGTTCTCATTATGTTTCTTGATGAAATGGTGATTATTTCTTTGTAAATCACCTCTGTGAGTGGAATAATTTTGTCTTTTGATTCTATTCTGGACACAGGAGTTGCTTTGGGAGATAGTTGGATTTCTCCCGAAGATTTCGTGGTGGGTAGTAGTCTTGTAATTAAGCATCCTCATTATATGAATCCCCTGTTTTACTTCTTTAGATGATTCTATCCTTACCAATATCTTTTCAATTTAAATAATTTTTCGCTTTACGGCTACTTCAACTCTGAAAATGCAGTTCTCATGGGGGCCTCTACTGCAAGATGTATCACGGCTAGACTACAATGGAGTGCACACCTCAAACAGGTCAAAATCTACCATCTCTTTTTAACAAAAATTAAGGAAAAAAACAGTTTGATTGAGGAAATTTTAGTTATCTAACAAACCCCATTTCAAAAAAACAGTCTAGCTCAAAAGATTAAGCAGCAACTTGAGGATGGCCACTATGAAGATGCAACGGTTTCATGGATTGCGCTCGAGAATGTTATTGGCATGCACAGTAACTCTGTGGTACCGCTCTCCCTCCTCACTCGCCTTCTTCCTAGGTATAATCGCTGGAATTCAATTATCATTTTGATCTAAATAATCTTTTTGGCATTACAGGACTTCTACAATTTTCTGTTGGATTCTGGAATGGACCCAATTTCCATGACAGCCACTGAAAAATCACAAGGAATATCAAAGAAGAGGTACTCGAGATATCTCGACTCCATGAAATCTTCCCCTGGTGGTAGTGGTGATATTGATAGCTTGATGAATGGGGCCATTAAAAAGAAGCTAAAGATCATCCCCGAGAATGTAACGTGAGTGTTTTTTTTTTTCTCACACAGAGTTGCCTGCTTTCTTTATTTGTTCCTGATTTATTACCTTTTGTTACAAAGATTGTGTTTGTCCTCTGTTGCAGATGGGGAGGGCAAGGGGATCTTGTGTTCTCAGCTCTTGAAGGTGATTTCATGAAGCCAAGGATCGATGAGGTAATGTTCATCATCATAAATATCAATCTTTAAGAAGATTAGCTATTAACAGGTAGAAAATTTTCAAGAATTTTTTTGGATCATAATCTTGTGCAGGTTGATGAGCTCTTAGTCAAAGGGGTCAATCTGACAATATACAATGGGCAGGTAAGAATTTTTCTGAGTTATTTTTTCAACAATTTAGAACCATCAAATCTCCTCACTTGGATAAGCCTTGGAGATAGTGGGTTGAATTCCATAGTGGGTTGAATTCCTCTTGGGCCACCCACTTGTATCTTTAGCTTTGGAGTTCAATGTTGACTAAGAATGAGCACAACTAGTTCAACCATGTGAACTAATTAAGAGCCTGTTTGAAAACCCCAAAAAAGGTGCCACTCATTGTCAGTCCAGGTCTAATCCCTTTTGGTTTGTGTTTGGTAAAGGTGTGGAGCCCACTTTTTGGGCTCCCTTTTTTCAGATTTTGCCCTTAAAACAGGACTAGAGTTGGGTTTTTTTTTTACATTGTTTTTCGGGGCTAGGACTGTGCTGAGCCCTGAAAACGTGATATTGCCAAACAGGCCCTCAGAATAAGAACGATCAAGTAGGAGAAATACTTCCTCATACACCAACGGGCTGTGTTGCATGGATGCGGACACGTGTGTTGGAATCCGACACGGATACGAGGTGTCGTGCTTAGCAAACCCCAAAAAATACGTTGGGATTCGGCTGAATATTTTATTTATTCAAATAGGTCCAACCTATAATTAATCGATTTTTTCTTATTTATTGGAAGTTAGAAACAAAATCTTATCTGTTCTCTGTTTTTAAGGAAAAATATATTAATTATCTCACTTTTTATTTGAATATTTTAACTATTAAATATCGAAGTGTCCATGCAACACATCCAACAGGTAGTTTGTCTAACATTTTTTGTGCCATCTGATAACAAAATAAAGTGCGATTGGATCGTGGGTGTCAAAAATGTACGTTCAGCTTCTTGGAACTGACGTTTGATTGGCCATTGTAGCTTGATCTCATATGTGCAACCAAGGGAACTGAAGCATGGGTTGAGAAACTCAAGTAACACCCTCTCCCTCTCTTAATTTTCTTCATTTTCACCCATTTTTCTTTCATAAAAAGCTTTATAAGATGGATAAACTTAGAAGTAATTTTCAGGTGGGAAGGGCTAAAAAGTTTCTTGAGCTTGAATCGAACGCCTCTTTACTGTGGGAGTGATACTACAGTTACAAAAGGATTCGTCAAGTCATACAAGAATCTGCATTTCTATTGGATCCTTGGAGCTGGCCACTTTGTAAGTTACCCATCACCACCATAATCATTATTGTGGTTGTCATCACCATTAATCAACCACCACTTGATGGTGTTGGCCCTCTATCTTTTAATGTTTTTTTAAATAAAATAACTCGCAAAGCTACCTTTGTTAGGTGGTGTCGTAAGTTCCAACACTCATCGCTGGATTTCTGAGCTCACACTTTAACAGTTTTGAAGAGAGGAACTTTGCGATAGGTCCAGAGTCCAGACCGTTGATTTTCTTAGAGATTTGTACAGTCTGAATTTCGAGGACCATCCAAAGAGGATGATTGTAACACCTGTCCCTAAATCATGAGCAGACCAATAGTTTCCTGATGTGAAAAGCTTTAATGATGAAAGTACTTTTGGTCAGAGCTCCTACAGTGAATATGATGGACAAAGACGTACATCAGTGGATTCCTCGAATAAAAAATGTCCTGATCTTGCGCAGGTACCCGTTGATCAGCCCTGCGTTGCATTGAAGATGATAGCCGACATCACTCAATCTCCTGTCTCTTCCTCTTCTGGAAAAGAAAAACGAGAAATAAAAAAGAGTTGAGCAAATAGAAGAGAGACCAGAAGACGAGTCGACACGCAAAAATGGGAGCGTTGGAGAAGAAAGGACGCAAGAGGAGAAAGATAAAATGGTATATTAATACACACGGAATAAATGCTTCACCTCCTTATGTGGAAAGCTGAAGAAGGAAGCTCTGTTATATGTTATAGCCCAGCTTCTTTCTTTTCTTCTTTTTTTTTAATTAGTTTAAGCTCCCCGTCAATTTAATGTCTCTATTACTTATCTATCCCTCATTTCTTCTATCTGCGAACATTTTTAGTTTGTATGATGGGTCAAAAAAGAAAAAAATGATAATCAGATCGCACATTTGGGCCCACTGACTCATCAATTAAGACCGTTGATTCGGTAGATTGTTTCCATCCACATTGTCTTTTCTACTTCTATTCTATTAAGTACACGTTTTCTCCGGTGGGAGCGAAGCCGATCACATCCCACAGTACGAGCTACGTGGCACACTCTTATTGGACACTGACTGTACGGATGTTTGGCCAATCACTAGTTGTGATTTCTAAGCGTTGGATTGAAGTTATTTTCATGGGTTGATTTTAACCGTAGGAATTTGAGCATTATTGAATGGTTTTTTGGTGCAAAGATCCAAAGGTTGTAAATCACTAATCAGGCTGATTTTTGGTTTGCAGGTCCACCTAGTGATTGGCCAAACATCCTACAGTCAGTGCCCTCTAAGAATGTGACATGTGGCTCATATTGTGGGGTAAGGTTTACTCGTTATCTCTTAGGTTAGATTGTACGATGAATGGAGGGGTACTAGATTGGAGGATTTGGTGCGTGGGTTGTCGTCCTTGCTAAGACTTTAATGAATTTACAAAAATAAATTATTATATTTTTGAAATTTACAATTCACCTGACAGAAGGGTATTTGTCAATGGCACATACTTTATAAAAGAAGTCTCTATCACCTACCGACACTCTCTTAAATGGTGTTTTTACTCTATAGGTATTTTTTGAATGGACGTTTTTATCTGGAAACGCTATTTGAAAGAATGTTTGGTGAGGACGAGGAATCCTCACCAAAAATCAAATCATTCTGATATTCATAGACTGGTTTAGAATTTGAAGAATTATGAACCGTCGATTTTTACCGTGTAACTTGAAAATCACTTTTGACGGGGTTAGAAATTTTAGAATGGGCTGATTTTTTGTAAGGGTGATCTATATGGTGAGGAGATGCTAAAATGGGTGTAAAAAATGGGGCCCTCGAGTCCAACCCAAAAAAAAAAAAGGAAAAAGATGTAACATGGTATGACTGAAACATTTTCAAACGCGGAAGCACGATTTTTGTTAGTCACCACTACCATCTAGGCCCACAGGCCGCATGGATGTTTATCCTGAAAAAAATAAATACAACAACATACATGTTTCGAGGAGATTGTCGGAAACTAGATCGGCGGGAGGGCGTACGCGAGGACATCGGGCAGGAGAGGGAGCGTTCGCCGAAGAGGAGCAACCGGAGAGAGAGGAAAAATGGCGAGAGATGAGGGTTTAGAGGGAGAGAGTGAACTGTAAAAACATTCTTTGAAAGAGTGTTTTCTCCTTACAGACGCTTTTTTAAAGGGCGTTTGTCAGTGTTAGATTTGACTTTGAGAAAACGTTTAGTTACTGTTTTTTTGTAAAATTTCAATAAGTTTTTTTTATTTATTTTTGTAAATACATTAAAGTTTATTTTGTTTGTGTAATTTTTTGTAAATTTTATTCTCTTTTTTTAGTGGAAAAATTTTAGATGCAGAGGTCACCTGATGCAGTGGATCTTTTTTTTTTGGGCCCACTTACCACAGGGATGTTGATCCCATCTATTGGTGGATATACATACTAAAAATCAGCCTAATTGATGATTTATAGCCATTGGATTTTGTACCTGAAAAAATGCTTAAATCCAACAGCTAAAATGAATCACAAAAGTGCCAAAATCTACGAATACGGATAACTAATCAGGCTGATGTTTGGTCTGTATCATGTGGTTACGTAGGGCCACGAAAGTCATCTGCATCTAAATTTTTTTCCTTTTGAGTGCACACAACTCAACTTGAAACCGCGACCAAACACCCAACTTTCGGAAAAAATTTAGTTGCAGAGGACTTTGGATGCAGTTGATACAGAGGGCTCTCGTGGCCCTACATACCATATTTATTGCCCACTAACCGTTCGGATGTTTAGCCTACCCATTGTTGGATGTAAATACCAAAACTTTTAGTCTGATTGGTTTCCTCTACTCAGATTTTAGTACTTTTTTAGGATTGATTCTAGCTTATGAATTCAACATGTTTTTTGCATATTTTTTGGGTACTTGATCAAACGGCTAAAAATTATCAATCAAGCTGATTTTTGGGTGGGTTAAACATCTGTGCGGTTAGTGGGCCCAAAAAAAAAAGAGCTATGTGGAGTCACGAGAGCCCTGCATCTAAAATTTGTTCCATTTTTGTGTTTGATCCCATTCTAACATTTACATCAAAGATTAATGGCGTCAACAACTATGGAAATTACAACTAACCACTTAGCTCAGCTTCTTATTGTGTACCTCCTCCCGTGGGAGTTAGTGAGTTCAATTATCCCACACCAGGCAGGTTTCCTCCATTAAGCAGTTGATGTTAACGTTGCCGTTATAACAATTAAAGGCCGTTATAATGTGTTACATCAATCACGTTACAGTCGAAATTTATTCTTCTTTACCAAAAATAGCCGATATTTTACAAAAATAATGAATGTTATACCGTTAAGTCCCTTTTTTTCAATTTTTAGTACTTGCTTGCAAATAACTTAACAGTCTTGGAGGTTACCGTTATATAGGCCGTTATGACGTTTTCTAAAATATAAACAAAGAAGTTCAAACTTTTGGCAACATGGAAAAGTACTTCAGTAGATTCAACCAAGGTTTAAAGGAGGCCGTTTTAACGGTTAAACGGACTGGGGGCGTTACCGTTTAAACTGTTTAAACGGCCGTTAAAACGGATTGAAACGGCCAGGGCAAAAATGGGAAAAATGAAATTTAACGGAATTAAACGAATTTTAACGGGTTTTAACAGTTTTAATGATTTTAACGGAAAAAATGGCACTGAAATTCAAATTTTTTAAATTTAAAAATTAAAAAAAAAATAGAATTTAACGGATTTAATGGCCGTTTTTTTTCACAAAAATTTTCAGAATTAAACGGCCATTAAAACAAAAAAACGGCCATTTTTTTCAAAACCAATAAAACGTGTTTAAACGGTTTTAACGGAAACGGGCTTGGGGCGTTACCGTTTAAACGGCCGTTTTTAAAACCATGGATTCAACAACCTTGAAGTTGTATTAACGGTTGTCCTTTCACCATCTAAAAACAATTTTGCTCTTCAATGTTGGAGAGCAAATTTTTATACACCACTGCCAAATGGATACCACGTGTCACTCCCATGTAAACATGCACTCCAAAATTCAGCCTGATTGGTGATTTACAACCGGAGAATTTTTTTCATCATGGACTTGAATTCAACGGCTTGAAATACTTATAAAAAAAATACAAAGGCTTGAAATCACCAATCAAGCTGATCTTGTTATAGGTCCACCAATATGTGGGCCAAAAGAGTGTGCCACGTAGCATTTTTGGGGGTGGCGTATCAAAATCGGTCTACTCCACAGCATGGTTCAAAATCTCGGGATCGGAGGGGCGCCGATCCTGATCCGGATGGCCCAAATATCGCTCAGACCAGCGAGACGACCTCGGTATCATTCAGATCGTGGCTTCCGATCCGGATCGGCCGAGACTTCGAACCATGCCAGCGAAGTTTTTCGCCATCTTTCTATATGCTTTGTAAATTTAAAATCTAAGATAACAGACGACCCTAACAAGAAACGGCAAAGATTTGGATTTATGTTTTTGCCATTTTTTTCCCTCTCTTTCCTTCTCTTTGCTGATTATGGTAAACTAACAATACAACTAAATTTCATCTCTTGGTTTTATCATCTAAGCTCTGTTTGTTTCCTTGCTCTTGTTCTCTCCTTCCATTTTTTTTTGTGTTATAGACGTAAACAATGAAGCTTCTTCCTATGTAATATCTATTCTTTATTTAATCTCTTTTAAGGCTTCAGCAATCTCTGAGGTCTGTTTGTGTTGTTCTCACAGCTGAAATGGAGAAATTCTCTTTTCTTCTTCTCTCTCTGCTGCCTATTCTTCTTCTTCTCTTTAATGGAGATTTCGCCTTAGCTGCCGGAACAGAAGATGGGTCCGAACAATGGGGATACGTTGAAGTGCGACCCAGTAAGTCGAAAGTTATTGTAGTTTTAGTTTTAATTAGGGCGTGTTTGATTGCCCATTAATTTTTCCTTGTTAAATGGAAATACCGAGAAAACAAGATTTTCCCATCCAAGCATGGAATTCATTTCCGTTCCACATAGGTAAGAACTGATTAAAACCAAAATCCACCCTTTTTTTTTCTCACATAATTGGAAATTGCATATTTTCTCGTGTGCAATCAAACAGCCCTATTAGATGTATTTTTCCGGGAGAACTTTCCATGGGAAAAGAAAATTTTCTGCGCAGTCAAACATGCCATTAATTCATTCTCTTTTACTATATCAGTACACCTAATGGCAGTTCTTATTTTTATTTTCTGCTCTCTTGTGTAATAATGTAGAAGCTCACATGTTCTGGTGGCTTTATTCAAGTCCATATAGAGTTGAAGATCCCTCAAAACCTTGGCCAATACTTTTGTGGCTGCAAGGTGGGCCTGTGAGTATTTCATAAACAAACACACACACATACAAAGGACTGCATTGTATTTATTTTGATCCCAATATCTAAATTTGAATTGGTTGAGTAAAAATAGGGAGGTTCTGGAGTTGGACTTGGGAATTTCCTCGAGATTGGACCGTTGGACGTAAATTTGAATCCCCGCAATTCGACTTGGCTCCGAAAAGCTGATCTCTTGTTTGTGGTTTGTCACTCTATTTTCCCATATTTATTTAATTGTGAATGAATTAATCAGATCACTGAATTTTTTTTATTTTTTTTTCATGAAATTTAGGATAGTCCAGTAGGAACAGGATACAGTTATGTGGAGGATAAGAACCTGGTGGTCAGAACTGATGATGATGCAGCAACTGATTTAACTACCTTGTTGAAGGAGCTCTTCAATGGGAATGAGAGCCTCCAACAAAGCCCTCTGTATATTGTAGCTGAATCTTATGGAGGGAAATTCGCTGTTACTCTTGGATTATCGGCTCTCAAGGCGATTGAAGCTGGGGAATTGAAGCTTAAACTTGGAGGTAATTAATCAAATATTTTTTTTCCTTAGAAGCCCTTGTGGGTTTACTTCAAAGTTCAAACCATGGTTTTAAAAAGGCCATTATAACGAAAATAACGGCTGTTATAACGGATTCGGACCTTCCCCATTATGTTATGTACCTTATTTAACGCTCAGAAAATAACTACCATTAATTTCATTATTTTCCTTTATATTTCATTATTTTTTATTGTTAATTTTAATGCCGTTTTTTCTCTCCATATTTTCCGTTATTTTCCAATTTTGCCCTTATAGCAGAAAAAGCGGTAACATCCCCAGTCCGTTATACCGTTATAACGGCCCCTTTTTAAACTTTGGTTTAAACTTATGGACCCATTAATAGAACAATGAGTGAAATTTCTTGTAAATCAGTTGTGTAGGCCGAAGTTTATGTCATTAGTCGGTTGTTTTGTGCTGTTATGGATACAGGAGTTGCTTTAGGAGATAGTTGGATCTCCCCAGAAGATTTTGTGGTTTGTATTCTCTACTTGTGCATCCACATATTCCTCAAGGTTCATACTAAATTCAGTTGAGGATCATCGAGATTTCTGATCTGAAATGCAGTTTTCATGGGGTCCTCTTCTCAAAGACGTGTCCCGAATTGATAACAGTGGTTTGAACCAGTCGAACAGGTTTGAAATATACCATTTTACAAACAAAATCTGAATAATTAAATAAGGAAGTTTTGAATTATCTAACAAATTACCCATTTCATAAAAACAGTCTAGCTCAAAAGATTAAGCAGCAACTTGCAGAAGGCCAGTACGAAGATGCGACACAAACATGGGGTGAGCTTGAAGATGTGATTTCTACCAGCAGTAACGATGTGGTACTTCCCATCTTTTTTTTCAATTAAGGGTTTTTTTCATGAAATTTTTCGGCTTCTTTTAGTTAAGAATTTATAAAACCCACTCTTTTAGATGGCTCTTGCTTTAGCACGGGCATAAAACACTAGTATGAACTAAAATCCAATCTTCTTGGCTTTCGCAGGATTTCTATAACTTCATGTTGGATTACGAAAATGACCCTATTGCAACAATAACGACCGTGGAGGGATCGAAAGGACTAACAATGGAGAGGTACTCAAGATATCTCGACTCCGTTAAGTCTTCATCAGCTGGTGATGACCTTCCTGACTTGATGAATGGGAACGTTCGAGAGAAGCTAAAGATTATACCCGAGAATATAACGTGAGTGTTTTTTTTTTACAAGTAAAAGCATTTTATTGGATAGAGGCTAAGGAAAAATACGAAGACAAGCCAAAGTGAAAACAACAGCAAGCACAAAATAAGAATAACACAAACCCTAGGAATACCACCCAATTCTCGCCCCTAATCCCTCCCCTTACTAACCAGATCATCCCATTTGAATACGATATCCTCAAAAGATATAAATTTCTTCCTCATACAACTAAACCCAAAAATAAACCAAAGACTTGATCTCCAACATAACCTGCTCCAGCTGAAACCTTTGCTCTCAAACGTGACTTTTTCATACTAAACAAATATATATAAATACACTGACAATGTGTATTTTTGTTTTTTTAATTTGCCGAGTTAAACTGGTTTATGTGTTGTGGTGATGCAGATGGGGAGGGCAGAGTCCTCTTGTTTTCCCAGCTATGATAGGTGATTTCATGAAACCAAGGATCGAAGAGGTATATCTCCATGTATAAAATTCCCCACGCACCTGCATATAAAGAAAATAATATAGGAAGCTTTTTTTTCCCAAGGAGATATCGTTGAAAATTGATCTTTCACGAATCATCAAATATAAAGAGAATCATAAGATCAATCACATAGAAAAAACTACAAATTTAACAGTGGATATATACGTCCACGGGTAAGAACCATTTTATTATCTCTAAAGAATTAGGGTTACAATTAACGTATATTGCACTTGCTATACTTACCTGTGTTTCTCCTACAGCATTTAACTTCTGCTGTTATAAAATTCTTCAGGTAGACGAGCTCTTAGCTAAAGGGGTAAATGTGACCATATATAATGGACAGGTACGGATTTCTCAGGTCATTTCCATTTCGTAGAAAGACGCGTTCATGGTGTACACAAACACAATGTCTACAGGACTGTCTCGATACAAGTTGAGGCCTAAGGCGAAAACTCCACATGAGGCCTTTTTTATATTTAATTTATTAATATATATTGTATTAACTCTCTATATAGTGGAAAATTTTATTTAACAACTATTCATGATAATCCAAAGCTATGGAAAAAATTTAGATGCACAGGATTCCCGTAGTCCCGTTGCAGTCTATGTAGAGGACTCTCGCGGCTCTACATAGATCATTTTTTGGGCCTAATGACTGCGTAGATGTTCAGCCCACCTATTGGTGGATAAACACACTAAAAATCAGCTTGATTGATGATTTTTAGCCATTGGATTTACTTCTCAAAAAACATGCTTGAATCTAATGACTAGAATCAATCCTAAAAAGTTACTAAAATCTATGGCTAGAGGTAAGCAATCAGGTTAATTTTTGGTTTGTTTATCTGAGAGTGGGCTAAACATCCATGTGTTTACTGGGCTGGGGCCATCTCTCACCTGGGGCCTAAGGCGTCAGCCTTAGTGGCCTTGCGGTAGAGACAGCAATGTGTCTACTACACATGTATATTATAATTATAATTCTATACAAATAAAGAAAAGATAGAAGCAAAGAACATTTGGGTAGACTTACGGCCTGTTTGGAGCGCCATTTTTCATGGGAAAAGTTTTTTTTCATTTTTTGGATAAATACATATTTTTTTGGTGCAAAAGTGGCAATCCAAACATACCCTCAAGTTCGAATCTTCCTTTAAATGTGGGGTACGCCTTAATACTTGTCCAACGAGAGTACCGGCTATTGGTTTTTTCCCATTTTGGTACAAATTTCTAAAAAAATCTGTATAATAATATCATGATGAATGAACTAATTAAGTATGGATCTTATGATAGCTTGATCTCATATGTGCTACCAAAGGAGCTGAAGCATGGGTCGACAAACTCAAGTAACGCGTCATTTGATCTTTATTTGACCCATTTTCTCCCTACAGTATAAGAATAATCTGCATTTTTGCTTAATTAGTTCCTTGATTGTTTGAACTTTTTTCAGGTGGGAAGGGCTGAGTAAGTTCTTGAGCTTGGACCGAACCCCTCTTTACTGTGGAGCCGATGAATCAGTTACAAGAGGGTTTGTGAAGTCATACAAGAATCTATATTTCTATTGGATTCTCGGGGCAGGCCACTTTGTAAGTCACTCACCATTACCATTGTTGTCCTCGTCCTCGTCGTCGTCATCATTCGCCTTATGTAAGGTCATTCTCACATTAAATTTTTTTATTTTTTAAATTCGCGCAGGTACCCGTAGATCAGCCGTGCGTATCTTTGGAGATGGTGGGTAACATCACCCAATCACCAAATACTTCTTAGTAGATCAATAAATGTAAAATACCACAAGAACTTGTGAAGCAATTAGGTGTTAAGCTCTATGCGATTGAACGCGACACTACAAAATAACAGCAAGGATGATGAGGAACAAGCAGCGAATATTAACGTTTTTCTTGCTTGAATGAATCTTACACTCACCCAAAAAATAAAACAAAAAGATCAACGACTACTTTATGTATCCGAAAAAATGTTCTTTTCAATCTTTTTATTTTATTTTTTTTCCTTATGAGAAGAGGGAGAAAATTTTAAGGGGAAATTAGAGAAACCTTTCATGGTTTTTATAATAATTGTTGTAGTGAAAATAATTCTTAACCTTGGCGTCAGAAATTTGGATCCAACCAAGGGTTTAATAGCACGTTACAGCGACTGATGGCCATTAGCATTACAAACGGCATATATAACTCACATATCTCTAAATGAAATATTAATCGCAGTAGGGCTGTTATAAGGTCACTAATGGTTTCACTCAAACGAGTGCTGTGGGGCCCACATGGGAGAGCCCCTAGGACTGGTTTTGGGTGAGGATGATATCCTCATCACTGAGATCATCCTAAAAAAAATCAGACCATTTTGAAGTTTCTGACCCCGCCAAATTTGCTCTTCAGAAAATGATGGCTGAGAATGAAGAGCACATTTCGGTGGGGTCAAAAAACTCAGACTGGCCTATTTGTTTGGAGGATGATCTCAATGAGGCGGAGATCATCCTATTTGTTTGTGGGCTCTAACCTCGCTCACCATCCTTTGGGGAATATGGAAAGAGTGCAACTGCAAGGTTTTCGAGGGGAAGAAATCTTCCATCGAAGCTATCTTCTTAGAGATTCGTGGGCTTGTTTATTCCTGGATCAAACTGTACGATGAAGGGAGAGGCATTAGATTTGAGGATATGATCTTTGGGTGGTCATCCTTGTTAGGAAGAAGATGAGGTGATTTTGTTTGGTTGTTTTTTTCTCTTCTTTTCTTTTTGTTGTTGCTTTTCTATCTTTCATCTTGGTAGGCTTCCTCAGCCTCCAAACTAATAATAAAGTTCCTTTACCTTTTCAAAAAAAAATCATCCTCATCCAAAATCAGCCTAGGGGCTTACCCATGTGGGCCACACAGCTACACAGCAATCGTTTGAGTCAAACGCTGTTGGACACTATACTTATCCTTTACAAAAAAATAAAAGGAATGCGACAAAGTCTAGTGATTATTATCAATTTTAAATATCTGGGCCGCAGAAAAAGTGTTGATCTAGAAAACTTTTATTAATATTTATAGGCAAGAATGGGTTCTAGAAAAATTTACTGAAGGCAACCGTAAGGGATAATTCACCATTTCTACGTCGTAAGAACAAAAAAAAAATGGGGATGGTTTCGATGACTTTAATCGTTCCGCTCAACACAATGAAATAAGATCTAACAAGGTAAACCTGACGCAAAATGGTGTCAGGTAGAGTGATTTTTGTTACTCACTGCTGCCCTCTGGGCCCACTGACCGAATGTATGTTTAGCCATCCCTTGTTGTATATAAACACCAAAAATTGAGAAAATCACATTGATTGGTGATCTCTAGCTATTACATTTTAAGGTGTGATTCTAGCCATTGGATTCAACCATTTTTTGGGTACTAAAACCAACGGCTAACAACCATCAAGCAAGCTTATTTTTGGTATGAATGTCTACCAAGGGTGGACTCAGTGGGTCCACATGGCAGCGTTGAGTAACATCACGACCCTATAAATTTCGCATTGGACTGTTGGATATATGTATTACTATATATAGTCAACATCTGCATCTGGTTTCTCATTGACCAAAATGTCTGACAAGTACCCTTTGTTAACCACTAACCAAGGGCTTAACGCGGGTTGGGTTAAGGGATTGGGTTGGGAGACTTCAAAAGTTTGAGAGAAAAATTCGCTGTCCCCCAGGAACTTCAAGCCTTGGAGCACTTCCCAAAATGTCTCAGATGTACTCCATGTTAATCGCCCTTAACCAACTAACCAAGGGTTTAACATGGGTTGGATTAAAGCCTTGATACCAAAGTTTGAAGTCCCCCGGGGCCAGGAGCGGACCTTCTGTCACAAGATGTTTGGCCGAAGCCGGTCACAACACAATACTAGAGGGCGCTGACCGTATGGATGTTTGGCCAGTCCATCGGTGGACTTGCCAACCAAAAATTAGCTTGATTAGTGATTTACAACCTTTGGATCTTTGCACCCAAATAACCCTCAATAATGCTCAAATTCCTACGGTTAAGATCAACCCATGAAAATAACTTCAATCCAACACTTAAAAATCACTAATTAGGCTGATTTTTAGTTTGCAGGTGCACCGAGGGACTGACCGAACATCCATACTGTCAACGGCCTGTAATAGTGTGCTAGGTGGCTCGTATTGTGGGTTGCGACCGACTTTGGTCACAGCATCTTGTGAGAGAAGTTTTAGTCGGGGCCGACCACTTGAAAACTTTAAAAAACAAAAAGTTATTTGTGAAATTACTATTTTTATTTTACATACCCCTCATCTATATGGTCAGAAATCTCTAAGAATATGCCACATGGCTCATATTGTAAGCGTTCTACTCAATTGATTGTGTCTCCGTGGAACAAAATCCTGGCTCCGACGCTGCACGGGACCAGCGAATCTTCTCTCTGAGGTGCTGTCATGGAGTGGGGACTATTCTGAAATTTTAAAATATTCTTCTGTCAAATCACGTGGGTCCCCCTTTGCTGCCGTGTATAAAATGACAGCAGATGGGCTCCACATAAAAATATCCATCGATTGAATACTTTGGTATGTCGTGACAAATAGTCGATTACCTACCGATGTTGGTATGGACCCATTTAATCTCTCCAACCAAAAATCCACCTATACAATAAGCACTTTCTTTTTTTTTTTCTGAAAGGCACCTATATAATAAGCTACTATCCCTTTTGGACGTGGACTTTTGAGCAGTTATTTTAACGTGTACGCTTGGAGTATGGATCCATGAACTTTGTTTCTACAAATGGAGCGGGTCAAATTAGTGGCTTAATCCATGAACTTTGTTTCTACAAATGGAGCGGGTCAGATTAGTGGCTTGATCCATGCATTGAAGTTCTACAGATCTAGAAGAACCTGAATAGGGTATGACCAGTTTTGGGCTGGTTTAAACCGGGTTTGATGCATAGTTATCAATTCAGCGTAGGACATAAGTACGGCTTGGGGAAAGTTCGAGTATAATTTTGGTTTGTCATTCGAAAATTTGGAAAAAATGAAAATAAAGTTAAAAAACAGATTTTTTTTTTTCATTTTAAAATAATTCTTTCCAATAATTTGGAATATTACGTGTATTGTACATGCATAATTTGAATATGGATCAGACTCCAGCGACCGCCATTTTTGACCCCTCACTTTGGCGTACCCACATGGAAGATGAATCAATGGCTGATTTTTGGTGAGGATGATCTCCTCACTATATAGATCACCCCTACAAAAAATCAGCCCATTCTGAAATTTCTAACCCCGTCAAATGTGGTATTCAAGTATTACGGTAAAAATTGACGGTTCATAATTCTTCAACTTCTAAACCAGTCTATGAATATCAGAATGATTTGAATTTTTGTGAGGATGGTCTCGGTAAAAATGGGGGTCCCTAGAGTCCGACCCTTTGAATATTTTATGTTTCTTTGTAAAATACATATATTTTACTCAATTTTCGAAAAGCTAGATAGTATGATTTAAAATTAAAATAAAAAACTCGCATATTATCCGCTTATAGTATGCCAAGTTATTAAAATGTGGATAAAAAGTACCTGGTTACAAGAGCATGTTTGGATGGACAATAAAAGCATATCCCGATTCGATCTGGTTCGTTTCGAATTTAGAAAAG
The DNA here is from genome assembly GCA_035048495.1 of Euptelea pleiosperma. Taxonomy (NCBI): domain Eukaryota; kingdom Viridiplantae; phylum Streptophyta; class Magnoliopsida; order Ranunculales; family Eupteleaceae; genus Euptelea; species Euptelea pleiosperma. The sequence continues at coordinate 34,253,193 of CM068540.1, read as the reverse complement.
CCATACCCCAAGCCCAATAGTAAGGTAAGATTGATCCAGACCCAATGTTATCGGATTATCGGGGCAACCCAGTCCATTTACAACACTACCAATTAGGGGCATGAATGGGTCTTAATTTATATACAGTTCAAATCCATTTCCAGTTGGGTTTCATCGTATATGAATCTATCATTCTATCTTCATACCGATTGTTTGATTGGTATTCGGACATGAATGGGTCTCTGTTTTGGATTCGATTCCAGGTCAGGATTTGGGTTACATATGGGTCTGACCTGATTGTGCCTGATCCAATTTTGGGGCGGGTTTGGGTTCTCGGTCATATGTGGGTATCTGTTTGTACCCGATTTAGTTTCTTGTTAAGATTCAAGTTGCCTATGGGTTTATGTTTATCAGATTTAAATCAGGGCAGGGTTAAAATTTCAGTATCATATGGATATTTTATGTGAACTCAAATTATTTTCAGTGGATTATTGGGTCTGTCACATATGTTCTTATATTTGTATCCAAATGCAATTCGCACCGCGATTTGGTTTTGGGTCGGGTTAATTTAGGGTCACATAGTCTTAAATCCTGTTCGAAAACGGACCACAAAGCTATACTACCAACAGTTATATATCCGGGTCCTAAAGTCTCGTAATGCTCAGTCGGATCCGAACTACACCGACCTAGATCCGGTTGATTACATACTCTACAAAATAGATATAGAGAGAGAGAGAGAGGAATGTTCTGGACTTCAGTTTTCCGTACCGAGACGATCCCCTTCTCTATTTTTGTTTTCGCGCGAACGAGATTTTAGGGTTCGACTTCTTCGATTCTCTGTTCATCTGACGGTCGGTGAGGGCCTTTCAGCCATGTTCAAATCCTTCTGGTATTTTCATTTCTTCTCTATTCTCAGTTTTTGTTGAATTCGTATCCAATTCAGGATTTTCATGTTCTTTAGGTCGCTGATTTACCGTTAAATTATAAGTTTTCGTGTTTGTGTTGTTGGATTCGGATGCGATACTTCATTTTAGGGCTTTTTTTTATTGAATTTCCTGTTCAATTTCATGTGATTGAACCTTGTAATTCTATGTACTTGTTTAATTTGTTTGTTTTTATGGAATTATTTGTCTTCTATTTAAGTTATAATCGCACAGCAATTTTAGGGTTTTCTGCCATGTACGTGCCAACACATCCTGCACGTACGGTAATGTCACCCTTGATTTCTCATGTGTTCCATCCCCCGTAATAAGTCATTAATGGATAGTATGGTGTATGGAAATGTTTCCGTTGACACAACATATATATCATCCTTGTTTTTATTTGAAAATAACGTTCTGATTTCTATATAACTATAATATTGTATAATAAAACATGCGTACGGACTAGTCCGGCAATCCGTATTTCTGACATCTCAAAGACATTGTATCTGTACATGTGTCCATGTCATTGTTACATTGTTTTTGTCGAAATCATTAAAGATAGGAAGGTGACTCATGACTGTGCTGGATAATCTTTAATTTTTCATAATTGCATTGGATTAGTTTTTCTGATCTGAAACGATAATTATTTCTTGTTTAGGCATGTTTTCGGTTTATGCTATAATAACAAATTTGATGATGATCAGTAGTTTTTTGGTATTCTAGATCCGCAAGTGTTAAAAGTTCACTTGGGATGGATTAGTTGTACAATACCACATATGGTCGGTATGTGCCTGGCAACAAATAGTGTCTACCTATTTAACTGGGTCGTAACTGGTTAGGTGTGCCCCCAGGAGTACAAATAAATAACTACGTCTTAATGGATTGACTGGCAAAGAACCTGTCAGCTTAATATTCCTTAATGCTCCCTATGATAGAGTAATTATTAGTTTAAGTCGGGGTTATGATAATTCTTTAATCATTCATTGCTCCCGCAAAGAGTGTTGTTAGGTTTCTCCCCTCTGGTGGAGGAACCAGATTGAAATTGTGCTGTGAATTTATTTTTTATTTTTTATGAGAGGAATCAGATTGAAATTGTGTTGTGAATTAATTTTTTATTTTTTGATAAATATATGTTGTGAATTTGTGATGCCTATGGATGCCATCTTTATTTGGATGGTGAGGATTATGGTCTAATAGCCTCAATCTTATAATATGGCCAGTAATCAACCTATATAATCTAGTTTTCTTTGCAAACTCATTTATGTATATAGCTAACTTAAAATGTGTAGTGTGGTCTGGTAAAGGTTTAAAGGCTGGCTCCAAATTTAATTCGGACTTTATGATGTTCTGAGCCTTCTTTCCAGTTGGGATTTGGTTGATGCTTGATTAAGACATCGTGTTTACCTTAAAGATAATATGACCATTTGACACAGATTTTGAAACTTGGCAACTGCATCTTTGTATAAAGATCATAGATAACTGTTTGTGTCTTAGCTTTTGGAGGAGCAACAGAAAACATGCTTTCACATACATAGCATCCAATCCCAGGACCCATGCTAATGAATATTATTCAATGGATGAGTTCAGCTTTGAGATAGTTGATGCTCTAGTTATATCTATGCACTATATGTATTCTGCTTGTGCTTTGAAGCTCTAATCTTAATTTACGTACAGGGGTTCTCAAGAGCAACAAACTCAGCCACATTTACAGGAGATTCCTGCACCGTCTTCTTGGTATCCTCCATCAGTGGTTAGCTCACCAAATTCTTCCCGTCCCTCTACACCAAGTAGCAGCTCTTCTACTGGCCTTAATGTGCAGAGACCTTCAGATCAGCCTCGATATCCATCACAAAGCCAACTTTCACCTGCTGAGGCTGCAAGCCTAATTGTTCTGTTAAAGGACAAAAGGTAAGGCTCTTGTTGTCTCAGCTTTATCTTGTAAATAGGTCAATTTTTTAAGATTTTTGTACTTCTGGAAACTTGTTAACGCTCATAACTCGAAACATATAAAGCAGACAGTGTTCTATTCTTTCTTTACCAGTTCAGAAACTTCATAATAAATATGGTGCATATATAATGAGGTGTTGTCTTTCCCATTTATAATTTAAATGTCACTTCATTGTAATTCATGTTGAAGTTTTGCTTCAGGAATAGGCAATATTATTGAGCTCACTTGTTCACACTCGCTCTTTTCCTTCTTTATTTTTTGTAAAGGTCAAAATTTGATTAAAAATTGCATAATTCAGAAAAAAAAGATTTTGAAACCCTGGCCACATACACCGATTATGACTTTTTCGAGTGAGACGATGGGATGTTGGTGAGTTACATTTGCATTTCTAACTAATAGAACTTGCTTTCAAGTTATCTATGTATGACTTTTTCGAGAGACAATGGGATGTTATCGAGTTACATTTGCATTTCTAACTAATAGAACTTGCTCAAGTTATTTATGTCTGGCCCAGCCAACCTATCCGTTTGATACTTTTTTTTTCTGACATTTGAAGGGAAGAGAGAAAAAAAAAACGAGAACCAATTTTACGGGTGACACATAGTGGATGATGCATGCATCAAGAAAGAACCTTTTGAGTGGTAAGAAGGGAAAAGTAGTTTGCGAACAAGCTTTTTAGACGATAGAATGATCAGCTTGATGTTGCATATAGAAGAATTAAGGCCCTAATCTGTGCTGTTTGACAACTAATCTTTATCTGGTTCTTGGACGACCAACCTAAAACTAGGAAGGTAAAAAGAGCTACAATGAAGCCATTAGAAAACTATGAAACTGATGAAATTTAGGAATGCATATTGGAGTTTAAGTTTAGAATTTTGATAGACTTCAAGTTAGACTAGACTACCTGTTACTAGCACGTTAGCTGTTTGAATGACTACCAGCTTACTGACATGTGATCAACTTGAATCGACTCTGCAATGGCTTTAGATTTCTGGCTGTGTCATTATACATCAAAATGTAAAATGATATTGATCATACATAGTGTGGACACCGTATTTTCTGGCGAATGATATGATGACACGTGTATTGGCAACACGTGCGGTATACGAAACGACGACGCGTGGTGTCGTCCAACATGCGTGAGTAAATGCGCCGAAGACATCATCAGAGGCCATAACCATTCCATCACTGTCTCACGTCTTCCATTAATGGAAACACTACGTGTCAGATCGGAATGATCAGAAGAGAGCATCTCGAGGCAGAGTTATTAACGGAACGCATTGAAGCTTCAGCCTTTAATATGTCGGGGAAGCATTCAATCTTGCCCGACACATTAATGATCGACCATCTTGACAGGAATGACAACCACCTCATCCCAACAAGTTCAACACTATACTTGATGGGATCAACACTCGAGTCATCCCAACAAGTTCAGTTGGCATCTTGACGGGAATGACAATCTTCTCGTCCTGACAAGTTCAACACTATACTTGATGGGATCAACACTCAAGTCATCCCAACAAGATCAATTACCATCTTGACGGGAATGACAATCATCTCGTCCCGACAAGTTCAATACTATACTTGATGGGATCAACACTCAAGTCATCCTAACAAGTTCAATTACCATCTTGACGGGAATGACAATCATCTCATCCCGACAAGTTCAGTTATCATACTTGACGGGGATGATGTCCAATATATCCTGACAAGATCAGATGGCCAATTTGACGGGAGCAATGTTTATCTTATCCCGGCAAGGTCAAACGATTCATTCGACGGGAGTAACACGCTTCTCATCCCGACAAGATCAGTAGCTTATTTGACTGGAATGGATTTCTATCGATCCCGAGAAGAATACAGGATTCTACAAGCGGGATAAGTATTCTAAACTATAATACAGTTAGTTTGCTTATCCAATAAGTGTTAGCCATATGGCTGTTAGTTTGATTATTGTGCAGCTTCGACGTGTCCCTATTCGAATATCTGATACGATGAGTGCCACCTCAGTCATTTCAGATATAACCGAATAAGGGAAGTTAGGATCTAACAAGAAGATTCAGTTTTGTAACAGAATCTCTGCAGATCATAACTGATTAACGACAAGTAGACACATAGAAGGTAAGTCACGTCAGTTTTGGAGGTATAAATACATGACCCTCAGAACTGAGAACAGAATCTTGCTCTCTAAATTTAGATAGCCTAAACTCTGAAACATTTTACTATTTTCCTGAACCCTGTTACACATCCTATACTGCGTCGGAGTGTAGTCAACAGGTGCGACCACATCTCATCTGGAGATTATCCTATCATTTGCGGTGGAGAAAGCAGTTTTGTCCTGTAGCATCGGAGTCGTCCAATCATCATCGAGATACGAATCGTCTGACCTTGAAGATTGTGTGGATTAGATTAGATATTTTCCCCCCACACATAGGATGTGAATTAGCCTATCTTTTTTTTTGACAAGTGAAGATATATTAAGAACGAAGGCAAAACCAAATACAAAAGCCAGGCTAGTGAGGTCGAGATGACCGTCACAGGGCTAGGCACCCCTAGCACCAAAAACTAGTCTATCTTTTGATTGTTTGTTAATTCTCATTAACATGATTGGTCATGAGTGGAAAGCATAATGATTCTATAAAAAAAACTTCCAGATCAAGGTTGTCCAAGTGTTTCAGGTGGAGCCTGACAAAATAAAATAAAATAAAAACAGACAACTTTAGGAGCGCTCATCTTCCACCTAGTGAATATGTGTACCAGTCATGTGGATGCCTTTATGGGGATATTTATGGCGATGGCTCAAGACACACAGTCAAGATGAAAAATCATAGTAGATGCATTTATGGAAGTGACACAAGACATACTGTCCAGCCTATCAGCACTTCAGAAAGATAGCTTGTTTTCTTTCAATGAAATCATGTACCTCTATTCTTAAGGTGTTCTTTTCTTTGGATGAAAAAAGATTATGTGCCTGGGAAAAAACTTGGACAATTACATCTCCACAACGAACCGTGTCAATTTGCTTAGAATGACTATGTAAACAAACCTTCCTTACTCCACATACATTGTCTCATGTAGTGGTAAATATTGTTTTAGCTCACAGTATTGCTAATTTGAACTTTTTCCTTTATTGGTGGGATGAGGGCATGAACTTTGTTGAGCGATATGAACATTTAAGCCTTATATTCTGGATGGTGATTCATTATGTTAATTTTGTTGCACATCCTGAGAGTGGATTGTTTTGATCATTATTCATCCTAATAGTTTTATGGATTAAGAAATTCCTCAAATTGTTGGAATTACATTAGCAGCTTTTTCATTCTATATTTTGTTTTCTAGTTAGTGATTATCCATCTAATGCAATTGTTTTGTTATCAAATGCCATGTAGTGTTGATGAGTTACGAAAACTTTTGTCTGACAAGGATGCATACAATCAATTCTTACTTTCACTTGATCAAGTGAAAATCCAGAACAATGTAAGTTGCAAAGGTTACTTTTTGTACCTATGACTCTATCCAGTTTTAATTTCTTACCTAGACTTTGATATGTTGCTTGCTTTAGATCACTTTGTAATGCAACTTGATACAATCTCATAGTCATGTTTCACTAATGCTGGAAGCCTGGAACTGGAATCAGTTTGGACAGGACCAAGAAGATGATTTGTTATATGAATGATTAACTGGGTGATTCAATGTTCTATTGGCTGAATTAATATTTAGGGAAAATTTGAATTAAAGATTCAATTAAGATGGTTTCAGTAGTTTAGTGTATGCATATAAATTGAGGGAAAATAGAAATAGCGAGATCCAACAGGGTAAAACTCCATGCATTACATCTAAAAGTCCATATGAGTAGGGTTTTTGGGACTATGTTGTGGGAAAAACTCTTATATAACAGTTCCAAATACAAAGGAATGGAAAAAAAAGGATAAGCAAGGATAGGAAACATATTAAGAATTTTTTTTTCTTTCTTTCCTTTTTTGGATAAATAATAGTGAATGAATTTTAGCAATATATTTGTCAAGTGTACAGGAGAGAAAAGCATTCCCAAACAGTACACCAGTTAACCCATGTTGAATGAATCTATCGCCACTATGAATAATAGTCCCATCTATTTATAAACTCATTAGTCTTGGTATTACAAAACTCTTTTTGAACACATGACGACTATTTGTCTCGACAATTCTTCTACTAGTTCTTTCCATGTACCCCAACTTACTATGTAAGAAAGCATCCTCCAAATAATACTGACCTTGACACCAAGGGGACTGCCCGCCAAAGAAGATAGAACATTGGTTATTTCCTTTGGGAGCACCCAATTAATTCCGAACAAATATAAAAAGAAGCTCCATGCTTTCCTAGCTGGAAGAGAATATAGAGATGATTGATATGCTCCTCTTACTTTTGACACATGACATCTTTTTGGAATTGGCATCTTGCAGGTTATAAGGTGGTCTATAATTATAATTTTTTGTAAGTTTACAGTTCAGACAAATATTTCCACTAAGAGGCACATGGTTGCCCCAAATAGACTTAATTGGAGATCTCTCTCCTGAGAACCCCATCAAAATGTCGTAAAACAATCTTACTGACAATTCACCTTTTGAGTCCAATCTCCAAAGCCGATTACCCTTCCCCTCAGATAGAAGATGAACCACCTGAAGACGCTTAACACGTTCCTCAATCTACCCAACAGTCCCAAAAATCATACTCCATACCACCTCAGATTGAATAGGAACTTTTTTTTGTGTTGGACTCTACGTCTTGTAATTTCTAAATTCTCCTTCTGAAACATCTTCTAATTTCTAAATTCTCTTTCTGATTATATGTTTACCCCTGTTGGTGTGGATAATGTTACATGAGTACTGTTATGGCTATTGACAGTCAGATCCAATGTTGTCATAGTCTCTAATCGGATTATAAAAAGTAGGATTTAAATCGAATCGGGATTCAAATCATTGGGTCGAATGATTCATAAGGATTTTTCTTTATGAGTTAAAAGAATAGGAAATAATTTTTAACAAATACAAAATAATGGTTTGTACAAGCATATTAACAAATAATGACAAAACATTTTTCCTGACAATTCCAACACTGTTCTAAACTCATTAGTTATACAAACAAACGATCTTTCCACAATTTTTAAAAAAAAAAATCAAAATCATATATCTATCGATCGTCAAATTAAACAAGTTGCCATCTTTCATCAACAGTCTCAATTCTTAATCTTGCATGCATGAAACAATTTCTAGTGAAAAACACAATCTTATCATACGTGTTAGGTGATGTTTTGTGCTGAAAACACTACCAAGAAACTGGCGTTTCATAGCAAGGAACATGTTATAAATTTGCCCACAAAAACCCTTTTTCTCTCAAAAAAACATGTTATAAATTTGTTTAAATAGTAAAAATACCAACTATTTTCTTTTATAGTGTTTAAGGTTTGGGAAAAACCAAAAGTACAAAAACATGAGTCATTGTTTACACTTGAAAATGTGCCCTACATTTCTATTCAAATTGTAAGATTTGAAAGAATCGCGAGATTCAAGTCATGAATCGTACTCAAATCGTAATGTTCACACAGAAAAATTGTCGGATCTTTATCTAAAGGGATTCATACGTAATATTCAAATCATAAAATTGAGATTGTAAATCACAGGATGTTGATAACACTGATCATTTAAACCCAAAAATTTCAAAATACAGATCAAGGATTGGGTTAGGGGCTGATGGATCCTTATTATCGTTCCCTCTCTCCATGCTGAGAAAACCCTTACAATTGGGGTTCTATATGAATGAAAACTTGTAATAGGGAGTTTCGGCAAGCAAGGGGAAGCGTGAGCGCTTCTGCCTTGCAATTGTTGTAACACGAGAGCTGCATTCCTATAAGTGTATGTTTACTTGTCCGACGTGTTCTAGGATGAGTCATTTAGACCAGGTGTAGGATCTAGGTTATAAAAGATTTGGGACCATGTTAGGGTGTGGCTGCGGTTGACCTGGTTTTTACCCAGGATACCAGTGGGATATAGCTATTCCATAGAGCAGGCATTATTCTTCCCCAAGCAGATCAAATATCTGAAGGTCAGCAGAATTGGTGATTCTATCCCATAAATCCATGTGAAAAGATTGGTGCAATGACTGTTAAATCAAGTAAAAAACAGCCTTCAGTTCAAGTCGCTAGATATGGAGCTAGCATATGATATGATGTTAAACAAAAGCAAGCAGATTGAAAATGATTGGAACAACTCAATGACCAGAATATAGTTTTATGAAGACCGTGCATTAAGATTCTTTAGGGGTTATGTAAAAGTTTCTCTCAAAAGGTTTTGTGCTCTAGTTAAGAGATTTCAAACACTTTATTTTCTCTAATTTTTTTTCCTTTTTTTGTCTTGTTTAGTGAAAATACAGTTTGGCAATCGTTACTAACCTTTTCTTTTGTTTTTTCTTGTCCATCGTCAGCTTCGGGATGAACTTCGGAAGGAAACTTTGCAGCTTGCAAGTGAGTGTCTTAGCACAGTTTTGTTTGCTATATTTCTGATTTTTGTTAGGCAATTGGACTTTATGTAGACCCAAATTCTAATATATTTTTTGAAATAGGGGAGAACCTGGAAAAGGAGTCATGCATCTTGGAGCTTAGGAACCAGGTGAACATTCAGAAGTCCTTCCTCTCCAGCGTTTTGACAAGTAATGCTTGAAAGTTACTTAAGTAACCTCTGCTTCTTTATTTGAAACTACAGTGCAGAATAATCCGAACAACAGAGCTGGCTGCCGCTCTAGAGAAACTAAATGAACTGGAGAAACAGAAGGAAGAAACCTTGAAGATGTATTCTCCCCAAATGCTGCTCCAAAGGTTGCAAGGTAAGTTGAATTAGTTTTCTGGTACATAAGTTATGGTTAATAGTTCATCTTGATAGTCTTTGTAGGGGACTGAACCAAAATTTGGGATTATTTAATTTGTGACATGGATAATGATTTGGGTTTGCAGATGCGATGAACAAGACAGACGAGGAATCCGAATTCCTCCACAAGCAGCTTCTGGAGAAGGAGATTAACCTGAGTGTTTTTGTACAGAAGCACAGGAGGCTCCGCACAACCTATCACAGACGAGCACTGACCCATCTTGCAGCCAAGACATCCTCTGGATGAGCTAGCAGATGATGTATACTTGCATAAAAGAGGGGGTGCTGTTATTGTATTGTATCAAATAGTGTAATTGTTTGCAATTGGAACCATCCTGTGTATTTTTCACCCACTTACTATAGTCCCATTTTATTGATGTTTTTAAATCATATTATTGTTTCCCCAACAAGTGCAGCAACTAATTTTACTTCTACCTCCTACATAAGATTGTTGTTTTGTTTCAAGTGCCATGAAAATGCTCAAAGAGAAATGAGGTAAATGTTTAGGTTGAAACCAAAAATGTGGAACTCCAGTATCATTCCTAGACTCAAATTATTTTTTCAATGCAGCAATAGATAAAAATTATGGAAACAAATGAGAAAAAAATTTACTGTGTAGGCTACACCAAGTTTATCCCTGGGTATTTAGGGACGACCACGTATATGTGGAAGGTGGTGGTTACATGCATGGAGTGCCAATTTTACCCATTTAAGCAAAACCGAACTGGAACTGAAAACTCTGGTTCTGGTTCTGGTTCTGGTTCTGGGTAGTTAGATTTGGACCTGAAACCAATAGGAACTGGAACCAAACTGATATTTAAATAGTGTTAAAATTATGATATTATCAAGATTTGTAGCAATATACCTGGAACCGAAACAGACAAGAACCAAATAATCGGTTCCGGTGCCAGATCCAACATTTTTGTGAACTGGAACAGATAAGAACTGGAACCGAGTAGAACTGGCAATATCGGTTGTGGTTCCAGATCCAACATTTTTGCGAACCGGAATTGATAACTGGAACTGATTTGAACTGACAATATCGGTTGCGGTTCTGAGTACCCCAGGAACCAAACCGGAACCTACCTGTTGACACCTAGATGCGTGTTATGGTGCTGAGCAATTTTTTTGGTAGTTACCTTTTTCAGCATGTAACCACTACCCTCGCATGTTACTTGGCAGTCCCCCTGATTGGCCATGCATCAAATTTGATTAGTGTCGGCAATTTTTTTGGACAGGAAACGTTATACCATCATTTCCTACCTACATAACTACTAGCAGCTCAAGACTTGTGAGAATCTTGCCATAGTAGAATGGGCGTGTACTTGCAATTTTCTCCAGTTAAACCTCTAGATTTTCTGGTGATATTGGAAGTGGTCCCACATGCACTACCTCAGCATTACAAGATGTCAAGCTGAAGGTTAATTTTGCACTTGCAGAAACGATTTTTTACTAATCCTTATTTAACAATTGGGTTGATTTCTGCATCCAAAGGGATGTCTAGTTGCAGAGGCTACACTTCCAGTAGACTTTTTGCCTTCAGGTATTTCGAGAACATTTTTGAAGCGGGATTTTTGAAGCAGTGATCATGCGCTCAATGATCACACGCGACGTATACCTATGGTAAGACTTTGGTTTTTAAAGGACTTTAAAAGTAACCATGGGTATATGTGGCGCAACAATCATTGGCACATGATAGCTGCTTCAAAAATCCCACCGCTTAAAAAAAAAATTCTCAAGTATTTCGTAATTTGAAAACTGGAGGAACCTCTAAAAGATAACTTTCCCGAATAGGAAAAAAATTTAGTTAACACTGGAGTAATCACTGTATTCATATAGAATTATCACTGTGGCTAAGATTTGATGGGATTGGAGACCAGCACACCGACCACAGTTTCCCGGCCGAAAACCATTCTTCGTCAAAGATAAAATGACCAATGCACCACTGGTCGAAGCTCCACCAAGCAACATGACTACATTTTTATGATCTCGTGTGAATCTTATTCTTTGATGTATGATGTTGGTCCAAAATTACAGGTGATGTTTCTCTTCATTAGAAAACATTACGATACACACTTCCGCATATTGGAAAATATACAAACATGAAATGTCCGTTCTATATAAAATATGGGGGATCAAGAAATTATCCACTTTACATCACCCACATATAATGGAGGAAAAAAATAGAAACAAGGAAAGCGCTTGAGACTATATACGTCGAGACGACAAGTAAATAAAATTACCCACTGCCTGCTTCAATCTTTTCCAGCACCTCCAACCTCGTCTTTCTTTTCCAACTTTTCATTGTGGCTACAAGGTTGATCAACCCTACAATTTGATTTTTACTGTATTCCTGTAACACAACGGATATTGTGAATCCCTTGATTATTGATAATCTAAGCACTGAAAATATTAAATAAGATTATCATCTATGATGGAGAACAGTTTCTTACCGGATGAGCATGTGCCCAGTGGACATACTCAGTTTCTGGAAGGTAGTAGGCCTGTTTTGAAGTGAAAGAAAGATGACGCCAATTAATGACTCAAGTGGAGGTGTATCAAAATCAAGAGACAATTAACCTTGTGAAATAAAAATCCAATATATCGCCAATTCCCTTTTCAGGGACATAATCAAATGCTACATAACAAGGACACTTCGTTTTCTCAGACTTTGCTGTCAGATACCATGTCGTACAGGTGTCAAATACATGCCGACACTTTTTCAAACAAAGCTTAATTTATCTAAGAGTCTGTCTAGAGTGACACCTATTTCTTACATCCACTTCTTACACCCGGGAGTGGGGATCCTATGGAGATCATGTTGGACAATCCAACCACACTGAGCTTTCCTTGCCATGATCATCATCATCACCAAAAATCAGTTCATTTGGACATTGCCAACCATATAAAAAATTGACTCAAAATAATGGTTTAATTGGATGGTCTGGATTTTTCAAATTGAAGCCAATTTTTCATGAGGTTAAGAATGTCGAAATTTCTTGATTTTTTTGTGAGGGTAACCATAGTATGAAAAACACACTGTGCGGTTGGATTGTCCAACATGATTTCCATGTGAGCCCCACCCCCGGGTGGGTGTAAGAAGTGGATGTAAGAAATGGGTGTAGCTTTAAACGGACTCTTTATTTAAATAGTGATGTTTTTAGCTATTATTTATATAATACTTGCGTATATCAGCTTATCTAAGTGCATTCTTTCTATATTGTACACTTAACATGTGCTAACGTATTTTTAACAAAAAAACCTCTTTGAACATATGGACAGACATGTCAGCATATCGGGTTCCTGTAGGTCAGTGTGTCTTAACACTTCATATCAGTGTCTAACACCAACACACATGTCTGTATCCTTGTAACATAGATCAAATGTAACGGGAACAATATAAAATTTAACAGAAACATAAGCATGACTACAGATTTTTTTGATGATGGGTTATAGTGTGTGGATCTACTTTTACGGGCCAAGATACCATAGCCCTAAGAGTGCAACAGGAATCCAAGTTGTTGAGGAGAAAGTGTGAGAGAGTGTTTTCAAAATGATTTGCAGTATGGGTATTATGATGTCATGGTCACCCAAGGCAGTAGTTAGGATTCTTGCATATGGTAACTACTCCCTGGGGCTATGGCATGAGAGAGAGAGAGAGAGTTTTCAAAATGATTTGAAGTATAGATATTATGATGTCACAGTCACCCAAGGCAGTTGCTAGGACTCTTACGTATGGCAACTACTCCCTTAAGGCTATGGCACGAGAGAGAGAGAGAGATTTCAAAACAGTTTGAAGTATGATTCCTGTGTCATATGATAACTACTCCCAGGGGCAACGGCATGAGAGAGAGTTTTCAAAATGGTTCTTCTAGAGTGTGTTTTGTTCTTAGAATATTATTTTACATTATGTCATGTACTCGAGTGATATATATACACAGTGACGAGGAGCTGAACTAGCTAAGTTCAACTCTCTCTATTTTCTCTCCTCTTCTTCTATCTACTTCTCCATCTTCTCAAACTTTACAGGTTTAAGTATGGGCATCACCATGCTCAATTGAAATAACAGGACACAAATAACAGCAAACCTACTTACAAATCTGCATAGTAGTATTGAATGAACAAGCTCCAACTAGTCAAAACTACAGTTTTTAAATTTTGATTTCAGTGTGTGATTCAGCTAAAAAATGGAAATATTTCAAATTTCTATGAAAATCTTCCATTGGTGTGGAAATACTGTAATAATTTTAGAAATTATGGAAATCATAGAAAAGCATAGGAAACATGCATTGATACTTTTGGAAATGATAAAACTAGCATGAAAACACACTCATAACTCCTTATAATACAATAAACAACCATTATGAGTAAGAAAAGCAAGATCAATACCGTCGGTACATGCTGACACAGGTATTTGAGTTAGCAAGACTAACATGTTTAAATAGTCATAGTCATGTCAATTAAGTACATAAAAGCAAAAACAGCTTCCTTATGACCTGAAATGGTCATAACCACATAGACCTATGACCTACAGCTCTCCTATGTTTCCTAATTTCAAATTTTTAATTGAAAATAACTATTAATTATGGAAACTAGATTATACATTTAATAATCCATTGGAGTTTAATGGGTTCCTCATTAAGTGTCTTATTTACAACTAATTTATTGATTCCCATACATTGTTCATAATTATTAATTGTTTATGCAAAAACATATTTTGTGGAAATGGATATACTTAGTATATTTGTGGCCCACTACCAATCCCTACGTGACTAAAGTGTTGCTTACTTTCCGTATCTTTTGCGTGAGAGATCAATAGTATTGATTGGTGGTAAAACAATTGTCAGTTGATGGAGCCAAATATATCGTTCTTTTCTTCTTGGTGGAGCCAGCACTGGGCTGAATCCATGACTTCTTCATCATCATCTACGCCTTATATCAAATGTTTGGGGGTCGATGAATCCATGACAACTGATTAATGTAATTTTTCTAGGTGCATTTTTTTTTACATTTACCTATTTATTAAACATTCCACCTGAACTTAATTGTATTATACATGCATAGGTTTCAAACATAAGCCAAATTTCATAGTAATGTAAATTCTTGGCCTGACAAAATCTTAGGATGTAAGTCATAATGTTTTTATCAAAAAAAGAGCAGATGAAGCGCTAAAGATAGAAATAATTATATTTGTCAGAAAAGTTCATACCAACTACCATGGAAACTATTCTATCGTTACCTTGATAAAAGTTTCAACAATTTGCAAATTTGGCTTCACATTTATGGAGACAAAGTGTTGTAGTCCATTGATTAAGACCTGAAGGACAAACAGGTAGCACCTCATTATCACAAGTTACCAAAGACACAGAAACAATATGACGAAGCTTTATTTTTTAAGTAATAAGAAGAAACAATTCAACATGTACAGCTCTATAACAGGAGAAAACCTGAAGGTCTAGTGACATTAGAGCTCGTCCTTCGTCTGTACACTTCTTCACTCGTGATAGGCCTTCGATAAGTGTTTCAGCAACATTTTCAAGTCCATATCCTAAAAGGAGGTCTTGAACCTGGTATCATAGCAAAGGAACTTTAAATGATTATGCGTTCATATGTCAAAAACTACAGGATGTCTTTGAAACTGGTTTCACAATAAAGGAACTTTGAAGGATTAGGTGTTCATGAGTCAAAAGACTCAAAACCAAAAACTTTGGAACAGAAACTCATCTATTGATACTTCCACCTTTCACTAGTAGAAATATTAATTACACTATAAATTCAGATTTTAACAGTATGCAAGACATTGACTTTTATACGAAAGGGATTGGCTAATTTTTACTCATCCAATATGATGATACGATAACGACCAAGAATCCTTGTTTCGGGCAACTGATGGAAAACCAACGATATCAAAGGTTATCAAAGACTTTTATATAGGTGTTATATAGCATATAAAAAGTTTTAAACTGATTGAAAATAAATGTTGTCCAGTTTAATAAATTTTATGAGTTTCGAAGGATCAAATATGGAAGGATTTAAGGAAAAGTGGCAACACAGGCAAACATACACACATTGAAGGGAATTGTTGCAACATAACTCATAAATGTCATATTATTATATTCTACATTTCTGCTCTAGTTTCAGAAATAAATCTATCCAAACTCAGAAAAGCTGGACAGTTCCCTACCTTGAGCTGCAACATAAGAAAATTTTCAATAGGACCTTTCAAATGCAATAAAAAGATGAAAACGCTTTCCGTCTTAGTAAAAACAAACATGAAAACAACAATCTTGCAACATTGATGATAGGCTGGGTATACAAGCATTGAGGACTTTGGGTGCATTGCGACTGATTGAAGTGAAAATAACCAATACCAGGGACCCAGAGCATCATGCTATACGTGATGTCATATCATTGTACTTTGTTTTATATTGACATGATATTTCATGTTTACACTTGGAAAACTTTGCAGTTCTAGTTTTATTGCGATTCCACATTTCCATGGTTGTCCCCTGTACTGCGTATCTTTAATGTTTATCTTTCTTTTGCTACCTTATTTCGCTACCTTATAGTTGTAGAAGGATGTAATAGGTATTTTCTATTTTCCTTTGGGCCCACATTTGGGTACATGATGTATGTAGAGTCCTCTTGACCCATTAAGGGCATTTATGTATTATTGTACCACATATATACAATAAACTCAGGGTAGAGAGAACTCAGTTTTTCTCTCCCATTTCTCCCATATTTTCTCACATTGCATTAGAGATTCTGGGCCTGATTTTTCTGTGAATACTCATCTGATTTGTAGGATTCCAAAGGAGTTTTGTTCGTCTCTCACAGCTCTACAAGTAGGTGTAAGCATCATACACATCAAGCCATCATTGCTGATGTCAGTATATGATATGGCTGACATCAGTAGGCTGTATAGCCTAATCAGCAAGAGATTAGTACCATTTCATCCGTCTCATTTTTCTATTAATTTTGGGACAAGTTATTTCTGGATTTGAGGGCTCCTTGGATAAGTTTTGAGGTTTTTTAAGGTTGATTTTCTGGAAGTTCGAATGTGCAATCTAGGTTTTTTTAAGGTTTTGATGTACCTTTTTTTTTGACAAGTCAAGAGAAATAGATTAAAAGGGAGATTGAGAAGATCTCAAAGTACAAAGAAGAAAAAGAGCATACAAATAAAAATCATCAAAATGAACCGTCTAACTAGCCAACAAGGCCCCGAATCTAAACACCATGTCTGAGAAGAAGACACCTCTCATGTTCGATGATATACTAGCCCAACTATATAGGAATGCCTTAATACTAATGATGGTGCCTTGTAAAGAGCCTTGTACCCCTCTAAAAATCCTATTGTTCCTTTCCCACCAAAGTCCTCAAATGATGGCGAATGGTAGCATCGTCCATAAGGTCTCCGATATGTTGATTTTAGGCCATCCGCTCAACAGAAATCCGATTGATCCCGACATCACCCAAGAAATGCCCGCCTACACCAAAAAGTATGACCATATCTGTGAAGCAAAACATTCTCCCCATTGGATTGGCAACCGTATAAATGAAGAAGTCCCTGCTTATTGAATCCAAATCTTTCGATTTGGAGGATGCGGTGATTGGTAAGCGTCAGTTCGTTAAGGTGGTCGAAAGGGGGAAGGGTTTTTGGAAAGCCATTCTTCTGAGCAACAATGCCGTGCATTGGTTCAGTCAAATCTTGGGGGAACTCTGCAACGGCAATACTAGAGGAAACTACATCAGGAAATTGCACGATAATGGTAGGACGTGGGTGGCGATCCGAAGTTCGAACCATAGGGGGGCCTTTCTGAAAGTGACAGAGTTTTTCGATGACTCCTATTCAACTATGATTTTCATTCCCGAAGGAGTTCGCAAGGAAGGCTGGAGAAACTTGGATTATGTGATCCGTAGATCGTTTATTGAACTCGGTTCAACTCCTCCGAGAGGTGCGGTCCCGAGAGATGATTGTTTCCCTGCTCTGGTCGATAATGCTTCTGGAGGAGAGATTATGACCAAGGTGGTGACTATGGGTGGCGAACCATGTATCACGACTGAGTACAGTAGGGCGGCGGGGTGTTTCGGGAGATGGTGCAGGGTGGTGGTGTGCGACGTGGTGGGTAGCGATAGGTCAGTAGCCAGCATCAAACAAGCAATCGTCTCTCACCTCAGCCAATTTGGCATTCATGCTATCCATGGTTTTGGGCATGGGAGATTCGTGTTCTTCGTTCATAAGGAAGAGGAGATAGCCAAGATCTACAACAGAGGTCCGGTCGACCTGAACCATGGAGTAGTGAGTTTCCATCGATGGTGGCCTTCTGTGCATACTTATCTGAGCGAATCGTTGGTCCGTGAAAGGTGGTTGAGACTTAAGGGTGTTCCCTTTCACTTACGTAATCTGAACATCTTTAGGGCCATCGGAGGTCTCTGTGGCGGTTTCAGAGCCATTGACGAGGGGGTGTCATCGCTGGCAAAACTGGATTATGTTCGATTGAAAGTAGCAGCAGGGGGCTTGAGGAACATTCCCAGAGTTATCTAGATCCTAGATAGGGGGTGTTCTTCCCTATTATTGTCCAGACTGAGGATTTCTCCTTTTCACCGGTGAAGCAGAAAACGGTGATTTGTGATACTCTCCAGACCGACCGTGTAGAAGACACTGACGTGGAGATTCAAAAGCCAAGTGGCGATCGAGGGGGTCAGCAGAAAAATGGGTCGGTGGGTGAGAAGACACGGGGCGATGAAGGGTTCAACGGTGGTGGACCATGGCCACCTCAGATTGCCAGATGGCAAGTGGAGAGGGAGGTCAGTCCACGTTCAGGGCTTTTGAACTTGGCGCCCAAACTCGCCCAGGTCGAGAAGCTTCAAGGGAGAGAATACGTGTCACCGCCTGAGAGGGTTGGGGTCCCATCGCTAAAGACGATGGAGGCAGGGGTTTTTCGTAGCCTTGAGTCAGTGGATGGTGAACACGCGTCCGCTGGTCAGGCGAAAGGACTGGCAGCGTCTGGAGGAGGTACAGGCTACCGAGGTGACAGGCGGCCACCCCAGGTCAATGCCTCGTCTTGGCCACGTGAAGGGCGTACCCTGTGTGGGGCCCACCTGTCTATCTCATCTGCGAGGGCTGATTTTGAAGGGAGAGGTGGTCGGTATCATACATCCACGGAGCAGCCTATCACTTCCCATCTCGATACTGCTTTGCGTGCACCCAGTTATGATGCTGGTGACTTACATTGTAACGAACCTCAGGATCTCTTTTCTTCTTCGTATTCGGATCAAAATCCTTACGGTGTGGCTTTCGAGCATAACGGTGTAGTTTGCTCGACTAGCAGTGGAGATGTAAGGTCAAAGATTCTCAGAGCACCCCTGAGGTGGGCAATTACGTCAAGCTGAGCCATTCCCCTCATAATCCTCGACTTCGGTCTCTTCATCCCTTCTACTCTACGGAACCCTCAGCGGTGGTGGACATTCTCAGAGAAGGTAAGCTGGTGGATTATAAAGTATCAGACGATCAGGGCTACAGGTCAGAGAGGGGTGAGAGCTTAGAGGGAGATACAGTTTACGTCAGTTACAACGGGGAGGTGGGAGAGGAATCGGAAGTGGAAGATGGTAGTATGGTAAGATCGCGAGGAGATTTCGTTGCTCTTAGGGGCAGCCAGGACGATGATGATTCTTCCTGTAGGGCCGACGTCTCGTCTGTGCCAAGTTCGCCTATTACCCCAACCACTCTAGCTAGTCAGGCGGAGACAGAAGGTGAGGGCGACTGGTCTACGGGGAGACTTATGTATTTTGGTAAAGTTATCGGAGTTTCTTTTGAGGGGCTGGAAGGTACCGCCAGAACACTCTTTAGCAGGTTAGATAAGGGGGATCAGACAGGTGTAGATTCGATTGGGTCCAAGAGAAGGAGGGAAGCTGACAGGGAGATTACTCCTCCGAATGTCCAGTTGGAATCGGTGGCAGATGTTGGGGCATCTGGCAGCAAACCAGGGGAGATTGCCAAGACTGAGGGAGAGAGGGAGGTCATGACAACAGACAGGAAGGGCAAACAGAAGGGGAAAGTCAGTAAGGAGTTAAATAAACTGGTGAGTCATATAAATTACGATGGGAAACGCCAAGCAGAAAGGAGTGTTAGGAAATCCAGGGCCAATTCTCGTTCTCAATGAAGCTCAAAATAGTATCTTGGAATGTCAGGGGGATGGGCAGTAAGGATAAAAGGTCTTCTGTGCGGTCTATGTTGAAAAAAAGGAATCCAGTTTTGTTGGTTATCCAAGAGACGAAGTTAGCTGACATGGAAGACAGAGTGGCTGCTGATATCTGCGGGAAGAGGGGCCTTGGGTGGAAAGCTATTCCGGCAGTGGGTTCAGCTGGGGGGGTTTTGGTGGCTTGGGATTCCGAATTTATGAAGCTTGAAGATGTCAAGGTTGGTGGATTCTTGGTGTCCATTCTTTGTAGGGACTCCGTGGATGGCTTCCAATGGGTGTTTTCAGGGGTGTATGGCCCCACGGATGTCACGTTACACAGTCAGCTTTGGGAGGAGTTGACTGGTGTGCATGATTTGTGGAATCTCCCCTGGTGCATTGGGGGGGATTTCAATGTCATCAGATTTGTGCACGAGAAGAAGGGGGGGAGAGGTAACAAAGTTACCCCAAGTATGAGGGCTTTCTCTGATTTTGTTGACAGAAACGATTTGGTGGATCTCCCGCTTGCTGGAGCGAAATATACTTGGTCCAATCATCAGGAGAACCCAATTTTATGCAGATTGGATAGATTCCTGATTTCCAGTAGTTGGGAGGATCATTATCCTGATGTGATTCAATCGGCCATTCATAACCCGATGTCGGATCATTGGCCGATAGTTTTGGATTGTGGGGGTATTAGGCACAGACCATCTCCCTTTCGGTTTGAGCTCATGTGGCTGCAGGAGTCTTCTTTTATGAAGGAGGTTGAGTCTAGATGGACTTCTTTTAATTTCTCGGGTCGGGCGGGGTTCATCTTTTGGAAGAAGTTGAATGCTCTTAAGAAGTGTCTGAAGGTGTGGAACGAAGTTGTTAGGAGAATTGAGAAGAAAATGGGGGAATTGAATCAGGAAATCAGTAGACTTGACATTAAGGAAGAGGAGGAGACTCTCTCTAGAGAAGAATTCAAAAGGAGGATTGAATTGAAGAGGGACTTCCTATCCTTAGCCCGTCAGGAAGAGATGAGTTGGAGACAGAAGTCTAGGGTTACTTGGCTTAAAGAAGGTGATAAGATTACCAATTTTTTTCACAGGATTGCGAATGCTAGGAGAAGAGTCAACACTATTCCTCTCATTAAAGTGGATGGGGCGATAGTTGAAGAAGAGGAGCGGATCAAAGAAGCTATTGTATCTTTTTACTCCCACTATTATGAATCTTCAATTGAGAGGCCCAAGCTTGATGGGTTGGAGTTCAATCAGATTGAAGATGGTCAGAGTAGATGGCTGGAAAGACCGATTGATGAAGCAAAAGTGTTGGAAGCTATCAAGACCTTGGGGGGTGACAAGGCACTAGGGCCTGAGGGCTTTCCTTTGGCTTTCTTTTCCGCATGCTGGTCCATCGTGGACAAAGATTTTATGCGGGTGGTGGAGGAATTTCATCGTGATTCGTGGCTTAATTGGAGGGCTAATTCTACTTTCATTTCTCTTATCCCCAAGAAGGAAGGTGCTGACTCTCTTACGGATTTTCGGCCCATTAGTCTGCTGGGTAGCACCTATAAGATTATCGCCAAAATCTTGGCAGCGAGATTGAAAGGGGTTCTGGGAAGCATTATTTCTCCTACCCAAGGAGCTTTTGTCAATGGACGTCAGATTTTGGATGGAGTCCTTATCGCTAATGAAGTTATTGATCACAGACAGCGTGGGAACAATCCGGGTATGGTGTGTAAAGTGGATATGGAGAAGGCGTACAACCATGTTAATTGGTCTTTCCTGGATTATTTGCTTAGTCGTATGGGGTTTGGTTTTAAGTGGAGAAAATGAATCCGCACTTGCATTTCGACAGTTCGCTTTTCGTTCTTAGTTAATGGCTCTCCGGCTGGGTTCTTTTCTAGTTCTAGAGGCCTTCGCCAAGGGGATCCGTTATCGCCTTATCTCTTCATTATTGTCGTGGAGGGGTTGAGTCAGCTGGCTTCTAAGGCAGTTGATGGAGGTTTTTTGGAAGGCTTCAAAGTTGGTAATGAGGGCCCCGTCATATCTCATCTTCAGTTTGCCGATGATACCATGTTCTTTGTTGGGGCCTCTCGTATGCAAGCTTAGGTTCTGCGAGGAGTTTTGCAGTGTTTCGAAGTTGTGTCTGGTCTCCGGATTAATCTCTCTAAGAGTGAAGTGTTCGGGGTGGGGGAGGTGGAGAACTTAGATGAGATTGCTGATCGCTTGTCGTGTAAAAAAGGCAAGCTCCCCACGACATACCTCGGCCTCCCGTTAGACACGAGAAGTAATTCGAAAAAGATATGGGACTCGGTCATTGAACGGATTCAGAGAAAATTGGCTGCTTGGAAGAAGGTTTTGTTATCTAAAGGGGGCAGAATTACATTGGTCAAGAGCACGCTCTCCAACTTGCCTATTTACTTTATGTCTTTGTTTCCTATGCCTAAGGGAGTGGCTAAGAGTATTGAAAAGGTGATCAGGAACTTCTTGTGGGATGACAAAGAAGAGAAGCATAGGTATCATCTGGTTAAATGGGCTTCGATTTGCAAACCTAAAGATGAACGGGGGCTTGGTGTTCGCCAATTGAAGAAGATGAATCAAGCTTTGCTCGGCAAATGGATTTGGCGGTTCGGGGAGGAAAAAGACAGTTTATGGAGAAAAGTGGTTTCGGCTAAGCAGGGTTTAGAGAATCATGGTTCGGAGTGTGGGGTGGTCAATACCTCATATGGAGTGGGAGTTTGGAAAGGTATATCCAAGTTGAGAAAAGAAATCAGAAAACGGAGCAAATTCAAAGTGGGTAATGGTGCTACAATCAGATTTTGGGAGGATGTGTGGTGCGGGGAATCTTCTTTGGCAGAGGACTTTCCTTTCATTTATGCCTTATCTAACCACAAAAGGGTTAGTGTCAATGAGGTGGCGTCAAGAGATTCCGGTCCCGTGTCTTGGGATCTGGGTTTTCGTAGAAGAATCAATGACTGGGAGATGGAGACGGTGGTTGCTTTGGTTAGTCGGTTGGATGGGGTCCAACTAGTCGAGGGAGTCGCGGATAGAAGGTGGTGGAATCACAACTCAAAAGGGAGATTCTCCGTTAAGTCATTCTATTCCTCTTTCTGTGATCCTCATCAGGGGACCTTCTCAGGCAAATGGTTGTGGAGTACTCCCATCCCGTCCAAAGTAGTGTTTTTCGTTTGGTGTGCCATGCTTGATAAGATCCTCTCAGTGGAGAATCTTAGAAAACGAGGTCTTCAAATTCCTAGTCGTTGTATCCTGTGCAGGCAAGGAGAGGAGTCCACGACTCATTTGCTTATCCATTGTAGGGTGTCGAAAGAGGTTTGGGAGCACTTCCTTTCTCTTTTTGGGATGTCTTGGGTCTTTCCGCTTTCAGTCTTTGACACTCTTACCGGTTGGAGCACCAAGGCGTTCTCTTCCCGTGGTCGTAAGCTATGGTGGATCACCCCTTTTGCTATATGTTGGGTGATATGGAAGGAGAGAAACTGAAGAATTTTCGAAGATAAGGAAGCATCCATTGAGGAGATTATTATGAACGTCAAAGCTTCTATGTATCACTGGGCGTCAGCTATTTCTGAGTTGAACCAATTTAGATTTGACGATTTTGTTGCTCGGTAGGATCGTTTGGTTTCCTAATTGTGGGTTGGGAGTTGAGGTGTTGGGAGTTCTAGTGCTTTTTTGTAGTTCTTTCGTACCTCTGCTGTTTGCTTTTTAGGCCTTCTCAGCCCTCTTTTAATATATTTCATTTTACCCATCAAAAAATTTACACAATACAAAAATTAACCAAAACCCATTTTCGAGCAATCAGGTTTTCAGCAATGAGTATTTTGTCTAAAGAAGATGTCCACGCAAAGAAACGAACTTTAGAAGGTATTTCGCTTTCCAAATTCTATAGGCTGAGAAAGGGATTGTTTGTGAGGAAGAGGAACTAGCCAAAAATTCATACAAATAGCTCACTATGAAACACCCGGATTTGGAGCGCGGCCAGGAAAGATAATCCTCTTCCGATGGAATGACCTTATAATGTTGCAATGAGACCTTCAAAGATGCCAACTGATCTCTTTCCCATTCAAGGAGGTTTCTCCTGAGATCTAGATCCCAAGGATCCTCCTGATAGTTCCCATTCCAAGCCAAGGCAATGAATTGGCCCTTCCGTAGGGATAGTGAATAAAGGCGAGGAAAAGCCTCCATGAGACATCGATCACCACACCATATGTCCTCCCAAAATCTAATCCTAGTCCATCTCCCAGTATCAGTCTTGACCCCTCTGACACTCTCTCTTTATCCTTGAGGATACCTTTCCATACCCCACACCCGTAGGGCAGCCTAGACACTTTGGAGGCCCATCCTCCTTGTTCTTCTCCATACTTAATGACTATCACTAGACGCCACAGAGCTCTCCTTTCTTTCCGAAACCACCAAGTCCACTTTCCCAAGAGAGCCTGATTCATCAACCCAACTCTCCTAAGACCTAATCCTCCTTTCTTCATTGGTTGACACACTTTTGTCAATAGGATTTGGATCTTTTTTTACACTTTCAATTGGTATATACCTTGTTTCAAGATTCACTTTAGTTTGGATGCACTACTCAATCTTTGGAATTGTTTTTTTTTCTCGATCTTTGAGTTGTATTTGCTTTGGCTGCCTCAGTTAGTGATTTCAATACTTTGCTTGCCCTTCATATTGCTACTTGAAGATCTTATGAAAGTTTTTTACCTAAGGATTCGCTTATTAGTTGAAGTATGATTTATGCATGTTGGGAATTGTTGGAATTTTTACCCAAGGGATAGTTCGACAGATTCATCAAGAAATTATTTCCTTTGAATTTTGCCAATGTTATTCTGGTCATTCTGTATTTGTCCACCATGGTACTCAAGGGACAATAGTAATGCTTGTCTATGTGGGATGATATAAAGGTGCCCTCTTCTTTACTTGACTTACCACAATAAGAAAAATAAGCAAGCGATGATAACTTTATGATTGATCGTTTCAAACAACAATTTTTGTAACGTCTTTGACATCAAAGACTTGGGCCCGTTGAAATGTTTTTTTGGTATTGAGGTTGCTCGTTCCAACCAAGGCATCCTTATTTCTCAGAAGAATTATGCTATTGATCTCCTTCATGATGTTGTAAGGTGAGAAAAAATGGCAAGATCTATTACATGCACAACTCTCTCTCTCTCCCTTTTTTCCAAGCTTCTTCAAATGCATGTGATAAAGCTGTGCATGTAATAGATCTTGCCATTTTCTGTTTTATATTACAGTCTGACTTTGACTCAAAGCTTTAAATGCATAATTAAAAGTTTAGTAACCAATTAATGTATTAGCTGCACTAGTCCTTTATCATCTTTCAGTGTACTTTCATCTTGTACGCTTATTGGAGGCATGGTCTCATTTAGTAAAGCTAACATAATGAGACATCTCAACTGAGATAGTATGAGAAAATGGAAAAATAGGATGCATCTTTGTTGGTGTATTTATTTAGTATAGACGTGTAAGGGTATTTGTCTTTTCCTATTTATTTTTTTATTCTTATTATTATGTCTTGGGAGTGCATACTTCATACTTGTAATTTGTGTGTCAAACCAAAGTGAAAATAAGCAATTTAGGAGAGATCTTGCACTCTTACCTAAGTGCATTTTCTCTCCCCTCTTTCTCCTGCATTATCTCTTCACTTCTTATTTCTCCTCTTCACTTATTCAATCTCTTTTCTTTTTTCTTTTCCTTCGTTGTTGATATGCTGAAACCCTAGATAATTCTACATTGTATCAAAGCAGGATTAATGCCCGACAATTTTTTAGGGTTATTTAGGGTTCATCCTTCAGTTGGACAATACCAATTAACAGTGCCCGATGAATAGTACCAATGAACAGTACTGATCGCAGGGCAAATCGCAGGCTACTTTGGCTGAAGTTGTGCTCTGTTGAGTGTTGTGTCCGTAGTCTATGATCCACGTGACATGAGTGGATGGTTGACCCCATGTTCATGTGTTCGGGTGCCAGAAGCCTCTTAGTTGTCAAAATCATTTTTAAGTGATTTATCTGGTTATATATTTTTGGTAATCATGGAGGAAAAAACCCTAAAAATTAATATGCCAAATACTTCCAATTTTTTGGGGGCTCAGATGGCCTCTGTAAAATTAAATGGGGGAAATTATTTGCAATGGTTGAAGTTAGTACAAGTCTTCCTTAAAGCCAAAGGGAATCTTAAATACTTGATTGCTCAGAAGCCAACAGGGAATTCGAGCAATTATGGTGAATGGGTGCACGAAAATGCACGGATAATGACTTGGTTATGAAACAATATACAGTGAGTTCTAATGTGATGTTTTTGGGAACTGCCAGTGAGATTTGGGAAGCTCTCAGAGACATGTACTCGACCAAAAAAACTATATCCTGTACATATCAATTGTTTCAAGAGATTTTCTCATTTCAACAAGGAGATAAATCTCTGGGTGAGTATTATTCTGTGTTACGAGGTATGTGTGATGATCTAGATGGTGGGCAACAAATTACTGTTCTCGTCTTTCTCATAAGCTTTAGAAAGTCAGCATAGAAAAGTTTCTACAACATATGAAATAGTGAGAACTTCCATAAACGTGATGGTTATATGGAAGATCATACTAAAACTTCCAAAATAAAATCTATGAGCAAACCAATGACACAAAATATATATTTAACTACATCTGAAAAAGAATTGAAACTTTCCACAAAGAGAAGGACCTTCAGTTTAATTCTTGACTCGATTACGAAATTAATAGGTTGGACCTCGGGGAAAATATTACCATAAGACCTTACCTCCTTTTGAATTCCACCATGAGCCAGCCTTGTCTTATAATGCTTAAATTCTCCCAACAACAAATCAACATACCTACTCATAAATGAAATACTGTCAAACAGTGGTCTAAATGTTAATTGTAATAATCAACTTCATACAATAAAGAAAAGGGACAATAGGAATTCCAGAAGTAACACATCTAAACATGAGCGCACCAGTTGAAAATGCAACACAACTGACAATATTGCATGCAAGAGTTATGTTTTTAATAGATAATAAATAATATATCAACAGAGGGACATAGAAACTAAAAAAAATTCTAACAAAACTTGTACATTATATAAGTCATATTGAAATTATTTTTGAGACGTGAATAGCAAAGGCATTTTAGGACTTTTTTAGGTAAAACTTTCCAAAGCTCTATAAATAAATCCAAGAACCAGATGGCTCCTCGGAAAAGAAGAAAAACTAACAGCAGAAAACATGAAGTCTAAAGTTGTTGAGAGAATAGATATACTTACTGTAAACCCTATTTCTCCCCATAACTCAAATATCTAATATCCATCATTCATCACATTGTCCCAGTCGTTTCTAGCCATCTGACAATTGCTATTACTATGACTTTTAAATGAACATAATTTACTTAAAAATATTTTTACAGCAGAAAATAATAAATATTTTAACGTGGTCCAATTTTATTTTTCAAAATTTCTTGGGATATTATTGAACCACCACATAACACTCCCACCTAAAATCATGTAAAATTCACCAAAAATTCACATGACCCTATAGAAGATGTCATTTTTGTAAAAGGGCCACAAAAAAATAGTATTGACATCATGATGAAATCATCATTTCACCATTACCAATTCTACTTTTGTAATCCCTATTTTACTAATGTCTTCTCCACGGGATTACTTTTGTGTTCCTGCTATTGCGCTTTATTGCCTCGCAATGTAAAACACATGGGGTAGGGCCCTAGAAGTTAGGTGGGAATGTAGAGTGGAGATAATATGTTATATGCTAAGATGTCCAGATATAGATATGGACACTCACTCGCAAGCGAAATGGGGATACAACCCTTCATTTCCCAAAATCCAAGACACATGGATACGGGCAAGGAAATTAATTTCGGTTTCGAGGTTTATTTCGACCAGTCTAAAAATGGAAATATTTCGACTAGTGTGAAAATAATACATTTTTCGTGGAAATGATGGAAATAATGTGGAAATGATGGAAATGTTTGTGGAAAGTTTGGGAAATGATGAACAAGTACAAAAACACACTAATAAGCTTTTAAACCATAATATACAACCATATGTAGTGTGGAAATGAATGACCATAATGGTCTATAATATGTCGCGGCAAGGATCTTTAATTAGTCAAGGTTTAATTTAATTATATGACTATTATTTAATTGTTAATTATAAAAAAGTCATAAAGTAATATATTAACAAATCCTTATTCACTTACATTAATTTCTTAACATTATATGTAATTTTAGAAAACCTATTTACTATTAACTTATAATATTTATTTAATTTTTTGAACGTTTTTTTATTTGAGAAATAAAATTTAGGGTTAATTTTTTTTAACCCAACCAACTTGTAGAACAGGTATAATCAATTTATGCACAATCATGGATGTTTAGGGTAAAAACCAATGAAATTAGAGTTTTTCCCAAATCCCAAATTTCCACCCTAAATGATTTTCAATCCGTGCACAAAGCTAGTATAAATGCATCACAGATTCATAAATTTAATGAATTTACACCTAACTTATTTATTTGTAGCGAGAAATTTTATCCTTATGTATATTTTGAATTTGAAAAAACTCCAAATGTTTTCATGAACCAAAAAATCCACGAACCAAAAAATCTACAATGGATTGATCTTTTGTATAAACAAAATGTATGGAAAGGGGTTAAATGGATCAAATATGAGATTTATAGCGGTTTTGAGCTCAAATGAGATGTTTCCTACCTACGATTGAAATGTTTCCATACATGTCGAAACATTTCGACCGAAATAGTACATATTTACACTGTCAATTGATAGAAATTTATTGTTCTCGCGAAATATTTCTACATGAATGAAAATATTTCGGGAAATATAGCATTATTTCGACGTAAGTATTCTTTCCTGTCGATAACCTAGAAAATGGAAATCTTTCGCGAAATATTTCGATAATTTCGTGAAATTTATTTCCTTGGATACAGGTATCACATCCATTATTTCCATTCCATGCTTTAATATTTAGTTTCTTCAGCTATGTATATTTTCTAGTATTTACATCATGCCAAATGTAATGAACCTTTCGATGTTATGAAGATTTTTTTAGTAAGATTTGTTACAATATATTATTGATACATTTTTCTTGACAAAACAAATGAAAAAACTGTTACAAGTTGAAAACTAAACTAGGAAGCAAAAAAACTGTATGGTAGAAGTATCCGTGTGGTATCTGGCACCAATTCGACATTGTATCGTGTGGACACAGGTATGCTTGGGGTGCTAAAGTATTCAGGTATCATAGGTTATGTGGGGGGAAAATATTGGATCAATCCCACACAATCTTTGAGGAAATGTCTGACTCTGATCTCGAGGTAGATCTGGCGATTTGATTGAATCTTGAGCTTTGGGATTAGATCTTCCTCCTTTTCGCAAATGATCGATAGACTTCTTCAATCGTAGTGGTCGTGTACCTGCCAAAAACACTCTAACAATCTAGTCGGTCCTTGTTTGAAAGATTGATAGGAAAATAGAAGAAAATCTCAAGACAAGATCTCTATTTTCCTGATTAGATTGATAGGAGAGAGGGAGTACAATCTCAGATTTTCGATCACTTCTCCTTCTGTCCTTGCCCATATATATAACTTTTTGATGATTCGTCCTCCCCATTCTGTTAGAGATTCGTTCTCCTATCTCACTTCTCATTGGTTGAGTTTGTTGGGGAATCTTGTCTGACACCATTTTCCCTTTCATTTAGATCTAGATCTCTTCCCCTATTGTAGATCTCAACAGTTTAGAGGATGATGAAAGTTTTAATCAACGGCTAGATCTCCTGCCAGGCGTCATGTTTGTATTGGTAATATCATATTGATATGTCACTTGTCGGGAAGCTTTATTTAACCGTCTGTTGATGAATAGATGATAAAGCTTGACGGGAAGGTTTTCTATGCATGTATGCTGACAAGTCAATGCCGGGAGGCTCTACCTGACCGTTAACCGACAAGTAGGTGACAAAGCTGGCCTTTCATGTTACCTCTGTTTATTTGCCAGGAAGGTTTGTATGCATGTATGCCGGTGACAAGTCAATGCATAGAGGCTCTACCTGGCCGTTAACCGACAAGTAGGTGATGAAGCTAGCCTTTCATGTTTCCTTTGTTACTTGCTGGGAAGGTTTGTATGCCTGTATGCCAACAAGTCAATGCCGAGAAGCTCTACTTGACCGTTAACCGATAAGTAGATGATGACGCTAGCCTTCCATGTTTCCTCTGTTATTTACCGGGAAGATTTGTATGCATGTATGCCGACAAGTCAATGTCGGGAAGCTCTACTTGACCGTTAACCGATAAGTAAATGATGACGATGGCCTTCCATGTTTCCTCTGTTATTTGCCGGGAAGGTTTGCATGCTTGTATGCAGACAAGTCAATGCCGAGAAGCTCTACCTGACCGTTAACCAACGAGTAGATGACAACGCTGGCCTTCCATGTTTCCTTTGTTACTTGCCGGGAAGATTTGTATGCCTGTATGCTGACAAGTAGATGACGACACCGGCCCTTCATGTAATCATGATGATACCGAGAAACTTGACACCCATCTCGAGGCACCAGGTGTCATCTTTCTATCTATCAGATGTCATTAACTTTTACCACGTGTTAACATCTCATGATCTAGAAAATATGGTACCCACAGGTTATATGAACCCACATGATTGGGTTGCATTTTGCATACATAATTCCCACGTGAGATCCTATTAACAACATCCGACTGTTATGACATAAACAGCAAGACCTACATAAGGTTTATTTTTTCTCTTTAAAGGATCCAAAGGTTTGTGCGGATTTAACAAATTCAACTTAAAAGCTCTAATTTTGGTTGTTCTCAGTCAAGCCATTGGAAGAAAATCTAGAGTGTGTTCTGTGGTCAAAGAATTCAATCTTTGCATTGCTCAAAAATCTTCATAGAGGTGATCATCACTATTGCGTGATGCTTTTGTTTAGCATAATCATCATGGTAACAATAGCGTCTTAACAAATATTGGTTGGACAATCCTCCCAAAAAAGTGATGTTGGTTGGAGATGTGTATTATTATGCTTCCCTTCTAATTTTCGTTACTTTCACAAAGAAAATAATACAAGATCCATTTAGAATGTATCAAGAAAATATCTTGGAAGCTATATTGGGCAATCTAGTTCTCAAAGATCCTTTGTCTCATGTTTCGAATAACAAATGTAGCGTACACACAAACACGTGTCGGTGTCAAACATATTGACCTCACAAACAAGATGCACCAACATGTCCCTACACATAGTATATTAAATTTCGAAGTCGAAGTATATTTTGACCTCCTAGGAAGGGAAATTTTCGATGCAGTGTAGAGAAAATGCATTTTTTAGCGAAATGATGAAAATATGGTTGAATGATGTTGGTGAAAATTTTGTTGAAACTTTAGGAATTGATAAAACAAACTCGCAAACTGACATGTTAGTTGATTTCCATTTCTTGGGAAAGGGAAATATTTTTACGAAATATAATATATATATATATATATATTCTTGTGCATGTATTTTATCGGTAAAAGAGTTGATACACATTAAAATCAAAAAAATCCTTCTATTACGCACCTTCCAAACACCCCAACAAAGGTGCAAGGAAGAATCTTCCAAAGAATATTTCAGAATATTTCTCCCAAGAACCAAAAGGTCCACTTGACCAAGAGGAAAGAGGTATCCTCAATACTTCTTGGAAACACCCAATCAATTTTGAATACCAGTAAGAAGAACTCCAAACCTCCCTAACAAATTAACAGTGAATGATACTGTTAACTTTCTCCGCATGTTCCTAACACATGAAACCCCTATTCAGAACATCAATCTATGATGGTTAAGATGATGAACCATCAATATTTTGTCCAAGAGCATCATCCAAATAAAAGACTCACTCTAGGAAGCATTTGCTTGCCCCAAATATTCTCAACCCGAAAACCTCACCCCATAAAAACCAACCAACAATTCATAACAGAATGAAATGAAAAATTCACCTTTCAGATCATGTTTTTTAAATAAAATAATCCTCCTATCCAAGTGAATGGAAGACAACTCAAGACAACTGAGTAATGAAACACTCCTAGATGTCCTTTTTCCAATAGATTCCTTCTAAAGATAGGGCACTAAACCATTTCTTCATTCTTCTAACAAAATATTGGTTCCCTTTCCATACAAATAGTAGCTCAAACCCTCCTGCAATGATCCCCAAGCCGGATTAGGTTGCCAATATGATTCAAACACAAACTCTAGTCTCTACCGAAAAATGATAAAACTAATTCCTAATTTTTCCAATCCACTCTTAATTTACAATAGAGTTTTTTTTCCCTTAATTTGTCATAACCATTCATATCGAAATTTTTGGCCAAAATGGACAAGAAGTCCAAATTCAAAACCCAATTTCCACCGCTGCTGAACCTAGCGAGTTTGGTCAAACACAGACAGGTCAAATGTTTATTGAGAAAATTTAGGCTCAGGATGTGACTTGACTCAGTTTTGGGATCAAGCGACAGCCCAAACTTCAGATGTTCAGCTCACTCGCTGCAAAGGATAGACTACTTCAAAATAAAATATAAAAAACTAAAAAGAAGATGATGAAATGACATGCATTTGAAGGTGCACAAATCAAACTAGAGATTAGTAGCTAATGCCCAAATCTGTAGAAAATTATTTTGCATCAAAATGATGAATTCATAAATGCTCATGACAGATAGCTACAGATATTCCATATTAACTATGAAGTCCACATTTATTACTTGACTAAACAAGAGCATTTCATAAAATGATTATCATATCCAAGCCACAACAAATTGCACACTATAATGATTCTATAAAATGCTCATCACAGATCGGTACAGATATTATTACACATCACTTATGATGTCAAAAATTAATTAAACAAGAGTGTTCCATATAATGATCATCAAAGATTCACAAACTATCATTATCAAGATATGATTTGAAATGATGTCAGCAATGTAATCATAACTAACATAAATAATCCTTAGGAAACCTACCCATTATGCTCTAGTCCAAGCTCTTTTAGCTCCCATTTGGCATTAGCAATCCGATCCACATACCTGGAATAGTTGCTACCCATCAACGCTATGTACTATATAAATATCAATTGTTAACAATAACCGATATTACAAGAACATGGAGGAAAAAAAGAAAATATTAAGCTTTCAAATGAAAAGCCAACAGTCTTTAGAGTACTTTCTGGAGAAGATTTTTTTTTTACAGGCAAGATGTAATTTTATTAGAGGCAAAGGGGACGACCCAAAAAAGTACAAAGATGTGGGGACCAAAGGGATAACAAGGTTCTCAAAATGAGAGCTTGGCCCTAGGGATAAAAGGGGGCCCTATAGTGCAGCACCACCAAAGAAAGAGCCCTAGTTAGAGCAAAATGTTGCAAAAGAGACCCCCTCGAACTCCTTTTCGGATTTATCTTCACAATTGCAACATACAATAAATTGTAATTCCTAGCAAAACTGTAATGACCCTATTTCTAGCAATATTATAGTAGACTTTTCATAATACTTTGAACATTATGTCATTTTAAAGGTCTCAACAATAACTTTCTATCGGTATCAAGTTTGTCCAAATCGGACGTGCGAGTCAAAAGTTATTGTGTTTAGTTCTGGGCAACATTTTAAAAATTTGAAAATATAAAAATATAAAATATAAAATTATAGTCCCACATCGGATAGGAATGAAAAGTTCTGAGTTTTCAACCTCTATAAATACAAGGCCATGCCTTGAGAAAATTACATCAATTTGGGAATTTGCGTTCTAACCCCTGAGGTAAGAATATTTGCAAAAAAATCCCTCAACTAGAAGAAATTCTAAAAAATTCAGGAGGTCCTTTGAAAAGTTTTTGTGGGGCCTACTGCCTTCAGATACGCGCTACCTCGAGATTCGCATCGTATAAGGTTCAAAAGTTTGAGATTCTAGCGTATTCACTTGTAAATACATAGTTATTTATTTTATGCCTTTATTTATTTAATTATTTTTTAATTAATTAATTATTATTTATTTATTTATTTATAAATATTTTTTATTTTTTTTATTTTTGAAATAGTAGAAAATTTACAGAATATTGTAAAAAAATTCTAGAAAATTCTATTATTTTTGGGGAAAATGTCTGAAAATGTTATTCTTGTTATTTGTTAAATTTTAGCAAGAAAAAATCCCAATTCTTGTATTTTCCACATAAAATGTGTAAATGCATTGATAATTTCTTGTAATCTTAAAAGCATGAAATTATGATAGATGAGGACATGTATAATCTATTTAGTTGGATTAAGTCATGCTCAAATTCATTTAAAATGAGATATATGCGTTTTTCATCCGTTTTATGTATTCGCTTTCTAAGATATTAATAAGGCTTAAATGTTCTTATTTTTAGTTTCAAAATGCAAAAATATGAATGTTATACATGTAAAGATGTTTCTACAAACATTATTATTTTAAGCATATAAATACGATTAAGGACATGAATAAGAACGTGATTGGGAATGTGGAATATCAGATTAGTTGGAATCAGGCGTTGTCTCATTTCTTTGAGACCCCTTGGGGTTTTAGTCCCCTAAAGCATCAGGCGTTGTCTTATTTCCTTAAGACCCCTTGGGGTTCCAGTCCCCTAAAGAAGAGGCGTCTCATTCATGAGACCCCTCGGGTATTTATACCTAAAAGAAAATTAGAGAATCCGGAGAGAAGATACCTAATGAAACAATTAGTGTGCACATTAGGGAGTTTACTTGTGGACTAGAAGTATTGACATCGTACACTAGGACCGATGGAATGTTGGTACGGAATACATCAGAATTGATAGTTTGACTTTATAGAAATGGTCACAGGTATTCTGATAAGAGAAAGGTTGATTGTTATATGAAAAGTCTTCAGTGTATTCGAAGTTATACGTAAGTAATTGATGGAGAATTGAGTTTTATCGAATTACATGTGAAATTCATTTGCAAATCGTATTTGTTTTAAAATAAACAAGTCACTGATTTAAGTGGTTTTACGCATGAGGAATGTACTTACTGGGCCCTAGCTCATCGTTTTAAAATGTTTTGTTTTCAGGAAAGGATAAGGGGAAGTTGATCTGATGCTTCCAGCATTTCTGTTGATAGACTTGTGCTAGAGACGATGTTATATTTTGTTTAATTCTTCTATCTTGTAGAAGGATACATGAGTTACGTAGGTCGTTTGACCGTTTAGTAACATGTATTTGGGAGTACGATATATATACAATGTTTTCTTTTGGATGGGCATATTACGGTTTTGTTTGAGGTGAGAGATCCTCTGACATTATTAATGTGTCAATGAAGTTCATTTCGTCTTATGGATTGTTTAAACAAAATGAAAAAAATTATCCGGTGTATTTCCGCTACATCGTGATACCAGTTTTGTTTAACTGTGCGTTTGTATGATCAGATCGCGCCTCAAGATACGAGAAAGGTCAATATGACCAAATATCGGATTTGGGGGCATAACAAAAACGCTCCAGAATGTGCATGTCCATCAGTTGATTATTTTACTTCCTGATGAATGTGGTACACCCTTCTAACTCGTACTAAGTAGATATAATGTTATACATCATTATAGAAAACCCATTACTGTTTGTAATAAAATTTATTTAGTCCTCGGTTGACTAAGAGTTATAAAGTCGGCTAGTAGCCACTAAAGATTCAGGAAGGGATGACCTTAAACAAAAACAGACTACATGCATTCACTCGCATATTCCCTTGTCTTTTGGCCATACAAAGCCTTGTATAGTGTTAGTTATTATCCTAGTCACAATAATCTTCGACTTTTCGAATCCACAAATCAATTGCCGATTAATCGAAAAACTCGACAATTAATTAGCTATTTTGTCGATTAATCAACTGAGACCCTTTTTTTTTCAATTTTGCCGATTTTGGAATTATAAATGATAAATCATGCCCATGAGTTGACTTATCATTATGGAATTATGTGTTTTTCATCATATAAATGTGTTTTGTTAAAAACAACATTTATAACTTGAAATATGCCATGATATATATTTTTATATATTTTTTTATTTTAGCTGATTTTTACCGAATTTATCCAAAATTTTCCGACTTGACCCCCTGCTGATTTATTGCCGAATCCCGACTTAGTGACTATGGTTATTATTGTTAATATAACAAATGTACCGGCCTAAGGCCACTGGGGGATCACTAAGAAATGTACGGACATTGTGGAGTCTGGAGAGAAGGTTATGTTGCTCCGTACGATTCCCTCTTTCTCCCTAATTCTTCTCTCTCAATCTCCATGAAACCCTGATTAACTAACATGGTATCAGAGCAAAGTTCTATACTGATCTAGCGTTTCATCATCTTCCTTGTTCTATTTTTCCGTTTCTCTTCTTTATTCTTTCTAGGTGGGATATTAAATTTAGAGTTTGGCTGTGAAACCCTAGATTTGGTTTTTAGGGTTTGTGTGGAACCCAATTAGGTTTGTGATGTGAAGAGACCATTATGCAAGATTAAAGAAGAACACGGTCCCCGTGTGGTGTGTTCTACATGGTATGTCCAAGTCTTACCCCCAATGAAGATTGAAGCTGAGAGAAGTGCTACCAGAGTATATCGCAAGGTGTAAAAAGATGAGATTTGTTCACCGTGTGTTCTCCGTAAGTTCTTCGTGTATTCTACAGACCTAAGAGGTGGAACTCTATGGGCAACTCACACCAGTCAAAAACCCTTCCTGGGTATTTTTCAGGCATCCGTTAGTGACTTTAGTGGGTATTTGTGAGATCTTGCGGGTTTAGTGGTGATTTTTGGTGGTAATAATGGAGAACAAATCTAGTATAGCGGTGCCTGGTGATGTTTCTAATGTCCAGATGACATCCATCAAGCTCAATAGAGGTAATTATGTTCATTGGGCTTAGTAATTATTCGGAGTGAGTACAGGAGAATGCCCAAATTATGACATGGTTGTGGAATAGTACAGATACTAAAATCAGTATTAATCTAATGTTCTTGAGTAGTGCAAAGGAGATCTCGGAGCATGTTAGGAGGACGTATTCTGGTGAAAATAACATCACCCGGACTTATCAGTTGGTTGAAGAGTATTTCTCATTGTAGTAAGGTGAGAAACCTCTTGTAGAATATTAATCCTCTTCAGAATATCTGAAATGAGTTAAGTGTCTACTAGCCTCTCAATTATGATCTCGAGAGGCAACGTAAACAATGTGACGACTTTGATGTTGCACGTTTTCTCTCCGGCCTTCGACTAGAATATGAGCCAGTTCGTGCTCAACTCTTGGGGAGTAGGGAACTCCCTAATATGACTGAATTGGCTCATATTCTAGATTGTTGAATTGTTCAATAGAGGATGTGAGTCTAGTGGCCTCTACTATTTTGATGGTGATGGGGAGACTGATGCGTTTCGGACGTCTACTCTTACATTGCATCAGTGTCATTGTTGGCTTGGTCATCCTTCGTTGCATTCCTTGAAGATCATAGTTCCTTCATTGAGTGGTGTATCTAATTTAGAGTGTGAGTCTTGTCAATTAGGAAAACATCATAGAGTTTCTTTTCCTTCTAAAGTTGTTCCTCAAGTTGTGAGACCTTTTGCTTTAGTTCATTCAAATGTACGAAGTACCCATTCGAGCTCCATCTCGTAATGGGTATAGATATTTTATTACTTTTGTGGACGATTTTTCAAGAATGACATGGTTATATTTAATGAAAGATTGATCTGAGTTCTTTATTTTTAAATTGTTTCATGCAGAAATTCAGACTCAATTTGATGCGCAAATTTAAATTTTTCGTTCTGATAATGCTAAAGAATATGACTCCTTACCATTTCATTCATATTTAACATCTCATGGTATTATACAACAGATGTCCTATTCACATACGTCTCAACAAAATGGGGTGGTTGAACGGAAAAACCGTCATTTACTTGAGATTGTTCATGTTTTGTTGTTTGAAATGAATGTTCTTAAATTGTTCTGGAGTGATACAGTTCTTACAGCGTGTTATCTCATTAACCACATGCCCATGTCTGTTCTCAATGGCCAATGGCCATTCTTTATCCTTTTTTCCAGGTAATCATATGTTTCCTCTTCCTTCACGCTTCGTTGTGCCGTGGGTCAGTTTCAGGGCGGGGGTTGGGTGTGTATGTTTGATTAGCGTCTTGGTCCTAGAGGTGATAAACTAGATCCGAGTGCTCTTAGGTGTATTTTTGGATTTTTTCGTACTCAAAAGGGTTATCGTTGTTTTGACGCTCTCTCGTCAGAACTTTGTGTCATGATGTCACCTACTTTGAGCACATACCGTTCTTTTCTGATGAGTGTTCGATTGACTTTGAATCTCACCCTCTTCGTCTTCCTATCATGGTTTAAAATTTCGTTTCGTTTCGTTTCGAAATGTTTCGGTTTGTTTCGCCGAGACAATCCGATACAATCCAAAAAATTAAAAATAAATAAAAATATAATTTAATGATTTTTATAATATTTCGTAATGTTTTGGAAATGTTTCGTAATGTTTCGGAAATTTCGTTTTTTCACCATTTTTTCAATGTTTCGTGAATGTTCCATTTCGTTTCGGAGTTTGTCTCAGTTTTTCACTTGACCGAGACATTCCTCCGAAACAAAATTTTAAACCTTGCTTCCTATTGAGATTGGTCCTTCGTCTAGTTTGCAGGCTTCCAATGTGCCACCTCCAACAACAACACCACCACTACGCACCTATGTACGTCATCGCCACCTTCTCGTGCTTGGCTCGGGTTTGTGTCTTCCACCATCTGATTCTTCATTGACGGATCCTATCTTGCCTGCGTCTACTTCCGACCTTCCCATTGCATTATAGAAAGGTACACATTCGTGCACTAAACATTCTATTTCTCAATTTGTGGCATTTGATTCTTTGTTTCCTGCATATCGTTCTTTCGTTGGTTCTATATCATCTGTTTCTGTTCCTAACAATCTTCAAGAAGCTCTTTCCTCTTCTGGGTCGCATGAGGCTATGGTTGCTGAGATGGATGCATTACACTCCAATGGTACATGGGATCTGGTTACTTTACCTCCAGGGAAGCACGTTGTTGGTTGTTGTCGGATGTACACTATGAAGTTGCTCCAGGATGGGTCTATCGAGACTGGAGAGATTAAAGGCCCGTCTTGTTGCTAAAGGGTATACTCAGTCTTATGGTGTTGATTATAGTGAGACCTTTTCACTGGTTGCCAAGATTACCTTTGTGTGATTATTTCCTTAGCAACTTCTTTGCATTGGCCGTTACATCAACTTAATGTAAAGAATGCATTTTTGCATGGCGATCTACAGGAAGATGTCTATATGGAGCAACCACTTGGGTTTGTTGCTCAGGGGGAGTCTGGGAGTGTGTGTCGCCTGAAGAAGACGATTTATGGGCTAAAGTAGTCACCACGTACATGGTTTTTAAGATTTAGTGAGGTTGTAGTTCAGTTTGGGTTCACACAATGCCAATCCGATCATTCTGTCTTTGCGAAGAAAATAAGTGATCCAACCATTGTGTTCGTTGTGCACGTTGATGAAATAATGGTTACAGGAGATGACAGTGAAGGTATTCAATGCTCAAAGGAGTTTATATAGAGTTTCGTACTAAAGATCTAGGAAAGCTTCGGTATTTTCTAGGCATTGAGGTTGCCAAGTCGAGCCAGGGTATCAGTTTGTCTCAACGGAAATAAGTTCTTGATATTCTCGAGGAGACTGGTTTATTGGGGTCAAAACTAGTTGATACTTTGATGGACCCTAATATGAAGCTTGTATGTGATCAGGGTGATTTGTATGATGATCCACATCGATATGAGAGGATTGTTGACAAGTTGAACTATTTGACTATTACCAGACTTGACGTCTCCTTTACAGTTACTGTGATTAGTCAATTTATACAATCACCTCGTGCTCCGCATTGGGATGCAATTATCTGTGTAGTCAGATACTTAAAAGGTGCTCCTAGTCGTGGTTTGTTGTATAGATCTCGTGGTCATTTCAGAGTGATTGGTTATATAGATGTGGATTGGGCTGGTTCACCTTCTGACAGAAGGTCAACCACGGGTTACTGCACGTTTCTTGGTGGAAATCTAGTGTCTTCGAGGAGAAAGAAACAATTTGTGGTTGCTAGATCTAGTGCGGAAGTTGAATATAGAGCAATGGCTCATAAAAGTTGTGAGTTGATTTGGTTATAGCATCTTCTTCAAGAATTGGGTGTTGGAGTGGAGATTCCTATGAAGTTGTACTTTGATAACCAAACAGTTATTCATATAGCTTCGAATCCAGTGTTTCATGAAAGGACGAAGCACATTGAGATAGATTGTCACTTTGTTCGAGACAAAATGATTTGTGGTGACCCTAATGGTTTAATGATTGATAATTTAACACTTAACAGGGAGCAAACATGCAACTATACAGGTCACTTGTATAGGCATTAAATATATAATTGCATATGTTATTTACTGAAATTACAGTATAGAACTTGGAAAATTGAATTCCACTCAGTTATGGCTCTTATGAATTTACCCATTGATATGGAGCAGCAATCTTGCAGTTATCCTATGAATGTGTTCTGTAAGATCTGGTACAGAATCCACCTGAGGAAAACCATAAATTTTTATCATTATCTTAATTAAACATTGTAATCTTTACAGAAGTAGAATGTCTGAACAAAATAACAAAGCATGGTGGATACCAACAGCTAACTACGATGGAAAAACAGTGATATGTGAACTAACATGACAACATATTTTTACAAAAAAAACATAACTGTAACTGACATGACTATTAATACTCCACTAGTGATATTAACAAAGAAACACACCAGATTCACATAGAAATCTTCAACCATAGCTGCATTATTTTGCAAAAGCATCGACTGAAGATGAGCTTTAGATCTGTGCAATATTCGAGCAACAAGATGTATGGTCTCAACTGCTGCACATCTTTCCTGCAACAGAGCAACAATACTATATATTACACTATGTAACAAGGACACATGCACGACAACATCAAAATATTTGATATGCGGACATGTCTGTACATAAATATAAAGCAATATTTTTTAATTTTTAGGTTTAAATTGTAAATAAAATAATTGTAAGCAAAACATAGTTACTTTTTTTTATCAGTAGCAAAAAGTAGTTACTGATTTATTCTTTTTTTGTTAAATTGGTCATTTCTAGCTGTTGGATTTGAGCATTTTTAATAAGGTAATTTCTAGGCGTTGGATTTGAGATTTTTTGAAGTGATAAATCTAACCAACTAGAAATCACCAATCAAAGCTGATATTTGCTATGCAGGTCCACCAAGAGGTGAGCCCGAAAGAGTGCTCCACATGGCATTTTGGAAGAGGAGAGGGGACATCAAACTGGATAAAGATCAATACAAACTTTCAAAGGGTTACTCGATGTAACTTACAACTGCTACAGATAAAGCTGAATTATTCATTATTAACTGCGACATCGGTGTGGTTGGTGCGGAAAATGATCTTATGGTCTTGAGGTATCATCGTCCCTTGATCTAGACTGTTGTTGTTCGAAGCGATTACCATTAGAGGTTTAGACGACATCCAGTAGGGATGATGGTAATACAGCCCAAAAATGAAGAGAAGGATGTGCACAACAAATCAGCTTGATTAGTATTTTGACCAATTAGATTAGAGTAATTTTATCATGGACAGAACAAAATATTTACCCATGCTATATGGTGTTAGGTGCCTTAGATATGTTGAGGGTTGCTATTTGGTCCAATCGCAAGCCACAGACATGCTATATGGTGTTGTTTTGTAAAGCCTGCTAATTTGCTTGGTGGTGTTAGGTGTGAAATCACAAGCTCTTTGTGAGGTATTTTTCTATCTGGCTGTTGTGATCACTTTATTTTGTTGGTCTAAAAAAATAGAAGAAAATTGTAACTTATTTCCTCAAATTTTTATGGAGTGCCTATGACGAGTCAAATTTGTAAAAGGGGTCAAACTCAAGGGACCCCCTTTTTCTGACCCCTCTTGGTGTTCATGTGCTCGGCCGTGGATTTCAAGAATCCAACGGTGGTTGTCAGCACCGAGCTAGCATCATTTTTTCACTTTTTGCAGCGTTAACAACCACCGTTGGATTCGTGAAATCCACAGCCGACCGCGCGAACATCGAGAGGGGTCAGAAAAAGGGGGTCCTCGGAGCCTGAGACTTTTGAAAGTTCTCCTAACGACAAAAGGATAATTGAAGTATTTGACATCAGTAAAAATCAACATAGGTCAAAAGAGTATGATGAATGGATTCAGGAGAATATTCAGATCCAAACTTGGTTGTGGAACAACATGGAACCCAATGTTAACATGAACATTGTTTTTCTCAACACAACCAAAGAAATTTGGGATGCTTTACAAGACGTGTACTCAACTGGGAAAAAATCCCGTACTTATGAACTATTCCAACAGATTTTTCTCTCTTCAACAAAGAGACAAATCATTGGGAGAATATTACTCAAAGTTGCATGGTATGTGGGAAGAGTTGAATGTGTATCAACCCATGACTAGATCTCGAAACTATGAGACAATCTAACGAATTTAGGGTAGCTAAATTCCTATTTAGTTTGAAGCCCGAGTATGAACCTGTTCAATCTCAAGACTTTAAGAAGGGGTAAACTTCCTTCTTTGAATGAAGTATATCCATGATTATAGAGAGTTGACTTGCTGCCTCACTACTAATAAAAAGGACAAATCTACTTCAGTTGTCCCATCTGGCAGTGGAGATAGTAACCATGGTACTGATTGTGGGGGTCAAGGTGGTAGATCTTCTCATGGTGGTAGAGATTCAGGGGAAGGCCAAGGTAAAGGATGATAACCGGAGATGTACACATTGTAGCCTGACCAATCACACTGTTTAGTTCTGCTGGGATCTCCATGGAAAACCAG
Organism: Euptelea pleiosperma; assembly: GCA_035048495.1. NCBI lineage: Eukaryota > Viridiplantae > Streptophyta > Magnoliopsida > Ranunculales > Eupteleaceae > Euptelea > Euptelea pleiosperma. The sequence goes on along the minus strand of CM068540.1, from coordinate 34,210,314 downwards.
CCTAGGCAAATCATGCTACTACCTCTGAAGACAAAGGACACAGCGACCAAGTTGCCCAAATTCAAGACGAGTTGGAAAATTAATGAAGAAGATGCATTTGATGAATCCCCCTTCCTCTTCTGCAGCCACATTGGCCAATTCTAGTAACCTTTGTCTTCCACCAATTCATCCACTCCATGGATCATCGACTCTAGAACCTCTGATCATATGATAGGTAATCCTAATCAAGTCGTTAACTACAACAGTGTTGTTCTTAATTCATTTGTTACACTTGCTACCGGTACCAAATCCAAAATTAATGGATCGGGTACCATACATCCTTGTTCTTCATTATCTTTATCTCGTGTTCACTATATAGCTTAATGTCCTTTTAATCTCATGTCTATCATCCACATTACCAAGTCTCTAAACTTTTTTGTAACCTTTTATTCCTCCCATTGTGTTTTTCAGGATCTAAAGATGAAGAGGAAGATTGATCGAGAATATGAAAAGGGTGGTCTCTATTACTTCGAGTCTGCACCCTCATCTGGAAAATCAACATGTCACCTCTCTTTAGTGGCACTATCGTTTGGGTCACCCTCCTTTGAATAAAAGGTGCAGTTAGTTCTTATGTCTTCCTCTATTTCGTCTTTAGAGTGTGAGGTATGTGAGCTTAATAAGCATGATAGTGCTACTTTTAAGCCTCGTACCGAAAGTCATCATTTGCGTCCTTATGAGTTAGTACATTTTGATATATGGGGCCCATCTAGAGTCCCTAGTTTAGTTGGTGCACGCTATTTTGTTACATTTGTACTTTCCAACTCCTCGAGTAAAACTTTGATGACAGTGGCATACCAATCACAGCCGTCACAGGCCAATGAGTTCTCGGCATGTACCCGAGGACGCAAAAGCACATGGGTAGGTGGCAAAGAGTCATAGGATACGTGCTGAGAATTCATTGGCCAGTGACGGTTGTGATGGCAGGCCAGTCATCAAAGTTTTACTCATCACTTTACCAATCCACATGGCCTAGGGTAGATGGAGTCACAACACTGCCTAAAACGGCATGGAGAATCACTTCACCGACCCAAGTGGCTATACTAACTTTGAGTAAACTTTTGATGACATTTACTTTAGTTTAAAAAGAAAACCACAAGACTCTAAATAAAAACGAGAGTAGTACTGCACTACCCTATCCCTAATCTCCTCCGTGACCATCTGGCATCTGCCCATCCACCTGAAGACTGGAAATGTAATTAGTCCTCATTCTCGCATTAGCAACCTAATGAAAAAACTTGGAATTTCTATCACCTTCCTTTAGCCACTTAACCCTCGCCTTATGCCTCAAACTGATTACCTCCATGCGAGCCCACTTATGGAACTCCTTTTTAGCTTCCACCCACCTCCTATCAGCTTCCGTCACCTCATCAATCTCATCCTTACCATCAATGGATGCAATCTCCTCAAGAAGCTCCTTCATCTTTGTATCCACATGTCCGAGAACATGCTTGTTCCAGACTTTCAACTTGCCTTTCAAAGCCTTCAACTTCTGTTTAAAGATGAACCTCGCCTTACCTTCGAATTGAAAAGATTCCCACCACTCCGCTACTAAACCATGGAACTGAGGCACCTCCAACCACATATTTTCAAATTTGAAAGGAACCGGTCTTTTATGGATATTACCACATCCCAACATCATTGGGTTATGATCAGACGCTGGTTTAGGTAGCACTTCCTGAATGACCCCAGGACAAAAGTCTTCCCAATCATCTGAAAGAATCTGTCCAATCTTGACATCGAAGACCTCTCCTGGTTGTTGGTCCATGTGAACTTGGCTCCTGTGGAAGGCAAGTTGAGAAGACAATGCCTATCTACAATTTTGTAAATTTAGTTGTCAAAATCATTTAAATTGGTTCATGCCATCAGTAAAATAATATGATTTTAGGGATGCGTGATTCGGGTTTCTCTTCCTTTTTCTTTTCCTTTTTGCTCTCCATTTTGTCTTCAGCCTCTTGGAGGTCATCTCGACCTCTTTAGCTGTTAAGCTTGTATCGTTTCGTCTTTTGCCCTTTAATGAATTTGACACATATTATATATATATAATTCTAAAGAATCATTTCATTTACATCCTTCTTGTAATGAATCTGCTAATTTTAGTTTTTGATTCAGAGAATACATCTCGCAAAGATTAATTTGATGCAGATGTATCAATCAGATAGTAAAAAATTTATTGACAGCTACTCACTTCAAAATGAAATTAATTAATTAATGACAAGAACAGAAAAATGAACAAACTAAAGAAACCTTCTGAACAAAAAATACACCGGATTGACAAAATGTTCTAGGTAGCACCTGTATTCAATATGAAGATGAATACCTTGAGCCCGAAAGAAGTACTTGGCGCATGCCCAAAATTTGTGCTGGAAGGACTAGTAGGTGTAACATCCATTTGCGTGAATGACATATTGAAAGATTTGGGTGAAGAGGAAGAAAATAATACTGTCTGGGGTTTTATCCACTGATCACAATCTTGTATTATTCTAGATAAGACTGTCTTCAGCCGATCTAAGCACCAAAGAAAAGCCATCCTTAATATGTGTGAACTATCTCAAACAAAATAACAGATATCCTTAATAATAAAAAGAAGGCTCTTACGAGTTAGAGAGTCTGTTAAGCCTTTCCCACTAAGAAATGTGTCCCGCTGACCAAATGTTTCAAATATAAAATGGAAGAAGACTTCAAACAACTGGCAGATCCCCTGTAACAATCTACTAAATGAGAAAGAGAGAAAATTGATTTGAAAATGCGTCAATACGAAAGGAGGATGAGAAGAATTCACATATTGGAACATACCTTAAAGAACTCAACATTAACTATTTCTAATTTCTGCATGAGCCTCGCATATTTGTCCATCAACCTAATTTTATGCATGCATACAACTTAAAACATATACAGATATGAAAGAAGGACTTAAGTTTTCAAAAGTTTGGATGTAGAGAATTTCTCACCTTAGAAGACAAAGTGAAGATCCCGTTTGTGCTGTAATCTCTTCATCATTCCAATGTGAAGACTGATTTCTTGAATGATTGGGTTTAGAGATCCGACTTGGGAGCTGACTATCCTCGTCAATAAAGTCAGCATGGAGATCATCATTTTCATCTTCAGAAATAGAATTACTGCCATTCATATGATTCGCATTGGTGTTTCTTGGAGAGAACTTTTCATTTTGTAAAATATCGTCAGTTTCTCCAGAGACAGTTGCCTCATTAAACAGTAAGGAAGAATTCAGACATTCTTTGGAGCCATATGTCAGCTTCAACAGAAACAGATTTCCTGTTTTAATCCATTGAGCAAATCCATTTTTATGGTTACCACTTTCAACTTGGTCAGGGGGTTTCTTGGAATGAAGCACCCGTATTTTAGCAGAGTTACCATCGGATGGAACAATTATGGGTGCTCCATCACCAACAAGGCCTGCAAAACTAATTACTTGTATTGTGTCTGGTGACATTTTCAGCCAAGTCTCCTTCTCCAGAACCATCTTTAGTGCCTGGACAACACAACAATCTTAGTTATGTTTCTAAATACATTATCGACTATGATACGCAGGCAACATAAAGTATGAAACCAATATGAAAGGAAAAATGAATGAATCAAAACTCATACTTTGTGCTAAACATTGTGTGTTACAAAAATAAATGTCCCAATGAAATGAGAAATGTGAAAACAATGGATTCACATCTAAACTTTTTCTTTTCTTTGGATAAGTAATGGATTCACATCTAAACTTGTACTTCTACCACCATTTAAACGGAAAACTGATATACCATTACTGAGTAATTTGAACATTTGAGAGAGGAAATTGCAGCTAATGGCTTGCTATGTTGGCAATCAATTCTACATGCAACAACTTGATTTGGAGTATTTATGTCTACCAGGAAACTTTTCACTTAATCATTCATTTTGAATCCATTTTGGTTTTTACGTGATGGGTTGCCGTCAAATACTCCGCGGCCAACCCCAAAATCAACTTGGATGGCACACAGCAGCCATGCATCTGCTGACCCATATAATAATGCCCATTATTCTCCGGATAACAGACCTAGAACTGTGCATCTTTTTCAGTGGGTTTATGACAACATATTTGACAAGAAGGTGAGTGGGTTTATGGGAGGGCTTTTATGGTTGAGTCAAAACCGTTCTCTTTTCATGTAAAATAAAATTACCAGCATTCACTGGGTTCTACTGTCTTATTTGTGAGGTACTCTTTTGAAACAGAGCATCCACAGGACTAACCAAGACAATTTCAATTCCCATTTCCCACAATATTCGAGATTCAGTTTGCCAACATTTTTGAAATTGCAAATTGCAATAAGGACAAGTACCAGAGTTAGTAAGATGAAAGTGCAATCTAAATAAAACAACAGACCTTATACAGAAAATCCACTCAAAGGGTCAAAATCCAAAATGTATCACAGAGTTCTATAAACATTGTTGGAGGATAACAATCTGCTTTTTCCACAAAAGCAGATCAGTGTAAATAGTGCACAAAATAACAAAATTCAATCTGGTTCTGAAAAGTGTTGTACATAACATTAAATCGCAAATGTAAAGTTGACATACGTAAATATTTTGCCGATGGAAAGCTGCAAAATAATTTTCACAGACAAACTTCAATTTCTGCCTGAACTCAACTGCTTCAACTCCACAGAAAGCTTCTCCAGCCAAGATGAATACATTCAAGTCTTCATAATTTCTCAAGAATTGGTGCATGCTTGTTGAGCAAACTGCAGAACAAGAAAGCAACACGGATAGACGACTCGTTGTAAGTTGCCAAAGGTTCCTTCGCCCTCTCTGTAATGTTTGTGAAACAAATGCTATAGCATCCTTCCTCAGCTGATCCCATGAGGATCCACTGCTTGATGTTGCACTAGCATCATTCCTTGCCTCAGAAACTGGTTTTTGAGCATCTGAGGAAGCGGACCCAGTGCTTCCAGAAAAGTCGCTCCTAGGTGAAGTACTTGTTGCAGATTCATTTGCCAAAGACAAAACCGGCATTGTGTCTTCAGGGAGAGAGCCATTCTCTGCTCCGGAATTACTCAAAATTCTTGATACTGAATCAATCTGCAGAGCACCTTCTGAACACCCAGATTCATCACTTTTGTTCTGCTTTATATTTAAACTCTGGCATTCTGAATCCTGAAACAAAGACATAAAAAATTCCAAAAGAATATATTATAGGTAATAGAAGCTAAAGAATCAGGAGAAATACCTGTGGTGCATAATTCTAGTAAACACAGATATAGGAAAACTGAAAAACTAGATATTGAATGGACATCAATAGTCAGATAAACTTTACAAAGCAACCACATTAACTAGCAACAAATAACAAGTGTAGTATAGCTCCATTGCGTATGAAAAATGTTTTTTTTAAATAATTCAGTTTAAATATAATAAAAATATTAGGGAATTTTTGACATCCCTCCCCCCCCTCCCCCCCCAATGTTATTTTTGAAATTTGACATACCATCCCACATTTATGACTTGGTCCACTTTCATTTGACCAGTGTTGACCCAAGTTGACCACCAAACATTTGATTAAAGGACGAAAATGCCCTTATCTTCAACCTTGAAACAAGGGTTTGGGCCAAAACCCAAATCAAACTATTGTGGTGGACGGCTGGCCAAGAGATTCCAATACCAGAGTATCATGGCCGGCCGGCCACCACTCCGGCGACAACAGTAGTTTGCGAGGTAACTTATGGCCCATCTTTGCAAGATGGTCCACACAAAAATGGGCAAGTCATGGAAGTGATTCAATACATATGTTGAAATACGTAGAAGTACGTTTACAAGAGTTAATGGAAAAAAGATCAAGATAAAAGATTAGGAGTTCTCTATATTGTCACAAGAAGATTAGTTATGAACTCAGAGCCAGCAAATGTTTGTAGTCATTAATGGTTGACCAATAGAACACCTCTAGTATACAAATAAGAGCTAATGGAGTCCAAAACAATTGTTGAATTTGAGTAAGAAACAAATAGAGCTTAACTCAGTTGTTGCTGATCTCGTTCAAGGGGCTGGGTGTCCAACACTTATCACATTAGTAGACAATACCCTCAAGGCTCGATGACAAGCTATAAGAGAATGTAATACTTGGTTTCCTCTTTGGAACTACTAGAAGCTCTGACTCATAATTAGGGATCTAGAGGACCACACCGAAACTGAAAACATCTGTTTTCCTCGGTTGAATTCCCATACAGGAGACACTCAGGGGCAAGGTATCCCACTGTTATCAGTGGTCACCAGTCGAAACAGGGCTGTAGGGCGTGCTTCATGTTCCCCAAGAATACGGTAGGTAACTTCAGCGGAGTGGTGGTTGGCCGGTCATGAGACTCCGGTGAATTGGTCGGTGGTGCCATCGGGTGGTGGGGTGTGTGTGTGTTTGGGGGGGGGGGGGGGGGGGGGGGG